>OY293307.1:8187528-9478065 GCA_958502075.1 Orchestes rusci | reverse complement strand
AAAAAAGGGTGAAAATATAAAAAGTCTACTTGAAAATGTAAAAAATTTCGAAAACTAAATTCGTTCGTTTAGCTTTAGCTATAAGAAACTACATTGATAATACTAAAGTCAAGTGATAAGAAAAAATGATCTCCAAAATTAGAATATAAAATGTAGATGTAATAAGGAAACAAGATAAAAATTTAAGACAAATGTTGTTGCTCAAAATGAAAATGCAAGATAAATAAGTGAAGTAGCATCACTATAAATATAAAAAAGTATCAAAATTAAAAATAACTACAAAGTGTTGGAAAATCCCTGACGAAAAAAAGTTAACTCAGTAAAAATAAAGAAAAGGTTAATTTGTGAAGAAACTGTCAATTATCCAAAATCACTAAAAAAGGTCAAAATATAAGAGGTCGACTTGAATTTTATTTCAAAAACGTTCGAACCTAATCGTTGAAGGTTACTATAAAGAAAAAAAAATATTGAAAATAGAAAATATTGTCTACAAATCCCAACAAAACAAAAATTAAATCAGTTAAAATAGAGAAAAATATCTAAAAAAGACAAAGAAATGGCTAAATTGTGAAAAACCTGACAGAAGTCTCAAAAAAATAAAAGATAACAATCCGATTGAAAAAGTGTTAAAAATACTCTGAATAAAATAATAAAAAAAGCGTAGGTTGTAATAAAAAGTCTGAAAGTACAAACCTATAAAAAGATCATTAGAAACAAAAAAATGAAACTCATGAAATAAAGATCACTAAAAATAATGAAAGCGGATTAAATAAATTGGAAAATATTGAAACTTGATGAAGTCAATACAATAAAACAGAATAACATCACTATAAATTGACGAAAAAGTAATCAGATTGAAAAAAAGTGGTTTGTGAAAAAAAATCAAATCAGTAAAGACAGAAGAGAATCTACAAAAATTAACAACTGTCTAAATTGTGAATGTTTTTTTTCACAATGTTCCAAAGTCACTAAAAAATCAAACACTATGAACTTATTTTTTTTATAAACATTTTGTAGATATTGTAGCGATATGCTTAATAAAGATATAATTATTATTAGGTATTAAAAAGGGGTCAAAATACAGAAGGTCGACTTTAAAATTTCAAAAACAAAAAGCTTTGAAAACTGGCTCTAAAAATAATGCTAATAATGTCTAATAATGTTTAAATTAGCTTCAGATACAATGAAACTACATAGATAACATTACTCAAGTGTTAAAAAAATTGTATCTAGAAAAAATCGTAATAAAAAATCAAAATGTAAAAATCTTGAGGAAAATATTGTTTAAAATGAAGGTGAAGTGGGTGAAGTAGTGTAGCATAACACTGAATAGCATCACTTCAAACTGAAACAAGTGTTGAATATGAAGAGGGAAGTACTGGAAAATCTCCAACAAAAAAAAAAGATGAATCAGTTGAAATAAAGATACATTTCTAAAAAGAACAAAGAAAAAATGTCTAAACAGCGAAAAAACTGAGTTTCAAAATCACTAAAAAGTCTAAAAAAGGTAAAGGTATAAAGGATCGATTTGTTTACAGTTTCAAACACGTTTGGGTGAAAAAATTCTGTAAACAATGAGTATTAATCCGATAATTAACCATTTTTTCCTATTGCAGGTAAGTCACCTCACAAAGGTAAGATAGAGCAATTGAAAAGTCATCAACCTTGATCAAACCGAGACTATCAAAACGCCCTCTCAATTCACTCTGATACTCCGGATGTCTTGTTTACGAGACACCGTCCCAACTGTCTTGTATACTACGTACAATATGGACATGCGAAGTCATAGTTTATGACGCTTTATGGCTGACCACGTACCACCTGGACATTCAATTAGGTGTCAAACCACGAGATGGAAGTGCTGCACGGAAAATGAAGAGGCGGCTAAAGATTTTGATCAGTTACATTATGGAGAGGTTCCTTGTTATCAACATCACTGAACATTGTGTCAGGTTTATCTTCTATTGACTTAATTGAACCAATCAGTGGATGACGTAGCAAACATCTTTTTTTCAATTTATCTGCTTAACCAGGTATTTTCACGGTTTTACTTTTTATTTTTTTTTAGCACTTTTGTACTGTTTATTGTGATAACTTTTTAAATTTTTTTTACCCATTTTAAAACTCTTAGGAAAAAGAGACAGTGTACAAAAAGTGAGTATAAATAATATTAAAAGACAAGTTGGATGTTTTAAATTTTAAACACAGTTTTTACAGTTTTTTTTACTGTTTTTTAGCATTTTTTTTATTATTTATGTCAACTTTCTTGATTCATTTTCAAACCTTATTAATAACCTAGTAATTACTTAGTATACTTCTCGTTTTGAAACTCAGAGGAAAAAGGATCAGTCTATACAGAAAGTGAGTATAACAAAACGAACGCTATTTAATTTATTTTGAGGCCCTTAATGCATTAAATTTTTTTGTGAGTTTTCATTTTATTTGTAACTTGTACCTATACAATGTTGAGCATTTATGTGGGCTTTCTCTGCCTTTAAGAAATCCATGAACACTTAAGATTCTAGACCAGATATACAGGGTGGAGAGGTTTATTTAAAATAACGTTTCTTTTTGATAGACATTCTTTTATGTTGTACCTATCGATAAGATATTCGAATCTTCTCATCGAATTTTTTTGAAATTTTGCAACGTTGTTTTTAGTAATAAGGGGCTGATTTTGCCCTATAACTAGATGAAAATTATAAAGAGCAGTGCTGTCACGAGGAGCATGTTATTGAATATTATATTCAAGCAAATGTACGCCACTGACTTTGTTGTAATTTTCATTTTTTCTTCAATCAAACTTCCAAAAACCACTTTTTCACCTCCTAGATTTTTTCCGTATTTTTGTGAAAAAAAATCGCAAAATATTTTCATTTTATTTTTAATTAGTAAAACGAAGAAAAATCTCAGAGGCAAAAATAATGTATTTTTGGTTGCTTCATAAAAGAAAAAGAAAAAAATACAAAAAGGTCAGTGACAAGTTCGAGTAGGTAAACGGTCCACTTCTGGGATAGTTTTATGTTCGCTGTTCTGGACCGATGTTATGCATATAGACTTTTTTTCATAAAATCACCTCAAGAAATACCCTCTTGAATATTGCCGCGTCTTTTTTCGTGGAAACTTGACAAATTTATAGCATTTAACAATGAAAAAGGTAAAGGAAGTTGATATAAATTATGCAGAGATTTTTGTTTCTGGATGTTTGAAAAATAAGTGGTTATTTCAACTTCTTCAATCGATTTAATTTTCTATAATAATTTTTTCAGTACTATTATTACATTCCAAAGTTTGGAGATTTTATTTCACTTCTACTTTTTAGTAAAGCAAATTCTGAATAATACTGAAAATATGTATCTTCTTAATTTTTCATTATTTTTTGTTCTAGTATAACTATTTTTCATTTTCATACTTTTCTGTGTTTGTTTAGTACTTTTGTAATATTTATGTCAACCTCTAATTTTTTTTGTCCTTTGAAAATTGCTCTAATTTGTAAACCACTTTCCAAAGAGACTTTTCAAGGTAGAGATAGTCCCCAAAACGTGAAGAAAAATCACAGTGTAAAACGAAACAAATCATTTTGGAAACCTTAATGCATTGAAAATTTATTTTAAATGCTTTTAAGTGCATTTTGTGGATTTTTGTTTTACTTTCAACTGATTTTTTTATTGATTTTTGGGGATATTCTTTAACTTCTAAAAACCTCAAGGCAGTATTATAGTCACGTCTGATTCCATCCTGATTGACAAATTAATAAAATTGAAAAGAAGTTGACATGAATCAAAGAAAAATGACAGAATTTTTCCTCCTGGATTTGTTTTTACTTTTTGGATTTTGTTCTAAAATTGTTTTTTTTAGATTTTTTTTCAATTGTGTGATACTTTTAATATTAAATTTAGAAAATAGTGACAAAGTGATGATAATATCATGAAAAATATATGCAAAAATAAGCAAAAAATCAAGAAAGTAGTTTTTTATGAAGAAATTATCAAAATCAAAATAAATGAAAATCGCGAACAATTCCAATACATTATGGAAAAAATAAAAAAAAGTCATTTTAGGTGTGGGGTGTGGGAAAGCATTATAAAGAATAATCCAAAAATATGTTGAACACATGAAAAAAAAAATTAAATTGCGATAATATGTTTGTATAAAAGTGAATTTCTCAAGCAAAATTAAACACTTAGAGGTTTTCTTAAATTACAAGTCGCATTAAGAATGTTGATGAAAAAAAAATAATCAAAGAATTTTGAAAATATGTACACAAAATTTTACCAAAAAATCACCAAGTAAGAAATTGAGTACGTAGATTTTTGAAAACAAATGATCATCTACATATTTTAATTTATGTTGAATTAATTATTTGTCTTTTTTTTAGTTGCAGTTTGTTTTATTTCGCGTCGGGTCATACGGAAGTAAAAAAAAAACATTGAACACTTTTGAAATAAGTTCTATTTTGTTTTATATGTATGTATTTTTGTTTTTTCTCACTTTAAATTTCTAATCAATGTTCGTTAATTTCAATTGAATTTTTATTTTTAGGTGATTTTTGTCAACAACAATGCTGTATTTTTCATCATTTCTTTACTTTTGTTAACAACTACTTCCATACTCTTTCTTTATATTAGTATTGTTCTCTTACGTTACGTTTTCCTTTGCCCTTGCAATATTTTTTTTATCTGTGTTCATTTTCCAGAGTATTTTTTTTGGTGATTTTCAAAAGTTCTGCTTTTGTACGTTAGGTAGCACATCTCATTGAATGAATAAAACTAGCAAGTGAAGCAAAAATTAAATAAAACTCAATATTGAATAATACTAAACGCTTATTTATAGAACTATAAAGAAAGTGAATACATATTTGCAAAAATTATTAAACCTTAGATTAAAAGGGAATACAAAAATTTATAACTGTTCCGCAGTCTGCCAGTCGACTAGAAAAAAAATCACTGTTGAACACAATTCCAGTGAAATAATTCCATCAATGTTGTCCAGCTAGTCAAGCCGAAAATAAAGTGAGTTCAGTATTGAAAATTCACTAAATAACTGCGTCATGACACGAAACACAATCAGGCACGGACACACCAGACGTGGACACACAATAAAATGGGTTTTGTCCGTTTCGGACGCTTTCGGTGAAATGTTAACACAAGCCAGTGTCGCAGTTGCGGCCTCCATTGTGGTAAATCAATCCAAAACGAACGCTTTTGCTTGATTCCACGCCACCATGTCACATGTTGTTGAATTACGACTTTAAAATATATTTGCATTAACCTTTCTGAAACTACTCTATCGACAAAACGTCAAAAATGGACATGCTGCTGGTTGAGACATAAAGTTTCTTTGGCTTTGGTCGGTGTTTCCTGTGTAGATTGACAGCTTATTTAAGTTCCATCCTTTCCAAAAGGTCGGGCTCTACGTAACGAAATTATAAGTGCACTCTAACTAGCTGCGACCTTGTCACATGCAGACTGGCACAAAAATAGCATACGTTTGACATTTTTGATATTAACGGAGGGTTTAGAGGGCTCTATTGATTGAACGTCCTTTGAATGAGAGACTCGTTTGAAAATGAACATGGCTTTTTTTCGAGAAGCCCCCATCGAGTGGGCCCATGATATATTGGCATCTGCAAGAGCAGCAGAACATCACCATAACTCTCGATCTGTTTCTTTTTCGAGAAATCAGCACTAGCCGGTTGACATATTAATGACACTGGTGCAGATAAAGGACGAATGAAAGAAGAAGAATATGAAAGTTGTCCGGGATAAACAAATCTATAAATAATAAAGTTCTCGAGTGTTCAGCACATCGATCGCATGGCGTATAAGTTTGCGGAATAGAATGATGGCCGACCGTCTTTCGTTGGCTTTCCGAAAAGGTTTGCTTGCCATTCGATGCGATTTATGATTTGAAACGAGTGATATATTGCACAGATGGCTGTCGACTGAATATTTATAGGTTTTGGAAGAATTAGATGTAATTTGGCTGATTTGTGAACCGGCCATTTCGAACTGATTGACTTGGCAGCTGATGCTGCTTTGTGCCAAGCTATTGTTATTAGGTCACTTACTTATTCTTGGATACATTAACGAAATCACATTTCTTATATAACAGCTACGGCCCTAGGTATGTAGATTATATTTCTATTGAGTAAATTCCCTTGGACGGGCATCGTGGAAAATGCTTGACGCCATGAACAAATCAGCGAGTAAGATGTACGTACAAACGTAGAGCTTAGCTTGATTCGCATAATCGTATATTAGGAGAGTCGAGATTAGCTTTACTACGTGTCCATACCTAAATTATGATAACAGTTTTATTCAGGAATATTGGAAAAACAGTTCTATATTCATCCTCACATAATGCTTTTTATACAAGTTGCAATGGGTCATAGGGCAGGTGTGAAATAACAGTAGTACAAATTTTAGTTCCTCCCCTTTATTGCCCAGATACCTCTTGGTATCATTGTTTTTTTTTTGTTATGTGGGCCTTATTTGCACAATTTAAACACTTTAAAAAGTAACTCAATAAAGTGAAAGGTTGGAAATATTCTACAAACTGACAATTTTGAGGAATTACTACTATACTACGAACTTATGTCAAGATTACTAAGTATGTTGTGCCAACGGAAAATTACTATTAATACTAAGTGGGGGATATGAGACGTAGTTCCTGCGTTATGACGAAATGACGATATTATGAAGATATCATGTAACCAGTTATAAACATAATGAGTACTTGCTGTGGCGAATTATAACAACAGTAACCAGTGAGGTATTGCTTGCTGCGGGCCTCAAGCGGTATTTGAGGTGGTACTCCAATCACAGCTAACTCCAATTGATTCGGCCGCCTTGGCCCTTTCCCAGTCAATGATCTGGGGCTGCTTTTCGAGTGGTGTGGTGGCTTTGTATACCCCCAAGCTTCAATCAGGTACACATACGCCGGATTCTAACCTCAAATCGAGCATGTACCCGTTTATTCCATTAGTACATTGATTTGGTTCAATCCAATCATTAACCAAAAACTACACATCAAGAAAATCCTAATTAGAATCTTTTAGAGATTGAGATTCGGTGAAACTTACCCCTCTGGGCGCCTTGCCGAGTCGAGGGTGTCAGTGATACATAAACAGCTTACATTTAACAAATAACACGAAAAAGACCAAATCTCCGCATTTCGTCGAATTTATAACATTTTGATTTAATAAAAACTGATTCTTTGTGATTGGTTAACTTTTGGCGGACTGTCACAATTTAATACTTATTCTACTTCCAAACAAATTCATTGGCACAACATCATCTAACCTAAATGTCAAAATACCCAGAAAACTTCACTCCACTGCCAACATTGCCGAAGGCTTTTCGTAACTATATAAATAATAATTTTATTTTGAACGCGACAACTGGACCGTTGCATAGCCCCACCAGCGATTTATTTTTCTTTTCATTACCCCAAAGGAAAAGAAGTGGAAATTGCTACAGAAAAAATAAAACATCCCCATACTGACCAAACCTTTAAATTGCAATGAGCTACCAGTGTGTCTGAACGATATTTTGAGGCCCATAGCCCCACCAAAGAGAAGGCAACAAGGCAACGCAAGGAAGAAACCGAAGGAAAAACAAAAAAAAATTAAACAACTACTATTTCTATATTACTGGAAATATATAAATATAATAATGTAATATAATAATTACTCTCCAAAACTCTCCGTTGTAACTTTTTAACACAATATACACTTAACATTCGATTAGACACTACATTAAACACTACATTAACGTCGAATTTGAGCGTCAGAGGTACAAATTTTCAAGTTTTTGATATTGTTAATTCCCTTCCTCTTTCCATCTTGAGTCCAGAGATCATAGGTATTGTCCCCAATACAGGAATGTATAACAAAAGGTCCTTCATAGAGACAAAATGATTTTGAAACTTCTTTGTCCCGGGCTGATGAAAGATTATGTGTTTTTAGCCACACTAGATCACCCTTATTTAGTATTGTCCTTGATTTCCCTTTCTCGGCTTTGCTTTTCCTGATATGAGCCCTTTGCTTAATTTTTTTTCTAGCCAGTTCAAGACGGGTTCCAACGTTTGAGAAATAGTTACCGGCATTGTTGTCGGAGCTTGAGGGGTCGTTGTTGGTGCTTAGTAGATCCTTGTTGGAATTTGAAAAGTTGGTGGAGTTTGGTAAGTTTAGTTCTTTCCTGATGAGTACCTCAGGATGTACGTTCTTTTCAAGAAGAATTGGAGGAAAGCCTGTAGAATCATGGGTAACGCAGTTTAATAACAACTCAATTTTCGGAACAAATTTAGCCCAACCAGAATGTTTATTGTGACAAAATAATCTTAGTAATCTTGCTAATTCCCTCATTACTCGTTCTGACGGGTTTCCTTGAGGATAATGCCTACTACAATGAATCTTCTTGATCCCATGTTGCTGCAGAAGTTGTTTCCATCGGTTCCCAGTAAACTGTGTCCCATTGTCCGAAAGTACTCTTTTTGGCTTTCTCTCATTGGTGATGTAAGTTTCCATTTTTCTTGTAACTGCCCCTGCCGTCTGATTCCTGATTGGATAAAGTTTAACGTATTTTGTGAATACATTCAAGACTACAAATATGTATTTAACACCAGCGATTGATGATGGTAGGCTCCCAAACAGATCTACAGCTACAAGGTCGTTCTCGTCCTCTGGAACTATAGGATTGAAAGATCCCATCAAGACTTTGTTTGAAATTTTAGTTTGTTGACAAATTTGACACGCTGCTACGACTTGCTTAACTGTTGATTTTAATTTTGTTGCCGTGAAATTATTTGCAATTAGTTTCCAGGTTTTCCAGTAGCCAAAATGTCCATACTCCTGGTGATACGCTGTGATGATTTCCTTGAGAATTTCTTTTGGGATAAAAAGTCTCCATTGCGAGTCCTTGGTTCCCACCTTATACATTACTTCCTTGTAGATCCTGAAATGCTCCTTTGAAGATATGTTATTTTTGAGTTTTTCCTTAATTTTCTCAACTTCCGTACTATTTTTCTGTGCTGCAAATACTTGTTTTAATTTTTTGATGAACAATTTATCAATCTTTAGTGAAACATGTGCTAGAATCAAATTTGTTCCTGGTTTTTCCTCTTGATATGCATCTCCATATCTTGACAAGGCATCGGCAATGCAGTTTTCTTTCCCGGGAATATGAATAATTTCCAAGTTGAACTTCTGAATGTGTAGGAACCATCTAACCAATCTGGGATTCAGCAAATTTGTATTAATAAGAAAGGATAGTGCTTTATGATCATTTAATATAAAAACCTTGCTTCCCAATATTATTGTCTCCCATTTTTGTAAACAATAAACAATGCTTAAAATTTCTCTTTGTGTTGTATTATAGTTGACTTCACTTTGTAAAAGTCTTCTGCTAGTGAATGCTATATTGTGTTGCTCCTCGTTTATTACCTGGAACAGTCTTCCTCCGATGGCATAAGATGATGCGTCAGCTTCTATGTAGAACGGAACTTGTAAGTTGGGATGATAAAATAGAGTAGTTTCTGCGAGTTTCTCCTTGATTGTCTGAAATGCTACCTGATGTTCTTCTGTCCATTTCCATTTATTTTCTTTCTTCAACAAGTTGTAAAGGGGTATAAGATGTCTAGAGTACTGATTACAGAACCTTCTATGATAATAATTACAAAGTCCCAAAAATGCTCGTAAAGTTTTTACGTTGGTTGGTACCGTATACTTCTGGATGACTTCTACCTTGCTGTTATCAATTTTAATACCTTCAGTTGTTAAAATATGTCCCAAAAACTTGACCTCCGTACAAAAAAAATTACATTTTGATATATTCACAGTCATGTTTGCTTTCTTCAATCGCCAAAATACTTCTTGGAGATGCTCAAGGTGTTCTTGTTCTGATGATGATTTGACTAAAATATCATCTATGTAGGCTGCGACAAAATGTTCACATCCAATGAAGACTTTGTTTATGCACCTTGCCATGCCTGCTACTGCTGTGGACAATCCAAAAGGCATTCGTAAAAATTTATATGTTTTTCCTTCAAACGAAAATCCACAATAATCTGTAGAGTTAGGACATAACGGAATTTGCCAATAGCTGCTTGTTAAATCTATGGTCGACATACATAGATTTGAAGTGGTTTGACATAGGATCTCTTCCGCTGGAAGTGGACATTCATGGTCTTGTAAAATTCTCTTGTTAAGTTGTTGTGCATCCAAGCAGATTCTGACTGACTTATCCTTCTTAATTACGGCTACAATGGGGTTGATATATGGTGTGTTGGATTTTGTAATGATACCATCTTCCTCCATTTCTGCAATCTTGTTTCTAACTGCGGATCTATGACAAAATGGTATAGGATATATCCTTGCTTTGAATGGCTGTTTTTCGCGAATACTGATTGTATGTGTATAAACATTGGTTCTTCCTGGTTTTTCCGAGAAAATTTCCGTATACTGTTCAATGAGTTTTGTGCATTCTGATGGGATGTGACTACTTAAAATTGGTTTATGTCCTTCTAATTGTACGGTCAGTACATTTCTTTGATTATTTTCATCCAGCATTTTGAAAGGAATAGATTTGTCTTCAATCACCAACTGACATTTATCAAAGTCGAGTTGAGCCTTGCTTTTCTTCAGCCAATCTTGACCCAGGATTATCTTGTGTATCAGCTCTTCAACTACCAAACAAACTACAGGGAACTCCATGTTATCCAGTTTGACTGTAACATATGTTTGTTGGTCAATTTTTTTGCTCTTGTTTCCTATCGCCCCTGTAACTTGACTCTCGTGACTGGTAAGGACAACATTTCGCTGTTATTTCTTTTCAACTCATCAAAGAAGGCTTTTGATAGGCAGCTCATCTGACATCCCGAATCTAGTAATATTTCCCCTTTTATACCTTCAATTTCTGCATTGACTATCGGATTCCCTTCAGTTGTATCTGAAACTTCCAATTTTTCCCCATAGAAAACTGTATTGCAGTGAACCACTGCCTCCTCAATTTGCTTGTTCGATTCTGATGACTTCATTGTCTGGACTGCCTCTTCAATGTTATCAAGATCTTTCTGTCGCTGTTGTTCTTCTACTCTCATGGCTCTAACACTGTACCGTCTGTTTTCTCCTAGACTTTCCCCATATTTCCTATTTTCATTTCGATTTCCCTGATATTGATTATAGTTATTGATAGAATGCCTTCTATTTTCTGAGAATTTTTGGCTGCTGGTATTATTCTGATTTGGACAATTTCCAGTGGATTGTTGATGATTGGAACTACGATCTCCCTGATAAGACGATTGATGATTGAAACGATGATTATTATTTCGGTGACTCTGTCTGAAGTTTTCCTCCTCATAGTTTCTCCCTTGATATCTGAACCTTGACGCTTGATTGCCAAAATGATTACTGTTTCTTCGTTCTTCCATGCTATCAAAGCGTTCTAATGTTTTACAAATTGCATCCGGTGTTTTTTCCGCTAAACCTGCCAGAACTCTTGCTACTTGAAGTGGAAAATGATCAATAATGGTATCAATGGTTTCTTCTAAAGTCATAATTTCAAGTTCTCGTGCTAATTTGAGGGTCTTCAAAAAATATACGGACATCGATGAATTATTCCCATATTCCTGAATATATCTGCCATTATACAGCTCTTGTATGAGTCTTCTTTGTCTCTCTCTGCTCCAGAATTTTTCTAGAAATCTTCTGCAGAATTCCCCATATGTTCGTATATCATCTCCAAAGCAATCAATCCATAGTTTGGCTTCACCACGAAGGCCTCTCCTGACCCAACCTAAATATTCATTGGGTTGAATTCGTTGATCAGTGAACCACCATTCTAACTTTCTCAAAAAATCCTTTGGACCCTGTCTACTCGTTCCATTGAACGTTGGGATGCTTTCCACATCAACTTGTGGTCTGAGAAGTCTCAATGACTCTATCACTTCTTCTTGAAGTCTTTCAAAGCGTTGACCTGAATAATGGCTGAACGCTTGTTCCTTTTGCTGCACCCCTTGTTTCGGAATGGCCCCAGTTTTTCTCCAATCAAACAATGCATTAGCTTCTTCCTCCTCATAAGTCCGTTCTCTATTCAGTGATCTCCTTTTGTCAACTTCAGCATGCCTTTTCCCTTTTCTTGATAATTCCTCTTGTCTGCCTTCCTTGTACATAAAATCATCATAATCTCCACCTTGTTCATGCGTTTCCTCCGTAGACTTCATCTCTCTCTGTAATTTCTCTCGTTCAAATTCTTTTAACTTTTCCTCATTCTCCCTCAAAAGTGATTCCAACCTAAGCACCTTCTCCCTCTCAAGAGCCTTCAACCTTCTCTCATTCTCCAAAGCAACTTTGTTCTGCTGCATCCAATTTAAGTCCTGTTTCTTTTTATCCTCTTCAGCCTTTGCCCTCATCTCCAGTCTCGTTTCTTCTTCTTTCTCACTCACAATCACATTAGAAGCCGCCACATCACCACTATCTTTATTTTGTCTCGTATTCACCATCATGAGAAACCCGCTTTTATGTATTATTATTGTTTATAAATTTAATATAATTCAACGTTAGTGTAAAAATGAAAACGAACATGTAATACTACAGAATGTAATATAATATAAGAAAAAACTTCTAATATACTGAGGTAAACCCTGAAATGTACCTTGACTATCACTCACGAAAACATTTCACCTTGAACAAGACAAAACTCCACTTCACTATCACTATTCACTATGCACCAATAACACTTCCACTTAAAAAAAAATCACTACCAGCAAGGTCGCACCAATATTCTTAAAAACTTCATCAAAAAAAAAAAATATGTACAGCTGTACTAGTGAATGCCAATTCAACAAAATATTTTTCGCGCGATGATCCGCATCAACATCAGTTTACACCATGCTCTTGCATAAAATCCAGGCTTGTCTGTATAAAAAACTTTCCCCCCCAATTTGAAAATTTAAAAGAAAATAAGAAAATGTTACTTAGAGTGAAGATTTCCTGATAATATTATTAACAAAAAAAAATTACATGAAAAGACTGATTGTCAAAAACTTTTCACTATCAACTAGATTTCAAAAGCAACTGCAGGAACTACGCTACAACCCTTAATTTATTTTGCTCGGGCGCCAGTGCAATGGGTCATAGGGCAGGTGTGAAATAACAGTAGTACAAATTTTAGTTCCTCCCCTTTATTGCCCAGATACCTCTTGGTATCATTGTTTTTTTTTTGTTATGTGGGCCTTATTTGCACAATTTAAACACTTTAAAAAGTAACTCAATAAAGTGAAAGGTTGGAAATATTCTACAAACTGACAATTTTGAGGAATTACTACTATACTACGAACTTATGTTAAGATTACTACGTATGTTGTGCCAACGGAAAATTACTATTAATACTAAGTGGGGGATATGAGACGTAGTTCCTGCGTTATGACGAAATGACGATATTATGAAGATATTATGTAACCAGTTATAAACTTAATGAGTACTTGCTGTGGCGAATTATAACAACAGTAGCCAGTGAGGTATTGCTTGCTGCGGGCCTCAAGCGGTATTTGAGGTGGTACTCCAATCACAGCTAACTCCAATTGATTCGGCCGCCTTGGCCCTTTCCCAGTCAATGATCTGGGGCTGCTTTTCGAGTGGTGTGGTGGCTTTGTATACCCCCAAGCTTCAATCAGGTACACATACGCCGGATTCTAACCTCAAATCGAGCATGTACCCGTTTATTCCATTAGTACATTGATTTGGTTCAATCCAATTATTAACCAAAAACTACACATCAAGAAAATCCTAATTAGAATCTTTAAGATATTGAGATTCGGTGAAACTTACCCCTCTGGGCGCCTTGCCGAGTCGAGGGTGTCAGTGATACATAAACAGCTTACATTTAACAAATAACACGAAAAAGACCAAATCTCCGCATTTCGTCGAATTTATAACATTTTGATTTAATAAAAACTGATTCTTTGTGATTGGTTAACTTTTGGCGGACTGTCACAATATAATACTTATTCAACTTCCAAACAAATTCATTGGCACAACATCATCTAACCTAAATGTCAAAATACCCAGAAAACTTCACTCCACTGGCAACATTGCCGAAGGCTTTTCGTAACTATATAAATAATAATTTTATTTTGAACGCGACAACTGGACCGTTGCAAAGTCACAAAAATTGCGGCAATTTATTATTTTAATGATGTGGACTTGTTTTTTGTTTGTCTATGAAGAAAACCACGATTATGACAATTTATCAGAATTTTCAAATATCCTATGATTTTTGAGAATTAATGATTAATCATCATCCAAGCAATCCAAGCACGGCAACCTAACTTTAACGGAAAACCTCTGCTCATTGTTAAACAGGTCTGAGGGAGGCGGATCTTCTGGTTTTCAGTGCAGAATTGCTAACAGGTTTAACAGAGTTTTTGGTATTCAAGTGCGAATGCTATATTGCTTACAATAGCCCAAAAGTCACTATCTTTCTTTGTCTTTCTCATCGCACGAATGGCAGTACAAAGTGTGTCACAGATTCAAGTGTGCGTGCATATGGGGATCTCAGTTATTATAAGAGATACAGGGTCGGCTAAATGGATACAAAATGCCATTTTGAAATATGAAAAATTCCGACTACTTCCGAAGATATTCGAAAAAACCGTAATTTCGCAAAAACATTATTTCAGAAATTTATCTGGGAAGATATTTTAAAATGAACTACACTTTCCCGTTGCCACTTTTTCTCCCCTACCATATGGCGGTATCAAATCGAAAATCTGACGTTTCGTATTTGACTGGCCATCATCAAGTTCATTTTTTCAAATACGAGCCTGGATTTTTTATTTCATTCTCAGTCATCTTTTGACATCCTTAAAAAGCATTGAGGTATCGGGACCGTCGAAAAAAATAATATGTAATTAAATTATTACATTTTCATTATGAATCCGCCATCTTGTAGAGAGGAGAAAGTGGCAATGACAAAGTGTAACTTGTTTTAAAATATTCTTTCAAACAAACTCGGTAGATGATAAAAATGTTTTTGTAAAATTCTTCGGAGGAAGTCGGTGTTTTTCAAATTTCAAAATGGCATTTTGTTGAGCATAAAAATGCGCAACTTTGCATCCATTTAACCGACCCCGTATAATAACTGAGATCCCCATACATACACACAAAAATGTGGCACCCTGTATGTATAGCCAAGATTCAAACCATTAGCAGACCTGTCCAATAATTAGAGCAGACCCGCAAATAGTGTTAACAAACCTATTTTACCAATAGAAGCTGTTAGCAAATGGTTCAAGATGTTAACAATCCTATCAAACCATTAACCATTGATAGACATATTCCAGTGTAAACAGACCGGTTCAAGATGTTAACAGACCTATATTAGACCTGTTCAAGTATCATTAGATCGGTAAATGAGGTTAACAGACCTGTTTAACGATGTAAGCATACCTATTAAAGCTGTTTAAGATGTTAAAAGAACGATTTAACCATGTTAGTGGGCTTATTCAAAATGTTCACAGACCCACTCATGATAACTAGCCAGACCTGTTTAAGTATCAACAGAGCGGTTAATGCTGATAACAGACCTGTTCAAGTTTGACGAAGTTTGCAGATATATTCAAGCTGTTGGCAAGATTTTAACAGACTAAATAGACATATCCAAGTGTAAACAAACCTGTTAGCAGACTTAATCAAGATGTTAACACACCTATTAATGATGATTAGCAGACTTGTTCAAATCAGCACACCGGTTATTGCTGTTAGCAGATAGTTTAACCATGTTAGCAGAACTATTCAAGCTGTTTTGTTCAACATGTTAACTGACATAATAGACGTATTCAAGTGAAAACAGAACAGGCCTGTTTAAACATGATAGCAGGCCGGTTCAAATATCAACACTCAACAGACCGGTTAAACAGGCCTGGTGAACCATGTTGGCATATATACCTATTCAAGCTGCTTATTCAAGATGTTAACCGACCAGCTCAACTATTAACATACATATTATCATTAAAGTGTGAACAGACCGGTTCAAGGTTTTAAGTATCAAATATGATCAAGATTTTAGTAAACCTATCCATATACTATTACTTGGCGTGTTCAATTTATCAGCAGACCGATTGAGGCTGTTAACAGACCTGTTCAACCATGTTAGCTGACCTATTCAAGCTGTTACCAGTCCTGTTCAATAATTATTAATAGACTCATTTTCAAGTGTAAACAGACCGGTTCAAGATGTTAACAGAACTATCCATACTACTATTAGACCTGCTCAAGTCGGTTGATGCGGTTAACAGACCAGATTAATGATGTTAACGCATACCTATTAAAGCTGTTAGCAGATCTGTTTAAGATATTAAAAGGCCGAATAGACATCAGGGTTAACCATGTTAGCAGACTTATTCAAAATGTTTACAGACCTTTTCATGATAACTAGCAAACCTGTTAATTCTTTTAACAGGACTGTTAAACCATGTTAGCAACTTTGTTCAAGATGTTAACAGACCTAGTAGACATATATTTAAGTATACACAGACCTGTTCAAGAATCAACAGACTGGTTAATGCTGTTAACAGGGCTGGTGAACCATGTTGACATACCTATTCAAGCTGCTAGCATCTTTGTTCAAGATGTTAACAGACCTGTTCAACTATTAACAGACATATAATTATTTAAGTGTAAACAGGACGGTTCAAGGTTTCAAGTATCAAATATGATCAAGATTTTAACAGACATTACTATTTGTTGACCTGTTTAATTATCAACAGACCGATTAAGGCTGTTATTGCTGTTAACGTTAACAGACCTATTCAAGCTGTTAGAAAATTTGCTCAAGCTGTTAACAGACCCATCTATACTACTAATAGAATTGTTCAAGTATCAGTAGACGGGTTTGTGCGGATTACTGTTCTTTCTGAAGCATGTTGGCATATATACCTATCTAAGCTGAATTTTTTCTAGAAGTGAATAACTTGTTCAACAATTGACAGTCATATTTTAGTTTGAATATACCGGTTCAAACTTTTATCAGTTCTGTTCAAGATGTTACCTTATTGGTAGACCTGTTCAAGTATAAACAGACCTGCTAATGCTGTCAACTGTCCTATTTAATCATGTTAGCAGACACCTTCAAAGTTTAGCAAATTTGTTCAACATGTGAACAGCCCCGTTAAAATATCCAGTGTAAACAGACCTGTTCAACCTTGTTAGCAGACCTTTTTAAGATGGTAACAGACCTATTCATAGTAATTAGTAGACCTGTTCCTATTCAAGTACAAACCCGTTAATGCTGTTAAAGTAAGTATCTTCAATTCCCCGGGAAGTAGGATGGTGAAGTTATTGAAAACTTGAAAAAAATCAAGAAGAAAAGATTTGAATAAAAAAAATAAAGTCTTCATAAAAAATGTTTTTTTTCTTCGTGTATATCGTATTTTTTCAAGTATATTTTTTATCAAGAAGTTTTCCCCAAAAATTAGATTTTTCATTAATTTGTGCTCTGATTTGAGAAAAAAAAATGTAAAACTATAAACATTTGAATAATATAGTAATAAAAAAAACTCTCTCTCTGTTATTTTTACATCTGCCCGAGCATCTACCTCAATTTACATGTACGAAAACAACTTAGAGAAATCTCATCACATCTAATTGTCGACATGGGAGTGGGATATCGTCAACACGCAACATTACGCAAAATGGACATGATTATTGCTGTCATGTCCGCTAGTAAAGGACATGGAAAATAACCGTGTTCCCCGTCCCGTCCACCCCTATCGTTGGATTTTATGGCTTGAAAAATCGGTCCGGGAACGAAACGAGGACAAAAATCGTCAATCTGGAGTGTACCGCTGAGGAAACTTTATTTCGAATTTGTTGCGGAAAAGATGCACATTTTGGTGTAATGTCTGCGGTCGTGGTGGACCACGTTTTTCACGGTCTTTTGGGATAAATTCATTAATAGTATGCTATAATCAAATAAAAAAAAAGTAAAATGACGTGACTGGTTAAAATTAATCTGAATATGAAAATATTGACCTTGGAGGGTGAATCTTTCTGAATATTGCGTGAAAGGCTCAAACTGTGCGTTACTACCAAATAATCACGTGAAACAAACGTGAAGTTACGTGACAGCATTTGTTCATGATAAAGGTCACCTCAAAGGTTACAATATAGAACGAGATAATATTGCGTGAAAGTTGAAAAAATTGCGTGAATTCTAAGAAATTCACATACAATAAACATATAATCACGTGACAAAGGCTGTTCGTGATAAAGGTTATCACAATATTACTACATTCGATGAAATTATCGAAGAACGACGTGATAATATCGCGTGAAGGGCTAAAAATACACGTGACTACTGAAAAAATCACGTGAATAACGTGACAAAGGTTGTTCATGATAAAGGTGACCGCAATGTTACTACATTTCATGAAATTTTTTAAAAAGAACGTGATAGTATTGCGTGAAAGGCTAAACATTCACGTGACTACTAAAAAAAATCCAGAAAACTAACTTGGAATAACGTGACAAAGATTTTTCATGATAAAGGTCAACTCAATATAACTACATTCAATGAAATTTTCATAGTAGAAAGACTAGATATTGCGTGACTACTTGGAAATTCACATAAAACAAACGTATTATTACGTGAAAAAGGTTGTTCATGATAAAAGTCACCTGAATATTATTACACTCAATAGAATGTTCAAAGTAGAACGAGACAATATTTTGTGAAAGTGAAAAAATTTGCGTGACTACCAAAAACTCACATACAACAAACGTATATTCACGTGACAAAGGTTGTTCGTGATGAATTCACCTCAATATTACTACATTCGATAAATTTATCAAAAAAGAACATGGTAATATTGCGTTAAAGGTTACAAATTTGCGTGACTAGTAAACAATTTGCCTAAAATAACCTCACAAAGGCTTTTCATGATGAAGGTCACTTCAATATCACTATACACTCAATGAAATGTTCAAAGAAGAACAAGACAATATTGTGTGAAAGTCTAAAAATTTGCGTGACCACCAAGAACTTCACATACAACAAACATATAATCAGATTACAAAGGGCTTCTCAATATTACTACATTCGATAAAATTATCAAAGAAGAACGTGATAATATTGCGTGAAAGGCTAAAAATTTGTTTGACTACAAACAAATTCTCGCAAAGGAAACGTGGGATTGAGTGATAACTGATTTCAATTGCATTCTCGTTTTAAGAACTGTGAAACACTCCAATATTTCTAAATTCAATCAAATTTTAACAAATAATAACGAGACAATATTACGTGAAAATCGAAAAATTTGCATAACTACTAAAAAATGCATGTAAAATAAACGTGGAACTACGTGACAGGCGTTTTTTGTAATATGTCCTACCTTCAAAGTAGAATTAAACAATATTGTATGTGATAAAGTTTTTGCTCTAGCTAGTCTTCCTAAATATGAAAATATTCAACGTGAAAAGTGAAAAATATTGGGTGTGAAAGGCATATTTAAAGAATTCACTCAAAACCAAAGTTCACCTACATAAAGCCACATTTAATTTAGGGTTTAAAGGAAATTCTTCTATTTTACATTGTTTTAGTTGTCATGTAAATTTTTACTTTTTCACGCTAAATGTTTTTGTTTTTGCACGCAATTCTACAGTTATTTTCACATTTATTCCACAATAATTTTTACCTTATCACGCAATATTATAATTACATATTTCGTTATCAGATGAATCTTTTTCCTTAAAAACTTTTTTTTTATTGTTTTGCGAACCATAGTTTTCTTGTTTTTTTATTATCGCGGTTTTTAGACCTGCTTTTTCGTTAATCGTTAATCCATTTGAAGTAAAAATGCGTATCTTAGTTTTTTTACAAAAATTTTACTAAAATATCACAATATTCAATGTGAAAAGTTAACTTTTAGCAGTAAAACAAAACCATATTTGGTGAAAATGAACATTTAGCCTGAAAATTGACAAATTTTCATAAATTTTACTTTGAAAAAACATTTAAAATTTTCCAAATGACAATATTGCATTAATATGGAGTGAGTTTGTGTGGAATTTTACTGACAAAGTTGCATCGGCCTACTTTTTTTCACATATAGAAACCCATGTGCATGTTCCACCACAAGCACACTAAATGTCTATCATATTAAACTGAAATTTACGATAATTGGTATAAATCACTCTATTTAAAGCAATATGTTGATTTATCGGGCTGGGAACATGTTCCCGTTTTCGATGGCGGCATTAACATATTTAACTACTTCTTCAGATCAGGATTATTAAGGCCCGGGGTTATTGACATGTTTCGAGTAATTGGGTGACGTGATTGATGGCTGACACAAATTGTAAATCGATAAAATTTACTCTCGGAGATTCACTCTTGGCTGATTGATAAAAAGTGATGTTTATTACCATTGCCCACGTATGGAAATGACCATAAACTGGTTGTCTACGAGTCGGTCACTTTTCAACCAAATGCAGGTATTGAGGAAATGGTTATCACCAGTTTGTTGGCTCAACGAGTAAAATTAAACGAACCAAAAAGAACTGGCGACACAGAGGATGTTCTGATGAGGTTTGATCAATGAAAATAATGTCGGTTGGCTGGTCCGCGCGCAATTTACAAAGTCATCACCATATTGCCAGTTGATGGCAACGTAAATATCCTGGAAGCTCATCCACGTTTAAAGACATGAAACTTTTCTCATCGGCCAATGAAGCGCAAATCGTCGAACGAGAAATGCAACTTTGTTCGGCTGCGTTTCTTAACTATGCCCTCCGGTTCGGTAGAGTCCGAAACTTTTCTCTTGCTATGCAAATGCGTAATAAAGAAGCGGGGCGAATTGTCCAATAATAAAAATACGAAACGGTTTTGCCAGAGCTGAATTTCGTCTGGCACGATGCCATCGACGATGCATATCCAGCGAGATCGCGTCTCGTCTCGTATCATAGTCATAGAAATGGGCAGGATTAGAGAACAAGGTTTGTTTCCGGTTTACTATGGCCTGCTCTACTTCCGTATTCATTAACATCTATCTGATTGAAATATGTGAGATGAAAGGACGTGAGTGTCTGAATCACTTTTAATATTAACTTTTATACAATCCTGTATAAACAAGCCTTTTCATAGGCTAGTCAGATTGACATTAAATATCCAACAACGGCGGCTCCCCCATAGGGTCAATTGGTCAATCAGAAAATAAATAGTTACAAATACTATCTTACTCGTAATTAATCAATTTGATTGCAAAGTACACCGTATATTATTCTGTTTGTCCCTCGTAATGGTCGTAATCAAATGCTTAGGCCAGGAAGTCAGAATTCCGAATTACACTTCCGGACAGCCGGCCGGAGTTGTCCTTATTGCAATGAAGCTTGGCGAAAGTACCCGAAAAGCTACCGAGAGTTAGTAGCCGGATGCCCAAGCGAATTGGAAAATTCAACCGCTGCGAATACATTTTGATACATATTGGCGTCATCGATCATAGTTTAATCGGCGTTTCGTATCGCCTATATTCACGATATTTTTTTGTTCTGTGAGTTTGTGAGGTTGGTATGGCGATGCTGCGCGTTGGACTCGGTCGATTGGATCGATAATAATAATATAGTCGTTAATACGAGAATATATTGTTAATTATTGTTTCTGGTGTTTTGAGAGATGAAAATTTGTTTTCCTTCGGCAAATACGTCGATCTGTTATTTCCATATACCTCCAACTTAAAGGTTTTGTTTCGTCTATGTGTTTCGTGTTTGAGATGATTTGTGTCAATTTTCTATTCATAAAGTTTAACCATTCTGCTTGGGTTGATACAACGTCCGTTGATTTTGCTCGGTTGGAATATTTTTTGATTTTAATTTTGAAAATGTTTTCGTTTCGAGGTTTTATATTTTGCATGTTTGTCAATCTGGTATTCTTGGAAAGTACATCGGTTTGGTTTCATCTTTCCTTGTAGATTTCGCGGCAAAGAACTCCAATCTAGTATGTCCGTTTATTTTAGTTGTCTATATAATATGGAACGTCCGTCGATTTTTGCCACAAAGTAATTCGATCAAAAATGTTTATCGGTAGGTATCAATTTCCGGATACAATATGGAAGATCAGGCGATTTTGCGAAAAATCACTTTAATCAAGAATGTTCGTTGGTTTAACTCGTCCCTCGACCATAATTCATGAAATGTTTGTCGATTTGGCTGCAAAAAACTTTGATCAAAAACTTGTTAAAATAAAAATGGACGTCCGTCGATTTGGGCGACAGAGGACTTAGGTCAAGAACGTCCATATTATCTCAATTGTCGGTATGCCATGTGGAATGCGTAACGTTTGTGGATTTTGCTTTAAAAAGTTTCAATCAGAAACGTCCGTCGATTTTACTTGTGTTTGCAGTGAATTACTGTGAGCAGAGAAACCTACAGTGTATAATAGGTATGGACGCCAACACGCATCACACCATCTGGGGAAGCAGCGATATCAACAAAAGAGGTGAGTCTTTATTGGATTTTATTATAACCCATGATTTGGAGATTCTAAACAAGGGCAACAAGCCCACTTTTGCAAACCGCATACGGTCGGAAGTTATTGTTGTCACTCTGTCCACCTCCCGTATCAATCCCGATATCCAGCGGTGGCGCGTATCCGATGAACCATCCCTGTCGGACCATAGGTATATACTGATGGAAATCAATAGTATTGACAAGCCGTCAGAAATGTACTGCAACCCACGCAAAACAAATTAGACTGAATACCGGGAGGAGCTGGAGTCGGGGTTGAGCGGGATCAAGGAACGTATATGCGTAACAGATTTGATGTTGTGGTGGTAGCGGAACAACTACAAAACGCCATAATTTACTCATACCATCAAAGCTGTTCGCTAATCCGGAGTTCTTCATGCAAGGACACAACCTGGTGGAACGAGAAACTTGACAAGATGTAGGGGGAAACACGCAGACTCTTCAACGTGGCCAAGAAAACCGGTGAATGGGATGAATACCACCATACTCTGACGAAATACAACAAAGAAGTAAGGGAAGCTAAGAGGAACTCCTGGAGGAAGTTTTGCACTGAGGTCGACAAAACCTCGGAAGGCGCACGCCTCCAGAGAATCCTAGCTAAAGATCTCCTTCCACCAATGGGAACACTTATGAAACCAAATGGGGAATACACGAAAAATGGCGAAGAAACCATTGAGACACTACTCAGGGCACACCTTCCAGACTCGTCCATAATCAACTCGCAACAGGGAACCAACTCCCTATCTCCTGAGATCCTCCGGATGAGAGGATCAAGAGATGATTGGGTCATAGCCCGACAGATTGTGACACCAAACAGAATCGAATGGGCCATAAACTCATTCGAACCATACAAAGCACCTGCATGGATGCGATGGGATAATACCGGCACACCTGCAGCAGGGAGAAGCCCAACTCATATCGATGCTTTGCCAACTATTCAGAGCAAATCTGGCAACGGGACACATACCCATGATATGGAAACTCTCACGAGTGGTCTTTATACCGAAACCCGGGAAAGATAGCTTTCAGCCTAAGGCATTCAGACCAATAAATCTCTCGTCGTTTCTACTCAAAATGATGGAGAAAGTGATTGAAAGGCACATTAGGGAGACCTCCCTAATAGAGAAGCCACTACACAAAAACCAAAACGCCTATCAAACTGGTAAATCATGTGAAACTGCTCTGCATGAACTTGTTCATAAAATAGAGCAACCACTGAACAACCAAGGAGTTGCCCTAGCTGCATTCCTTGATATAGAAGGAGCATTTGATCACACCTCCTTCGATTCAATGACCACCGCAATCAATCGGCGTGGAATTAAAGACACAGTTTGTAGGTGGATAAGAAACATGCTGAAAGGTAGGAGAATTCAAGCAACTATGCTTGACAAAACTGTAACTATAGAGGCATCCTTTAGGGTGGGGTCTTGTCTCCTCTCCTCTGGAACCTAGTCGCAGATGAACTACTGGTGGAGTTAAACAGCAAAGGTTTCTACGCCTAAGGCTATGCCGATGACGTAGCAATACTTATCACTGGAGCCTACTGAAACTCAGCAGGAATCAGCTTAGGAAAGTAACAGGTATATTAACTGGACACCGCACTATGAGGAAACACATGCATATCATGGGTCTTTTCAACGAGGAACCCATATGTAGGCTGTGCAACGAGGAGGAGGAAACAGCCTCCCACATTGTATTCGAATGTGAAGCGCTGGCGTACTGGAGAAGAGATAATGGGGAATTCACAACCACTCCTCAAAGGACGGACAGGGAAACAGTAGAACGAGTCATAAACCTTATTCGGGCAATGGAGCTCTTCGACTGAGAGACAGGCACAGAGAAGATACAATAAGCCCAACTGGAGGCTGCGGTGTCGGGGCCAACAGCCCGAAACTCGTAGCGCCTGGGGGTCAAATCTTGACCATTCGCAAATTTGAAACGCATACGTTTTTAATTGCGAATGCTCAAGAATTGACCCCCTGTACTTCAGTAATCAGTAATCAGTGTGTTCGCAACAAAGGACTTTTATCGAGGACGTTCATCGATTTTACTTTTCTGTACCTACCTAATGTTTTTGAGTTGTTTGTAATTTTGATTTTGTATGTGAACTGTGTGAGTTGAGTTTATGTTATAGAGAAGAATGGATCCGATGTTCAAGATAGTTTAGAATTTGATTGAAATGGTAAGATATGTGTGTCTCCAAGTATGCCTATTTTCAAATTTAGTTGTGTTCTCCCAAGATAATTGACTAAAATAGTCAACATTTAACATTTATACTTACCAGAAGCTTTAAAATATTGACTAAGTCAAAGTGGAGATAAATAATAAAATCAAATGTATCACGTATTTTCTTTTTTTTTAGCATAAAAATTAAGAAACTGATGAATAAAGTATGTATTTAACATAAAATGTTTGACATGCAACCATTTTGTAGATAGGTACGTACAAATAATTGAGCACAAGAAATAATTACCAAATTTTTGCATTTAATTACCCTTTTCCCATTTCATGAGTATATGTATTGTTCTGCAACCTTCTTGGTATCGCTAAACTATGTCGAAATCTGAAAAGTTTATTATTGTGAATTTTCATCCTCAAAATCTTTCCAAAAGTTTTGCAAATTGGAATCTTTACCGATAATGTTTTGTCAAGTTTATTGTAGTATGTTTCAAGAAATAAAAAAAATGATACGTAAATTCTTTGATCTACATCACTAAATTCCAATTATAATTATATCACGAGTAGCCACAAAGTTATTATTGACGTATTTCTTCACGTCTGATAGATGCTACAACGTTTCGAGCTGTTCCCTCTTCCAGACCCTAGCTATGCTGATGAAGCCTGGTAGGCGGAAACGTTCATAGATTGGTCTGACTGAGAAAATAGCTCGAAACGATTTTTCTTAATATAAATGATATTGTGATTTATTGAAGTTATTATCACACAAAAGAATCTTGATAACTTAACCAAACAAAATAATGTATAGTGAAAACCATTGGAATTCGCACATGTCATTTTAAACAGTTATTTTCTGACAACCCTCGTAAAATGCCAAAAATACTATACACGTGATCGGACAAAGCGCAACAATTGATAGGTCACGTGAAACTTGTAGTTGTGCGGTTCATTCATTTCCTCGCTCATTTCTTATTAACATACAGACCAACTTTTTTATTTGGAGAGATAGACAGACTCGCTAGTACTTCAAAAAAGAAAATTGTGTGGAATGATCTAACTAAGAAAAATGAAAAAAAAAAATATTCCAGCGTTGCCAGATTTCGCAGCAGACGCGAAAACGATATGTTTTCAAATAGCAACACGGCATTTTTTTACACCATGTTATAGATTTCCGAATTCCGAACAAAAAATGTCTTGAAAATGTTTTTATTTGAAAAGCAGTTTTTGCGTAATATGGCAAAAAAATTGGGATAATCTGCAGTCCACAGCAATAGTGGGCCTTGAAAAAACAACAACAACAAACAACACATCTTTTCTTTTGAAAGTATACTATTTTGACTGATCCGTATTGTGATTGTGTTCATGGATTGCAGACTGCCGATTATCTGTTTTTTTGCCCAATAAGGCAAAAAAGGCTTCAAAAAATGTTCAAATAGTACATTTTGTATCAAGGGCGGAAAGTAGATGATTTTGATGAGGGTATAAGTAGCAGCACGAGCGAAGCGAGGGCAGATATTAGCCGAGTCAAAATCATCTTTCGTCCGTGGTACAAACAGTGCTTTTTGTACAACCAGTTTGTGTTTTTATTGATTTGAAAAAGAATAATTAAGAAAATCAAAAATAAATAATCGATACACTGCACTACACTGCTGACAAGTTTAATGACAACTGTCAATCATGGTTACAAGTTACAATAGGTGTGTCCCCGTATTCTTTTGTGGTGCAGATTCATTGTCACCGAGATTGTCACGTGATTAGTTCCTTTTATTATGCTAGGCTGTCACGTGGCTATAAGATTCAGAGGCGTTGGGATCCAAGGAACCGTTGCTAAGCGAACTACTTTTGCGCCCGCGGGCGCGAAAGTACTTTTAGGCCGGCTGCCAAAATTAACGAGTTTCCGCCTGCTTTGCATGCATTGAAAAGTGGACTTTACGTGTAGGTTGTACAAAAACATATTTGTTTCATAATTTCGAGATTTTACTGTGTAAAAAAATGCCATTATGCCATTACTAAGAAAATATCGTTTTCGCGTCTGCTGCGAAATCTGGCAACACTGGAATATTTTTTTTCTTTATTTTTTTTAGTTGAGTCATTTAACACAACTTTTCTCTCGAAAATAATAGTCTATCTCTTCAAATAAAAAAGTTGGCCCATGTAAGGTTTTAAAAAACTTACCCACAGAATATATAATGTTCTGGATAAGCCGATCCTACCAGATCCTTAGAGGATTTACCAATACAAAAACTCAATTTGCATGTGAAAATCCTACTTATTATGAGCAAACTCCATCATAGTCCTCAAATTTATCGTCTTTTGTCTCAGATTCTAATCCGCTTGTTGGAAGACATTCCCCGATTAACCTATGCTCGACGACTTTGGTGATCTGCCGTCACAAACAGTCATCTTTGTCTCTTGTCTTGGATGTTTGTGCCCTCCGCGAAAGACTACAGTTGTAGGAATTAATGTGGAGACGTTGACAAAAATTATTCTAGCGTGTAATGTGATGCGTGATATGCGAGGTGGATGATGGCATGGCTGGAACAAACTTAGAATTTTGAGATTGTAGATCTTACAATGTTCATCAATAGTAGTTGGGGGTGAGGGTGATAAATATACCACAGCACCGAGGTCACACAGCTCCTGCCTTTTTGGGCAGGGTTCATCAATTGAGGCTAAATATAAAATCTTTGACTGTGAGTTATCAATAATAAGTTTCATCCTCCATTGAGGGTGCCGCCGAATGTTCGAAAAAAAAAGAGTTTTCCGCCCGCCGTGGGGATCGAACCCATGTCTATCAGGAACTCGGCCCCTCAAGTTCAGTGCCTTGAGGTTTGAGACAAGCAACAATGCTGGCGTCTAGATTAATGTAAGGCCCGGTTTCTAAAGGATGGTTCAACGTTGAACCCGGTTTAAGTACATTGGACCTAGCATTGGACTCTGCCTCGCGGTTCAACGTTGAACCTTCATTACACCGGGCCTTGGAGTTTTTTGAATAGGAGTTCACATACTTCTATTCAAAACACTGTAGAAGACATTGGTTGTGCTCTTGAGCTCACTTCACTTGGGGTAATATCCCTTAAATACTAATAACGATGCAATATTTTCGTTCGATTTGTTTTATTATTTTTGTAAGCGAGCGTGCGATAAAAACGAGGAAAAAACTTTTGATGATGATCTACTTTTGTCATATTTCATCGTTAATTTATTATTTAGGACATATTCAAAAATTGTCGGTGCTCCCTTTCTTGAAAGTTAACTTGGTCGGGTTAAATTAATCATTACCATCACTGTCCATACAAATTACGTCATATCACGTTGCCGTCGTTCAACGACTATGAGTGAGTCTCGTTAAATATCAACAATGATATAATATTTTTATTTAATTAATTTTATTGTTTTTGTAAGTGAGAGTGTGAGAAAAAACTAAAACAAAATCACACTTTTGATGATTTTCATCTACTTTTTCCATTGTCCTCAATACATTTGTAACGATTTTTTGCTATAGAAATCACCAGTAACGTCTTAACTAATTTATTTAAAGTCACTATTTATGTACACTCACTATTACACTAATTCGTCTCAATCTTATTTTTGTTTCAACTGTTTATTCACAATTCATATCACACGACTTAATACACAACTGATTAACTCAAATTAGAATTTTCTGACACCTATTGGCTTCGCCAGGAACTTCTCGAAAGAAACCTGTGTTCCATAGTGGTTTACCTGATTTTTTGGGTATTTCGCCACACCCTATCAAAAAACAATCAAACTATAGTGTTAATATACCGGATCTTCTATATTACCTGAAAAAAATTCTATTAGTAAACAATAAAACCTAACAATATCAAACGTTTCAAAAGCGAATCTGCTTTCGTCGTCAGTGTAACCTAAAAAAGAAACAATTAATTCAAATTCAAAAATTATTCTACGTTTTTTTAGGATTTCGCAGTAAAAAATTGTGTTCTTTTATGTTTTTGGCACAAAATGTCACTTTTACATTACCATAGTGGTAGCAATTCCCGCACTGGTGTGGACAAAAACCGGTGATTTTTGGTGTGAGGCGATATGGCCAGTTTGAGATTATGTTTTGCACCGAGATGTCCCGAATTTTCACTTTCACTAGCACCCGAGTCCGAAGCACGAACAACCCGAGACATGATAGACACGTTGTTAGTATAGTACTCATAAACAATATCTGAAAAACCGAAAAAACCAATAAAAATTATTTTTTTATGTTTAGAAATCACGATCACCATGGAACCACGATACACTCAAAGTAAAGCGGTATGCCAAATTTTACTCATACGTTTCGCTCGTGCCGTCACCCAGAAAAAAGGTTTCATTATTCTTTTTCTTCCATTAACTAAAGCTTATTGTACTGTACGTCTTCGAATTTGATATCGTAATTTTGCTGAGTTCTTTGTGTGTTTATGATATTAAATTTGAGAGTTGATTTTTTTTGATATTGGAGTAATTATCCAGTCCATCGTGACAGCACATATTATGCGTATCGGCGTGAATGTCTATCGAGGATGGAAGGGACTGACTGAATGACAAAAGAGACAACTGACAATGCAGATAAAATTTGTACTTGAAACTCAATGACAATTGTACTACATCTGTTCGTTTTGATTTTGAGTTTGGGACAAAGTTCAAATGCTTCCCGGCCCTAGTGTGTATTCGAAAAGCGCACGGTGGCGCCCTTCAACTCTGGCAAAAACCGTTCCGTATTTAAATTATTGGACTATTCGCCCCGCTTCTTTATCACGCATTTGCATAGCAAGCGAAAAGTTTCGGACTCTACCGAACCGGAGGGCATATAGTGAAACGCAGCCGAACAAAGTTGCATTTCTCGTTCGACGATTTGCGCTTCAAGTTTCATGTCTTCGATCGTGAATGAGCTTCCAGGATGGTTGCGATCAACGCAATATAGTGATGTGATGATTTTGTAAATTGCGGGCAAACCAGCCCACTGGAATAATTTTTACTGACCAAACCCCATCAGAATATTCCCTGTATGGCAACTTGAAAGGTAACATGATGACGCCAACAAGTGAAGGCCATCGACAACATCGTGCTCGCGGATGACTTCAAATCAATCCAAACACGATTTCTCACAAAGAAATTAAAAGATACTTTTTCCATCCATCCAATCCAGTTCATCTCTGTCAAATCCCACAGCCAACTTCCCCCAGGAGTACAAATTTATGGAGATGTTTTAATTAATCATCAGACATTCTCTCATTCAACAACAACAATGAAGATCCGAATAATTTATTGGACGATCCAAGTCTTAAATAATAAAAAACGATAGTCGTAGTTTTTTACGATAATGGCGCGGGAGAAAGGAGGATGAGACTTCGTCAGATTGATGTAATATTGAAATTTAGATGTAGAGCTACGGGGGGTGATTGTTTGGAGTTATTTACGAGATGAGGGGGCCGCGGTATTGAACGGCGTTGGTTGAGGATGTTTTTGAAAAATGGAGAATGTTTTTTATTGGATAGTATGTATCAGATGCTTTACACGTGAATTTGTCATCATGTCATGTCCTCTAGTTTCCTTTTGAATTCACATTTCACAGTGTGTCAAATTGTCACGTTAATTTTTCTCTATTCACGCAGAGCTTTTCAAATGTTCAAGACAATCTCTTGAATTCTGACGCAATCCCAGCTAGTGGCAGGAACGTAGCCGCCACTCCGAATTATTTTTCAAAATGGACGGCTACAATTCCGTTACTTTCCAGCTACGTGGATGCTAGTGGATGGTGTATTGGGTAGTTACTGCCTCTATACTCTATGGGAGTTACCATCCCAAGCAGCACCAAAGAAGCGGAAGCCGCGAGATCGGAAGTTCGAATAAGTCGTTACTAAGTAATTATCACTAAAAATCGACTTTTTAGTTTCTCCTATATGTACTTTTATTTATTTTGGTATTTCTATAGTTATCAGTACTATACAATTTTAAGCATGATAGTTACAGTAGATCTTTAGGTTGCTTCCGAAGTTTATGGAACGGGATTGCTACTACGGTATGTAGAATAACTTCAAAGTCAGAAACTCTTTGAAGTAATATTTGATACTCACAGTAACTTTGTCTTATTGTTACGAGTATATGACTTTGAAGATTTTATTAGTTTATGGTAGCGTTGAAAAATTCCTTTGAAGTAATGAAACTGTGAAGTAATCTTTGGAATAAAAACTGTCTAGCCACTCATGAAAACTTCTTTTCAGTAACTTTCACTTCCTCATTTGTATTAAAATTACTAAAAAGTTCCAATCACTTGAAAAAAGCACTTTAAAGTAACAGTCACTTTATAGAGACGGAATTATCTGGAATGATCGTTCGATTATCTTTGCTATAATGTGTGCTCGGATGGTTTAAAATTAATTTGTTTCTTTGTACGTACAGAAAAAATATGAGAATTGAGAGAAAAGAAGATTTCAAGGGAGAATTATGGGACACACATCTACATCAAACCACGCTTTTTTCAACTGTGGTCACAATTTTAGTGTCCGACACATACATTCATTAATAATCATTGTAGGTTAGAAATCCAATTGGAACATCATTGTTGCAATGGGAACTTTATCGTGGCTTTGGGAATTTTCGAGTGGTTTTGTGCTTACGCGACTATTCAAAATGTCCCAAAACTTATCCGCTCTAGGGCAGCAGGTGATAATATAGATGAAAATGAGAAGATTTCTCTCATAAATGTGGTGTCAACTGCAAGTGGTTAAAAAGATACAGGATGTTGAAAGTGAAACTTTATTTTCGAAAAATTCAAGAATTTTCAAACGGATGGAGATAAAAATCCGAATTTGGTATTGGTTTGACTTTTGAAACCCTGCATCTTTTAAACGACTAGCATTTGCCACCACATTTATCAGACAAATCTTATTTTCATTTATATTATCACCTGCTGCTCTATGGCGGATAAGTTATGGGACACCCTTAGAGTTTGAAATATCTACAACTAATATACCAGTTGAAATATACAGCGGCTCTAAAAGGTCCCCCCCCTTTTTTTAATGTGTGCACCAAAAATTTTGAAACTTGGCATACTTACTTTAATTGCTGTCGAAATACTACTTTTTCATGTTACTGACGTACTTTTAGTATTCAAGATGGCGGCTGGGCGCCATTTTGAAACATTTTTTTAAATAGAAAAAGGGGTCGTGTGACACATCATTCGAAAGGTCTTATCGAGTAGATTATTGTGTGAAAATTTCATAGGATTGAACGCATCCGTGCGGATATGACAGACTGTCAAACTAACAAGATAAAGAAATTCGTGAAATAAGAACAATGAAAGCATACTTCAATTTTGATTGTAAAAAATTAGCTGTAATTTGTGTCCTTAATTTATTCCAGATGATGCATGCAACGCAATAGTGGGGTTGAGGACATTAAATGAAACTCCTTAGATTTTAAAATTGCCAATTTGAAAATCTAAGGAGTTTCATTTAATGTCCTCAACTTCACTATTGCGTTGCATCAATTGTAAAACATGTTGAAAATGTCCTCCGTTGACCCCCAAACAATGAAATAATTTGTCTGAGAACTCCTGACGGACTTTTTCGAAAGTATCGACATTTATATTTTGACAAAAAGCAGTAATTCTTTGCTGTAAATCTACAAGAGAGTCTGTCTGGTGTTGCATATACTTTCTTTCTCAAATATTCCCATAAAAAAAGTCCAATGGTGTTAAATCGGGCGACCTGGCAGGCCATTCGGTAGGACCCCGACGACCAATCCAACGATTGGGGTGAGTTATGTCCAAATACTGCCTTACATTTCTGCTGAAATGAGGAGGCGCACCATCCTGTTGAAAAATTGGTGCCATGCCAAATTCGTTGGGATTATTCTGACGTATTTGTACAATCAATGGCTCTATTGTAGTTTCTAACAAGTTCAAATACAGGTCCCCTGTCAAATTTTCATGAATGAAAACAGGACCAACAATATGATTCCCCAATATGCCAGCCCATACGTTAACCTTTTCAGGATATTGCGTGTGGGTTGTCCTAAAAACATGCGGATCTACGTCACTCCAATAACGAACATTTTGCCTGTGTTCCTGTGTACACATCAGTCATTTGAAAAGAAAGTACACTCGTCACTTAAACAAATATTTTGAACGTATCTCGGTTCTCGGCCTATTCTATCGATCATAATTTCGCAAAATCCACACGTCTGTCAGGATCATCTTCCGTCAACTGGTGCTCCATTTGAAATTTATAAGGATAAAATTTCTGTTTTTTCAGCAATCGTTTTACAGAAGCAGACGAAGTATCACAGATGTCTGCAACCTGAGAAGTCGACTGTTCAGGATTTACCCCCATCTCACCAATGGTTGCAATCTGTTTATCTTCCGAAATAGATGGTCGCCCTTGATTCTTCAAGCTATGAACCCTACCAGTCTCGATAAATTTCCGCACTAATTCGCGAAGATATTTCCTGCATATCGGACGGTCCGGGAAGCGCTCATTGAAGATTCTTTCCGTCTCATGGAAATTACGATTTCCGCCATAAATAAAAATTGCTTTAATTCTTTCTGCGAGGGGACGCGAATTAGACATTTTTGTAACACTTCCTAATTAACACAATAATCAAACAACTGGCTCATATCGTTTCAAGATTTTCACATTTGGTTAAACGTTAGTGCTGTGGCGAGGTAGTGTGGAAACTGTATCTCCATCTTAATTTAGATTTTAGTATTATAATGCTAATAAATGGTTTCCAAATTTTTTTTATCATCTATTTTCGTCCAAGATGGCGACGAGTGTGAGCGTTTTTGATGGCGATCCGTCCGATACGTGTTTTAAGTGTGATTTACCGTTCGAGGATATTCGGAGTATTATTCAATGTATTGTCTGTAATAAGTACTTTCACGCGAAGTGCTGGAACATCGACATGAGGGGCTTTCATCTAAGAAAATCTACCTGGAAGTGTGGTTCTTGTGAAAGTGAGGTTAGAGGAGTCGATATAAACAAACTAGTTACAAGATCCAACAAGAGAAGTCGAACTGAAGAACCATTCGATTTAAATACTCCTGAGGAAATAAACAAAACAATACGTTTATTAGTAGGAAAAACTAATGAGTTGATTGAGATAACCAAGGAGTTGCGTGATGCAGTCAAGACCCTCGTGGAGGAGAATTCACAACTAAAAAAGGAGATCCTCAGTCTCAAAGAGCAAAAATCAAGTGATAATCGACTTGTCAATGCCTCTACTTCATCATCTGCAAATTCATACTCTTCAGTTGTAAAAAATAAGATACTTGTGGTTAAGCCAAAAGATGTCCAGAAAGACATTGTACAGATAAGGAAAGATCTGAAAAGTAAAGTTGATCCTACCAACATTGGGGCTGGTATATCAATGGGAAAAGCAACAAGAAATGGGGGTCTCATCTTACAGTGTGGTCCAGAAAAAGAAATAACCAACATCCAAATGGAAGTACAAAATAAACTGGGAGAAAATTATACTGTTCATCAACCGAAATCACTAGACCGTCGTATCAAGGTAATTGGAATTGATGATTCGGAGGCTGACAATACTAACGAAAACATCATATCCAAAATTGTTAAACAGAATAATTTATCGGCTGAATCAAAATTAAAACTATTGAGGAGGACGAAAATACAAAAAAATCGATTCAATATTGTTTTGGAAGTTGATTCGAGATCATATGAATGTTTTATGGAGTCGCAGAGGCTGAACATCGGATGGAGTAGATGCCCAGTTTATAACGATTACGGAATCATTAGATGTTTCAAATGTTGTCGATATGGTCACCAAGTTAAGGAGTGTAAGGAGTCAAAGGTATGTCCTAAATGTTGTGGAGACCATGATATAAAAGACTGTGATCAAAACGTCATTAAATGTTTTAACTGTGTGTCGTCTAATAAAAAGTACGGTCTCAATCTAAAAGTGGATCATGTGGTATGGGACGTTATAAATTGTGATACCTACAAAAGACTTGAAAAGATACAAATGAATAAATATGTCAAGTAGCAATTAGATTCCAGTATAGTCATAAATTCTAGTCTTGTATATTTTAATTGCCAGGGTTTCATCAACAATAAGGACAATATTTTAATTTTAATCAGTGATTGGAAACCAAAAATAATTGTTTTATCTGAAACTCACGTGCATGATGATGTAGATCCAGTAGAACTGAAGATTGATGGATACAATATGGAGCAATGTACCTCTACAAATCGACGTACCGGAGGAGTGATGGTTCTGTTGAGGTGTGACGTCAAATATCGTGTCAGATCAATAGGGTGTATGGAAAACTTTGTCTGGTTTTTATCGGTAGAATTCACTAATTCTGGTTCCAAGTATCTGACTACTGGGATATATCATCCACCCAAGACTGAGGATGCCAGATTTGTCGCTTTTTTCATGGACCTCCTGGATCAGCTAACGGATTTTGATGGAACAAACATTATTGTAGGTGATTTTAATTTTGACTTGTTGAAAAACTCATTTTATGGCAGGAAAATTTTGGATGGTGTGTACGCTAATGGACTCAACCAAATTATACAGACACCGACGAGAATCGTCCCACAAAGTCAAACACTCATTGATTACGTTATCACCAATAATAAAGCCGCATCACACAAAGTACACTTAACACCAAAAATCAGCGATCACTCCATCATATCCGTCACTTTGGAACAAGATCGCGAAGCAAACTGTGATATTGAAGTTTACAAAAGGAACATGAAAAACTACGACTGCCAAAAAATGCAAGACTACCTGCGAAACATTCCTTGGGACAACAATATTTCGAACGTAAATATTTTAGCAAATTCGTTATATCAAGGAATTTCAAACATTTTGAATATAATGTGTCCACTTTCCAAAATATCAGTAAAACGGAAATATACAGACAAACGATGGATTACCTGGGAAATTAAAGAAATGATGAGAGAGAGAGACTGTTTATATAAGAGGGCCATACTTGATAGAAATGAAAACACTTGGAATGAATATAAAGCTATCAGGAATGCGATAGTAACAAAGACTAGGACAGAGAAGGAAAAGTATTTTAGGGAGTCGATTGACAACTTCAGAAGCAGTCCAAGCATTTTATGGAAGAACTTGAAGACCTTACTGCCTGGAAAAAGTCACAACACTCAACCCGATGAAGTATTTTTTGCAAATAAGGCTCTGTCGGATGAAAGGGAAATTGCAAACCATTTTAATAACTACTTTGTAACCAGTATTGAGACAATCATTGAAAACATCCCGAATACGTCGAAACCCTACATCCCGGACCCCTTCAGAAAAAATAATTTATCATCATTCAAAAAAATCAGCATGTCCGAAATGAAGGCCTGTTTGAAAAGTCTAAGAAATGTTGGTGGTGGAGATAGTGGGATATCAAAACAGGTATTACTTGATACATGTTATGTGGTTGGTGACAGGATGTTGGAAGTAATAAATACATCACTCTCCAGCGGAGTCTTTCCAGAAGAGTGGAAGGTTTCGGTGATTACTCCTGTGCCAAAAATTCGTAATACAAAACAGCATGATGAGTTTCGTCCTATAAATACTGTTCCTAATTATGAAAAACTTTTAGAATTGTGCGTGAAAAATCAAGTGATAAAGTACTGTGATGACAATGAAATAATAGTTCCTAATCAGTCAGGTTTCCGTCAAAATCATTCGTGCGAGTCTGTCATTGTAGATATATGTGATGATTTTCTTAAGGCTGTCTACGAAAGTAAATTTGTTTTGGCTGTGTTTTTAGACTTCAAACGTGCTTTTGAAACTATAGATAGAGACATTTTAATCAATAAATTGGAACTTTTAGGTATTAAGGGTACAGTTTTGTTGTGGTTAAAGTCATATTTATCAAACAGAGTACAACGTGTTAAATTTAAAAATAGTGTGTCTGATCCAAAGAATGTTAAATTTGGTGTTCCGCAAGGAACTGTATTAGGACCATTGCTCTTCATATTATATATTAACGATATGGTGACTGTGTTACAGAAATGTAAAATTGTACAATTTGCGGATGATACAATGGTATATATTAGTGGATCTGATTTAAAGTCAATGGTAAATGACATCAACAAGGACATTAACAATCTTTTTGATTGGCTATGTTATAACAGACTTAGTCTTAACTGTAATAAAACCAAATTTTGTCTGTTCGGAAAAAAGTCGAAAGTCAACGATGTAGATGTAGAGAACTTAGGCATTTTTGTGCAGAACGAGAGGATCAAGCATGAAATGCAAATAAAATACTTAGGAGTCATTTTCGACCAAAATTTAAATTTTCATGCACACTGTGATCATGTAACTAGGAAATTTTCCAAGAAAGTTGGGTTCATAACTAGAATAGGACAACAGTTATCTGCAGGAACCAAGTTACTTTTATACAACACCATAGCAGCTCCACATCTGCAGTATTGTTCAACTCTATTGTACAATGTTCCTAAATATAAGACTGATTTTATACAAAAAACACAAAACAAAGCCATGAGACTGATTTTAAAATGTGATAAATTTACACCTGTACGAATGATGTTAAGTGTTCTTGAAATGTTGTCTGTTCGACAAAAAATTGTGTACGACGTCTTTATATTTATATTCAAGATCAAAAAGAAATTGTTACCTCTATATTTATGTAATAGAATAAGATATTTTAGTGAAGTACATAGCTATAATACCCGAAATTGAAATGACTTTATATTAAAAAACAGATGTTACACTAACCAAATGTTGAATTCGGTTTTGTATAAAGGACTCCTCGATTTTAATAATCTACCTAGTGACCTGAAGAACTGTGATAATCTGTACAGATTCAAATATTTGTTAAAGGAACATCTTATGAACACATGATATTTAATTTATCTATTCTGAAGTGAATATTGTAAGATTTTTGAACTGTTATTTTTGTATGTTCTATTAGTATACCATATTATTTCTTTTTTACTTTGTAGCAATTTGCTAAATAAACGATTTATTATTATCTTGAAATTCTTTACCCGCTTTGTATCAGCATTCCTATTTGTTAACCTGTCCTGTTTTGCTCAGGTCCACCATCATTTTTCCGGAATCTGATGTGTCAGCTCGTTGAAAAATTAAAACTTAATGTAAACGACATTCTAAAAAAGTAAAAGTTTAGCAGGTTCTCATATCCGCACGGATGCGTTCAATCCTATGAAATGTTCACACAATAATCTACTCGATAAGACCTTTCGCATGATGTGTCACACGACACCCCTTTCCATTAGAAAAAAACTTTCAAAATGGCGCCCAGCCGCCATCTTGAATACTAAAAGTACGTCAGTAACATCAAAAAGTAGTATTTCGACAGCAATTAAAATTAAAGTATGCCAAGTTTCAAAATTTTTGGTGCACACATTAAAAAAAAAGGGGGGGGACCTTTTAGAGCCGCACTGTATATAGTAATAATGACTTTTAAATCATAAAAATTCAGTGGCCGCTACTTGCAGTAAAGTAAAGTGGCAAATCCTCCAAACACACAAGACATCATGCCGTAAATATTACTTTGAAGTAATTTCTGTGAAATTTCCCATATTTACTGACAAAATGTAGGACACCATTTTTTTAGTTATTGCGAATTTCTTCGTAGTGAAGATACGGATTCGTCAAAGATTCATCACAAAAAAGATAATTTGATGCGAAACTAAACTCATATTTTAAGTTAAGAATTAAACAGATATACTTGATCAATCGTTTTCAATTTCTTTGTATTTGGAGCTCATAAATCAGCAAAGTTTTGTGTCACCAATCACTGCCCATACAATACCTAACCAAACATAAAAAAATAATAACATGCTGATAAAACGCTTTTCACATATGTAAGACAAAGACAAAGTAGCCAGGAACAATAAAGTAGTGTTGACCACATCAGAACGTCCTCACTATACGTAGTTGGGTCGTAGGCGCGACGTAGTGGTGTAAGTTGCGGTGAAGTAGTTTTTACGTAACTATATCATTGGTCGTAGGCAATTAGAGGTAAGAATTATTTTTGTTTGAGAGGAGTTCACGTTAATTGTAAAAAATCACCTATTTTCTCAAAATAACAAGAAAGATAATTTGGTTTAGTAATATGGTTCAAGAAAGTTACCTTCCCAATACATGTTAGTTAAATTATAGGAAAATTCAATTCATCTTTGAAGAACAATCTTGATAAGTGATCGTTTCATCCATTGAAAATAAATAGCTCCGAGAATCATTTTGAAGAGTTTTGCCCACTCGTTCAGGGAAAACTCTTTCGGAACAATAAGGTTACAACCCTTCGGTCACTCTTAAGTGAATATATCGGATGAAGCTCCGTCCATCAGTAAAACTACAACTTCTTGAGTAAGTCAAAGCTGACGTGGATACTCAATTTATAGACTTTATTGTTAAACAAAAAAGAAAAGCACATTGAATCTTCCGCTCACGAAATACTGCGTTAAATAATCAAAGATAAAATAAACCACTGTCCTAGCGCGACAGGCTTTCTCCCACTGAAATACGAGCCAGAGCAAATAGGTTGTGCTGGTTGGAGTCTGGCGGGAAACTGAATCGGACTTAGGCTTGTGTCATGTGACGCAATATTTTACATTTCACGCTAGGTTTTTTCATTCGTAAATGACTTTGTATGACTTTTCCTAAGTTTTTGTTTCTTTGACGCTAAATTCCTCATAATTCACGCAAAATTTCAATAATTTTTCACTTTAACTTTTTTTAGCCCAACAAAATATGAAAATTATTAGATCTTTTTTTTTCTATACAGTGAACATCATCATCCATCAAAATTATTGCAAAGAAATTCAATGAAACACTGCAAAAGCACAGAAAGAGAAAAAAAAACACGACTGAGGCAATTGTCTTTCGCCATCAATAACGAAAGTTTGGCAGTAAAAATGTCACAGATCCGAATGGCGGATAACAGTTGAAGCCACACGTGTCTCAAACTTGATAGAAATGTTGCCAATGTCTCTCAATCTGGCTGATGTGTTTATGAGACCTCGGGGATTTTGTGCAGGGGTAAAAAAACCGCTCAACGAACATTTTTTTTTGTGAAATTCATTCACATTCCGACGATAAATTTTTCCCCTTTCGCTGTAAAATTGATAAAACACTCTGATGAGTGTTGAAATAAACCCACCACGATGTGAATACATTAAGATGTTTATTACCCAATTGCATACACTGTGCGGTCTCTTAATTACTAATCTCAGTGCAGAGCATAATTTTCAGTTACCCGGCTCGTATTTTTCCCTATTTCTCCACAAAAAATCACCGGCTCGACACACTGCTTTGAATGGTAATCTTCATAAAACATCCATAATCTGACAAATCTCGATGCTTTATGGGCATTTCGAAGACAACTTAAGACTTGTTTATTGCCCGATTTGACACGTTGATTTATCTTTCGAATCATGGAATAGCCGATGGAAGCAAGACTATCATATTGGGAGTTTTAAGACGACTCATGTTTCTTGTACGAGGAATTCGTAACAAAAACTTGTCCCATTCACGTTGAATGATCTGCTACAGTGCCAAAAACGACTTGGTTAGGTTATCTAGGTTCGTTTCATGAGAAACTTCTCGGCGATCACGCAAATTTTCTCTAAATTCATTTGTCACGTTAAATTTCTTTTAATCCAGGTGACCTTTGTCAAAATTGAGTTTTTTCATCATAATTTAACGTTAATTTTACAAAAGTTGTCACGCCAAACCACCTTTCACGCTAAATTGTCTTAATATAATCAGAAATGGTCACCTTTCACGTTGAATGTTCCTATATTTTGGTGAACTTTAACAAAAACAACTTTTCCATATAATTCTGCCTTCATTTTACGCAACCTCTTCATGTGTCACGCAAATTTTTCATCTTTTCACGCTATATTGTTTGATTTTGCTTTGAAAGGATCTACTTTACGATGAATGTTTTCAAATTTCCGTGAGCTGTGCCAAAAACAAACTTCTAGATTCGTTTCACATTGATTTCTGAAGTTGACACGCAAATTTTGCCCTTTCACACTGAATCATGCGATTTTACATGAAAACCACAATTTTCCTCGTTATTTTTTTCAAAATCTTGATGACCTTTTTCAAAAACATGTTTTGTCATCCTAAATATTATACGTTTGTTTTACAAAAGTCTTCCAATTTGTCACGTACATTTTTCACCTTTTCACGCTAAATTGTGTTAATATACTTAAAAACAAATCACACTTTACGTTGAATATTTCTATATTCTGGTGAACTGTAACAAGTAAAACATGGCCATATTATTCTGCGAGTCAATAACAAACTTCTATAGGCTCGTTTTACATTAATTTTTCAAGTTGTCAGGTACATTTTCTCCTCCTTCACGCTGTACCATATCATACGATTTTACTTGCGAAACATACATTCTCAAGTTAAATTTTTTCAACCTAGACCTATTGTGAAAAATAAGTTTTGTCATCCTATACGTTGGTTTCACAAGAATTTTCTCAGTTGTCACGCCATTTTTTCTCCTTTTCACGCTAAACTAGACTGATATTTCAAGAAAATGTCACCTTTCACGTTGAATATTTTCATATTTTGGTGATCCTTGTCAAAAAAAACTTCCACTTATTTCTGCCGTCGTTTTACGTGATCTCTTCAAGTATCACGCAGATTTTTCAACTCTTCACGCTACATAATGGAGTTTTGCTTTGAAAAGTTCTATATTTACGATGAGTGCTTCTATATTTGCCTGAACTATGCCGTGAACAATATTCACCACGTTATCCTATATGTGTACGTTTCACAAGAATCTCTTCATATATCACGCAAATTTTTCACCTTTTCACGTTGAATAATGACAGTATAGTCAAGGGAATTTTGTCAAAAATACCTTGCCAGGTAATTTTGCATTTGTTTTAGGCGGGGGTCACGCACATTTTTAATCTTTTGACACTGTTTCATGCGATGTAACTTGGAAAACTTTACTCTTCACGTCAACTTTTTTTTGTACAAGACCTTTGTCTAAAACATGTTTTCTCATGTAATTATAATTACCTACGTTCGATTTTGCCAATTTTTCACATCATCACGCTCATTTGTGCATTCACGTTTAGTATTTTTAAATTAAGATGAACTTTGTTAAAAACTATGCCGCGTTGTTATTCTGCATTCGTTTTACGTATTTTCTTAAGGTGTCACGCAAATTGTTCACCTTCATTCACGACGCATGTTTTTATATTTGCGTGAACTATAATGCCAGAAACAAACTTTTTCATACCTGAAACATTATATGAAACATACCTGTTTCACAAGGATCTTTTCATGTGTCACGCAATTTTTTTACGTTTTCTGTCAATAAAACGTTGTTCTACTTTGAGAAATTCCCGTGGACTCAACAAATTATTGTGTATCAATAGTCAATATCAAAAAATAATAACTATTGTTTGCCAAAAATCACCTCAAATTAAAAATAATCGGGAACATTTTTCTACCTTGCAATATTACGTGAAAAGATTTAAAAATCCTTGAAAAATCAAGTAAACAATATGCAGCATTGGCGTGACAAGTTTACGTGAGGTATTGACATTTCGGAAGACTCACGTAAACAGCACAAATAATTGTGTGAAAAAAAAAAAACAGATACATTCAAGTCACTTAAACCAGAATCACATCATAATATTACGTGAAAAGGTGAAAAATTGACGTGAATAATAAAAAAAAATATGCGTGGCAAATTGAAATTTCACAGTGAATAAAGACTAGCACTAGCAACGTAAAAAAAAATCTCAGAATATCACGATAACCTGAAAAATTATCGTGACAATCTCAAAAAGTTGACAATCAAACAGTGTTGCGTGAAAATGTAAGAATTAGCGTGACAAATAAGAAGAAATGTAAGAAAAATTTAATCTATGTCAATGTTCTACATTTTCACGCCAAATTTGATGTTCAATGTAGATGACGTTACTCAAATTTTTATCAATTGAAAAGTCAAAAGAACAATGATTCATGAACCAATTTAAATATCTCACATTTAATCCACAAACCAGCAATAAAAACCTCGTCAAATGTTGAACTATTAACAACAATCAAAAGCACATCATTTCCAAAGAATTATTGCTGACGCTTTAGCCAAATAAAGCCATTATCAGAAAAAAAAAATGATTAACAAATTGGAATTTGTTTTGCGATGAACGAGTTTCAATTTTCAGTCGTTGACTTGCGAGTGGGATGGAATTTATTGTCTTTTATGGTCGTAATGAAGATATTGGCTTCGGTTTTTTTATTTTTTAGTCCACTTTGTATCATAACAAACAATATACTGGACTGGGGGGATTTCAAGGCATAACAAAAATACTTTTAAATATGTACTGGAGTCTTATTTCATTGTTTTTTCATTTTAGATGGTCCTTTAGCACTTTTAAGATTCTTGTTTTTCACTCTGGTTATTTTTTTGCTTGTTATTTTCCATTTATTTGATGCGTTTATGGTGTGTTTTTTTTCATTGATTTGTATCAATGATTTTCGCAACTCCTTTTTCAATGTTTTATCATCATTCTTTAACGCTCCGATGTTGCACTTTTTTTTTGTTCTATTTCTCTTTCTTGTATTGTTCTTTCTAGGATTTTGATTCACATTTTTTGTGGATTTTATCCATGATTGTTTCAATTTTCTTTAATAAAATATTTAGGCATTACCAATAGAGTTTTTTATTCTTTCTTCACTATTCTTAACGCATTTGTCCATCTTATTTCAGGTTCATTTTTTTGCTAGGTTTCTTAATACATACCATTTTTTTTGTTTAATTCCATTTACTGTGGTCTTGGAATTTTTTTCAGATTTTTTTCAACAGTTTTTTGTTGAATTTTGATGATTTTGTCTATTCTTAATAATAAAGTTTATTTTTTTTGTCTTAGGAATTTTGAATCTCTTTTAATAGGTTCTTTTTTGTGTGATTACTGGTGATTTCTGTCAACTTACTATTTTTTCCATAGGTTATCTGAATTTTCTTCAAGGTATTGTGTTTCAGCGTTGATTTTGATTTAATAGTAATTTAATAAATTTTCATTCTTCAGTACCTATAGTACCTATACTTATACCATTCTTTTTCTCGCTCAATCAAGCGACACATTTATTTTTGTTTGTGAATTATTATCCAGTTTTGTGTAGTTTTCTCAGCTGTTTAATTTGATTTTTTTTTTAATATTTTTGTGGCATTTTTTCATTTCCTACTTCATTATTTCAGTTCTAGGATCCGTGCTGATGCTTTTCATTCTCATGTGCTTTCAATAAGCTTAATTTCCTTTTTTATTCATTTTTGGAGGATTTTTGTTTGTTTGGTTTTGTTGTTAAGTATTGTTTTTTTTGTGTGGATCTGCTCCGATTTTTTTTTGTATTGTATGTTTGTAGCTACTTCTTATTCAATTTTATATTGTGCTCTTTTATGAATATTCCAATAAGTAGGTAGATACCGAACATACATACAGTATGTCCCTGGCTGCATAGGTGCATGTTAGAAGAGAACAGATGGACTAAAAATTTGAAGATACGACAAAGACTCACTCTTGATTCTTGATTAAAGTTTTTGCTTGGTCTTAAAATAACATCCGTCAAAAAAAATCTTGAAATGTACGGACAAAAAAAATAACAAAATGTGAAACAGGGAGACAAAAAAAAACAAAATGTGAAAATATACATGGAAGAAACTGGCTGAAATTTTTTATCACTTTTTTTATATTTTGGACGGTAAACGTTGAAGGAGAAAGATAAGTGTAAATACTGGGCTATAGTCTGAAATACAGAATAACTGTTATTTTGTGTAAGAGGAAAATGTCTAAAGATATCAAACCCCATGCAAAATGTCATTTCTGGCAAAGTTTTTACTCATTTTGAACAATCAATTTTTCATGAGAAACTTTAATCAAGATTCAGAGAGATAGTCAAGAATATAAGAGTCTACGCCTCGAGTCTACCTTTTGAGTGTATTTTTCTCTTACACAAAATAAAAACTTTGTATTTTTTGACAAGCCCTGTATACTTATACTTATACTTATTTATCATTTTCCGTCCAAAACTAGAAAAATAATAGTTCATACACATCAGCAGTTTCATCTGAGTTATTTTCATATTCTGTTATTTTTTGGCCTCCCTGTATATTTAAAGAGATTTTTTTTTACAGATGGTACTAAATGTTTTATTACCAACAGAGTGACCAACTTGACCAACACCAAAAGCATTGTTACCAAATTTGACTTCAACTGGTAGATGACAAGGACGGCACACATTCCTTCAATGCCCTGTTGCCATATTTCACACTACCTATGTAAAATGTATGATGTAAAATGTATCAAAAACGGTTGACTTTTGCTTCGATGGAGGAAGTCTTTGTCCATCAAATTTACATTATATATCACTTATCACTACCTACCCCCTCCTCTTCATCCAGAACCAAGATCTCCAGGTCGAATGTTACGCCATCTACTTTCACCTTTAGGCCGCCTTCGAAATTTTTTTATCGAATAAGTAGGTACCTCGGTACATACGGAAATTTAATATATTTTTTACTAACATTAAAAGAAACGATGAGAATCGCCTAGAGCCATGTTGCGAGATTTCCCACTTCTTATTAGCTTAACCTCAATATATTTTCAAAATGTATCGAAACCCCCCAGAACGATAAGTACGATTGGGGTTCAAAACTCCCGCGCTCCAAGTCAAATGTTACGCCATCACCATCAGACCCCCCAAGAGGGGTCACTCCAAAAATAACTCCAACAAATCAAATGAGGTAAATCCACCACCCCCTCCTCCCCATCAAAACATCAAAGATATGTCATCAACAATCCCTTAAACTCCCCCTAATCACAAATCCAAACCAGATCAAACAGATCAAAGGCAAAACGTAATCGGAAATTTTTGCAGCTCAGTTTGTGACTACTGTCCATCTCCGATCTTGACAGGTCCTTCCCAGTGGCCCCCCCAAGGGGGAAAGGCGCAGGGAGGTGGGGGGGAAGATCCCTGTCACAGCCACTCACAAACTGACTTTTCAAAGGGCTTCCCCCCACCCCCGGATCAGCCCGCGAAAGGGCTCACGAAAGCGCGTTGTAAACAGTTGAAAGCTAGACGTCGAAGTGAACGGGTCTCCTGAAACGGGCGCAAGTTCGGAAATGTTCGGCGCAACAACGTGCGATTCGTGAGATATTTTTTTTTGTGGAAATTTGTGATATTTTTTGTGACTCAAGGATTATTTTGGTTTTGGGACTAGGAGATGTCAGTGTAGATTGAAAAAGGAAACATGAGGAGCAAAAGTGTGCCGGTCAATTTGCTTATCAGGAAAATTCATACTGCTTTAGGTAAGCCTTTTTGGCAGAACAATTTATTAAAAATATTCCAAATATCCAGACAACAGATTAATGGCAAATTATTGCCATTAATTTTTATTCGATGCCATTTTTTTTATGATCAACACAGCCTCAGAACATATTTTTAGTTACAATAAAAATAACTTTCAATACAAACATAGGTATTCAAACTCAATACATTATTATTTTATCAATGAAGTTTTTAGATATGAGGAAATTTTTGCTGAATTCCTACATCCCTTGCTTGTAGAAAAAAAAATAAAAAAAAACATTGAACCTTTCTATACATGATTCTCAAATACAAAAAGTCGTTGAATAAGAACCCTTTTTCCACTATTCTAGTCAAAATAATAATAATGTTCAAAATTAGCTTGGGTAAGTTTGGGTTACGCTCGTTCTCCCAAAATTGTTCATAAATCATCACTTTTTACTTTTTTCCTGAGATCTAGATCTATACAAACCTATTTCTGTACCTAGGTATTGTATTTTTACTATTATTGCAACTTTTTCTTATGTGATTCTTTGTTTCACTTTTTAAATTTGATAAATTCTTTTGTCCGAGCTTTTGTCTATTTTTCTAATCATTTCATTTGTCACATTTCTGCTCGCATTTTTGTTTTCTAAAACAACTGATTGTTAAAATAATTGCTTTCAATAGGTAGTTCAGGAGGCAGGACATCTCATAATCTCCCTGATAATCTCTAAAAAATTGCTTTTCAGAAAAATGTTTTTGATGAGCGGTGAAAACAATTGAATATTATATATTTTCAAAATTAAATGCATGCCTCGATGCATGCGTATGATTTTGAGTGACTCGTTTTATTCACTTTTCCTGTTAAATTCGAAATCATGAGATAAGTATGTACCCTCGTATGTACCTATCTTTAAGTTTAAATCTAGGTTTCTCTAAGAGTTTTTAACAAGGTTAACCTCGAGGTTAACCGTTAACTTTAGTATGATTGGATCGATTTTATCAATTTTTGAAAATATTTTGGAGTCATGTACCTTAGGTATTTATGTCACAACAAATTGGCCATTGAATTTTGCTTGGAATTTTCTTAGTTTTATAAAAAAATAATACACTTCATTAGTTTTTTTTTGTTACTTTTCTAAGTATTTTGTCTCGTATTTTGTATTCAATTAAGTATTTTTAAATTTTTACTCAATTTAGACAAATTTTCGAATTAAACCCAATTTAACGTCTCTAAATGTTTTCTGTATTTTCGATGTTATACAGATAACCTCCAGATTCCCCATAACTTTCTTGAAAATGATGATAGAGAGTTGATTCAAACGTCAAATTTTAGTAAAAGTATCCTCTTTCAAAAACCTTTCATGAGTTTCTTGATAATTTCAGCGTGACAAAGTTACAACAAATTATGAAAAACTTATTACAAAAACGCTTTACGAAATTCCTTGTAACTTAAAAATGATGATAGAGAGTTGATTCAAACATCAAATTTTAGACAAATAAATCGTATTCCAAAAATCTTTGAATTTCCTTGATATTTTCTTCAAGGAAGAACAACAGACTGAGTATGATGAACTTTAGGGAAAGGGCCATGTTTGACAAAATTCCCAATAACTGTCTTAAAAATGATGATGGAGAGTCGATTCAAGTGTCAAATTGTTGTAAATGGACTCCTCTTCAAAATTCCATCAAACATTTTTTTGTATTTTCATCAGAGAAGGAACTGAAGAACAAAATATAAATAAACTCTACCGCGAATTTACTAATTTTATGACGAGTTTTATTTGACAAAATTCCCAATATCTCCAATGAAAATGAATGGAGAATGGATTCAAACGCCAAATTTACGTAAAATTGATCGTTTTTCAAAAACTTATCAAGAACTTATTGATAACTTTATTATCAAACACAAGAATATTAAACAAATAATAACAAATTCTAAAAATAATAGAAAGTCCAATTCTCGACAAAATCCCTAATAACTTCCTTGAAAATGATGATAGAGAGGTGATTCCAACGTCAGATGGAGGCGAGGATTGAGGTAAATTGAATAGACTTCAAAATCCCATTTAACTATTTTCTGTTATTTTCATCAACGAAGGAACTTATGAACAAAATATAAAACAACAAGCTTAATTCCAGGCTCAATTAATTTTATAAAGAGAGTTATATTTGACGAAATTCCCAAAAACTCTTATAAAAATGAGTATAGAGGCTGGATTTCAACACCAGGTTTGGTTAAAAACAAAAAAAAATGTTGATAATTGTATCATGGAAGACTTCAAAGACAAGAATATGGAGCCAATAATAAATTTAAAAAAAAATTTGAAAAGAGCAATGCGAGGGGCAATGCTTGACAAAAATCCCAATAACTTTTTTAAAAATCATGAAAGATTTGATTAAAATCTTTTATGATAGTAAAATGAATCCCCTTTCAAAAACCTTGTATAAATTCAGACACGTGTTTTTTCTTTTTATTGTATGATTAAAATTGACGGAGATATAACGCTTTGAAGTGTGCTAAAATGACGTCACTCAATGCTCAGAATATCTATAATACACAACTTGAAACTTTAATGAGTTTAGAAAAAATCATTTGAAAGAAATAAAAAAATACGTATCGATGTTTTTCCACAGTTCGCAATAAAAAAAAACGATTTAATTTTTCATGAGTTACATACAGGTACCAGATATGAACTTCAAAGTATCTGACGTTAATTTGATTAGTGTAAATTTACATTCAAGTATTATGCGCAGAGCCCTATTTTGAATTCTTGGTAGTTTAGTAGAGGATATTGCAGAGTTAAAGAGAATTGCAGATGTGATTAAGCGATAATACATTTTCTTGTGGACAGTTCCAAATAGAGAATAAATTAAAAAAAAGATGAGTAAGGCCGACCACACCGAAAAAAAATTAACCAAATGTACAACTCCATCCATCTAATTCGGTCCTCACTTTCTCGACTCGATGGCGTCTGGTCGACTTTATCTCCTCTCGATAAAACAGTGACATGTGACGTCCATCAAGTCCAATTAATCGGTGGTTTGGGAGAAAAGTGTCGATACCCCTTAAAAATACGGTTAATCTAACGTGTCAATCTTTCCTCACATATGGTCAGGTAGAAGGACCAAACGGCCAACAGACTTTTTTTTTAATTATACTTTCGTGATTTTAATGATGTCACCTGTCACCGATGGATTTATGCTTATTGGGTGAATCATTTTCATCATCGAGCCAAAATGTCAGACAGTTAAATTTCGAAACTCACATTAGAGACGATTTATAATCGTATTAGTTTCCCACCTTCATAACTCAGAGGTGTTGTTTTTTTGATTTTTGAATATCAATTTCCATAATTCGTCACTTTATAGACGAAGTCATCCTATTTTCGGATAATGTATTCATTTGTGGCATACCGGACAAATTACCGCTACGCCCTTACAAGCGATTATCCCTTAAAGCCACACTGAAGGGTTCGTAGGATTTTTATACAGAATTCGGGCCCTTGGACACAATAGGGTGGCACGCGTCTTGGATTTTGGACGTTGTTGCCAAGCATTGAAAAGGATCCGGTATCTATTTCTTAGTAGGTATAAAAAAGACATAAAGGGTCCTTCTTTCTGCATAAAATGTATGAAGCACCATTTAAAATAGAAGTTAGTTTAAAACCAAATAATTATCCGAAATATGTCACACACGAAGTTTCTGAAGTCATATATTTTTCCGAGAATTTTTCATATGAGCTTTTTTTCTAAATGGCGCCCGCCTGTCATTTTGACATTTTCAACTGTCACCACCATGTCAAAAATAAAAATTGTAATTCTTGAAAATGGGTATCCGGGGTTAGATTGGTATACAATTATTTAGATCAACTTTTTTTCGTAACTTTTTTTGATATCTCTGAAATGAAGCAAAATATTGAGAATTGGCCCTCTTTGTGAAGACGTAGTAGGCGGCTTTAAAGTTCAAATTTTAGTTAAGTAGATGTCGTAAATGGGAGCATAAATCAGTGTATGTCTGTGTTCCTTGATGTTGACATTTTGCTCAGCCAATTTCGAGATATTTAATTTAATTTGTCGCTTCCCTTTATCGCTTTGAAATTACAGAAAATCACAATTGATATCTGAACTGCCAAAGACTTCTTGAAGTCACTATTTTTCATTTTGCTGTATTAAAAAAAATAGAAAATTTGCAGGGGGTGCCAGTTTATACGGTGTCAGCCTTCAGCAAAAAATACTTCTCAAATGCGACACACTGTATGTTGAACAGTACAAAAGTTAGCATGCAGGGTGCCGAGCAGGGGGCATCAAAGAAATGAACTGTATGACTGTATTATTTACTGTTAAAGAGAAAAAAAACGTTTTGGCTGAAAGTGGGGTTATAGTAGGATTGTGACATATGGGTCGACAATGAGTTATAAAATATGGAGGGGCCTTGTTGACAGCTTGTATGACGTTTTTGAGGTGAATACCTTAAAGTTAATGTAAAATTCTCGCAGGAAGAGAGGAAGACACGCCACTTCACAGCACTTTGATTTAAATTAGGATCTGATGATCTGATATAACATTCCATCTTTTTTTTTTCTTTGATAATAAAACAATAGCTTGAACCGAGGCTTGAACTATAAAAGATATACTTTTTTCTTATATCTAGAATATTCTTCCATGAGAAAACAGTTCCAACCGGGGTTCCAACTCATTTCCTTATTCAAGAAAATGTTGATTGAATTCCCTTTCAATAAAAATGTTACCTTTTGCATTGGCAACACCTTATGATGAAAAAATCGTAGTTTGAAAACCACAAAGGATAAAGTTTCAATTTTTTTATCAGTGAATATCTGAGATAATTGCTCATAAAAGCAAATGCATACATCTATTAAGTCATTTGAGAATACAGTAGAGACTCGTTAATCCGGATCAATTAAGGCAAGAGTTAATCCGAACTAGCAAGAAATCCGAATTATCGAATCTTTCATTTTTATACATATTTATTAATAAAAGTCTGTGAAAATGAACACATTTTATTTCCAAAATCTCAAAACAAAAGTTGTTTTTGATATTTACACCTAAACTAAGGCATGTAAATATATATAGTCTTGCATCTCGGAAATAACGTGTTAAGACAAGTTGACTTGATGACAATATGTAGCAAAAAATGGTCGAGAATCCGGACTATTGAGACATGCGATCCGGATTACAAGGTACATAATTTAGCCAAGCGTTAAGTCCGGACTACCGCAATATCTGGATTACCGCTCTCCGGATTAACGAGTCTCTACTGTATCTCGAATTTTCATAGATTCGCAAATTTAGATGATTGCTACATAATTAAATAAGTACATACCTAATTTTAATGAAAAGGAAAAATACGAGGAAAAATAACTAAGCAACTTATGAAAAAATCATTTTGATACAAAATTCAGAATCAAAATCCTCCAGAATGTTGAAAAAAATTATCTTGAGAAATTTTTCCCCTTTATATTTTTTTTTGTTTGATCAAGTAGTTAGTATTCAATAATAATATCAAGACTACATTTTATTTTATAGTATGTATTTTTAAACTTTTGGGCACATCAGATAAACGCAAGGAGTTTTTTTTTTATGATTTTCTTTGCTGTTCATTCTACTGAATAAAATAGAATACAATATTTTTAAAAAAACATGCTTTAGCGCCTTTCAAAAATTGATTAAAAACGTTTCTATTTCTCAGTCTATTCTTGAGGCTTTGGAGACTTTTCTAGAAACTAAAAAAAATCCCAAAGAATTCTAACACTTTTACATTTCTTTAAAAACGTTCAAATTCAAAAGCCAAGACAAAATTGCTTAAAAACTAGAAAACACGAAAAATGCATTACCTATACATAAAAAATATTTTCAATTCCCCGCACCAAGCGTAAAATTTCCCGAAATATTATTTTGGGAATATATAAAAAGCTAAAAACAATTAAGAAAAAAACGGAATAGTCAATAGTCTCGTCAATAGTCATTTATATTTTTCAAAAAAAAACAAAAACTATATGAATAAATGAAAATAAGTTCACATAATATGTTCGTAATAATAATTAATAATATTAATAATACATACAGGGTGTACACGGATAGGGTTAACACTCGGGTTTACATGAGCACAAATGGATGAACAATCTCATTCAGTCATTCTTGATAAGAGAATTTGCTTGTAAAAAAAAATTACGATCCACGAAGAGAAAATTTCTATACAGGGTACAGGGCTCGCAAAACTTCAAAAACATAATTTTTTTCCAAGATTAAACCTACCTTTATTTTCAATATTTGAGCAGAATGTCATTTAGAAATGTTAAGTAATTAGGATAACACCTGTGCCTGTGAGTGAAATAATCCGAGATTTGAAATTATTTTTTGATCTTTTTACTTTATCTTATCCTCAGTAAACATCAGCACTTTGACAGTAGATTCGAGTGTTGAACTTCTAAATGCATTTCTACCACCATAATCGGCCGATACCGATAGTGCCCTGGCCGATACCGACATATCGGCGTATCGGCCTCGCTCTTGGTCATTATTATAGCACTAATTAATATTATTAATATTTATTTTGAGCAAAATAAGTTTTATGCCTTTAATTTAAATATTTCAAACTTGAAAACTCTAATTATTTGTGGCGCAATTCAAGATAATAGAGAACTTTGGCACCGCTAGTGTTTTTAAAATACAGTTTCTTCAAGGGTATTTTTCACAAAAAAAGTCAAATTGGAAAAAAATTATTTTCAATTTGTCTTCAGCTGTTTTGTTGGTTACCAATTTAAACAACCCATTAAGGTACATAGTTCTTAGTGATTCTTTCTTCAAAAATTGTGGAATATAAGTTCATAGAGAGTTACATATTGTTTTGGACAGTGATGAGAACCCTAATTCAAAATATAAATCCGAGTAAATTTAGAATTCTACCCATTGATTTAGTTTTTGAAATAACATTTCAGTTTGATTTTTTTCAAGTTCTTGTATGTATGAAAGAGAAATCAGGACTTTTTTTATAAGTGGGAAAAAAAACGTATTTTGTCGGAAGAAAATAAAACGGATTTTTTTCCGAGGTGTCAAATCACTAGGCACCGCTGTAATAAACGGTAACTTCCATTATTGTGAGGATTCAATGATATTTATCTTTAATTTAATCTGTTCTTATCCTAAATGATTCCTCTGCTACTATTGATTTTTTGTCATTTATTCTCGTTATTTGGCCGATATGGCCGATATTGCCGATACAAACGGCCGATACCGATAAGTCGGCCTCGGCCGATATAACCGATATATCGGTATCGGTCCATCACTACTTGTACCTAAAAAGCACAAAGGAATCATATTTTACAATCCTCATACACCAATTTTCAGCAAGATCGGCCATAGAATATTAAAAAAAAAATTAAATCAATGATATCATTTTAACTTTGAACTGTGACATCTCGGTTAGGTATAATCGATTTTGGTTAAGTCGAAATGTATAGGTACGGACCTCCAGGTATACGAAAAGTGTTGGAACAGGTTGAATTATAGGGATTAAATAATTGCTGAAAAAACATTCTAAACTGTCACGAGTCACGACTCTCGAAAAGGGAAACAAATCCAACATTTTTCCAATGATCGCGGCGACAAGTCCGATTTTCGTACAGTTAATTTCGGAGTCAGTTCAGCCAACACCAACTGACTGACGTACACTTTTATTATTGCAGAAAGACCGGAAAGACGAAGGAAAGTATGTGCTAATGGGAAGCAATATGTCAGTCTGAAGTTGGGCGTAGCGAGAAGGGTCTGAGAGAATTTTGCACAATTTCAAAACCTCATCAAATATTCTTATCTTGGCTTTATGAGCTCTTTGATGTGCCCTACAGGCCTGTAGGATTTCATTTGTGCGCGTCTATCGATCAGCAATGTCACCTGGATAAAGTTGATTGATGGCCAGGTATCAATCAATCAATCGCGCATTGATGAAATTCTCTTTATGAATGGCAGCCAGGCTGGCACATTTCGAAACTAATAATATGTACATACATTTACAAAAATTGTCCATCAATCATTGGTGACAATGCCAAATGAACGGTGCTAAAAATAATTTTTTGATGGACAACCAATTCATCGAGGCATAAATATTGTTATAATAAATTTACAAATGCATATTTGCGTCGGTGTCCATAATTATTGTGCACTTATGGATACCAGCTAATAAGCAAAGTGTTAATATTCTTGTCAACCTTCGCCACCGTATCACTTTGTATATTAATTAATGCATTACAGTCAAACTGGCGTCTGTTTGGATGTACCTACATACATTATCTATGAAAAATTTCAATGTTGCCAGATTGCCAGTTACAAAACTTTTTTGGGATCAACGAAATAAAGTTGCTGCTGAGGTGAAAAAATAGATTTAAAGACTTATTGAAGTCTGTCATACAGGGTGGTTTAACATTGAGTACGAAGATTTTGAGGGCATATTACTTTTCCTCATATTATTATAATCAACCCAGAACTTGCTTCCTTAAATATCAATTAGATAACCCTCTGGGAATAATGTTTTTTTTTTTTTTAATTTACACGAAAGAAACATGCCTATGGCGACCAATAAACGTGCCAAATTTTGTCAAAATGTTTTTTTGGCTGTATTTAATAATATTCAAACATTTTAAAAACTCCTCCAGTTCATTTAAATGATTTTTTAAGGTTTTTATGTGCTTTAACAAGAATAATTTTTTTCCTCGTTTTTTTCACTATTTTTTTTGGTACATACAGTCTGATATTACAGGGTGATTTTGGTTTTGGCTTTTGTTTTGACCTAGGTTTTGAGAAAAGATGTTATCCAGATTTAGACATGAAATACCTTAATGTATTAACTTTTAAATAAATTACTATTCAGTGTCTCGAAATTCAAAGACATATACAGTGTGATTCTTATTTCTTACCTTTTTGAGGAATTTTCGATTTTTTTAGTTAATGTTTGTGAATTCAAGGCTTTCTCTATTTGTTTAGCTTTTAGAGGTTTGTATTTTCACGATCATAATTACTTAATCTTCATATTGATAGTTATCTAAACAACATTTGATTATTTCTATTTTTTCAAATTCATTCTAAAATTCTAAAAAATTCTAGATGATTGTGAAATTCATGAAAGTTTTTATTTTTAAATGTTTTGATGTGTCTTGACAAGGTTCTTTTTTTCAAAATATTTCCTTTCAAGGCTTTGAAAAGATTTTTTATCTGTTATTCAAGTGTTTTTGGAGTTTGAATGACATTATCCAAGTTTTTTTAAAGCTTAAATGGCCGTAATGTCCACTACAGCCATCATAAGTGTTTTTTTAATGGATCTTTATTTTTTTTTGTGCTAGGAGCTATTTTTATGAGTTTTGAAATCAGTTATAAGGTTTTAAAATTTTTATAAGCCGTCAATGATCCTTCCGTGTTATTTTAAATCAAGTTTTGTATTTTTTTATAAGTATTTTTGTATTAATTTTGAATATTTTCAATAGTCAAATTGTCGTTGTTCAATAAGTTTTAATCCTTCTTAAGCATTGCTTAAAAAAGTTTTAACTTTAGTGTTTTTTTTAACTATGTAGGTACTTCAAATTGGTAATTGTTTTAATAATAATTCTCCATAATTGACAATAATTGTTCATACTTTTGTAATCAGTCCAGATTGTCTAAAAATATGGGAGACGAAAATCAACAGCACAGTAACAACATACCCAGACACAGCACTCGACGTCCAGTGGACGTACATATTTAGTCAATAATGGACGTCCAGTGGAAGTTGAAAAATGAACCAAACATGACCATTTGAACGCGGATGTATACAGGGTGTTTCATGAATATTGCAAAAAAAAAACAAGATGATTTTCCCTGCTTGAAAATAGGAAGGAAACATCGTATGACATGTGTCCGGAAATGCTCCGTTACAGAGATATAGGATGTTTTATTTTTATTTTTGTTTTCTTCGAATAATATTTTAACCAATGTCACTTATTTGTCCTGTTATGAATCGTCATGAATTTTTTGGATGTACTATAATGGTTTCAAGTAAAAAAACTAATTTCTTCATTAATTGTCTTAGACGTCTTCTAGCTGGATGTAAGTTAATTGAACTCTAGAATCTTCTGGTTTCATGTTATTACATAGTATGGTCCATTTTATGTCCATGCATGCATGGTCCAGGAAGTACGTTTTTGTTCCAAGTAGAGCCTAAAAATGTAAGTCCAGATATATCCGTTCATTGGACGTCTGATTGCTGTCTGGGTTGGAATGTTATTGGTTATTAATATGAAATTTCCAAGGAAATTTCTGACTTTCACTCAGTGATCCTTGACATATTTTGAAAAGCTGATTTCCAAACACCACTGTATGTTTATAAACAACCAACAAAACAAAAAAGATACTGATCAGAGCGCTTTTCATAATTCGATTAAATAAAAAAAAATGGTAATCAACGGTTATAAATGTGTTGGGGAACATGTGACCTATAAACCAACAACCAATCAAAAAATGCCAAACTGCATCAAAGTTCGAATTGTCCTTTGCCTTTGCTATCGATCCCCAACGAAGGTAAGTCGGAACAGCAGACGAGAAGCATTCGGGACAGACGTCTAGGAGAGTGACAGCGTCGTTGTCCGAGTGACATGTCCCCCCAACCCGACCCCCCAGCCCCCCATTTCTGTACTCTTACTGCTGTCCGTCTGAGAGGAAATCAATGGCGAGACGGGTATTCGGAAATATCTTTCTGTATTTAGTCAAAGCTCTAGTAATTGGATTGGAAATCGGGCATTTTATAGTTGCGATAAGAGCTGATATGTAAAGTTATAACCTCGTTATTGATCGACATTTCACGGGAGATTTACAACCTTTCACAATTTTGATATGTGTTTTATGGCCTCAGCCGAACAGTTGTAAATTCTACTGAATCTTTGTACTTGCAAATATTTATTTATTTATATTCAGCTGTGTCACAGCAAGTGATTGATGAACGTACGTTGTTTGCTGTAATTTAGTATAAAACTTCGTTGAATGATAGATTGAGATATTGTGACAATTTGTTATTGATTTTTCTGTGGGTAATTGCAGGGTGGATTATGATGATTAAATAATTCATGTTGTGGGCTCAGTTCTCCTTTAATTGGATATTGATATCAACGTTTCTCACTTAATAACTGTATTCTTATCAGAATATCATTAAAAGTTAACGTTCACGTCATAGGCAGTTTTATCAAAAATCACAACTTCAATCAGAACCTTCAAATATAAGTTGTTTCCTGATTGATTATCTACAAGATGTATTTGAACATGGAAAATATCGTTAAAAGACTACAATCGGAGAAAATTCCACAGCAGTTACATAAAAAACCGCAACTCTAATTAAAAAACTCCTAAAATAAAAGTTCTCCGTATAATTCTGTACAAGATTTGTCGAAACAATTTTTCACTCGGAAGTACTACTTCATTAAAAGTGTTCACTCGTTGGTCGTTGGTTATAGACAATTATGACGTCGAAGAAAATTTTATGGAAGTTATATCAAAAACAGCAACTCCAATTAAAAAAATCCTCATATAAAGGCGGTTCTTTGGTTGATTGTCTACAACTTTTAGCTGAACAGTTTTTCTTGTTGGAGTACTATATTAACAAGATATCGTTAAAAATCTACACTCGTTGGTTGATGACGTCAGACAAAATTGAACAGGAATTATATCAAAAACTGCAACACCAATCGAAAAGCTTCTTAAATTAAAGTTGCTCTATTGTTGATTGTCCACAACTTTCATCTGAACAATTTTTCGCTCAGAGGCAGAACTTTCAAGATATCCATAAAAGAGAATAAAAAAGATTCTTTTCTCAAAAATACAACTTTTAAGAAATCGTGCAGGTTGTTTGCTCCTCAAATTTATCGATGATTTTTATGATTATGTTTTTTACAAGGTTTTTTATCATTCTCATTACATATTTAATTCTGGAAAATAATGTATTATACATACAGGGTGTACCGAAATTAGGTTGAAATATTTGAACAGTATATTCTACACTGAAAAAAATATATATTAGTTTGCTATATATATGTATAAACATGTTTGCGAAAACGACTTGTCTCGAGGTACAGAGTGTCAAAGTTCTATTTTTATTTCTGTTTTATTTTAATAAATCCCATAATAATTGTGATAATTTATCAAAAATCGGTATACAGAGTGTTTTTGACATTATGACTCTATTTTGTATGTGGCGCCATCTACAAGTATTTTTACTGTTTCAAATAGTCACTTTTTTGCCGAACCCTGTATTGTTGTTTTGAGTTAAAAAAAAATTATTATGACATTATTTTCAAATAAAAACGATACTCTTGTTGGAAGTTTCTAGGAGCAACCATTTTCGAGATATTTGCACTTGAATTAATCCATGCAATATGATTTTCAATGGAAAATTTTGAAAATAGACACAGGTAAATAACGTTGACAACGGCGCTGGCAATGATTACTTCAATTTTTCTTACTAAAAAAAACATACATTTGATTCTATTTTTTTTTTGCTTAATTTCGCTTTTTTTTATTTGATTTATTTTTTTGTCAGAACATCAAACATTCAATTATTTTTTACCATGATAACGCGGTTTCGAAAAATAAACCGATTTCGATCTTCGAATTAAAAAAAATATAACACCCTGTATATCTAGTTTTTGCAGAATCATGTTGAAAAATATAATGCATAGTGATTTATAAACGCATCCATGTCACAATCTCTCAATTAAAAATGAGTCATTTTTGAAAATTTTACATGACCTCAAAAATTGATCGATTTTCTAAATTTGAAAAACTATCGACGATACAACCTTTTGCCATCACCGTGTGTATTCAAATTTTCAAAATCATTCTTGACAATAATTTAATATACACGGTGATTTACAAACATAATACCTATGTATTTTTTTTTTCGAAAATTCATTCATTCAAATCAAAAATCCCCAAAAAAGTGGTCCCAATTGTTCAGGATTATTGTACAAAATCGTAATTCGCCCAGAAAAGTTGTAATTCCTTGAAGAGAACAATACTAATTGTTACGTATCATTGTACAAAATCGTAATTCCTCAGGAATAGTCGTAATTCTCCGAAGATGTTGTGATCCTATGAACAAGAAAACTAGGAATCACCAGTTGATATGGATTATTGTACAAAATCGTTATTTCCCAAAAAAGTGGTCCAATGAGCAAACTAAATCGTGATTTCTTCAGAAATGTTGTAATTCCTTGAAGAAAACAATACTAATGGTTACGTATATTATTGTATAAAATCGTAATTTCTCGAAAAAAGTCGTAATTTCGTGAAGAAGTCGTAGTTCTATGAAGAAACTAGAAACTACAGGATTGTTATACAAAATTCCCGAAGATGTGATCCTATGGATAAGAACAAACCAGAAATCACCAGTTGATATGGACTATTGTACAAAATCGAACTTTCTTCATCTCTCATCTCAAAAATGAACCGATTTTGAAAACGGATCAATAGAGATGAGAATCCATATTTTTACCGACTATTACCTTTGATTACCGATGATGATTGACTGTAATTACCATGGCTTCTTGTACCCTCCATTATCGCCAAATTCCTTGTCAAATTGCTCAATCCATTGATGTTTACCTATGATACCCGATATATTATTATCGAATCAATTTGTTGTTACTTACGATAATCGATAATGAAGGATTCAATCATGATCAAAGCTTTACATGTAACTCTGTTATCTTTTTATTGCTCTTTTTTCTGTGGTTTGTTATTATCCATTTCGTTTTATCTCCCTGATTATTTTTAATTGTGGTTTAGAATGAATGCTTTAATATTTTCAGTTTCACAATCCACATTGTTTTATTTTCAAGTGTTTTATTATCATTATATTTTGATTTTGACATGATTATGATTCTTATTCTTTGCCTTATTTACCTACTTGTTTTTTTCCACTGTTTTCAATTCATCTAGTTAATTTTCGTTTTTTCTTTATTAATATGTCTATTTGATCTTCTGTACTGCGTTTTTTTAATTTTTAATATCATGTACCATTCTAATTCAGTTTATTTTCCATCTTGCTTTTTGGTTTTCAATTTTAGTTCCACGCTTATTTGATCATTGTTAATTTCAAATCAATATTTTTTTGCAGGTATGCATTTGTTTTATTTCCACTTTAGCCAATTCATGTTCTAGTTTCTTAGTTGTCTGTTGTTTCGGTTTTTTGTACATTTATTTTGTATCTTGTATCCTGACATTTTTGTCTTTTTGTTATTTATAATAAGCATTAATCAACTCCCATTTTATAAATATCTAATAAGAACAGTAATGATGATTTTATTTACAAAAAATTAAAATTAATTAAAATTTTTAAAACTTGAAATATTGTAATGAAATTTAGTGAAAAGTGACAGTCTATAAAATGTTTACTTTCCGATGTAAACTGTATTTATTTTCTTAACTGTGGCGTCCGTTTTGAAGGAAAAAATGGTACTCCAGTGAAACCAATTTTTTTGAGTTGTTTGGGTGGGTTAGTTTGGGTATGAACAGTTTGGAAATACGATGAATGGTAAAAAATCAAGTTTGTTATTATTATTTTGACAATCTTAAAAAAAAATTTTTTATATAATCATCATTATGTATGATAACCATAAATCACAACTCAACATGTTCTAAATATTCCCCACTCGTCCCCATTAAACTTATTCATCCCATATTTCCAAATTTCACTACGTCTTTTTAAAATTGATAAGGCACCTCTGGATATTATGACCGCATTTGTCAAAAGACTTTTGATATTAAATCTCCTGATGGGGTCATACGTCTTTCACAAAAGCCGTTCTTGGCGTGAAATAAATCAGACTAGATTAATGCACACCGTGTAACGGTTTTGGGCATGTTCAATGTTCAAGTGATAACACCATGGACACGACCATTCTTCACCATCAACTGGTGCAGAAGATCATCCATCAGGTTTGTCGCCTGATCCATCAATTCGAAAGGTTACAACGAACGTTGTCTGACGCGGAGCGATTTTTTTCAATCATAAAAGTGGATGGACAAGTAAAACGTAAGTGGAGAGGTGTGCTCGAAGATAATGGCGACCATAAGTCATGGTGCTAATTGTGGCTTGCACCCACGTCTTTTGCGGTGCACAACTTGTTAATGTATCGGTCTGCTTTGCAAGGGTTCGAGAATGACAATGGATGGACACTGGACAGGGTCAAGTTGACTTTGATTTTGTTAACCAATTTGTCGCATGAAGTTTTTTTCTATAATCCCATAATAAACATGAAATATGTAATTGCAGAAAAAATTGCACAAATTTTATACTGATCTCGGAACGTGAATATTTGTTAACTGGGACTCGTTGTAATTTTTTATGGAATCTGATCTACTTCTTTTTATGATTTCTGTCTCGAATCTACAAATTTCAACCATATTTGAGTTCTTCAACATGTTCATTCCACGTAGACTTTTTTTTTATTGCTTTATCGCAAAAATCCGTTGAGCAGTTTCAATTTTCCTTTCTACTTTTGATGTATTTTTCAACTTCAATTGTATCTCTCTTTTTTAGCATTGTTTTATTTTTGAGGTCAATCAACCTGGACAATCCTGTAGATCACCAACTTTAAGAAACATCGTGCAAAGGATAGAAGTTATAATTTTAAAAATGTTCAACAGTTCAAAACCTGATATAACCTGTATATTAGTAGATTCTAACAATTAAAGACATTCTCTAGAATGACAGAGATTGTGGAATCAAGCCCACATAGTCTGTACCAAAAAGTGGAAAAGACATGAGGGTGGCGCCCCCTACAAGTAAGAGTCATTCAACACTAGGTTCAGAAAACCGCCAGATAGCAATTTCCACTCCAATATTTAAGTTATCATGAATGTTATTTTAAAAAATAGGAAAATTAAATTGAAACTTCAACGCCCTATATTTTGTACGAAGGTCTTTATACAGGGTGTCCCAAATAATCCCCACCATTTAGGAGTGGATACTACGACCAAAAATAAGACAAGAAAAAATCACTTAAGTATGTCAAAATTTCGAAAAATGCCTCTTTAAGAAATTATGGCCATTCACCTGTAACTTGGCCTCCTAGGTCCCCGGATCTCAACCCAATAGACTTATGGCTTTGGGGATATCTGGAAAATACTCTTTAACTCTTTACCGTGTCCTACCCAACAGTGGAGATGATGTTATTGATCGCATTTATGGAGCTTAAGCAAAAATTGATAACGAAAAAATAAGCCATGAAGAAAACAATTTTATTGAACGTTTACATACATTGAACAAAATGGTGAGAATTTCGAACATTTGCCTTTGTAAATTTAGATTTTCTTGTTTTATTATGTGTTTAGTTGAACATGATTTGATTTGATTTTTGATCATCAAAATTTTAAATGAAAAGTGATGAGGTTGTGAATGCTCGCATGCAACCAATTACACAGTTGGTTGCAGATTCTTCCATCAAGCCGGTAGTGTTGCCATGTTGTAACTAATGCCTGTTATACCTCGACGAGCTATTATAATTCATATACAGGGTAATTTTTAAGTTGGTACTTTCATTTTAACACTGTATCGAATGCAAAAAAATAACATTTTTCGTACTACTACTACTACCACTGGTAGCAATTTTTTAAAACTTCAACACCAAAAAAAAAATTTGATGGTTAAAAAAAGTGTATCAAATTCTGTGTGAATATCTGGAGTGGTAGGAAAGTTATGATGAAAAAGGCATTTTTTTCTCTAACACCTTGTATCTCGGAAACGGAGCATTGTATATAGTTTTATATGAAAAATGTTGCTATTTTCTTGTACTCTCTACAGTGTCAAAAGGAAAGTATCAATTTGAAAATCACCCTGTATACCAGTTATTTTGTTCAAATTAAAACATAGTTATAATACCCAATTATTCTTGTTCGGGACACTGATCCGTATCTTCAGTACATCTTCAGTCCTCAATTTGGGAAGATCTGGCTATGATGGCTATCAAACTTAATGCATATTCTTTCACCTAATTAGTTCCAAATTCACCAAAGCCAACTCTAACCGAAATCCGCACCCGCTCATATCATAACCCTCAACAATCATCATCCCCCCATAATTCCTTTTCTTCTGGCCAAAATAAATTATCCATCCCCATCTCGTCCTGACAGAAAGGCGCTATCATTTACCGTCCTGCCATTCACCTCTCCAAGTCTGGCAGTATTAATAACGTCCAGAAAAGCGAAAGATTGATAACTGGCCATCAAAAGTGGCAGACACGTAAGCTTTGCCGGGAAAATATTTTCCGATCCGTTTTCAGCCAAAACAAAAAGTGACCCTTTTTTTTCTGTTTCAGGTAAGCCAGTCACAGTCAACAGCAGGAAGTTCTGGTTTGATATAACTGCAGCTAATTCTGCAAGAATTACAACGGGTAATAAAGAAAGGCTAAGCGATTAGCCTTGCTGTCAGGTTCGGACATGTTTAGCAGTGTTTTGTTTTGAGAATTTCCTGATTTATTGTTGACAGTGTGGTCTGATTTGGGTTTAAGTTTTTTGGAGTGGAAGTACAGTTAGGGATTGAGTTTATAAATACATAATGTATGGATTTATTCCGAGAATAGCTGATCATCAAATTATCACATTTTTTTTAGCTAATTATCCTCAAACATTCAAACAATTGCATACAAAGCTACACTGAAAGATACAAAAATTAAAAAAACATCTTCAAGAAGCAAGAGTCCCTCTTTTAGATTTTTTATTTTTTTGTTGTTTTATGGATTTTTTTAACGTCTACAAATATACAGGGTGTTTTCTTTGCCAGACTATGCCATATGAACAAGCAAATAAACATGGGTCCAGAAGTGTATTGTTTCTAACATACAGAGTGTTGAACTTTTTTATGAAAATGTAAAATTCAGCCACTGACTTGATTGTAATTTTTATTTTTTCCTTAATGAGGCAACCAAAAATACAACATTTTTGCTTCTCAGATTTTTTCGAATCTGGTCTCGTTTTACTTGTTTTGAAACACCTACATACCTACTTCACCCTTTAAAAAAATACATATATATTTTACGGAATTTAAGAGATTTTTTTTTTCGAAAACGAGGCAAGATAATAAAAAAAAACAAGAGGCAAAAACCTATATTTTTTGTGGTTCCATATTTAACAAAAATATTTGGTAGGATGCCCCTCGGACGGCACTGGTCTTTATAATTTTTACTTAGCTTGGACTAAAGTAGGCTTTTATCATTAAAAATAAATCTGCCAAATTTCAAAAAGATAGATTAAAGCATTATTTGTATCATTTGTAGTTCAACATCCTGTATCTTGAAACTTTTTTTTCATGAAATTATCCTAGGAATACGCTCTTTAATTAAATGTACGCAATTAGGAAACACCCTATACAGTGTGTCCAAGATAAGGATGCCTATCATGGGGATCTTGGAAACCGTAAGAGATACTAGGTCGGTTAAATGGAGGTAAAGATGCGTATTTTGATGCTTAACAAATTGCCGTTTTAAAAGCCAAGAAATTCCGACTACGTCCGATATTATCCGGAAAAAAAACGAAATTTTTCAAAATTGTTTTCATTTTTTTTTGACCACATTTGAATAGATATTTTAAAATGAATGGAACTTCTTAATTGCCACTTTTTGCCCTTTACAAGATAGCGTTATTAAATTGACGTTTCGTCTATGAGCAGCCATCATCAACTGTTTTTTTGAATACGGTCCTGGATTTTTTATTACGGATTTTAAGAGCCTCCTATGTTCCTGAAAAATAGGTGTTTGTTTTTAATCCTATTAAAAATGTATTTTTTGTCTCTCTCTAACACATGAGTTCTTATGGAAAAATCCATCAATATAATTTTTTTGAATAATTGCGATACATTGTTGGTTCAGGAACATAAGAGGCTCTTCAAATCCGTCATAAACAATCCAGGATCGTATTTAAAAAAACAAAGTTGATGATGGTTTCCCCGAAACGAAACGTCGTACGGAAAATCTCTCAACGCTGTTTTGTAGAGCTTCAAAAGTGGCCATGAGAAAGTGTCTTTTGTTTTTCCATATCTCTCTAAATACCGTCAGAAAAAAATAAAAACGAAATCGGCAAATTTCGTTTTTTTAGGCATATCTGCGAAACTACTCGGAATTTTTCAACTTTCTAAACGGCATATTGTTAGGCTTGATAAAGCGCAACTTTTCTCTGATCTAACCATCTTCGTATCTCTTACGGTTTCCAAGATCCCCATGATAGACATCCTTATCTTGCACACACTGTATACAGATTACTCTGTGAAAAAAACTGAAACAAAAAAGGAAAACCAGTCAGCAAATGCCAAGATTTCCTGGAACTTTTTTTTTTGTAAATTCTTTGTATTTTTTCATCTAATAATTTTTTCACGTGTATAAATAAATAAGGTATCAAACTGAATAAAATGATACAGAAACAGCAAAAAAAACTCTCAGTTATATGTAGCTTCAAGAACTACTATTTTTTTTTTAAATATTTTAAAATATATTGTTGTTTTTGTTTTTTTGACGTTTTTAAATATACATATTATTATGTACAGGTGACAATGTGAAAGATAATAAAATAACTGAAAGGCAACATGAAATTATCAAAATACTAAAAACAGTGTCAGTATTTCCTTGAATTGTCTTATTGATTTTGGTTTTTTCCTTTTTCTTGTACTGTCAGTGTATTTATGAAGATAAACAATATAAACATAAAACAGATTATGAAGGTGACATTGTGGAACGAACTAAAAAAACAAAACAAACACAAAATGATTAAAGAATTACAAAATATAAAAACCACTCAACAAGTGTTCATAGAATCTGGTGTTTTAGATTTTTAATTTGGTTTTTTCTTTGTTCATAAGATTTTATCCCGGATTTTATGTTGGTTTATGAAGTTCAAAAATGTATACAGGTGATAATGTGAGACTAAAGAAAAAGCCCAGATAACAAGAAATTATTTAAAAAACTAAATACAAAAACTTACAAGCATGTATACCTACCTACCAAGTGTCCGTAAAATCTTTTTTTTACATTCAATAATAATTATCCGTTTATTTAGCAAACGCTATACAGTTTACAATAAGTTTACAAAGTATGTATTAAATGGACAAGCAGTAGAATCATAAAGACAAATAAATAAATATAAATAAAATTATTGTAAAAAGATAAAACTACACTAAAATTATTAAAATCGACTAAAAATGGGACAAAACATACGGTCTTATCAGTCTCTTGAATTCAGTTACTCTATCACAGTTCTTGAGGATCTTTGGTAATTGATTATATTCATGAAGTCCTCTGAAAAGTATGGAATTCGCCATTTGATATGTATTACATTTATGAGACAATATAAAATCCTCGCAGTTCCTGGTGCTATAACTATGTACATCGCTTAATTTCTGCAAATTTATTCATTAAATTGTTCACTGTTTATTTGGTTTTAATATTGTTTATTCCACAAGGTGGAGGTTATTTAAACTTTTAATAACTTTTCCTCTTTTATACACACTTATGATATGTACAATTTTTTTAAGATTCTTATTTCCTTTTTTCTTCTATGGTATTTTGTTCCTAATTTGATTTACGTCACTTCATAGGGATAAGTGTTCAATTTACATTCTCATTTTTTCCACCAATTATTGTTGTTTCCACATTTCACAAGAATTTTTATTTTTCTACAGTGTTGTAGTATACAGTGCGAGTCTCTAACTTGGAATAAATTCAGTAAACAAAAGACCGTTTTTTTTTCGGAAATATGCTCGGACACGTCGATTAGTATTTTAAATTGCGCTCTTTTTCATGTAGAAAAATTTTATACAGTGTGTCCCAAATTTGAGATATGACGTCATCGACTATTTTTTTAAATGGTAGCCCTAATTTTTTTATGACTATTCTTAAAGAGTATATCGAGTTACACATGCGTACCAAATTCCATGTTTTTATTCCTTGTCATTTAAAAGATATTTAACAAAAACATTAACTAATTCGAAAAATGAAGAAATCTGATTCAACTCAATAATTTTTCTTCAATAAATGCTCAAAATGTTGTCCATGTACTAACTGACAATACCCTAAACGGAATTGAAACTCGTTTTGAACATTTCTAATTACTTCAGCGGAAATTAGCCTACACTCCTGTCTTATTCGTTCTTTCAACTCCTCAATATTTTCCGGTTTGGTCCTAAAAACTTTGTTTTTCAAGTACCCCCATAAGAAATAGTCCAGAGGTGTTAAATCCGGAGACCTGGGTGGCCATTCAAAGGGTCCTCTTCTACCAATCCATCTGCCTGGAAATGCATCATCCAGATACTCACGGACAGGTCTAGCAAAATGAGGAGGCGCCCCGCCCCGTCTTGTTGAAACCAGATGTTTCTATTCGGGACATCAGCTTCAACCGGATCAGGGAATAGAGTAGCCAAATTCGGAAGTAGTTCTTCCTGCAAGAATTCTAAATATCTTGCTCCATTGAGATTTTCTTGGAAGAAAATTGGTCCTATTACTCGATCACCAATAATCCCTGCCCAAACATTGACTTTTTGTGGACGTTGAGTATGGCCTTCCCTCATCCAGTGTGGGTTGTTGTCTGCCCAATAACGATAATTTTGTCGATTTACCTCCCCATTTAACATAAACGTTGATTCGTCAGAAAACAGGACGTTTTCTATGTTTAGAACATTTCTGTTTAGGTCCATCATTTGCTCGCAAAACTGGAGTCTTCTATCCGGATCATGTTCGGTGAGTTCCTGGAGAATTGTCAATTTATAGGGATGAAATTTTTGCGCTTTAAGAGTTCTTATAACTGAAGACTGGCTAATTTCGAGTTCCCTAGCTATCTGCCTAGTGGGGACATGAGGATTTTCTTGAACAGAGAGAAGTACATTAATTTTGACCTCTTCATTGAGCGCACTTTGACGATGATTATTTGTTTTTCTTAAATGTCCGTTTTCCCGAAACTGTTTTTCAATCTTGCTTACGGTACTTTGTGATATGGGTGGTAAATCAGTATACTTCTCTCTGAATAAATGAATAACTTCATTTTGTGTTCTTGTCCTATCTCCGTAGCCAATCATCATTAAAATTTCAATTTTGTGGGTTTCAGTTAAGTACGGCATGTTCGTGGATTTTTCAAAAAACGGTGTTTCTCACAAAACCACAAACTAATAGGGTTCTCGCTCAACAACTCGAATACGATGCAGCTCTTCTTACTTGTTTTTATTAACTTGTTTTCTTGTTTTTATAACATTGTGATAAGACGTCAAACCGATCTGACAAAAAACGAATACCTTTTGACGTGCCATTTTTAAACTGCATAAAAATTTTATTGAGTTGAATCAGATTTCTTCATTTTTCGAATTAGTCAATGTTTTTGTTAAATATCTTTTAAATGACAAGGAATAAAAACATGAAATTTGGTACGCATGTGTAACTCGATATACTCTTTAAGAATAGTCATAAAAAAATTAGGGCTACCATTTAAAAAAATAGTCGATGACGTCATATCTCAAATTTGGGACACACTGTATAAAATTTTTCTACATGAAAAAAAGCGCAATTTAAAATACTAATCGACGTGCATATTTCCGAAAAAAAAACGGCCTTTTGTTTACTGAATTTATTCCAAGTTAGAGACTCGCACTGTATAGTGCATAAACGTGAATAAGAAGTGGCAAAACAGTGTATAAAAGACAAAGGGTCCTTGTTTTTTTTTTAAATTGTTTAATTTCGTTGTTCGATTTATTTTCGTACTTTTTTTTGTAAAACTTCATTTGATGTTATTTTCGTATCTTTTTCAACTTTTTAAACGATTTTTGCACTTCAAATACTGATAACTGCAAATGTTCAGCAGTTTATTTGAATATGGGTGATCATTGTTCAGATAAGTCCGTCAGTTTCTGCATGCCCTTTGGTTAAATTTTGAATGATTTGTGTCTTATTTTTATTCGAAAATCACAACCTCTATAAAAAATTGTATAGAGAACTTTTCAGAAAAAAAAATTAAACAGCTTTAATTTTGCTTATTACAGAGTTTTTGATAAAGTCAACGGTTTTTGAGATATTTCCAGGTAAGTGGAGCAAAATCCAAAAATTACGAACCAACTCCGACATTGATGGTCAATAACTTGAAAACTACAAACCTTACGAAAACACTGTACAGAACTTTTTAAAGAAAATTTACTTAGCTTCAATTTCTCTTATTATGAAAGTATCGATAAAGTTGACGATTTTTAACACATTTCTAGAAAATGTGGAGTTGATTCCAAAAATGAATGTGGACGTCATGTGACATTCACAGTCAAAAACTACAAATCCTATGGAAAAACTGTGAAAAACTTTTTTGATGACAATTTAATCAGCTCCAATTTTGCTTATTACATATAAACTTCTCGATAAAGTCAACGGTTTTTGAAATATTTCCAAAAAAGTGAAGTTGAATCTGAATAATTGATGTGGACATGATCTGACGTCATATTATTATCTAAAAATCTATTATGAACCTCCTGAAAGGAACTTTTTTGAAGAAAATTCAATCAGCTTCAATTTAACTACTCATAGTCAGGACAAGTTTTTTGATGAAGTCTACGGTTATTGAAATATATTCAAAAAATTCCCTTCAATCAAGTTTTGACATCTATACAACCATATGTCTCAAAAACTACAGGCGTTTTAAAAAACTACAAAGAACTATTTTGAAGACTATAATTTAATCAGCTTCAATTTTTTTAATCAATTCAACGGTTTTGAATACTTTGTAAACTATATCTCATCAAATCATAAAACCCAATCTTATCATTCATCGCGATCCAGCACTTCAAAACTGTTTATAAACAACTCGCTATCCATAAACGGCGTTTTACAACCCTTAAACGATTATAAAACTTGCACACAAACACACCGACAAAGGGCATCACTTACTGTCGTATATAACCAGAAAGTTATAGATGCTTCTTGTCGTTACTGATGGTGATAAAATGGCTTTTAATAGTTGATGGGTTTGGTTTATTGGTGACTTGCCACCGTGCTTAGAATAATCCATCAACAAACATTTCATGTATTAAAAACGATTTGTTATTTCACTTTTGAACAATTGAATGCGTTCGCTGCTCACTCGCCTTCCCATCATCGAAGGAAAATTCGAGAAAACCAACTTAACCCACATCAAATTTAGATTTTCGTCAAAACAGCATCAAATTGACTCAACAATCAGGACGCGATGGCTTGGAAAAGTTATTACGAAACTGTCTAATCCCCGCATTGAGTGACAACGTCTACCGCACCACCTGTCAGCTGTGAATCACTTCAAAATGGCTTTGTGTCACTTTGGAAATCAATTATTCATTATGAAAATCATTTCCAGTGGCGTGGAGAATTTCCCGTGAAAATAGGAAAAATATAACGGCGTCTGATAATGTAGTTGATTGATAGAAATCAAGCCCGCTCGTATGAATATGCATCGTGACGTCATAGGAATTGCTATTAGAACGCCCCGTTTGCGAAAAACAATGAACAATCAATAATTTTGCAAAATCGTTATAGCTGATGCCTTTTGATAAATGTTTTGGTTGTCACGTATGGCGAACGCCAAAGCACCGTCTGGAAATCTGGAAAACTTAACGCCGAGAGACGTATTGCATGAAAAGAGGTCACCGCGGGCTCTTTTTCAACGCGCCAGACAATCCTGAGTTGCCATACTGCTGATTACAGCAATCATTTGCTGCTTTGAGAGTGGGGTAAAGTTGCGGGACAGTTTAGTTTGTTAAATTTGTTTTGGAAAGTGATATTGCATGTTATCTAGTGATGCAGAGAATTATGAAGTTTTTTTTTAACTACTGGATTCCCAAGAAATAACATTTTTAATTGAAAATAATCTAATAATTTTGGTGTTCGTAAATTATTTGATGTCAACAGTTTTGCCAAAAATTGAAGGTGTTTGCAAGAAATCTGCTGTTAAGAAATCAACGTGGATACGTTTTTTTATTCAAGATCATATCTCAATAACTGTAGATCCAAAAAACTGAAGCTGGTTCCTAAAAATCAGAGTTTACACGTGTTTACGTTCACGATCATAATATTTCAAAAGCTACAGATCCTATGAATAAACTTTCTCCTAAAGTCAAATATTTCCAAGAAAGTGAAGTTATTTCTTTACACATATTCACCAAAAAACTATCAATCTACCAAAAAATTAAGTTGTAACACAGGAATATGTGGACAAATTGCAATAATCTCCATCCAGAATCAACACAATTTCTCTGCCACAAAGTGCATCATATCCCGAAATATTTTTAAATACCCGGCAAGCAATTAAACATGTCTAGCCACTCTGAACCCTATTAATAAAACAGCTTGTAGCAATCTTTGCCATGCATCAAACGGCCATCACATAAATCTCAACAGTTCGCTCTCTCAGGCTCTGTTCTGTGACAAACTGTTTGTTAAAATTAGTAGCGTTGTTGTTCGGAAATTTCCAACTTACAGCATTCCCCACATAAGCGCAGCATTCCGGAGATTTGTTTTGCGCTTTCAAATGGCTTTAAAGAAAAAGAAAAAAACATCAATATCCACAGTTGAACTGGTTTGCTGATTGATATTTTCTGTTGTTTTAGTGTTTCAAGGTCCAAGATTCTTGGTATCATTTTACAATACCAATAAATTAAAATGGGGTGCTGAAAAAAAAATGTTTATTGAGCTACATCAAAAGATAAAAAAAATAACAAAACATTAGTAAATGGCAAGAGTCCCTTTTTTAGATTTTTTATTTTTTGTTCTTTTTAGTGGATCTTCGATTCTCTATAAAAATACACATGACAGTGTAAAAAAACTTATTTGTAGATCATTTATTGTAATTTTCTTGTCAAATATTTTTCACGATATAAAAGTGGATAAAATAAATACATAGGTCTCAAAGAAATAAGCAAAATATAGAAACCAGTCAGCAATAGTGCCAAGACCTCCTTAAATTTTTTTTTAGTATTGTATTTTTTTTCCTTGTTTGTATACTTTTGGTGTTTATACTGTGTGAGAGAATCAAAGAACTGAAAAACGGAATATGATTTAGAAAAAAAAAGAAATAACTCCGTGTAGTGTATTGGTAGTCCCTTGAATTTTCTTTGAATCTTTGTTTTTCCTTTTTTTGTGTACTTTTGGTTTTTTTTTTAAGTTGATAACTGTATTATGATCATGTGAAACTATATTAACTATATGTATAACTCTACAAACACAATAATACGTACAATCTAATATATTAATCAGTGAGCACGTGCCAAAAATGTCAATAGAATATTTGTTTTATTTTTTTTTATGTGTTCAACTTTCTTCTTTGTCTATGTTCCTTTATATTTGTTTATTTATACAGTTGACACTGTGAAACTGAATAAAAAATTTCTAAAAACAAGAAATGATTTGGATTTGGTCAAAAGTCCTTTTTTTTCAAGATTCTGCATAGCGCTTTTTATTTTTTACTGTTCAATTCTTTTACATTATTTATTTCACTTCAGAGGAAAGTTATTTAAACTTTTTAGAACTTTTCCTGTTTTATACACTATTATGTTTTTTTTTTTAGATCCCCTTTTCCTTTTTTCTTCTTTTTTTCTCAATTTGATTTACGTCACTTTAAAGGTAGTGTTTAATTCACATTATATTTTTTTTGGTAATTTATGCCTCATCTTTTTACAGTTCTGTGGTGTATAAACCGAAATAGAAAAAGTAGGTAACAAAAATAGCCCATGATTATGTTTTTATTTAATTGTCTTAGCATTGCGTTGTTAATTTTTTTTTTCGTAATAATTGTATTTTATCTTTTTCAACTATTCTTGCTTGATTGAAAACTCCCTTCAATGTTATTTTTTGAGACTTTTTCACCTTTTTAAATGACTTTTGCACTTGCACTTTAACAACGAATTACTGCAATTTATTCAGATATTGATGATTTTCTTACAGATTGGTTTGTCCTCGGGTTTGTCAGTTTAAGGGGAGTCAAATTTTGGTCGATCATGACAGAGATCGACCAAAATTTGACCTGCCCTAAAACTGCAACCACTATGAAAGAGGTAACAACTCCTTGAAAGCGTTTTAAAGAGGGGGGTTGAAGGAGTGATTTATGCAAATTTAGGTGTTCCAGGACTCTGGCATCTTTTTTTACAATAGCAGGAGTTTAGGATGATTTCATAAACTTAGACGCAAAGCTTTGGTGATAACTCTCTAAAAGCTCCTCACAGTCCCCCTCGCACTTTCCACAGAGGAGAGCTTAAAAAGTGATCCATACAAATTTCAGTGGTCCAGGACTTTGGTACCACTTTTTACAATAGCAGGAGATCTAGGATGATTTGCTCATCGAGATCACATTAAAAATTCATAAAACCTTGATGGGGAGCTTTGGTAACGCTCTTTAAATAGGGAGCTTTGGTAACCACTCTTTAAGAAGTGCCTTAAGAAGAGGAGTTTGAGGAGCGACCCATGCAAATTTCATTGTTTCAGGGATTGACATTACTTTTTACTTTTTACAATAGCAGGAGATTTAGGATGATTTTTTCACAATCTGATGCTCATAGAGCTTCTTGTTAAAGTCTTGAAACTTGATGGCTTCATAGAAATAACTCGAAAGCGTCTTCAAAAGGAGGCTTTAAGGAGTTATTCATAAACAAATTTTAGTAGTCCAGTACTCTGGCAAAACTTTTTACAGTAGCAGGAGATCTATTATGATTTGATCATTGAGCTTCCATTAAAAAAAACATAAAACTTAGATAGGGAGGTTTAGTAACAACTCTCAAGAAGCGCCTTGAAGGGAGGAGTTTGAGGAGCAACTCACTGTTTCATACTTTTTACAATAGCAGGAGATTTAGGATTATTTTCTTATTGAAAAATCTTAAAACTTAAATGCGGGGAGCTTTGGTATTAGGAACTTTTTGAAGGCGCCTTAAAGAGGGAGGCTTAAGGAGTGGTCCATGCAAACTTCCGTATTCCTGGGCTTTGGAATAACTTTTTACCAAGATTTTCACAATAGCAGGAGTTTTCCGATGATTTTTTCACACTTATGCTCATTGAGTTCATCATCAAAGAAAATTATGAAGAGGAGCTTTAATAACTACTTTTTAAAAGCAACTTTAACGGGGAAGTTCAAGGAGTTCTCCATGCAAATTTCAGAATTCCAGGATTCTTACAACCTCGAAAAAACATAGAACACAAATGGGGAGCCTTGGTAACAAAATTTCAAAAAAGTCTTGAAGAGAAAGGTTTAAGAAGTGATTCATGAAAACTCCAGGTCTCTGGAATCACGTTTTTACATCAGCTGCAGTCTTTGGATGATTTAAAGAAAAATTGTTTAGTGAGCTCTCCGGTAAAATAAATTCTTAGAACTTTAATGGGGAGCTTCATACATATAAAGACTCTTAACCAAAATCTCATGATAGTGGGTACACTCTAATAAAGGAGAAATCCAAAAGTACATTACAAGCAATGTAATTTGAAAAAAAAAGAAGAAAGAAATAATTATTATTGAAGATGAGCATGAGAAGAAAAGAAGTTTTCGCCATCATTCATTGCGAAACTAAATGTTTACCATTAGATTTTATCAAGTTTAGTTATAAAAGTACAAAGGAAGGAGGGAGAATGAAGGAAAAGTCCAAAATCTTTTTTTTAAAACGGCCTGAATATTTTTGAATTTTTCAAATTGGAAACAAAAGGGGAGTTTCAGAAACAGACTAAATGAAACTTTTTAAAGAGAGAGATGGTAATTTATGTAAATTTCAGTGTTCCAGGACTTTAGAACTACTCTTCACAATACTAAGATGTTTGGGTTAACTTTTCTGAGCCTATAAAAATCGCCTGTCTGCATTTTTCAGTGATAAAATTAGCTTGGGCTTAGAGGCTTTGGATTCCAGAATTCTTTCAGGATTGGCGAATGCGGTGCTGTTCGCAGCTATATTTGAATTATTATTGCATGAGTGTCTTATTAGGATCAATAATTTGTAAATTTTTCAACATGTTTAAAACGTAATAAAAAACGTATGCATTCGGAACAAAAAGGCTCTTCTATGAATTGGTTGTGAAGTCAAGACCATTGTGTTTTTCAGTGGTTCACATTTCGCCATAATTCAATTGTCGTATCCCATAAATATGTCAGAAATGTCGGTTGACATGCATGGCCCGTATGGGTCATGAGTCATGATGGTGACAAATATATGGTGCGACTTTACGTGACATTTGATCGACTGTAGCGCTTCCTGAATGCAATTTGCCGTATGTAAGATTTGATTAACGAGTGCTTTTGAAGTGCTGAATGGCATAAAGTTGCCAGTCAATAAATTTATCGAAGACATGTAGCAAATACATAATCAGCTCGAACTAGCTCGGCTGCTTGGTGGAAATTAATTCAACTCACGTTAACGAACGTTAGTAAATTAAAGGAGAGGCCATGCAGAAGGACCGTTGCCCGTTTTATTGTAGCTAACCGACGGCCACTGCGGTCAGCTTCGCTTAGCTGACACACACGCTACTGCAACTTTACTGCTGATTTATTTGTTGTTCTAATTTACGTCGCCATTAATTAGCGAATTTTGAGCGTTTCTGCAAATTTCTGCATTAATTAAACCGCCTCGGCCGTTCGTCATTCTGTCTCCAGATATACTGGAGTGACTTGTTGCCCAGCAATCAAAATTTGCGCCATTCAATTTACATAATGCGACGTACTCTTCACATAACAACAGTTAATTTGCCATTTATCCGGGTTGATTTTCGACTTTGCGTCGCCCAATTTTGGCTAATACATCCCTCGGGAACCACAAAACATTTCTGGAAACGGCACGACGCCATCCCATCGTCGCCCTGCGAAAACCGAATGAATAGACACAAAAGAGAATGATAAAGAACGACACAGCCGAAAGGAATAATGCATAATTTGGTCGTAAAATATGTCCGTAGTGGGGTTAGGAATTGAACGGTATCCTTCAAAAGGGGGTTGGTTTGTTCTAAGATTTATTGGGCAATAAAGTATTATAATTAAACGACGGTGTCACTCGACTTTCGTCCTATAAATCTCAAAGGGTGTAACCGACCACACTTAGTGGACTAACATAAGGCGATTTCGTAATACTTCCCAATGTGCCAACAAATTTATATTCATAAAACAAGTGACACCATTTGGATGAGGAAAAAATCATGTTTATCGTTACAATTGGGAAGAGTCCAGTAAACATATCGGCCTTGTCATAATACACTCCGAAACAACGAACGAATTGTTTCATTTTTGTTCTGTATCCAGTGGTGCACCATACACAGCTTTCAAACAAATAAATTACTCTGGCGAACTAAACCACTTTGGAGACTCCAGAGGCGCATCTCACGCATGCGTCTTCGCAAACACAAAAAAAAGTGGGCATGGGTCGAGATTTTTCATTTGAGAGTAATTTTTGTATGGGTTTTCTGGCATTGTTTGTTATCGATATTCGAAATCATAATCGTGATTTTATATAGTTTTTTTTTGCGGTTTTTAGTTGATTTTTTGATTTTTTTTGTGTATTTTGATTTGAGTTTTATGTTATCAGTTATCATATAAAAACTTCGAAAAAGCAAAATAAATTATGGAAAGGGTGATATATCGCCTAAATAAACTTTTAATGACATTCTAAAACCCCCCTTCAATCAGATTCCACTTTTTTTTTAAATTTATAAATTATGTATTTATTTTGTATTGATCTATTTTCTTGTTTGATTTTCACCTATATTTTTCAGTTGATTTGTTGTTATTTTTGTATTTATTAATTTGTGTTTCAGGATCTTCAACTTTTTCAACATATTATGAAAAACTCATTCTAAAAAGTCATCAGCAAAGACTACAACAGACAACTTAAACATAAAATTTCAATTTTTCCAAGTTTTTTTCAGTTACCTATTCTCTTTTTCTGGTTATTGAATTTTTTAAAAAATGTAGTTTCATGGTTTTTAATCGATTTTTTGTTGTTTTAATTTGCGTTCTAGTGGGGGTACTAGTATAGTTTAGCTGATTCAAGTTTTTTTATATTCTTCAATGAAACATACAGAGATGAATAAATTGCCGAAATATCAAACTTTGAAAAGTCTTCAAAGTCTTTCAATTTTAATTTGTTTAATCATTCTTTCTTATTTTTTAGTTATTTCATAGATTTTTGTTTTCTATTGTGTCTAATTCTGATTGTCTGACCGAGCAGGGGTGTTTTTCCGGTGTGTTTGGGTTACTTTTTGTTGGTTTTCGTTAGTTTGAGTTAGATTGAGCCTTTTTGGGTTAGTTGCTGCGGTTTCAGCTTTGGTAATTTTGAGTTGGTTTCGGTTACTTTTTAAAAATATGTATTTAAAAACAGAAAGTTTATTCACCAAATCAAATTAAAAGCTAAAATTTGTGAGTCAAAGTCTCACAAATTTTAGCTTGAGGACATTTTTCTTGTTGTCTACCGTGTGGTTTGGGTTAGTTTTTGTCGGTTTCGGTTGATTCTGGTCAGTTTGGATAAGTGTTGGTCAGTTTTGTTCAGTTTGGGTTAGTTTTGGCTACTTTGGTTTTAATTTTGTTAGTTTGAGTTAGTTTTGATCAGTATGATTTGGTTTTGGTAAGTTTTGGTCATTTAGAGTTAGTTTTAGTCGGTTTGCGGTTTGGGTTAGTTTTGGTCAGGTTAGTTTAATTCGGGTTCGTTCTGATGGTTAGTTTTGGTTGGTTTTGGGGAGTCTTGGTCGGTTAGGATTAGTTTTGGTCAGTTAAGATAATTTTGGTTAGGTTGGGGTAGTTCTGGATAGTTTTGGTTAGCTTGACTTAATGTTGCTTGGTTTGGGTTGGTTTTCGTTAGTTTGGTTTAGTTTTATTCAGTTAAGGCTTGTTTTGATAAGTTTGGGTTAGTCCTGGTTAGTTTAGGTAAGTCTTGGTTAGTTTGGGTTAGTTTTTGATGGACATAAACAGAATCTCACTAAATAGTTAAAAACTGAATCACCAAGTAAGTTTTAATGTTTGTAACTTGGATGTGGGATTTTTTTTGTTGTGCCCAAATCTAGTTAACAAACGAATGACTTTTTTATTATATATTTTAGCGAAAAAAGGTATTCTTGATAAAAAGCTTCGCTTTCCAAAAAAATATGATTTATCCAGGAATTAAGTCATTTGTTAACAAGGGGTAGCCAAAAATGCAAAAACGTTAATTTAATCTAGAAGTATCTCTAATTTCAATGTTTAATCACATACTCAGAAGATATACGGAATTTCATGTTAAAATTTAACTTTTAACATTCCAAGGACTTCCCCATAGATAAAAAAACACAAGTTTTTTTTGCAAGCAAAACTTTTTTTCGCTAAAATCGATAATAAAAAAGTTTCCCATCATTTGTCAACTAAATTCGGGCACACACTGTAATTCTGTATACCCAGTGATTTCTTTCAGTTGTGCTGTTTTGAGTTATGAAGTTTTTAGTGTCTGTTATAGATTATAGTTATCAATCAAGACAAAATTATTACTGTCATGACTTTCAATTAGGTTAGGAAAGCTTGGCAACATGGCATTGCAGTGTGACAAAGCTGTCACGTAAAGGAGTTTTGGCACTGATTTCGAGAGAAGTTCCAAATAAAATTTAGACTGAAATCCATCAATTTAATTATGATTGTATGGTATGATTCTTGAAACTTATTTTCAGACTTTTTGAGTTTGTTCCTTTTTTATATGTTCTAATTCTTGTCCAAGTATTACACCTTTTCCAAGATTATAAGTATGTACAATAAAGTTGGAACAGTGAAAAAAAATTAAAATTAAATTGTCTAAAAATCTCTTAAACATGTTTCAATAAATCAAAACTTCTTTCATAAAAAAAAACAAAATCATCATCATCATGTGAACTAAAGATTGACCCTCTCCTCCCTTTCCCCCTCGACCTCCTCATTGCCAATTTATTTTTTTTTTTTTTAATTCTTAAATTAACAATACTAGTTCTGAAAGCCCGCCGCGCACTTCTCATCCCCTCCCCGGTATTCTCGAAATCACGTGCTCGCGCGGATTCGAGCCCCACAAAGCGCTTTTCCTTTTATCGACAAAATAACTTTGCAACGATTTGTACAGTCATATCGGGGTTTCAATTAAAATAACCACTTAAAAAAAGGTCACAAAAACCTACTTAAAAGTCATAAAGACAGCCTTACATGGCAAAATAATCTCTTGAATATTCGTGATCCATCAGTGAGAAATAATTATGACGGCGCCGACCTATTATTGTCAGTCTTCACGTAACAGACGTACGTAATTGATATACCCCGTATGTCCGTCTGTATGTATGTATATACGCATGTGGGCGGCCGACCCTGTTGCATATTAATGACGTTTGTCGCTTGATTTACGACTACCGATTCTACGAGCAGCTTCGAATTGATTTGATTGATGTCGAAAACGATCCGTTTCTTTGTCACACTCCGTAGCTGCAGCTGCCAAAAAGTAACGGCCAATAAATTGTGCAACTGTTTGTTGTTCATTATTTATTTGCACAGAAGTCTGATCTTCTTACACATTTTAAATCCGTACCGTGTCGGCCTCATTGTTCTTTATGGATTGTAAATAAAAAGATAATTTAGTGTAGCCGCGTTTTAGTGAACGGTAATTGTTTACATCTGTTTCGAACTTATTGCTGTTTGATGTTTTGGGTCGGGACGGGATCGTAAATTGGATTTTAGTCAAGTGGAATTGGGTCCAGTAAATTTCGTTTCTGGGGTAAAAACTGAACAAAACTATCAGAAAATACAAAAAACATACCTAAAATCGTTGATTTTCTTGTTTCGTTTTAATTTTCATACAAGAACCTTTTTTTTCCTAGTAAGCTTTTATCAATATGTACCTATTTCAAATTTTCAGTGGATTTTTAAATTCTTTCCGCCTTTTTGACGTTTTCGGAATCATTTTCAGCTGTCAACTATTTTTTCCCCTTCATTTTTCCAGTTTTATTTTTGGCCTGGTTTCTTTTTTATATTTTGAGTTATTGTATAAAACCGAGTATATATGTATAAAACTTTCCGCAATAGACAATTTTTAAAAAAGTCATTGTTTTATGATGAAGTCGACAATGTTAATGTTTTTTTTTTTTGTTATTTCAGTCGATTTTTACCAATAGCATTTGTAAAGATCATTTTCCACTTTGAGTAATTTTTCTTATAATATGCTTTTTTTTATTTTTTGACTTCAACTTTTCAAGGTTATTGATCATTTTCGGATTTTTTTTTATTTTTAATTTAGACGCTTCTGGTTTCACTTTTTATATTATATTTTTGGAATAGTGGATTTATGAAAAAATTAAATGCTTTACATTATAATAAAGTTGAAAAAAAACTTTTTTAATATTTTTTATTTTTCTTCTTTTTTATCATTATGTTTTTTTCAATTCAAACCACTTTCAGTGGATTTTTCAGATATTTTCCAATTCTGATAAGTTTTCCATCCTTTTTCATTTTAGTTATTTAATTTTTTATACAGATTATTCGATTATTTTGCTTTTTTTCCACATAGAGTCTCTGTTTTGTGATTTTTTAAAAGTATATTCTAAATATTTGTATGGTGCCTTAAATTGTTCACGGTGTGTATTTTTCCACTTTTTACTTGTTTTATATACCTATGAAATGGGTTATAAGAATTTTCATAAGTTAAGTTTCCATTTATTTGAATTTTTTTTGTATCTGTTTTATAATCAATAATTCGACGTCTGTTTTATCATTTACGTTTCTACATTCTTACACTGGATAGTTCCTAAACATTTTGTTTCAGTGCCCAAAAAATTACTGTCAATTTTTTTTTTAAAGCGCATATCATTTGATTTGACTATATTTATCATTACATTATCTTAAATCACTTTTTCCTGTAATTTTTTCAGTACTCTGTTTTTATTCCATTCTTAACATTTGAAAAATCGTTTTTTTTGTATTTTTTTTTTTGGTGTAGATTCAATAAGTACTCACTTGTTTCAACATTTGTTTGAAATTTAGTTTAAGTTTAGCATGAAGTGTAATAAAATGATATACACCACAAACAACCTTTCATGAAAATAGACCGTCAGTTAGCAATAAATCAACAATAAAAAAATACGGATACACTGCTTGTAAAGGAAATCATTAATTCACATCATTCATATTTATTATATAAATGTCCTGCCAACTCCTGAAACATTCACATCATAAAGCAGCGGAATGTGAAAACTATCACATGCGATATATCAAAACAAATTTTAATAATTTTATGACTGACAGCATAATAAAGCAAGAAACAAAGAAACGTTGCTAATTTTATCCTCAGTTCAGCTTGACTGAAGGCGGTCATCTTTTCACCTGTCTTATGTCTTATCAATGTCAGGTAAACGAAACGCTGAGTTGCCAGATTCTGTTCTTTTTTTATCCTAACTAAAAAAAAAACAGTGCTGCCATATCTAATAAGAATTAATGAAATATTGTAACGCATCAACGTAGAAAACTGTGGCGCCCTCATATACCCGGTACGTAGAAATTAATGTCAAATTATAATTATAATAATTGCTGACCCTACCAAATTTTGGACGGAAGTTTTATATTTTTAACATTTAATCAATTTCAACACCCTGTAGCTCTGAAACGAGGAATGTTTGGAATTGAAAATTACGTTTTCTTATGTGGGCATGATATTGATTGACAGTTTGCCATGTTGTCGTATTGTGCATTCAAGTGAATTATTACCTATATTTTGAGAAACCAACTGTTTGTTGGTTGTTTTTTGTGTGTTAAACATTTCTAAATCTTTTTTTTACCTGTGAGAGAATAATAACAATTGTTCAGATCTTCAATGTATTAGAGAACATTTTTTGTTTAGGGAGATCGACATAATAGCTGATTAAGTTAAATAGTAGGTACTTCTGAGAGAAAAATTGTCTTGATAAAACTTGTAGATAATCAACTATAGAAAGTAGACTTTATTTGAAAAGTTTTTTCATTGGTGTTGCTGTTTTTGATATAATTCCTGTCAAAATCTGTCTTACGTCTTCAATCCCTGTTATACCAATGACTGCAGATTTTGAACGATATCTTGCAATGGATACTACTGAGAGAAAAATCGTTCAAATAAATTTTGTAGACAATTAACTAGAGCACAACTTTTATTCAAAAAGTTCTTCCATGGGAGCTGCGGTTTTTGATTTAATCATATAATGAAACCTTCAATGATGTTGCTCAATAGAATTCATTGGAAGCGTTTATTAAAACAGTCGCCCCTCCATCCGTTACTATTTGATTTGGAAAATTTTACTGAATGCGTTGACTGAACGGTTAGGAAAATATTCGTTCATGCATTTTTAAATTGGCCGCCCTTTTTCAAAAAATGTCCATCTCAAGGACTCAAAATACAATCTTTTATGATATTGTTGCTCAAGAGAGGCGTTTATTAAAATAGCCGCCCTTCAATAGGGTATTCGACCTTTTCCGTTATGATGATATGTGAATATGTGAAATCATGATGTAATAATCCGTCTTGAAAACAGACTTAACTTAAAAATAATTTTAAAGTGGTCGCCTTTTTTTAATATGGCCGTCCTTTTCGATTACGACCATTAAATATATCAAATATCAAATTATAATTTTTCAGTGATTAAAACTGAGAGGATTCAGTGTTTTTGAAGTGGTCGCCCTTTTTTTCAACTTGGTCGCCCTTCCGTAAAAATTCTCATTTTTAATCATTGATTGGATAAAGTCCTCAATCACAACGTTTTTGAATCGAGTTCATTAAAGACGTTTGTCAAAACAGCCGCCCTTTTTGACAAGAGTTGGACATGGTACCTGTGAGAGAAAAAATCTTCAGATAAATCTCTTGGACAATCCACTAGAGAACAACATAATCGTTTATCTCTTTGACCGACTGCAATTTGAACGATATCTTGTAGACAATCAAAAAGGCAGTAACCCTTATATAACTATATTTTGCTAAAGTCTAGCGCAAAATCCGGCAACACTGTACACTTGTCTCATCATAACGATTCATTCAGCCCGTCCGTCAGTCAAAAACGATGAACCACAATGAGCTATGTCAGTCATCCGTCTCTTCTTTCCCCGTTCCTTTATCCCACTCTGTCCCTTGCCACTCATTGTCTGATAGTCTTCTTATTGCTTGTCAACCCTCACTTGTTAAGCCACCTTTACTTTCGGCTCTATCTCTCATTCCCGCTTCTTTAACCGCGAGAAATAGAGCCTTTGTGTCTAGCTTTGTGTCGCATAATTTGCAGAAATGCACCTAATTGTGGATTTTTTCAAGAACACCCAACTGATAAGACGAGAGATAACACAGGCGGTACTGTCGTGAGATACGGTGGAATACCTTATGCCACCGACAAGAATACCTTATGCGTTCAAATGAGACAATAGGGCATAAATTGCGACGGTCAGGTTGCCACTGCATTGTTTCAAAGTTTAGGCGACTGGAGAAAAATGAACGAGTGCTCAATCTTTAATTTGCCGGGTACCATTCCGAGTACCAGCTACAATTAAATGCAAGTCTATCAATCAATGTTCGGATTTATTCAAAAGTCACCACTGATACATCATGTTTTATCTGACAGGCATCTTCGTCTTGTACTTTTCGTTTGGTTCATTTTACTGGGGATGTTATTCTCCAACCTTTATTTTATTGCCCTTTTGATTCCTGGTGCTAACTTAGGGTTCACATCACCTTGTCACCTTTAGATAATTTAAGCAGTTCTGCTATCATTGCAAGATAAGGAAGCATAGTGTTGCCATTGCAATATAGGCAAAATTGCATGGATTTCGGAACAACTCCTCCCTTCTTCTTCAATTAGCCAACGAGGATCTTCAGCTGTATCTCTTGGTGTGGGAAGAGGTACAGACGCAGAGTCAAAGTCCCAACTTTGAGCATTTCTCTAGTCCGATCCCAATTCCAGACATGAGTCCTGCTCATCCAAGTCTGTACTATAGTCTAATCTTGCAATACCCCATCCGAAGCATATAATTCTGAGATAATAACGTCAATATCATAACATAACCTCGCATTTTTGTTACAAGCATCATTCAAGGTAGGATCAGACCGAACTTGAGTTCGCCTCAGATCTAACATACCTATACGCAGATTTGTCTATATTTCTGATGTCAAGTTTCAAACTTACCTATCTTTTTTACAATAATTTCAGCCATTTTTCGACAGAGACAGGTTTGAACTTGTTTTGGCCATAATGTCAACCCAGAATTTCAAGCGGTTTGAAAAATACAGTCTAAGAAGTTTTTTGTTTGACATTTTTCCAAAATTCGTTGTAGTTTTTCCAGTGTGTGAACATATTTCTGTAAAGGAGGGTTTGACCTTCTCTGTCTTAATTTTCAAACCAAAATTCCAATAGGTTTGAATGTTTGAAAATTACCTACAACTTGCTAAATTTAATTATGGAATTTCGATTTTTTGTGGTTTGGCAACTCGTGGAGTTTTTTTTAGTTGGTATTTGATGTCGAACTAAATATTTTTTGATTTGGGAAGGTATAAACTTGTATTGACCACAATGTTAACCCAAAATTTAATGCGGTTTGAAAATAACAGTTTGTCATTTTTTTTATTGAACATTTTTCAAAAAATAGTTGTATTTTGTCCTGTTATCTTGTGGAGTTCAATCAAACATTTTTCAGTAGAGGTGGGTTTTAAAATCACTTGATTGAATTTTCAATACAAAATTTCAAGCGGTTTGATAGTTACAGATTGTCAAACTAAATTATGAAATTTCGATTCATTCTTGTTTGGGAATAGTCTAAAATTCCGTGTATTTTTTCTAGTTGGTACTTGACGTTGGATTGAATGTTTTTCAATTCAGGAGGGTTTGAACTTGTTTTAACTAGAATGCCAACCCAGAATTTCAAGCGGTTTGAAAATTACAACTAGCTAGACATTTTCCAAAAAATCGTTGTTATTTTCCCAGTTAACGTGGGTAGTTGAACTACTTTTCAATAAGGGAAAGTGTGAACTTCACTTGACTCAATTTTCCCATGCACCAAACTTTCGAGCGGTTTGAAAATTACAGCTTGTTAAATTTGGTTATGGAATTTCGATTTTTTTCTAGTTTGGCAATTCGTTGAAGTTTGACGTTGAACTGACTATTTTTCAATTGAGGAAGGTTTGAACAAAAGGTCAACCCGAACTTTCAAGCGGTTTGAAAGTTACGATTACCTAGTCAATATTTTTGGTTTGACATTTTTCAAAAATTAATTGTAATTTTTCCAGTTAACGTGATTGGTTGAACTGAACAAAACTATCAAGCGGCTTGAAAATTACAGCAAATCACATTTATTCCTGGAATTTTGATTTTTTTCTAGTTTGGCGACTTTCAAAAATTCGTAGTAGGTATTATTTCTAGTTGATATTTAACGTTGAACTGAATATTTTTCATTTGAGGATAGTTTTGACTTGTTTTGACCAGAATGTCAACTCAAAATTTTGAGCGGTTTGAAAATAACAGGTTGTCAAATTTTTTTATTTGACTTTTTTCAAAAATTCCCAGTAATTCTTTTAGTTGACGTGTGGGGTTGAACTGAACATTTTCCAATAAAAGAGGGTTTGACCTTCCCCTGACTCAATTTTCATGCCAAAATTTCAATCAGTTTGAAAACTACAGCTTGTCAAATCTGGTTATAGATTTTTTTTTTATTTCTTGTATAATTGTCTTGAAATGTGACAATCTATCCATAGCACATAAAAAAAATAATAAATATATGTATTTTGCCAACTATGGACATTTCTGAGACTTATGTATTCATTACAGCGAACTCAGAACAGACATGTAAAATATTCAAAATCAACCTCAATCATCAAATGTAGGGTGTTCAGTAGAAGGAGCGCTGAACTAACCTCCACATTGACCAAATAAACAAAGTCAAGTGGACCAAAATCTGGCGAGTGTGGGTGGCACTACAGCCAATAAATTCCACCTTTAATAAAGCCAAATTATTAAACAATTCAAAGAATACAAGCCCTGAAAATGGTTTTATACCTGCCTTTTGGTCGCGTAGATTCGACGAGTCATCACAAATGACTTGGAGACAAGAGCTGTCATTTCTCGAGATGAACACGTTATGTCAATCAACACTTATCATGGGCTTTACGTGATGGGTTGATTCGCTCGAATCGGTTTTGGGCTTGGCGCTTAATCTGTCTGGAACAAAGGGGATCGTATGTTTTATTGTTGCTATTGCAATGTTATTGGGCCATAAAATTAGCGTAAAACAACAGTTTTCTTTAGGAAAAATGAAGTCTACGATGTTTGTTGATTGAATGGTAAATATGCTCTGGTTTATTAGAAGCAATACCGGTTTATTTATGAATTGCGTTATTAGATACTGTTTGGAAGGCTAACAAAAATAAACTAGAAGGGTGTGGGAGTGTGGTTTTTGACTTCGTTGTTAGGAATCCCATCAAAATACATGTTTTCACCACATGAGAATCCCTTTTTACTGATAAGGCGAGCCGCAATCGGTCGTGAAAAACAGGCTTTGTGACGACCTTACACACAGCACGCTCGTGTTCAAAGCCGCTCAAGTTAAACAATCTAAATTCAAATGGTTTCGTTTGTTATATCAACGATTATTGTTGAATTAATCAGTGAAATTAAATCATTGAGTTATCCTGCATAAAAAAATTGAAAAAATCATCCCCAACTTTGGACGGTTAAGTTAACTAAAAATGCTGGAGGGTTGAACTTATGAGCAGATTCCTTGATACTTTTTTTTATAAACATAGTTGAATGTTAAATCTCCTTTAATTTTGGATTAACAGTGCAATTCTTCAGTTTTTGAACCTTTTGCGCAATTTTGAAAGACAAAATCAAATGGAAGCTAAATGTAAGCTTGGGTTAGTTCCGAACGGTTTGAGTTAATTCCGGATGATTTGGGTTAGTTAAGGATGGTTTGGGCTAGTTCAGGAAGGTTTGGGGTAGTTCCGGATGATTTGGGTTAGTCCAGGATGGTTTGGTATATTTCAGGATAATTTGGTTGGGTTATGTCCTGAGGAAATCCTGAAAAGAGTATCAGGTCGATACCTCATGAGAGGATTCAACCCCTCACTATTGGGACACCTTCCCAATGTCTGAAGAGGTACAAACATCCGCCATACTATAAGAAATAAAAAAATTAGCAACAGATTTCTTTCCCCTCCTATAAAAAAAGGATGATTTGGGTTAGTTCAGGATGGTTTGGGTTAGTTCATGATGGTTTGGGTTGGCTCTTGATGGTTTGGGTTAGTTCAGGATTGTTTGGGTTAGTTTGGGACCTGAACAAGGATGGTTTGGGTTAGTTCATGATGGTTTGGGTAAGTTCTTGATGGTTTGGGTTAGTTCAGGATAGTTTGGGTTAGTTCATGATGGTTTGGGTAAGTTCATGATGGTTTGGGTTAGTTCAGGATAGTTTGGGTTAGTTCATGATGGTTTGGGTTAGTTCATGATGGTTTGGGTTAGTTCTTGATGGTTTGGGTTAGTTCTTGATGGTTTGGGTTAGTTCAGGATTGTTTGGGTTTGTTCAGGATTATTTGGGTTGGTTCAGGAATCAGGATGGTTTGGGTAAGTAGTATTACAATAATGGGTATATATATCGCGATGCTATAGTTAATTGTAGTAGTAGGAAATTTGCTCGGGTTCTGGATCATGATCTCAGGATCTCGGTATATTTAGACGACAAAAGAGATCCCCCACCACTTTTATACAAGAGATCCCCGCACCGGTTTCACAAGAAAGATATTCCCCACCACTTTTCCAAAAAAGATTGCTCCTCCACTATTCCCCACTTTTATTTTTTTCCAGAGTAGAGGATCCCCGATGCGCAGTGAAGAAAAGGTGCGAGAGTGAAAATGGGAGAACCTTTTTGGTGGTAGTGGACGAGGAATCTCTTTTGAAGATAGTGGTGTGGAGAATCTCTTTTATGAAAGTGGTAGGGGGGTAGGGCGGATCTCTCTTGTAAAAGTGATGAGCGATCTCACATGAAGTCTAGAAATACGGAGATCCCGATTATTCTCGAGATTATTAGTCAGAACCCGTGCAAATGACCCTGATAATTTATCCAAGAATTACAAAAGTGTTAAATCATTGCAGATAACGCCCTCTAGTTCATTTGTTCTAAACTAAACAGTTTACCAATTTTTTTTTGAATGTTTTTTCTAACAAGATATGAAAAATGTTTTGGACTCCCCCTCCCTTATTATGACAGTTTCGAAAAAATGACATGAAGCTAAATGATCATGTTTATTCAAAGCAGTTAAGCCCCCTAGCGGTTGAATTACGAACTCCTAATTAATTTCCAGTCATTTCTCCTTATAATTCCAAACCTCTAGGTCTCACCATTGTCAAGATACGGCCGCTCGAGTCTCGAGTGATACCTCATTTATAACATCCTGGAAGTTTGAAGTTTTCAACCCCTATTTTTTTTCCAAAATGGCGTTGTTTTGACATTCTCAGCTGTTACTACTGTGTGAAGAAATGCAGAACGTGCTCATATAACTATTGTATATTGAATATTCTATCTATTGTACAGCACATCATCCTGGAGAAGTGAGTACCACATAGTCTCCAATGTCCAGCGTGGGTTGGTCTATATCAGGACATCCATGGGACATATCTGCGACCTAAATATGATCTCAAACACATCTTTGAAAAAGATATTCTTGGGACTCTCATCAATAATTTTTTCCTCACTGCTTCATATAATAATTCTTATTATGACTAGAATTTTCACTTTTTTTGGAATAAATTCAATAAATTCAGTAAATCATAGTTGGCTTTCTTTTTCGAAAATATATTTTTTGAATTGTGTTCTTTTTATATGTACGACAATTTTGTAGAGAAATTCTCAAATTTCCAATGTGTTTCAACTAGAAAACACTGGAAATTGATTTTAGTGAAAATTAATTTTATAGTTCTGAAATTTAGATGAAGAATAGTTACTTAAATTAAACTGTTTTACCTTTTGAGCGCAAAATGCTACACCCTACACCAGTGGGGTAATACTCAAGACTTATACCATTGCAATTTGAAAAATTGAAGAAGGGTAAAATAATAAAAAACTGATATCTGAACAAAATAAGCTCGGTTAAAAGAACAAAAACAGCAGTAAAATCTGCACTAAACAATGCGATGATTGTTCAAATAAACAAGGGCAAAGAGACCATTTCCTAATCGATCTACAAGCGGTGAGCTATTGCTATCCAAATAAAAACGCACAGCATGCAACGATGCTATCAACAAATTGTTCATGTTTGTTACAAGTCCAGAAGCAACACAACCACTCGCTACATTGGCCATCTTCAATAAATTGGCAAAAGATTAAAATCTTCATTTCTTCGTCTTGTGTACATTCATTAACCGAGTCAATCTGATATTTGCGCTCGGACTTTATAAATTGCTGGCCTGAATTTAAATATAGCCCAAGTTGTATGAAAAGTATGTTTCGAGCACAATGGTCAGTCATACACGAATAATTGTCAGCAATTATTCTCGATCAGTCCTAATGGAAAATGTTGGTTCTAACCGAGGAAATTCGCGTCTCTGTGTTAATTAGCTTTCATAATTCGAAAGAGAAAAATTACCGTGATTGAGTGAAGAGCAGGTGCACACTCAGCTGTGATACTTTTGTATAAATGGCTTATTGGAACGGTATTTTTAGACTATTCAATAAATCGAAATTTCACAAAGAAGCGGCAGCGTTGCTGGCTGGAGACCCCGGCACTTTATAACGTCCTAAACGTGATTTACGTTCTCAACCTTATTTTATATATAACGTCACACAGTGCAGAGCAGAGCACATCTAAATGTGTCAGAGCGCCCTAATTTATTGGTACTCAGTGTATGCGTCACATCTGCAAAAAGGCACTATATCCGTCGTGTGACGCAAGATAATGACAGCTCTAAATCAAATTATGACAGGCCAAGCTTAAAATACACCCTTCGCTCTGTTAGAGACCGGACTATGAGGCACGTTTTTAGAACTTTTTCCCTTCATCTCACGGATCGATTTATTGCTGGAATATTCATAAATTACTTGATTTATCTTGATACGGTTATTTACAGATTATGTTCTTTGGGGGACTTTATTTACGTTGCCGCGTAACAGAATATCTGACGTAAGACACTACATATTTAAACTTCTCCAACCCAAACTTTGGGGGCTTTCAAAAATTTACTAAAAGGGTAAGTTTGGGTTATTTGTGTTATTTTATCTTCAGCTTTCTTCGTTGGACTTTCTTTTTCAAGGGGGTTTTAAAAATCTAGCAAATTTTTACTACACATTTCAGGGAAATTTTTGTGACTGCGTTGATTTTTTGAAAATATTATAAAAATAAAATAGCGTTTATTAGCAAAAATAGCTATCAAAATACAATAATAAAAAAAAGTTAACGCCATAGTTAAATACTAATAGATTAAATAAATGTATAAAAAAAATGCAAATATGACATAGGTACGTATAAATGTGTGCTATCACCAAAAATAAACACTCATGTCAAAGATGAAAAAAATAAAAAAACAACAAATGTTTAAAAGATTCAATGAATACAACAAAGGTGTAGAGTAAAAAAAGTACATCAATAAAAATATTTAAAACGTTTTCGATACATACTCCCTCATTCCATGTTTTTAAATTTATTATTCTCATTAATCAGACTAATTTTTACACTTTCTATTTTTCTGTAGACTTGTTTCGACGTTTCTTTGATTTTTATTTTTTATTGCATGTTTTGTTTTCTTTCTGTACTACTTTCTAGTCATTAAAGAAATAATTATTTCCCTTTATGTTTTTGTTGATTTTGGTTCACATGTCTAGTTTTTCATTAATCTCTAAGCGTTTTAAGATCTTTTTTCATTTTTTTTCATAGTATTGTCATCTTCGGGGTATTTTCTGATCTTGGTTATTTTTTTTATAACTCGTAATAATTGAGTACTACTTTTTCATTGTCCTGTTAGAAATTTGAAAAAATCCCCAAATGTGTAGAACTTTAAAAAATAAAAAAAAAAATGAAATCTTGTGGAAATGAAATGAAATCTTGGCACAGTGTTTAGTGACTTATAAAATTCACATTATATTATCTGATTTAATTTTAGATTTGTAGGAAGTCTGTTGATTTAAAAAAAAAAAAAATAATGACTTCCGGTCCTTCCATGTGTCTATTATCTCTATGTATTTTTTTGTCAATTCTAGTTGGTATCGATTATAGATGCAAAATAGATTTTCTTAGCTTTTATTCTATTTTTCATTAAGGGTAGTTGTAAATTTTTCGTGAAATTTCGACCTTGCTTCAATTATTAATAATAATATTTATTCACCATAAAAGAATGTGTATAACGGTTAGGTACCTATACGATAAAAATATAATATAAATATAAACATAAGGACATCTCAAAAGATTCCTACACTCTATTCACAAACAAAAGTAAACAAACTACACGTGATTAGACATAGCGAAGATTGAACTGATCACATGTGTTGGTTTATCTTACGTGACCTTTCAATCGTTTACCGTTGTTTGATCACGTGTGGTCTGTTTACATTGGTGACTTTTGGCTGTGAATAGAGTGTACTTTTCAGTAGGTGAACTTATTTTGAAAATTTATTGTTTATCTTTTCTTTTTTTGTGTGTTTTTATTATTTTGTTTATTGAAAGAGATAGTTGTTTTTTTGAGGAGCCTTTATTCACATCGTTTTTATCATTCCTAAGGGCATTACATTTTTTTTCAATACTTAAGTGCAGCTGTAGCTTTTAAACAACTTTTTTTTTCATAGTGGTTTTTATTGGTTAGGTACATATTTTCAGAGGGTGCTGCTCTTGACTTCAGACATTTTAGGGCTTTTTCCACTCCTAGCTTTTTTTTTATAATATTTTATCTCATGATAATAATTGCAATATAATTTCTTCCTAGAAGTTTCTTCGTTGGTCATTGTTCTTTGAGGAAATTTGTCAAAATCATCCCCAACTTTGGAGGACTTTGAAAAATTAAATGGAGTGGTTGGAGAGTTGAAATTTCGTGAAGACAGCTTGGCACTTTCCTTAATAACTCATAAAATTTGCATTGTATTATCTTCTCTAATTAAGAATTTTGATGTAAGCATCTTCGGTTCTTGAAGGGAATTCGAAAACTCATCCCAACTTTGGAGAGCTATAAAAAATAAACCCAAGGGTTTGGAGGGTTGAAATTTCGAGGAGATACTTTTTTTAGTATCCTTTATAACTCATAGCTACTGCAGTGTAATAACTTCCTTAATTTTCAATCCAACATTCTCTTCGTTGATCATTGTTCCTCAAAAAATTCGAAAAAATCATCCGCAACTCAAGAGAGCAGCCAAAATTAACTGGAATGGTTGGAGGTTGGAGGGCCTAAAACATTTATTTATTATCAGGAATTCAGGTTCAGTCGGTGAAGTAAAGGGCCTCAAAAAAAAATCAAACATGCTAAAAATATTACTTTTACAAAGAAAAACATGAGGGCTTACATTTCGACCTAATTACATGATAAGGCCTCCTCTGAAAATTCTATGCGGGTAATAAGGACAAAAACAAATTTAATATGAGGCATACATTTGAGGCATATCATGAAGAATCCGTGTCATATTGGTTGCATATTTTTGTATTATTCGCAGTTTGAACCTTCTCATAGGTGGCGCTAGCTAGGTAGATCAATTAGGGGTGTCTTTTATCTTCTAGACGTTGTCGGCGTTATTACCTGGCAGGCCTTATTACCCGTCAGTACCTTATAACCCATAATAATGAAATTTTTTCATTTTGGATCTCAAATTTACTTCGGAAGAAATTTAGAAAAATACCCAACTTTGGAGGGATATGAAAAATCAGTTACCAGGGTTGGAGGATTAAAATTCAAAGGAGATGTACTTGGCACTTTTCTGTATAAACTTTTTTAGATTAAAAAAATCAAACTCAACTATGGCAGATTATCAGAAATTGATTGTTTTGACTTCGATATTTGATTGGGAATTGGGAATAAAATAAGAATGACTTTTCTGCCACTATTTGACCTATAACTCTAAAACTTGATCATGCAACGAGGAATCTCCAATATTTTTGAAGTACAATAATCTAGTTCCATCCCAAGATGTTATTTTAGAAACAACGTCCAAACCAGCTACCCATTTAACGGCACAAATCGTGCAAAACGCTAATCTGCCTCCATATACTACATCGGACAGCAAACCAGCATCCGTAGCTTGGTCGTATATACAAAGAAGCTCGCCGTATACAAACATATCTATAACAAATCAGCGCTTGACTCGATGATACGGATACGAAAAAAGTTGGCGGCCTGCATTCCTGCTCTGCTGTACATAAACCGATAAACCGGTGGCAGCATCGCAGCAACAGCAGCAGCGAAAGGCGGAGTGAATCCTGCTACGTCTGACCAATGACTCGCCCGACTCACCACCATGTAGATACTACTGCTTAACGATCACTAATTACTTTGATTTATGTTTGTATTGTTCATTGTTGCACTGTGAACGCCCTATAGAAAGAGATGAGCGTAGAAGGAGGTGCACTCTCATCGGTGGGTGGATGGAGTGGGGAATTTTGTTGCTGATCAAATATTTGCTGCAATTTTGCCTTTCGATTATTCACCTTGAAATCGTTATTGAAGTGAGTTGTCTGTCTATGGAAACTCCGATTTATATTCACACTTATCTGCACGTATCTATTATTTATTTATAACCACTTGACACTGTTTTCAATACTTCCTACTCCTTCGTTGACACGTCTGAGTAGGTACGTGTCCCACTGAGAATAGAACATTTTCTACTATCGTTTGTTGCACCATTTTTTTTCACTGGTATTTGCGTTGACTAATTGACAACTGCACGTATCTATTATTTATTTATAACCACTTGATACTGTTTTTACTTCCTCGTTGACACGTCATCATTACATTTTTGTGGATTTTTCATCACTATGTGAAAATCATTCTAGCCCCACAATGTGCTAATTTTTACTATTATTTTGCTAATATTAATGGCATAGGTATCTGTGACCGATTTCTGAAGACTACAATATTATCACCTCATATCATGTTTTGTGATATTTTCTTGCTGATTTCAGTAACAGATTTTTCACAAGTTTCGTTGATTTCTAGTGTTTTTTTAATATCGCCAATTTGTTGGACCATTTTCACCTGATTTCAGCCACGCAGTCTGCTATTTTGTACTGATTCAGCAATTCAGTTGAGTTTTATATAAACATTTCAGTAATTTGGCTGACTTGTGCTCATTATTTGCTGATTCAAGTACCTATAGGTATGTTTATTTTTATATCAAAACATTCCGCCTGTATTGTCGGTACACTATTGATATACAAAAAACCAACACTGTTACCATGTAAACGATTCCCCCAATATTTTTTCCATACAATAACATTATGACATACAAACAAGTCGGCATACACCCGTTTTTTTTTTGTCGATTGCCGCACGCATTTCGGCATTTTTGTTTGCACGTTGATATCAAAGCCGCTGTTTTACAAGAAACCAAACAACACTTTTATGGCTGCTTATCTCTATAAAAGCTGGCTATGATTGGGTTTTTGTTTCAGTTTCTAATTTCATATTGTGTGGTGCACATGCATCGTGCCTTTTGTACAACGTAACAAACCATCAATTGTGGCCGGCAACTCGGCAACACCTGGTAGGTCGTATTGCCTTTGCGATGGAAAACGTGATAGTTCAAGGGGAACTGCAGATGTCATTGTTTGAGTGATTTACTGCCTGATTAATCCGGTTATAGATTTCAATAAAAATCACATCAATTCAATGCGCATTTCACTTATCATCTTCCATCTGTTGTTAACATTCACAAGTACTAAGTGATTTTTTTGTTTCAGGGGAAGGCGGAGAAGAAGGCTCTCCTGAAGAAGGCGATGACAAACTCGAAGGCGAAGAGTCCGGTTCTATGACCCCCCGGTCCACGTCCCCCGCTCCTGCAGACGAAGACGCTCATTCCCCTCCGCCAGGTGACGTGCCCTCCCCAACTAGCCTCAACGATTGCAATTCACGCGACTCAGCAGAATCGCTACTACGCTCCAGCGACAGCGATAGAATGTTGGCGGAACGAGCGGCACTCCTGCAGGGATTACCTATGAGCCCAGTCGGTGTTGCCCTGCCTCCTTCCATACCCGCACTGTTGCCATCGCACAGTGCTGCTATGGCTGCATATCTGAACGCAGCAGTGCAGTCCCATCGACTGATGATGACCTCGCCTGGGGGCTTTACCCGAGCACCTATACCGGTCAACAGCCCTCCCAGTCATCAACTGGACCAGGAAGCCATTTTGGACTTCAGTCGAAAAACCAAGCCCAATAGTGGAGACGAGAGTGACAACGACGCTGTCAATCTAAGCAAGAGTTCCCCTCCTTTGACCGGCGAAGGTACACCTTTAGATTTATCCTTCAGTAGTAGAAAACGCACTGCTGACGAGACGCTGCAGCACACCCCTCAGCGCAAGCCAAAGATGGAATTCAAACCAGCAATACCAACCTGGCCGCCTGGTTTGGGCGCGCAGCATCTGCCGTATTTTGCGGCAGCTGTGGCAGCCGCTGGTCTATCGCCCAAAAGCCCAGCTGAACTGTGGAATGGAAAAATGAAAAGTTCACCCACTGATGCCACAAAGGCCTTGGAAAAAATGAGCGAGCTCAGCAAAATTGGAGGTGAAGACATGTACAGAAGCATGGGTTCCGTCCCTGGTAACTCATCCAGCAACAGGCATAGTGCCTGGCAAAGCCACTGGTTGAACAAAGGTGCAGAGCAAGCCAAAGATGTGCTTAAGTGTGTTTGGTGCAAGCAAAGCTTTGCCAGTTTGGCGGCATTGACGACTCACATGAAAGAAGCCAAGCATTGCGGTGTTAACGTGCCCGTCCCTCCAATGCAATCAAATAGTGCTCCGCAGACTCAGTTGACTAGTCCATCGAATACCAGCTCCTCGTCTACCAACTCCAGCAAGCCCAATCAATCGGATTTGAACATGTTGATCAAGGAAACAATGCCGTTGCCAAGGAAACTAGTGCGAGGTCAAGATGTTTGGCTGGGCAAAGGCGCAGAGCAAACCAGGCAAATCCTCAAGTGCATGTGGTGCGGCCAGAGCTTCAGGTCCTTGGCGGAAATGACCAGTCACATGCAGCAAACGCAGCACTACACCAACATTATATCGCAGGAGCAGATTATATCGTGGCGGTCAACTGACGATACCAAGCCAGGTAGAGGTGATGGAGGTGGCAGCAGCAATCAAGCTCCTCCTGGAGGCACCAGCAGTCACGTCAGCGCCGTCCTCACCTGCAAAGTATGTGATCAAGCATTCAGCTCGTTAAAGGAGCTTAGCAATCACATGGTGAAAAACTCGCACTACAAAGAGCACATTATGAGGAGCATAACTGAAAGTGGTGGGCGGCGGCGGCAGACAAGAGAAAAGCGAAAAAAAAGCCTGCCAGTACGAAAGCTGTTGGAACTGGAGCGGGCTCAGCATGACTTCAAAAACGGCGAAACTGGCTCCAGCATCCTGGACAAGCTCAGGGAAACAGCAGGAGCTGGACGGATAACATGCGAGAAGTGTGGCAACAAAATTGAAACCACCTTGTTCGTGGATCATATAAGACAGTGCGTTGGCGGGATATCCAGCAGCCAGAGGAACTTTCTAAAAAGCGCGTTGATGTCCAACAACACCATTTTGCCCCCTGAAAGCCCTGAGCGAAGTAAAATGAAGACTCCCTCTGACAAGTCTCCTTCACCTACCCAACGATCTCCTTCTGTATCAGATTCCAAGGACTCCGAAACTCCGGCCCCTACTAACAACGGGTCCAGCCCCTCGGTCCTCAACGCCATTGAGAAGCTGATTGAAAAGAGTTTTGACTCGAGAACCAGGCAGAATCCGGGGGGGTTTCCTGGAACCCCTCATTCGCAGGCGCCAATGGGGTCCAGCATTCTGAAGCGCCTGGGCATTGATGAAAGCGTCGACTATACCAAACCTTTGGTTGATGTTCAAACAATGAACCTGCTGCGGAGCTATCACCAACAGCAGCATTATGGCAGAAGAGAGAGGAGCGGCAGCGAAAGCAGCTCCATGTCGGAGAGGGGCAGTAGCAGGGTGGACTCTTTAACGCCAGAAAGAAAAATGGAGCCTCCTGGTGTGCCTCCAACAAGCACGCCTAGAAGCACCCCGGATATCAAGCGGGAAAAAAGCCCCTGCGTCAGCAACGACGAAGGTGTTATGGTTAAAAAAGAGGCGTATTATGATGAGGCCAGTGAGGAGGTGATAAAAATCAAAAAAGAAAAGGAGGATGAACATGAGGATGATGAAAGGCAGAGCTTCCATAGTAACGGGGATATTAGCAAAGAGGAGGAGGATAAGCTGAGGCACACACCGCCTCAAAGTCCTGGTAGGAACTCTTCAAGTCCGGCCAGTAGCCGCTCTGGAACGCCCCGCAGCACCAACAGCGACAAAAAAGGGGGCAGCCTTGGTGCGCTGAGCTCCATGTTTGATAATCTGTCAGGCAATAGCAGCGCCGAAGCTAACACGTCGGGCAAAAAGGGCTCCAGCCACCCCTTGGCTGCGTTGCAGAAGTTGTGCGATAAGACTGAAACACATACCAATAACAGGCATTCTGCCACAGTGACGTCAGCCAGTGTGCCCAGCAGTACGCCCAACCCATCAACCAGCTCCACCCCTGGAGCTATACTGGCGTTTAGCTGGGCATGTAACGACGCTGTTATGACTCCAGATTCGATAATGAAGTGTGCGTTTTGCGACACGCCCTTCATATCCAAAGGTGCCTACAGACATCATCTGTCCAAGATGCACTTTGTCAAGGATGGGGTGATTCCGGATCCGGTTGCTTTGAAGTCTAATGCTGGTGCGTCTACAAGTGGTGGAAACGTGGGGGTGCCGTTGAAGAGTACAGCGGTGGCGGGAAGTTCGACGGGGGTTCCTCCCAAGAGTCCACCAACGGGGTTTGAGGAAAGTCCGCACTCGAAATTTCTGAAGTATACCGAGCTAGCCAAGCAATTGTCTAGTAAATATGTGTAGATATCATACATTCCTATTTTGTATAAAGTTATTATAGGGGGTGGGTTCAATGGATTGCAATGGTTGTTTTGTATACGATCTGTTTTGTTGATGAGTGCCAAAATTCGTGTAAATATAATGTATCAAAAATTCAATTCATTGTTACCACCCTTGGTTGAGAGGCATATGCGTCGCTCCAAGCGATCTCTTGTGATGTTATCATATCGTAAACAAGAAATGAAAACCATTAGTTACGGAACTGTAGCATACTAGAATGTGAAGGTTGTAAAAATCAAGTGATTTTATTGTTATACGAATATTTTGAGTCACTCTGTATATATCGATAAGTCAGTATTTTAAGGGAATTCCCATAGGCGTTCTTATGAATGTTTGCCCCAATTTCCAGTTTTCATCGCAATCCGTACTATTATTTTCGTATTCATAAGAACCCTGTTAAACCTAGTTGTTGGTTGAGAACCAACTGTATTACAAAGTTGTAGTGTTTTATTTTTCGGAGGTGTTTTTCACAACAAACGAGGATTGAGCGTTTTGATTCGATTCGAAATTCTCTATCCTTTGGACTTAGTATACGTATTTCGTAAAATATCTCTTCTTCCATGGAAAAGTTTTAAATAAAATTTAATTGACAAAATACGAATATTTATCAAATAAAATATACTACACTGGATAATACAAAAAGATGTATACGCAATTTAGCTAATAATATTCGGCAAAAAGCTGTTCTCTTTTTATGTTACATTGAAAAAGTTTAATGATTTTTATTTATAATTATTTTGTTGTATTTGATCGCGAATGAAAGCTCAAATAAATATATGTTGAAAAAATTACTTTTCCTGTTTCTTTTACTTCCTCCTTTGATCAAATATATCGTCGAATCATTACAAAGTGTTTTTCTGTTTGTTTATTGGATAGGACAACATGAAAAAGACGATTGAAGGTAATTATGAGGAATATTTCCAAATAATAATAATTATTATATAATATGCAAATCTATCAATCATGATGAGACATAATTTATCAGCAACAAAATTGATCAATTGAATATAAAATAATAAATTATCTTCATGCAAGCAATTTGGGAAAGTTCATCATCACGCTTCCTCGCTACCTATTGACATTGACATAATTAATCATGATGGGTCAAAGTGTCACTGTGGATGATTACGATTCTTCTTCCTGCTGCAACCCGTCAAATGACTGAAATGGATATGGGTGTATAATAAAAATAGGTGAAGGAAAATTCGAAACTTTTATGACATACAGAGTGCCACAGATTCGAATGCATGCATGGGGATCTCAGTTATTATAAGAGATACAGGGTCGGTTAAATGGTTGCAGAGTTGCGCATTTTTATGCTCAAGAAAATGCCATTTTTTAAGTTGAAAAATTCCGACTACTTCCGAGGATATTCGAAAAAATAACGAAATTTCGCAAACACGTTTTCATCATTTTCTGCGTTTGTTTGAGAAGACATTTCAAAATGAATTACACTTTGTCATTGCCACTTTTTCTCCTCTACAAGATGGTGGTATCAAATTGAAAATCTGACGTTTCGTCTTCGAGCTACCATCATCAACTTAATTTTTTTAAATACGGACCTGAATTTTTCATTTGAAAATGAAATGAAAAATTCAGGTTATCTTTTGACGTCCTTAGTGCAATGAGGTATCGAAACCATCAAAAAAAATACTCATCTAAAAAATAATACCAGAGAAAATCAGTTAGGCCACCCTTGTCTCCCTAACACATGGTTTGGTTCATAAATCCTTCTTTAGTCGACACATTATTCTTATGAGAAAACCTGCACAATTTAAAAAAAACTTATTGACAGAACCAAAATCGAAAAAACATCCAATAGCGATACATTTAATGAAATTAAATTAAATCCACAAATGACATGGAAAATGAAAAAAATACATATAAAAAACTGAATCAATTTCTGCAAAAGTGTTCAAAAATATTGCCATTTTTAAAAATATTGAAAATAACAATAATAGGTAAATAATAATTGAAAATATTGAGGTTGCCAAGGCCACCCATCACTTTCCGCCCTCATCTGATCACCTCAATGCCTCAAGGACGTCAAAAGATAACTAAAAATTAAATAAAAAATCTAGGTCCGTATTTAAAAAAATAAAGTTGATGATGGCATCTCGAAGACGAAACGTCAGATATTCAATTTTATACCACCATCTTGTAGAGGAGAAAAAGTGACAATGACAAAGTGTAATTTATTTTAAAATGTCTTTTCAAACACACGCAGGAAATGATAAAAACGTTTCTGCGAAATTTCGGTTTTTTTCGAATATCTTCGGGAGTAGTCGGAATTTTTCAAATTTCAAAATGGCATTTTCTTGAGCATAAAAATGCGCAACTTTGCAACCATTTAACCGACCCTGTATCTCTTATAATAACTATGATTCACATGCATGCACTCGAATCTGTGGCACCCTGTATAATTCTTTTTGAATACAAAGATGGGTTACTTTGGCACTGGAGAGTAACTTTGACACCTACGTTTTTTTAATCATTTTTATTTTTATAGGGTTTTTAAATGTTGCCTCTGTTACAGTTTTATGACATTTTTTGAAGAATTAAAAAAAACTTAAAAATCAAAAAATAGACGTCGGTCTCAAAGTATTCCTGAAACGGTAATTCGGAGTTACTTTGGCACTTTCTCCACCAATGCCAGATTTTCACTTTCATCACTATTTTTGAGAAAGCAGTGTTCTGCAGGGTTGTCAGGTTGTCAATACAAATTTTCATTTTCCTTAAAATTACTTTCTTTGCAGATAAAAATATTCTAGCTCTTGCCAGCCCAATTTCAATCATTTGATTTAAAAAAAAAAACGAACCATTGTCAAGATTCGATTCTTGATAGTATATGTATTCTTGATAAAACTACTCTATTTCTCTCAGTTTTCTATTTTCTGCAGATTACATCATTTTTAAATAAAAATAAAATAGTTGAAACAGCGCGCGGGGATGCCAGATTTTTCATAAAAATTCCAATAATTAACCTTCTAATGTTTCAAATTAGTTAATTTTTAATACAAAATTCCCAGCATTGCCAGACTTACACTTTCAAAAGTAGTAAAGTGAATTCAATCCTAGCCTAGCCTTATTACGATGTTGCCAATGATTCTGAAAGTTCAAAAGTCATCTGGATGTTGCCAGATTGCATGACTAGGTACTATACAACTAGAATATAAAGTACCGTTATTTTTTCCGCATTTCCCTTCGACATTTCCAAGGCCACGTCACAAAGATTTATTATGAACAATCAATATGATTTATAGCCTGTCATTCAAAGATATAAAAATGTATTTCATTGAAATAAAATATTCACACACCTTTAATTACCTGTCAGGTCAACACAGTGTTTTATTACCGAAGCTAGACTAATTGTAATTAATAATAATTTCTATTGTTTATGCGGTTTAATGCAGAAAACACACCTAGAAATGATGATATCAGAATGCGTTTCAGGAATTTCGGATTCAGTTATGTCAATTTTCAACGTTGCCACTGTTCAATTTTATTTGAAATGTTTTGGGATAGTTGCCTAATTGTACCAGTCAGTCAAGATCGAAACTTTGTTATATTCCTAATCTTTTTCTCTTTCCATCGTAGTCAGCCAGCAGTTTTTGGAAAAGCTTTTTTGCGATGATGCCAGATTCAAATTTGTTTTCCTCTAATTATAACCTTTTTTACATACAAAATTAACCGACGTTGTCTGATTTCCTTTTCGCTATTTGATGTTGCCAAATTGTATCAGATTCATCAGAGCTAGATTTTCACTTCCCTACGAATTATTCTCATCAAGTCATCAAGTCTCATCTTATCATTTTTTGGAACCATGTATCTATAATAATGCTCATCCAACATTGTCAGATTTTCACTTTCAACACTTCCATTTTGGAGATTGGGTTTAGCGAGGTTGCCAGATTGAATCATCTATTAACGTACTATTTTCCTTTCACCGCTGATGGAATAAATTTGAATATGTAAGAGTCCATTATTTAAAAAAATATATTTTCCAAAGCTGCCAGATCGTCCCAAAAAAGTGTCAGTTGCCAGATCAATGTTGTCACATTGCATCATTATTCAGACTACGTTTCCAACATTGTCAATCTATTTTATGAAGTTTCACATTTCCACTTTCACTTATTCAAAAATGTGTTTTTTCAAGTTAATTGTTTTCTGTGAAACTGTGAAAGTAATTTTCGCATAAAGTAATAAAAACATCAAAATAATCTACAATATCGTCCACATTAACGAATTTCATTCATAACCAGAAAATTCCCACGCCATAACCATAACTATACCATAATATAGATATACCATTGTATTCCACGGTGAATGTTTCTATTTATCTGTTAATAAAATCGTCACAAAGTGCCGTGTCACACCGACAAATAGTGATAAGTTTTTATTTATTTAGTTTGGAACGCGACAGTTAATTGTAGCTGCGATCTCACACTGATTTACACACAATGCCGTGTAGAAAAGTGTGAGAGGGCGAATTATTATAATTCACAATGGTGCGAAACATTATTATTAGTCAATTGCTGAAGGAGTATGCATCATATAAACTGACGTCTCACCCTGTCACTTGTCACAAATTACACGTGACTTCAATAAGCTCTGCGACATGGCGGCTTCACCATTATTGCTACTCGATTATAATTTCGTCGTCACTTTTCTTGAAAACTAGTTACATTAGAGAAGAAATATCTGGGATTTTTTCATACAAAATTCTCCGGAGTTGTTAATTTTGGAAATGTGTACCTATTTGCGAAAAACTGCAAATTCGTTTGAGAATCCAATTTTGTGCAGAATGTACCGAGTATTTCTAGGAATGGCTCTCGTGAAGTTTTAGTCATAATATGGTCTGTGGAAGAAGACATGTTAAAAAGCGAATAGCTATGAGAAATTGCTGACAAGTATCTAGGCGCAACTGCTATGGCCAATCAGAAAATGGGATTTTTACAACATTTTACCTATATAAAGAGTATTATAAATAATGGCATTATATTATAATCTTCAGCAAATTTCCGATTTTTTTTGTTCGAATCATTTTGTCTTAACCGCCAAAATAAAGTGGTGGAGGAAGTTTAGGTCTCGGTTATGAACAGTCATAATGTGCATTTGACAGTGGACGCTAGGCGGCGCTGTCTTACAAGTTTGCAAACATTGCGCGTTTTCTCAAAGATTATTAATGCAATAGTATGTTTCGTTCTAGGAACTTGAGAATAATTTCCAGCAATTTCTCATGACCTCATTGGTATTTTTTTTCTGTAGGCCACATGAGCCATACTTCCGAGAAACAGCCGACAGTTCTTCAACTCAAGATTTTCCTCAAAAGTTTAAAGTTGCAAACATTTGAAAATGTCTTTGAAAATCCATTTTTTCCAAATTCAAGTCACTTTAACTTTACACCGAGTTTTATTCTTTTCAACTTCACTTTCAGAAATAAGTGAAGTTGAGAAGTATTATCCGGAGAAATTCATAATTTTGGAAATTTTTGCATAAAACTGAAATTTTTTAAACTTGTGTATACATCTTCAACAGCATAGCGAACTACTTACACTGAAATAATCGCTATATTCCCCAAACTAGAGACATCCCCCCTATATAACTTTTCAAATTTTTATCGTACAGCTAAATAAAAAATACTGACTTCAAGAGGAAATTTTTTGCAGTTTGAATATCACTTCTTATTTTCTGTTCCTGCAAAGCTATACGGGGGTGCTACAAAAAGTTATTTTTTTTAATGGAATGCCCCAATTATTTCTATTCAGAATGAAAGACCTTACTTTTCTTATTTCAAAAATACCATATTTGTTGACATTTCGTTCAGTCGTTTTCGAGAAATTCAGTTTCGAATTTCCATCAAATAGGCCGTTAGGTTCTATGTTGTTAATTTTGTTTCGCTGCTACAATAATCGCTCTATGGCAACTTACGTCTTTTCCAAAAGTTGGCCATGGATAAAATGAAAACAATGTTTCTGGTGATCATCTTCACTCAAATAATAGTTATTTGCTCATTTGATACTTTCAAAAAAAAAAACAAAATTAAAATGGAGTTCTCTGTGGCAGAAAATAGAAAACGCAGTGGAACATTTTTGAAATCAGTGAATAGAGAGTGAATAAGGCAATATGGAGAAGATATTCACTCTGATTAGTTTTGTGTTTTGATATAGTTCTCTAGTTTCTGTTTTTTTGTAATTTTTATTATAATTCAATTTTTGTTTCATTGAAATTCTGGGAGAAATCAAATTTTTTGATTCGCTTGGCCAACTTTTCAAAAAGTCGTTAGTTGCCATAGAGCGATCATTGTGGCAGCGAAACAAAATAGAACTTAACGGCCTATTTAGTGAAACTTCAAAACTAAGTATCTCGTAAACGGCTGAACGAAATGTCAACAAATTTGATATTTTTGAAATCAGAAAAGTAAGATCTTTTATTCTGGATAGAAATAATTGGGGCTTCCCATTAAAAAAAAATAACTTTTTGTTACTCCCTCGTATAGCTTTGCAGTTATAGAAAATAAGAAGTGATATTTAAACGATAAAAAATAAAAAAGTTAAAGGGGGTGTCAGTTTATACGTTGTCACCCGGTACATACGGGGTGATTCGCTATACAATTGACCCCCCTCATTTTTACAAGGTGTACAAAAAAAAGTTTGATACAAAAGTTGTTTGGTTTATACTAGATTTTTCAAATTGAGCAATATAATTTATACAGGGTGTCCCAGAAGATGTTCACAGCACCCAACTTTGAAATTTTAAATAGGACGCCCTGTATTTCATTTATGTTTTGGATTCTACATTGAATTCTAATTCAAATCTGTAAAAGGTAGATCTATATTATCTTTTGCTGTTTTCGAGATGAAGGTTTTGAATTATGTGAAAAATTCCTAATTTACTATACAGGGTGTTACTTAATGGTATGTCATAATTTTAAGGGGGAGTTCCTGGATGAATTTTTGGTCGAAAAAGTCATATAAACTTGGGTTTAAAAAAAAAATTGAAAAAAATAATAAAAAAACTAAATAAAATGAAATAAAAATAAAACAATAAAAATTAAAAAAAGTGTGTCCCTATACCATAATATCTTGTGGCAAAATTCAGTTCAATATCTCAAACCGTCTTTGGAAAATGTATTAAAAACTGAAAATAAAATAGATCATAGATCTTCAACACCCTTCTTAAAAACCAAGCATTTTTAGACCCAAGTTTATATGACCTTATCGACTTAAAATTTATCCAGGAACTCCCCCTTAAAATTATGACATACCATTGAGTAACACCCTGTATTTTGACTCCCCTCTAACACACTTTTTTAGAAGGTGCCCAAAAAAGTTGTTTGGTTTATACTACATCTTTTAATTCTAGCAGTATCGTTTATACGGGGTGACCCAAAAGCTGACCACAGCATCCAACTTTAGATTTTACCTGGCACATCCTGCATTTTATTCCATTTTCAGATTCTACGTTAAATTCTTGGTTAAATCTGTGAGAGATATATATCTAGATCTATCTTATCTTCGGCCGTTTTTGAGATAAAAGCTGTTGAATTTTACCTTATTTTTAGTGCTATATACAATTCATAATAAAGTGTGAGCCTTTTGAAAATGGAAAGTAGCTTTTTTTGAACTAAACTAGAATCCTTTTTTATCTTTTATGAGGCAGACCAAAGCTTCAAAGCAATCATCATTCAATATTCAATATTCAATATGGTTATCAAAAAACAAATCCTGAATTTCCGAAATTGAACAGACTTTATCTAGAAAGTGGAAAAAGATATGATAGATTTATTTTATATAGATTTGTATCTATATAAAATGAGAATTTGACGTATAATCTGAAAATAAAATAAAATACAGGGTATCTTGTTCAAAATTTTAAAGTTGGGTGTTGCTTTTGGGACACTGTAAAAATAATATGTCCCGATTTAAACAGTTCAGTATAAACCAGACAGCTTTTGTATTACACTTTTTTTTTCTACACCTTGTGTAAAATGAGTTGGAGGAGGGTCAAAATATTGGATTTTTCACAATATTTAACAGCTTTTATCTCTAAAGCAACAAGAGATAAGATAAATATACCCTATAAACAAATGACTTAGAATTTGAAGTTGAATCTAAAAATACAGGGCGTTCCATTAAAAATTTCAAAGTTGGGTGCTGCGGACAGCCCTATAAAAATGATACTGCACTGCTTGATTCAAAAAAATTAGTATAAATCAAGCAACTTTTGTCTACAACTTTTTTTTGTACACCTTGTACAGAATGAGTTGGTGAGGGGGTCAATATATAGTGAATCACCCTAAACTTTTCTCATAAAATATTGCTTAAAATATGCTATTTTGAATTTATTTGATCCATCACTGCCAGAAGTAAACAGATTACCAACTATAAACATTGCTTCACTCATTCAAGATTTTCCTCAAAAGTTGATAGTTTAGGAAACATTTAGGAAAAACTGAAAATTTCTTTAAAAATCCATTTTTTTCCTAATTCACGTCACTTCAACTTGAAAACTGGTCCAGTCTCCAGAGCCTTTCATCAAATTTTTGATACTTTCACGAATTTTTGAGATTACCCGGAAAAGTTCATCAATTTTTGCAGAAAACCAGAATTTTTGAGACCGACTACATCTTCAACAACATTCAGCGCAACCTGCACGAAATTAATTGCTATATCTTCCAAACTAGATTTTTGATTTAATTCAAATTTTATCACAGTATCTATGTAGGATACATAATATGTATTATTGCATTTTGAGGGTGATCCTCTATAATGTCGCTTCCCCTTTAACTTTTTTATTTCAAATTTCCCAAACAATTTAATGGTATATGGTTATGTGGGTACTGAAAAATAATTTTATTCTATCTTTGATAAAACTTTGGGAAAATCATCAGTATACAGGGTAAAGCAAAGTTTTTTTTTCCCCTACATTTGGTTTATTTTTCGATTCCTCGCACAATTCATAATATATGATACAATTTAACCAAATTCAAACATTTCTGAATTATAGGGATTTGAAACGTTACCATCAAAAATTTTCTTAAGAACAACTATCAAAAATCAGGGTTTCCTGGATGGCTAGGAAGAAAAATTGCGCCAGTTAAATGTCCTGCGAACTGCCCCGATTTGACACCAACCACCAACGGATGTGTTTCTTTGGCATTATACAGTGCGGCTCTAAAAGGTCCCCCCCTTTTTTTTTAATATGTGCACCAGAAATTTTGAAACTTGGCATACTTTCATTGCTGTCGAAATACTACTTTTTGATGTTACTGACGTACTTTTAGTATTCAAGATGGTGACTGGGGTAGATTATTGCGTGGAAATTTCATAGGATTAGACGCATCCGTGCGGATATGACAGCCTGCCAAACTTTAAGTTTTTAAAAATGTCGTTTACATTAAAACAGTACAGGTTAACAAATAGGAATGATGATACAAAGCGGATAAAGAATTTCAAGATGATAAAAAAAATTTGGAAAGCATTTATTAGCATTATAATACTAAAATCTTCATTAAGATGGAGATACAGTTTCCACACTACCTCGCCACAGCACGAAAGTTTAACCAAATGTGAAAATCTTGAAACGATATGAGCCAGTTGTTTGATTATTGTTTTAATTAGGAAGTGTTAGAAAAATGCCTAATTCGCGTCCCCTCGGAGAAAAAATTGAAGCAATTTTCATCTATGGCGAAAATCGTAATTTCCATGAGACGGAAAAAATCTTCAATGAGCGCTTCCCGGACCGCCCCCATATGCAGGAAATATCCTCGCGAATTAGTGCGGAAATTTATCGAGACTGGTTGTGTTCATAGCTTGAAGAATCAAGGGCGACCATCTATTTCAGAAGATAAACAAATTGCAATCATTGGTGAGATGGTGGTAAATCCTGAACAGTCGACTTCTCAGGTTGCAGACATCTGTGATACTTCGTCTGCTTCTGTAAAACGATTGCTGGAAAAACAGAAATTTTATCCTTATAAATTTCAAATGGTGCACCAGTTGACTGAAGATGATCCTGAGAGACGTGTGGAATTTTGCGAAATTATGACCGATAGAATAGGCCGAGAACCGAGATACATTAAAATATTTGTTTCAGTGACGACTGTACTTTTTTTTTAAATGGCCGTGTACACAGGCAAAATGTTCGTTATTGGAGTGACGTGAATCCGCATGTTTTTGGGGAAACCCACACGCAATATCCCGAAAAGGTTAACGTATGGGCTGGCATATTGGGGAACCATATTGTTGGTACTGTTTTCATTCATGAAAATTTGACAGGGGACCTGTATTTGATCTTGTTAGAAACTACAATAGAGCCTTTGATTGTACAAATACGTCAGAATAATCCCAACGAATTTGGCATGGCACCAATTTTTCAACAGGATGGTGCGCCTCCTCTTTTCAGCAGAAATGTAAGGCAGTATTTGGACATAACTTACCCCAATCGTTGGATTGGTCGTCGGGGTCCTACCGAATGGCCTGCCAGGTCGCCCGATTCAACACCATTGGACTTTTTTTTATGGGGATATTTAAAACAGAAAGTATATGCAACACAGCCAGACTCTCTTGCAAAGAATTACTGCTTTCGATACTTTCGAAAAAGTCCGTCAAGAGTTCTCAGACAGATCATTTTTTCATTGTTTGGGAGTCAACGGAGGACATTTTCAACATTTTTTACAATAAAAATGGAAGTATGCTTTCTTTGTTCTTATTTCACGAATTTCTTTATCTTGTTAGTTTGACAGTCTGTCATATCCGCACGGATGCGTTTGATCCTATGAAATTTTTACACAATAATCTACTCGATAAGACCTTTCGAAAGATGTGTCACACGATGCCGTTTTCCATTAAAAAAAATGTTTCAACATGGCGCCCAGCCGCCATCTTGAATACTAAAAGTAGGTCAGTAACATCAAAAAATAGTATTTCGACAGCAATTAAAGTATGCCAAGTTTCAACATTTTTGGTGCACACATAAAAAAAAGGAGGGGGGGGACCTTTTAGAGCCGCACTGTATAGATAAAAACCGGATATTACTCAATTATTTTACAGATTTAAAACGGAATGAAATGAATAATTCAGATAAAAATATCCCAGATTTATAACAGATCCTTTGGAGAAACATCGAAGAACACTTTTTTTTGCTTACAAGATGTGTTGAGGAAAATGTTTCCGATCCGATTAAAACCGTCTTCGATCTACCGCCCGATGCAAAAAAATACATGAATCGAAGACAGAAGCTACCATGGGCTCGAACACGTTGAGTCCGCTGCGTCATGAAGAAGTGTATTCACCCTCTCGCCAGCCGACCCGTCAATTATGCACCGGACTGGGACGTCGAGCGGCTGAGTCCATACACAATTGACTAGGTAATGTTGGGTGGAGTTGGAATAATGTTTCCGCGGATTCCTTTCTAAAACACATCGATGGTTTTTACGTCGTAAAATACATTGGAGCTAAGATTAGTGTGTTTATGTAGATTGAACGATTTAATTTAAAATGATGATGACGATCCAGATTAGGGGGCCGGAGTCTCAGAGTCCTCCTTTACGAGCTGTCCATGGGGATAATGCAATTGTAAAATGTTAATTTTGTGTTTGTTGTCGTCCCGCTCTATTGATAAAGCCAAAACATGCAGAATTTTTTATAGTGTTATAACCATATAAAAACAGGAGAAGATCCCGATTCATATTATTCTACATATATATTCCCGATGTCTTTACCAACCACATACAACATATTGTGTCATCGGTACAATAATCTCACTTTTGTTGAAAACTCCAACAACATCATGATATAAAGCAAAAATCATAGTGGTCCCAATACTCCCATCACGGCTCCCTGTATATTTTATAGTCATCGAGTTTAAGCTACAGTATGAACAAAAAAACCTTTCAAGGTTTATCAATTAATCTCAGCAAGCAATGAATTACTGAATTCGATGACCTCTGTACTGTGTGGACAGTAGACTCCACCGCCCACAGCACTGTTCCATCAAAATTGCGATAACTTCCGAACTAAATTTTTTAATCAATTGAAATTTTATCACAGTATCAACAAGTGTATGAGTGACATACACCAATTATTTACCTCAAACACTTCAAGTTACGGATTTTTGAATATAGTAGCGCGAAGGGAGATACCATATCAGCACCTCCATAACTCTTTTTGAAACTCCAGTGCTCCAAATCCATATGTCGCAAAAGTTTGATCGAACTACAACCACATCCGAAAGTTGTCAGTTCCTTTATTAAAAAATCTTATTTATGCCCTCATATTTATTACATAAAAGACGGCTTACAGATGGCTTAAAGCTTCCGAGTTTTGATGTCTCCGTCATAAAACTTGATTGTCTTATATTGAAGTTTCGCTATTAGACTTTTGCTTGACTCGTATCTCAATCTCGCTTTTGTGCCATGTTGTCTCTGGCAATGCCATTAGCGCCGAAAGTTTCCTGCTTTGTTGTTACGACTTGATTAAATCCTATTTCGGTGGGGTTTTTTTCACCTGTCGCCTCATCTCACCATTTTCGCTTAATCTCGCTGGAATCAGGATTAAACAATGTAAATCACTTCCTCCAAATCTGACAATTTAATTTATCAATGGGACAGAGGGACACTTGTATTAATGGGACCGGTGTCTTGTGGAAGTACCATATTCGAGTTGATGGCATCGTTATCATGACAATGACCATCATTTTTTTAATCACTGAAAATGTAGTTTTTTGAGTGGAACAGAGACGGATTTTGAAAAGAAAACGTTTATTATAGCCTCATCTCATGGAGTGCCAAATTTCAAGTTGATGTGTTTTCCTGCAGGCGATAAATAATCACAAAAAGAACGCGTGCGATTGAGCGAGTTATAGACGGAGAAGTACTTATTCTTTACATGTTTCATGCAATTTATTGTTGATATTGGCTAGATCAATTTTTTTTTAGTTGATCTTATTGATTTCTGTGTTTCATCATTTTATCTATTTCTATTTTCTGTTGTTTGTTAAGTTATTCATCCATATCCAAACTGTTTTCTGTCTTTTCATCTTAGCTTCCGTTTCTTATTTTTAGCTATTTTCAACTTGAACTTTCCAAATGTTTTTATATCCAATTGTCTTTTCGATTATTTCTTATCGACATTTAATTTTGATCAAATTTTGTAAATAATCATTGTTGTTATGTATACATGTTTTTTTCTTGGTATTTTTGAGGCCTTAGTTGTTTTTTATCATTTTATGTTTCTTCATTCGGCGCCAAGTGATTGTAGACGGGTCAGTTTTTTAGTATTTTTGGTGAGTTGGGCCCCAAAATATGACTTAATTTTGTAAGTCGTTGTTTTTTTATTATTTCCTTTGTTCTTGTGGGACGATTTTCCGTTAATCAAAATTTTTTTTTGTTCTATGGATCTCTATTTGCATGTTCATTTTTGTTGATTTTTGTGAACCTTGGATTTTACTGTTTTCTTTTTTACTTTTTTTTAATTAATTTCTTCTTCAAAATCCAAGAATTTCAGAAGTTAGAAAACAGGGCAATGCGTTCAATTTTAAACTGTGATAGATATACACACATACATAATATGTTAAATGTTTTAAATTTGTTCTCAGTCAAACAAAAGGTCGTGTGCAGTGTATTTATTTTTGTTTTTAAAATAAAATGTCGATTGTTACCCAAATATGTATGTGATAAAACAAGACTATTTCAGAATGTACATGAGTATAACACCCGAAATCGAAACGATTTTATAATCAATAGGTGTAACACGACACAAATGCTAAATTCAGTTTTGCATAAAGGCCTTTATGAATTTAACCTTTTACCATTCAATATCAAAAACTGTGATAATTCAGAAAGTTTTAAAGGTCTTATCAGGGAATATGTATTGTCAATGTTTTAAAATCTTGTAGTGTATATCATTTCATACTTATCACACATTTTAATTATTTGTTTTACACTTTTATTTTATCTTATACCATACTGTATTCTAATCCACTCTATGTATATTGTGCATTATTTTCTATTTTATAAGCACTTGTGAAATTATTGTATGTTTTCCTTATAGCTGCATGCTAAATAAAGATTTTTTATTATTTTATTATTATTATTATTCAGTATCCTGTATCTTCGGCAAATAAAAAAAACAGTAAAATTTGAAAAAAATAATATTCTTGCTACAAAACAAAGAAAATCTAACACAAGTAGAAAAAAATAGAGTAAGGAAAAGCTTCCAAATTTAATTAGGTAATTTGAAATATGTAGAATAAAGCATATGGCATAAAATATAGGTAGTCGTTAAACATTATCAAGAAAAAAAAAATTATTCTGCCTATAAAAGATGCAAAGATATTTAAAAAAAAATTGACTTGAAATGGAATGGAATTAAAAAATGAGTTAAATTGATAAAGATTATGAAAAAACGCTTTGAACAATGGAAATCTACCAGAATTAAAAAAAAATAGTTTTTACCAGGAAAGTTGAGATAAATTAGTGAGAGAATAAAATGCCACTAAAAGCACTATATAGGGAAAAAATAGCGAAAATCGGACTAAATAAAGATTGAGAATAGAATAGAACACAGACTTTTTTGTTGTGGTTTTCAAAATAAATTTTTATTTCTTTTTATTTTGAAAACGATTAATTTTTTTTATCTAATAGAACTAAACAAGGTCTACAAAAAAGTTAAGGAAAAAAAAAACCCAAACAAAGGTAGGATTTCAAACGTGTATCACCTATCATTTTATCATTATCACTTTCAAATCTATATGGTTGAAAAAAATATATATATAATACAGGGTGTTTCAGAATAACATGCTAATAATAAAGGGGGTGATTCTTGGGCTCATTTTAAGAAAAAAAATTCATATGAACGTATGTCCTAAACGCCTTAACTTTTGAGATACGGGGTGTCAAAGTTTTAAAAAATAGATACTTTTTTTACAATAACTTTGTCATTACTGTAGATATCTTTATGAAATTTGAGTCATGTATTTAAGGCATTAATACTCATTCTTTGATGCACCAACAATTTAATTATTCTGACCAGTGCCGTCCACAGTGACACCCTGTATCTCAAAAGTCAAGGCGTTTAGGACATACGTTCATATGATTTTTTTTTCCTAAAATGAGCCCAAGAATCACCCCCTTTATTATTAGCATGTTATTCTGAAACACCCGGTATAGTAACAATAATACAAATAAGATAATAAACAAGAAATACCATGCAATAACAATAATGAACATCCCACACAAAAGAAAAATAATAAAATAATAAGAAACTAATTTTCTAGACAGCATAAAATAACCGTTAACAAATTCCACTGTACATTTTGACGATTAAAGAGCATTTTTTAATGTACACTAATGAGTAATGATGATTACGTTAATCAAAGAAGCGAAAACATAAAGAAAATAATTTACTTAAAATAGAATGAAATGAAATGCATTTAGACAATATATAAGTAAAATTAATAAAGATAAAAAAACGTTCTAAGCAATGAAAATCTACCAGATGAAAAAAATAATAAAATCTGGCTAATGAAAGTTCAAATAAATTCCACTAAAAGCACTAAGGAAAAAAAATCGAAAAATCGGACTTGATAAAGAAATTAGAATAGAATACGAACTAGCAAAGAAAATAGCACACATATTTTTTTGTTGTTGTTTTCAATATAAATTATTATTTATTTTTTATTTTGAAAACGATTTTTTTTATCTAATAGAACTAACTAAACAAGGTTTACAAAAATGTCAAGAGAAAACCCCTAACAGAGGTATTTTGAACGGGTATTAATCATCAATCATTTTATTATTTATGCGATGACAATAACCATCTCAGATGGCAATAATGAAAATATTGAATATAACAAAAGAAAAATAATAAGAAACTAATTTTTTAAAGACCTCATAAAATCACCTTTAACAAATTCCAGTGTAGATTTTGACAATTAAGGAGCATTTTAAAATCTTCCACTAATAACCACGTTAATTAAAACCATTTTTTCCATTGTGACATTGCTCAAACACCAAACCTGATCCCCCTCTGTCCTCACAAAGTAACACCAAATAAAGCAAAGCTCCCAAGTGACAAGAGCGATTTTTCTGAATTAATTTATGCGATGTTTATGATAATGCCCCACAGGGCGTCCCGAGCTACCGGAGCGTCTCACAATTTCATGTTTATTTGTCATATATTTTAAAACGCATTGACTCAAATCATAAATACTGTATTAACACTGACCGGGTACTGACGCATTTTTAAATCGGACCTGCGTGATAAAGATGTCAGCTTTAATTGATACAGAATGTTGATTTTTACGGTTTACGGCTATGCCATGCGGTTTATGTGGAAACAAAGAGGCCCCATTAAAGTTGCTATATTTCTCAAACTGCGTTTTTGATTTAACTGAAATTTTATCAAAGTATTTATTTTGAGCGGTTTTGAGGTAATGAACTTTTGAATTCGATGACCTGTACTGTGAAGAGACGACCGTTCACAGACAGAGGACCTCAACTAAAATTACCACTTATCACAAAATAAATTTTTGATTTAATTAAAATTTTATCACAGTATTCATCAATGTATAAATGAAAAATTGTCCAAGATTCATCCATTTATTTCAAGTGGTTTTGAAGTAATGAATTTTTGAATCCGATGGCCTGTGAAGAGACCACCGTCTGTCTACTGCTCCGACCAACGGCGGCTTGGTATATTTTTTTAGGGGGTGGTTCAAAAACTATATTTGGATATATTCATAACAACAAATCTATCCAAATATTATTTTTGCGCCCACCCCCTTTCCTGAAGATATATCACGAGCCGATAAGACCTCCACAAAAAAATACCAATTTTCACAAAATAAATTTTTGTACAACCTACACGTCAAGTCCACTTTTCAATGCATGCAAAGCAGGCGGAAAGTCGCTAATTTTGGCAGCCGGGCTTAAAAGTACTTTCGAGCCCTTGGGCCCAAAAGTAGGTCGCTTAGCAACGGTTCCTTGGATCCCAACGCCTCTGAATCTAAAAACCACGTGACAGTCTAGCATACTAAAAGGAACTAATCACGTGACAATCTCGGTGACAATGAATCCGCACCACAAAAGAATACGGGAACACACCTATTGTAACCAAGATTGACAATTGTCACTAAACTTGTCAGTTGTCTGACTTGTCAAGCAGGGGCGAGTTCAGAAACGTCACACCCGGTGTGAGTGTGATCCAAGTGTCACACACTAACCGGTCAGATATGGCAAGTCGTTTTACTTTTTTATCATCTGTGCTTATAAAGTGTCATAAAAATAGTTTTTATGATACTTTATGAGCAGGGTTGAATAAAAAGTAAAACGGCTTGCCAAATCTAAACGGTTAGTGTTTGACACTTGGATCACACTCACACCGGGTGTGACGTTTCTGAACTCGCCTCAGTGTAGTGTAGTGTATCGATTATTTATTTTTGATTTTCATAATTATTCTTTTTCAAATGATTACAAACTGGTTGTACAAAAAGCACTGTTTGCACCACGGACGAAAGATGATTTTGACTCGGCTAATATCTGCCCTCGCTTCGCTCGTGCTGCTACTTATACCCTTGTCAAAAATCATCTACTTTCCGCCCTTGATACAAAATGTACTATTTTGATTCAATTGAAATTCAATCACTTCATTTATCGATCTAAAAATGGAAAAAAGTCTTGAATTTTGATCAACTTATCTCAAACGGTCTTAAAGAGATGAATCCTAGAATCATGGGGGCGTTAATATATTTATAATAGTTACACCCAGTCAAAAGTAGAAAATTATGAGTGTTGTTCGAAAGAGCGAGCCTGAAGACGAGTGCCAAATTTACACCCCCAAAATAGATAAATTATCCGGGGATGGGGGTTGAGAAAAGATATCGCTAAAATTTAGTGCTTCTTAGTGCTTAGTTTTTTCGGGGAACGAATAAATTCTGCCCGAAATGGACGGGTTAATGGCTTCCAATATTTGCTTGTTAAGAGAAGAATCGCTTTTATTATGAAATACAGCCGTTATCGTGTCATTGGATTTCTTTATTGATGAAATATTTTTGAAATCTGGTTCTAAAGTATACTTCGAGTCAAATTATTTTTAAAAAACTTTTATTTGAATGTACAAGAGCGTGTAGAAATGGAAAATAAAGCGGATAATTTATTAAAAATATCTCAATCCTCTCAACATCATAAGATGACAATTAGTCTGTCATATGCGCAGTACTGAAATTCATATTCTTAACCATTAATTTGTTCGACATGATCATGTGCCACAATCAAAACTACATTCATTTCCATTAATTTGATCAGTTCTACATATCTGATCATGCGCTATAGTAAAGATGACACTCCAATTCATTGATTTGATCAACATCATCATACTCATCCGCTCATTTGATCAACATATCCATGCGATACACGTCATGCGTCAAATTCAAAATTACATACAAATCCATTAATTCAATTACTGTTTTACGTCAGATTTTAGTCTGATCATGCGCCATAGTGTCTTCACATTCTAGTCCGCCCATTTGATCTAAATGTTCATGCGTCATATTGAAATTGGCATTCTAATCCATCAATTTGATAGGTGGATCTGATTGCCAAAGATTAGTCTGATCATGCGCTATGACGAAAATTCACTCTAATCAATTCAATGGTTCAACATGCCCCATAGTGGACACAACATTCCAATCAATCATTAATTTGATCCACAACCTACAGAGTTGCCACATTTTTTCAGTTGTAATTTGTTGGAAAAATATTGGTTCCATTGTTTTGATTAGACAAAATTACCCGTTCTTGATATGTCGCATTATAATGAAAAGTTATTAATTACAGAGTTGCCACATTTTTCGTTTCAGATGGAATTTGTTGGAAAAATATTAGTTACATTGTTTTGATTAGACAAAACTGCCCTTACTTGATATGTGGCACTATAATGAAAAATTCAGTGATTACAGATTACAGAGTTGCCAGATTTTTCGCTTCAGATGAGATTTATTGGAAAAACATTGATTCCACTATTTTAATAAGACAAAACTGTCCTTACTTGATATGCCGCACTATAATGAAAAATTCCGTGAATACAGATTACAGAGTTGCCAGATCTGCGTTTCAGATGAAATTTGTTTGGAAAATATAAGTTCTATTGTTTTAATTGGACAAAACTGCCTTTAGTTGATATGTGGAAGTATGACAAAACATTCAGTGATTACAGATTACAGACTTGCCAGATTTTCCATTTCAGATGAAATTGGTTGGAAAAATATTAGTTTTTAATTAGACAAAACCGCCCTTACTTGATATGTGGCACCATAGTGAAAGATTCATTGATCACAGATTACAGAGTTGCCAGTTCTTTTGTTTCAGATGAAATTTATTGGAAAATATTAGTTTCATTGTTTTACCTACAGACAATTCTGCCCTTACTCGATATGTGGCACTATAATGAAAAATGAATTGATTACAAAGTTGCCTGATTTTTCGTTTCAGATGAAATTGGTTGGAAAAATATAAGTTCCATTGTTTTAATTAATTAATTTGATCAGTTATTACGCATCGAAGGCTAGTCTAATCATGCGCCATAGTTCATCAATTTGATCATTCCTACACGTAAAAGGTTATGCGCTATAGCGAAAATTAGGCTCTCCAATCTCCGTTAATTAATTTGATTCACATGTGCTGTTCAGTATTGCAGATTGCTTTATTAACCACTAGTTTGGTCATTCATGATTGACTCATGATATTCTTACCTATTAATTTATTAATCTTGATCATCACGCGCCATAGTTAATTAATTTGATCCACATCATTACGCTTCAAAGTCACATCCTAATCATTTATTTGATCAGTACTACACGTCAAAGTCTAACTAAATTATGCGAATCACGAACTAATGCGTTGATTTGACCAACATGATCATGCGCCATAATGAAATTGAGCATCACACGTTAAGCGTTATAACGACATTAATCCTTAAATTTGATCAAAGTTCTCATCAAATAATCGTTTGATCATGCGCAATGATTCAGAAGATATTTGAACAGATTCATTTGTTCAATATAATGTGCCACGCGGATAACATGATTATGGGAACCAATCAGAGTGCGCGGTTGTTGTACCATCATAACATTTATATCCACATTTAAAAACATTACAGAATGTGGTTAGGTATAAACAGCGAAGAAAAGGGAAAAGAAAAAATAGAAGAAGGAGAAGGAGGAGAAGAGGAAGAAGAAAAAAGGAGCATCAGTCTCAGTCACAACTAAGTCCATTTCTGCTCCCATCGATACAGACGAGAAAGCAAATCAACTCGTTACAAATCAGTCTGAAACTAGTTCTGAGACTGGTAAAACTATTCTGGGTTTGAGTCGGGCAAAATAATGAAAATCCAAAATTTCTCCAAAAAGTTCCCATCAAGTTAATGTAAAAAACCCCGCGAAATGGTGCCAAATTAAAAAATAGGGCCCTTGCTTCTTCAAAGTTACCACTTACATAATTCATCTGCAATATTATCTGATATTTAGACGTGGAGCTTACACGCGGATCGGAGCGTCTAACAATAGAGATTTATAAGATGGCGTTAATGAAAGTTAAGGTATTAAAAAAGACTGCGAGACGAGCCAACGAGGTTAAATATTAAACGAACAGCAAGTAATGGGAGCGGTGCCGCGGTAAAAGACTGATAAGTGCCGTTTTACAACCCCCCTGATGTTTGCTTCTCAGGTAAAAATATATTTTACAGGTTGTCTGAACGTGAGCCTCCATAGATATTTGAGTGGGCTTTGTTTTATGAATGGTTTGGGCAACTTTCACGAAATGGTATTGGTTGCAGATTGAAACCAAACCTGAATGGCACGGATTTATTAGTTTTAATCACTAGAACATCGAAACAATCAAGTCTGCACCAAAAAACTTGTGTAACGTTCCTGACTTCTTTTGTCCACGAAGACAAGCAAGATTTAATTTGATCACAGCAGCAGAAGCAGTTTTGCAGGACGTCAAAAGATTCATAGGGCCATTATCGGAATGATTTAGAGGTGCTTTTAGACGTCTGAGCGTCGGTCGATGGCGGAGACATTCATGCCAGATGAAGGCCGCACTCTGGAAGCCAGATAGAGCAGCGGCCCATCATTTACGCCAACAGCCATAAAACTGTTGTTCAATGAATAAGAAGCCTTCGACGATGCGATGTGTACAGCGTGGACCGATTTATTGCCTCGATATATTTGATGAACTCTTATTCTTGGCAGGAGCTTAAAGTCAAGAATTTTGAGATTAATTATTATAACAGATACTCTTATCGAAACATTCTTTGAATAAAAGTTGTTTGGTTAATTGATTACAAGATTTATCGAAACTATTTTTTTCTGCAGCGTTAACAATTACAACAACAATTACATCGAAAACCGTAACTGCAATCAGATAAGTCTCCAGATATAAGTTGTTCTCTGGATGATTGTCCACATGATTTATCTGAACAAGTTTTTCCTAAGAGGTACTACTTACAGGGTGACCCCGTTTATTCCGGCAATATTTTAAATTTAGATTCTACTAATAAAAATGAACAATTTTTATTCTATGAACATTTTTTTAAGTCCTCGTCAGTTTCGAGATATACAACTTCAAAGATTCTTCAACGTTCATTGAATTGAAACAATTGAATTGCGATTTTTCATGAACCAAATTTAGTTGAGACTCACTTTTTATTTTATTCTGAAAGACGACGAAATGTTCTCTCGAACCATGACAAAACCGACTCAAACTCTCAAACAATTGAGGTTATGTTCATTTTTAGAAGCTTGTTAACTCAAAATTGTAATTTTTAAAATTTATCCTATTATTTTGGATGATTGTGAAAAAGCATTAAAAAAAAAATCGAATTTGTCAGTTTCTGTAGAACTTGCTTGTCATTTCAAGTTTCGGTTAGCGTTCAAAAAAATTGAATTCCTTTATACTCCAGTCCAGGGAGCTGCGGTGCTGAAACTTTGGAGAACCTGGGCATCATAGCCGCTGTAAGAAGGAGGTACGGGCACCTGCGTAGGCATCGGAAAACAAGGATCATCGTGCAAAATGAAGCCTAAAGGATGTTGATGGCTTGTCCAGGAGACCAGAGCTCTGTCACATAGAGCAGACAGGCAGTAGTAATGAAGGAGGTCCATCTGGAGGTCACCAAGACGCTGGGAATGCCGCGGAAAAGGTTTTTCTGGATCAACTGCCAGGCCGATATCCGGGAGGGATGCGCCGTTTGTGCTGCAAGCAATAGACCACAAAAACGCCCAACTGCTCCTATGCGCCAGTACAACGTTGAAAGCCCGTTTGAGGGGCTTTTCCCCAAAACTGCAAAGTTCTCGAGAGGGCCCGTATGAGATCCAGGAGCGGATCAATCACGTCGTTTACAAGATTTGGTAGCCCCCACGAGGAAAGACGAGGGTTGTTCACTTCAACCGTTTAGCTCGGTATGCTGGGAACCATGACGATCAGGACGCTGAAGTGAGGCAGATCAGGTCACCCGAGGAAGACATGACACTGGAATCTTTCATGTCTCTACACTCCAATGGCCAGAAAGTCCAGAATGGCGTTGTCCAAGAAAGGCAGCAATATTTTTTCAAAGACCAGAGGGGGGAGGCACTGGAAATCATGGAAGGTACACGACACCTGTTCTACCTTGTGACGGAGAAGCTTCCACAACATCTGACCACCTACAGTGAAGCCCTCAGTCATCTTCGAGACGTGATGCAGTCACAGGACCTGTTTGGCCATTCCGAAGATGAACAATAACCGCGTGGACTGGCGTGTGGTGAGAAGAATGCTGGAAGTGATCTTCAAAGGGAGTGGCACTGACATCCTGGTGTGCTGCTTTTTTTCCAGGAGGACGTACAACGTACCAGAGGACAGTGGACTGCAATCACCACCGAACATCACAGTGCAGGTTTGCGGACAGTTGCCGATATCGACATGAGGACATTTCGGGGCGAAAAGCTCTAAGCAGAGAGCAGTGTGACGAGATATGCCCAGTGGTACGAACAAACCACTGTTCAGATAGTTTTGTTCTATTGTTCACGTAATTGTTCACGTAATGTATACTATTATCATGTTTTGTATTGTTTTTACTCTAGCATTTTGCATTTGTATTTGCTCTGTCCGTAAAATTTATTTAAATTTTTCCGTGGCTTTAAAGCATATTTGATTTGATTTGATTCCAGAAGCACAAGGTCTATTCGGTTTTCTACGTCTAGAATATTGGGGAACATTCGCCATCTATCGAGGCATTGAGGAGGATATAAAAGCTCCGCCATTCCGACAACACGGCAGTTCAAATTTTCATAAGCTGTGATTGTGAACATAAATAATATAAATAAACCGTGTGCTGTAGTGACTTAAAATAAATAAATTAAAACTGGACAAGTGTTTTCTATAGCGAAATTCGTAACAGTGGTGTCGGAAGTGAGATTTGACTTGTGCTTTAGAATCAGACATAAACAGTCATCATAATGACTGCGAATCTTGTTCTGCTAACGGGATTGAATGTCGCCGAGTTGAAGAGGGAGTTGGAGGAGCGTGACCTGGATACAAGCGGTAAGAAAACTGAAAGATTAGCTGAAGGATCAACTTCACCTAAACTCTAGGAAGATGGTCTTCCGAGAACCTTCTAGAGCGATGGCAGAACTTTGGAGGAAATCAAGCAACAATTGGCGGACAACTACAACTGCCTAAAGGATCATGTAGCGGCAAATCAAGAACCTTGAGAAGCGATTTTAAGACACAGTCAAGACCCTTGAAGAAGAAATGAAGCAAATGAGAAGGCAAGTGGCGGTAATCATGAAACAACCAGACGTCACAATCAAGCCGAGCAAAGGTGCTAGTGCTTAAAATGGAGTCTGATACCGTCCGAGTTCACATGAAAGCCCCTCAGTTTGATGGCAAGCTGTCATGGAACAACTACCATCGTCAGTTCAAGGCAGCAGCAAGGGCAAATGGATGGACCGGAACTGAAAAAGCGCCGGCATTGACTTTGGCACCTCGTGGGGAGGCAACGGAAATCCTAAAGACGCTAAACATCCAAGAGCAGAAAGACTACGATGTTCTGGTCAAGCATTTGGAGCGGCGATATGGACAGACTCAATTGGAGCACGTCTACCACTCTCAGCTGAAGAACCGCTCTCAGAAGTCCAACGAGAGACTGCAAGAGTTTCAAGCTGATGTAGCTCGCCTTGCACGACTGGCTTACCCAACCACGCCAGAAAACGTTATGGAGAGACTTGCTGTACAGGCCATCTTGGATGGACTACGGGACCAGGAGATAAGGATGTCCTTGATTCATCAACGTCCTGACAATTTGGTGGGTGCGCTGGTCAAGGCACTGGAACTCGAAGCAGTGCTGTAGGCTTCGTGAGAAGGATCATCAAAGAAATACACACCTCCAAGTCAAGGGAGCTGCGGTGCTGAAACTTTGGAGAACCTTGGCATCGTAGCCGCTGTAAAAAGGAGGTACGGGCACCTGCGTTGGCATCGGTAAACAAGGATCATCTAGAAAAATCAAGCCTCAAGAATGTTTATGGCTTGTCAGGGAGACCAGAGCTCTTTCACATAAAGCCAAGAAAAAGGAAGCGAGCGTTCGTAGGACAACTGTAGTGGATGATTTCTATCAATCCAGTAGCGGATCAATGCCACCACGAGGTGACATTAGTATTAGCGTTTAGCTCGGTATGCTGGGAACCATGACGATTAGGACGCTGAAGTGAGGCAGAACAGGTCACCCGAGGAAGACATCTCACTGAAAACTTTCATGTCTCTACACTCCAATGGCCAGAAAGTCCAGAATGGCGTTGTCCAAGAAAGACAGCTGGATTTGTTCAAAGCACCTCACTGGCTCACTGGGTCACTGAAGACCTTGGTATGAGGAGTGGTCTTGCTGCTGCTTTCAAGCGAAAATTTGGACAACTGGAACATCTACGACGACAAAGACCAGAGGTGGGGAAGGCACTGGAAATCATGGAAGGTACACGACACCTGTTCTACCTTGTGACGAAGAAGCTTCCACAACATCTGACCACCTACAGTGAAGCCCTCAGTCATCTTCGAGACGTGATGCAGTCACAGGACCTGTTTGGCCATTCCGAAGACCAATGACCGCGTGGACTGGCGTGTGGTGAGAAGCATGCTGGAAGTAATCTTCAAAGGGAGTGGCATTGACATCCTGGTGTGCTGCTATTCTTCCAGGAGGACGTACCAGAGGTCAGTGCATGGACTGCTATTTCCACCAAACATCACCAAACACTGCAGGTTTGGGGACAGTTGCCGATATTGACATGATGACATTTCGGGACCAAATGCTCTAAGGAGGAAGCAATGTGACGAAACATGCCCAGTGGTACGAACTTCCAAGGCGACCGACAGCGGACACGACGTAACAACCATTGAATCTCGCTATCGAAAATCTCGGCTTTTTTCCCGTTTGTCACAAGCCCAAACGACTCTTTAGATTCCAGAAGCACAAGGTTTATTCGTTTTTCTATGTCTAGAATATTGGAGAACTTTCGCCATCTATCGAGGCATTGAAGAGGATATAAAAGCTCCTCCATTCCGACAACAGGGCAGTTCAGATTTTGATAAGCTGGTGATTGTGATTATTTTGAACATAAATATTTGTGGTATTGTAAACCGTGTGCTGTAGTGACTTAAAATAAATGAATCAAAACTGGACAAGTGTCTTCTATAGCAAAATTCTAATCATGAATATCCCTACAAGTCTTTTCAAGACAACGCAACATTTGATATGATTGCGGAATAACATTGTTAACATGTTCATTACAAATTAGTTATCTGTCAAAGGTTACTCCTAAATCGTTGATTTGTTCTGCAGACCTCAATTATTCGACTCTATTCAACGAGTAATTAAACGTTATTACATCTTATATCTATAAAACCTCATTACCTTACATTTATCAACATTTACATTCAGACAATTTTCCTCACACCATTTGTTCAATCTATTGAGGTCTCATTCTCAGGATATTTTCAAAATCCACGCTTATGGGTTATATAGAGAATGACAAGATTCCACAGTAATTATATTATATACAAAACCAGAAAAGTTTTTGAATAAAACCTGTTTCGCAAAGATTGTCCACAGTGTCTATATGAACAATTTTCCTCTCAGAGGCACTATATCCAAGATATCGCCAAAAGTCTACACTCTCTCGCTGCTGGAGATGAAGAGGTGGAGCTAAACCCAGTGATGGATGTGGAGACACACGACAGATAAAGGCAAAACAGTTTGATTTAATACCTCGACGGTTTGTCGTTTGCTTGCGAAATAGAGGGAATAAGTCGTTTTTTTGTAATTAAGGTCTCTGCAAGCAGTAGATTTATGCTTGGAAAACAAATTTTCTCTTAATGCCTGCTAATGTGTTTTATATTTATGGCAGTCGAAAGGAGAGATACTTTTTCGAATTGGCATTAAATCATTGGGGCTTAGTCGTCATTGTTTGCTGATTTGAAGACGTTTTGGGATTTTTTATTGAGCTATTTAGATAATGACTATCTTTAATCAATTATTGCGAATCTTACTTTTTCTTGTCCGGAATCCTACATAGGCAATTAGCTACAGAAAAATACATTATTGATCTAGGTGAGTTCTAACATTAGTTTTGGTATTAAATTGGGACATAATCAGCGAGTAAAGTGAAAAAAGAAAATACATTGAAGCAACTTATAGATGTAGTGGTTCTTCACGTTCATGATCATATTTTACCGATCAATGCTGCAAAAACGCAGCAATTAATCGCTTCCATCAGCGAGACGTCTTCATTTCTCAACCCGTCCCAATAAATAATACTGAGTAATGAGCAAAAACCCCATTCGTTGGTATTGATTGTCAGACTAACCAAATGATAGATTGGTTAATTACCAACTCAAGAGGCCGGCATCGTTATATTTCAAACCAGCTCGCGGCGGTGAAGATTGAGTTAGAAACCATCGTGCAATCCCAATATCTTATCGTCTAGAAAAAAATCCGCTTTACCGAAATAAGCAGCACTCTTTTCTACTCAACCTCAACCGATAAGATGGCATTAAAACGATCAAAATCCGATAAGTTAATCCCGAAAAGGAGCCACGCTTGCAAATTCGAACGGAAAGCTGCTGCTCTCATACATATTTAGACCGAACGAAAATTAAGACGGACATTTTGTTTGTTTGATGTCCGTTACGTTAGTGACAGCAGACAGCGTTCGATCCTGTGCAGGAATACGGACGTTGTAATTATCGAGACTGACAAGCTCCTGCGGGGTTAACGAAACTATTTTTGCATTATTTAGTGCTACTTTGGTTTCTGCATCACCTTAAATAAATCCTATCTAAATACATTTATATTTTATGTGCACAATGGTTGATAATACCCAGAAAAACCAAACCTGTTAACGACAAATTATTATACTTTATACAGTGTGTCCAAGATAAGAATGTCTTATAGACTTGAAAATACGCAACTTTTCTGTGATTCAACCATCTTCGTATCTCTTATGGTTTCCAAGATACCCATGATAGACATCCTCATCTTGGACACACTGATGTGTTTACCAATTTCCAGATTACCTCCAATAAAACCTGATTGATTATATTCAGGATTCAGGCGTAACGATCTTTCGGGGTATTGTCCCTGACTCCGAAGCCTCTGATGAGCTTATTGTGTCTTTTTTGTACCTCTCTTGTAGTCTGTATAAATTTTGTAGCTGTTCCCACTGTTTTCCTGTCTGACCTTTGAGGAATGGGTGTAGATTCCCCAATATACCTTCTCGTGAAGTTCCGTGCTTCACTTCATTGCAGAGCCTACACATGGGTCCATCGTTGAGGAGACCCATGGTATGCATGGGTTGCAGTTTCCAGTAGTCCAGTTGATATCCCCACGCTGTTAGATTGCTAAGCTGCTTTCTACTGAATTTCAGTAGAATGCTCCCAGAGTGGCAATAAGATTTTGCTGACAATCCCAGACTGGCTTAGGTTCAGTTTTCCGTCAGCAGAGAGATTTGATTGCCACTCTGGATAAGGCTTTTCCATCCTTGGTAACCTCCCCTCAGGTTCATATGATTTCAGCGTTGGAAACCCTTTGATTCCGGCGCCTGTCCCCCGGCCTGATTTGGAACCGTCTGTGTCCTATATATTACTCCATGTGACCTTCGGAGTTGTTCCACCGTTCCCTATGCCCAGTGTAGCTTGGTTGTGAGTTTGTGCATGGACGCCTGTTGTTTCTAGACAGAGCCGTAGAGAACTGTTACTACAGTAAAGCCAGTAGTGGATTTGGAAAACAAGTTTTGCCTACTGCTCTTTATAATTGTGGTTTTTCCTCGATAAACTATTTTCTGAAGGTGTGAGTTCCACGAGAGCTTGCCACCTGTAGTTCTTGTACGAAGAATACGGCTCAGCGATTCACCTTCAGGTTCACCATCCTGCACCAGTTGCCTATACGATGGTCAGGGTTGCCTGCATCAGTTCTGACAACGTTCTGTTGTGCTTGCCTATGACTAGTCTTGCTACATATCGTCGCCATAGCTTTGGGCGTAGAAACCCTTGTTGTTTAATTCCACCAGTATTTCATTTGGACTATAAGTTTCGAAGAAGAGGGGATACAGGAGTCCTCTCTGTAGTATAGTTACTTGAGTCTTCTCATTGTCACAGGCGATGTAGATCAGCCCTTCTCTGCAGCTGCTATTTTTGAACCGAGGACCAGTTCTGGGTTCGCATTGAAATAACTTCCGGAGTAGAGTTTGTTTGTGGAAATCTATACATTGGACCTCATTTGGAGTTTTGTCCGGATAGCTATTCTTAGCGCAGCCAGGGTAGGTTTCTCCATTTGAAATATACGGGGTCTTACCTCGTGATGCCTTTGTCTGGGGTTGGTGTATTTCCCTCAGAGCGTTCCTTCATTAAAGTGGGGTTTTTGAAGAGAGATATTAGCAATATATAAATATGATTAATAAAGACAATCGACTTGCAAGATAAACAGTAAAAATATTTTACTTCTATTGTGACGTCACAAGTTTCAAGACAGGATACGCACGTTTCTGGTGGGCGGAGCCAGGTGGAATTTTCTATCATTATTACTAAATTATTTGGGGCCGCAAGATAATTTTTCAAACGTTAATGGCAATACTAGATCCCTTTGACTATATATCTCGACCCTAATCTTAATATTTTTCCCATTTCCAAAAATGTGCAAATTGCTCGTTACCAATATCTGTGATGAGTTTTTAAAGGTTTTAATCTTGTGTTGGCTGTATTTTTGGATTCTGAACGAGCGTTTCAGACTGTAGATGAGATCTACGGTAACCGAAGCATTTTCTAACTACATATATATATACTTATTTTTATATTAAAATTAGTCTTCTTATGTAGACTTATTATGTGACACTCTCTATAACAAATATCACCCTAACAAAATAAACATTTAAAACCAGGTAGAGATAATGATGATTACATGAAGTAGTTTACCTATACCATACAGGGTGTAAATACTGTGAACAAATATGTGCGAAAAAATTCAGGGGGTGATTCTTGGATTAATTTGAAGAAAAAAACTCTCCATGAACCTATGTACTAAAAGTCCTAACCTTTGAGATACAGAGTGTCAAAGTTTTTAGAAAAAAAAACGGTTTTTTATTGATTACTCAAAAACCTTTTAGCTATTTTGACAAGATTTGACACGCTTATTTGTGAACATAAGGGTCTTTCTTTTGTGTAATAAAAATAAAATTATTTATTCCAGTGGCGTCCAGAGGGTCATCCAATTCATATTTATAGGTAAATTTATGGTACATGATGTGACAGCACTGCTTTTTGTAGATTTTATAATTTTTTTAGATGAATCAATGAAACATGTTGTTTTTTTGTCTTTTTGATTTTTGTGGTATAAACACCGTTTTCTGTGTACCTTATTGAAATGATAAACGGTTTTTAATCTTCATCTTGATTACGAAGCATACAGAAAAAACAAAAACGACAAAAAAGCAGCATTTTCAATTGCTTGCCCTTTAAAAAAGCAGTGGCGTATCATAATTTTACTTATAAATATCAATTAGATTATACCCTCTGGGACGCAACTGGAATGAATGATTTTATTTTAATCGCACGAAAAAATCATGCTTATGACGACGACAAATGATCGAGCCAAATGTTGTCAGAATCAGCTGAAAGGTTTTTGAGTGATCAATAAGAAACGTTTTTTTTTTCGAAGAGAGCATCGTGTCCGGCTACTTGCAGGAAAATGGTTTTAAATTTTTATCTTGAAAACGAAGCTATAGATATAGAAATAACTAAAGAGATAAATAAGCAACATCTTTGATTGCTTGATCTGAAAAAATTATAAAATCTTCAAAGAAGCAATGGCGTGCCATAATTTTGCCAATGAATGTCAAACATATGACCCTCTGATAAGGGGCGCCAAATTTTGCCAAAATTAGCTTGAATGTTAATGAGTGATCAATAAAACACCGTTTTTTCATTACCCTGTATCTCGAAAGTTAGGACTTTATAAAGACATGAGTATGTTCATATAGTCTTTTTTTTTCAAATTAACCCAATAATCACCCGCTGATTTTTTTTTCTCACTTATTTATTTACACCCGCATAATGGATTTGATTCTATTCTCATTGTCTTATGCCCCAATAAATAATATAAAAACTAACTATACTTAAAGGGCGACACCGTCTTCTGTCACAGTCAGTGACAGAGTGATAATTCTACCGCTTTGACATTATTTGATATTTGGCGGCACACTTCAATTATTAGACAATTGATTTTCAACTATAAATCCTTTTTTGTTCATGAAATTTCTGGTTATGAAAATTGTCAAGAAAAGAAAATAAAGATAAATTCTAGAATAATATTAATAATAATGATAAAATGATGATCAAATGTTGAGAAAAACCATTAAAATAAATTATTATTAAAAAAGATATAAATAACATAAAATAATGTAGGTAACTATTAGGTATAGTCCGGGAGGTACCGTCACTTTTGGCCGTGTCATTTCAGTAGTTTTGGTTTCGCCGTCAAGTTATAGTTTTTGTTATGGGGATAATATACAAAATTGTCAGCTGGCGCGCTGGCGCGACGGTGCGACTCGGGGCCCAGCGGTGTAGGTAGAAGATTATTTAGTTGACATTTTTTGGTACATTTCAGTACCTACAGCTGAACATTTCTGAATAGATTCGTGATAAGATGTAAATTGAAAAAAGAGTTGTCAGCTGCATAAGTGGCAAAAGTTGTCAGCCTTTTATGTTTTTTTACACATTGACACGGCCTGCTGACAAATTTTTCCACTGATCTTATGCAGCTTCAATTTACACCGTATAACGATACTGTTCACTGATTTTCATAAGCTGTACTGAAATTACTCAAAATTTTGTACACTTCAATATAGTCTTCTACACCGTTAGGCCCCGTATGGTTGCGCCAGCAGACAATATTTAAATTACATACAGTGCTTTTTCTTTAATTTCTTCCCCCCCCCCCCTTTTTCTAGGTGTTGAAATAGCAAGCATGTTTACTATGTTTTGACATAAAATTGAAATTGAAAAATTCAAGATGGCGGCTGTGCGCCATCTTGGAATGTTTTTGTTAAATTTTAATAGGGGTCATGTGACACCTCATTTTGAAGGTCCTCCTGAGTACTTTATAACCCTAGATTATTGAGTCGATATCTTCAAGTACTACAAAATGACGGTACATTCAATTACTACATTGATACATACACTTTAAAAAAAATCGTCAAATTCAATTCAAAAGATGCTGGAAATATTCTTGACATAAAGTTTGGGTAATGAATAGATGACAAAAATGTCAAAAAAGAATTTTTTGAATTGAACTTAACGATTTTTTTCAAAAAGTGTATGTTTCAATGTAGTAACTAAATGTACCGCCATTTTGTAGTACTTGAAGATATCAACTCAATATTCTAGGGTTATAAAGTACTCATCAGGATCTTCAAAATGAGGTGTCACATAACCCCTATTTCTATTCAAAAAAACATTCCAAGATGGTGCTCAGCCGCCATCTTGAATTTTTCGTATATCAATTTTATGTCATTACATAGTCAACATTTTTGTATTTCATCACCTAGTAAGTTGAGTCGTTCAAAAAATAAAGGGGGGGGGTACATTAAAGAAAAGCACTGTGTGTCCGTGTGTCCATAACAAAAACTATAATATTTTGACGGCAAAACCAAAAGTACTGAAATGACACGGTCAAAAGTGACGGTACCACCACACGAAAGTGTGAAAAAAAGTTCAATAATTACTATCACAAAGAAAGGACGAATGATGAAAAAATATGTCTGAATATAGTAATAAATACATGAATAAAAGAACTGACAAACAAAACCACGTTTAATTCTTTTGTATAACGCGGGTCAGAAAAGACGAAAGGGGGTGGAACAAAACCGGCCCGCCGATCTGCGGGCTGTTTTCTAAATGTTTGTCGTTAATTCATCATAATGATTCATATGCGTTTGAGAACGGGACCCGTTTTTACACCCCCCGAACGTTCAGGGTGTAAATTACAACTTTAAGACAGCTAGTCAATAATATAACTGCCGCCAGCTATGCTCGCTGTATCCTCGATGAGGAATGAACAATGGATGGATTATTGCAGTCTTTTCACTTGCATAGAAATATGCGGAGATAATTTCTCGCAGGATTGTTGCACCAGTTCTATCAGCGCTACATAACCTATACTCTTAGTAACCAGGTATGATCGACATCGAGTCTATCAAGAGGGTACAGTATATAGACCTTCAGGGATACCCACAGGAGCTCTATCAATATATACATGGAGTACCATCTAAAAAACGAACTCTTTTGTTTTTTTTTCTTATGACAAAAAACTTTGTAAGGTATCCTACATCAAATTGAAATGGTATCAAAATAAAATGAACACTGTACTTGATGTTGATCTTGGCCAATTTACCATTTATTTTATAGTTTTAATACTATCAAATAAATGTCTGTATACTCATTCAATGTCCTCACAAGGACAATATTTGCGGACTAACTGTCCAGATGACACAGCAAACATTCACACACAGGCCCTATGTGTCTCGGATCCTGTTAATTTATGATTTACCGGAATTGGTTTTGTGTGTGTGTTGAAACATAATCACGCTGAGAAAATTATTTTTGGCCAGGGTTGATGGACGTTTGGCTCGATGGACCGCAATAATTGTTGCTAGAATGGCTTTTGGACCGATTAAGATATAGAAACATTCATTCTTTTTTTTGACGTCCCTTATAACAAAGACCTATGCAAAAACTCCTCAAATAAAAGTTATGGAAAATTAATTAGTCTGTAAAAAAGCTCTCATACATTTTATCCTAAATTCCACTTATTTTAGTTATACATTAGAAAAGGCATAAGGCACACATTTCATGAAAACGTTGCTATTTTCTAACGCCCCTTATAATCAAGACGGTACGATCTATGCAAAAGCTCCTCGTGTAAAAGTTGTGGACAAACTATTGGATAAAAACTTATACATTTTACATGACACATAAGAGGCTCTCAAAATCCGTCATAAAAAATCCCGGACCGTATTTAAAAAAACAAAGTTGATGATGGCTGCTCATAGACGAAACGTCGGTTCTTCAATTTAATAACGCTATCTTGTAAAGAGCAAAAAGTGGCAATGAAGGAGTTCCATTCATTTCAAAATATCTCTTCAAATGTGGTCAGAAAAAAATTAAAACAATTTTGAAAAATTTCGTATTTTTTCGGATAATTTCGGACTTAGTCGGAATTTCTTTGCTTTTGGAACGGCATTTTGTTAAGCATCAAAATACGCAACTTTACCTCCCTTTAACCGACCTTGTATCTCTCACGGTTTTCAAGATTCTCATGATAGACATCCTTTTCTTGGACACACTGTATATCTCAAAGCTGAGTAGAATAAATGAGTTCGACTGAATAAGAAATTTTTTTATAAATAACATGCACTTTAGCATGCGCGTAATTTCAAAGTCCCTGCAATCGATTAATATTTTCGATGCGTCGCGACGCTTTACTCTTGGTAGGCGTCGAATTTTTTTAACTTTGAAAAATAACCACTCGACCCCATACATTGTCTACTTTTTACAGAAATCAAATATTCCTATTCGTTTCCGAGATATTCACGTGCGGAGTTTTAAGTGAAAAGCCCTGTATATTTTTTTTAAAGTCATAATTAGTGAAGGTTTTGAAGGGGTAGTGGGTGTTTTTCTCCCCAACTTCTACGCTACTGGAAAAAATACTGTTTTGAGACGGTCGACTTTAAAGGTTATAAACCTTTAAAGTCGACCGTTGGGGATTTCGGAATGGAGACGCGTAATTGTATGCTCAAAAATATTCTTCCTTTTTTTTATTTTGAATCGATACCGTTATGTAGATACATGGTGAAAACGGAAAATGTGCATTTTTGAAAAACAACAATATTTTGCTTATTATAAAATCAAAGCATTTCCGAATTTTCAGGATATGGGTGGGAGTATGAGAAGATTTTAAAAACGACGTAAAAAAATTGTCGGCCTACTATGTTCCGCCCGTCCGAGGTCAACTTTTGTTTTTCTTATAAGCGCCATATTGAATTTCTCCATTTTCAAAATTCTCCCTGAAGATGTTTTTCAAAAATATAGAAAAGAGAAATAGAAGTTGACATGGCTGGACGCAATATGGTGGGCCTAATTTTTTTATGCCATTTTTTGAATCTTCGTATCATCTAACCCATAGCCTGTGAATTCGAGTGGATAATGTAGATTTTTAAACATATGTATTTTTCTTTTTCACCCTGTATTCACAGGGTGATTGACGGTAGATGGTGCCTTGGACTTTTACGGGGAACCAGCCATGGGATCGTTGTGAAAATGTGATTATATACATAAGGCGTGATGCTCTATCGATCTAAAATGTTTTCAGCGATGCGACGCTGCCGATTTTTTGAAAAAGTAGTCACAACTTTGCTATTTTAAATGAGACGCCGTGTATATTACTGTAATGTCCGCTTCTCTATTTGTTTTCCTATTATTTTTTCATAATACTTTCCTATACCTATCTTAAGCGGGTTTCAAGAAATTTATTCATTTTCATAATATTCTTTCTTTAAAATGAAGCTTCAATCAAATATCTGGTTCTAAGGTATTTGGATTCATAAGCAGCTAAAATTTTGGTGAGAGTTCACCAATATCCTGTGTTTTAGTTGTGTGTATGTACAAGGTTTTCTACTCCGTTGTACAGGGTCTTTGAAATAATGTGGTATTATCAAATATTCTTGAAAAAAATAAAATCTCCTTTCAAATGATATAGAATGGTCTTATACCTAAATGGTCAGGTTTTCGAAATAAAAGCAAGTTTTTGTAAAATTCGAATCATTTTGACATCTATTCGTCTCAGGCTGCCATACTTTCTAACTGCACATTACAGACATTTAATTATTGTTTTTTCATCAGCCAATATAAATGATAAGTAAAAAGCGGATAGCGATATTTCAATAGCCTAATAAGTGCAAACAGTTGAAAACATTCACAACAAAGATTTTCAATATGGCGACCGGTAGTTTCCAAAAGTTTTATTGTAATGTCATGGTAACCTTATACGAATATGGCAAAGTTATTAGAATTTTACTAAAATTCGTTTTTATTTCGAAAACCCAACTATATTGGTAGGTATAGGAACATCCTGTATCAATTAATTTGACAGAGAATTTCATTTTTTCTAAAATATTCGAAAATACACTAGGTGTTCCATTTGAAAAAAATAGCTATTTTCCTAACAAGTGTGGGAAGAGAAATTTCCGACACGAGAGTGCGTAGCACTCGAGTGTTGGAAATTTCTTCCCACAAGTGTTAGGAACGATATTTTTTCTACGAGCTTATTGAAAAAAGAATATCAGATTAATGTTATAATGTGAAATTTATTTATTTGAAACAATAACTTGACAAAACCATCGGTAACCTGGGTAGATCAACAGTATAACTTATTCGTTGTCAGAATATAGTGATTGTCATAATTTCTTCCCGCAAGTGTTAGGAACTATATTTTTTCTACGAGCTTATATGAAGGCGATTACTTATGCGAAAACATAACTATCATTGTTATATGTGAAATGTATGTTATTTATTTGAAACAATAATACACAATTTGACAAAACCATCGGTAACCTGGGTGAATAAACAATATAATTATTCGTTATCACAGTGATGTCACTTTTTTTTTTAATAAAATGCGAGTGTACAGAAGTCAAAATGAAAATTTTATTAAAGCATATAAGTATTTATAATGGAAATGGATTACGTTATGAAAACTGAAAACAATTTTATTTCAAAAATGCAATCAAAAATGTTACTTATGATAATTTATATTAAAAGTACAATTATTCATATGTTGCACATTTAAGATTGAAGTTAAATCAAACAAACGGTTTGAGCAAGATGGTACATCATCAGACACAGCAGCATTTATGGTGTCGTTGGAAGTAGTAGCTTTAGCTGCCGGCTGCAGACATGTGGTCGACTCGATTTGATGTATGGTATTATTTTGTGAAACATTATCCGTTGAAATTTTTTTAGCAATTTCCAATTTATGTGCCACTGATTCATCTATGTAACTTTCCGTAACCGTTGAAGATTTCCAACCTCCGTGTCGTTTTAGATCCATAATATCTGTTCCAGAAGAATTGGCCAATAAAGTTGCGGAGGACCTCCGAAAGCAATGTCCGGTAAACTCTTCAGGATTTGGAAGCTTAAGGAATGCGGCTATATCGGAAGGAATTTTCCCAATTTTATTTATTCCTACGCATTGCACTGTACATTTACCATATTGATAATTTATGAAAAACCTTTGATGGGTAGTATTTGATGGACGCAGGTCTATATATTGTCTATAGTACTTCATGTATGTTCCACCGGAAACAACAAATGTTCGTGTTACATGTGTCTTGGTGTCTGGTATTTTGACGACCAAGATGTCTGTTTTGTCTTCGATATTGTCCAAGGATAAATTGGTTAGCTCTTGGCGTCGGCAAGCTCCAGCGATTCCAAATATGGCCACCATTTTGTAAAGCAAATATATGTTGTCCGGAGCTTCGGATAAAAATTTGGCAATATCTTCCTTGGTCAACGTTCTAGACTTCTTAGGTGTACAGCCCGTATTTTTTTGTTTAATAAAGGCAATTACCTTGTAAAATTTGGTGATGTCTACATTTCTCTTCAGCTTTATCATCGTTTTCAACATAGAATATCTGCACCATATTGTGGACGGCTTCAACTTCTTCATAAGTTCTGCAAAATATGCTAGGTAAACCTCTTCTTTGTCCCATGTATAAACGTTTTTTTTGTGGCACCAATCGTTAAAAAGGGAATATTCATGTTGGTATCTAGCTGAGGATTTCTTCGGCAAAGTTTCTAAAGAAGCTACATTTTCAAAGAAGCGGCAACGTCGCATCGCTGAAAACTTTTTAGATCGATATATATAATATATTTATGTATAAAATCAAATTTTCAGAACGATCCCATGGCTGGTTACCGGTAAACGTCTAAGTTACCATCGACCGTGAATCACCCTGTATACATTACGGTATCGATTCAAAATAAAACAGGTAGAATATTTTTGGTCATACAAATACAATTTCCAATATCCCCAAATGGTGCCATGTAGCTACTTTTATCTGGGACACCCTGTATATAAAGGTCCGGTCGCGTACATTTAGCCGCAACGAGCCCGTGAGCGTTAGACGGTCGAGTATCGAGCGTGTTCTCAATCATCAATCTAATGCTCAAACATATGGAACGTGCTCGTTGCGGACTCGGTGCGGATGAGTGTGTCACGCACGACCTTTAGTCGGCGGAACCGGACGTATCATGTTACAGAAATCCAAAATCCCGAAATGGGATGCTACCGTTTTTCATTCATTTTTCATGGTGAAAGATATTTTGTTGTGGATGGAGTTGACAGAATCCAGGAATTCTGTAATACACTCTTCACTGCTATTTCAAATAACTAAAATGTCATCCACTCGACGTTCGTAAGTCATAGACAGTAGGGACAATATGTTGGAGCACACCAACTGTGGAAGAGATGACTTCGACAGGAGGCTACCAACCTGGGCACTCTTCCGGAGGGATGCTTGGGAACAGATTTTTCACAACAATACAGAATTTTCCGGTTTATCCATATTTATCAACGAGTAAGCGAACTAAAGTCATTAACGAAATGTTGGTTCTGGATTCTGGAACTTCGTTTCTCTCTGAGGATGGTATGGAGCCAAGAGGAAAGCTCATAGCAGGGTGACTCGACAGGGAGACCACCTTGTAGATTTCAGGCCGTCCATTAAGGGATGTAGTCCTAGAGTTCATTGGCACAAGCTGCTTCTTTCTCTTATTGAAGGAAGTCTTCACGAGAAGCCAATTGTTGGGCCATTGCTAATGGCTTTAAACTCATTCCAGTGAAGAAAATCGGTAACTTTATCAATGAAGTCCTCCCTTCGCATCACCACAACACAAGAGCCTTTATCTGCCGTCGATACGATAATTTGTATTGAGTTTTTATTCTCTCTCAAGGTTCTTAGAGCCCGGCCATCATATAATTTCTGTCATTTTTATAGGTAGCTTGGCTTTGAGGATGTTCTGGTGAGAATCATCTTCAGGTTTACCTCCGATCTAACCCTATACCTACCGGAATATACCACTCAGATTTTGAAGTTGTCGAAATTGAATTGAATAAAAAGTCAGTTTAAAAGTTCCAGGTTCAGATTGTTATTTAGCTGAGACTACAAGAGGAATTATAGTATGTTCTTCTCAGCTACATCAGTATAGATTAAATGATGTTCTCTGCTTCAATTGACTGCGTTCCCTCTTCTCTTTTGCCAATATTTTAAGAAAGATTGAATTTTGATTTGTTTTCAAGAATTTCCCTTCTGTTGGTGTGATAGAACTGCAAAACACAAATCGAAATTATCGTAATACATCGAGAGCTCTTTGGCCAAACTTGGATATGGAAAAACAAGGAGCAGATTACTGATTACTGATTACTGAAGTACAGGCGCTACGAGTTCCGGGCTGTTGGCCCCGACACCGCAGCCTCTAGTTGGGCTTATTGTATCTTCTCTGTGCCTGTCTCTCAGTCGAAGAGCTCCATTGCCCGAATAAGGTTTATGACTCGTTCTACTGTTTCCCTGTCCGTCCTTCGAGGAGTGGTTGTGAATTCCCCATTATCTCTTCTCCAGTACGCCAGCGCTTCACATTCGAATACAATGTGGGAGGCTGTTTCCTCCTCCTCGTTGCACAGCCTACACATGGGTTCCTCGTTGAAAAGACCCATGATATGCATGTGTTTCCTTAGAGTGCAGTGTCCAGTTAATATACCTGTTACTTTCCTAAGCTGATTCCTGCTGAGTTGCAGTAGGCTTCCAGAAAATGATGATTCGATCTCGTCTGCCATCATTAATTTACTGTGTTTTAGACCTGGTGATTGGCACCATCTAGCTTTCTGTTGTTTTTTGGACCAACAGTTCAGCCAACCTCTCACAAAGGATTTTGTAATACCAATAGCAGGTTCTGGACCCAGAAGTGGTGTGTTTGCAGCTTTCCGTGCTAGTAGATCCGCCCGCTCGTTCCCAGCTATCCCTGAGTGTCCTGGTATCCATCCAAGAGTAACATCGTTAGATACTCCCAGTGTGACAAGGTTTTGCTGACAGTCCATGACTTGTTTGGATTTGGTTTCCCGACAGGAGATGGTTTTGATTGCGGCTTGGCTGTCACTAAGGATAAGGATTTTCCTTCCTCTGTAGCCTCTCCTGAGGTTTTCTTGCACGCATACGTTTATTGCATGTACTTCTGCCTGGAAAACTGTAGCGTACATCCCGAGTGGTTCACATGTTTCCCACTTTGGATTTTCACCTACGATTCCGGCACCAGTTCCCCGGGTTGTTTTGGAGCCGTCTGTGTACCATATTGCCCCATTAGCCATCCGGAGTTGTTTCACCGTTTCCTCTTCCCATATTAGCTTGGTCTTAGGAGACGTGCTAAAGTTGATATTTTTCAACATGATATCACTCCTCATTGTTACTAAGTGGTTCGTGACTGTGCTGGTTATCTTAGTGTGTCCTTGGGAGTTTGAGTGGCTCCAGTTCCCGGTGTTGCTAAGTCTATATGCTCCCATTCTTGCTTCCATTTTGATATAGATATCTAAAGGAGGTAGGTTAAGCATGGCCTCCATGGCAAGTGTTGGAGTGGTTTTCATGGCTCCCGTTACACAGAGACATGCTAGCCTCTGAACTTTTGCAAGTTCCGTGGCTGCTTGTCGCTGCTCGATTTTCGGCCACCAGACAACAGAGCTATAAGCAAGGGTGGGTCTTACCACGGTACAGTAGAGCCAGTGTACCATGCGCGGATTTATGCCCCAATTCTTTCCTATCGCTCTTTTTGTTGCCATTATTGTGGCTTTACCTCGATTCACTATTTTCTGTAGGTGTGAATTCCATGTGAGTTTGTCATCCAGGATGATGCCTAGGTATTTGACTTCTCTTACCACCTGCAGTTCTTGTCCGAAGAACATGGGTTTGAATAATTCCGCTGTCTTCCTCTTTCTCGTAAAGCTGACCAGGGAGGTTTTCTCAGGATTGACCTTCAGGTTCACCTTCCTGCACCAATCTTCCACGATTGTCAGAGCTGTCTGCATCAATTCTGATATTGTCTTGGTGTGTTTGCCAGTGATAAGTATTGCTACGTCATCGGCATAGCCTTGGGCGTAGAAACCTTTGCTGTTTAACTCTACCAGTAGTTCATCTGCGACTAGGTTCCAGAGGAGAGGGGAAAAGACTCCACCCTGGGGGCAGCCTTTAGCTGCCTCTATAGTTACAGTTTTGTCAAGCATAGTTGCTTGAATTCTCCTACCTTTCAGCATGTTTCTTATCCACCTACAAACTGTGTCTTTAATTCCACGCCGATTGATTGCGGTGGTCATTGAATCGAAGGAGGTGTGATCAAATGCTCCTTCTATATCAAGGAATGCAGCTAGGGCAACTCCTTGGTTGTTCAGTGGTTGCTCTATTTTATGAACAAGTTCATGCAGAGCAGTTTCACATGATTTACCAGGTTGATGGGCGTTTTGGTTTTTGTGTAGTGGCCTCTCTATTAGGGAGGTCTCCCTAATGTGCCTTTCAATCACTTTCTCCATCGTTTTGAGTAGAAACGACGAGAGATTTATTGGTCTGAGAGCTATCTTTCCTGGGTTTCGGTATAAAGACCACTCGTGAGAGTTTCCATATCATGGGTATGTGTCCCGTTGCCAGGCTTGCTCTGAATAGTTGGCAAAGCATCGATATGAGTTGGGCTTCGCCCTGCTGCAGGTGTGCCGGTATTATCCCATCGCATCCAGGTGCTTTGTATGGTTCGAATGAGTTTATGGCCCATTCGATTCTATTTGGTGTCACAATCTGTCGGGCTGTGACCCAATCATCTCTTGATCCTCTCATCCGGAGGATCTCAGGAGATAGGGAGTTGACTCCCTGTTGCGAGTTGATTATGGTCGAGTCTGGAAAGTGTGCCCTGAGTAGTGTCTCAATGGTTTCTTCGCCATTTTTCGTGTATTCCCCATTTGGTTTCTTTAGTGTTCCCATTGGTGGAAGGGGGTCTTTAGCTAGGATTCTCTGAAGGCGTGCGCCTTCCGAGGTTTTTTCGACCTCAGTGCAAAACTTCCTCCAGGAGTTCCTCTTAGCTTCCCTTACTTCTTTGTTGTATTTCGTCAGAGTATGGTGGTATTCATCCCATTCACCGGTTTTCTTGGCCACATTGAAGAGTCTGCGTGTTTCCCCCTTCATCTTGTCAAGTTTCTCGTTCCACCAGGTTGTGTCCTTGCATGAAGAACGCCGGATTAGCGGACAGCTTTGATGGTATGAGTAAATTATAGCGTTTTGTAGTTGTTCTGCTACCACCTCAACATCAAATCTGTTACGCATACGTTCCTTGATCCCGCTCAACCCCGCCTCCAGCTCCTCCCGGTATTCAGTCCAGTTCGTTTTGCGTGGGTTGCGGTACATTTCTGACGGCTTGTCAATACTATTGATTTCCATCAGTATATACCTATGGTCCGACAGGGATGGTTCATCGGATACGCGCCACCGCTGGATATCGGGATTAATACGGGAGGAGGACAGAGTGACATCAATAACTTCCGACCGTATGCGGTTTGCAAAAGTAGGCTTGTTGCCCTTGTTTAGAATCTCCAAATCATGGGTTATAATAAAATCCAATAAAGACTCACCTCTTTTGTTGATATCGCTGCTCCCCCAGATGGTGTGATGCGAGTTGGCGTCCATACCTATTATACACTGTAGGTTTCTCTGCCCACAGTGATTCACTAGTTTCTCCAGGTCTTCCGATGGTGGGGGTCTGGGTGCATCGTAGGGAAGGTAAACCGAGGCTATTATGATGTCCTTCTGGGTTCCTTCCTCTTTGTAGCTTAGTTGGACGGCTACTTGATCCCTGGAATTTAGTTCTTTAATATTAAGAGCCTGCACTCCGTTTCTCACGTATATGCAAGCTCTCACGTTACCTGTTGATTGCTCCTTGTAAAAGATCTTACCTCCAGTGTTTCCTAGACCGGCTATTTTTCCCTTCGTGATCCAGGGTTCTTGGATGATGGCCAGGTCTATGTTTTTCTTTGCCAGCTGTTGGCAAAGGGCAGCAGATGCTCCCTTACTGTGCTGAAGGTTTATTTGTATTACCCTCAGCATCGGGAGCCTCCTTCTTGAGAAGTCTGAAGGTTAGCTGCATTAACCCAAAGTAGGCCCGGAGATTCCGGTTTTGCAGCTCCTTCAGAGATCTGCTGTCAAGACCGACAATGAGTGTCATGCCCTCATTGTCCGTCTTGTGGCTGATTATTCTCCAGTCCTCGGTCTTCAGCCCCATGTTCTGGGTTTTGAGGAACTGCAGAGATTTTGCCGGTTCCTTGATTCCCGCGGATTTTGTCGGTATCCAGACAGCAGCCCTCACGACTGGCACCACTCTGTGTGCCAGGCCAATCCGAAGACTGGTTCCCTCGTAGGGGCTGAAGCCTGGAACCACCCGCAGCAGCCAAGTCTTGGCAGCTTCATTGGCGCAAGTGATATAAATCACCCCACCTCTGGAGCTGCTGTTCTTGAACTGAGGACCAGTTCCGGGTTCGCATTTGAACACTTCCCGGAGTAGAGACTGTTGTAGGCCTCTACACTGCTCCTCAGTGAAGGTTTCATCCGGATATTTCTCGGAAGTGATGGCCATTCTAAGCCCGGCTAGGGTTTCGCTGTAAGTTTTCCCAGTTGATGTACTGGGTGTTACTTCAGCATCCCCCTGCCGTGACCTTTTCTTGGCGCTTTTTTCTGGGGTTGGTGTGTTGCCCTCAGAGCGACCCCTCTTTGCAGAGGATTTGTTTGCAGGGGTCCTAGGTTTACCTGATGCTCCAGGCTCTGAGGCCCGAGCATCAGGTTTCTCAGTGTTCCCTGAGCTATTCGGGAGGGTTCTATTCCCGGGATTCCTATTTGTCCTCGGTTTACGAGGCCGTATAGGCTCTCCCTTGGCTTTAGCCCTCTGGATCGCAAGCTTCCTTCGCTGGGCTCCGGAAAGCTTTGCCATTTTGTTCAGGCTGATGTTGCCAACGCCTGAACTAATGGCAGATACACCGGCACCGGGGATTGCATCACTGCTTCCCTGGTTACCTGTGGTTGGTTCATGAGTTACATCGAGGTTTGATTGTTCCTCGGATGCCAGAACGTGTGATTGGCCCTCCCCAAAATCCGTGGGGCCAGCGTTGGCCACCGGGGCTTCCACCCGGTCGGAACCAACGGTGAGATTGAAACTCACTTGGGGTACAAGGTCCTCAGGTTTGTCACACATCGTTCCTAGGTGCTGGTTTTGGTCCGCCCCGGGGTATTTAATTTCCCCGGTACCTCCCATATCTGGGAGGCATTCCCCTATCCGCCACCTGGGAAGGCGCCCGATAGGGGACCAGCAACCCCCACGGGAGGAGCAGATTACTAGAATAAGAAGCTTTGGTCAGTGACGTCACTGACTATACCGTGTATCCCGCTCTTTGCTGATTTTGTCGCTTTCCTCTCAACTTCAACATCAATTTAAATAGATCATGATCACAACACATTCCAAGCTGATATCTAGAATTTATAAATCCGATCAAAGACCCATAGCGAGCGAACAATATGAAATTTATAATGACAAGAAATAAATGAACAACATCATAATCATTAATTAGAAATGCAGTCTGAAAATGCAGATTTAAAAGTGGAGAGAAACACACCGGCATGGGCCGGTGTTTCTCTCCACCACCTTATCTCGATCTATTTTGCTGCAGAAAATACGTTATTTATGATCGGGAGGGAGTTACCTGTTTTTGACTTGTACAATTCAATGCTATACCAACGACTTATAATATTATAAATCACAGGAATGGAAAACATTATCGTGATTGGGCCTGCCCAGCAATCACTCAATGTTACCGCGATGGATATTATAAAAGGCGTTGGTATTCGAACCTCTTTCTTGCTATCTTTGTCTGATTTTAATATATTATGCTTCGAGGGAACGGGTTTTTGTAATATTGTGATGTATAGCTTTTTTGCAGCTTTTCAAAGTGATGCTGAAGTCAACGGGGTTTAACTCTGGACTGTTCGCAGGTCGTTTCATTGCTTTGGTGTCAAATTGCTTATCAATTTTCTATACTCTGTATCCGTTCTTCTCAAAAGTTGGAGCAATTTTATTTGAACTCAAATTTCTCCTGAAATTTCAACGGACCCTGTATATTTTATCTTTGTTTTTTAAAGCAAATTTTAGGGTGACATAATTAATTCTCTATTGTTGATAGTTTCGGAGTCAAACATTTTTTTCTTGGTTAATCTAACTTTGAACGTGATTTTCTCCAAAACTTTTCAATAGACTCTGTATAGTTTATCGTTATTTTTCAAATCAAATTTTATGCAGAATTCGATGATGGAACAATAATTTCTTTATTGTTGATAGTTTCGGAGTTATAAATTTTTTTCTTGGTTGTTCAAACTTTGAACGTAATTTTCTCCTGAACTTTTCAATGGACCCTGTATATTTTATCGGTGTTTTTTGAAAGCAAAATTCAATGATGAAACAATTATTTTTATATTGTTGAGAGTTGGGAAGTTTTTTCTTGATGCTCTTCTATTAGCTAACTATTTTGATTTTCAGCAGAAAAACGTCTGATTGTCAATAGGTGAGGATCTACCCCACGTATTTAACTCTGCGTGACTAGATCCACACTCATTAAAATTTTAACATTTCTTTTTGCTTTTCACAATGTTTTTTTCATCATTAAAAAAAATCTAAAAATATTCTGCTGAAGTTGAATATGATACCTATTTTCAAATTATTAAAAAAAAAATGGAAACACATATTATGTAAGTACAGGGTCATTCTGTATAAATTGACCCAAATGCTATGCTTATTTTCTTGGTTTCAAAAATATATAGATTGAAACCTTTGTGATGAGTCCTTCAGGAGATATTCAAGTTTAAATATAATGTGTAAAAAATCTATATAATCAAAATTCTATTATTTTTGACATAGCAACAGGGATGTGAATTTTAATTTTTAAACATATTTAAACTTGAATATCTCATGAACGACACATCAGAAAGGTATCAAACTATTATATTATATGTATATTTTTGAGATCATAAGGAAAATAAGCCTTTTCATAATACAGTAGAGACTCGTTAATCCGGATCAATTAAGGCAAGAGTTAATCCGAACTAGCAAGAAATCCGAATTATCGAATCTTACATTTTTATACATCTTTATTAATAAAAGTCTGTAAAAATGAACACATTTTATTTCCAAAATCTCAAAACAAAAGTTGTTTTTGATATTTACACCTAAACTAAGGCATGTAAATATATAATGTAGTCTTGCATCTCGGAAATAACGTGTTAAGACAAGTTGACTTGATGACAATATGTAGCAAAAAATGGTCGAGAATCCGGACTATTGAGACATGCGATCCGGATTACAAGGTACATAATTTAGCCAAGCGTTAAGTCCGGACTACCGCAATATCCTGATTACCGCTCTCCGGATTAACGAGTCTCTAATGTATATGATAATGATAATATACAGGGGGTTCCATTGAAAAAAAATCTACTTGCGGAAAAATATTGATATTCCGATAGTCTTTTGTTTTTTTTGATAAGATTTTTGAAAAGTTCAGATGAATATCTGAAACTTTCATATTTACAAAATTTTCATATCTCCATAGATAACGCCGCTAGCATATGGGTCAATATACAGGGTGTCCGGAAAGTCAACGATGATACTGAAAGGGGTGATAAAACAACTCATATAAGCTTCCAGAAAAACATAATATTTTTTTTTATTATTTTTTATTTGACTGCTCCCCACCACCTTTTCCTCCGCAATCACAAGCCAGTCACGAAAATTTCCACGTATTTAGTAAAAAAGAAAATAAAAATAAATTATTTCTCGGTAAAATAAGATTTCTTACTGAATATTTTGAACTTTTAGTGGCAATATTTCGAAAACCATAGAGTTTTTACTAAGGTCATAATAATATTATGTTTATCTGGATGCTTATGAGTTGGTCCATCACCCCTTTCCGGACACCCTGTATACGGTATGACCCTGAACATTTGTACATACAGGGTGGGCCAACGAAGGCTCTACTCTACTATAACTATTGTTCGGACTTCACTTCGATTTTAGGGGGAACAGATTATGTGATTCCCGTAACCACAATCCCCTCGCGGCGGTCAACACCAACCCCAAATTTTCAAATGGAAAGGGGGGTCGAGTGATAGCTTATTTTGGAGGCCCTGGGACTATACGATTACAACTGCCGAGTTTCGAGCCTCTGCTGTCATTCCTGTCATTTTTTTTTATTTGTTTTTTCATTTAATAAATAATCACCCGCAAGTGTCAACTTCTCCAAACTAAGAAGATATGATGAGGAACAGAAGATCTTCAAAATGAGCTATAACCTAATCATTTTGACGAGGATGTACCTATTTCAGAAAAAAAAACTGGGGTGAAAGAAATCCTCGTGAAAATGATTGGGTAATAGCTCATTTTGAAGTTCTTCTGTTCCTCATCATATCCTCTTTAGTTGATGAGGGAAGTTGACTGTTGCGGGTGGTTATTTGTTATATAAAAAAAAAACAAATTTTGTCAACCTTTCATAATAACAGGAATGACAGCAGAGGCTTGAAACTCGGCAGTTGTAATCAGGGTCGAAGGGCCTTAAAAATAATCACTCCCATCCAAATTTTGTGGTTGGTGTTGACCCCCGCGAGGGGCTTGTGGTTACGAGAATAAAAAAATCACATAAATATTTCCCTCTCAAATCAAAAATCGACAGTCCGAGTATTTTCCAAAATAAAACGTTAAAGACCGGAAAATCGGAGTGTAAAGTTTTCGTTGGCCCACCCTGTATGTAGGAGCTAGAAGTTACCAAAAAAAATGGGACAATAATATTTATTGAGACACATTATTAATTGTTAATCATCACGGCTTATATTTTGACCATAATAATCAATGGTGAAAAGACAAGGGATATGTAACTATCAAAACAAATAAAAATAAATAATCAAATTAAATTAAAAAACTGAAAATTGATTTGTGAAATCTTTTTTATCAGTAAATTTGATTAAAAAAAAAAAAAAAAATGGAATAATAAGAGATAATTCCTGAGAAGCGGAAAATTCTCACAATCAATCTTTGGGAATCATCAAAACTTTTGAAGAAACACTATATTGAAAAAAAAACTAGTAGCAATAATTATAATTGGAATTAGAAATCAATAAGTAGGCTTTATAACATATGCAAGCATAATGATAAAAAATGAATATTATGAAGGAAAAAGTGATCCCAAAATTGTTAAATGACCTTTAAGGAAGAGTAAACATCATCTAAGAAGTGAAAATTATATACAAAAAAAGTTGAAAAGTTAGAAAAAACATCGATCAACAAACTTTGAAAAAAAATTATTGTTCGTTATTCCGGAAAAATCACTGCCATTTGAATAGAAACAAGTCGCTGGTACTTTTATCACCAGCTGAATGCACTTCAATGTTAATAATTATCAATAAAATAAAACGGCTACTGAATTTTAAAATGAAGTGATATTTCAAACAATTTTTGACTTTGCCATGATTTAGAATTGAAACTTGTACCGTCAATAATTTATGGAATATTAAAATAATTCTACATTACCAAAATGAACGGATTAATCATACATAGAGAGGCTTTTAATTTTTTGTCGCTGTCATGATATTCTGAAAAATATAGCATTTTCCCAGTTTTGGCATTTTTGGCGATTAATTTTATTGAAGCATTGCTGGCTGCATAATTTATTTTGGCTGTTGCTATCTTCATCAGGAATAATTGAAAATATGGATGGATGTCAAAAAAAAAACAAACAATTTTTGTCAAGTGAAAAACGATTGGACAAAAAATTAATAATGATTAAAGGTGACAATATCATATCAGAAATAGCAAAAATAAACTACATTGATTAGATTTTGTCCATGTGAACGTTTCGTCTTTTTAATTGGACCCATCCTCACGGTTCTCAAGACAATAATTATTTTCTAATCTGTTCAAGTAATTATAATAACCATAAGTTAAACTCATTCCTCAGTATTCACTGCTGCCTCGCCTCTATCAAACAAACCTTCTATAGAGCTGAATAACATAGAGAAGGTAGCAGGAGCCAAAGTCGAGAGATATACGTCGTTAGTTATAGTCGTGGCATGATTTAAGAGGCTCTTTAATGGCCCAATAAATAGTGGCATTTCAATACACGACACCGATCACCAGCCATTTTGCTATACATTAACGGTTACGGTGGTCCGTCGCCATTTCACTCAAGTCTTTAGATTTTGCCGCTGCTGGAATCTCGTATCGCTTCACTCTCACATTATTCCAGGATATGGCTTCAGGAGCTGATAGCTGGATATGTGAGTTATGACTGGAGACAGTGGTGGAGAGGATCTGTAAGTGATTGAGGAAATCCTCCTTAGAAGTCACAAAAATTTCCTCTTGTGAGAGAGCTAATGTAACATTATTTATAAACCACCAGATTTCCTGTTATTAACTTTCTGAGATTCCAAAATCCTTCAAAATTTTCATCACAGGATGTTTTTACTGAATTGAATGCAACTTGGCAACTTTGGCGTCTGTCATTAATGTCACTAATCAATGTGCGACAAAACTCGTTGGTTCAACACAGCAAATATTGTGTGTTGGTGCAGTTGAAAATATTTCTTTTGTTCTTCAGTAGATGATATTGACCCATGATATGTGCACTGAAAACATCACTTATCACAACTTGGCAACGTTGGCACCTGTCATCGACTTCAGGAATGGAGCTTCCCTAAACTATAATACTCCTCTTGTTTGGTGCATTTTGGCAATGGAGTCATTAATGCCATGAAACAAGCTTTATCAAACTACTTAACGTGATTGGATGACTCATGATGTTTTCTGCAACTTGGCAACGTTTGATGCTTGACTTGATATGTTTCGCAAAACAACAATATTGATTTTTCAAAGGCTGAAAATATTTTCTTTTATGGGTTATTCAATGATATTGACTCACATGTAGCGCTGTAACCTACACTGAACGAAAAAAGTACGTGATATCAATAAAAATGTACATAAAATCAATGAACGAGAACATTGTTTTTGCGCCGACTACGGGCGACATTGATACAATGAACGTTCGTACGTAGATTTTTCTATCCGCGAGGTAACGATGACTGTACGTTGAATCAATGAACAGTAAGCATGAATCCCATGATCGCAAGTAATTGATTTTACGAGCTAAGAACATAAGTTTATTATTGCTGTACGTTGAATCAATGAACAGTGGGCATGGATCTATGTACGCTGGTTATTAATATTACGAACACAAATACATTGGTCTATTATTGCTTTACGTTGAATCAATAAACTTTTAGCATTGATCTATGCTCACGGGTCTTCACTTTAAAACCATTCATCGTGGATCGGCTTTTGCAGCAAGTTGAATGTTTAGACACATTTTTGAATATCGGTGTTACATTCTTCATGAAAGTGTGTTGCAAGACAAGTATAGTTTCATAAATCCTAAAACTCATCTTAGCCTCAAAATTATCCTCTTCGTCCATAGATTTCTTGGTTCTGTGAATAGAAATATTTGGGCTCACAACAAGATTTGAGTTTTGCGTGTCAAACCACTCTTATTTACCAAATTTCAACCAAATAACTTCATTCTTTCAAAAGTTTTTTGAAAAAATCAAAAATCAAAATTTAACTGTGACATGAGACAACCATGGATAGGACACACTTTTGATCAGGCAACCTTACACTGTTCGATAAGGAATTAAATAAGCTTTCTTAAAAAAAATCAATCTAATAACAGATGGGGGTATATTTTCAACGCCTGTACACCTGTTTGTACCTGGCAACCTTATATTTGTACCGAAAGGCAACCTATATTTTTCCAATTCCTTGTGCAATTTTCTATCGACTGATGATCGATTTTTATCAATAACAGATGAGGGAAGTCGATCAAAAAAAAAATTAATTCAAGTAAATATTATTCAATAGGGAAGGTCCGTGATTTTGCTAGGCAACCCATGCGGGGTTCATCGATGAACAAATTGATTTGATGATAATTACAACTTGGCAACGTTGGTACCAGGAACCAAGCTTCATTAGTCTTCTCGATGTTTTGGCACGATTTAGACGTCATTAAAAAAAAAACGCCAAAATATCAACATCTGTAACGACGATCTTGTTTGCACCTTGGCAACGTTGGCGTCTGTCATTAATGCAAAATTGAGCTTCATTTAACTACTTTGAGTGTTTGGCGCGCTTTGAATGCCGAAAATAATGAGCGTCAAAATTCTAAACTATTTTCCGTCTATTTCATTTGCAACTTGGCAACGTTGGAGTTTTTCATCAATACCAGGAACACTTCATCAAACTACCCAAGCTGTGTATCGAGTCTGTATCGAAAGCGTGTCAGCATTTTAAAGTTTTTCATGTTTTTATCGATGATAGATACTATTTGCAACCTGGCAACGTTGGCGTCTGTCATTAATGACAGGAAACAAGCTTCATAAGACTGCTCAAGGTGTAAGGCACGCTTCAGATGTCATCCAAAATGCTCCATATGCTGACAACACTGGAAACTGTCATTAAAGCCAAAAACCAAGCTTCATGAAACTACTCAAGGTTTGGTGCTTCAAATGCCGATATTGGGGAGTTGAAAATACTTTTTCTGTGCATCACTCGATGATGTTGACTTACCTGTGTCGAAATTTGGCAATGTTGGAATTTGTCATTAGTGTCATTTATGCCAGGAACCCAGCTACATTGAAGTAGATAGGTACTCAATGTATTTGTCGCATTTCACAATCCGTTCAAAATGCGCGTCCAAATTCTAACATTTTCACCGACGATATTACCTACAACTTGACAACGTTGTCGTCTGTCAGTAATGCAAGAAAAACAGCTTCATTATAATATTCAATTCAGTCCATTTTCCAATACCAGGAACACTTCATCAGACTACTTAAGCTGTGTTGAATGAGCGTAATTTTTTTGATGTTGTTTTTATTGACCATAAATATTATTTGCAACTTGACAACGTTGGCGTCTGTCATCATCACCAGGAACCAAGCTTCATCAAATATTTCAAGCCATGTTTGAATCTGTTCAGAATGCGCTTCAAGACGTTTTTATTGATGATAGATATTATTTGCGAGTTGGCAACGTTGGTGTCTGTCGTATACAATGTCAGGAACTTAGCTTTATTGAACTACTGTAAGACGTCGCGTTGTTTAAAATGCTGTTCAATGTCAGTCAAAAGTAGTTTGCAAACTGCCATAACAAGGGCTGAATCGCTCTGACAGGTTTGTGATTGTTATACGAATAGACCTATTTATTTGCACCTTAGCAACGTTGACGCCTGTCATCAACGTCAGGAATCAATCTTTAAACCTTTGATTTTTGAAATTACGAATTTGATTGGAATGGAAGGATATAGTCACAGATGTAGTGCAGCAGCTTGGCAACGTCGACGTCTGTCATTATTGTCAATAGCCAGCCTTTATCAAATTACTCCTCGTGTTTGGCGAGCTTTAGAATATTTTTCATATCAGCACGTAAGTGAACGAGAACAGGATTTTGATGTAGGTCTCTGCAACATACTTCAAACAAGATATGCAAATATCAACGCAACTTTTCCGTTATATGCGTGTCAAAAGTCAAATCAATAAATCTCTGGCCGTAACCTTTATCGGTCAAATTTCTAGCGTCTCTATGCATAGAGCCCCATTAAGACTGTTTGATTTACAAAACCATAAAATTGATTTATGTTTCTTAATGCTCACGGTGCGTTAAGTAAAATACAAAAGGAATCAGATGACATAAATCGTGCGGATCTTTCTTTCTTTTCTATCTCAGTCTCTATACGGGGTGAAATTGCTGGAAGTTGAAAGTTTGGTTGGGGTGGTGTCCATGCGGTTTTTTATGACATGTTTTATGGCGTTAAAGTGTTGATAGTGTAACCTTTATTCCATGCATTTTCTGTATATGTCAGCTTCAGCTTCTCAACTACTTAAGTTATTTATGTCTCTTGTGATATTCAAAGAATTTATTATATTTATCAGTCTGAATGAAGAAGCTTTAAAAAATAGCAAAATTAGAAAGAGACTAAGAAGAAGACAAAAACATTGAAAAAACAGAAAAAATGCTGATCAGGAAAACTCGTCATGAAAAGACAGACATCGAGAAAACAAAATGATTCCAGGAAAAAAATCCAAACTTGACAACACCGATAAACCGTCTCGACCCGCATGAGAAATACGGATTAAAAAAGGGAGAGTGAGGAGTGCTCTTGTGCCATAAATAATGATACATGTAGAAATTAAAAGCAGTAAATTACGATTTTAATAATAACTTTTATTTTGTGGTCGGTGCATATATTTCATGATTTTTTGGAGGGATAGAACGGACACACCCATCATGTCCATCTATAGAAGGGGAAGACAGGACGGCTTGGAGCGATAACTTGTATGTTTTCGATGTTATTTTTAACTATGCGCATGAGCAGTATGCTACAAATTAAACCATATCATCACCATCTTACATCAACCAAAACCAGTAGCCAAGTACACCACTAACTGCCCATCTCGGTACAATCCTTTAAATCTTCAACTAGCAGCGCACAGTACTAACGTACATGTCGTACCAACGGCTGTCAGCAAGTACCGAAGTATATGGTACGTAAGTAGCGCCTTATTCGGTAGTACTGAAAAATATCAAAATCGTGACCGAGTCGGAACGTACCAAAGTACCCGAGTACTGGCTTCTGTACTATGGGGTAACCAATTTGGTATTCATCTTGGGCGTGTGTTTTATTTGTGTTGATGCACAAATTGTTCAACTTTTGATAAAACGAAAAAAATCATAAGTGGGAAGAGTGTTGATCAAATTGAATGAAATTTAGATGTAAGAAATTTGTAGAAAATAATATCTATTTCTAATGCGCACCAAATGCAATAGCAAACGGAATAAATTAAGAATTCCTATACAAACACACAACAGACAACTGTTGACTTGCACATCAAAAAACTACACCGTAGAATTGCCACTCAGCAAGGTAGTGTGTTGATTCTCGTTAATTCATGTCGTAAGTAATATTTGTTTAGGACTTTCGTCACTTTACATTGGTTTCTTTGAAGGAAGCGGCTGCTTTTTCAAAAGGTACCGCTACAGAGCAGGTGCAAATTTGACTTACTTTGATTAGAGTGGATTTTTATTGCGGATATGTGTATCTCGGCGACAGCTGCCTAGTGATTATGCTTAATGACTGTTTACTTTGTCTAATCAATTTTGATGGTTACTTTCTCCAGTCGTCAGTAGTTTATTGCTTGAATTAGCTTAATCTTTTTATGTAGTTAAATAAAACAAACGTCTCTAGTAAGTATCAAACATAACTGGTCCAACAACACAGACTTGCGCACTTTGCATTTTTGGAAAACCCACATCTAAAAATATCGATTAGTTTGGTATTCTCTGTACAACTGGTTGAAAACACTTTTTGGTGTGGCATGTTGAGGAATTTGTCGAGTTTTGAGAATGTGGTTCGTTCTTTAAATAAACCGTCGTAATTCCTCCGTTTAACATACATTCGGTATTGGAGATTGGAGTAGTTAGTTGGCCTCCCAAATCTTACGACTTGACAGAAGTGAAAAACTGCGAATTGCAATCAATATTCAACAATGAGGCCTGTCCCATTCCACTTTTTAGAAATAGAATGAGAATAGTTTGATTTTTTGATTGAAATATTTGAACAAAATATTTACCCAAGCCCTAGGTACATGAAATCTGTATAATTGTCACCGTATTACTGGCTTGTGGCGAGCATCAAGTTTTGTCCTGAATCAACTCCATGTTTTTTTAGCAAAAGCCCATCCCGGTGCAAGTATGTCAAATGAGTGCAAAATAATTCATGTTGTATTTTTCTTCATCAAACAAAAATTATATCGCAAAATGTCCTGCGTCATTAATCCTGCGTCAAACAAAAAATTGTATAGCGGCAAATGTGGCATTCAAGATTAATTTTCAAAATTTTTGGTACATTATCCATCAAATATCACAAATGAGCATTTTCAGGCTCAAGGCAATACTACAGACCTATTAACTAAGGCATATTTGATCTTTAAAAAGAAGCGTGCGTAAATCATGGCGAACTTTTAAACATTAAACTTCATATAACTCGAAACTAAAGACTAACTTTTTGTCACTTACAACATTTGTGTACTAGACCATCGCAGAGTAGGTTGACAAAGGTTCATAGTTCATGCGACCCTGTATATCATCACTCTAAAGGAATGAAGCTCATCAAGCCGAACTAAAAAGTCTATGCATATCTGAATGCATATAACCATTTTTTAGTTATTACAATTATACCCTAAGGATTTTTCTGGGATAATAAAAATAACTCAAAAGACTATGACCATTTATCAGGATATATTTTTCTATATGAATGGAGTTTATTCCATTTCGAGCCTGATAATCGGACTAAAACAAAAACATTGAACTCAAAAAACTGTGGTCCTTTATCAAAATTTGTTTTGTTGGATAAATTAAGTTGATTTATTTTACTCCTGGTAATCAGTCGGGCCAAAGCATAAACTTTATACTATACTCAATGGCCTTCGACTTCTACAATCATGCCCTCGGGCCTACGGCTCTCGGGCTTTTTCTGAAAGAATAAACATGATTGCGTTCCGAGTTAGTTGGACCAAAACAAACATTTTCAACTCAAAGGACTGTGACCCTTTTTTGAAATTTATCTTATGTATAGATAAAGTTGATTCATTTTATTCCTTAAGCATAAACTTTCTACTCAATGGCCTACGAGCCTTCTCTACAATCATTTTCAACTCAAAGGACTATGACCTATTTTGAAATAGTCATATGGATGGATAAAGTTGGTTCATTGTACTCCTGGTAATCAGTGCAACATTATATGACTCAATGGCCTTTGACCCTTCATTACAATCATGCCCTTGGGCCTACGGCTCTCGGGCTTTTTCTGAAGGAATAAAAATTCCGTTTTGAGCCTAAGGATTAGTTGGACCAAAACAAACATTTTCAACCCAAAGGACTATGACCCTTTTTCAAAACTTGATTTATGGACGGATAAAGTTGATTCATTTTACTCCTGGTAATCAGTAGGACTAAAACATAAACTCAATACTCAATGGCCTATGACCCTTCATTACAATCATTTCTGAAAGAAAAGAAATAATTGCGTTTCGAGCCTGATAATTAGTTGAACCAAAACAAACCTTTTCAACTCAAAGGACCGTGGCCCTTTTCTAAAACTTGTTTTATGTATGGATAAAGTTGATTCATTTTACTCCTGGTAATCAGTGGTACTAAAGCATTAACTTTATGCTCAATATCCTATGGCCCTTCATCACAATCATGCCTTCGGGCCTAAAGCCCTCGAGCTTTTTCTGGAAGATTAACAATTGCGTTTAAAGCCTGATAATAAGTTGGACCAAAACAAACATTTCCTACTGAAAGGACTGTGACACTTTTTTGAAATTTGCTTTATGGACTAAAAGATGAACTCAATGGACTATGACTCTTTATTTTTGCGTTATGAGCCTGATAAGCTCGGACTAAAACAAAGACTTTCAACTCAATGTACCGTGACTAGGTGGCCACCCTTTATTGAAATGTATTGTGGGTGAAATTGATTTGTTTAGTTCTGATAATCTCTCGAACTAAAACATAAATTTATGATTCAATGGTCTTTTTTATTGAAACGAGGCCCTCGGGCTTTCTCTCTTCTCTGCATGGATTAATGAAGTTGATCGAGCTTTGCATTTGATAACCAGTCGGTCTATTTAAGATTTATTTTTATATGACCCATTATTACAATTATTTTTCTAAAAGAATAGACATGATTGCGTTTCGAGCCTGATAATAATCAGTTGGACTAAAACCTGAACCTCTAACTCAAAAGTAATTTTAGTTTCTTGATGAACAAGGTTGATTCATTTTTCTCCTGATAATCTGTCCGACTGAAACAATAACTTAAGATTCAAGACTCAATGACCCAAGACCCTTCGGTGCAATTGTTTTATTATGCCCTTGAGCTTTTTCTCAAAGAATAAACGTAATTCCGTTTCGGGCCTGATAAATCGGACAAGAACAAAAACTTTTGAATTCGCTTTTAACCCAACGGACTAGGACCCTTTATCAAATTTTTTTGTTCAGGATGAATAATAATTGATTCATTTTATCCCTGGAAACAGTCAGACTAAAACACTAACTTAAACTCCATGGCCTATGACCCTTTATGACCTATGACAAGCTATGACAATTTTATTAATATTTTCCAAAAGAATAAACATGCATGATCCTGTTTTGAACCTGATAATCAGTACGACCAAAACAAAAACTTCTGACTGAAAGGACCGTGACCCTTTATTGGAATGTAATGTACTGGATGAATAAAATAATCAGTCGAATAATAAAAAATAATCAGTCAAACTAAAACATAAACTCAAAAGCCAATGGACCATGAACTATGACCTTTTATTACAATCAGGCCCACGGGCCCACAGCCCTCGTCGGGCTTTCCCTGAATGAATCAAGATAATAATTATTGAGCTTTGCACCTGATAACTTGTCGGACTAAAACAAAAACTTCTGACTCTGAATGAATAGACTTGATTAATTTTTCTCCTGAAAATCAGTCGGCTATGACCCTTTATTACAATAACTATGTCCTCAGGCCTACGACCCTTGGGCTTGTTCAAAAATAATTAACATAAAATTGTGTTTCAAGCCAGTCGGGCTGAAACAAACTCTCAACTGCTAGGACCGTGACCCTTTATATGTATATATTTTTTTCCATGAATGAAGTAGATTCATTTGACTCACGATAATCTGTTGGGTTAAAACATAAACTCAAGACTCAATGTCATAGGACCCTTTATCACAATTATATGAATAAACATAATCGCGTTTCGAGTCTGATATTCACTCGGACGAAAACAGAAACTTTTGTCTCAAAGGACTGTGAGCGTTTATTTAAGTTTGTTTTTCTGGAGGAATCAAGATGATTCATTCAAATGGACAGAAAACTCCATGAATTATGATTCATTCTACTCTTCAATCAGTTGGGACAAAATATACACCATAGACTTAATAGCCTATGATCCTATATTACAATAATTATTAAGTGAGTTAAAGAATAAATACACATTCCAGTCGGACTTGAACAAAAACTAAGATACAAAATCTAAGACCTATATGTTCCTTTATATCATCCAGGCCCTCGGGCCTTCGCATAATCAAGTTGATTGAGCTTCGCACCTCATTAACCGTCGGACTAAAACAAAAACTGTGACTCTTTGTTAAGATTTAGTTTGAAGAATAAAATTGAGTTTAATACAGCACAGATCTATAGATCATTTGCGATCATTTGCGAAAATGTATAGAAATTGAAGCAGTAGCAGTAACCAAACTAGCCTGCACATCCAATCACTCTTCAACATTCTTCAGTGAAGTGCGTAAAACCCCTTCAACCAATACCCATTCCATGTTGCGCCTTACCGAGATGCCTACCATTGTATTCAAATCTGTCGAGGGTCGTGACTATCTATCCAATCCGCATGCGCAGATACCGATTTGTTTATCGTTGCCGAAGCGACATAAATGACTTGCCCGTGACAGATCTATGGGCCGCTTGAAAGAAAACCGTATCTGGTTTATCTCCATATTGTATCGTATTCTTCTGCAGAATTAAAGCAGACCCTATTGTTTTGCTGATGAACTCGCAGGATTATTGGTATAGGGGGCTTAGATGACCTTTGCCAACGAGAAATTCACGATTAATGGCTCTAATTTATGTGGCTGCAGTTCTTGGATGTTTCTTTTGACATTTTCTCAATGTTTTGGCTCTAATCGATGCCAATCAATCACACTTTGTCAGGCTGTTCGATGCAGACTTGTGCTCGTCTTCCAGAAATAACATCAAACTATGGATAGATTGATCGAGGTTTGACGGTTGACATTGATAGAAAACTGATGCTATTCAATTTATTGGGATCAAAACCGGAGCTAACGAGCGGCGGCAAGGAAAATGATTGGAAAGTTCGAAAGATTGAATATTGTTAGAAATTGAGGAAGTGGATGTAAGTTGGCAATGCGGCGGGAGCATTTTGACGTTATCCAACGTTGCCAGTTGGAAACCTGCTATAGTGTTCTGATTCCACGTATACGGGTAAGGGGTAACTTTGGGCTAGTTTTGATTAGTCTTGGTTAGTTTGAGTTATCGCTTGAAATTTTGAGAAAATTCGGAATTTTTCACCACGTACAAGTTTGGGTTAGTCGGGGAAAGTTTGGGTTATAGATGGAGATTTTGATCCAATTTAAAACTCTCACTTTGCGCTAGATTTGTCTAGTTTGGGTATAAGTTTGTATTATCGCTGGAAATTTTTGTTTCTAAACTTTGGGTAAGTTCTGATTAATCTGAGTTAGTTTGGGTTATCGCAGGAAATTTTGGCATCACATGAGGGTAACTTTTGGTTAGTTTTGATAAGTTGGGGTTACTTAGTTGTGTTAAGGTAAGTAAGTTGTGTGAATTCGAATTTTTGACTTCACGAACGTGTCACGTTTGTTTAGTTTCGATTAGTTTGGGTTATTGCTGGACATTTTTGACTCCAAAAAATCTGCGTTAGTATACAGGGTGTTTGAAAATTATTGGGCAAAAATGAAAGGAGTGATTCCTGAGGTCATTCTAAGAAATAAAGTTTCAATAAACATTGGTCCGAAAACGCATCGTTTTTTTTTTCAAAAATTGATGTTATCTTGCCCGCCCTCAACGCCACTGGACACAATATTTTTTATCTATCAGGGTCAAAATTAGCCTCTTATTACTCACATCAACGCTGCCAAATTTTAAACAAATCGGTCAAAATTTAGCTGAATTATTTAAAAAAAAAATGATTTAATAAAAACTTTGCCACCCCAAGTAACACCAATTTCTTTATTATGATCTTCAAGATCCCTTTTAAACTATGTTAGGTATGAAACATAAGGTTCTGAAGAATAGGCTTGAAGAACTTCTCAGAACTGTCATGAAGCAGCTAGGCCCATCCTAAAAGGATCTCCAAAACTATTATAAAACCGTTCAGTTTTAATTTTTTGCCTGAAGAGTTCTTCAAGATAACTTTGAATTCATATATCAAAACCCTACCGGGACATTCTACATTTAAATTAGAAAATACTTGCAGAAGACTAAATTATCTTCGAATTAGTGTGATAACTCTTGAAGGGGTTTAATTGTATTATTTATCAGTCGTACAACTTAGTGTGCGTTCACCTACAATTCCATACACCTAAGTATAATGGCGGTAAGATCGAGACATTCATGGAATAACTTTAATTCGTAAAACGCGATGTTTTCTGGCATATAATTTACCTCCGTATGGCACTTTTTTCACAAAATATAGTAAAATACTTCTATATAACTCCAGCGCCATCGATTCGCTGCTTTTTTAAATATTCTAAGAATTTCCAAGAAATTTTTTAAAATTTTATTTTACATCTAAACATTTTAAATACTTTTCCTCATAGAAAAAGTATATACTTCAATAAAATGTTTTTTTTTCTCTCTGTTGCAGTGTCCAACATGGCGGAGCCCATAATCTTCTAGAAAACAAGAAAATATGGCGCGTTCTTGATTAAAACTGTTTGCGATTTGTAAGAATCCTTAAAGCGCAACTAGACTTATAATATCTTTTTGTTTACCACCTTCAAAACAATTTCTCTCAAAGTGATCTATCTACTCTTCATTTTAAAACTTTTTTGACTTATTAAGTTCAAACAGGTTTTAAAAAGGTTGGCGGGGAGACACCCCCGATCAGTGTCAAGCCGGGTGATATGATTTATATGACCAAGTTGATGATAATAATTATTATTATCATTAATAGTATAAAATAAAGTCTTCTTGATGAGGTTTAATGGATACATCAAGACTCCATATACCCATATCAAAACTATTTGCTTTAGCCTAGATCGTTTCAAAACGATATTTGATACTCTTTGAAGGCAAATCAGTTTTAAAATAACCAGTGACTAGTTTTTCAAAATCAGTTCAAGATCCATGGTGCAATAAGACTGAAAAGTTTTTTCTATTGATTTGAGGAGTGCATTAAATGCATGGTTTAGGAATAAGTAGACTTAAAGGACGATCAGTTAATCATAAGAAAACTTTAAAACACATGTTATTTTATTGAACAAATTAAAATCTTTTTAAATCTTGAATAAATCTAAAGTATCTTGGATGTGTTACTTGGGACCCTGTTCACGTATCATAGAAACGATACGTTTTCGGCCCTAAAAGTTTATTTGAACTTTTTTTCTTAGAATGACCTCAGGAATCAATCCTTTGATAAAAAACTTAGGTTTAAGTATTATTGGGTTAGTTTTGGTTTGTGTGGGTTAGTTTGGGTTATCGCTAGAAGTTTTGAAAAAAAACGAATTTTTCACTCACGTGTGACTTTTGGTTAGTTTTCATTAGTTTGAGTTAGTTTGGGTTAGTTAGTTTGGAACTTTTTTTTTCCAAGATGATTTTTTTTAATCTTTAAAAAAACACGGAATAGTTTCAAGTTTTTCATCTCAAAAAATAAAAAATTGTCGTTTAATGTCAAACATGGATCCAAAAGCATATTTATTTCAAAAATCAAATTTTCACAACTTCTTTTGAATGGGTTGACCGATATCAATGAATTTTGCGTCATTTTGTGTTCGATTTTTCGACATTCTGAATCTTCCCACATTTTTTAAGACACTATAACTTCTGAACGAATTGACTGATTTTAATGAATCATTTTGAAGGAATTTGTATCTGCTAAATACGATAAAACCAAAAGTAATGACAAGATACGGTGTGTCCACTCTGAAGTCGCCCACCCTGTATTACGTATCGATGATTTTTTGTTTAAAACACACATTCTGGGATTTTATTAATATATTATTAATTAGAACGTACCGGAAGACTCAATGAGCAGTATAAGTATTAAATTAACAAATTAAAAAAAAAACCCAAAACAGTAATATTTTTTTTTTTGAAAATGTGAACAGGGAGGTTTTTGGTCATTCTGATTGAGATTCCGTTGTCAGTTTTTTTCTAAAAAATCCCCTAATACGATTTTCTGAAATTTGACCCACTTTGAACCCTCATAATCACCCAAAAGTACGTCCCTGGAACTGATTTGGTATAATGTTCAAAAAGTGTTGGACGAGACCTAACAAACAAAACAAAAAATGGAAATCGGTTAATAAACAAAAATGTTACAGGGCTGGGACACTTCAGAGTGGACACCTTGTATAAATAAATGCAAATAACATGAAAAATCATCAAAAGTTATAATAATAATAGTAATAACTGGTAGACTGGTAGACAAAAAATCTTAAAAGCAAGAAAATATAATTATTGGGAAAATCGATAAAAAGTCCTCTAAAAAACAATAAAAGATCTATCCAAAAATAGAAAAGTATTTAAAATAAAAAACAACAAAAAACATAATTCATCAGTCGAAAGAATCCTTGAAAATCTAACCCAAACCAAAAAGGGGAGAACAGACATTTTAAATACATTTGAAAGTTGAAAAAAAAGTCCCCTAGATAATCTCAAAAAATAAGAACCAAAGAAGATAAAATATCCCTGACCAATACAAAAAACATGGTATGAATAAAATAATGATTAAAACCTGAAAAATAAAATGTTAAACGTGCGTGATTGAATTTTCAAATATATATATATTGAAATATCACAAAAATGTCCCAACACAAATCAATAGCGTAAATATTAAAAATCAGTCATGTTGAGAAGGAAATAATAAAAATCAAAAATTGCTACAACTTCTGAACGGATTCGCCAATGGATGGATATTTTATCTGCTCAATACTGTCAAACATATAAATACTGAAATTACTGAAACATGATTGGGAAAATCGATAAACAGTCTTTTGAAAAATCAATAAAATAACAAAAAATGGTAAAATATTCAACGATAAACAAAAACCAACCAAAATAAAGGACAAGAAATCAGTGGAAAATATGATCAAATCCAAAAAAAAAACAAATGCGGAGAACATGTTGAATATAAGAAATAAATTGAATAAAACCAGGAAAACATGGAAAATGAAATGTTAAACGTGCGCGTGATAAAATATTCAAACATGATAGAAAACGCTTAAAAAAAACGGTTGGAACATCAGTAAGAAAGACCTCTTGAAAAATAGATAAAATAATGAACACAAAAGACAAAAATCACTGTAACTTTTGAACGGATTGACAGATTTGAAAGAATCTTGCGTCATTTTGAAGGGATTTTGATCTACACTCTATTTACAACCAAAAGTCACCAAACCTTCACGTGATAAGACATAGAGAAACGATTGAAATGATCACATGAGTTGATTTATCTCACGTGACCTTTCAATCGTTTTCCTTTGTTTGATCACGTGAAGTTTACTTACATTGGTGACTTTTGGTTGTGCATAGTTTTGTCGCAAATTTGTGACTTTTTTTAGCTGTTGAAGTTTTTCAAGGCCAAAAAATGGCTGTTTGCTCCTGTTCCTTTTTAACATTTCACATTTTTGAGACGCCTTGTATAATGAAAATTGATGTTCTCAACGTAGCTACATTTTTTTCAAAGAGCAGACTTTTTTATCAAGCATTACTTTTTGTCGTATTTTTCAATATTTGGTCCATTTTCCGTCTTTTAAACCGTCTTCTGTCTTAGAAATATTGAAAATTTGAAGATATTGTCTGGAAATCATATTCTGCCTCCCAATGAGATCGTTGAATCATTAAATTGAATTTTCCAGGTCACATTCAAGTTAATGTGCCGAATTGCGGTGAGAAGAATCTTCGAGAGCTTAGAATTGACAATATTCCTGAATCTCCGTATCCCTAGCACAGTCGTATTAAGTGGCAAATTTATGGTGGTACGGAGGCTCGTGATTTTCGTTCTACCCTTTAATATATTCCGACATTAGTCGCACTAATGTCTGCCAGAACGATTCGAAAGCTAAGCCAACTTGAGACGTTAATACGACCCCCCAAAAGGGTTGATGAAGTAAAGGTGACAGTTTTATTGCCGAATAATAACCCCCGAGTAGTTTCATTTGAGTTAAGCCTTCGGGTTGGGATCTGGAAGTTAGTTCGGCAATTTACGTGATTTTCTAGCAAATCATATTGAGTTATTGGTGATACGTGCGATATCTCCTGATTATTCTTGTCGATATAAATCTTGGGGGGTTCACCCAAAACTACTTTTAGCTTTACGTTCATGTTGGAGTGGCCTCCTTTCTTTTTGGTCTTCTGTCTGAATTTTTGTATGCTATTTGTTTTTGAATTTGATCTTATTTTCTGTCAATATGGATGATTCTTTGTTTATCTCTTCAAAGCTCCTACAGAAGAATGTTTGTTTTGGTTCAGAATTATTTGGTGTCAGCAGTTTCTTCCATTTAGTTCTATCGTGTTTTGTGGTTTCCAATGTTTCAGTTTGAATAAGAAAAACATAAAAAACTTGGCAACGACGCGCATAGTTGAAGCAATTATTAATCTGTCATAATGGACAATTTGCACATTTTTTGAAAATATGAAAAATATAAGGATTAGTAAGTACTGATGCCATTAATGTTTAAAAAATCAAGCTACGACCTCTAATAATGTAGTAATCACCGATTAAAGAGCGCCAATCAGCATCCACTACGTCACAGAATACACTATCTATCGCTGTCTGACGTATTAACTGAGATGACTCTCTCTCTCTCGGAAGGGTAATATGGCCCCACCTCTTTTGCGATCATGCAGTGAAATTCGCGTTTTCTTTTTTATTTATTTAGTATATTTTTGGGTATTTCGGAGAAATTTTTTCGCTAGTGACTTTCAAATAATGTATAGAAAATGTATATAAAATTTCAACTCATTTGAAAATGTATGCAAATTGTCCATTGTCCGGAGCCAGCAAGTCGTTTCTTAGCGATGTTTTGTCAAAATCAAAATGTTGAATCCGCGAATAGTGCTTTTGAACACAAAACATAATCATTTGACTGGAAAGTGAACAGTAAAAAGAACATTTTTGTGCATTGCTGACAATTTGGTTGGTATGCAGACAAAGTTTGAGATGATAAACGATAGGTATAGGTATTTGAGTTGACATTTGATATTTGATTGCGGGAAAAGTTTGCGCAGATTTTTGTGTGGATATAATCCTTAATTGTAGAAAAAAAATCTAATCCACAGGTGGAGAAATAAGAAGCAATATGCTTAATCATTGCCTTTGGGACTGTTGCAAAAAATCAGAGAAGAGACTATGAAACAAAGACTCATTTATAATTCCATGATTATATTGATGATTGGTTTCCAAATAAATTTGGCCCACAGTGTAGGTACTTGAAATATGGGAAGTGTAGCAACCCTAAAAATATTTTAATATATTTGAAAATGTTAATGCATACCTAGTGATTTTTTTTTGGAAATATGCTTAGAGACGTCGATTGATATTACGAATTGCGCTCTTTTTGATGTATGGAGATTTTATACAGGGTGTCCGAAATTTGAGATATGGCTTATCGACCATTTTTTTAAATCGCAACACTTATTTTTTTCAAATTATTTGTCAAGGGTGAATCAAGTGATACATGCGTGCCAAGTTCAAATCTTTAAATATTATAATTTGAGACAACCTGTATCCAATTTTCGAACATCAAAAAGAGCTCAATTTAAAATGCCTACCAATAGACACGATGCCGACCTATCCGAGCATATTTTCGAGAAAAAAAACTTCTTTGGTTTGGGTAGAGAATTTATTCGAAGTTAGAGACTCACACTCATAATATCTACATAATATTTTGTACTCGAAATTGAAGTGTGGCAACACTGAGAATGTGTTTTTATATTTGAAAACTAGCTCATAGTGATTCTTTGGGATTGGTTCTGATGTTTTAGTAAGACCCTCGTCATCCCTGCAAGTTTTTCCCAAATCTGAAATGTACAGGGTGTCCCATAAAAAATCCTGCACTCCCTTATCTCGGCGATTTACGAAAAAAAGTTAAATTTCAAGTCTCATTGTTTTTAAATGAACTTTATTTTTTTATACAGTGTGTCCCAAAAGTTTCGGATTGTCCAATTATCTCAGTTACTAGCTTTTCCTGATCTAGATCTGTTCCACATCTAATGGACTATGTACTGATCATGGAAAAACTGTATACGGGATGTCTAGACGACCTTCTCGATAAAAGAAAACCCAATCAATTGACCAAACAATAACCCATATATGATTCAATTTGGCTAAAAAACCACTTGGCAAATCCAATCTCCATCAGTAAAAGTAATTGAATCGAATCGAGAGAAAAAAGCAGTTCGAACGGCGGCGAAAAATCCACAAAAAATGTGAAGAGTGGCGAGCGCTAATTTGTCGAACACATATCAGTGTCAGTGGTTTGTTGGCTTTATTTTTTTGCTGCTATTCTGTTCTGTGCCCTTTTTAATGGTGATGCATTCGGCAGCAGGCAGCAGGCCGACGGCAGTCAACAGGTCGCAAAGCCGATTTGCCGAAAACCGCCGGATGTACTGTTTGCAGATTCATCCATCAACCCGCCAACGAGTAGGTTAGGTTAGAGGTGTTTTTCATACGGTTCGTACCGATTGCACTGATGGCTGTTGCTGTGATTTATTTATCTGTTGCTACATCCGATTAAATATTTGTTCTTTAAAACCTGATCAAACTTGAATACAATATTTACATCCGCATTTACGTCAACTACCTACGTCAAAGGCTGTATCATCTCATTTGTTGTTTCGATCATGCAACGCCGCATTATCTGTCATTTCAAAGCCTAAGTGAAGCTTTCGTTCCTGCAACATTGTCACGTTGTTAAGTTTCCTCGCTGTTTGGTTGCTTTTCATTTATTCCCTGTACCACTTATTGTGGATACAATCGTTCCTCATGCCTAATCTGTCATTAAAAAACATTAATTAAGCCTTACTGCCCAGCAACATTGCCACGTTGTATTTTTTTTTGCTATTCATATGTCAATTAATCTATGCACTATGATTTTATTTGTTGATTCAATCGTGCAACAATGCCTTATCTGTCTTTTTAAAACCCAAATGAAGCCTAATCGCACAACGTTATCATTTTTCTATCCATTCATTTTTCTTCCGATTTTTTGTTACCTATACCAAAACTAAAATTCTCAATCATTTTCATGCTGGTTTTCATGTCATGTCATATTTGCTGCAGTCCATTGTTCATCAAATCACGCAACAATGTAATTTATCTGTCATATCAAAGCCTAAATGAAGCCTAGTCTGGCCCAAAAAGTTGCCGTATTGTAAATTTGGTTTGCTCTCCGTGCTATTATTGACTCGTCATTCTTCCGATTTTTTGCTCTTATACTAAAACCATTCGTAACTTCTATTTATTTTTATCAATCTACTGGTGATTGGATCGCGCAACAGTGTATTATCTGTCATATCAAAGTGTAAATGAAGCCCAGTCTGCCTCACAAAGTTGCCGTCTTGTGAATTTCAACTACTAAAATCATTCATAACTGTCACCTTATCTATTGTTAATTATACGTGTCATATCCAAAATTTAAATTAAGCAGGAATTAGGAATCATTGACTTTTCATTCTTCCGATTTCTTCATATGAGCACCCACTAACATCATTTATACCTCTCATCTATTTATTTCAATCTGTTGTTGATTAAATCGCTTACAACATATCATCTGTCATATCCATGCTTAATGAAGACTGGTCATCACCGCAACGTTGCCAAATTGAAAATGTTGTGTCCACTTGATCTGCCATTCTTCCGATTTTCTGATACAATCCAAATCATTCATTAATAAAATGTATTAATAATAATAATAATATATCTTTATTAAGCATCAAGCTTCAAGGAGTACAATAAATAATAATATAATATAATAAACCTTAAAAAATATAAAAAGTATAAACATATAGTTAAATGAATAAAAAAGGACAGAGAGAAAAAAAAATACCTACATGGATAAAAATACATAAGTGATTAAAAGTGAAACATGTTAGGTTGGCAGGACATTGTTTAAAATATAGTCTTTGGTAATTTTTTTTAGATTTGGTAGATTATCATAGTTTTTTAGAAATGCAGGCAGGTTGTTGAACTCCTGCAGACCTTTACACAAGATCGAGTTTGCGAGTTGGTTGGTTCTGCTTCTGGTGTTGAGGATGAAGTCGCAACGATTTCTGGTATTGTACCTGTGAATATCTTGGAATGTGTTTGTTCTGTTACAGGTATAGGGTGGTAACAACTTATTCTTGATCTTGAAGATAAAGACGAATACATTGAACATGACTTTTTGTTTAACAGAGAAGATATTTACAGTACTCAACATATATTTGATTGGTGTATACCGGTTACATTTGAGGATTGCCCGCATCGCTCGATTCTGCACAACTTGAAATTCGTCTAATATATATTTTGGCTGGTTGTAGAATAATGTGGTGCAAAATTCTAAGTGTGGAGCAGCTATAGAATTATATAGCAGTAGTTTGGTGTACATTGACAGATGCTTTCCTACCCTAATAATGAAGTTTACTTTGGTGGAAAATTTCCTCATTACATATCTAATATGCGTTCGAAAAGTCAGATTTGGGTCAAATATCACTCCGAGATATTTAATTTCCATGCTATATAAAATTTTGACATTATTTATAACCAGATTGATACCATTAACATCAACTTCAGAGAGTCTACACTTTTTTCCGAACACTCAAAATTTCGATTTTGACACATTTACATTTAAACAATGGACAATTTGCATACATTTTCAAATGAGTTGAAATTTTATATACGTTTTCTAGACATTATTTGAAAGTCACTAGCGAAAAAATTTCTCCGAAATACCCAAAAATATACCAAATAAATGAAAAAGAAAACGCGAATTTCACTGCATGATCGCAAAAGAGGTGGGGCCATATTACCCTTCCGAGAGAGAGAGAGTCATCTCAGTTAATACGTCAGACGGCGATAGATAGTGTATTCTGTGACGTAGTGGATGCTGATTGGCGCTCTTTAATCGGTGATTACTACGTTATTAGAGGTCGTAGCTTGATTTTTTAAACATCAATGGCATCAGTACTTACTAATCCTTATATTTTTCATATTTTCAAAAAATGTGCAAATTGTCCATTGTTGTACAACCAGTCTCTAATATAGATACAAGCTCACAGTTCATGGTGTCCTGTAATTCACTCAAGTCACTGCCCGCTATATACAGCATTGTGTCGTCTGCAAAAAGTTCGATTTTCGCCAATTTCACCACGTTTACAATGTCAATCATTAATATAAATCAGAAACAGCAACGGACCCAACACAGTGCCCTGCTGTACCCCATGTTCAACATTCATAGATTGTGACAACACATCCCGGAACTTTACAACTTGAGTTCTGTTAGTCAAATAGGAGTTGAACCACGCTAAAACAATGTCAGATATGCCAATCTTTTCCAGTTTTTTGAGCAGTATGTTTCTGTTTATGGTTTCAAAAGCCCTACGGAAATCCAAAAACACTGCAAGCACATACTTGTCCCTGTCGATTTCCTTCACAAACTCGTCACATACATTGACAACAACGGACTCACATGAATGATGATGTCTGAAGCCGGACTGATTGGACACCAATATATCATGCCGCTCACAGTATTCCTGGAGCTGCACCTTCACTACCACCTCCAAAAACTTCTCATACAAGGGCACAGTATTTATAGGTCTGAACTCTTCCCCGAGCTTCGTGTTGGTAACTTTGGAAACTGGTGTGACCACTGAACACTTCCATTGATCTGGAAATACTCCATAACCCATAGATGTATTTATTATGTCGAGAATTCTGTTCCCTGCCACATAAAACACGTCCCTAAAGACCATCGTAGAAATCCCTGATGTGCCACCGCCTACCAGTTTTCATCCCCTTCACATGTTCTCTCAGTTCTGCCATTGAGATTTTCTTGAATTGCTTCCACGAGCTTTTCTGTTCTGTGACCGTCTGGACAACCTGCTCTGGTGTTGCATAAGTTTGAATAGACGAAACGATGCTGTTGACACTACTCAGAAAAAACTCGTTAAATTTGTTTGCAATGCACAAGCTGTCCATCGTTGGGCCATCATCAAAAAATATCTCTACTGAGTCCAGACCCTTTTTATCAGGAAGTAACTTTTTTAGGTTTTTCCACAGCTCTGAAGGGTTGAATCGATTATCATCAATTTTTTCCTTGAAATATTGATCCTTCTCTATGCGGATTTTATTCGTGATATGATTTCTGATTGATTTGTAGTCGTTCCATATATTGTTGCTGTTTGTATTGACTGCTTGCACATAGAGCTTGTCTCTTCTTCTCATCATCTCCTTTATTTCATCGGTGATCCAATACTTGTGAAGGTATTTTTGTTGGACATCAAATTTTACTAACGGACACATTTTATCCAGCATGGTTGTCACACTATCAACAAAATTATTGGCCAGAATGTTAACGTCAGTAATACCACTGTCCCATGTTGTACTTATTACGGCATTCTGCAAAGTATCTACGTTATAGTTCTTCATTGACCGCCTCAAAATAGTTGTTGGTTCAAGTTGTGTAGCTTTGTCATTGATATTGATTCATATTAAATTATGATAACTAACCTTAGGGGTAAGATGGACTTTATGTGAGACTTTCTTACTGTTTGTTATGATATAGTCGATTAACGTTTGACTTGTATTTGTAATTCTTGTTGGCTCCTGTATTATTTGAGCGAATCCATTTTCGTACACCTTTTTTTTTTTGCCCCATAAAAAGACGGTTTAGACAGATCAAAATTGAAGTCACCAACAATTATGTTCAGCCCCTCAAAATCACACAATTGATCAAGATATGTCCCAAAATACTGGACAAACGATGCATTCTCTGTATTGGGTGGATGGTAGAGAACAGTATAAAGATACGACGAACCGGAAGTAGACATCTCGATGGTCAAGCACCATACATAATTATCAGTACATTGATTGTAATGAACTTTGTACTTACAGTCATTTCTAATGAGAGCCATAATTCCACCAGTCCTCCTGTTCGAGGTAACACACTGCTCGATCCGATATCCGGTCACACGAAGTTCACTAAGAGTCACATCAGACGACACATGGGTTTCAGACAATAACATAAGACAGGGCTTCCAATCACATAAAACTATCTGAATATTGTCCTTATTGTGCAAAAATCCCTGACAGTTGAAACAAATAACATCACATCTTGGCACATCATCTTCGTCTAACAGTCATTTGGTAAATTTACTTTGTTGTCTTCTTTCCACTCGTTTGTAACTCTCACATTTGTACATGTCCCAGGATGCATGATCGACAGCTAATCTCAAACCAAATTTTTCGTTTGACACAAAACAGTTAACACATTTATTCACATCACATTTACAGTCTTTTTGCTCGTGTTCATCTCCACACTCAGCACATGCTTTTTTACTCCTACAGTCTTTTTGTACATGTCCATATTTTGAGCAGTTATAGCAGCGAATTATTCCGGAATCACTAAAAACACGACACCTATTCCAACCTATGTTAATCTTTTCTGCACCTATGAGATAATCAAATGACTCTGGATCCACTTCAAAAATCATATTAAACCTGTTTTTCACTATTTTTGTGCGATGTATGATCTTCATCTTGAAATTTTCACCATCCGTCTTGAAATTATTTTGTCTTTTAATTTTATTCAAAATGTCTTCGTCGTTAGTACTGTGATCATCCTCATTGATTCCAATTGCTTTTATTCTGTGATTTAGGGGCTTCGGCCTCTCAACTTGGTATTCATTTCCGAGTTGTTTTTGGATAGCGGTCTGGACATTTATTATTTCTTTCTCATCACAGGTTAAAATTACACCTCCACTTTTTGTTGGTCGACCCATTGTAACACCTACTCCGATTTCACTAGGACTAACCTTTTTCCTCAGATCTTCTCTAATTTTCTGCGTGTTGCTTTGATTGTCTCCTTTTGGTTTCACTACAAGCACTTTGCGTTTTGTAGCTGACGCATATGATTTACCTTCATTATTGTTTTCATTGGTTTTCGAGTTCCTCAACATGGCAATCTCCCTTTTTAATTCCGCATTCTCGACTAGCAGATTATCTATTTTCTTTTCAGTTTCGTTTGAATTCAATAGAAGGGTCTCCATTAAAGTCATACTGATCAAAATAATCAACCCTGCTCCTTTTACGCGATCTCTCAGCAACTCCGTCAGCTGGCTTGCACTCTGTACATTTCCACGTAGGTTCCCGCATATGAAATCCTCGTAGATCAACAACATTTTCACATTCTTCAATTCCTCGAATCCCATTTTACACACTCTACATGCTTCATCGGGTTCAGCATCGTTGGTATCCGTCTCGTTTCCCACCATCTCCAGGCCTCAGGTATCGTTGGACTGTTTAGGTATTGCTTATCGGCACCAAACACCTTATCACTTTTTTATACTGATCGGCCACACACTTTAAGAATCAAAGTGTGCCTTTTATAAGACTCAACTACGTTTTGTTATTCACACGATCGATTCATTGTTAGTTTGTTTTGCATATTATGTGAAAATTTAGTGAATTAAATTGAACTATTACTGAATAAATCGTAAAATAATACCGAGAGCCACAAACACACGTCCGTTAGCTTCAATACCTCGACTTCCATGAAAAGGTACCTAGGTATCATGAGTACCTTAATAACAATTGTTTTTCTTATTCTGATGAAATTGTTTTTATTTATTTATTCGGTACTTCGGAGCGTGGACTTCACATTATTATCCTAAAATCTTTTTTTCTACTTTTTTGTGTTTATCACTATCTATTATTGTGCATTCAATTGTGCAACAATGTATTACCTGTCATTTCAAACTTTAAATGAAGCTTAACTGATCTTGCAGCGTTGCCATTTTGTGTAAAACGTCTCATTTTTTTTTTAATCATTTTTTCCATTTCTATTTCGTTCTTTTTTATTTTACGCTTGATTTATCATTGTTTGTTTATCTTTCCAAATGGTATTATTCATTATAAATGAGGATAATTTTCATAATTCAATGTCTTTATTGGAATATTTCAAGCAGATGAGAATACTGATTGAATAAAATAAAAACGAATGAAACACCCGTTTAATCAACGAAAAATGGAAAAATAGCATGAAAGTATTTTGAATAACAAACTTAAAAAAAGTCAAAAACGATAAATAAAGTAAGAAACATTGTAACTTTCCCTAGAACGTCACCCTTTTTTCGGGGGAAAAAATTGATAAATAAAAATGAAATAGAGAATCAATGAAAAATGAGGAAATCGGAGCAAAAACCTTTTAACCAAATCACATACAGATAAAAGAAATGAACAAGACAAAAATGTAAGAAATACAAAAAAACCAAAATAAATAAACATAAAACATGAAAGTCTCATAAAAAAATTTAAAAAAAAACCTCAAATAACAAATAAAATAGAAAACAAAACCGATAACAAGACATTTGTAGCGAATTGTAGTTCTTTTTGTGAAATGTTGATGTTTTTCATACATTCTCAATTTTCATTTCTTATTATTATTACTATCGAATCTCTATTTTTTCTTCAATCTCCGCCTCATCATAATTTTTTTTTCAATTTAAACATTCTTAGATTTAGATTTTCATTCATTTTATCTGTATTTATGCTAGTATCATGAAGAAAAGACAAAGAACAACATAGATGAATTATATATTAATAAGAAAATGTTAAAAATTTCAGATCAAGGGATTCCCTGGAGAAATCATATTATGATACCTATCGGTAATTTTTGTCTGAATCACTTGAATTTTGAAATGTATACGGGGAAAAATATACAGGGTGTTTCCTAACCTCTGTGACAAAATGAAAGGGGTGATTCTTCGCTTAATTTTAAGACGAAAATGTGGTATAACTTTTTTTCGAATTTCGATTTGTTTCCAAAATACAGGGTGTTTAATTTAATGGATGTTTACTGGCTCGTGGAGGACATTTTCAGCAGTTTATTTACCTTTTTTTTTATTTATTTAGTGTTTTTGAATTCTCCATTAAAATGATTATAATTGATTGCTGTATTTGTTAGAAAATTCAACATCAGCGATAAAATTACTTTTTTGCGTCAAAACTCACTCAACTAGATTTAATTTTTTATCTCAAAAATTAGGCAAGATACGATAAAAATTAAAGAAATCAAAAAATTGCGTTTTTAGTTGAATAACCTGGGAAAAAAATGAAAATGACACAAAAAGTCAGTGGCGTACATTTTTTTCCAAATAATATTGGTTGAAGTGCCGCTCGGGACGCCACTGTATTCGATAATTTTTATTTGTTCATGGCAAAATGAGCCCGTTATCACTATAAATACCGTTACCAAACTTCAACAAAATCGAGTAAAAGATAAATTAATTAAAAATAAAAAACTAATCAAAAAAAAAATTAAACACCCTGTATTTTGGAAACAAAGCGAAATTCGAAAAAAAGTTTTACTACATTTTCGTCTTAAAATTAAGCGGAGAATCACCCCTTTCATTTTGTCACAGAGGTTAGGAAACACCCTGTATAGTTTATCATATCATATCGATAGTTTTTGAGAAAAGTGACACAAGTCAAAAAACGATTTTTTTTAGTTGAAAGTAGGAAATGATTTAACACATTCACAGATATTTATGTCTGGAAAAACGCCTTCATTATTGAAATTTTTACGGTTGCTGAGAGCTGAAGCAAGTGTCAAATGTCCAATTCAGTTGTGCTTTGAACTCGGTCAGAGAAGTGTCGAACATTTTCATTAAAAACGACATATCTAAAAAAGTGTCGTTGTGATTACGTGTGATTTTTTCAGAAAAACGTCTTATTTTTAATTGTGTCGTTTTTGATGATTTTTCAAGAAAAATGACAAATCTATGACAAACACGCTACACTGTTTGCCCTGATTGCTTAACAAACGCCGCAGTGTAGAAAAGTGTAAATTCGTGTGCACTAGTGGAGGATAACAAACAGACCTAATTAGTCTTCGGAAACACATCGAAAGACATTTGAGAAGTATGGCAACACTGTGAAAATATTTGGTTAGCTTTACAAATGAGCTTATTTATGTTTGATTTTCTGGGATTAATGTACTTGCCACAGAAGAATCATTCCTGTAATTTTTGCACACATCACTTGAATAGATAGAATGTATAAAAAAAATATGTAAATATTTTATCTCATAGAACTATAGAATGGGGAAAGTGTGACAAGACTGAACGCTTTCGTAATATTTGTGTTTGATCCTATTTTATGTATTCTCCCATTTTAATGCTCAAGTGTACTCTAGGAAATACAATTTTTGCCCATTATTCTTAAAGAAAAAACAGTGTTTCTTGTTGTATTCATCGTATTGCAAGGCTAATATCAAGCTCCCCGCAATCTGACAACGCTTGGTGCTACATCTAATCATCAATATGACAAAATGCACTGTTGCCTATTCCAACAGGCAAATCCACATCCATGCAGTTGGCCTCGTCCCGAACAGTTCAAGAGTGAGCCGTGTGACTCGTCGAGCACGGATATGAATTTACTACGTATTTGAGTGTTTGTATTGTCGGATCAGTCACTCGTGTCACTCCTCCATTTATCTCTCGCGCTCTGCTCTATGCTCTCAAAGCACTCGGAAAGGGTTGAACTTGAACTCTGTCGCTTTGTCAGCTGACAGTCATGCATGCTCTTTTTTTTTTCCTTTGTTGCAAATTCTCCATATACCGAGCGTACTTCACTTCTTGCACCTACAATTCTAATGAAATATTCAAGTGATGTCTAGTCTATTGTTTGCTCGATAAATGATTGCCCATTCGGCACATTCCCTTGTCGATTCGACAAAAGGATAGTTCGGATAGTAGGGATTTGCGCAAAATTACATAATGTCTAGGATAGCGTAATGTATATGTAAAGGACCATCTATTGAGAAAGAGGAATCGTGACTGGTATTCTGCTGTGGTTTTTTAGCCGCTCCATTTTGTTTTTGTAATGGGAATGTAAGAAGCTTGGACAACAATCTATTGAAAAACATAAATGAAGATTCTTACATCCAAAACCATCAAAAGACTTGTAGCTGACTCTGTTGCTGTTCAAGCAAGAGCTTTTACCACATAGCACCAAACTTCCATTGATTCTATGGGTGTCCGTTGATGAATGTCTAATATTGTGAGTTGTGACAACTGGTCTCTAAACCATCCTTGGATGTACATCCATTGGACATCCATATAGTAAAAATTTATGCTATCAATTGCGCGTTGTTGCGACCCTCAAAAGCACATGTGCACACTCATACTCCATTGTCAACATCATTGTGAATTGCGACTCAATGGGGGTAGGAATTCATCATACTAGAGACATGCAGACATAATTACGACATGCGCAATGTTACTTTGGCAATGAAAACCTTGCTAATTATGACAAATACCTTGTCATAAATTTCTGTCAAAAGTAAAAATTCCTCAAGAGATATCAAGTACGAGAGTCTCGCAATCGTTCGGGTTTTTGATATGACCACTTAAGCATCCCACTGAGATTGGTATCCAATAAAAGGAGTTTTTGCAAATAAATTTGAGTATACAAAAGCAACACAATTTCTTCTGACCGTAGTTGCGGCAATTATAAAAAAATACAAAAGCTTCAACCTCGGCTTCAACATTGTTTTTGTTGTGCGTCTCAAATTTCACGGTCAATAAAGACTGGTTTTCAAAATAAAAACAACATCTTGCGTTGTTCTGCAGAAAACTCCCTGAAGTAATTAAACGTAATGTCGCCAATATTAGCTGTATTTACTGTAATGTGATTTTGAGCATAATGTGATAAGTAGGCATCATATAATTTCCAAACCGCGGTTGGTATTGGCATTTCTAATGTGCAATGACACAAATTGCGTTGGAATTATCATGTGCGTGTATGGAAAATGTCTTTTTAACCACATTATGTGGATTGAAATAACATTGACCTCCTTGTGTTTATGATTGATAAATGTAGACTGTTCAAGGTCTGGAACAACGCCTGTGTAGATCAACAAGTGGATTTTCGAAAATGACCAGATTGACAAGAATTTTATAACAGTTTCGTATAGGTAAACCATGAGTAGAATTATTGGGTAATTATGACTTACACGCCTCTGAAGAAAATTGTCCACATTCTTAAAACTCTATATCGTTTCAAATGAAGCATAAGTTGAAGTGGGTAACTTTGATATGCGCCTTCCCAAGATCGATACCAAGTCTCGAATCGTCAAACATCGATACTTAAAAATCGCAAATATCCAAAACATCGATACTTAGCATCTCTGGGACTCAGAACATTGATACCTAATCTTGGATGGCCAAAACATCGATACCAAGAACCTCAGATATCGACAAAACATCGATATCACGTTTCACTGATGTCCAAACCTTGATACCAGAAGCTCCGAATATACCCAAAACATCGATAGTTGAATACCTCAAATCTCAAATCCTCAAAAGATCGACATCGGAAGTCTCCATACCAAAACCAACGATCACTACTTCGAGTCTCCAATCTCCAAAACATTGATATTGAGACGCATGTAGACCAAGTCCAGATTTTAAATATAAGTACCTACTTGATGAAAATTGTTCACATTCTCTACACAGGAGTTCCATAGTTTCAAATGAAGCATAAGTTGAAGTATCGAATCATTCTATCATGCGTCTCCACCAAATCAACAGGAAAAAAATCGAATTTCCAAAACCCTAAGTCTTCAATCGCCAAACATTGATAGAAGTCTCGAATGCCCAAAATATCAATAATTATAGTTTTTGAACCTTAAAACATCGTTATTTTGAAACCCTGATACCATTATAAGTCTCTCGAATAACCAAAACATCGATACTTGGAAACTCAGATTCCCAAAACATCGATGAGAGAAGCCTTTAGTTCCAAAAACATCGATACCACATGTTCCTTATCTCCAACATTGATACCCAAATCAGCGATACTGCATATTACTTCGAATCTCCGATCCCCAAAACATATCGATATTGAAACGCCTGTGAATCAACAAGTCTAGATTTGAAAAAGAAGAATGGAATTTGTCCTCATTCTCAAGGATAACATAATTTCAAATGAAGCAGACAAGTTGAAGTATTGGGTCTGTGTAATGTGTCTTCTCAAGATCGATATCAAATTTTTCGGATCCTCAAAACATCGATATGAACCAAAAGTTTAATCTCCAAAAATCGATACTAAAAGTCTCGAGTATCTGAAATCTGAAACATCTATACTTAGAGGAAAGGTTACTTATATATTTTAGTTAACTTTGCTTAGAGTAATAATATATATATATATATATATATTATCAAAAAACCCCATACTGTACCATTTGAAATGGTGTAGGGTGTATACATGTCTACATTTTTTTTTTCTCTCAATTTACATTGATTGTGCACGAATCTGGCCCATTCCTTCTTATTTCTGGTCAATGCTTTAGCCTCATTCCATGATTTTTCTCTTTTCTCCAGTGCATCCCCTACAGTCTGGTTCCATGTTTTTTTTGGTCTTCCTCTCATCCTTCTTCCTCCCGCTCTTGCTTCCCAGATTTGTTTCACCTGCCTATTAATCCCCATTCTTTGTAAATGTCCCCACCAACTCAATTTTCTCTTTTCAATGAATTCTAGGATTGATTCTATATCCATTTTTTCCCTGATTTCGTTGTTCTTGATCTTGTCCATCCTTGTTACCCCCATTACTCTTCTTAAGTATTTCATTTCCATGGCCTGTATTTTGCTTTCTTGTCTCTGAGATAGTATCCATGATTCACATCCATATAATAATAATAATGATAATAATAATTAATTTATTCATGAAAGTACAGTGATACTGTTTACATAAGTCACAAAATATATAAGTATAACAAATATTACTTGAGTACGTATTATTAAAGACGGAACCCAATTTAAAAATTGTATTGCATAAATTCATTATAGCTGTAAAAACAGTTTTCCATCAAGATACTTTTTAGTTGGGCTTTGAATCTGAGTATTCCCATAGTTTTTAGTGAGTTAGGTAAGATATTGTAGAACTTCACTGCCCAGTATCCAGGTCCATCCTGGCATCTGCTAAGTCTCTTATAGGCCGGGACCAGTTTTTGCCTATTTCTGGCATTGTGATTGTGGATATGTCCATGTGTTGCAAATGAGGACAGGTTTATCCTGGCATGAAGACAACACTCATATATGAACTGACAAGGAGCTGTCAGTATACCAAGCCGAATAAATGACTGGCGGCAGTCATCTCTGTAGGGTATCCCAGAAACCACTCGTATCGATCTTCGTTGAAGACCGAAGATCCTCCACATGTGTGGAGAGTGTCCCCAGATTATAATTGAATAGCTGAGATGGCTGTGAAAGATGGAGAAGTATGCATGTCTAAGGACTTCCTCTGACACACATGCCCTGAGGTTTCTCAGAACGAAAATACTCGAATTGAGCTTTGCACACAACCTATCTCTATGGATATTCCACCGCAGTCCATCATCCAGCTGTACACCCAGGAATCCGAAATCACCATCCCTGACTCTAAGTGTCTCTTCCATGTTCTTGAGAGAGAAGACACAATGTCGAGTTTTGTCTTCGTTTAGCATAAGCTTATTCCTTCGAAACCATCCTTCAGCTCTGATCCGCGCTGCACTGGCATCGGTCAGAACATCATCCAAGCTGCTTCCAATGACAGAAATTGTTGTGTCATCTGCATAGAGTGTATATGCCTCGCTGTCCCTGACTTCAGGTAGATCGTATATGTCAGTACTGGTCTGTAGATAGTTTTGAATACTTTCAACTTTGTGTTTTTGGATATTTCTTTTCTGTTTATTATTTTTTTGTTTATTGCATAGTAAAGTTTTGTTGAGGTCTCTATTCGTCTGTTGACTTCTGGTTCTGTTGTTCCTAATTGGTCCAGTTCTACCCCTAAGTATCTATAAGTTTTGACCTTCTCTATTCTCTCTCCTTCCACTTGAATGTTCATTTGATGAATGTTTTTTCCAACTATCATAACTTTTGTTTTGGTTTTGTTGATTCGCATTTCATATTCTTTTGTCACCTGACTCCATATGTTGATGTTACTGTTAAGGTCTCTTTCATTTTCTGCAAATAATACAATGTCGTCTGCTCTGATGTTTGTATATTTTGCATGTTTCTATAGCCTACTTGCAGTTTTTTTGTCCTGATTGTACACCTTCTTATTATTTCATCCATATATAAGAGAAATATTACTGGTAATCTACAATCAAATATGGAAAGAAGAAGAGCTACCGGAAGAATGGAAAACATCACTCATCGTGCCGATTTATAAAAAAGGAAATAAGCAAGACTGTAATAACTACAGAGGAATAACACCTATCTGCACAGCAATGAAAATATTGGAAAAAATTATAAACAGTAAAATGAGCAACATTATAGAGAATTCAATGCACGAAGCACAAAGTGCATTTCGGAAAGGAAGAAGTACACAAGACCATATATTCACAGTGAGACAAATCACAGAAAAGAGAATGGAACAAGGAAAAAATACTCACCTGGCTTTCATAGATTTGGAAAAAGCTTTCGATAAAATACGAAGGAGTAAATTGTGGGACATATTAAGAAAGAAAGAAGTTCAACCAAAGGTAATAAGACTGATAAAGGAAATGTATAAAAACAATAAAAACTTCGTAATCAGCCAAGGCAGACGCTCAAACTGTTTCAAAATTGAAGAGGGCCTAAGACAAGGAGGTGGATTAAGCCCAGTCTTATTTACCATATATATGGATCTCTAATAATAAAATAAAAAATAAATATTTCACTAAACAGTATGGAATTTGTCCAAGAATTCCATAGTTTCAGAGGAAGCATTACTTGAAGTATTGAGTCACTTTGTATTGCGTCTATATCTTGTACCTAAGATCGATATCAAATTTTTTGGAACCTCAAAACATCGATGCCAAGAGTTTTTAATTTCCAAAAATCGAACTCGAAATATCGATACTGAGGTTGTGTAATCCTCAAACACCAAAAGTATCGTAGTCAAAAAACAGCTATAAAACAAATATGTACATACATCGATACTGGGAGTCTTGAATGGGTATCCAAAATACCGATAATTGGAGACTCTGAACCTCGAGACATACATACCAATAATCTGAGTATCAGAAAACCTTGATAGGTAACAAATATATCCCATTTCCAAAGATAGATACCAGAATGCTTGAATAGGTGGTACTCAAAATATAGATAACAAAAGTCTGGAATTCCCGTTGAAAATTAAAAATAGAAGAGTTTATAAACTCAGTATAATCATCATTTTTGTGTATTATTATATCTTAATATATCGATACCGTAAAACTTGAATCCGTGAGTCTCTAATTCCCAAATCAATAGCTACTAGAAGTCTCCAATCCTCAAAACATCTTGGATTCCCATAACAAAACTTCAATAAAGAAAAGGATATTTCTTGAAATGATAAATATGTCTTGCAGAAATAACCATCATTTTTTCGCAAGAACCAAAAATAAGATGAGTTTGAGAATTGTATTGATACCTGAAGTCTCAGATCCCCAAATATCAATACTTAGACTCTCTGGCCCTCAAATCATCGATACCAAGAGTTTCGGACATCCAAAACATCAATACCAAGAGTACACAATCCCGAAACATTGATAGCAGAAGTCGCCTTTGCCATCGATTGATAGGTACTTAGATTCTCTGGCTTCATAACATCGATATACAGGGTGTCCCAGCAAGGGTGGCCACCGGCCATATCTCAGAAACTACTGGACCTAAAAGTTCAGGAAAAAAAAATTATCACTAAAGTGGCCACGAGAAAATGCTGGGAAATATTTATAACTTCGAAATTTTTCCGCTAGGGGGCGCAATCAAAGCTTAAATATTAAAATTCGAAATTTCTCCGGAAATTCTCAGATTGAGGTATATCTTTATCAACATGGTTAGAAAACCTAGACAATTTCACGTCTTTTTGGTACAGGGCTCATTGGCGTACCGATCTTCGTGTGAGTAGGGGAAGGTAGTGAAAGTTTAATTGTTCAAGTGGCTGTAACTTATAAACGACTTGTCCGATTTTGTTGTGTATAGGCTTGTTTGGAAGATAAATGTGAGTACTTTCGTATATCGTATCCAGTGATGCGTGATTGTCTCCAGAAAAGTTGCTAGAAGGCGTAATTTGAATTAAAAAATGTTATTTTCGTTTCACCGCAAAAATTTAAATGGTACGGTATAATTCTGATAACAGAATCGAAATGAAGATTAAATTTACAAGAAAAAACCTTAAAAAAAAAAACCTCAAAAACCTTAAAACATTAAATTTCACATAATTTGGACTAGTTATTATTATCAGAATTATACCATACCATTTAAATTTTGGCGGTAAAATGAAAAACACTGTTTTTAATTCAAGTTACCCCTTCTAGCAACTTTTCTGGAGACAATCACGCATCACTGGATACGATATGAGAAAGTACTCACATTTATCTTCCAAACAAGCTTATACGCAACAAAATCGGACAAGTCGTTTATAAGTTACAGCCACTTGAACAATTACACTTTCACTACCTTCCCCTACTCACACGAAGATCGGTACGCCTATGAGCCCTGTACCAAAAAGACGTGAAATTGTCTAGGTTTTCTAACCATGTTGATAAAGATATACCTCAATCTGAGAATTTCCGGAGAAATTTCGAATTTTAATATTTAAGCTTTGATTGCGCCCCCTAGCGGAAAAATTTCGAAGTTAAAAATATTTTCCAGCATTTTCTCGTGGCCACTTTAGTGATCATATTTTTTTTCCTGAACTTTTAGGTCCAGCAGTTTCCGAGATATGGCCGGTGGCCACCCTTGCTGGGACACCCTGTATAATAGATACCAAAAGTCTCGAATTCTCAAAACATCGTTCTGGTTTTCAGTCACCAAATATCGAAATCAGAAGTCTCGAGTAGACAAAACAGCGATACTTAGATTATTCGATTCTCAAAACATTGATACCAAGAATCTTTAATTTTCAAACATCGATATCAGAAGTCTTGGATTCTCAAAATATCGATAATCACAGACCTTGATCCCCCAAAACATCGATACCAAAAATCTCGAATCCCAAAAAAGTAGATACCAAAAGATCCCCAAACAAAAATTGAGGATAATGACTATTTCGCGTTGAAATTAAACATAAAATAAGTTGAAAACTGATGTGATATCAGAGAATAACGATACAAAAAGTTTAAAATTGAGATTCTGGGATCCCCAAAACATCGATACCAAAAGCTATGAAGTTTACAAACTTTTTTTGTTGGCTCTGAGCATGAAACCACTTGGCTGAATAAATGTTCCCTTTTCCCTTAACAAAATATAGCTTTTACAGCAGGTTGGAAGAGGATAATTATTTAATTATTGACTAAAACGACTAAATTATAGCCCAAATTTTACCCTCCTTTAGCGAGATTTGCAAAATGAAAACTAATTTTTTCATTGCAAATGAATAGCAAGGCCCGCGATATCACCAGACTTAACTTATCTCGTCTTGTTTTTGAAAAGTAGCATACAAAATACTTCGAAATCAACTCCGCATAACCCATCATTGATAGACATGAAACAACAAAACATGATACCGAAACCGTCAGTCGTGAAATGGCATACAACTCGTATCCAATGGCATAACTGAATTTCCGTCAAGCATGTCGACGTGTCACTTAAACTAGAGCGAGTGTCGCTGTCGCATCACCTTTGCGAATAATTAGAACAATAATTGTAAAGTGACACAATATACGCCCTCGTCTTCCATTCGCTCTATGGCAAAATTGTGTCGCTGAGACAACGTTGTGACACTCACGTCACACCATATACAACACTAGTTTGATAGATTAAAGTGATGGGACAAGTAGACCAGTGTAGTCCCAAAGGGAGAACATATTCTCTTTCATCATTTTATTTTTGTAATATGATATAAGAACAATTTTTTGTTTTTCATTTGTAGCACAGTCTGCACAGTATAACAAATGTCATAATAAGGACACAGAAAGCGAGAGATATATATGTAATCACCTGACACGGTTCTGTACCAACCTTCCTTTTGACAAATCTGTTCAATTCCATTCAAAAAACACCAACCTCCTTGTCAAGTAAAGAAAACTGTAACAGATTTTATTCACCCTGACAAGAGTTTATTCGACCCTGTTGCTTGTTGTAAACTCGCCCTATAATACGCTGTAAAAGCTGTTCAGATTGAATAAACTGTTGATCCAGGCGACGTCGACAACGGGCGTCGTCGGAGCCACAGACAGCTCACTTAGCTTCACCCCAGTCTTCCCACGAAGACGCATTCACATAAATATAGACAACGTGTCAGTTTCAAATTAAAAAAAGGACATAAATATATCTTCTGTCCCATCCTGTGCGGCCATAAATCACGTACACTTCAATTCGGAATTAAAACTAAATAATACAAATCTGAATTTCTCGGTATCCGCCCATCAGTCGGTTCGCGGACGCATAAATCGGGCAGAAATGTCAAAAGAAGAATCCGCCCAATGGCAACTCACATAACTCACTACAGAGTTATTTATAAATCTTGATAACTCCTACTATTTATACTCTCTCGCACTAGGCTATGCGATTCGGTACGTTGCATTCGAACTTATTTCGCTCGTAATGGATATCGATTTTGTTTTTTAATATTTTTCGTATTGATCCTCATTAGAACAAACCCAACCGATTTCAATTCTAGTTGACGAAATATTTTGTATTTTTATTGGAATTCTGGTATGCATGCTTTGGTTGAGAGTTTTTAGAATGGTATCTATCCCATGAAATCTCATAAAGTCTGACTTTCATCTCACATGAGAAAGTCTAGTGAGTTGACGCAAAAGCTCCTCTAGGTATTCGTCGAAGTCCAGAGATCATACAAGCATTTGGAATTTATTGGCTAAACAACAGAATCTTCAAGTTCTCAACAGGTCATAATTATTGTGATAATTAGAAGATTTAGGTGATCTAGCCTCACCTCCACCTCCACCTTAAACTTAGTGAACTAGCTTATTCTTCAGCTTCATCCCTGACACTATATAAAGAAAATGTTTGCGCAGCTATTCTAGCTCAGGTCTCCCAACTCATCCCCAGAAAGGACCACACTATAGGAAACTCTCATACAATAGTACGAAATGAAATTCACATGACACCTGTTATGTGATGAAATTCGCCAAGGAGTAGTCCTCGAACTTTTTTCAAAAACGTAAAGAAATCTGTTATATTGAATACGGTGGAGTCATCTATTAGATAAAATAGGATCTATACCACGTTCGAAATTATAGTTCAAATATTTATTCACATGGTTTATCAGAAGTTATTCTAAAAAAATGCATAACTATATTTCACAAACGTTCATTTTATGATGTGCTGGGCTAATACAAGTTATGCATGATTTTGAGTTTATAACTTTTGAGAAGCCATGTGAATCAATATTCAAATTAAATTTCAAATGTTGAATATATAAAATGTTAACCAGAAAGTTTATAGGATTTGTATACCTAACTCTTCACTTTTGTTGTTTAAAATCGGATTTTCAACTTTCTGTTGTACCAATTTTTCTAAAACAGTAGCAAAATTTGTACCTATTGAAAAGAAAGTGACGTGGCAATGACGTCTGGGGTTAGGGTTTGGTTATTTATGGCAACCGTTGTCAAGAAAAAACCTCCCACTCTAGCGCCATCCAACGGGTAGTCCTCTAAACAGATCCAGCTTGATCAACTGCTTGCCTCAAACTTTACGTGGTATATTATTATGTCCAGGATATAGTCTTTAGACATCATAAAATGAACGTTTGTGGAAAATAGTTATGCATTTTTTCAGAAAAGGTAACTTTTGATATACCATGTGAATAAGTATTTGAAATAGAATTATTTCGAACGTTGTATAAGTCCTATTTTATCTAATAGATGGCTCCACCGTATGCAATAAAACAGATGTCTTTACGTTTTTAAAAAAAAAGTCAAAAGAAGGAGGACCATCCGTTGTACGTAGGACGCTGACGAATTTCATTTCTAGTATTCTATGGGAGTTTCCTATATACAGAGTGTCCCAGATTAACTGGTCACTACCTGTATACAGCAAATATAGGAACCATAAATAAGAAGTTTGAGATGGGGAACCCATGACCGGAAGTGCTCCGTTTCCTAGATACAGGGTGTTCTGTTATTCGAGAAAACAAAAATTACACGCCACTGTTTTTTGGACGTGATTTTGTCGTCTTTTAAAATACTCATTCAATTCCTAATGAAAAGAGTCTCTTGAGTTTTTTCTCCACGACGAGTACAGCAATAAATTTCCTATCAACGCGTTGAAGGACACTAGTATGGTTTTTATTTTTTTATTCGGAAACGGTGTGTCGGAGAGAAAAAAGTCAAGAGAGCTATTTTGTTGTAAATTGAACGAATTTTAGGAAACATTAGTGTTCTGAATAATTATGTTATAACATTTTTTTTGAAAAATAGTGCACACATGTTCTCAAACTACGGCCCTGGACGAGAAACAAGCAATACCCTTTAGTATTCAAAACCAGAAGCTTTCATCAAGATTGGTTGAGCGGCTTTCAAAATAAATTCAGATATTAAGTTTTTTTGAAAAACTTGTACACCCCTGTATCTAAGAAACTGGGCACTTCCGGCCATCAGTTCCACATCTCAAACTTCTTAATAATGATTCCTCTATTTGCTGTAGAAGTAGTGACCAGTTGATCTGGGACACACTGTATTTTGAGTGATATGTGATATGTGGAAAGAGTCCCAGTAGATGGTGAGAGGTTTCCTCCGTCTTTCTAGCCTTCTACAGTAAGGACATAGGAGTGATTCATCTATTCCTAGTAGTTGCAAGTGTCGATTTAGCTTGCAATGTCCTACCTATCAGAATGCCTACGGTGACGCTCAGTGCCTTATTTCGTACTCAGCAACAGACCCACTCATTTAGGGCCTCGGAGATCAGTCGTCTATTTAGGCCCAGGAATAGTTCTGTGCCGGGCTGGGAAGACTGGCTATACCTAGTCCGCTTGTTTTCTCTGCTTGGAAGGCCGTTGTGAGTTTCTCAAGAGAAAAAGCTTCCCCTGCGTTCCCGTCCAATTTGTGTACTCGGGATCCAGCATGGTAAAAAGAAACAAGGTATGTCAGCCTCAGGCTGAACAGAATTACGAACGTAGCAATAAATAATTCAAATTAATCAAATTTCAAATAAAAATCATTGGATTGACTTTGTGTAGACTCGTTCCTCATATGTTATAGCGTTTTCGATTGGTCAAATCGGGCAGCACTGGTGCAACACTCGGGCAATATTTATGTTCGATTGGTAGAAATCGAGCGGATTTGTATGTTCGATTGGGAAACCGGGTCAATGAGTTTTGCACTCAGTGCAGATTTTTCGGCACAAGGTCTTTGAGCTCGTGCTGGTATAGTGCAATTTCAGTGCATTAGCAAAATTGATAAAAAAACATAAAAATGGTGGATTTAAACGTCGCGTGAGGTGATTCTGTGAGTGGACAACAGATTTCGAGTTAGTTATTATTGTTGGAATCGAGTAGTGCCGGAAAAAAAGAAATACTGGAGTTGACGAGTTATGGAAAACTAGTACCTACTCAAAACTGAATGAATTTCATTTAAAATCTGGTGCATATACCTAATTTCTCAAAAAAATGTTTCCTAGTATCTATGATCTATAATAATACAAAACTATTGATTGGTCTCAAGATTTTGTCATTTGGCAATGAGAAATGGACTTCTAATTAGTTTAGTTTTAGAGTCACTTCAGCTGCTACGCAGAGACAACATAATATAAGATTTTCAAGAAGTTTAATGATTCCAATTTCAATTCAATTGGAATTTTACCGTGCAGTATTATAGCACACGATGAAAAATGTATGTTCGATTGGGATTGCCCTAGAGCAAATTTTCATCATAACTGGTTTTGCCCGAGGTCAAACCCAGTGCAACCCTTGTTTTCCCAATCGAAAACACTATTAGTAAATTGACATCTGAGAAGACCCCAATCATCGTTGCCAACTTGCAAATAATACTGTACACCTGCCAATTGAAATATAGGTGAATGACTATAAAAAATATGTTTGATTTTGGGCAAAATAGATATAGGAGAAATAGCCTCAAATCAATGTACCGCTTTGTGATTTTTCTCGAAATTTTGACGTAAATTATTGTTTCTAAAAGAACCCCAATTGCGATGAATCGCTAATATGGCAACACTGTATTTTTGAAGCGAATGACGTCACAATGAGTTGCGCGTTTGCATACCTTGTTTCTTTCTACCATGGGATCCAGTAAACTCAGTGTTAGCCTTGGAGCAGTCCACTGAACCAGATTTGCGTATTACTTGGTGGTTCTGTCGGGGTGGTCCACCACTCGTCCCTGCAACTATGGGAGTCTTCCATCCGTAGATGCTGCCATCGCTTTCCTCTTGATCCAGAATTCTAGCAACGCGATCAGTATGGCTCAGATGTGGCTCTCATCGCACCGATGTAGTCTGGTTAGTTTGAGCTCGTTGATGGTTTTCCTGGTCGCCGGCCACCAGTAAACGACAAGTTGTTTTGGATGCCACTTGGTGCAACAGCCATATTGTGGCTATGCCCTGCTTTAAACATGAAGTGTCCACGTTAACTTACTGTCTGAGATCACCCCAATGTACTTGACCTTCTGTTTCAGTGCCAGTGTCATGGCTTAAATTTCTTGAAATTCCTTATATTTGTAAAGATAATTAGCTCAGTTTTTGTGGAATTCACTGAGAGCTTCATCTATTTGTATATTACCTCCAGGATTACACACGCTGACCTCATGCGCTCACAGACAAATCTCAGGTGTTTGCGTCTCACGAGGATAAGAGGCCTGCGCATAAATACTCTCCAATTCCGATACTGTCAGGAGACTGTCCATTATCAGACACCAAAGCCTTAGCGAGAGGCATCCTCCTATGGACCCTATCACATGTCGATCCCGAAGAGTAGACCGAACTCAAGTCACAAAGCACCAAAGTTTGAAGTGCCGATTCCATCATACTCTTGCGGAGATCTAGAGAAAATTTCTTGTGCTGATACCTATCAGACGTCAGAATGATTGTGGATGCTGTCATTGCTGTCAGTGTTCCCAAATTTTTGCAGGCATATTATAGAAAAGTTCATTGATAATGATGATGTATTTTATGTCCGTTCTTCCACACCAAACCAAGTACAAGTACTATGAAAAATAGTCATGTTTTATCATGAAACACATACGTCTTCAACATCCCGAAATTGATATCATTAGTTTCCCTTGACTGAAAATAATTAATATCGTCGATAATTCCCCGCAGAGACAAAATAGAGACATTTTGCCCCGGATAAGTAATAGAGATGTGACGGGAAAAGGACGTGATTGACGGTCCAAGTCTTGGGACAGCGACGGTAATAAAAGAGAGACACCGGACGGACTGATGTCGACAAATTAGACGGACCGACATCAACGGACAACCTCGCTAAAGGCAACTCTTAATTGACCATTTTTCTTGACAGCTTTAAGCATTTTCGTGTTTCTTGTGGACGTTTAAAACTCAATTTTAGTTCAGCAAAAATGTCAGAAGTCACTTAAAGCTAAAAGTGCATTATTTTTTATTTTCACTCATTCCGGATAGAAATTCAAGTTTTGGATGTTAGGTACTCAATTTTCCAAATATAGGTTTCAGTCATGTGCTATACTCGACTTGCTGAATTTGGCGCAAAGAGAATGATATAAGACCACTGACAAAGGGAATACAGAAACAGAGTGGCACAGCGAAATGTGCGGAAACTAAGAAATTAGCTGGTTAATATTAAAAGTCGATTTAGTAGGGATAAAACTACCCCTATGCGCTAAATTGTTGATTGTGGAAGATTTAGTAAATGTTTGATAGAAGGGAACTGTGTAGCTTGATTAGTTTGCAGTGTTTTCAAATAAGCTTACTGAAAGTGATCTTTTTTCTTTTCTGAAGCTGCCTCCGTTACTCCCAAAGGTTAATTAAATTTGCAATACTTCACCAAACTCCATCAACAAATTTATATAGATATAGCGTCAGAAAAACGTTGCCAGATCGTGATGGAAGGATGCAAACCGAGTGTGTGGCAACACTGCCACCATTCACTCAAAGGCATTGACCTATAACCGCGAGTTAAACTAATATTGCGATTCTGAGCTCACTTGTAACCTGATCTATACTGTCTGGCAACTTTCCACTGCCCACATTCATACAAAGGCTATGACGTACATCGGAGATTTGTATCTCAAATACTCCTTCTCACCATGCTTTATTGTTGTTTTATAAAATATGATGAATTTCCCCAAAATTTATCCCCATCGTAAACTTACAAATTTCCCAGCGCACTCATTTTCGTATGTTACCCTTAGGCAATCAAATTACGTACCTCCACAGTATCCACTTGAAGGCCCCTCAAAATGACAGAAGAATGGATCCCATCCCCTGTGAAATATTTTCAAGTGTTAATGGGCAGTAATTACGATAAAATAATGGCGAGAAAATGACAGAAGTGACACCAGGCTTTTAGGATCAGATGCGGGACGGATACATTATTAAAAAGTTTCCCGTGCTTTCAGGAGTGCGGTTTTGGGTTACCATCTTGCGTCTATTATTTTCCATTAACGTGTCGATGCTGGGCCGACATGTTTAAACCTCTCTCGGTCAGGACTCAATCACAATTCTCCCGTTATGCCCAAAATCCCGGACACTAATCCGAGTGTCCCGCAGCTGAAGTCACGAAATAAGTCTTCATTTTCGTGGTTAACGGTTGGCTATTTGTATTTGTTGATGTGACGTTGAAGTCAGGGGTGAACGACGGGGAATAATGGAGATGGTTGTGTTTTTTTAGAAAATCGACGTTTCAGTCTGGATTTATAACATATGAGATTTGGAACCATTTTTTGTGCTGTTTCCAAAGAAATATTGAAGTTATCAATATTCCGCTTGTTAGAGGTTCGTAAAATGTTACCCACATATCCATAAATATTTGTGATGTGCCCCTCAAGACTAGAGAATGGACCAGAAAGACACAAAAATAGGTTTTTTCAAAGAAGACAGGAATCAGAGTCTGAATTCTACGACACAGATTTAGCAATATCATCCTAGACTTATCCAGTATCTACAAAGTGAGTCCTGGGAGCGGAAATGGTGTGGACAAGTTTCTCATTGTCTTCTTAATTTGAGCTGGACTGAATACCAACAATCTTTTGCACTGTATCTTGTCCAAATATCTTTTTTTTTATGAAAAAGGAAAATGAAAGTTTATAATTTGCCAAAAATATGGGACTTTTTTTACATTTTTCCGAAACAAAAAAACCATTTCAAATCTCTTCTGAAGACCCTCAACAGATGTAGGTATATTTAAACATTTGAGAGTATCCTGACTCAACTGGTTCTGGTATGTTGAACTCAAATTTAAAGGTATGATCTTCTTTTGTGCTCATTTTAGGATTTTTTACTGTATTTGGATTTTTAGATTCTTGAATTTTTGAATAAGTAACAATTCGCTGCAAAATGTGTGTTATTTGTGTTGATTTCTATTCTATTAATTATTTTGGGGATGTCTTAATTTTGATTAATAGGACATTACATAGGACATAGGGGTTTCATAATTTATTTTTGTCAATTTTTCTTCGTATTTTTTTAAAATGATTGTTTTGCTTTTTTTTTTGTTTGTGTATAGTCCGGTATTGAAAAAATATGTTGTTGGTTATAATTATGTAGATTCTATGAAATATACGATCAGTGGGAGGAAAAAAAATACATAGGTAAATAAAAATAAATGTGTTGATATTATGTAGGGTATACGGCCAGCGGGAGCAAAAAAAAATTAAAACTTGAAAAAAAAAATGAATTAATAACAAAATCTGTGTTATCATTATCTTATTCATAGACAAGCCTAAGACCGACGCGGGCGGTGCCGCGGGTTTAGGCTAGTCCATTTCATAAAATCATGAAGAGTAAATTAAAGTTACACCATGACAACGTTGCAAGAGCGATCAGGCTTCATTCAGGCTTTGGAATGACAGGAAAGACATTATTGGGCGATTGAATCAATAATAAGACAACGTTAAACGTAAAAAAATAAAAATGAAAAATTATTTTTTTTTTAAGCTACCTTTTATGCTAAAAGCGTTTTTGAAATATTTTAGTTTTCTTTGAAAGTAGGTCCCTTTCAACAAAAAGGGTTTCAAAGTTACCTATACTCAAAATTCAATCAATTTTGAAGATGTCAATTTGGACATTTTGCTTGTTGTCCTCCTCAAATTCAAATTGCATTAACGAAAGATGTGCTACATAAAAGGTTTAAAAACTATGATTAAAATTAGAAGTTTTAAGTAGGTATAGATAAAACTTAGAAATAAGGAAGCCAGATGCAGGCAAAATATTTATTTATATCAAGTACCCACTCTATTTTGACGTTATCTTTTTGTCATATTATCATTTATGACCACTAGTTTTTCGACACCCTGAATAATGGGCAATCGTAAAAATTGCAGAAGGTAATATATACAATATGGCAACGTTGTGAAGGCAGTTAGCCTTCATTTTAGCTTTGCAATGACAGACAATATATTGTTGCGTTATTTAATCAGTGAATTGAATGTACAGTGGAAAGCATATAAATTCGCACACACAGTATTTTTGGACAACCCTCGTGATATGTATAGGTGATATAAACCAACAAACATGTGATCTGCTAGATCGTTTCACTGTCTCGTGTCGTTTGATTACTTCGATGATTTTTGGTAGTATCTGATGCGCTGGGATTTGTTTGAGATGATAAATTTAGTAATCTGATATAACACAGACGCAATTAATGTTTTTTTTATTACCTTCTTATATTTTGTTTTCTACATAAATATCTTACATACTAGCCAATAATTCAATTGCCCTCCGCCCTTCGCATCACTGGATAATACATTTGAGAAACCGTGCAGCTTCTGTTGAACTAAGCTGAAATAATCGATCCCAAAACCAAAAATCAGCTATTTTGTTTACTTATAACTTGTCATTTTGACAAAAGTGATCTGTTACTATGACAAAGTTTGGCATTTTACGAGGATTGTTTGAAATATTGTGTGCGAATTCAAATGCTTTCCACTGTAACTATAGGTGATAAGTCTCGTTGTTATCAGAAGTGAAACAAATTTTTCAATGAGTATGTTGTTTATCATGAATAAATGAAAGATATTAGTTATTTTATCGAAAAAATCGGAAGAATGACTAATCAATAGAAACACGAAAAAGAAACACAATTTAGAATGTTGGCAACGTTGCGGGAACGGTTAGGCTTCATTTAGGCTTTGAAATGACAGCTGATATATTATTGCACGATTCAACTATAAATAATAGAGAACGATAAACCAATGACGTCGAAACATAAAATGTAGATAGGGATTTTTTCTAATATTTGAACTACGGAATATATAGGGTGACCCAAAAATACTGGCACGTAAGGTGACCGCAGATTCCTTACAAAAAATAATGCGACATTTTTCAACTTGTCTATTCCGAAAGTCCAGAATTATATTTCAATTTTTAATTTTTGGAATCACCTCAAGAATGATCATGTTATTTTTTGGATGAAATTTGATTGTTTGACAATCTCAATTTGATCGGTATCGCTCTTACTTTCAGGGGACGCCACTCACAGTTTTTTGAAAAAAAAAACTACATGACTACATTGCGGAGTAGGCAGTCTTCATTCAAGTTTGGTATGACAGATAATACACTGTTGCGCTATTTGATCAGTGGATTTAATTCATAATGAATTCCGTTTTTATGAGAAGTAAAACATTTTTTCAATATACTTATCTATTGTTTCATAAATAAATGAACAGTATATCATAACAAAAAATCGGAAAAATGACAATTCAATAGAATCACGAACAGCAAACATAATCTTGAAGATGGCAACGTTGCGGAGCGATTAGCCTTCATTTAGGCTTTGAAATGACATAAAGCATTGTTTCACGATTGAATCAACAAATCAGATGTTGAAGAGTTCAACGCATTTTTGGATATCTGGAGATTTTTTTTTGGATGTTTGGGTTCTATTACATAAATAGTAAAAATCAATCCAGACTTAAAGATTATTCGTATTTTGATTTTTTCCAATTTTTGGATTTTTGGAATCACGGATTTCTGGTTGATTCATTAAGAACGTTTTCAATCTATAGGCAAAATCGTTTTTGTTGTTTTATACAGGGTGTCTGGGAAATCTATCGGATTCAGGTAGAGCATGGTAAACTGAACAAGGTGAATGTGTGTGTAAAGAATACTATTTTGAGTGGTCCTTAGTAGTGTCCATCGTATGAAATTTGTATCAAAATAATAATATATCGAGTACCCACTTTAAAAGTTATTTAAGAAAAACCGATTTCCAGTGGCGTCCTTGAGGGGTACATATCATTATCATCGCAAGGAAAGCCTCTAGAACTTATCAATTCATTTTTTCATGTTCTATCAAATCCAGGAACCTTCACGCATTTTCCCGGACAACCTGTATATAAACTATGGTAAAATTACCCCAGAACTTGGGCAAATTGTATAACACCACAGTGAACTTGTCAATTATTTAAGTTTTCTCCGTTGAAGTCTTTCAACGTTGTCAAGTTGCAAATAAAAATCTCTCAATAAGGCCCGGTTTCTCAACGATGAAAGAAAGATTAATGTAGCAATGTTTTTATTTTCCAAAAATAATGAATCAGTCAACATTTTTCAATAAGTTGAAACACTGCTCCAAATTTCATCTTGCTGTGATTGGTGAACATTTTTACGTGCTGTGATTGCTTGATAGACAACAGAATAGATGCTTCTACCTAGGTTGCCAAATGTATTCGTGTATTTTCAAAAGTACTCAAATGAAGGTTAATGGAAAATTTTAGTTTCATTACCGCTAATGGTACGAAAAAGTATAGTAAACGCCAAACAACTTTCGATCTACGTCATCGTTGCCACCAAGCTCGTTATTATGAAGCTTGCTGGTGGCCAAATTTGGTCACCAGCAAATCACATAACTCGCTTGGTGGCAATTATGACGTGAATCGAAAGTCGTTTGGCATTAAAATTTGCTGTATATTATAATGATCGTTTCAACACACATAGAGTATATTTTAGTTCAAATTAGTTATACCATGAACACAAGGCTATAATTTCTAATTAAATTTGCAGTTTGGCAAACTCGCAAGAATCCCTCTCAATGTGAAGTTGGAAAACCATTGATTTGGACACTAATCAATAAATGTAAACATAGCCAAAAACCTCATACAATAACAGTTCGCCCATTCTCAATGCCCAACTTGAACCGTTCAAACTTTGCCAATATTCACGAACAAGCCTTGAACAGTCCCTGTTGTTCTCATATCATTTACCTTCATCTCCATCACGTGACTTCCCAGCAAGACGATTTTCGTATCGATCTTGGCGGCAAGATCGAGCAACTTTGCTCATAAATTGCAATAAACAGTTAATGTTAGTTAACCTCTACTCTCTCGGTGATCTTACGAGTCTTATCTGTTGCGATAACACCTTAAGGTGAATCCAACAGCAGACTAAAATGTACAGGCAATCCATTTTGCGAAGAAAGGGCTGGTTTGGTACAGCCCAGCCGAGCCTCAGACTAATGCACTAAATTATAAAGTTATTACGACTTTGGATATAGATTTGCGCGACTAGATAAAGCCTTGATGCCGATGCTTTAATTAATCCTTTTTTGAATTGAACAACGTGATTTGTGTGGAGGGTTTGGTTCGTCACTATGTGTAGCTTCAGTCAACAACAAATTTTTCATTCATGCCAGCAACTACTCAAATTCAAGTGTTTGCTTATCCAAAACCGGATACTACATCACACTTGTTTTCCCAATTAATCAATTTTCAAGCCCACCGAAAAGAATAAATCCATCATTATTCTGTTGCCTCCTCCAAACACACATATGCGTTGTATGTGCATGTAAATCGTCTCGCTGTATACATCAACGTGTCATCTCGCGAACAGTTTACGTATAAATATTGATACAATGAATCAATCGACAGCAGCCCATGATAGACAACCGGTGACTTTTTACAAATAATCTTCGAAGAACCATTTGTTTTAGCAGAAGAGACGAATCGACGTTGATTCAGTGGCGGAGGTAGGAATAACTAAATTTTCTGCATTTGAGCAAAATGGCTACAGAAACCTACTATATCTTAAATTAATGCGAATGTTGGATAAGAAATTCTTAATATCTGAAAAACGACTAGAAATAGGTCTAGGAGGGTGTTGACTTTTTTTAATCAAAATTGAATGCCAAGTTCATTGCAAACATGAAATACAGGGTGTTTCATTCGAAAAATTGAGTTCAAATTTTCGCAAATTGAATATTGCGAAAACTTGAATGTTTTTTTTTGGCGAACTCTGTAGAATATGTGGAATATTTGGGAGAGTCTATGTGCACTTCGATATTTGAGAAAACGCTGTCAAATTTTCACGTCTCAAAATCAATGACGTTTGTCATGTTTTAAAAAAAATTATTCATAATTTCATACAGAATTCAAAAATAAAATTATATACAGTGTGTCCTATTTGAAGCTACGAAAAACTTTTAGATCTGGCAACAGGGCAATCAACAGAACACCTACGTGAATCACCCTGTATATTGACAGCATCAACATCGTCTGAACTGTCTTGAAATTCAATAATTTCTCAAAAATCACCCTGTGGTCCCTGTATCTTGGAAAAATATTGGATTTGGCAAAGAAGCTGAAAAGTCTAAGCTTTTTGATGATACTTAACAATAATAGGTCAGGTTTGCAAAAAAATTCAATTTTGTTTTTCCATTTTCCATAGTTATTTTTATGTTTTTTTGTCTGATTCTATTTTTTTTGTATTGTAACTCTTCGCACTTGAGTATTTTATTACGGTTCTGTGTATTATGTTTCTACACTTAATTTTAAATACGATTTATTCATAAATCACATTTTTGCAAAAAAAATGTTTGTTTTTATTTACATATACAGGATTGATTGGGGACACAGATTTTGAGGTCATATTCACCATCCTGACACACAATTAGGTATATTTCTCATATAAACATACAATACTAACCTGCTTCATTTAGATGGCCCTCTGGACCACCACTGGAATGAACTTTTTAATCTAATTTATTTTATTTTAATTACACGATAAAGGTGCCTCATTTTGTCAAAAATAGCTGGATGGTTTTTGAGTGACAGATAAAAAAAAAATATTTTTTGGCTGGTAAATACAGGGTGTTTCAAAATTGATTTTAAGGGAATATTTACCAGGCAAAAAAAAAAAAATACTCATATGAATATATGTCATGACTTGCTTCATTTTCGAAATACAGGGTGTGAAAGTTTTTAGAAAGAAACGGTTTTTTATTGATAATTACTCAAAAACCTTTTACTTGATTTTGACAAAATTCGGCACGCTTATTTGTTGCCATAAAAGTACTTATCTTGTTTAATTAAAATGAAATTATTCATTCCAGCTCCGTGCCAAAGGGTCATTCAATTGATATTTATAGATAAAAATATGGTACGTCACTGCTTGTTTGTAGATTTAATAATTTTTTTGGCTAAAGCAATCAAAAAAGTTGCTTTTTTTGTCTTCTTAGTCTTTTCTGTATCTAGCTTCGTTTTCAAGATAAAAATTGAAAACCGTTTCCATCAAAGTACCTTATTGACACATTGTTTGATCGTTGCCTGTGGACCTTATTAACGCAGGAAAACGATTTTTAATTTTTATCTTGAAAACTAAGGTATAGACAGAAAAAACTGAAAAGTCAAAAGAGCAACGATTCTCTTGCTTGACCTAAAAAAATTATAAATTCTTTAAAAAAGCAGTGGTGTATCATGATTTCAAATTTCAAATTAGAATGAATGATATTGTTTTAGTTGCACAAAATGATTACCCCTATGACGACAAATAATAGTGCCAAATATTTTAAAAATCAGCTGGAAGGTTTTTGAGTAATTAATTAAAAAAAACGATTTTTTCTAAAGAGACCACCGCGCGTCAGGGTATACTTGCAGAGAAACGGTTTTTAATTTTTATCTTTAAAACGAAGCTAAATACAGACAAATATGATAAGACAAAAAAGTAACATCCCTAATTATTGCTTGATCTGATAAAACATTAAACTATAAAATCTTTTAAAAAGCAGTGGCGTCCCCTATTGTTACCTATAAATATCAATTAGATGACTTCCTGGGACGCCACTGGAATGAATTAATTTTAATCACACTAAAACATGATCCTTATGACGACAAAAGATCGTGCCAAATGTTGTCAAAATCAAAATCAACTAAATGGTTTTTGAGTGATTAATAAACAACCGATTTAATTCTAAAAACTGTGACACTTTTTAACATGAAAACGAAGCAAGATAGGACATATGTTTATATGAGAAAAAACTCTATTTTGGACAGGTGAATATGCCTTTGTAAATCTGCGTACTCAATTTTGAATCCCCCGTTAAAATATTTTTCAATATTTGAAATACTCTTTATACACACTATTTTTATGACCCTCTCTTTTTTTTCAATTCTACTCATTTTGTATGCTCATATTTTCGCACATCGCGTTCATTTTATGAAAATCCTTTTTATTCTTATTTACTTATTTACATAATATGGGGTGTATTCAGACATGACTTTTGTTTACTGACATATCAATTTTTTTTTCAAGGTTTTTTTAGACATCTTTTCTCATCACACTGTTCTTTGATTTTTTTTTCTATTTTGGTAATTATTCATGCTTATTTCAATAAGTGATTGTCATACTCGGGAAGCAAATTTTCTATACAAAAGTTTATATTTTTGTTTAGTCAATTTTTGTCATTCTACTTTGAATTACTCATTATTTTCATGATTTCCATCAATAATTCAATTTTGTCTATCTTTATTTACCTAGTTAATTTTGGCATTACATTTTCAATCATGTATTTTGGTTCTCATCATAATTTCACTGTCTTTATCGTTATTATAATCACAATTTCTGTCAATCAAATTAATTTTTCAAAAATTAAAATTTTGTATATAAGATAGGATAGGTAGATTTGGATTTTGTATGTATGTATGAAGGTATAGGGTTTTTTTCTTATAATGTCCACCTCGCCACCACTTTAGAAACTCTATTTAAACAGCGAAGCGAAAGAACAAATCACTATTGGAAATCAGGAAAATTTGGAAAAGTTTGATTTTTTTTAATGGAATATCCTATATTTTATTACAGTTTTCAAGATCTCCTCATTTTCCGCTTTTTAAAAATATAAGTACTTATACCTAGTTTGTCTATGGTTTGGCCTAGCCGTTTCAAGCTTTAAATAACTCGTGTGTATCACTGTATACTTATTGTTGCTATAATGAAACAATTGATCGCAACCACCATGGGAAACCAAGGGAAACAAAATATTTGACAACAGGAAGCTTATTGATATGAGACTATTATGGACGACTGTAACTTTTGAGTTGATTGTGAACCAAGAAGCTGGGATAAGACATCTCATCATTCGTCCGCATTGCAAGTTATTTAAAGTGAAATAACTTGTGGAAATAACTGAAGAGTTGGTAGCCCAGACAAAGGCAAACTATAACTATATAGTTTGCCTATAAAATTTGAGAATATTTACGATCAATTGTACTTACAATAAACGAAATACCAGTACACAAAAGGTAAATAATATTATTATAAAGTTCATAGACTGACTTGTTTGGACCACAAAAGAAGCTCATGTGGATTTAAACTCATCTATTATCATCAGGTCTATTTTTGCAATCGCACCTTTGAATTTTTTTTAGTGGTATATTTATAGTTTCATCTTTTTAGCATATCTTTTATGATTCAGGTAAATTTGTTCTGGACTTCCATTTAGTGAACAATGTCATTGTTCACTTTCATCTTATTTTTTTTTATTGACATCCCTATCTTCCCATAGTTTTGTTTTGGTTTAAAATTGAGGGATTTTTATCAATCTTTCCACTTCACGTGCTAGCTCTTGGGGCTTGTTTTTTTATTAATCTTTTTGTATTCTTTTAGTGCTTGATCCATATTTCGTATATTCATATTTTGAGAACACTGTTGCTTTGGTTATTCAAGCTTTATTTGAAATCTTTTGATTAGTATGGTATAATCATCGGCTATTAAAAATATCTGAATAAAATGATTTTACATTGAATTTTAATATACCTAACTATTATGCTACAATCACATGCATTTAGGAAATAATCTTGTATCGCCCTCTATCCTCTATTAGAAAACGTTGAAAATAACTTTACTGCCTAGTATTTTGAAGGCCTAGCCTTAGAAACGCTCACTTTCTCGCCTCTTTGCAGGCAGTAAAATTCAGTTTCAATGTCGTGTCAGCAGAAATAGTATATTGTAGTCCTAGGCGGTAAAGTGACATTTTTCCAGGCTGAAGAAGAAAATCAAGATGGCCGAAGTCAAAACAAAAGATGACATTAAAGTGTGAACTTTAGTTCGTATCCTGAATGTATAGGATTCAATCAACTCAGAGTATATAAGAAATATCTAAATAAAATGGTAGTTCATTGAATATTAATTTCAATTTGTAGATATAACTTTTATTCTACAATCACATAAATTCAGGAAATAATCTTGTAACGCCCTCTATTAGAAATAATTGAACAAAATTTTACCACCTAGCCATTTTTCACTACTTTGTCGGCCTAGCCTTAGAAAGTCCCACTTTCTCGTCTCTTTGGCGTCAGTAAAATTCAGTTTCAATGTCGTATCGGCAGAAAATTAAGTAATTTGACCTTCATTTCTATTGATTCAATCTTTATAATCATGATTCTATCATTAATTTTTTCCATAGCAACGGGGATGTGAATTTTGATCTTTAAATATCTTCAAACTTGAATATCTCCTGAGCCAGTCATCAGGAAGGTATCAAACTATATATTTTTGAAATCGGGAAAATAAGCTCTTTCATAATATAAGATAATATACAGGGGGTTCCATCGAGAAAATGCTACTTGTGGAAAAATATTGACATTCCGATAGTCTTTTGTTATTTTTGATAGGATTTTTGAAAAGTGCAGAGGAATATCTAAAACTTTCATATTTACAAAAATTTTATATCTCTATAGATAACGCCACCAGCATATGGGCAATATATATGGAATGACCCTGTACCTTTTCTATAATTTTTTTTAATTGATAGCCTTAGCTTCCGATAGTTTTTTATCGGTTTTGAAATAATTTTTGGGATTTTTATTGATCTTTTCACGTCACGTGCTAGCTCTTGAGGTTTGTTTTTTATCATTTATCTTTGTGGGTTCTTTTAGTGCTTACTTACTTACTTACTAACCATATATTGTATATTCTTATTTTGAAAACACTGTTGCTTTGGTTATTGAAGCTTTATTTTCAATCTTTTGATTAGTATTTATAATTACGGATATTAAAAATATACCTAACTATCATGCTACAATCACAATATGCATTTAGGAAATAATCTTGAAACGCCCTCTATTAGAAAACGTTGAAAATAATTTTACTGCCTAGTATTTTGTAGGCCTAGCCTTATAAACGGTCACTTTCTCGCCTCTTTAGAGGCAATAAAATTCAGTTTTAATGTCGTGTCAGCAAAAACATATTTTTTGTGCTTCTTTCCCGAGTTATCAGTTTTCAATTTTGGTTTGACAACAGCTGTTCTAAATCAAATTTCTCAGCCCACGTCACTGATAGAAGGTTCTTTTTCCACAGCGGCCATTCAACGTATCCGTCGTCGATCCATCCAATAAATCGATCGATTCCAAATTGCTGGAAATAAATCGATGCTCGATATGCGTCTTGTAAATACCATAAAATATATTTTCATTTAAACACTTCAATAAAATGGAGTAATTTACGCTGACGGATTCAGTAATTTATAATTTTTTCTTTGCGTGCGTCTAACCGAGAGCTACGCCTCGTACTGATTGACATGCTGCAGAAGTTCGACTGGATAACGTTTTGGATGAATTTATTGGAATTTTCAATATTTATTCAGAGTAATAATTTGAATTTACCATTTTTTATAGGGTTCAAATCCGGTGATCGTGACGGCTACCAACTCGACCTCTGCTTACATTACATGTCATTGTTTGTTTTTTTTTTTGGTGTCTCGTCTCAAGTTAACAAATTTTCATCATTTATTTCTATATTCTCACTATTCATTCGTCTTTTTTTATCGTCTATTTGATTGTTTTATGGAGAATAATCTCTTGTTTATTGGTTTTTGACTCCCTATTTCGTTTTTTTTCTGACCACGAAATGTCAAACTCGTGGAATTTAAATTTTTAATAAAGGATCTGCAAGCAAAATTCGTTGAAAAATAACGAAATTATGTAAACATAACCTCACTTAATCCAAACCGAACTCAAGTAAAACGTATACACGGAATTTCGTCGAAATTGATTCAAAACAAATTTTGCAATCATAACCTCACTAAATTCAAAGGCATCAACTACCAACAGTGTGACAGTCTGCGGTCCGATGGGATCGATGACCGTGGTTCGGACTCCACGTTAAAACTGTAGGGCTCATTGCAAGAAATGTGAAACCAGCCCCCCCTACGATCCCGTCTGCCGTCTTTGACGTGCCTTTCAGCGATATATACAGGGTTAGGAGAAATTACTTGAACGGACGATTTTTCCAGAAGATACATGAGTTAGCAAAAAATGACACAGATAACAGTTTTGAGGCTTTCAAAAATATACATATTATCTGTATTTAATTGGAATATACAGGGTCGGTCATAAAGTCATGACAGATCAAAGTTGCATTTTTTGACATGGTTCTCCCCTTATATATTATTTGATGATTCAATTCTTCGTTTAATTTTGAGCATAAATTGTGATTCGAATAATGTTCCTTAATTCAACCGTTATTGAGATATCGCGTTTTAAAAATGACATTTTCGCACCTTTGACAAGCTATAAAACTCAAACGGTTCAAGATGGGAAAAAATTGTCTGTACTTTCTGATTTTAATTTCTCAAGAGCTATTCTGTCATATGACTAAAAAGTATTGCCAACTGTCAACTTTTTTTCGACCCATTTTGACATTTTTCGACAACATTAATTAATTGTTTGTACCTAGATAGCTCTTGAAAGGTTGAGACCAGATAGTGCAGCCCGTTTTCCTCTATCTTGCAAAACTATCATTTATAAAACGCGATAACTCGAAAACGGCTAAACTTAGGAACATTATGTGCACAATAAGTTTTGCTCAAAATTGAAAGAAGAATTGAAATATCCAATTAAACCCATTTAAAAAAATACAACTTTGATCTGCCATAACTTTATGTCCGACCCTGTATGTTTCAATTTACCACAGATATGTATATTTTTGAAAGCCTCACAACTTTTATTTGAGACATTTTTCTCCAGCACGTGTATCTTCTGGAATAATCGACCGTTCTGGTAATTTTTCCTTACCCTGTATAATGAGCTGGCAAATAGCCTAGCAGCAGCGCGAACTTTCCTAACAATAAACTATTTTCCAGAAAAAGTTTAAAGTAAGAAGCGTTGTAGTGTAGTCATACGCGAGCATGCGTGGTTTATGACAGCTGTGCTTGTGACAGTTGACGCTGTTGCAAATGCCCACTAAATCGAATCTTTCAGAGATTTCCATCATCCAGGTCAGGTGTAAACTGGAAAAGCTTGATAATATTTTTTTTAATTTGAACTAAATAGATTAAAGACTAAAAATAAGATTTCATTGGAGATATATTGAAATGATAATCCATACGTTTCCATCTTTCCCAAAAAACCCAATACACCCTCAAAATCCAATCTACACTTGAGGTCCGAAATAGGAAGCTGTTGGCCCACGACAGTTGAAAGAGAGAAAAATGAGGTTTATTTCACGGAAGCTCGAACTCTCGAGCATTTTCCAATACATTTTCAAGCAAATCTTATCTTGCAGCTCATGATCATGCTGGTTTTCCTGTAAGCAGCCATCAAAAGAAACAATGTCATCGCATTGGAATAACTGCAAAAGCATTTCAGTTCCGTTGATCGATCCGTACAAAAGCGATCGCTTGAAGCGGAATAGTCCTGAGAACTGTCAATCTCAGCGATTCGTATTTTTAATCGATTGCCCCCCACAGATTCGTAATTAGAAATTCTTTAATGTCAAAGACGGGCTTTGATTTCGCGATCGCCTCAGATGAACCTGTCAATCAAGTGACCGCTCGTGCGTCAGTTACCGTGACCGATCAATGATATTGTTCCTTTGTTGATTGAACTGGTTCTCTTGTTGATTCCGATTTGGTTATTGTTCATAGATTGACGAGATAAACGAGATTAATAGATTGTTGTTGATGATGACATGGATTTTGATAATTGCATGGTTTGAACGGGATTTTTTTATGGTCAAGTCATCTGGTACAATTTTCTTCTATGATTATTTCACAAACTTTGCTGTCTTTATACTTTGTTCACTCATTTTTTTTTCTTCTATGACTTTTTTCTTGACTATGCCATTTCCTGTCTTTTTTGTTCCACTTTTCTTAACTTTGTTAAAAGCATTGTGTTCACTTTTGGGTACACATTTGCTAGCATTATTCTTTTTGTAATTTTTTTCGCCGTACTATTTTTCTAAAGCGCTGGAAGGTTGCCTTGCAACATGGACATTTTTACCCAAATTCAAATCTGGATATTTTCGAAACGGAAAAATATATCGAGCTGCGGTCTTAAGAAGGTCCTTGACCAATTCTTCGAGAACACGTACATTGTTGCAGCGGGTTATTTCTTTTATTCATCCACCTATATACAGGGTGGACAAAGGAACTCATGTTTCTTAGCAAAGTTTGATGCTATGCCAAATTTCCAATTTTTGATCTTGAAAATGTATCTATCCATATTTTGAATCTTTGGACTATCCTGAAAAAAGTAATTTCTCAAGTTTTTCAAAAGTTGGCTTTAACTCCATTTATTTTTTTCCGCACTTTTGCATAAAGTGTATTGATTTTGGACCAGAGAGAAATCTAGGCACATATTGAACGTTATTGATTCCAGTGGCGTACAGTGAAAATTTGCTACTTCAACATGATGTAGGTAAGTAATTTAAACCAATGCAAATCATCAGCTGAATGAGCAAATCCAAGTTACAACTCTTTACTCTAGGGGTCTATTTCAGTGGCGTAACAACAATAGCTTCTATTTTTTTGGTTTGGTTAGAAGTGCTTAAAAAAATGTACTGCACGCCACTGGGGGGTCAAAAAGGTCCAATATGAATGCCTAAACCTTTTCAATGACTCATAAATCAATGCACTCTTTGCAACAGTATGGAAAAAAGGAATAAATAAAAATAAAAATAAATAAGTGATGACACACTTTTTTATTTTATTTTGATGAGATGAGTTTTAGCCAACTTTTGAAAAGTTTCAGGATAGTCCAAAGATTCAAAATATGCACCAAACTTTGCTTAGAACACATAACTTCTTTTGTCCACCCTGTATAGGTGCATAGATAAAAAAAAAATACCATGTACTAGTTCTCGAAGAATAATTGGTCAGACCTTCCGAAGGCCGCAACTTTTGAAAATAACGAGATTTGAATTTGGGTAAGAGTTTCAACGTTGCAAAGAAACATTCCAGCACTGTATATTGTTTAAAACTTTTTTCACTTTTTGCCCCATTTTCACATCAACTTAATTGTTCATTATTCTTTCTGCATTTAATATTTTTTGCGATTTTGGTTCTATTTTTTTTGTCACTCACAATCGGTTCATTGAACATTGATTGTTCTGTTGATTGTTTTTATTTTTCCTTTTCAGGCTCCTTTTCGATGAATAGTGAAATTTGCCATTATTTTTCATATATTTTGTTTCATTAATCTTTGGAGAATCCTTTTCTGTTCTCTGCTTTAAAAGTTTTTTTTTATTGTTCATTTTTTTCAATTTGAGCTATTTTTATCTCATTTTATTCATTACTTTTAATTTTTTAATACATTTGAAAGGCTATATTTTTTTTACTTTTTAATCAATATACAAGGTAAGTCAAAAATATTATTATCATCTTCTTTATTTTAAATGGATCACCCTGTATTTTTTACGAATATTGATAGATCTTTTTGAAACAATTTCAGCGATATAAAGTTTTATTTGTTTGTTTATCTGTTAAAATGACAGAGTAGTACAAATTTTAAGTTTTTTAGTTCAAAAGTAAGATGGTTGTCATCGGATCCGAATCATATTTACGCCTGGTACTTTCACAGTCATATAAATAATAGTACATTTTGTATCAAGGGCGAAAAGTGGATGATTTTGACGAGGGTATAAGTAGCAGCACGAGCGAAGCGAGGGCAGATTATTAGCCGAGTCAAAATCATCTTTCGTCCGTGGTACAAACAGTGCTTTTTGTACAACCAGTTTGTAATAATTTGAAAAAGAATAATTATGAAAATCAAAAATAAATAATCGATACACTGCACTACACTGCTGACAAGTCAGACAACTGACAAGTTTAATAACAACTGTCATATCATGGTTACAATAGGTGTGTTCCCGTATTCTCTTGTGGTGCAAATTCATTGTCACGTGATAAGTTCCTTCTAGTATGCTAGGCTGTCACGTGGTTATTAGATTCAGAGGCGTTGGGCTACAAGGAACCGTTGCTAAGCGATCTACTTTTGCGCCCGCGGGCGCGAAAGTACTTTTAGGCCCGGCTGACAAAATTAGCGAGTTTCCGCCTGCTTTGCATGCATTGAAAAGTGGACTTTACGTGTAGGTTGTACAAAAAATTATTTTGTCAAATAACTATTCGTCATATAATGAATGGAGCGTTACCATGGCGGGACCTATTTGGAGGTTATTCTGACGGAATAAAATCGACTACTTGAATGTGATTAATGTGAAAGTACCGAGTCTTAATGTGTTGTTACATGATCTTCTGATCCCAGCATTGCATGCATTACACCCAAACCGAAAAGAAGTGTGGTTTCAACCTTTGGTTTAAAGAGGATGGTGCGTCAATTTTTGTCCAAACTTTACCGAATCGGTGGATAGGAAGAAAAGATGCAATTGAGTGGCCCGCTAAATCCCCGGATCTCAACACTCCAGACTTTTATCTGTGTTTGTCATTAATTTGAGAAATGCAGTTTATTAGAATGGGCTGTATAAAATGAGATTCTTTGGGAATTTTTTGCAAGAATTTAGAAATAGGCTTGGATATTTTTTAGCTAATAATGGCAAACAATTTGAACATTTAATAAAATAGTCGATTTCATATTTGATAATTCATCAATTTTCTATTTATTGTGGTTCGTTCAATTCAAAACATCTAAAAGTAATTATTATTGTTCACGTTGTTTGACTCCTTTTTATTTTAATTTTTGGTTTTGAATTGTTGTCTGTGTACTTGATGATCGTATTTTTGAGCCGGAGTGTATATTTTTGAAAACGAGACTATTCTCACCTTGTTTCTCGTTGAAAAATTATGCGGGTATTCAAATTTTGATCTAAAAAATGCTGGCGGTTTGGAAGATATTAGCAATATTCTAGACTTTTTTCCACCCTGTATAACAGTATGCACCTTTTCCCATAAACACTCAAATAAATATCAATTTTCTGAAATGAAATGCATAATTTAATAGTGGGCCATGAATAACAGTAATTAGGCCTGTAGATCTAGACAAGGAAGTTTAACAATAATTATTGAGAAAAGTTTTGAAAGTTTGGTAGGATGTTTGTACATACATGTTTAGAAACAAATTATGACATTCGAATAACCCGGCGACGAACGAAACATTGTTTAAATTGTAAAAAACGTGTTTTTCTGCTATATTCTTACAAAAAAAAAATGCAAAAGTTCTGCAAACTTGAAATGAGGTCATAATTAATGTTTAAAAAAATGTATTGAATTTGCAACCTCTTACAATTCACCGAACATATTTTGTTTACGAAATTTGCATATGCAATCATGTGAGGGTTCCGTTTTGCATAGGAAATTGCAAAACCTAGAAAAACTAAAAAAAAAAGAAGTTTCCCTGCAACACAAGTGGTTGCAAATGTAAAGAAAACATTTAACAGATTTACCGTCATTCCATCAAATTTGCATAACTTTTGTAATAAAAAAAAAAATAACGACTCAAAACATCAACAGATGATTAAAAAAATTAGTTCCGTAAATTTCAAGAGGCTGCAAATTCAATACCTGTTTTGAGACATTGATCAGGACCTGTTTTCAAGTTTGCAGAACTTTTGCAATTTTGTTTGCCAAAATATGGCAGAAAAAACTCGTTTTATGCAATTTGAACAATGTTTCGTTTATCGCCAAATCATGCAAAAATGTATAAGTTGTTTTTGAACAACAGCAAACGTCCTACCAAAGTTTCAAAACTTTTGTAAGTAAAGTAATTTTTTTGAATAAAAAGACTGATAGAGTTTTTTAATAACCAGTAAGTTTGTAACAAACATAACAAAAACGAAAAAATAACACCATTAAAAAAAACATAAAACAAAAACACCATTATCAAAAGTCGATCCAAAACAATGATACAATAGTTATTCACGTTACTAAGACGGTAAATGTATTGTTTGATAATGTAATAAAACTTTTTTTTAATCGGTTGAGGAGAAAAAGTGCTTTCTAATTGCCAAAGCACGCACACATTGAAAAGCGGTGGTGAATGGCAGTCCATTTCACATTCTTAAAATGAATGTTATAGTAACAACATTTTATGTCAAGTTAATAACTAACCCCATGTGGGGTTGCTGGTCCCCCATCGGGCGCCTCCCGAGGTGGCGGATAGGGGAATGCCTCCCAGATATGGGAGGTACCGGGGAAATTAAATACCCCGGGGTGGACCAAAACCAGCACCTTAGAACGATGTGTGACAAACCTGAGGACTTTGTACCCCAAGTGAGATGCAATCTCACCTTTGGTTCCGACCCGGTGGCCAACGCTGGCCTCACGGATTTTGGGGAGGGCCAATCACACGTTCTGGCATCCGAGGAACAACCAAACCTCGATGTAACTCCTCATGAACCAACCACGGGTAACCAGGGAAGCAGTGATGCAATCCCCGGTGTCGGTGTATCTGCCATTTGTACAGGCGTTGGCAACATCAGCCTGAACAAAATGGCAAAGCTTTCCGGAGCCCAGCGAAGGAAGCTTGCGATTGAGAGGGCTCAAGCCAAGGGAGAGCCTATACGGCCTCGTAAACCGAGGACAAATAGGAATCCCGGGAATAGAACCCTCCCAAATAGCTCAGGGAACACTGGGAAACCTGATGCTCGGGCCTCAGAGCCTGGAGCATCAGGTAAACCTAGGACCCCTGCAAACAAATCCTCTGCAAAGAGGGGTCGCTCTGAGGGCAACACACCAACCCCAGAAGAAAGCGCCAAGAAAAGGTCACGGCAGGGGGATGCTGAAGTAACACCCAGTACATCAACTGGGGAAACTTACAGCGAAACCCTAGCCGGGCTTAGAATGGCGGATCTCTGAAGGAGCTGCAAAACCGGAATCTCCGGGCCTACTTTGGGTTAATGCAGCTAACCTTCAGACTTCTCAAGAAGGAGGCTCCCGATGCTGAGGGTAATACAAATTAACCTTCAGCACAGTAAGGGAGCATCTGCTGCCCTTTGCCAACAGCTGGCAAAGAAAAACAAAGACCTGGCCATCATCCAAGAACCCTGGATTACGAAGAGAAAAATCGCCGGTCTAGGAAACACTGGAGGTAAGATCTTTTACAAGAAGCAATCAACAGGTAACGTGAGAGCTTGCATATACGTGAGAAACGGAGTGCAGGCTCTCAATATTAAAGAACTAAATTCCAGGGATCAAGTAGCCGTCCAACTAAGCTACAAAGAGGAAGGAACCCAGAAGGACATCATAATAGCCTCGGTTCACCTTCCCTACGATGCACCCAGACCCCCACCATCGGAAGACCTGGAGAAACTAGTGAATCACTGTGGGAAGAGAAACCTACAGTGTATAATAGGTATGGACGCCAACTAGCATCACACCATCTGGGGGAGCAGCGATATCAACAAAAGAGGTGAGTATTTATTGGATTTTATTATAACCCATGATTTGGAGATTCTAAACAAGAGCAACAAGCCTAATTTTGCAAACCGCATACGGTCGGAAGTTATTGATGTCAATCTGTCCACCTCCCGTATCAATCCCGATATCCAGCGGTGGCGCGTATCCGATGAACCATCCCTGTCGGACCAAAGGTATATACTGATGGAAATCAATAGTATTGACAAGCCGTCAGAAATCTACCGCAACCCACGCAAAACAAACTTTACTGAATACCGGGAGGAGCTGGAGGCGGGGTTGAGTGGGATCAAGGAACGTATGCGTAACAGATTTGATGTTGAGGTGGTAGCGGAAGAACTACAAAACGCCATAATTTACTCATACCATCAAAGCTGTCCGCTAATCCGGCGTTCCTCATGCAAGGACACAACCTGGTGGAACGAGAAACTTGACAAGATGAAGGGGGAAACACGCAGACTCTTCAATGTGGCCAAGAAAAGCGGTGAATGGGATGAATACCACCATACTCTGACGAAATACAACAAAGAAGTAAGGGAAGCTAAGAGGAACTCCTGGAGGAAGTTTTGCACTGAGGTCGAAAAAACCTCGGAAGGCGCACGCCTCCAGAGAATCCTAGCTAAAGATCCCCTTCCACCAATGGAAACACTAAAGAAACCAAATGGGGAATACACGAAAAATGGCGAAAAAACCATTGAGACACTACTCAGGGCACACTTTCCAGACTCGACCATAATCAACTCGCAACAAGGAACCAACTCCCTATCTCCTGAGATCCTCCGGATGAGAGGATCAAGAGATGATTGGGTCATAGCCCGACAGATTGTGACACCAAATAGAATCGAATGGCCATAAACTCATTCGAACCATACAAAGCACCTGGATGCGATGGGATAATACCGGCACACCTGCAGCAGGGCGAAGCCCAACTCATATCGATGCTTTGCCAACTATTCAGAGCAAGCCTGGCAACGGGACACATACCCATGATATGGAAACTCTCACGAGTGGTCTTTATACCGAAACCCGGGAAAGATAGCTCTCAGCCCAAGGCAATCAGACCAATAAATCTTTTGTCGTTTCTACTCAAAACGATGGAGAAAGTGATTGAAAGGCACATTAGGGAGACCTCCCTAATAGAGAGGCCACTACACAAAAACCAAAACGCCTATCAACCTGGTAAATCATGTGAAGCTGCTCTGCATGAACTTGTTCATAAAATAGAGCAACCACTGAACAACCAAGGAGTTGCCCTAGCTGCATTCCTTGATATAGAAAGAGCATTTGATCACACCTCCATCGATTCAATGACCACCGCAATCAATCGGCGTGGAATTAAAGACACAGTTTGTGGGTGGATAAGAAACATGCTGAAAGGTAGGAGAATTCAAGCAACTATGCTTGACAAAACTGTAAGTATAGAGGCAGCTAAAGGCTGCCCCCAGGGTGGAGTCTTGTCCCCTCTCCTCTGGAACCTAGTCGCAGATGAACTACTGGTAGAGTTAAACAGCAAAGGTTTCTACGCTCAAGGCTATGCCGATGACGTAGCAATACTTATCACTGGCAAACACACCAAGACAATATCAGAACTGATGCAGACAGCTCTGACAATCGTAGAAGATTGGTGCAGGAAGGTGAAAATGAAGGTCAATCCTGAGAAAACCTCCCTGGTCAGCTTTACGAGAAAGAGGAAGACAGCGGAATTATTCAAACCCATGTTCTTTGGACAAGAACTGCAGGTGGTAAGAGAAGTCAAATACCTAGGCATCATCCTGGATGACAAACTCACATGGAATTCACACCTACAGAAAATAGTGAATCGAGGTAAAGCCACAATAATGGCAACAAAAAGAGCGATAGGAAAGAATTGGGGCATAAATCCGCGCATGGTACACTGGCTCTACTGTACCGTGGTAAGACCCACCCTTGCTTTTCGCTCTGTTGTCTGGTGGCCGAAAATCGAGCAGCGACAAGCAGCCACGGAACTTGCAAAAGTTCAGAGGCTAGCATGTCTCTGTGTAACGGGAGCCATGAAAACTACTCCAACACTTGCCATGGAGGCCATGCTTAACCTACCTCCTTCAGATATCTATATCAAAATGGAAGCAAGAATGGGACCATATAGACTTAGCAACACCGGGAACTGGAGCCACTCAAACTCCCAAGGACACACTAAGATAACCAGCACAGTCACGAACCACTTAGTAACAATGAGGAGTGATATCATGTTGAAAAATATCAACTTTAGCACTTCTCCCAAGACCAAGCTAATATGGGAAGAGAAAACGGTGAAACAACTCCGGATGGCTAATGGGGCAATATGGTACACAGACGGCTCCAAAACAAGCCGGGGAACTGGTGCCGGAATCGTAGGTGAACATCCAAAGTGGGAAACATGTGAACCACTCGGGATGTACGCTACAGTTTTCCAGGCAAAAGTACATGCAATAAACGTATGCGTGCAAGAGAATCTCAGAAGAGGCTACAGAGGAAGGAAAATCCTTATCCTTAGTGACAGCCAAGCTGCAATCAAAACCATCTCCTGTCGGGAAACCAAATCCAAACAAGTCATGGACTGTCAGCAAAACCTTGTCACACTGGGAGTATCTAACGATGTCACTCTTGGATGGATACCAGGACACACAGGGATAGCTGGGAACGAGCGGGCGGATCTACTAGCACGCAAAGCTGCAAACACACCACTTCTGGGTCCAGAGCCTGCTATTACAAAATCCTCTGTGAGAGGTTGGCTGAACTGTTGGTCCAAAAAACAACAGAAAGCTAGATGGTGCCAATCACCAGGTCTGAAACACAGTAAATTAATGATGGTAGACGAGATCGAATCATCATTTTCTGGAAGCCTACTGAAACTCAGCAGGAATCAGCTTAGGAAAGTAACAGGTATATTAACTGGACACTGCACTCTAAGGAAACACATGCATATCATGAGTCTTTTCAACGAGGAACCCATATGTAGGCTGTGCAACGAGGAGGAGGAAACAGCCTCCCACATTGTATTCGAATGTGAAGCGCTGGCGTACTGGAGAAGAGATAATGGGGAATTCACAACCACTCCTCAAAGGACGGACAGGGAAACAGTAGAACGAGTCATAAACCTTATTCGGGCAATGGAGCTCTTCGACTGAGAGACAGGCACAGAGAAGATACAATAAGCCCAACTAGAGGCTGCGGTGTCGGGGCCAACAGCTCGAAACTCGTAGCGCCTGTACTTCAGTAATCAGTTATCAGTAATAACTAACACCATGAGATGGCGCCATCCAAACCATGCTACCAATGCAAATTGTCAGTTTTTAATGATGCAGTGTCATTAGGCACCCTGAACAGTTACGCAGCCTAATTGATGGGCAAAGCGGATAACAGGAGGCTCTCCCTATCAGAGGTGTAACAAAATAATAATTTTTTCTTATTTTACTCCCTAAAAACCCCATGTGGAAATTTTCAGCTAAATCAGCCATACAACTACTATTATGAAAATAATAATTAAAATCAAAAATACTTTTTCAACTTCGTCACCCTGTATATCGGTTAATATCGACATTCACCCTCAACAACCAATATCACTTTGTGGTTTTGTGGAAATAGTAACAAGAATAATTTTTGATAAAGCCTTCAATGAAATATTCATCAAATCAACCAACTGGCAAACAAAGAAAATCCAGGTATCAAAATTTAGCTATACATAAATAAGCATCGGAAATGGAACCAAAACCTAACTAAATCCAAACCCACGCTGAAACCAAAAATATCAATAGCGTTATTGACTATGGAAAAAATACTAAATTTCATCCAACTGCCAACGTGAACCAACATTCCAACAATAAATAATAACAAAAATGACAAATGTTTATGTTAATTGGGAATTACATCCACCGCGCAAGTTTGTCTACTTTGCTAGTATCTTAGAAAAAAATAGAGCCTACAAGTTCACGTTTACTACTCAAAACCCACAGAACCCACGCCGAAACCGAAAGAGAAAATGAATGATATTCTCGGTTCTCGGACACACGTCGTAGCACGCTGCCGATGATGGCGCGCGCATCTACACCACGCTTGAACAAAAACTAGTTGGGTACTTGGTTTCTAATACAAACTTAAAACATCTCCAATGTTAAAAATAAAAAAGCCACCAAGATAAAATTGTATGTATATTTATAGTTTTATTCAGACTATCCCTATCGAGTGGCCACCAAGATCCTGGCATCAATTTATCGCATAATTTTTGAACCAAGACGCAGAAATGGCTCCTTCCACCCTGCGTATGACGAAATTCAATCAAAAACATAAATCAAAGCGACACAAAGAAGCATGGCGTACTGAGTTGAGCGATAAGTCAACGAGCTAGAGACAAGCATGGCGTCTGGTTGTCCCCCTTTTTGTGGTTGTTGATTTAGTGCGCTTAACGCTGAGAACTGACACTTATGGCCTGGACCTTTTTGTCCATTTCGGAATTTGAAGCGAAACTTAAAAGTCCAAAATGTGCCTACAGGGGGCCAAGCCCTGGAAATCTCCAGAGTTGGCAGAAACAGCAGCAGTGGTGGGCTGTCAACGTGATGATGGACGTTCGCGCATAAAACTGACGAGTGAGTCATGGCGCCTTCACAAATGGCTCTGCGGAGTGCCGTATATCACTTTTATTACGGCCATCTTCATTTTCATATTTCATATTTGCATTTTCTGTGCCGGTTATAAATCACACGCTTTATGGCTAATTAGGCCTTTGTGCCCCGTCGTAACGGCTTATCGGACGGGACCCAAGGGGGAACAAGGGGGCACCATGCCCCTACTTTTCTGCATTTGTTTGTCCATTGATAGTTTCACTTGCTTCATGTCGATTTCTCATGTATATACTTGTAAAGTTTTCCTATAAATGGCGACTAGCAGGTCGACGGACATAACAATAAATAGGGATTTCGGGATAGCGTCGAGGCCCCAGGAAAGACGTACATAAAGAGAATGAGGATTACCGTCGGGAAGAGGAGGAAGAGTTTCCGAAACTGTGTTGAGAGTGCTTCATGCTCTGCGATTTATCAGGAATGCTACCATGAGCACAGATTGGTGTAATTTCACCGTTCGCGAGAGCAGTGAGTTTTCCTCTATTTCTCTGATTTTAATGGGGGTTTTTTTTGCCTTTTCTTTGATTTTTTTCTTTTTATTTGTTTATTTTTATTCTAAGGTGTTCCACTTTTATAATTTTAGTTTATCAAATAATTATTTTTCGTGTGAAACTTTTTATCAACAAGATATTGTAACCATATTTATTTTTGTCCTTTTAATAAGAGGTTTCCAATCTATTTTCACATACAATCTATTTATTTGTCCCATTTCATTTTATTTTTTGCACTTGTTTTTTTAATTTTTTAGCAATTTCTGTACCTGCTTTCGTTTTGGATGTTTGAATGTTTTCTTTCATCTTACCTATATTATTCTTGACAATTTGTTTTAAACTATGTAATCTACCTACCTGTTTTCTTGCATAAAACTGGTTAGTCTCTTTTTTAATTGTGTTTAGTCTCCGTTTCGAGTATATTTTTTTATTGTCTTTTTTTTTTTCGTGTTTCAGCTTTGCACCTTTTGATTTTAAAAGTTTATATCTCTTGAAAGCTTTTAATTTTTTTTTTATAACTTTTGTTCTAGCTTTACCCAAGATTTTTTTCTCTTTTACCTGCTTTATTAGGTTTTTTCAAGCTTTTGATTTTGCTTTATTTTGGACTTGGCTATCATTCATGCCAGATTTTTGAAAATAAATTATGTGTTTGCTATAATTTTTTTCATAATTTTGATTTTGCTTCATCTAATGCTTTTTACGACATTTTTTCAATTGAAGTCTCACTGTACTTTATTTTTACAACGTTTTTCGTGATTTCATTTCATTTGAGGAGTTATAATTATATTTTTCATATTTAATTTTTTTGAATATTTTAAATTTATTGTGATAATTTTCATACGCTAACATTTATCTGAATTTATAAACGTTTCAAGGAATGTCTAGGTATCTCGTCTGAATTTATAATTTTTCAGTTGAATTTTTGATTTTGCCCCAATCCATATTTTTCAAGTTGAAATTTTTGAAACTGTATTGTATGTTGTTGATGTTAGCTGATGTTTGCTATAAAATTTTCCAATAACTTATTTCTCATTGTTCTCGCTGTATCATATTTTTACAACATCTTGCATAAAACTGCAATTCATTTTAGAAGTTTCAAAAATTCATTATTCCTTGCTAATTTACATTTTTTTAATTATTTATTAATTTTTTGTTCTGCTGTTTTGACTTTTTTTTGGGTTAGTTTGGGTAAGTCCATTGAGGAACTACATTATTGATACTTTTTTTCATTTTTTGTGCTCTTTTTTGTCGATTAAATTTTTTTATAGATCTATCATCTTTTTTTTTTGCATAGAGATTTTCTATTGCAAATAATACTAGGAATATTATTTATACTATATTTGATTTTTAAACTAAAGAGTAATGAAAAATTAAGATTAGAAAGAAAATTAAAAAGTGAACATTAAGTATATTCTAATTTTTTTTCACTCGCATCTGATTTGTATGTTTTTGATTTATTCATTCGTTTTTTTATTATTATTGTTTTGTTTTATAAGGTTAGGTTTTCAATGGAAAGAGAAGGACATTTTTCATCAAGAAACGTGAACATATTTGAAGAAAATATACAGGATGTTCAATAAACTGGTCCTTGATTGAAATGTATAATGTATATCTTGAATCAAGACCACAGAACATGGTCCTATAAAAAGAAAGACCGCAGTGGTTTCATTGGAAAGAGGAGGAAATTTTTCATCTAGTAGGATGAAAACTTATGAATGAAAATTGACCCATTAATGGAATGAATAATCTTGAATCAAGACCACAGAAACATGGTCTTATTGTAATAAGCGATATATTGCTATAATAATTATTATTACACAAAGAAAAATCTTACTAAATAATTCGAGTAATTTTGATTACAAAAACAGAATTTCCAACCCTCAACAAGCGCTACAAGCCCATCAGCACATTATCGAAATGCACCCTCGAAATGGGGGTTGGACTACGAAGGGAAAAGAGAGAGACTTATAGCCGTTTCCTATCGCAAACAAATTAATCATAAATTATGGCTATTGCCTACACTTACGTCACCCTTATAATTATAAATTTACTTTTATGGCTCGACCGTATCAGAAATTTGTAGATATTGCGATCAACCCAACGCAAAATGCAAATTTCACTCGCTGTTTTATATTTCGAGTTCATTTGCTTGACGCGATGTGAACGAGTCTTGCTTTCGGATTATTTATTGGCTGAGATTTAGGGATTTATAATGATGTTGAAGTTCTTGTTTGAATCTGGAAATATAGTTTTTATTCTAGATGGAATTATGGCTGTAACCACAGCTAATTAAAACCGAATAAAGTGAAGATGAAGAAAATAAGTTTTCCTGTTCTTCATCTACGTATAGTTTCATTTACTAATGTTTTTTTTTTAATTTAAAATGTTTGATTATATTTTTTTAATTTTAACATATTTATTTTTTTCGACCATACCTCAAAAACCTTTTTGTATCTTTTTGAGAGTAAGATCTTTCTGATTTATTCTTAATTCTTGTCCCTCTTGATATATAGTGTTTCCAAGATAAGAATGTCTATCATGGGGATCTTGGAAACCATAAGAAATACGGAGATGGTTGAATTAGGGAAAAGTTACGCATTTTCAAGCCTAACAATATGTCGTTTGGAGAAATTTCAAATTCCAAGTAGTTCCGGAAATATGCAAAAAAAAACGAAATTTGCGGATTTTGTTTTTATTTTTTTCTAACGTTCTTTAAAGAGACATGGAAAAACGAAGGACACTATCTCACTTCTTAAGCTTCACTGAACAGTGTTCAGAGATTTTCCGTAGGACATGTTTTTTCGGAGAAACCATCATCAAGTTTATTTTTTTATATGGCGCGTCAAAAAAAATATACCCTGTATAAAATAGCATACTTTATCACGAATACAACGATATATGACAAAAAATGATTCTGCAATATTTAAATTAGAAAAAATGGGTTTTTATCAAATCCTAATGTTTTGGTGTAGTAGGTGGTCAAATGATGGCGCTGAGTATGGTGTATAGAAGGCTATTATTAGTCATGTTTCGAAATATTAGACTAAAATCACATTATGGACGCAGGTCATATGTTGATAAATTAAACAAATTTGTTAAGAACTACTTACAAGAAACCCAAAAAAATTATTTAGAATATTAGAGAATGTTCAAACAAATTGAAAAAGCACGTTCCATTCTGTAACAGAAAAAAAACTGATGTAGCAACAAGACGCAAGAACAAAGTTCAAAAACAATTTGTGTCAATTATATGGCAATACATTATTTTGACATTTTCTCAGTGCCATCATCTCACCGCCTACTACCCCAAAACATTCGGAATTGGTGAAAACCAATTGTTTTCAATTTAATTATTGTAGAATCTTATTAATCTTTCGCTTTGCAACATACTTTTCCATATTTCAATTTTTTTAGAATCGCTTTATTTTTGATTTTTTGGTTTTCTTGATGTTATTTGTGTTTTTTGTACGTTTTATTGCTTTCTCTCTTTTATACTTTTTTTTTTAAATTTACAGTCTTTTGCTTTGCAATATATTTTTTTTTATATCTAAAAATATTTTTTAGAATTACTTTATCCTCTGAATGTTTGCCTCTTCAGTTTCTTTTATTATATTTGAATCACGATACAATCACAATGATACATAATGTTCTTGCGCATCCGGAATGGACGTCAGCGGCTGACAAACAAGAGATAACCAAGGTTTCTTGCTCCACGATAGTCAGTGTTGCCAGATCTCACTTTTCGTGACAGTGAGACCCAAACTAACCCAAACTAACCCAAATGTGCTTATAACACCGCCTGACGCACAAAATAACATAGGGAGTAGGAATGTCGACTATGAGTGTAAACAGACAGTCTGATGCGAAAATAGTGAATGCCGGGCGTCGGGCGTTGTTATGTCAATTGTCAGTCACCTACGTCATGCGCGAAAAAAACGAAATTGAGACAATTGAAGAACGTATCGTTGTTAGTATACCGTGTGTAAGCTTTTTTTCACCTTAATTGTTCCTTTTTACATATTATATTATTCTTTATTTTAATTTTTATAATTTTTATTCAGTCTTTGTTCCGATTTTGATACAAACACCCCAGAAAAGAGTAATTAAATAAATGAATATTTGGGAGAGACTAAAACCAGATTGTACAGATTGATGCGAGAGAATCCGGAAAATCTTTGATTCGCCTGTTTAAAATACCTGACCCCACGTTGTTCGTCAAAAAATCCAATTTCAAAGGCCGTACTTCTTGAACCGTCTGAGATTTTCGCTTTGAATTTTAGTCACATGGAGTTTGAATAGTTTATCAATAGACTTAATTGATAAATGTACATTTCAAATCCACATGCTCATTTTAAAAATTTTGACGATTTATAAAAAAATTCCTACGGGAACGTTGGGCGCAAAAAAAATCAAATGGAAGTAACTGAACATCTTATGACGTCCTCCAATGAAGAATTGATGAGAAATCAAGACAAACCAAGAAAAAACTATACAAAAAAAAAATGATCTAAAAGAATCCATACAAATCTTGAATACTACTGTATTGAATACATTGCCCCACTTCGGGCGCCAAAAAATCTCATTCGACAGGCTGTAATTTTTAAACCGTTTGAGATATTGGCTTGAAATTTCCATTGAAGAATGTAAATTTCAAATCTTTATCTTCATCATTGAAATTTTGACGATTTTCTAAAAAATCATTTACAAGAACGTTGGGTGCCAAAAAAATTTAAATTGAAGTAGCTGAGAAACTAGTGATTGTCTCCTATGAAAAATAAACTAGATTATCAATAATAAGAATGAAGGAGAAAAAATTCAACGTATAAATCAATTATTCAAGTGTGACAAACTGAAGAAGTATGAAGAATAAAGACTAGTTTGAGAGTTTTTTTTAAAGTTGATTTGTATGTTTTAAGTAGTGATCAAATCATTTGAATGTTATATCTGATTCTTTTCCTGTACATCTTCTTCCGGTGGTAGATCCCAGGATAGAGCTTACATCAAACCTTATTTAAACAAAATCCTTAGGAAAATAACTAAATTATGCAAACATAACCTCACTAAAACAATTTTTCTTAAATTTCTTGATCAAATCCCAAATGGAACGTACATATCTAATTTGAACAAATTTCTTTAGAAAATAACAAAACTATGCCAACATATTCCAAATAGGTTCTACACAAATCTACTTTGAACAAAATGCTTTGGAAAATAACAAAATTATGCAAACTTAACCTCACTAAGCCAATTTTTCTTAAATTTCTTGATCAAATCCCAAACAGAACGTACATTTCTAATTTGAACAAGATCGTTTGGTAAATAACAAAATTATACGGATATAACCTCACTAAAGACACTAAAGTCATTTTTTTTTCAAATATTTTGGCGCCACTGTAGGTTGATATGACATGCATGACTTTTCAATCATGTCATTATGACGCAAGAAATAGGTATGTTATGATTGTTTTTTGTTCGTTCAACCCAGCTCACCGAATGCACCCATTTTACTATTATGGCAATGTTGCTTTGTGAAAAAAAATCTAACCCATTCTGTAACCGGGTTTTGCGGAGTACTCTCAGGAAGTTTAATCTTGATGCTTGGTTATATAATTTCGTTGCTTTTTCATTTTCCTATTTTAATTTGCCTTACTTTAACTGACGAATCAAATATCCCCAATTCCTATAGTAGTGGCTCCTCAATCCTCAAGACAACAAATGAAATATTGTCCAACAATCATTACCCAAACAGCTCCAGCAGCAACCCAATTTAAAGTTGATGGCATTCACTGACAGCAATATCAGTACTATAATAAATATACATCTTAAGGTTTTCATAATTCCTAATATAACCCTAACAGACGTCATTCCTGTGTCGGTGAAACTGACGTATCTAATTTCCTGGAATTTTGAAAAGTTCAAGGGGCAATGGGGTCTCTATGTAACAGAGTTTCTTGTCTCTGAACATTTTGATGGGTTACGTTCATTCGTGTCAGTGCATTCGACAGTTTGTATATATAACTAAATAATAATTATAATTATGGTGGATTTGATTGATTGATAAACAATAATTATATAATTTACATTGATTTAGGTTACCTATAATATATTGGGTAAATTTATATTTGTTTAACATACAACTAAGATGAGATGAATTTAATATTCTAAATTTTTCCAGTTTCGGTGATGTATAAGTCATTGTCATTTCATAATATTTTTAAGATTTTTACGATTTAAGTTTTGATTGTTTTAATCTATTTTGATTGTATTAATTTACAGTTCTATTTTCAATTCACATATTTATAATTTTAAATGGTTGTTTATATTACTATAACCACGTTTTGTCCACTTCTCTTTTGATTTTCTTACTACGTTTCAATCTGTATGTCAATCTATTCCATCATTTTTCATGGACTTTATCGTTTTATTTGGTGAATTATGAGCTTTTTTCTAATTTCAACTTTGTTCTGATACTTCATTTTTACGTTTTGTTTTTTTTATTATTTTCAGACTGTACCGAACTGTGATATTATTGTATCTTTTTTCAATTTCACTATGACTATTATTTCTGAAATCATTGTTATTGCTTTTCTTACTATTTAGGAGCTTTTAATTTGGCTTTAACTTTTTTTTGTTTGGAAACTTTAAATTTTTAATTAATTGATCTTTCTTTGCCATCTGTGCGACTTTTTTCCGTTTTGTAATACTTTTTTCGTTGTAATGTTTTGTTTTGATTTTTCAACTCATTTTCCAATGGGTATGTCATTTTTTATTTTGTAGAGAATCTTTTTTTGATTGGCTACTTTTTGATGTTTTAACATTTGACAATTTTATTTTATCAAACGTTATTTTGCTATGTGTGTTTTGTTTACAGACTTATTGATCCGATTTCTTTTATTTTATTTACTGTGGTTTTGTCCCCTTTTTATATTTTCATCGTTTTATCGTTTGATTTTCTCATTATTTTTCAGTCTTCATTTGAATTATTTTTTATGGTAGTACAGGGTCGTAGATTACATTCACGTTGGAACGATAATTTTCCAAGATGGAAAAAATATTTTGGATGAAAGTTGAAGGTTTTTTTCTATTTTATCTTCAGCAGTTTTGAAATAAAAATGTGGCATCGATTAATGGAAAAATCTAGACAACTTCATTCTTTTTAATGAAACACCCTGTACATCTTGCGCTAAAATGAAAGATTTTTTCCTGAATATAGTATGTTGATGATGTTTTGATGAGCCATTCTTGAGATATCTTTGTTTTGATTATATACAGTGTGACCCATTTGTTTTGGGAACACCCTGATAAAAAGTTTATTTCTTAACCGATTTGGTTCGTTTTTTTTTTGGATTGTAGAGCTCGAAAAATTGTATATTCTTGGCAAAAAGTGACCTTCGCCATTTTGACTTCAAGGCCTACTATGTTTTAGTTTTTAAGAGCAAAATTTTAGGAAACCATATTAGCGATTTTTTTAGAAAAGATCTGTGTGTGCCACTGGATTCAGCATCCTTTAAAACAGGTCTATACAAATTTTCAACCGAAAATATCAAGTTGAAAAAAATTAAAAATTCGCACTTTAACAATCTTTGATTCTATCAAAAGAAATGATAAATGCATTGAAGTTGATGGTGGTTTGGTAGAAGTTACAAATTTTTAGTTTTATGTCATTTTTATTTGTTTTGATAGAATCAAAGATTGTTAAAGTGCGAATTTTTAAGTTTTTTCAACTTGATATTTTCGGTTGAAAATTTGTATAGACCCGTTTTAAAGAATGCTGAATCCAGTGGCGCACACAGATTTTTTCTAAAAAAATCGCTAATATGGTTTCCTGAAATTTTGCTCTTAAAAACCAACATAGTAGGCCTTGAAGTCAAAATGGCGAAGGTCACTTTTTGCCAAGAATATACAATTTTTCGAGCTCTACAATTCAAAAAAAAAACGAACCAAATCGGTTAAGAAATAAACTTTTTATCAGGGTGTTCCCAAAACAAATGGGTCACACTGTAGGTATGCTTGCAAGGAAGTTTTATAAAGTTATCAAAGAGACGGTACAGTTAGATTATATTTACGTGTTTCCATGGTTTTCTTGATAATTCTACAAAATGTTCTTGCAAATTATGTATAATTAAAGCAAAGATATCTCAACAACGACTCATCTTACATCATCAACAAATAAATATTTGGAATTGGAAAAAATATTGTCTTTTATTTTAGCGCAAAATATATAGGGTGTTCCGTGTTCAATTTGAAAAAATTGAAGTTGTCTAGATTTTTGCATTTATCAATGCCACATTTTTTTTGAAAACTGCAGAAGATAACATGAGAATAAACTTACAACTTTTATACAAACTTTTTTTCCATCTTGAAAAATAAACGCTCCGCATGAGCCACGTAAAAATAAACAAAGACCCTGTCTGTATATATCTTTTTCAATTTAACTTTCTATCGTAATTTTGATTTTCTTGATTATTATTTTGCTGGTTTTCATATCTTTTTTCATAGCAATTATTATTATTTCTCTGTTTGTGAGTTTTTACTCAGGTACCTATACATCTTCAAATACAAATTAGAACTCCATTGAGTAAAACACAATCATCAAATCAAATACTCCTTCACTAAAAATTGAGTTAAGGAGTTATACAATTTTTTTGTATTTTAATTTGAATTTGCAAATCTCACAAAAACAAATTTGAATTATGAAATATTTGAATTACAAAATTCATCCTCGTTAAAGATCTTATTAGAGTTAACTCGTCGCCCTAGCCTACATTCCCGTCCCAGGACACTACTATGTCCAGTCTTAGACTGCCTAATCCAATGTGAATGAGTGGTTATTAGAGTTAGCCAAGCAATGTGTCACAATTAATTATTAAATATCGCTTATTGCCACTGAAAGTTATACGGGATGACAGCCGTAATTAATCTGCGTTATTTCGCTCAAGACGGGGAGTCCCATTGGACTCATCTTGCGGACGCCGATGGACCTCATCGAGAACCGTCCGTCCAGCCACCTTCTGGATGATCCGTCGGGATTTGTTGAAGGGGTGCCTAATGGATGGAAAATAAGACGTATGTGGGGTTTGTGATGGGGATATACAGAGTGATCTATTTAGGGATGATTCATTCTTTGATTGTCCATAATCAGCAGGAATAAAAATTCAGCAAAGTTCGACAAAAATAAACAACTATTAATTATTCAACTGTAGACAACTTTCTTCAATAACATTTTGTCGCATCTCTTATAGAAGAAGCTCTTACCTGTGCCCCTATTCTTGAATTTCAGGGAGTAGAGATTATGAGAGAGATTTGACCTTTCTCCATGAAGTCTAAGACTATGTCTAGTGAGAATTTTCTCTATTCACTTTCAAGAATAGGGGCACTGGTGAGAGAAATAGCTTTTAGGTTAATTTCCAAGGCATACTTGATTTTTCGAAACTGAAATTATGACACAAATCGGTTTCCATACAAGCAGGACTGAGCCCCAGAAGATGAAATTTCAATTAATTTTTTTTTGGCTTTTTCACCTATTCATGCGTCAGATCCACACACTGTATTCAAGATATACGAAGAAGTCTAAACTTACTTGAAAATAACCAAAAAAGTTGCCTTCAAGGACAAGAATATATTTCTTTTGAATTAAAGTGGAATATTACTAAATTATGACCAACATTCTGTTTTTCTCGCAACCTGTCCGTTAAGTTTACTTGAAACAATGGTCGATATTGAGTCAATCTCGACTTTTTTGATGTCTTGAAAGTTTAAAATTTTTTGAAGTAAAAAATTGTTCAAGTTAATTTTATTTTAATTTTTTTTTTGCCAACTGCTTTGATGAGGGTTAGCCTGTACTTTTCATCTTTATAGATTGTGCAAGGTTTAAATTGGCACTACTGGGCTGTCCGCATCAGTTCTGATAGCTTTCTGGAGTGCTTGCGTATGACTAGTATTCCCACATCGTTGGCATAAAATCTCTTAACCAAGAGCCTAAAAGGCTAAGGGTTGTGGAAGACATGTATTTCTCTCCATCCGCAGATTTTCAAGTTGTCTTTGTCACATGAATGCTATGGTATATAGTTTGTGACATTGGGTTTCTCATTATCACCAATAGATGAAGATGCCTTCTCCAATTCTTCGTTACTCATAAAATCTCTTGTTGTTTACTTTCGCCAGCAACTAGATTCCAGAGAAGAGGAGGAGGAGATGAGACTTTCCCTGTGTCAGCCTACAGCTCTGCAGCTACAGTTTTGTCAAGCATGGTTGCTTGCTTGTCTTCCTTGGCATCCAGTGCCGATCTGTGAAGACTCACATACAAGTATGGTGGACAAAAGAGATTAAGTCTTGCTATGAATCTTGGGGAGGATGAGAGAGAGAGAGCATGGGCTCAAAAATGCCCCAGAAACAATGACGGCGGCTATACTGAACTACAAAATGACCAGAGAAGAGTTCGACATTACAGTTTTGGTTGAGGTTACGTGGTGACCAGCTGACCGAGCACTGTCTAAATCTAATAGATGGATGTGTTGTGGATGGATAAGATTGTTGACTTCTTGTTGAACAGTTATTGTAATGTTAATGCAGTTTTGTCAGGTATCATTTTCGTTTCCAAACAATAGTTTATATCTATTAGGATTTTCCTGCTTATGCATATTTTTGGCGGTATTTGCCAGCCAAGATTGATTTTCCGGTATTTTGGTCAGAATTTCACCTTCAAGGTCGTATATAGCGTGAATAAAAGCGTAGTTGCTGAGCCGCTTGCTGGCGTGACGGCGGACGTCTCTGTTTACCTAGATTTCCTGGTTTTCCCTGAATGAGGCTGAATCACATGAAGTTTGCGAGGCTAAGGACGTTACCCGGAATTTCAACCATGACCTTGGGGCAATGACGAATTTGATGAATCATGGGTATTTGAAGTTTTAATATTATTACTGAGCAATGTGAACCGGAGCTTGCCGTCCATCGTTTGATGAACAGTAATTATTGGTGACATTTTGAACGGATACAGTTCTAGGGAGGGGGCCGTCGACAATACAACGTTTATTCGTTATTTTCATAACTGGCTTGATAAAGGAAAGATCGCTTTCCAATGTAAGTGGTTGGGTTGCAATTGATATTTGACGTGTGAAAACATTGTAGACTCTTTCATAGCGGTTATACTTGATTGTTACCTTGTTCTCTTTGTTTTTCCATCTCGAGAAAACTTTGGATACTAACACTAACCCCATTATTGTGATTTTATACTGTCTGTTCATGTCTTTCCTGCGGTTACATCATACTTTTCCGTCTCTCTCTTACACATTGAAGAAAAATCACGTACGTCTAGACGAGGGTCTTTCGGATCAATTTGTCACATGTGCGGAGCGATCAATCCACGACATACTGCCAAACGTCAAATACTGTTACGTGACCACAGAAAAGCATTGAACAAGCTGTACTTCAATTTTCCAAAACAAAGAACCAAAGAACCAAAGAACCAAAGAACCAAAGAACCAAAGAACCAAAGAACCAAAGAACCAAAGAACCAAAGAACCAAAGAACCAAAGAACCAAAGAACCAAAGAACCAAAGAACCAAAGAACCAAAGAACCAAAGAACCAAAGAACCAAAGAACCAAAGAACCAAAGAACCAAAGAACCAAAGAACCAAAGAACCAAAGAACCAAAGAACCAAAGAACCAAAGAACCAAAGAACCAAAGAACCAAAGAACCAAAGAACCAAAGAACCAAAGAACCAAAGAACCAAAGAACCAAAGAACCAAAGAACCAAAGAACCAAAGAACCAAAGAACCAAAGAACCAAAGAACCAAAGAACCAAAGAACCAAAGAACCAAAGAACCAAAGAACCAAAGAACCAAAGAACCAAAGAACCAAAGAACCAAAGAACCAAAGAACCAAAGAACCAAAGAACCAAAGAACCAAAGAACCAAAGAACCAAAGAACCAAAGAACCAAAGAACCAAAGAACCAAAGAACCAAAGAACCAAAGAACCAAAGAACCAAAGAACCAAAGAACCAAAGAACCAAAGAACCAAAGAACCAAAGAACCAAAGAACCAAAGAACCAAAGAACCAAAGAACCAAAGAACCAAAGAACCAAAGAACCAAAGAACCAAAGAACCAAAGAACCAAAGAACCAAAGAACCAAAGAACCAAAGAACCAAAGAACCAAAGAACCAAAGAACCAAAGAACCAAAGAACCAAAGAACCAAAGAACCAAAGAACCAAAGAACCAAAGAACCAAAGAACCAAAGAACCAAAGAACCAAAGAACCAGAGAACCAAAGAACCAAAGAACCAAAGAACCAAAGAACCAAAGAACCAAAGAACCAAAGAACCAAAGAACCAAAGAACCAAAGAACCAAAGAACCAAAGAACCAAAGAACCAAAGAACCAAAGAACCAAAGAACCAAAGAACCAAAGATCCAAAGAACCAAAGAACCAAAGAACCAAAGAACCAAAGAACCAAAGAACCAAAGAACCAAATACACATAATTTTTGGTTCTGTCCAAATGAGAAGAATTCTTGGTGAATCTTCGATCTCTTACCATGGAGTTTGAATTGAGTAAATTGACAACCCATGATAAATCCAATCCAACAAACCCAACATAATAAAAACATCATGAAACGCGATTCATCGAAACTGACACATTCGATCTTATTGTAGGAGGTTAATCAGGTATTTTACGATTCCCAGAATATGGACGGAACTACCCAAAAAAAAAAAAGATGACATTTAATCTGATCTGACCGAGCGGCGGCGCGGCGTATGGGCAGCATTTTATCAGCAAAAGCACTTTTGAAAAGCGATATAGCAAAATAGCTTCGGGCTGTATTAAAATGACAAAAACCAACATAAATACCATACTTTATTGCTGATAAATTATGCATCAATCTTTATATGTACGGTTTATTTGAACTTGTGGAGGGTAGGGAGTTGTTGCTGGAGTTGCGGAACGATAAATGCCAATATTTTAACGTTAGTTATCCAATTACTCCGCAACTATTAAGCTCTGTCAGTACTTAGATTAGATTTAGAAATATTCTTCCAAGGACTGAAATGTCCTACAAAATGCGTTTTTCCGCATCACAATCCGTCAATAAATAAACGAGTTATGGTATGGTGTTTTTCATTTTTGTGTCCGGAGGTATGTCAGGAGCTGTTGTTTGGAATGTTCGACATGTTTTGTAGGTGTTTTAGTTTCCTCAGTTTTGTCATTTTGAATTTAGTATTGGATGATTATTTTCTACAAACTGCATTTAAATCCGTCAATAAATAAACGATTTATAGTGTTTTGAAAATTCCTTTCAGTATCTCAGGGACGGCTGTTTACAATATTTGTGTCTTGATATCCCGGCTATTATTCATGTACCGATTTTGAAGCGGAAAAAAATGTTGTAGTTGTTTTTTCTATTTTCTGTGGTTTCGTTATGTTGGATTTGGGAATGGATTCATGTTTACTCTGGCTTTGATAGATAATGATTTTATCTATAAAAGGCTTTTTCCCGCATTAAAATCCGTTTGAAAATAAACAAGTTATGATGCTTTGAAAATCTTTGTCGGTATCTCAGCAACGGTTGTTTGAAATTTTTAAGTCTGTGTATCTCGTCTATTTATTAACATATTCTGTTGCGGAAAAATTTTTTTAAGGGTTTTTTTTATTTTCTTGACTTTCGTTATTTTGGACTTGGTATTGAATAAATGGTATTCTGGTGCCGTATGCGGGCTAGTTTTTGTTTTGTAGACTTTGTCATTTTCGTAGAGCTCACAAACAGAAGGAATATCCGAGAATTCAAGCCACCCACGATGTACGGGACCACCTGTCACTCAAGCAGGAGGTCAAGTACCTCAGGCTGGTGTTGGACAGCAGGCTAAAGTGGAAACCTCACGTTGAAAGGACGATAAAAAAAGGAACAGCCAATTTAAGGTCATGCATTGGGTTTACCAGGCTGTCATCAGGCCGAGGATCTCATACGGATCCGTGGTCTGGTGGCCGGCAACCGTTAAGACTACTTATGTACTCAAGTTAGACCGACTGTAAAGGATAGCCTGATTGGGTATAACAGGCGCAATGAGGACAACTCCTGGAGCAGCACTGAACATCCTCCTCGGACTGCCAGAGCTAGGACTCTGGGTGAAGAGGGAAGCGATAGCCTCCTATAGTAGGATGGTGGCCCAGAAGACATGGAGGAACATGGGAATGCAAGTTGACCACACCAGAATATCATCACTGATGCGGTGCGAGTTACCGCTTTTATCGGCCGGGTTGACACCCACAGATGGTCGTCTCAGACTCCGAAGAAGCTTTGAGGTGCACGTACCAACGAGGGAAGAGTGGCTGACCAAACCGATGAAGGCGCCTGTCAACACTCAAGCCTGGTTTACAGATGGCTCCAAAGCTAAGCACACGGCTTCGACTGGATTCGGAGTGTTCAGGTCTGACAGGAACACTGGCGAAGCTTTTTCCCTTGGAAGACTCGCAACAGTCTTCCAGGCGGAAATATTCGCTGTCCTGGAGGTTGCCTCCAGAGATTAGGTAAAATGAGGAATGGGGAATAACATTGTTATCTACTTCGACAGTCAAGCTGCACTCATAGCAATCACCAAACCAAGGATAAGCTGCCCACTGGTGCAAGAGGGTGAAGCTAGTATGGGTTCCAGGGCACGCGACTCTCCGGACCGGAACTATTTCTAGGCCTTAGTAAACAACTGATCTCACGTTCTCTCAACAAATGGGCGTGGGAGAGGACAGTTGAGAACTGGAACAGTAACCCATTATACAGGCAGGCCAAAGAAACGATATCAGACCCACACTGGCCAAGGACGGCCCAATTGCTGAACAAGAACAGGAACGCACTGAGCACCATCGTTGGCATTCTGACAGGTCATTGCAGGCTCAACAGACACCTGCATTTGTTAGGAATAAGCGAATCACCCCTATGCCCCCACTGCAGAAGGGCGGAGGAAACCTCCTACCACCACCACCTGCTGGCAGTTTGCGACAGCTGGGGTAGCTTGAAAAAGAAGGTCCAAGGAGCAGTCACCATCCCCAGGGAAGAGTTGGGGTACCTGAGCGGGGATGGTCTGCTCCTATTTACGACAAGAACGGGCCGGTTTGAGTAGTTGGGTTGGCCAAGCGGGGATGGCGAAAAGGGGCACTAGGCCTACTCGTCGGGCTTTGCCCCCCCCCCACCTTAACCATTACCATTACCATTGTCATTCTCGTCATTTTGCATTCACTATTGGAGAGATGCTATGCTGGCTCTGGTAGAGAAAAAGATTCTCTATAAAATGCCCTTCACGGCATCGAAATCCTTTTAAAAATAAAAAAGTTATGATGATTTGAAAACTTGTGTAAGATGTCAGGAACAGTTTTTTTTGGTGAATCTATCTGGGCTATTCATTGACCGATTTTGTTGCGGAAAATATAGGTAGTTTTTTAGTTTTTTTATTTGATCATACCCCGTTATTTTGGATTTGGTCTTGAATAAATGCTACTCTGGCTCTGGATGTGGAGTATTTTTCCTGTGGATTATCCCATTTCCTTTAGCGATGATGCTTTGAAAATTGTTTTAGTTTTACAAATGTTGGAAAGGAAAGGAAAAAGGCAAACATGAGCATTCACCTACAAATTATCGATATTCTCGCTAGTTCACTGCTCGTCAGCATACTCTATAAAATGATGTTTTCCGCATCAAAATCCGTTGATAAATGAACCAGTTGCGGTGTTTTGAAAATTTGCGTCAGTATCCCGAAAACGGCTATTTTAAATTCTTCAGTCTAGACATCTTGGATATTTTTTGACGGTTTTTGATGCGGAGAAGTAGATTTTTGGGTTGTGCTCACTTCATTTAATAAAACTTCAGATTGCATTTGGTAAAGCACAACCAATAACGTACATTACACGCTACAGCTCCCTATAACGGCAAAAATACGGTTTATTTGCAGGTTGAAGTTGATCAGTCGATTAAAGAGTCCCACAAGAGAGGTGGAGAGCGAGAAAGATCGCCGGATCGCTTCAACCACGCAATGCCATAATAAATGCGTCTTATAAATTACAAGTCGATAAATAAGTAACTTTATATTCCAGCCACAATCAACTATGTCACTTTACATCCCGGCTAAACAATAAAATCACTAAAATATGATTGAGAAATGAATTTTTATCTGCGAGAGGAACACGGACGGTCCGTCATAAATATGGTGGCCAACATGTGCAATGCCACTATGGCATGATAGGTTTATTATGGTTGCGGATACGACGTTGTGTGTCCAGCCACGCTGTTAATCAATATCCGACAATATTTAATAAGCGACGTTTATCTGCAGCCTTTAATTGCACCATTTTTGTTTAATTCAATTTCAATGTTACCAACCACACTGACATGTCCTCAGCCATCTCCACGCCTTCTTGCTAACTGGCCCGGAATGCTAAATATCTCGCAATCTCCATTTAAGTCTTAATTCCATCGATCACCCGGTTTATCTTTCTTCAACATCGAACCGTACCAGTTTGTTTTATGGTAATTTAGTGCATCTTAGGCCAAGAGTTACGCTGTTTCGCGGACGCTGTGACAGTCTGGACAGCGGAACCATATATTGTCTACGGTAGTGTCAACAGCTATTGGGGGACAGCAACGTCTGCACGATTAGACTCTCGATCTGTTCTTTGAATTCACATAGAAATAAAAAAATATAAACCAGATCATTCCTCACTAAGAATAAAAACAACAAAATTAATTGTGATTTCAAATCATTATTTCTTAGAAGTTCTTTTTCTATGTTTTATGTCAACCGTACTTGTACTATTTTTTACAACCACGTAACACTGTTTTCGATGCTAACTAATCCGTTGAAATTTTGTACTCACCTGTCATATTACTTATGACGTCAATCCGCGTGCCAAGGTGGTCGAACTTGAAGTTCTTACTGTATCCCTCCCCCCTCTCCTCTCCGGCAGGCTAAATTATCATTTTTATACTTATACTCAACTTATCTTGATAAAAATTCCAAATTTAATTGAAATTGAGGTATTTGGAAATTGCGAAATGTATCCATCAAGGCAATAGGTAATTTCGAAATCTAATCATACGAAAATCTAGAAATCTAAAACTGTACAATTTCAAGATTTCAGAAATAGTTTACGACTTTAGGAAATGTATCATTGAGGAATAACTCGTGAATTTGATTGTGTTTGAATCGTGAAGCTTAGAAACTAGGCATCCAGAAGTGGAGGATTTGAGAATGTTGGAGTTCAGAGATGTATTGACAAAGGAGATTAGAATCTTGGAATTTCAGGGAAATTTGACATTCCATATCAAATTTTGAAGAATTTGTGAATTCAGAAATCAAAGTGGAATTCTTTGATTTCCGAATTCACACGTAGAAATTCACTAAGGCTTTTAATAATCGGGAATCTCAGAAAGGAGGGTTTAGATGAATTTTAGTATTTTGGAGAACAGCGATGTATTGAGTGACGAATTTCGACTATCGGGATTTGATTAAAATGAATAATTTTCAGTTTTATGTATACGAGAAATCGCAAATTTCAAGTATTCAATAAATCTGTACATTCAAAAATCAGAAGGTTTTTGTGAATTCAGGAATCTAGGCATTTGATGTCCATGGAGGATTTTGGAAATTTGAGTATTCTGGAGTAGAGCATTGACTCTATTTTCAGAAAGATAATAATTCAGAAATTTCTAGTTCCATGTTTTCAAGAATTTAAACATTCAGGATCTTAGGTATTCAAAAAATTTTGACATTCAAAAATTAGAAAGTTTTTATGAATTCAAGAATCAAGGTAATTGAAAATGTAAAAATTCAGGAATCTGGGTATTTGATATTCAAGAATTTCATAAGAAGAGCATTTTAGCAGTTTGAGTATTTTGGGGTAAAGCATTGACTCTCAATTTTCAGAAAGTTAATGATTCAAAAATTTCTAGTTATATGTTTCCAAGGTTCCAAATGCAGGATCTCAGGTATTCAATGAATTTTGCCATTCAAAAATTGAAAACTTCATGAATTTGTGAATTCAGGAATCAGAAATTGAGAATGTAGAAATTTAGAATTTTAAGTATTAAATAATAGAGAATTTCAGAAAAACGATATATTGACTCGAATTTCAAGAACTCTTTAAGAATTTCGAAATAAAGGAATTTAACAAGATCTTGGAAATTGAGGAATGTAGGTATAATAATCGAGAATTTCAGTTGATTTTAGGAATTTTAGAATTTTTGAGCTTGAAAGTGTATTGACGAAAGGAGTTAGAATTTCAGGATTTCACTAGGTAATTCAGGAATTTCCAGATCTATGTATCAAAGGATACACAAATTAAAGATCTCAGGTATTCAAGAGATTTTGACATTCAAAAATTAGAAATTTTAAAAATTTATGAATCCAGGAATCCAAGAATTTGAAAATTTCGAAAGTTGAGGAATCTTGGCATGGGGGATTTTAAGAATTTGACAACATACTGTGGAGTAGAGCATTGACTCTCAGGTTCCAGAAAGTTGGTGATTCAGGCATTTCTAGTTACATGTTTCCCAGGATTCACAAATTCATGATCTTGGGCATTCAAAAAATTATGACATTCAAAAATTACAAACTACAAGAATTTTATGAATTCAGGAAACAAGAAATTTGAAAATGTAGAAATTTAGGCATGTAGGCATTTAATAATCAAGAATCTAAAAGAGGGGAAGTTAGGAATTTAAGAGTTTTGGAGTAGAGAATTTCTAGTTTTAGTTTTATGTATCAAAGGATTCACAGATTTATTCTCAGCCTCAGCTATTTAAGAAAATTTGACATTCAAAAATTAAAATCTTTCAATTTCAAGGAATTTTGTAAAATTTAGAAATTTAGGAATCTTGGCGTTCAAAAATCTAGAATTTCAGAAGAGGAGGATTCTAGCAATTTGAGAAGTTTGCAGTATAGCATTGATTCTTAAGTTTTGGTGATTCAGGAATTTCTTGTTTCATGTTTCCAAGGATTCACAAATTCATGATCTCGGGTTTTCAAGAAGTTTTGACATCAAGAATTAAGAAACTCTAAGAAGTAATAAATCAAGGAATTTATCAAGATTCTAGAAATTCTACTAGGCATTCAATAATAGAGAATTTCAGAAGGAGAGGATTTTAGGAATTTGAGACATTTGAAGCTTAGAAGTTTATTAACGTAGGTAATTGGAATTTCAGGATTTCACTAATTCAGGAATGTCCAGTATTATGTATCAGAGGATTCACAAATTTAGGATCTTGAGTATTCAAGAAATTTTGACATTAAAAAATTAGAAATTTCAAGTCTGAATTTTGGGACCAAGGAATTTGAAAATGTGAAAATTTAGGAATCTAGGCATTTGAACATCGAGAATTTCAGGGGAGGAAGATTCTAGAAATGTGAGTACATATTTTGGAGTAGAGCATTGAATCTCAAGCTTCAAGAATTTCTGGTTTCATGTTTCCCAGGATTTGCAAATTCATGATCTCAGACATTCAAGCAAACAAGAATTTCAAAAGAGGGTGATGTTAGGAATTTGTTTTAGAGTAGAGAATTTATAGTTTCATGTATCAAAGGATTTACAAATTTAGTCTCATAATATTCAGCTATTCAAGAAATCTTGCCATTCAAAAATTAGAATCATTGAAAATTTGTGACTAGGAATTAGGGGTCATTTCTTGAGTCCTTGCAAATTTGAAACGTATACGCAATTGTGCGATCAGCATTTGAAATAACGCATGGTGATTGCATTTTTGAGGTGAATTGACCCCCAAGGAATTTCAAAAATGTAGAAATTTAGAAATCTTGGCATTTAAAAATCGAGAATCTTAAAAGAGCAGGACTCTAGGAATTTGAGAATTTTGGAGTGGAGCAATGCAGTATTGACTCTGGAATTTCTGGAATTTCTATTATTTTTATGCATTGAAAAGGATTCACAGATTGAGGATCTCTGGTTCTCAAGAAATTTAGACATCAAGAATTAAGAAACTTTAAGCATTCATAAATCAAAGTCTTAGAAATTTAGGAGTCTATGCTTTCTGGATTCTGAAGATAAAGATTGGAAATTGTATGTAGGTATGCAAGAATTCAGAGATCCTGAGATTTAAGACCAGAAGATTCTTGAAAATTTGGTGATTTAACGAATTTCAATTTTCGGAAACTTGGGGATTTGAGAATTTTAGAACTCAGTAATTTATATATTGAGAAAGGTATTGGAAATGAGAAAATACAATACCAAATGCGTTTAGGAATTATTAAATTTGATCATTTAGTACTCAAGAAGGATTAAATAATTTCAAGACATCAGGGTGTGACTAAAGAGTTAATTTAGTTATTAGAGAACTAATTAGGTCGGATTCGAGAAATTGAGAAGTTTAGGAATTGAAGAATTTGGTGAATAGAGATTGGAGACTTGAGAAATTAAATGATTCAGGAATGTAGAACTTCACGAATGTCCAGATTTTAGCATTTATTGGTTTAGGTGTTTGGAGAGCTAGGAAGAAATCTATACAATAAGAAAACTGAGGTACTCAAGAATTTGGAAAATGTATTTAGTGAAGAACCGAAGAGTTAGTGTATCTTGTAAAAAAATTCATCCAACAGTGAACTCTAGAAAATGCCGAATTGCCCTCTTCAGACTATTCAAAAACACGTTTCACCTATACTAAGTCATCACCAGACTATTCATACAACACAATAAAGTTCTTTCAGTGCATTCGGTCCGATCCCAGAAAAATGTCAGCATCGTCTCCAATATGGACAAGAAGAAGAGACGACTGGTGGTGGACATCTCGGGAGCTCAGAGCAGAAGCGGTATCGTCGGTTCGCGTTGCATTGTTTGCGCTGATTTACGATCAGAGAGGGCAGCACAATGCGGAGGCATGGGGGACAACTTGATGATATGTGAGAGAAGTTGGCAAAAGACCATAATGTCTTCCACCGAATGGCCTGCTGCTCCTATAAATTAATAGCCTCCAAAGATTAATATCATATTTGTTTTCGCGCCAGACGTTTATTCGTGCGGATTTCTATTTTCGTCGCTTTTATGGCTTTCACCACTCAAAATATGGATTAAAAAAAATCTTTGTTTTTTATTGATTAATTTCTTGCTCTTTGTGTTGTTCTTGAGCCTTCGAAAGTATTCAATCACGTGTCGCTACAGGCTATGAACGTACGGAGTAATAAAAAGCAAGGCAGTGATACCTAGATAATACGCTCATATACCCCACCAATTGATGTGATATCGCCAGTGGCATGGGAGCTAGTTGTATACATGAAACTTTATTTCAAACGTTTCGGAAGCGAGTCTACTTCTGTCGTCAATGGAATCTAAAGAAAAGACAGTGAATTCTCGAATTCTATACATTTTCTGAATCTTTTGAATGTCTTAATTTTCTGATTTTAGAAATTTAAGATCAAAGAATTCTGAGACTTGATGATTGAAGGGTTAACATTCTGATAGCAGGAAAAAAAATAAAACAAATCATTACAAAGCTATGCAATGTACGCCGCTGTCTCATAGGCCACACCTGATGGTGGCAAACGGGTGCTCGCCCTTTTTATTGCAGGATTTCCTAAATTATCGCTGTGGATTCGCGTAATTCAGAAAGATTTCATTTTAATGTGCTCCCCGCGCTAATACACCGCCAATATGAATCAAATTATTCGACTATTCTGATTTTATTTGCATTCGCCCGCTTGGCTCGATCGTAATTCGCGATAACCACCAGCAGCTGGATTTGTTATTGATAATGTTTTGTGTTCTGATTATCTTTTTGCCTTTGTTTTACTTTGCTTGATTGATTGTTTTATCACGTTTAATTCCCTATTACCTACATATTTTTTCAATACTTTTACCGTTTTTTTTTTCAATTTCGCATTTTTTAATATTATGTTTTCCTCTTCAACACATTTTTCACTGTGCCATTGTTTTTTTTTTCATTTAGTAGTCTTTAGATCTTTTTATCAGGTACTTTGATTTTTATTCAACTTTTCTCAAAATTATTCTTAAAACAATGGTTTAGATTTCGTCTCCACTTTTTAAGATTTTTCTCGCTTATCAATTAATTTGCACTTTCAAATTTCTCGACATAATTTTCATATGAAATTTATCCCCTTTTTCTAGTGATTTGGTCTGTATTTATTGTATGATTTTTCATCACCATTTTGCTCTTTTTTTTGTAAGCCTCAATTTATTGTTTGAGTTTGGATTTTGTAAATTTGTCGTTTTTTGAATTTCTATTTCGTTCTGAGTACATTTTTTTTAACTTCATTTCTGCGTGTTTTAAAAGGGATTTCTTCTTCGACTTTTTCCAAAGGAATCCCAAATTGTTATCTTGAGTCAGTAGATAATCGAAGGAATTGCTGGCTCAAAGATTCCACATAACCTCTTTCAATTTTAGGTAGAATTCAGCCAATTTTCCGGCGTTTGTGATTTAGATTATGGTGTATCCGAGGCTAGATCCGAGGTGTCTTTTGACATGTTTTGGTTGAGGGTTTTAGGTACACAAAAATTAGGCATGATAACCTCAAACATTTCGAAGACAACTCAACTTCTACCATAAAAACATAAAAGAACACTCAAATTCACAGAAATGTAAAAGTGAAGCTATGTACAGGGACTTTCCGTATATTTTGGCACCCCATCTAGAAAGTTTATTTGAAAAGATATTAATATAAGGTAAATGGAAAAGTTTCATATTTTTTATGAAGATTGAGAATCTGTAGGCTGAAATGTTGGTTACTATCAAATATTGACAGGTTGATAATTTTTTCAAATGGAACTCCCCATATTTTATCACATTTTTGGATTCTACGTAAAATATCAGACATATTTGAAATATAATGTCCTACACCTAAGAATAAGCGTTTTTGAAATATTTGAGTTTTTATGTCAAAAATAACGCTTGTAGATTCCTATTTGAATGTAGATTTTACGTATAAGATAGCCTTTATTGTTTAATTTGTTTCAGATTTTTTGTTGATTGAGACCCCCTTCTAAAGATTGTACTATATTTTGATAACTCACCCTATAAAAATTTACAAAATAAAATAAGAACAAAAATTACATTGGGAAAACTGCCAAAAAACAATTTTTTCAAATGGAAAGCTCCAATTTCTATCTCACTGAGCATTGAAAAAAGGAATAAAGGTGAGTCTGGGAAACATTCTCCATTCCAAAAATTCTTATTTTTATTTTTTTTTTTTTTTAATTTTTGGAATGGACAATCTTATACAAACTCATCTTTATTTTCAATGCTCAATGAGATGAAATAATAAAAATTGGGTTTTTCCATTTGAAAAAATTAACTTTTGGCAGTTTTGTTAATTTTAATTTTGATTTCATTTTTGAGCCACCCTGTGATAACAGTTATCAAAATATTGTGAAAAATCTTACAAAGTAGGTCCCTTTCAACAAGAAATACAATACAAATTATACAACAAAGGCTTTCTTATACGAAAAATTTACTTTTAAATGGGCACTCACAAGCGACATTTTTGACATACCTAAAGAATTCTACGTAGAATCCAAAAATGTAATGATATAAGGGGTGTTCCATTTGAAAAAATCATATTTGACAGTAACCAAAATTCTTTTACATTTTAGACTTAAAATTCTTAAAGTTCTTAAGAAACATGAAACTTTTTTTTCATCTTATTTGAATATCTTTTCAATTTAATGAACTCTCTAGGTGAGGTGCAAAAATATACGGGAAGACCCTGTACAAAATTCGAGGCAGAACTTAATTTCATTATTTTTTTGGGAGACGTTTCATTATTCATTTTTCATATCTCTTTGAATTTCATTCTCTCTAATAGTTTCTTTCTGATGTTTTATGAAAAAAAATCTTCTCCGAGTTATCCAAAAGAGTTTCAAACTACGACGATAATCATCTTTATTTTTGTGACTTTTTCCAGTTTTTTTTTCTCTATTTCAGTTTATTAACTAGAGTCTATGTTGAGTAGTTTTTCAATTATTTTATTTTGTGTCGGATTTTAGTAGGTAACATTTTCCCCACTTTGATAGTTATTGTTCCATTGCTTCACATTCTCAACAATAAATTATCTATTTTTTTTATAAATTTTTATTTTTGAGGAGAGTAATTTCACGCAGCTTGAGATAACAAAGTAAACAATTTTATAATAATATGAGATTGGAATCGATCTTATATATCCAATCACTTTTTTGGTTTTTTCCAAATGTATGTTTATATTTTGTGATTTCTTGTAGAGTGATTTATTTGTGATTTTTAAAAATATTGTTTTTATACAGGCTTCGCGTTGAACTGAGAATAAGAATTCCCTATACATAAACAGTGGCCTTAAATAATGTGGTGATTAATTATTATTGAAAATTGCTCCTGCCCACCCAAAAACACAAGATTTGATACTCGTGACGTCACAGTAGTGGTCAAATATTTTACACTTTATCCTTCAAGTACGTCATCCATATTGATCAAATCATATTGCTAATATTGAAGCTGTATCCACATTCAATTTGTTTTCGAATTGATAGCTTAGAAATTGATAAATTTCTGAAAGCCGAACCTTGATATCAACTTGAACGTGACCTTGAATGTGAATTTCATCAGATAATATCATATGCTTCCCGTTTCGTGAGCGGAAATTAGTCACGTCCACTTCGAAGTCAAATTGAATGTGAACGAGACAACCCTGCTGGTTATACGAATTGAAAACAAACACATGCAACTTGACGTCAAAAGACTACTAAATAGTGCGATATACAGAGTGTTCATTGATTCAATGCCGATACTTGAAGGTGATAATCCTTTGATACTATTCCAGATTTGAAATTTGGTACACGTCTTCTATGCATCAATATGCATGGAAATGTTAGAGAGGGCGCCACTGATTTGAAAATATTGGAAGACAAAGAAGGTGACAATGCAATTAAGTAAATTTTATTTTTTCAAGCGAAAACCATGCACCGAACGAAAAAAAATCAAGAGAAGAAATTGGCTTAAAAATAATTAGATTTTTTTTTTTATTTTAAAGGAAGCAGTGTCGTACAAGGTTTTTTTTCCAAAAATATTGAGTGCAAAACCCGTACGGACGCCACTGGTAAAAATAATAAAACTATTTGTACATCACAAAATGCATAGAAGACGTGTACCAAATTTCCCAAATAAAAGGGAAAAAACATGATTCAATAAGAATGTTAAAATCAAGAGATGTTGAATTTACTGTACGTAAGGAAGGTGATAAAAAAAATCCTGATAAGTCCGAGCGACAGTTAAGAAGTAAAAAATAGTTCGTGGCGCAAAATTTGAGGAGTGTTTTGCACAACAGGAGGTGACTGACCATCAACGTAACAAAGCCGGAATTGATGTACATAAAAGTAAAGTGGTGGCCAGTTGCGCCCCATCAAACACCATTTAAACGAACCGTATAAAATATTCAGCGTAAACTAATGTTGATGCGTTGTGCTGTGAGTCCATTCGGTGCGAAAGCCAACTCTGATCAACATTAAACAGCTTGGCATAATTATATAGAAATGAACGAGACCATTTAGTGTGTCGACTGGCGACCGTACTTTACACAAATTAGATTTAACTGCTATTTATTAGACTGTGAACGCCGCGTTGTTAATGCCCGTTGATAGCGAATATTTTGCACTTGCCACTCCATACCTGGAGTTTAGTTTTCATTTGGGAATACATTGGCTGGGTATCACTTCTTGGTGGTCTGTGTTCTGTGTGTCGAGGTTTCGGATTATTTCTGCTTTTGAAAAATGTGGTTTTGTTTGCAACAATGGCTACGATGAACCAACTTCTCTGCTAGGTGCAGTGAATTCATCCACGCAATCCAGTTCATTTGACAACACTGTAATAACCCACTTGATTGATGGCTTTAGACTTGAGCGCTCAATATCTCCAAACAAACAGGACAAAGTAACGAAATCTCATCCTCATTTCTCAAAAATTAAAAAATGCATGTGCCTTTGGCAGTCGGAAAATCAGTCAAAAAAAAACTACAAAAGTTAAAATAACAAAAAAGTATAAATCACGAGTCAAATCACTATAAAAAAAAAGGCGCATATTGAGACGCAACAGGACACGGCACGTGATCATCCGAGGCCAAATTTTTGTGATAGCCAGTGGCAATTTACCGGCTAAGTTGCTTATTTTGCATGTTTTTTGGAAAAAGTGCAATAGTGATAATCATAGTTTGTGTTTTATACAGGTGTCACTCAATGGTATGTCATAATTTGAAGTGGGAGTTCCTGGATAAATTTTACGTCGAAAAGGTCATATAACTTATGTCTAAAAAAAAGTAATGCAAAAAAATAAAAAAAAAAAAATAAAATAAAATTAAATAAAATAAAAATAAAAAAAAAGTGTTTTCTTATACCATAATATTCTGTGGCAAAATTCAGTTCAATATCTCAAACCGTCTCTGGAAAATGTATTGAAATCTGAAAATAAAATAGATCTTTAACACCCTGTATCTTGAAAACCAAGCATTTCAAGACCCAAGTTTATATCGACGGCGTCACGACAAAAGGGCGTAAGTGCCAAAATTAAGAAAATGAGATTTTTATGCCATTCTATACTTCTAATAACTGCCCACAACTTGACCAAACGGCTTAACCGGCAAAAATTCCTAACGCATAAAAAATGATATTTTCATTTTCTAACTGCCAATACCGAACCGAACCGAACTTGACCCGAAAATCACTAACCGCCGTCAACACGTGTGTTGATAGGTTGCTTACGCCCTGGACGAAAGAAAACATTTTTCTGGCGAAAGGTACGTGAATGATATTATGAATTGAATAGGTTTTATTGATATTTGGTAGCCTACATCGGTTTTTTACTGTAAAGGCCTTGTTTACATATCAAAAACTCACATTATGTGTTATTGTCGGTTACGCCTTTTAGTATTTTTTTGTTTGGTTTGTCTAAGCGGCATTCGCTCATATGAATATAATGGAGTGATTTTTTGCGTTTTACAAACTTGAGCCTCAGCCGTTTTAAAAAAACTACACAATAGCTGAAAGATATAACCTATTTGTTAGAAAAAAAAGTGTAATTCAAGGCAAAGTGCTTTCCCTTGTCCGTAATAATTGTTCAAAATTTGGATTTTTTATGTCGCTTACGCCTTTTTTTCTATTGGTTTTTTAGAATACCAAAATGTTGTCCCGTGGCCAAAAAAGAGGTTGCAATTGCAAGTAACCTGAACGATAATAATATGATTATAATCGATAATGATCTCCCGAGTGAACTTCCAACAGAGGCAGTGAAGCATCATGTTTTGAAAAATACGTTTAAGTTTTTTCTGTTTAAATAGCATCGTTTTCTTTTCTTTTAAGAATAATTAGGTAGTAAGTTATCTTTGTTAAGAATTTGTCTTCAGTTTCAAATTTTAGTTGGTCTTTAACTAAAATTTTTGTATTTCTTTTCGAGATTTGTATTGTTTTGAATTAAAAAAAATGAAAAGATTTATCCGACATTTTTAATTTTATATGAAGAATTCAAAAAGCGTTACTGCAACTTACCGACAATAAATAACCTAAATGAAAACACATGAAAGGCGTAAATGCCTTTTGAAAAGACGTAAACGCCAACAGATTCTAGCAAAAAGGCTTAAGCACCAAATGTTTGGATAACTAAATAACAGTTACATATTTTATAACTTGAAAGTTGTTGAAACATGCGCTTATTAATCTAAAATAAAATAATAAAAAAAAATCTACTGGGATATAAAAATAAAGATTTTAAACGTTTTTTTCGTCTCCTGAAAAAAATTACGAATGTCGCTTATGCCCTTTTGTCGTGACACCGTCGATATGACCTTCTCGACTTAAAATCTATCCAGGAACTGCCCCTTGAAATTATGACATACCATTAAGTAACACCCTGTATTGGAAAGCGGTATTATTGAGTTTTTCCAAGTACAACGTGTATAATTGGATACCGAAACAAACTTTCCTTAAGTCTATGAATCCAACAAATATGTGGTTGTCCATTTTCAATAAACTGTAGCTTTGAAAAAAATAAACGTAGTTTCTTGATTTTTTTTTGAGTTTTGAAGATCGACTTTCGTAGATTGGACTGACTATGATAAACATGGCGAGAAAAGAAGTAATGAAATTTCGCCATTTCGCTAAAATTTCACCTTGGGTGTAAAGTTAGGACTAGTAGATATTAGTACCTCACCACGTATTTCACAACTTCGTTGACGTGAAGAATACCCGTTTCGGTATTTCTATTTTATTTTCATGGCAGTTTTAGATAATTGCAGAACAACCACCTCTTTTTTAAATACCAATACCAACCTACTTTTTATGAGGAGGAACTTCTCAGAGTTATCATTAAGGGTATTCCACAAGAGATTCCCATTGAGGAGATCCAAGAGAAATTGAGATTTTTGGGATATTCGCCCAAGGAGATCAACCGATTCAAAATGGGCCCTCGTAAGAGGACAGACACAGGTTTTGTAAAACTTTTGCCACCGAAGAATCAGAACCAGAACCAGAACCATATATATGAAAATAATGAAATTTTGCAAACATTGTCCCACTATTTTTTGATTAAATTCCCAATTAAATACAACTTAGCACTAAATCCTTTAGAAGACAACGACATCATGCAAACATAACCTCACTAAATCCAAACCGAATCAAATAGAAAGTATAAATTGGAAAGTGAAACACATCCTTGTCAAAAGAGTCAAGTTATAGCTCATTTTTAAGATGTTCTGTCCCTCATCATAATTTATTAAACAAAAAGAATGTAAAAACGAAAATTTGACAGGCAGTTATATCAACAGGAATGTTAGCACAGAGTAATCAATGTCGAAGGACAGTATCAGTCGATCTACTTCCTATTCAACATTTTGGGGGTCGCGAAGTTGAAAATAGGGATTTTTCATGGTGTCCCACCGAGAACAAGATCGATCTGTAGACGGAAAACAATACATTTTTGAATAATTTGAAAATTGTACAGTATACCAACATCTATGGGGGCAATCAGGCTAAAATGTTTTCAAGATGGCGACACTTCCACAAACTCCTTGACCAAAAATAAGGTGATCTAGGCAAATTTACCTTTATCCAAAATTGCTTCGTTAAGTCTACAGGGGGCGTCAAAAGTTCCAAAAAAAAAGTGTTTTTATCTACAATTTTCAAAAACGTGCAAATCAATTTTGATAATTTTTGGTACCTAGTCTTGGACCATGAAATAACGTTTTTTGTTTCTATAGCGAACGGTTGAAATTAACCGGAAGTGTTATAAAGGTGACGTCATATAGTTATTTCTTTTGATTTTTTTTGGCAGTGACTTTTTGATAATTCAGATATTTTTATCTAAAAGTTCAATGTATTGTATAAGTAACACCCTGTATTCTCTTTCTTGAAAAATTTTGCTAAGATGAGTGGTTGTAACAAAAAAAAATTTTATCAACTAGCTTCACAGATATTTTATTATTGATTTATTTTCTTCTAGCATAACTACTTATCCCAAAAAAATATTCAAGAAAGAAAAAAACTTTCTTACACACTGGGATATTAGATGAAAACATCTAAATCATCAGTAAGTTAATTCCATAAAAAATCAGTGACGTCATATGCAGCTATAGCTTTTGATTTTTTATGGGATTGACTTTATGATAATACAGATGTTTTCATCTGATAATCCAGTGTGTAAGAAAGTCTTTTCCTCTCTTGAAAAAAAGTGCTGGGATAAGAAGTTATGCTAGAAAAAAATAAATCAATAATACAATGTCTGTGTATCTAATTGATTTTTTTTTTCCAGGCAAGAACCACTTATCCCAGCGAAATTTCTCATGGGAGAGAAAAACTTCCCAATACATTGAACTAAAATAAAAGCATCTGAATAATCAGAAAGTCAATTCAAAAAAAAATCAAAAGAAATAACATGTGACGTCACCTTTGTAACACTTCCTATCAATTACAACCGTTCGGTATAGAAACAAAAAACGTTATTTCATAGTCTAAGACTAGGTACCAAAATTTATCAAAATCGTTTTGAAAAATGTAGGAAAAACCAAAATTTTTTTGAATCTTTGACGCCCTCTGTAGACTTTAATAAGCAATTTTGGATATAGGTAAGTTTGCCTAAATCGCCTTATTTTTGATCAAGGAATGTGTGGTTGAGCGTCGTACAGTCATTTCAGGGACACCCTGTATATTATTACATTTTTGAATATTTTGAGTTTTCATGTCAAAAATGACGTTTGTAGACTTTGATTTGAATGTGAATTTTTTCTATAAGGAAGCCTTTATTATCCAATTCTGGTTGAATTTTTTGTTGAAAGGGACACCTTTCAATAGATTGTTTACAACATTTCAATAACTATCAATACAAGGTGGTAAAAAAAAAGATTAAAAATTAAATTGAGAAAACTGCCCAAAATCAATTTTTTCGAATGGGTACCCACAAATTTTATTGAGCATCAAAAATAAAGGCGAGAATAAAGGTAAGCTTCTATACAATTTTACATTTCAAAAATAAAAAAAATTACAATTTTCAGAATGGATAGTATCTTACAAACTTATCTTTATTCTCAATGCTTGATAAGTTAAAATAATATAATTTGGGGGTTTCCATTTGAAAAAATTGATTTTAAATAGTTCTCAATTTAATTATTATCATTAACCTTATTTTTTGATCACCTTGTATCAATAGTTATTGACATGTTGTACAAAATCTATTAAAGGGTGTCCCTTTCAACAAGAAATTCAACACAAACTAGTAAATGAAACTTACTTATAGGAAAAATTCACATTGAAATGAAAGTCCACAAACGTCATTTTTGACATCAAAACTTGAATATTTCAAAAACGCTTTCACTTAGATACAGGACTTCCTGGAATTTTACGTAGAATCCAAAATGTAATAATATATAGTTAAGTTAACACACACTTTCGGTATAACCGGAGGTGCCACCATCTTGGAGATATTTTAGCTTGATTGCCCCCATAGCCCATAGATGTTGGTATACCGTCAAATTTTCAGGTGTGACACCCTGTATAGGTACAAAGTGTTTCCACACGTCAACACATTTTTTTTTTCTTGAAGGTCCGTTATTTACGGTAGATACTTTCAGCTGGAACACCCTGTATAAAAAATGATTAAAATTTTCTGGAGAATGAAAAAATCAATTGAAACAATGGGTTTGAAATAGCAAACCAGGACCAAGTATAGAGGTTCTGGAACACCCGGTATATGTGAAAACATTTTCACAAAATCTGTTTTGAACCATTCTTTTCTGGGACATTTTTTTCGCAAGCACAAAATTAAGCTGTGAACACCTTGTACATATATTTGGAAGTTGTAATATTGGAGAATAAATGAAGAATAATCAATGACTTACGACAAAATAAAAGGAAAAATCTCTAAAAAAAGTCAGTGGGTGAGTGATGTAGAATGTTAAACGATGGAACTATTCTCAAAGCAAGCCCTAAGAAACCAAGAAACAAAAATAACTCTAAAATAAATAAATAAACAATGACGAGGAAAACAATCACAAAACTAAAAAGAAGTAACCTTGGTTTTCAAAAAAAAAAATAATTTTTCAAAAAGATAATATAATTTTTTTTATCAGGGAACACTATAAAAATAAATAAAGATATACAGGGTGTCCACCCTTGAGTGTCCCCACCCCTGTAAAAATTTTGCTTATCAACCGGTTCAAAATTTTTTGTTTTGTCTGATAGGTCTCGACAGAAACTTTTTGAGCATATGCCAAATTGGTTCCAGGGGCGTACTAATGGGTAATTGTGAAGGTTCAATCAAAGGGGGTCAAATTTGAGAAAATGATATTAGGACATTATTTAGGATAAAAATGAACAACGGAATCTTAATCAGCATGACCAAAAACCTCCCTGTACTCATTGAAAAAAAAAAAAAAAAATTGTTACTGTTTTGGTAATTTTTTTTGTTAATTTTATACTCACACTGTTTATTGTGTCTTCCTGTAAGTTCTAATTTACAATAAGGATGTTGATAAGATCCCTGAATGGTTGTTTTAAACAAAAAATCATCGATACCTAATACAGGGTGGGCGACAATGGTATTCAATAAACGATTTTTTTTAAACTTAGGATCATTTTATTCGGGTACCTCGTAGATAAGAGAGTTCAAAATTTGTACAGAGAGGTTCTTGGTGATGCTAATTGAGATTGCGTTACTTTCGTTTCGTTTCTAAAAAATGCCCTAATATCATTTTCTGAAATTTGACACCCTTTGAACCCTCACAATTACCCATAAGTACGCCTCTGGGACCAATTTGGCGTATGCTCGAAAAGTATTTGTCGAGACCTATCAAACAAAAACAAAATTCTGAAAATCGGTTGATAAACAAAAATTTTACAGGGGTGTGGACACTTCAGGGTGGACACCCTGTATATTGTTTTTTTAATAATAATAATTATAGTATGTAAGCTAAAAATCACTAAGAATCTTGGAGTATATCAAAACAGTGAAATTATAATTATCATCAATAAAACTAATGTATTTTCACATAATTAAGTTACTACATACTTTTCTCAGAAGAATAAAATAATATTAATTATTGAAGAAACGAAAAATTAGTTAAGAAAGAAAAATGTATAGAAATATACGAAGAATAACATTCAACTTGACCAAGTAAAGCAAATAGGTAATCAAGCCAAACAAAGTAAAAAAAAAATCTCAAGAGTGAGCAACTGAAAACAATCCAAAAAAGGACAAGTGGAAGTGAAAAAAAATACAAATAATGAATATAAATCAAAGGATAAAGCGAATAACGTGAATTAAATTACTAGAAAGAGGGAATCAATTCACAGACGGATTTTTTCCACAACCATGCTGGTGTAAAAAAATTACGCCAATAATTAAGTTCTTGTTAAAAAAAAACAAACGATTGAACAAATAAAAGAATACTTGAGAAAAAAGTGCACCCTTGTGATATAGGAGCTGGTGTGTCGTCCAACTTGAAAGGGAGGATTGATTCTAACCTGTGACAACGAGAAAAAAATATGATTTACATACAGAAATTAATACAACCAGAAGCTAGATAATAGATGAAACATATAGTAACGTTTTTCCACTATAGAAATCACAGTTCGATTTAAACCAATTAATACAGTCATCATTTATGTGCACACACTTGACACTAATTTATTCCACACTTATTTATGTCTTGAACCATGTAACAATTAATCACTAGATAAAAAGAAATCAAAAATTATTAAGTAGAAAATGAGAAAGATCTAATAAAATTAGGTGAGAAAATTGGAATACTCAAGTAAAATGCAGAAAGAAATGCGTTTTGTATTCTCATATTCATATTTTTTTATCAGAGCTTTATTTTGTCTGCTGAAATGGCGAAGGTTATAACATGAATCGTCTCAAAACATTAATGAATTACTTATGCCTCAACTTCCCTCCCACTATCAAATACCTCAAATCCATAAAAACTCAAAACTCACAAACAGGAATCAAAGTGATTGCCAATAAAATGACACATTGAGCAAAGATTGAAACGTATATAGAGCACCGTGTATGAGCATATAGAGCGCAATGCATCCGTCGTAAACAACATGTTTATGGCCGCAAAAACCTCATGTTGGTGCAGGATGCAATCCTGCCAATCTGCTCAACAGCAACGGTGATGGACGGGAATCGCTCCTGCTCTGAAACGCTCATAGAGCTATCCGTTCCTGCAGAGCTATAATTTTGCACGGGGATTTTCCACATTATTATGTTGCAGTGGCGGCTGCATCCATATTATTTAATCATTTTTTAAAATTAGTTTGTTCAAATTCAAATGTCGACTTGAGTCGAGAGGTTTCCTGAAATTGATTGCTTTGCTCGCGAGCAGTGCATCCACCATAGTTACAAGAATATATTCATGATGCAGGAAAAGTTTTATACATTAGTTGCCTTGAAAAATATGATTATATATTATATTGATCGTTCATTAAGTCTCAGTTATGAACGCATTGTTGATAGTAATAAATGAATGTAAAAAACTACCAAAAAAGTTCAGTAATCTGAAGTGAAAGAAAAACCTACTGTTCAAAATAATAGTGTAAATTTCATGTCAGAGCATGAAAATAAAACCAAAGTCAAGAAGGAATTTGATGATGATAAGAACAACCTTGAAAAACATCAAAATAAATATTCGAAACGTTGGGTTTATAGCAAAAAAAAGTTTAGGTTAGTTTGGGTTAGTCCAGACATTTTTCCATTGATTCATAGATCATTTGATTTTCACTTTCCGAGGCATCGCTTCATATAACTGAGTGTAGAATTTGAGAGAAAAATCGTTAGGACAAATTTTTTGGACTTGCCCAATAAAGTTTTTCTTATAGGATTTACGGTTCTCGATATAATTGCAATCAAGTTTTCGATTGAAGAGTTTCTGATTTGATCTGACGTCATCAGTCTCCATAACCAATGAGCGTAGACTTTTAACAAAGTCTTGAAAATAGTACTTCTGGAAGAGAAATTATTCAAATAAATCTCACAGAAAATTGACCGAGGAACAGGTTTTGTTTGAAGATATTTTTGATTGGAGTTACAGTTTCCGATAAAACTGCAGTTATCCAGCGACAAGATTACCCATAACCAACGAGAATGGATTCTTAATGATATTTTGAAAGTAGTACCAGGGAGACAAAAATGTTTCCTACAAATCTTGTGGATAATTAACCAGTGAGCAATTTTAATGTAAAGAGTTTTTCGACTGAAGTTAGGATTTCCTTAATAACTGCTGTCACTTTCTTATGATTTCAGCATTTTCCATTGCCAACGAGCGTACCCTCTTAACAATATCTTGAAAGTAGTACCTCTGAGAAAAAAATCGTTCCCATGAATCTTGTAGATAATTGACCAAGGAATAACTTTTATTTAAAAAGTTTTTCGACTGGAGTTTCAGTTTTTGATATAAATGTTGTCGATTTTTTATAACGCCATCATTCCCCATTGACAACGAGCGTAGACTTTTAACGATATCTTCAAAGTAGTACTCCGTAGAGATAAATCTTTGGGACAAATCTTGTAGATATTAAATGAAGCAAGAACTTTTGTATAAAGAGTTTTCTGACTGGAGTTACGGTTTCTGTTATAATCGGAATTAAATTTTGGTCTCATATCATCAATTCCCACTGCCAATGAGCGTAGAACTCCAACGATTGAAATTAGTACTTCTGAGAAATAAATCGTGATAGAAATATTGTAGATCTCTATTCAAGGAAAAATTTTTATTTAAGGAGTTTTCTTATTGAAGTTATATAACCTCAGTTTTATTTGACTAGAGTTACAACTTCTGATTTAACCGCATCATCAGTTCCCGAAACCAAACTCGTTCTCAACTAATAATTCTGTCATCGCAAATTTCCAAAAACCCCATTCCATGAAATGCACATCAGATGGCGAGTCATGACAGACGAAACGGCCAGAATGATGAATTCATCAGTTTGTTGATAGATTGTAACGAGTTGTGGCATCACTATTTCAATCATTCAAGCGAGTGCTTATTTTCGTATTGCACTCAGCGAAGAAGGATTGATGTAAACAATATTTCCCAATTCCAGCCCTGATGGAAAGATTTCCATCAAATGATCGGACATAGTCAGGAAACCCAGCCATAAAGGGGATATTATCACGTGCACGTTTTATATCAGCGGATACGTCAGCAAAGTAATAAGGATTCTGATGGAATGATGATTGAAGGGATAGGGCATAGAAAACCACCCTGTAGAGGGCAAAATGTCTGACAAAGCGTATTGATTCTCCATTATCCGAGCACCGATGTAGAACGCCGCTCACGTAGGACAGTTGTCCATCAGTTGTCCTCGATTTGACAGTTTGTATCGTAACAGCGAAGCCCCTTTTGTCGGTAAGTGTCTTTAAATATCGTAAAGTCTTATTAGGTCTGTTTCAGGTTGCCAGTGGAGGAGGATGGACTCTATATTTCTCTTTTTTCATCTTACGTATTTTTAATAATATGATAATGTGTGTCTTGGACGCAGATGATATTGTGCTACACTCATTGTTTTCTTTTAATCTTATGTAAGCGTTCTAAACATTATTCTCTTCAAATCGATTGTCATCACTTTTTACTGTCTTGGTAAAAATAATTGCTTACAATTTCCAGAAAATCAATTTTATCATTTTATTTTATTTTTGTGTATTATTTTTCTTATTTTGGTTTTGTTATTTTATTCACTTATTCCTTTCCAATGCTATTATTGTATTTCTGTAGACTATATTTTTTCACTTCTCATCATGATTGTTAACAATATGAGTGATTCTGATTGATTTCATGTTTTATCCCCAAAATAAAATTTCACGTTCAAATTATTTTAAGAAATCTGTTTTCGTTCTTGAATATCATATTTCTAGTGTTTTCTTCTCATTTTACTATTATTTATTCCGAGTTGACATTTGTAGCCAATTTTTTCTGTTTCGTCATTTAGACGTCATTTCCTTGCAATTTATTTTTCAATTTATAAAATCATTGATTCAGGCCAGTTCCTTTTTTTTTTCGTTTGATGATATTTCAGTGCTGGTTTTCATTTTCTTTTTTTTTGTTTTTCAATGCAGGGTCTTCCTTTTAAAAGGATAATTATTATCCTTGTATATGGAAAAGTGAAAATTATATGCTTAAAAACATTAACACACAAAGGTTCTTGACCATAAACTACTTGTTTAAGATAGCTGCAGTTTTCTACCTCTTCCGGTTATGCCGGATATTGCAACCAACTTCCTTATTTTAAATTGCAACCCCCATTCCACATTTGGTTTTTTCTTTGAATATCAGATGAATAATATCTATGAAGGTTTTGGAAAAATTTTAAGAAAAAAATTGACGTAAAATAATGGAAAAAATTGTTTCCTTGTTCTTATTAAAAATGGTTATTCAATTGATCATAATCATTTTTCACAATAATCTACAGGGTCTTTGCAAATGATATAAAAAAACAAAAAAAAACACGGTGTTTACAATGCCTCTTTTTTTATTTCTGATATTAATTCTAGACAGAATTGTGTTCCAATTGACACTTCATTATCTTTTAGGCAATACCTATTGATAGTCTTGAAACTATTTACTTTTTAAAATGATTGAAATGAATGTTGATAGCTTTATTTATGTATTTATCAATTTGTTTGGGTTTTTCTTTCGCTTTTTGTGTGTCACTTCTTTCTTACTATTCAGCTCTTTTTTATGATTTCTATATCTACGAATGACGATTCCTTCTCATAATTTAATTGACTGAGGATTTTAACTTTTCTCGCTTTCTATAAAGATGATTTTATTTTATTTTGTCTTCAATGATTTTTTTGGTTTTTAATAGCTTTTTTAATTATTATGATATTAATCAATAATTGAATCAATAGATTAATAGTATCAAGACACTTGCGTTCAAGTTGCAAAAAAATAAACAAGAAAAATGAAAGTGTATTAAAGAAAAAGTAGAACAATAAAGAAAATCTATTAAAAAATTGTGAAAAAAAAACAATTGACTCTTGCCACTGAAATGATAACACTTTGCATGAAAGTGAAAACTTAAAAAAAAAAAAATAGCCGGTGATATCTAACAAAGTTGATTCATATACACTGAATCCAGTGGTGATGGTCGTTTTTCTAGGTTAGGTCAGTTAAGCAAGAAACATTTCAAAAGATATGAAAATTATCATTATTATAGACCATTTTTGTAACAAAAATCATCATTCTGATTTTTTTTATTGGAGCCATGTTTGATCGATGTAGTCATGCGTAAGAATTATTTTTTCGCTAAAAACAGAGAGAGTCCCGAACTTGGAATGAATTCAGTAAACCAAAGACATTTTTTTTTCCGAAAATATACTCGGACGTTAGTATTTCCAATTATGCCCTTTTTGAATTTTATACAATAATTTATGAAAGATGACTATTTTTTTCAATGCAACCCTAATTTGTTTATAAATATTTTTGAAAGTTAAATCAAGCTACACATGCGTTCCAAATTTTAACTTTTTTTTTTCTTTTAGTCAATTACTTCATGACGGAAAAAATTTCAAGATATTCTAAATAAATACGATATCGAACCTAAATCCTATATGAAAATAAAAATGAAAACTCCATTTCGAAGAAAAGATCAGTTATGTGTATAGTATAGTCGGAAAACATTGTCATGCTGCAAAATAAATGTCGAAGTCCGTTTTTTTTTTAAAACTCCAAAGCGATATAACGTTTTAAAAGTTTTCTTCTAAAAAAAAATCACCACTAGATTCAGCGAACTGTAATTGACTTTGCTAGGAAGGTACTTATGCATGCCTACATGAGCAACAACCTCAATTGCGGAAAAATAAATAACTTTTGTTTGACACTATGCCTAAAAGTTCCTCTCATGGTAGCATATGTTCTGGGTTAAATAAGCTCCATATTTTAGTAAACCGTGTAAAACTCTAGGTTCCATTCGCACAATCAATAAACCTTTGACCAATAGAAAAAGATCGAGAAGACCACTGGCGAGGTTCTGCAAAAAAAAACACAATGTCGAAAACAAAATCCAGACCGGCATCCCCCCTGGCATCTAGGACCCTTGGGACTATGCTGGCGGTACCTCTAGGGCTACTGGCAGGACCATCCATGCCGAACAGAACTAAAAAGAGAAGACAGATTAAAAAACATGCAACACGAAATAATGTGAGATCAATATAAGGATCTGGTGCCCATGTAGGTGAGTGTTACGTGTTACCTAATCTCTCCGCCGATTCCGGCATGGTCAAAGTCCCGATGAAACCTGCTCGTAAGAAGGGCGAAAAAACCGGACAAGGGGGCTCTCAAATCTCTCTGGGGAAGTCCCCATAACCCTAGCAGTTCCAATGGCAAGACTTCTTTCAGGGTGCTTTCAAAAGCTAGTGCATGGAAGTAAAGTTGGATTCTAAATTCCCAAACCAAAACTGAAACTGCCACAAATAAACCAGCATCACAGTAGTGCCGGGTCTGCGGCTTTGAACCGCAGACTATCCAAGCCTATCTCGATAGCCCTCATCCAGGAATCCTGGATCATGAAGGGTTAAGTCAGAGGGCTTGGACATACAGGTGGCAACACTACAACCGATAAAGTGAGGGCATGCATCTTCGTCAAGGACGACATTGATGGCTTCCCTCTGACCAGTTTTTGTTCAAGGGAACTCGCGACCGCCAAACTAAAATTCAAGGAAAACCAAGAACAAATAAGGAGAGTACACACAGCGTCAATAGTCTTGAACCTCCCCCTGTTCTTCTCTTCATTTCTACAGATGATAAAAATCTGGTCACATAAATGAGTATTCAATTTTTTTTCCCAGTTAATGTACTCGGACTCTTTCTTTGTTGAAAAGTCATTGTGCCTTTGGACCTGTGAAAGAAAAAAATTCTCTTGACGGTTTTCCAATGTGGTTTTAGAAAAAAAACGATATCTCCTAGTTCCTTTGAAAAACCGTCTAAAGTGGCTTTTTTTTCTTTCTGAGGTCAGAAAGACTTTTTAACAATAAAGAGTCTGAGCACCTGAACTGGGAAAAAGAATAAGGTACTTATTATTGTGACCAGTTTTTTAATATCTGTAGAAATGGGGAAAAAATAGGGGTGACTCTTGACGCTGTGTGTAGTTGTAGCATCAGCTAATTTTCCACATGACTCCGAAACATCACGGGGTAAGACGCGGGTAAGATAGGAAAGTAAAATCCTGTCGAAGAGGGAAGTTTGGAAGCTTCACTTTCATCAGAACGGAGCCCAGAGACACTGCAGATATTAACGTTTCTGCTGAAAACTATAGAGGAGCAACAATAGTGTGTCAAGGGTGGTAGGTATCGTTTCATTCCTGCTTGGTAGATAAGACCAAACTCAATTGTTCCTTTCTTTAAGATAACGAAAAATTCTTCTCACCTTAGCAACGTCGACAAATGTTGGGCTATCTAATTTTCTGGATACTACGCTGACACCATATCAGGCAATATCGGGATGGGTTCCAGTCATCAGATACATGAGAGCACTCATTGCTTCTCGGAAGGGAAGAGAGGAGTTCAATTCTTCTATTACTTCCTTCCTCAATAGGCTCGTTCAGCATATTTTTTTTATTACATATTCTGAAAAAGCGAAGGATATATTCTTTTAAGGAGGTTTCCATGTTGTCATTCGTAGAAGCCAAAAGTCCGTCATCTACATCATCTAACAATAGCATGTATTTGACTTGAGCTTACACCCATTTACATGGAATGGCCTTCTTACCGGAAGGTATCTTTTTCATCACTCAATTCTCATTTTCCTTCAATGACTGTATCTCTTGCTGCATAGCTAAGCCAAATCCCAGTTTCTTGTTTCTTGGCAGGCACTTGCTTACTCATAGCGTCTTGGCTTCATTGTCTCAGCAGCCAGTACTGTCAACAAAATCTTCAAATATCTTTGGCATCTTTGGTGCTGCTCTATCTCGCAAAGTTCTTCTTACTGCAATTGTATCATCATCATTATACTTATAGACTGAATTGCTTTTCCAAAACTATCCTCTTCTTATTTCTTGTTAAGGATTGTTTTGTATTGATTCATGCTATTCATTTGATTCTGTTGTTTCTTTTTCATCATTTGACAAGTCAGCGGAACTTCATCTAGAGTGTTAATTTTCTTTTCAATTCGTAAAGGTATTTCTATAATTGATGATGGAGAATGAGCTCTTGGGAGTTTTTGAATAACATCTTAAGGCTTGCATTCGTCAAAAATGATATCTCTGGATCTTATGAGCTTGTTCGTTACAGAACACCATACTCGGTGATCATCATCATTTTCATAAGCAATAAGACTACCCTTCAGTGCTTTCTTGTCCATATCTTCTTAAGCTTTTTTTTGAAGTGTGGGTATAAAAACTGCTTCTTATCAGGATTATGTTTTAGTGCTCAATATCTGGTTTCTTCTTGAACCAAACCTCATAGGGAGACTTGTTGTCGATTCCAGATATACAGTCCTTTTTAAAATGTACGTAGTACTATACATTTTTGACCAAAGGTTTTGAGGAAAAATGTTTCTTTTGGCATGCATTAGTGATCCTGCAGTTTCCACGACAGTTCTGTTTTCCCTTTCTGACCATCCATTTTGCTGCGGAGTACTATAGGCATTATAAGTCTCTGTGATATACCATGCTTACTCAAGAGTTTTCTGACCTTGTGATTATCAAACCAAAACTCCTGTATTCTCAATTAAAGAAGTTGCTGCACAGTACAGTGGTCATCTTAAAATAAAACATGGTAAGAAAAATCTTGGTTCGAATGGACAAAAGGTCCACAAACGTCAGTATGAATACACTCACCAGGTATATCTGAGGTCTTTCTCTTGTTCCAAACTTCTGTATGTGAGCTTAACCATAAACACATTCTTTGCAAACTTCACTGTCCAAAGATACATTGATACCTAGTGCTCTTTAAATAACACCTTTCACATGTCGTTTGTTCTGGAGTCTCTCAGGATACAATTGAAGAAGATTCAAAATATCTTTTTGGTTTGTAATATGGTTCGTTGCTCCATTGTCTACAAATCAGGAATCATGGTTTCCTCCTGCTCTGGAAACAACTGTGGTCTCTGTAACAAGCAGCATATTCAGGTAAGAGCTACTTGATCCTGATCCAGGAGAATGCCTCACGGCAACTCATCACTACCTTTGACCTTACTGTACCTGATTCTAGTAGTCAACGCTGATTTGCTGTCTGCATGGATTGTGACATCTTTTGTTGTGTTGTCCAGTCTTTGCAGCAAGTTGGCTGCTTCTTTAATGGCAATGATTTCTGCATACAGAATGCCACATCCTTTCTCAAGCTTGATAGACTCTTCACTCTTGCATGTTTAGTTCCTTTGAGTATATCCCTGCTCCTGTGCCTGTATTTGTCTTTGCTGCATCTGTAAAGATGAATATTCCTTCCTCCCTTATAATTGAGTCTTGATTCAAGTCTTCTCTGAAAGGTATTTTAACCACTACCTTATTCTCGAAAGAGCTCTTGACACCATGTAGTCTGTTTCCGTTTGTAGCAGCTTCGCCTTTTGGTTATCCACTGCCTTTGAGATTTTCCCCAGCACCGTTGGGTGCCCACTTGTTGCCTGTTTCCACAATTTGGCCTCCCTCAGTCTAAGAGCTTCTTTTGCGGCAGTGCTTTTGATGTACAAGTCAATGGGCAGGAGGTTAAGAATTATCCCTAAAGCTGCCTACGGTGTGCTCTTCTTTGATCCCGATGTACTTGGTGTTGCCAGCCATTGTATTTTCGTGAGCATTTTCACGAATTACGTTCAAGTTCGTGTGGATGGCTTTCCATCGTACCACGGCTTCGTAGGAAATTGTATACACACAGTGGATAATGTGCGGCTTTAATCCCCATTTGTAACCAATCATTCTCCTGCCTAATGCATTGAGGCCTCTCTTCATTTTTACCTCTGTGTCTCTTTTCCGGGATAGCTTTGAGTCTAGGATGATTCCTAGGTACTTGGCCTCGTTGGAAAGCTTAAGAGTTTGTCCCCCGAATGTGGGCATTTTACTGTTGGGCACCTTGTATTTCCTTGTGAACAGTACTGAATTTGTCTTAGCAGGGTTTACTCCAAGACCGTTCTGTCCTGCCCATTTGGAAAGTTCTTTCAATGCAGATCCCATGATTTCACTGATAGTTGACAAGCTTTTGCCAAGTCGTCTGCATATGCTACCATCTTTATTCCTTGTTCTCTGGGGGGTTTTTGAGATCAAGGATCAAGTTTATTACGATCAACGACAAGAGTGGAGAGATAACTTCTCCTTGTGGTGTCTCTCTTGTTGCTCTTTTCTTTATAGAACAATTCCCATTTTTTGAATTTATAATCCTGCTTTTCAGCATTTTTATTGTCCAGTTGCATTTCTATCTTAGTTGATTCTCTTATGTTCAGGTCAATCAGCTTTTCCAGTGTCTTCAGCATGAAGGGTGATAGGCTAATTGGTCTGTAGTCTTTTGGAGTTGAGTTATTTGATTTTCCCGATTTGGGTATAAAAACAACATTGACTTCCCTCCATCTATCTGGTGTGTATCCTAATTGGAGACAATCAGAGTATATTTTGACCAGGTCATCTAATATGCTATCGAGGGATTTCTGTAACATGATTGGCATCATTCCGTCCGGTCCCGCTGCTTTATACGTCTCGAAACCGTTCACTGCCCACCTTACCGTTTCCCTCGATATCATCCTTGATACAACCCTCATGTGTTCTCGTATTGGACATCAGCTGTTGTTCGTCAGAACTGCTGATATCTGCTACGGTACATCCTGGAAACTGCGTCTCCATTAAAAGTTCCAGTGTCTCATTGCAGGATTCTGTCCATGAGTTATTTGGCCTTTTTATGCTTCTAGGACTCACCTTGAAAACATCTTTCTTGGCCTTGTAGACTCATTAGTATCCAATATCGTAGAAGTCCTGCCATGGGTCTCTTTTGGCCTTCCCGATTTCACTTTTGTATCTGTTGAAGCTGGTCTTGTATTCTTTCCAGTCCTTTGTGTTTTATTTCTCTTTGCTTGGTTGAAAAGCCTTCTTGTCTTGTCCCCAATCTGCCTCAGTTCCGCTGTCTACGACGCTGGACTTGATCTGTGAAGGCTTTCGTTGTTCCTCTAGCTTCGTCGCATAATCCTCTATTTTCTCTTTGGTAGGTGATCGTGATATCTTGGCCGAAGCCAGTAGTTTCTCATCTCCTTACATGAGGTCAGAGAATTTTTGCCAGTCTGTTATACGAGGATTCCGAAATGGTTCTACTTTTTGTAGCTCACCGTTGATTCCGAAGAGAATTCTTCTATGATTCGAAATAGATTGTATAAGAGAGACTCTCCAATTTTTAACCATAAGCTCGTCGGAATTAGTAGTCAAAGTTAAATAAAGCACCTCTCCCTTAACCTAACAGCATATTCAAGTCTTCATATATTCACTCGAGCTTTCTCCTTTTTATAATCTTGTTCTTACATTGGCTTTCCACTTTTTGCAAAATCTAACCAGGCTCTGCGACCATGTTGAAGTTTACGGATATTGCTGTACAGGATCATGACTGAATTATTAATTACCAACAAACTGACATATATCTCTGACATTAAAGTTGTACATGAGCACCCATAAAATAAGTAATATTCAAATTGTAAAGATGTTAAGACAGGGATGTCCTTCAAAAATGTACCCTACTGAAACAGTCACGTGGCTGGCTAGGCTAAAAAACAGCAGGAAACTCTTCAACAGATCGAAACTCCCAGGAGAATGAGAAAGCTGGTAACAACAAGACTCTGCCACGTAAGAGCACATAATATGCAGAGAATGGGTACCTACAATGATCCCACAAGCTGCAAACTATGTGATAAGAGAAAATGAACTGACTCACACATTATCTTCAACTGTAAAGCTCTAGCTCGCAGAAAAGATTGGAGTAGCACAATAAGCCACTGGCTGCAGTGCAAACGGGGAAGAGAATAGCCCGACCCTGCCCTTAACAACAATAAATAACAATAGCAACAAAATTTGGAAAGGCAAAAATGATGGCGACTGCCTCATGGAGGCCTACCCTCTCCTTACTTATAATTAGGAAAGTGCTCCAAATAGCAATGTAAAATAGTGATATGATATAAACCCCAACTGATATGGTATAGTAAAGAAAATAAAGAGTTACCAAGAGGGCCTCTTTATGTTGAACGTATAATAAACAAAATCATGCTTCCCGAGAGATTGTGGATAATTTTCCAGCATAATTGGTTCTGAAGGAGGAAACTTTTAAAGTGATTTCGTCCTGTCATCACAATTACAGAATACAAAAGTCAAAAATCGCAAGCGTTGTCCATTTCAAACCAACAATGGCAACAATGAGATACGATCGCAACCATGTCAAATCCATAAATTCCCGAAACCCGTTAAATGTTAATAGTCCGCCGTTGGAAAGCTCACGTTCAACGAATCTTCAAAGTTCGCAGAATGCAAGTCTGCCACTCTAATCCCCGATTGCTATTCGAAATGCATAAGGCCGATCGTTTTAATTGTTTCTCTGCAACATACAATTTAACCTGGAGCACGTATATTCCAAATGTTGTAATTCTAGCTCCAAAGCCCGTTCTGTTGTACTAAAACATCCTGGAGACACAAAGAACGCGCTGCTTTACCTGAACCGGCAATATTTTTCGGCAATATCCCCGAGCTTGGGACATTAGAATGAAATTTAAAATCGTCGTCTCTTTCTGTTGTTTTCGTTTGTACGTTTTAACTAATGAAAATTGTCCGAAGATCGAGAGAATACAAATTGCTCCATTACATCTTTCGTCTTTCTTATTTGTCTATTGGATAATCAAAACATTAATCAAGTATCACAAATTAAAACTAAAAATGCATTATTTAATGGAGAATAAATTCCAAATTAAAAAAAAAGTGCTGCGAATATCTCTACACAAATCAAGAGCAGATACAATAAAATCATCTAATACTGGTTTGCAGTGTTGATATTTTGTTTCTCACTGTCAATAAAATTTACTTTATTTAAATTATTCATTCAAGACACAAAAGTGGAGAATAAACTTTTTAAATCAGTCGTGGCCAGCCCTGCTCACCAGTACACGATACTTTACCCAAGGCAGCGGGAACCGCCACCACTGTGGAAAGATCGATGGCATTCTCGAATATTTCCTGATTAGGATACCAGCAATCGATCAGGAATATTTTTGACGCTTTGATAATGGTCGCGAATTAGTGAATTGAGGATATAAAGACCCGCCAAAGTAAGAGCAGGAGTTCAGTTGTGAATAATGTGAAGCGAAACATAAAAGGTCCGAATATAAATAGTTTATTTTAAATGGTATGAGTGATTTCTATAGGAAAATAATTTGATGTACATATTATGTAGGTATGTTTATAGCTGTCTGATAATTGAAAAACATAATATGTACTAATATGGACCAAATATGGGATTTCTGTCCTGTTTTCTTGAAAATATGTAAAAACGTAAATAATCATAACACTGATGATCATTTACATAGATAATGACATCAAAATTTTTGAGAAACAGCTCACAATAATATGGAAAAATCGAAGGGGATAGATCAAAGAATAATTATTATTGATTTTTGAAAAAAATCACAAAAAGTGAATTTTTCTAAATACTGGGTAGAGTGGATAAAACAACGAGAACATTTCTCAAGAGTTATTGAAAAATCGGATGAAACTGAATAATCAATCAAACAGTAAAAATTCTCAAAACATTGGAAAAATCAAGAAGATCAATACATTGAAATTGAATAAATCTTTGAGAAATCCTAAAAAGAGGAATAAATCTTTTAAACATGTCAAAACCCTCCTCAGCAATGATATAAATGTCAGAAAAAAAAACAAAGAACAGGTTACATAGATTCAAATTTCATAAATCTTGTATGCAGAAAAGATCTCTGAAGTGTCAAAAATCCACTTAAAAATGATAAAATACCAAAAGGGTGAGTGGAAGAATAAAATTCCTCGAAAAAACAAAAAAAAGTCTTTAGAACAAGAAAAGGAATCCCATTAATGTGTGAAAAATCAAAAAAAAAGTCCTGAAAAATGAGACAGTAAGTGATTGAAGAAGAAGATTAAACAATCAACAATCCTTCAAAAACAAAAAAAGACCAGTTTAAAAAGAGAAATTAACCACACGAGATAAATATTTCAAAATCTTGGAGAATGAGGAAAATAAATAAACAGATTAATCAGGTCTAGAAAAAATCTCTAAAATAATAAACTATGTATCAAGAAAGTGAATAAAACAAAAAAAACTGTGTAGAAACAAAGAGTTTGAATAAACTCCAATTATATGAAATTTATCTTAAAAATCAAAATAAAATCTCCAAATGTGTCAAAAACGACACTAATGATGAAATAAAATAAGTGGTATGTTATCCTGTAAACTGTGAAAAATAGCCCAAAATTTAAAAAAAAATGGGTACACATTAACAGGCTATTTAAATCTTGAAAAAAATCTCAAAAAAATTATTAAACCTTTCAAACATATCAAAAATCACCACTGGAATGATGAAATATCTGGAAAGTGAGTGGATCAAGGAAAAAAATCACATAGAAAAATTAAGAATGTGTTAAATAAATGAAAAGAGTACTAAAGTCAAAATTTAAAAAAATGTATGGCTGATCAAAATAAATATATAATATTATAAAAAGCGTCATAGATCCTTTAAACATGTAATAATAAACAAGTCTCCGGAAGTGAGAAAAATGTATAAGAAGTTAATGAAAGAAACAACAAGATTCTTCAAAAGAAGAAAAGAAAAAAAAACAACTTTTTTAAAGAAAAATTAACTCCTTGATGAAAGTTGACTAAAAAAATGATAAAGACAAAAACCCATTGAAAAAGTTCAAGTTCTTGAATGAAAAATAAACATGTATAAATTTTGATTTTTAATTCTGGGTTGTCCAGTCTTTTTACGTTTTGTCATGTTGCGCGTAACATCCCTTTTTCCAAATTCCGCTTTTTTGTACAAGAAAAAACCCATCCAGCTGCTAGTCACAAATTTACTCAATATAAAAAAATAATATATAAAATATCACAAATCAATGATTGGCATACACAGGTTCAACCAAAAATTTCGCTTGCTCCGCAGGAGTAAAATGCTCAAATATCATTATATCATTAGAACCTTGCCTCAGCAATGTTGCCGGCAAATACAGAGACTGCTGGGGCCCCATCTTGGAATACCGCCCCAAAACAAACCCATTTACAATGACAATACCCTTGGTCCATTCCTCGGTGTAAACATAGGCATCTCCAGGAGTGCCCTCGATGTAAAGCTCGCCCTTATACAAAGCAGGAGCTGTATTTTCCTGAGTTGTTGACTCCCAGTTCTGCAGACTATTGGTCCAGCTCTGTTTGAACTCCAACGCATACATGACCCAGTTGTAGACTGCTTCGTTGTTGACGTGAATGTCTCCTTGCCACAGTCCTTTGTACTGTCTGTAGGCACCTACGTTGACTCGTCCCCAGTTCTCTACAATGAGGTCAACCTGCGCGTTCTCCAGCGCCTCAGTGTTCAGCACCAAAGTCGAATCCAGAGTCCTCCAAGTACCAAAGCCATCTAGGTCAGCTGCATTCTGGAGAATGGGAGAGACACGTTTACCATTAACCAGAACGATGACGGTATCGCAGATTCTGCCTTCGATTTTCAACACGGAGTTGGCTGGCAAGCTGAGGCCGGTTTTTCTGTAGACCACGTAGCCGTAGCTTTGCCCAGTGCCGTTGTTGATGTCCATCATCTCCATGGAGACTGGGGACTTGGTTTCATAGGAGGGAGCCAGTTTAATGAGACTGCTCACGTCGACCTTCTTGTCCATTTTCACCCAGGGGTACCATACGCGAGGCTTCAACTCTGGCGTTTCAGGTAACTTAGTGCTGATGGGGTTGTACTTAGCTAGCAACTCCTTGGTCAGCCAGTATTTCTCAGTGTAGTCGCCGTTTTCAGCCAAGGGGGCTGAATAATCGTAGCTGTTGGTCATAGGCCAGTAGTCGGTATTCCAGTCATCCCACGCCAGGTTCTCCGCTCCATTGAGGAAGCCAAAACTGGTACCTCCCGTGAACATGTACATGTTAACGGAGGCGGGCCATGCGAGTATTGGCTCGTACACTGACTGGAATGTGGATAGATTCTTGTAAGCGTGTTCGTTAGACCAGTAGTCGAACCAGCCGGACCAGTACTCCATCACCATGACCGGTCTGTTGGGTTGTAACTCTTCCAGATCTTTCAAGTTGGTGGAAACGTTAGTGTCAAAGTTTCCTGTCATGAAGAAGTACTCAGGATAGGTGCCCACGTAGCCTTTCCAAGGGTTGTCTGCTGTTGAAAGCAGCTCCACTATACCATTGCTGACCATCAACTCGCGCAGGTGCCACAGGTAGTTGTGGTCTTGGTAGCCGGTCAAAGCGTACTCGTTTTCCACTTGGAACATGATTATGGGGCCGCCCTTCTGGAACTGGTGCTTGGCCAGTATGGGCATGAGTACATTGAACCATCTCGACACATAGTTCATGTAGTATTCGTTATCAGTTCGCACCCACAGCTTCTCCCCGTCCCTCAAAATGAAGCTGGGGTAGCCGCCAAACTCGAATTCGGCACAAATGAATGGCCCAGACCTCATTATTACAAATAGATCTTCTTCCTTAGCTGTCTGCAAGAATTCTTCTAGATATAAGAAGTCTGACATTTCAGAGCCTCCGCCACCAAAGTCATAAACACCTGTTGTGATAGACAATGTTACCCAGATCAAAATATAACGTCACTCACCAGATTGATGTTCATGCAAATTCCACGCAATGTAGGTTTCAATAGCATTAAACCCAGCAGCCCTGAGCTTCCTCAGACGGTCCCTCCAGTAAGCCCTTGGAACTCTGAAGTAGTGGATGGCGCCGCTGTAGATGAACAATTCCTTGCCATTGAGGAGGAACTTTGAGTGACTGGAGTCAAGACCAGATTGGATGCCATTGGAGGTGTAGTATTCGTAATTGGTTGGTAGGTCACAAGAGCCCAGCCCTATAAGGGCTAGCGCCACTGCCAGTACGGATAACATGACTGACGTGATTCTCAGTGATTGATCCGTTTATATATGAGAGATAAATATGTTTTCATTAAAGTGCTTGAAGTTATTGACACTTGAACAGTATGTGGTAACTGTGGTTAGCAAGACCAGCAGCTCAGATTGGAAATGTAGAATACAGTTGGCAATCAATCCATAGTTCTGAAAAGCGTTGATTAAATTGAGTGAAATCTGGTGCTGCTCAGAATTAGTCAGGGTTCTCCTACTATTCAGATTTCTGCCAAAAAAAAAACAGTATTGAGAATGAAGTACCGGTTAACGTCAATCACCACATTGTACAACTTGAGTGATAAAACCTCCAAAAACAGTAATCTTTTGATATTACTTGAAAAATGCCAAAAATATGTTTGTTCAGCATACCGGATAAGATAACTAAACCAGTTTATATTTCGTGAAATTACAAACCAAAACTACCACCAATGAAGTGTTAGTTATAGGTTTTAATTAGGAATCTGTTGGAGAGCGGCGATGTCTAATCACGGACGCTGGTCATTTCCAGGATAATGTCACAGGCGAAGGGCCATTTCAAGTTGGTCAATCCTTTAAGGGAGCACATTACTCGCGTCCAATTGCCCACTAAATTGGACCTATCTTGACACCTTTACTACAATTTAGAACCCGACACTTTAAGAGAGCCAACCCAACGGCGTTTTATGTTCTATGTCGTAGCCGATATTCCTGTTGGGCCCTTTGGCACATTATGGCTTTAAACTGTGATATATTGACGGACTACGATTAGATAGTGGCCGTTTTATAGGTACAAATGTCGGGTTTGATTCTATCCTAAATATTTATACTCGGGATTTGCTCTCTTCATTTTTGCTGCTTTCCTTGGGAATTTTTTGGGAGAGGATCGTTACTTACTCCACAGATCTTGCATGATAGCGATAATAAATATCTGATACTTGATTGATCGAAGTCGAAAAATGATATGCATATTGATATTTTATCATTCAATCAGGTCCTCTTTAAAATCCAAAACAATGTGATTTGAAGTGTTTTTCATTCTTTGTTACTGATTCACATCTTTTTTTATAATGATAACTGATAACCCCAATAATAACTTTTGCCTAATTATCGATGTACCTCGTTTCTTTGATCTAAGGTACTTGACACGAATAAGCCCATACACCACCTAGCGGCAGAAAACAAGGTTGACCCAAAAATTGTGTAGCTCAAATAAAGTTTGAGAAAATCGGCAACAGATGAAGTTGCAGTACCTACTTTGCTTCAAGCAGTTCCGGCTAACTAGTTTATTCCAAAATGATATTGTGTTTTCAATAGAAAAATCAATCTAGATTATCTACAACTGCGAAGCTACGAAGATTTGTTGTTTGAGGTTATGTGTTTCCAATATGGCTAACTAAAAACGTTAATAAGAACGTTCAAAAATTCACAATTCTTGCAGGAAAAACCACCGCCCTTTCAGGAATATCATAAGTCAATTTCAGTAGGTGCATGGTCATGGTGGACCAATGAGGTCAATTTGTCATCAAGCGTCATTTTCCATTTCAACTGCTGTGAATTGGGACATGATCACGACGTGAGCATACTCTGGGAATCTAATGGAATGTTGGCCTCCATATTCAATAAACCTTCATATTCCACCTCTTTCCGGAAAAAAAGGAAAGCTATTGGGAATGTTGGTCCCTGATTCAGTACTCCATTTCAAAGATGTTGAACCATAACGTGATCACGACTTAACATCTAGAAGTTCAATCATAGCACCCATTCTGCAAAAGAAAAAAACATTGCAAAATTAAAGGTTGGTTTGTCTTCACATCTTCATCATCATCATCATCAAAATTCAGCCCAAACACGTCCACTGCCTTCCGCAGTTGCTTCCATGAATGTCTATCCTGTGCGGCTTGCATTAAATTTTGGTACTTATATTCTTTTCAGATCATCTGTCCATTTCGTGGGTGCTGGTTCTCTGTTTCAAAAAACATCGTGCCTTGATCCTTGGTCTCCATCCCAATAAATATTTTGTGTACGTCACTAGTCCTCGCAACTCATCCTGCCCAGTTCCAATTCAAGGTTGCTATCCTAGTTTAGTTATTGATTGCTGATCTGTTGCGCCTGATCTGGTCTAGTCTGGTTATCTCTGGTCAAAGGAATTCCAAGGCCCAGATACTTCTACGACGTTATTTGTTCAATACACCGGCCATAGAGATCTGCTCATTCATTAAAAGGTTGGTCATCACTCTAGTTTTTGAGTCATTTATTTTCAAAGCCACTTGTAGAGAAGCATGATGAAGTTCTTCACACATATACCTATAGCATGATCGACTCTATCTGCAATCAGGACTATATCGTCGGCGAATCTGAAATGACTCGCCATTTATGTTGATTTCTACCCTTATTCGTTTATACCTACCTATATTCTGACTTAGTGTTGAACCGACACTATTTCTCAGTATCGCCTTGTTGAATGCTAATTTTATTTTTGTCTGGAATGAGTGACAACGTGACAACGACTTCAAACTTTCAGGGTGTAATGAGGATAAAAAACCTTATCACACGACAAATGGCACCCAGCTATTATTTGGACATTTTCAGCTGCCACTTTGATATCAAAAGATGAAGAACGCCCTCAAGATCAGTACACAAGAAGCCTTACTTCGCCTGAGGTCGTGTCATGTGTCATTCGCATCAAGGTTGCCAGAACTACTGTTTCAACAGGGGATCCACTGATTTCGCCCATGGGTTTCTGTTCTACAGATTTTTATAGGGATCATCTGGCAATGCTGGACATAGATGACGTCATGAACGTAGAAGTGAGACAAACTATTATATACTTATCTTGGAACGCCCCCACATATGGTGTGTCCAAATTTCGTTCTAATATGTCTAACGGTTCAAAAGTTAGAGCTATAGTGCAATTCTTTAATGTTTCCCCCATTGCACTGTAGGTGACAGTAGACTGATTGATCGGTGGTTGGCAAGATCTTTAATGTTTCGTGCGTTATATTAACCTACTGCTCCATTCGTTATACCCTTAATAAGATCACAATTTCATCATCGCCAGGCAGGTGCTTTATTGTTTTTCATTTTTGAGAGTGTCCTCTTGATTTTTGTGGTTGCTATGTCGGGTATGTCTTCGGAGCATTGATTCTGTACCTTTGGTATGGTGGGGTATGGTATTTGTGGTGTTGCCTTCTCAAGTTTTATAAAGATAAACTGCTCAACTATTTTCAAAACTTTTTCTTTATCAATTCTAACTTTGCCATGCGTATTATTTTGGAGTTAACAGATTATAGAAAACATTTGTCAAGAGTTGTCAAGAGCACTTTCAGTCTTTTATTTTTTATATTATAACTTTCAAAATCTCGTTGGTGTTGTAGTTTCTCATATCCCTCCTGATGGCTATCAAAATCTGTTTGTTCGACTGTTTCAGTTTTGTTTGATTTATGTCGTTTTTATATTCTAGTATCCTTCTTTTCTCCAGAAGTTCTCCAATGTTTTGGGTTTCTTGGTCTTGGAGCACAATCTCTTTTTGGTATGATTTACTGCGATCACTATTACGACATTGAATTTTTCGATATCTATTATTTTCAAAATTGAGCCATTTATATTAACAGCATGTACAAACTCGTCAAAAGAAATTAATACGCCAAAAATCAACCTTATGAAAGTTGCATAATAAGGCAGTTATATGTCCATTTATTAATACGTTTTTTATTAAAAACATTCATTATCTGTAAAATATATTCCATTTTTGCAAACATTGTTCGAAATTGTCACCATTTATCCGATTCATGCAAATTATCGCTTGGCGTACCCACCACTCTTGACAAGCATCAAAAATAAAATGCGAATGTCCGCGAACAACATGACAATAAATGCTTAGTTGGTGGAAAAGTACCCATCACGAGAATCCCCATGAGATTTTTGAAATCCGATTACAAGATAGGTTTTCCATTAACGTTTGGGCAGGTTTTTTGGGAAGTAGACTAATTGGGAGATTGAATAAATTCAGTGTGATAGTTCGTGATTATTTAAATAAAATTAAACGAGTATATCGGGCGGGGCGGACCCATTTCGTGGCCACATTCACCTGATTTGGACCCGCTGGATGTGACGAGACACCATTTTGTCGCCGATATTTGCCCTCCAACGCTGGATCTTAGTCACTGTTTTGGAGCACGAACGCAGTGGAAGCTTATCGATTGTTCTCGAAAGATCTACACTACTCTGGCTGTTTCGGCGGGGGATTGCGTATATGAAAGAAGTCTCCGCCATAAAGAGAACAGTTGTGTTTTGGTTTTGGTCGTGAACAATTATTGTGCACGGGCAGTTTAAAAACATAAATATGTGACTGTACATAAACAATTGTCAGTGAATAAATTAGTTTAAGCTGAATAAGGGTTTCTATAGCAAAAAACGCAGCAATATTTATTTTGAGGATATATAAAGCGATTGGTTTTTTCAGTTCCTGTTCCTGATAACTCTTTGGATGTGATCGAATCTTTTTAATAAAAATTTGATTAATACCCAGCAAAGGCTATAAATAGAGGCCATTCCCATGAAGGGCAGTGCCATCAGTAATGAAAATTGACAAAGCGGTCACAAATTAAAGTAAATGACGGCAAAATTTCCAGACTACAAAAGGCTCAATCATTTTTGGCAGAGCGGCGGTCGCATTAACGCATTAGCTCGAAAATTATGAGTCTAATTACGCGGTGAGTTATGCCATTCATTACTCCATAGAGTATAAATAATAACCGCATTACCAGCCGACCCCTGACGGACCCATTCTTCATTAATAAAACTATACATTTCTATTATTATGATCGAATTTATTGCGAAAAAAGCAATTAAACCGCAAATGCTCAAGCTGGTGATATAATCTTAGCACACAATGGTATCACACCCTTGTTGGCTCGAATAACCATCCACTATTTATATTCAAAAGTACAATAAAGAAAAGGGGCACTTTGCATACATAGCAGGCCACAGAGCGATGCAGCTCTCGCAAAGACTGATCAAATTCGTAGTCGGGCGTCAGATAAGTAAAGTTTATGTTAATGATTATGTACATGCTTTTAAAAGTTAAACCGAAGACCTACTGCTACTGGTGGGGAAAATTGCATTGCATTTGCCAACGCGAAGGACGCCATCGGCTTAATGCACGGGTTTTAAGGACTTTTTGCATCGTCCACACTCTGAATTTATTCAATTTGTTAATTAATATTCATTCCCATATATTTCAGCTATGCTGTGAATTTTCTGATGACGCCAGATCCAGTTTTATCAAATTTATTGAACCTATTTCTCATACTGTTTTTAAATGATTAATCTGTTTGTCAGTTTGTCAGCAAGTGGATTCTTTTGCCTATTTGAATTATTCGTGTTTTTCATATACAAGGTGTGACGTGTGACTGAATTGTTTGAACTTGATCTATAGAACAGCTAAACTTGAAAAGTAAATAGCCGGGATATTTAGACTCAAAAATGTCAAACAACCACTCCTGAGATACTGATACACATTTCCAGAACATCATCACTCGTTTATTTATTGGCATATTTTGATGCACAAAGAAGCACTTTACAGAGAATTTCATTCGCTACCAGAGTCAAAATATTTTTTTATAGAAACACTATTAAATTCAAAATAACGATAATAAGAAAATAAACAACCAACAAGTATTTCTACGAGCGTGCGCTAAGTATCTTTTTCCCACACTAGTGCGCAAAGTAGTTTTTCCCGATCTCAAACGTCAACTCAAATACCTACCAGCTTGTTGTATTAAACTTTGTTTCCATACCAGCCAAATTGTAAGTAATTCACAAAAATGTTCTTGCCACTGTTCACTTTTCAGTCGAAATAAAAGGCATGATTCTGTTTTGTGTAAAAAAAAAAAAAAAACTATTCACGGATTCGGTATTTTGCAACCGATGGTGAGAAACAATGACTTAATGATACTATGACAGATTAATAGCTTCAACTGTACGCATGATTTCCATTTTCTTTATAAGGATTTGTTATTTGGGCTAAGACATATCAAAAATCTTTTTTTATATAATTTGTGAATGCTCGTAGGATAAATATTATTCCTAAAACATGCGCAAAGTGTCTTTCCTGTCTTTTTGCGTGCGGGAAAATATCACTTTCCGCTCTTATTAGGAAAATAACTATTTTCAAATTAACCTGATAAAAACCAATCAACTAGAATAACTTTCCCAAAGCAAACAAACGACATGACAGAATTAGGATTGTTTTTACAACTTTTAGGTGGATCAGTCAAAGCACACAAAAAAAAAACAAACTCACCGAATACCATTACTCGAAAGTATTTGAAAATGATGATGCATGAGAGCTGTGTCTTTTGTTGCGGGCTGATTGAATTATACAGGGTTAAGAGAAATTACCAGAACGGTCCATTATTTCAAAAGATACACAAGTTAAAAAAAAATGTCTCATATAAAAGTTGTGGGACTTTCAAAAATCTACATATCCGTGATGAATTCAGGGTCAGCCATATGATTATGGCACATAAAAGTTGCATTTTTTTAAATGGAACCCCCTTTATATTAATGAATATTTTAATTCTTCTTTTAATTTTAAGAAAAAAAATTATTATACATAATGCTCCTAAATCTAGTTGTTTTCGAGTTATCGCGTTTTATAAATGACATTTTTGCATCTTTGACATGCTATAAAACCCAAACGGTTTGAGAAAGAGAAAAACGGTCTGCACATTCAAGTCTTAACTTTTGAAGAGCTTTTCAAGGACATTCAATAAATTCTTGTCAAAGAATGCGAAAATGTTTAAAAAAAAATTGACAGTTGACAGTTGACCTTCTTTTCAAATAACAGAATAGTTCTTGAAAAGTTACGGTGAAAAAGTGTATATATACCATTCTCTCTATCTTGAACCGTTTGAGTTTTATAGCATTTCAAAAGTTAAAAAATGTCATTTTTAAATCGCGATATCTTGATAACAGTTTAATCTAGGAACTAAATGTGTATCACAATTTTTGATCAAAATTGAATCAAAATATTCATCTATACAGAGGGGGTTGCATTTGAAAAGACGCAACTTTGATCTGCAATGACTTTTTGCCAGACCCTGTATATTCCAAATCATGACAGATGTAGATTTTTGAAAGTCCCACAACTTTTATATGAGACAATTTTTTCTAACTCATGTATCTTGTGGAATTCCTTGCTTCTTAGTGCCTATAGGAGATTCCTTACGGATCAAGCCATAAAAAACATGAAGGCTCTCTTCTGTATTTTAAAAATACTGTTTAGCCGTCCGCTCTGCAGGAGTCTCAAAAGCAAATTCCATATCTTATCCTAGACTCCACGAAACTAAAATACACATTTTTGTTGCTATGGATGTATTCACTTTTCTCCTCACTCCTCGAAAAGCATAACATTCCAGCGTCAGCTCATTGCAACCACCCAAAACATGACCCGAACATCAGCTTGTTGTCCAGCATGAACAATCCAATAAATTTAATCTATGTTGTGTTCTTCACCTCATGGTTTTGATATTATTAAGTGACATTAGTCATGGATACATCGAATGCGAGGCAGGTCTAGTCACACCAACACTTAACTGCAGCAAGATCGTGATCAACCTTATACCCTGCAGGATGATCAGATCTTTATGGTAAATGATGTCAATTGACCTTGCTCGACAACTGTACCGAGATCAAAAACAAAAGGGAACATCCTTTCTAGTCAAGATTTTTCCCCCTGATACGTGACCATCTGAGTTCTGTGTGAGAGGTATGACCTCAACCAATGGTGGAATGTCCCTCTGAATCCATATACTTCTAGCTTTTAAAGCGAAATGTCATGACCGACGCAAACGAAGTGTTAGGTTAGGTTAGGTTACGAAGGGGTATGCCCTGGTCCACTGTTTCCTGCTTCGCAGAGCTTTCACTCGGGGGCCAGATGGCCCATTGTGGTCCCCTGTTTTTGAGGAGGTGTCCGCTCGGTCTTAAACTGCAAGCTTTTTTCTCTACATTTTAAAGTGGATTCCGAACCACTGTGAGAATACCACTAAATGTCGAACAGAAAATAATCTCTGCCCACATCGGGTCTCGAACCCGATCACCGGCCGGTTCCCACTTACTGACCCAACGCTTTACACGTTGCGCCAGCCCGGCCTCCGGAACGAAGTGTTTGTCGAGTCACAGATGCTGGTAATAAAGACAGGATACAAAAAATAAATAAAAATGAAAATTCAGTATGGTCATCAGACTTACACCAATTTCAGCGTTTATGCACTTCTGCATATCTTATGAAGTTTTATTACTCTATACATTTTCGAAACAGATTATAAAGTAATGATTCGACACAAATTTTCAAATTGACAGATTTTGATGATATTTTTTCATAATATTGGATTGAAAAGTATCTGCTCATTTCAAGAATGTTAAAAGTCTAGTTCCCGAAGTAGCTTTTTTTAAATTTAACTCAAATATACTCATAAACTCATCTGCCTTCATTGGAATAAATATCAAACTCCTCACTGAAGATTAAATAATTTTTCAGAATAAGAACTTATTGAAAGGTTTTTCCTTGAGCTGTATACAATTTTGAAACTTTATTTTCGGATGTGTTATTTTTAAACCACTTGACTTAAAAACTTGGAATTTCAACTTATCAGGTAACAAAGTTGTCAATTTCAAACCACTTGCAAAATTGTTTCCGCCGAACTCAGCATACCGAGTTTTACATGGTGCAGAATCGAAGACGACAAATTAAAGACAAAATTATTTCACCAAATCTGTCACCTCGAGTTAAAGCCTTGAGCCGAATTTTTCACGTCAAGTAAAAACTTGCGCCAAATCTGCCACGTCAGGTTGTACCTTTGCGCTGAATCGACCTCGTCAAGTAAAAACCTTTCGCCGAATTTATGTCGTCAAGTTGTGCCTTGCGGAAATCTGTCAGGATGGTACTTTTGCGCCAAATCTGTCACATCAAGTTGCGAATAAAACAACCAAAGAACATAAGTATCAAAGTAACAAAATATCAAAGAACCAAAGTACCAAAGAACCAAGGTACTAAAGAACCGAAGAACAAAAGAACCAAAGAACTTTAGTACCAAAGCACCAAAGAGCCAGAGTGACATAACAAAATAATCAAAGTACCCTGAGCCGCATTTGATTGGAAACAAGATCAGTTCAATTCACGATGAACTGATAGGATTAGTTTCACTTGATCTGATCCGAAAGCCTTCAATAAAACAATTGACATTTACATTCACGACGGATCAGCTTATCTCCAATCTTTTTTATAATATAATAATATATGAAACTATCTCTATAGAAATTAGATTTTTACTGTTTCCCTTTTTGAAGGGCGATTTCAAAAATTTTATGTTTGTTTATAATCAACAAATAAAAAAAAAAAAGTTAGGTTTTAATCATCAGATGATCGAACTGAACCTCCAAAATCTGACCACTTGGAATCAGTGTCAGACTCTAAGATCAGTCCGGAGGTAGTGGGGATACTGCACCATTTCCAATCAAACACTTGCAGTAAGTTGGATCGATCCTATTGTATCGAGTTTCGCTATAGAAAACACTGTTCAGCTTTAACTAATTTATTTTACAAGTCACTATGTACAGAACTCACTGTTTACAAACAAAATCACAAGCTAATCTTTGTTTTACGATTCATATTTCACGACGTATTCAGAACTGAACTAACTAACTCGAAATGACGGATCTCATTATATACCCTGGCAAGGATTGAAAGAACATTCCAGATATTTTTAGAAAAGCGAAGAACATTCGACGCCATCTAGCCTCGCTAGAATATACTAGAATGTACCGGCGCATTCACCATTTACTGAACAATGTTTCGTCACATTGCCTCCTCAAGGAAATTCGTCCCGAATTGCCCTCATGTCGGTATCGGAAACTGTCCCCAAACCTGCAGTGTGATGTTCGGTGGAAATAGCAATCCACTGTCTTCTGCTTTGTCCTCTTGAAAGGATAGCAGCACACCAGGATGTCAACGCCACTCCCCTTGAAGATCACTTCCAGCATGCTTCTCACCACTCGCCAGTCCACTCGGTCATTAATCATCTTCGGAATTTCCAAATGAGTCAGGTCCTGTGACTGCATCAAGTTACGAAGATGACTGAGGGCTTTCCAGACTTCACTGTAGGTGGTCAGATGTTGTTGGAGCTTCTTCCTCACACGGTAGAACAGGTGTCGTGTCCCATTCGTGATTTGGAGCGGCTTCCCTACCTCTGGCTCTTGTCGTCGCAGATGGTCCAATCGTCCAAATTTTCGTTTAAAAGCCGCAGCAAGTCCACTCCTCATACCGAGGTCTTCAGTGACCCAGTGAGCCAACGAGTATTCGGCCGGTGCTTCAAACAAATCCAGCTGCCTCTCTTGGACAACGTCATTCTGGACTTTCTGGCCATTGGAGTGTAGAGACATGAAAGTTTCCAATGACATGTCTTCCTTGGCTGACCTGATCTGCCTCACTTCAGCGTCCTGATCGTCGTGGTTCCCAGCATACCGAGCTAAACGCTTGAAGTGAACAACCCTCGGTTTTCCTCGTGGTGGCTTTCGAATCCTGTAGACGACGTCATTGATTCGCTCCAGAATCTCATATACGGGCCCTCCAAAGAGCTTTGCAGTTTTGGGGAGAATCCACGTCGCCTCTGTGGGCTGTGAAGCCAAACCAAATCCCCAACCTGGAACCCTCCTTCTTCGGCCTTCACGTCGTACGCCTCCTTCATCCTGTCGCTGGCACTTTGGATGTTTAGTCGGACTCGCTGATGGATATCGTCCAGTTTTCTACGAAGATCACTTGCGTAGTCTTCCCCAGCGACATCCTCACCAGGTGGACAGCCAAACTTCAAATCGCAGGGCAGCCGGAGTTCACGACCCATGATGATCTTGGCAGGTGTTTCGCCCGTCGATTCATGAACTGCTGACCTGTACGCCATGAGAAATAGGGGGAGATGTTGATCCCAGTCTCTTAGATGGTCAGAGACAACTTTGGCCAAATGTCGATTGATGGTTCGGTTCATTCGCTCCACCATGCCATCCGATTGTGGGTGTAACGCCGTTGTCCTTGTCTTCTTGATCTTCAAGACATCGCAGACGTTCTGAAATAGCGTCGATTCGAAGTTCCTGCCCTGGTCCGAATGCAGCTCCAACGGGACACCGAAACGGCAAAACCATTCCTTAATCAAGACATCGGCAACGGTAGCCGCCTCCTGGTTTGGCAAGGCATACGCTTCAGCCCACTTGCTGAAGTAATCCATGGCGACCAAGATGTATTTATTTCCTTTGTCCGTTTCAGGGAACGGTCCAGCCACGTCGATTGCGATCCTTTCAAAGGGGCTTCCCACGTTGTATTGGCGCATAGGAGCTCTTGGCCGTTTCTGGAGTCCGTTACTTGCCGCACATACGGCACATTTTCTGCACCATTCCTTCACATCCGCTTGACAGTTAACCCAGTAAAACCGTTCTCGCAGCTTTCCCAGCGTCTTGGTTACACCCAGATGTCCACCCGTGACGCCATCATGGACCTCTCTCATCACCTCTGCCTGTCTGTTTCCAGGAACGACTAACTGCCTCCGATCTTCCGTGCGATCCAGATTCTTCACCAGCCTCTTCAGGATGCCGTCATCAAGAACCATCGAGTCCCATTGAGCCCAGCAGGACTTCACGGTGGCCAAGAATCGCGCGACTTTTTGCCAGGTTGGTCGTTGGCCTGCCAGTTTCCATCCGATGACAAGCTTCAGATCTGGATCTTAATCCTGGTCCTTGCGAAGCGCCTCAGACTGCCAGGAATCATCCACCACAGTCGTCCTGTAGGTGCTCGCCTCCTTTGCCCCGGCTCTTTGAAAGTGCTTACATTGTTCTGGACAAGGTCTCCTAGATAGGGCATCAGCGTTGTTGTGGCTGGATCCAGCTCGATGTTCCGTGTCAAAGTTGATTTCTTGAAGTCTCTTAATCCAACGAGCAACTTGACCCTCCGGATTTTTGAACTGTAGGAGCCATTTGAGCGCGGCGTGGTCGGTTCTTAGCAGAAACTTTCTTCCGTAAAGGTACTTGTAGAAGTGCTCTTCCCCCGTTGACTTCTGCCAGTAGTTCCCTTCTCGTGACGCAGTAGTTCCGTTCCGGCTTCGACAAGTATTTGCTGAAATAGCCGATCACCCTTTCATGTCCCTGCTGGATCTGGGACAGCACTGCACCAAGTCCTACATTGCTGGCATCTGTATCCAGGATGAAGTTTCCCTCAGGTGGTGGGTAGCCTAGGATGGGCGCGCTGGCAAGTGCCCTTTCAAGTGTGTCAAAGGCCTTCTGACAATCCTCGTCCCAGTGGAAGCATCTCTGTGCCTCTGTGAGCCTGTGAAGAGGCCGGGCGATGTTCGCAAATCCTTGGACATAACGCCGGTAGTACGTGCACAGACCCAGGAAACTTCTTAGCTCGTGGAGGTTCTTTGGTACAGGCCACTCCTTAACTGCCTCCACCTTTTGCTGGTCAACGGCTACACCCTCAGCCGACACGATATGACCCAGGTATTGTACTTACCTCCGGAACAGTTGGCATTTCTTTGGACTCAGCTTCAAACCGGAACTTCTGAGTCTCTGGAATACCTCCAAGTTCTTCAGATGGTCTTCAAATGATTTGCCAACCACAATTATGTCATCCAGGTATACAAGACATGTTGACCAGGATAGTCCTTTGAGCACAGTCTCCATCAGCCGCTCGAACGTAGCAGGTGCGTTGCATAACCCAAATGACATAACAGTGAACTGCCACAGTCCAGCTCCAACGCTGAAAGCAGTCTTCTCTCGATCTTCGGGGGACATTTTTACCTGCCAATATCCGCTTTTCAGGTCCAGGGTTGACAAGATCTTCGATCCGGCCAAGGTGTCCAGAGTGTCGTCGATCCGTGGTAGCGGGTAGCTGTCTTTCTTCGTCACGTTGTTCAGCTGACGATAGTCCACACAGAATCGAGTTGAACCGTCCTTCTTTTTAACCAGAACAACTGGCGATGACCACGGACTACTAGAAGGCTCGATGACACCGCCTTTCTCCATGTCCTTGATTATCTTGTCCGCCTCCTCCTTCTTGGCCCAAGGTAGTCTTCTAGCTGTTTGGCGGATCGGTCGTGCTCCTTCTGTGTTGATGGTGTGCCGCACCACGTTCGTTCGGCCCTTTTCTCCAGTCTCGTTGTTGAAAATGTCGCCGTAATTCCTTCAGGTTTCTCAATCGTTGTTTTTGTGTCTTATCCAAGTCTTTTGAAGAGGTGACAACTAACTTCTCCATCTCTCCGGTGAACTCAGAGATGGTTTGCTCAGTCTCACGTACTTGTCGCACCACAGAGGAAATTGACGAGCAGAGCCCCAAAACTGTGTCCCTCGCCAAACTTACAGAGTGATAGTTGACGTTCATTACTCTCACGGGCACAGTCTTTTCCACATGTACCAGGCTCTTTCCACATGCAATGCCTCGTCCTACTTCAGAATCGTGTATTTTAGGCTCAAACATCACGATGCTTCCTTCTTTCATCTTCCCTTCCAGGCGAGCCCACAAAATCATCTTGCTCCTCTCAGGATTTGAAGAATCCCCAGCCAGCAAAACACGAACTGTCTCTTCCTCTCTCCCATGCAGTACCATCTCTTCGTTGTTGGTTCTCAGTGTTCCATTTTTGAAATCTAATTGGAAGCCTCGAGTGTTCATGATGTCCATTCCAATCATGATTTCTTCCTCAATATCAGCAACTAGCATTGGATGTTCGAAGCTAGTGCTTCCCAGAGTCACCGCTGCCTCCACTTCACCATGGATCCTAGCCAAGTCTCCTGTTGCCGTCCGTAGTCGCCACTTTGCTGGTTTAATCATTGTCGGTGTTGTGATAATGTCGGGCCGGATGATAGTCTTCGTCGCACCTGTATCCAGCAGCATGGTGCGTTTCTCTCCATTGGGGCATACTGGCTACAGGTCGACGATTGCCCCTCTGCATCGACCCTCTCTAGTTTTCCGACGTCGAAGAAGGTGCCCGTCTCCCCTTCTTGCATCGGCTACGAATGTGGCCAAGCTCACCATAGTTCCATCATCGCACCTCCCTGCGTTTGGAGGATTCCACTTCCCTGATAACTCGTTTCACAGTAGCTTCGCTGTCTCCTCCTGTGCGGGATCCTGCTCTTCCATCCTTCGCACGCGCGCAGGTGTCATCACGGACTGCTTTGCCGCTTCAAATTCCAAGGCTTTGGCCAGAGCGTCGACTAGTCTGTCGGGTCGATGAAGTCTCAGGGACTGCCTTATCTCCTGATCCCGAAGACCATCCAAAAAGGCCAGCCTTTCCATCATCCTCCATCTTGGCACTCGCACCGTGGTTCCCGATAGTAACTTCCGGTTGTTGCATGATTACTGCAACTTGCCTTCTCACTTCGTCGATTTCGTCTTCCAGAGCCTTTGCAGTCTCTCCGAGTTGTTTCTCCAGATTTCCGATTTTCTCTGCTACATGAGCCTTCAAACAATTGTAGTTATCCGCCAGTTGCTCCTTGATTTCTTCCATAGCTCTGGAAGATTCTTCGAGCTTCTCCTCCATTTTCCTCGAGTTCTCTTCCATGGCTCTGGAAGATTCTTCCAGCTTTTCTTCCATAGCTCTGGAGGATTCTTTGAGCTTCTCTTCCATTTTCCTCAAATTTTCTTGAAGTTGGTCCTTCAGCTCATCTTTCAAGTTTTTCGACAATTTCTCCACAGCGTTCGGATCAGGAATTTCAAATTTGAACGTTTCAGGATCCATGCCTTCCTCCATTGAAGCCTCACGAAGCCGTTGTTGTAGATCAGCTTTTTTCCCACTTGTATCCAAATCACGCTCCTCCAGCTCCCTCTTTAACTCGGTTACCTTTAATCCGGTTAAAAACACTAGTTTCGTAGCCATTGCAGCGAATCTTTATGTCCGTTTCTATAGCACACAATAAATCCCACTTCTGAAACCAATGTAACGAGTTTCGCTATAGAAAACACTGTTCAGCTTTAACTAATTTATTTTACAAGTCACTATGTACAGAACTCACTATTTACAAACAAAATCACAAGCTTATTTATGTTTTACGATTTATATTTCACGACGTATCCAGAACTGAACTAACTAACTCGAAATGACGGATCTCATTATATACCCTGGCCAGGATTGAAAGAACATTCCAGATATTTTTAGAAAAGCGACGAACATTCGACGCCATCTAGCCTCGCTAGAATGTACCAGAATGTACCGGCGCATTCACCATTTACTGAACAATGTTTCATCACACTATCATGATGAAATACGCCTCTGTTCTCAGCCGTGAGTGCCATCACTGTCAATAATGTCACTGTGTCAATCTACCAAAGCGGTTGACAAGGTAGTATGCATGAGAAGATAGACCGGTAAACTATCGACCAATGACTAGTAAACTCAATCTCAAAGATGATTACGTGACGGGTAGTATTACTAGTAGTATCGTCATATCTCCTTTTCGGGTATTTGTGAAATTTGCTTTTTCTTTTTTGTTTATTTAGTTTATTTTTGAGTATTTTGAAAAAATATTTTGCTGATGACTTTCAAATATTGGGTTAGAATAGATACGTATAGAAAATTTCAAGTAATTCGAAAATGAACACAAATTGTCAATTGTAACTAGCAGCAACTTTTGAGTGTGTGAGAGCGGTTACGTGGAGGAGTAACCTTAGGTTATATCTCGCCTCTCCTCACTTCTTATCATACAATAAAGACGATATTTATTTATTAATTTATTTTGCTCCAAATCTGTCACGTCATGTTAAAGCCTTGCTTCAAATCGTACTTTTGCGTCAAACCTGCCACGCCAAGTTGAACCTTTGCGCCAAATCGACTATAGACTTAAAATCCCAATACAAGTAACAAAACAAAAATCACTGCATCATGTGAATATTTACTCTTTTTTCAGTGACGTTGCCATGTGCCCTGAACTTTCTTAAGCTTTATGAAAAAATACCCGGAAAAAATAATTAATTCAACAGCCAATCTTCTAAATACCAATCCCAAACACCTATAATTCCATTAATCTTCAGTTTTTCATCACAAATGACTTCTCTGTCATCAGAAAACATTTTTCGAGGTGAAAATTTGTATTGAGGTTTACGTTTCTTCTACCAGATGGCAGCAAAACGTAGACCTAAGGCCTGGACGCTATTATTTACGAACAACCATTTTGTGAGGCTATAGTTCATCATATATCAGTAGTGAGTTTATTTCTTAATTTCTCAGGAGAAGACCTAGCTCTGTAAATTATTTTCTAGTCTACATTGCGCTATTTAGTGTATTGATTAAACAATTACTAGAAAGTCCTGTGGTAGGTATGTGGCCAGAGAGTAGAATCAGACACATTTTGTCATTCATAACCAGTAAGTAAACAAAAACAAAGCTGGCCATCATTGTGTCTGGGTCAAAACTTTCAATGCTGGTATAATAGGCGTTATGTGTCTTTTTATTGTAAGTCTATGAGATCGACCTAGTCAAGTTGAAGCTCCGCGCCGAATCTGCCACGTGAATGATGTAGTTTTGCAAAGAATCGGTCACGTTATCCCACGTCTGAAAGATTTTCTTTAGGAATCAATCGCGATAGGACTTCTGAAACTGAAAACCAAACAGGTACTGGTTATCAGAACGCAGGTATGGTTGATTTTCAACGTCTGTTTGCAGACCAAATCCAATTGACCAAGTACAATGACGTCATTATCCCAATTGATTCCACCAAACTGACCAATAGAAGTTTACAGCGGCAATAAAATATCGCAAAAATACCGATTTGCCGCACAGCTTTTATAATGAGACTGGCGCACTATTATATTGTTATCTTTTGACATCGTAACTTGCGATCGCTAATCTACACTGCTGTTCAAAACTAATCCACTTGGCTATCCGCATAATGCGACAACTACAAATAATCGGACCGAATAGTGGCGGAGTATCGAAGCCCCGAAATGCTATATAAATTTAATTTTACACGTTTTCGCGAGTAATGGACAGCGAGGACTGGATGAGTTATGGATGTTTGCATGGGTTTTAAAGTTTTTGTGAGGGCCTTTGCACATTGGACGACTACAGTCATAAACAAAGATTGAAAAGCGAACAATCTCCAATAATATCAATGCTTGAACGGTTTTCCTCACACTTTTATTGTTATGTTTATCAACGCGGCAACGCTGGAACTATTCAACTTCAACAAATGCATGACAGCTTGGCAAATGATAGTGATATAAAGAAATCGCGTACCTCGTGGTGTTACGCTTATCCAGGGTCACCCTGTATATCCACCACATAAATAAACTACAATAGATTTACCTCGCTGACGAATAATAATCGGTTCTTCCGTTTCCACGTTGGTTTTCATTTCCTTAGGCGACTTTCAGGTTGTCACTTCGCCACCTTCGACGTGTGTAGCTCAAAAGAAACGACTGATCTTTGGGGAAATAAAGGTGGAGCGAAATTCGTTCAAAGACGAAATGAAACGCCTTGTTAAATATCTCGTTATTATGCCCTGATGTACCGGGTGGAGAAAATCCATTTATTCATGAATGCCAAGAGGAATTGTTTGAATTGAATGTTGCCATCAAAAAGACGAAACTCTTTACAATGTCTCAAGTCTTTTAAATGATTGCAGCAGTAAATCTTGAAGTGCACTGAAATGCCATCAGTTTTCCATAAAAATCTCCACACTCGTGACCCGCTGGCGGCCATCTTTCATAACCATTTCCTGTGAAGCAGTTTAAGCTGTTCTATATGGGATGACTTATTGCATGGGTCCCGTCTCTTGTTATATATTGGCTGACACGATATCAATATTGTCTTTTATGGTGAGAACATAGATTTTGTTCTTGATTTAGTCAGGACCATACCTTACTCAAGTCAAGTTATCTGAACCACTACCTCTCCCGACGTCCACTCATTTGTTCTCAACTCTTTTGGTCCTCCATTCTTATTATTTCCTTTTCAAGATTTTTTATCTTCTTTGGTTTTTTAATCTTCACATAACAAAATAATATGCCTAGCATGTGCGCATAATCGACTCCTTGGTATAAGGATATTAGCGTGTGCATGACAAAAATTATATTATATTATATTATCAAATGATAATACATTGTCGGTTTGGAGAGGCACATTTTTAAAGTTCGTCGCTGAGGTACACACACGTCAAGCCTACAAACCTAAAATATTTTCACTTCATTCGAGTACAGAATGTACTAGCTTGAATTCTTCTTGGGTTAGGTGAAATTGTTATGCCAATTTAGAAATTTTCAATCAAGCATTACTTGATTTTTTTAAATGGAACTAGCTATTTTTTTATGCTCACTATTCTGGAATTTTACTAGTTTTCTGATGATATAGGGTTGTTAGTACCTATCTTTCTCTGGTAGTTTTTTTTTCAATTCCACATTCTCCGATTAGTTTAACGTTTCTATAAATTCTCAATAGGAACCTAATTTAGTGGGCCGTGGAAAAGAAACAATAACCATCTAAATTATGAATATTTATTATGGATTCAAACAGTTAATTATAAAGAGGAGAGAGAACATGAAAAAAGTCTGGATTAGCATGTTGGAAACTTCTATGATTTGTAAATTTTTTCGACCGCGTTCTAGATATTTCTCCAAAATCATTCATTATTTGTACTCCTTGGAGATAACTCGCTTGCTCGAAGAAGGAATATACACGTATGCCCAGATTTTGTTAACAAATGGAAAACTTTTTTATTATTGATTTTAGAAAAAAAAGTATTCTTCATAAAAAGTGTAGCTTGCAAAAGACACTTGGTTCATCCAGAAACTATGTTCTTTTTTTCAACTTATGGTGATGGATAAAACGTCCTTGAAATGTTAAAAAAGTGACATTGTAGCATGAGATTTCGTTTATCATTAGAGTATATGATTCTTAATCTTAATAAATCAAAAAAAAAATCCCTGAAAATTGAAATCAGAGATAGTTTACCTCTTGATGAAATTGGATTTTTCACAATTTTCGGCTATACAAATAACTTAATTTCTGGATGCATCAAGTTTTTTTAAAATAAATTTTTTGTATCTAGGATACTTTTTTTCGCTTAAAAAAAAAGTTTTCCATTTGTTGATCAAATTTGAACACACGCTGAATGTATTTCCAAAATGCCCAGCTTGATATTACTTTTGATAAAAAATGGACAGAAAGGGATAAACGAACGCGTTGGCCAGCTAGGTCCCCAGATATAACGCAACTTGTTTTTTTTTTGTAAGAGTATATAAAGGGAAAAGTATACACCAAACAACCAACGATGGTAAAAGATATAAAAAAAGAATAAGAAACGTTTAATGTAAAATGAATCTTGTTCCTGATCCTATCTCTGGATAATTGAACGTCGAGAGTAGGTACTGCAATTTTGTATGTTGATGAAGTCTAAAAAGTGGACGAAATGTTGATGAAAATTTCTCTATGCATGGGGGCTTCTTATCATACGAAATTCGAATTTTATCTTAGTATGGCTCTAGCTTGTAGAGGGCGCCACCCACGTTTACTTTTTCTGTTATGTACAGCCATAACTTTTTTGGACGTACCTACCTGTATCAACATATACATTATCAACCTAAAATTTGACCCTTCATCAGTCAACTAAGAACTGATGGTGCATTCAAAAACTTTAACTAATTTTCAGCTTGCGTGTCCTAGCGATATTTTCAAAACATTGTATAATGCCCTTTTTTTCACGTTAAAAAAAAGACACTTTCCAAAACTTGTTTCTGTGTTGTTTTTGATAAAAAAATAACAAGCACCATTCTAAAGAGGGGCGAAAATCATGTACTTCCTGCAAATTTCAAAATAATTGGACGAAGGATAGTCTAGACATAAAATCTTGATCTTGGCAAAAACACCAATATTTCATGATTTCTTCAGCTCTCTAAGAAAGCATTTCCGGACATTTCCCAGATCTACTGGTCAATACTTATACTGCATATAGAAGAATCAGAAATAAGAAGTTTGATATTGGAAACCCATGCATGGCTGGAAGTGCGCCGTTTCCAAGATACAGGGTGTTTTGTTATTCGAGAAAACAAAAATTACACGCCACTGTTTTTTCGACACAACTTTGTTTTCTTTCAAAATACTCATTCACTTTCTAATGAAAAAGGTCTCTTGAGTGTTTTCTCTCCGACGAGTAGAACAGTAAGATTTCCTACTTTTACCAGAACTGAAAATTTTCGGTTATAAACGCTTTGAACACTTTCAATTTTTTTACTCGAAAACGGTGCGCCTGAGAAAAAAAGTCAAGAAAGCTATTTTGTTGGAAATTGAACGAGGTTTTAGAAAAAAGTATTATTGTTGTAGAAAAATTATCTTATTCCATTTTTTTTTAATGATAGTGCACACATATTCTCCAACTCCGGCCCTGGAGGAGGTAATTTTTTTTCTAATTCTCAGAAACATGCAATACCATTTATTATTTGAACCCTGAAAAATTCATCAGAATCGGTTGAGCAGTTTTCAAAATAAATTCAGAAATTCATTTTTTTAAAACTTGCACACCCTGTATCTAGGAAACGGAGCACTTCCTGTCATGGGTTCCCAATCTCATACTTCTTATTTAGGGTTCCTCTATTTGCTGTATAAGTAGTGACCAGTTGATCTGGGACACCCTGTATTTACAGGAAAGTTTCTTTTCGATTTGAAGTAGGGAGACTTATCTTGATTTTTTGCGATACTGATGAAACTCACTGCTTCGCCATAATTTCAAAATCTCATGTATTTATCATTTCAAATCCAAATATTATGTCGAGAATGGTTGTACGTAGCTACTTTGGTTTACTTTTTCTGTGTAAAAACTAATGAAGAAACTCATTCTGAAGTTTTTCGCAATATTAATGAAACACACTGTCTTCAATAGTACAGGGTTTCCGTTTCAAGTGATTCCACCATTGCTATTTTGGAATGTCCGTTGAATGGGAAAAAAATGCCGTTTTTGATGCTCATTGGCAATCGATTCACTATGTCGCGAAATTATTTTTAATTTTCGAGATACAGGGTAAGTTATAAAAAAAATTATTCACAATACGTATACGATGCCTACAAAATGTGTATACGACGTTTCGTTTTCGAGTAAATAAGAAACCTCGATTTTTCATCATCATTTTTGAAACCTTTCTTCATACCTTTTCAAATTATGTACTATTTTTATCAAGTTTTTTAAGGATCTTTTGATAAAGATTCGCCTTTTAGTATTTGAAAAATCAATCTCCGTTATAATTTTATCTTGAATTTCTTGGATGGATTGGGGCCTGTTGCTATATACTTTTCCTTCAAGGTATCCCCAAAGAAATGTATCGTGGGGGGTTAAATCAGGGCTGTTTATTGGCCATTGCATTGGGCCATTTTTGCCAATCCACAGTTGGTAATTATTTGACAAGAAGTTTGTTACAGCCGCAACACCATGAGCAAGAGCTTCATCTTGCTGCCAAATAATATTTAGAAACATATCTTACGGTAAACTATCCACTGAATTTTCAATGTCATTCTTTAAAAAATGTAGATATCTTTCTCCAGTAAGCGACCCGTTAAAAAAAATTGCCTATTATTCTATCTTTCACTAAGCCACACCAAATTCCAATCGACTTTCTTCCGGAACGTTTGTTTTTTAAAAATTTTTGGGGATTTTCACTCGACCAAAAATGTAAATAATGTTTATTAGTGGTGAGGCAGTGTTGAGATGCGCCTCATCAGTCCAAAGAATTTTGGTAAAGAATTCTGGGTCTTGACCCAACCTCGTCAGCATCAGCTGGCATAATTCCAAACGCCGTTGTTTGTCGCGATCTCTCAAGCCTTGCACAGAAGAATATTTGAAGTCATGCAATTTGTTTTTTTAAAGTTTTTTGAATTCGACTGCAGTCTATAATCGAATGATTTGGGGTATCTAAAAGATGTGTTACCAAAACAATATTTCAACTAAAAAACACAAAATTTAATGTGTTACCTTGGAAATACAGAAGAGTATCTGGTTCCACATTTTCGTTGCCCAAAACTTGTCTATTCTTCCGTTCAAGTGTCTTTCCGTCTCGCAACTGTTTATAAATATTTGTAAATGTCTGTGAGCTTGGCGGAGCCCTGTTGGGATATACTCTTATAAATTTGGCACGGGCCATACGCCTATTTTAATTGCAGCGAAGAAATATCTCAACAATTCTGAATTTGTCTTCTTCGGTGAACCTCATCGCAAAATGTTTTCGAAAACAAAGAGGAATTTTGACAACTGGATAGCTTATTATTTGGAATCAGGAGACAATTCTTCATCGAATTGTGATAAAATATACAGGGTGTCCCATTTAAAAAACTCAAGAATCTGTCAAAATTTCCTATTTCCGATTCGATTTTGGGTTTTTCGACCACCTATTCTGAATGCTGGTGAGATTTACTTCAACTTTGATTATTTAAACGTTGCTCTACGATAAATAATAAGAAAGTTATCCAATGGCTAAAATATAACGGGACACCCTGTAAAAGCGATACAGAGAATGGATCTTCAATGAGCATCAAAAACGACAACTTTTTCTCATTCAACCGACTCCGTAGCTTTTACTACACATTTTTCGTTGCCGAATTAACGAACCATTGCGATAGCGATTAACGTAGCGAAACGCATGCGCAGTAGAAGAGATTCGAGATAAAAAAATAATCTTATTTCACAATTGAATGTTAATGTTTTGATTTGATTGTTTACACAGGGTATCCCGGAAAATGTGGAAAATCTCTCGCATGCATGAGAAAATATGATAATAAGTTCCTATAATTCTTCCCCTGGAGGCCCTGCTCCCCGGAAATATGGCCTGTAACGGGCGCCGGCGCCGGTGGAAATTTTCTTTCGCAAATAACTTTTGAGTACTCAATATAAATTAATGGAAATTTTATATGATGACCACTACCAAAGACCTCTAAAAATAGTTTACCTAAGACTCATCCACCCTGTTTAGTGTACCAGGGGCGGACTAGATTCTACATTTCATTGCTTACATTTTCAACACCCTGTATGATAAAGAATTGAAAAAAATTAACTTGGATAGCTTGTACCTTAAACTTAAAAAAAGGTACTCCTGTTCATTATCCATAAAATGAACAGTTCTGGAGAAAAAAAAATATTTTTATTGAAAAGTGGTGTCCTAGGCCATTTTTTTTTAAATATAATCCTATGTTTTCCTTGAATTTTACATTTTTTTTTCAGGTTAATTTCCACTCATAATCTCCCTAGAGCTCGAATTATTTCCGGAAATTTTGTCGAGTTGCGAATTTTTTGAAAATTTTCTTGAAAAATTCGCAACGAGAACAAATTTCCGGATTTTTAATTTGAGCTCTAGGGAGATTCGGCAAGAAAATTTCATGCCAAAACTGATCATTGGAAAAAACATAACCCAGGACTCACCTCGCATTTAGTGGAAGAAACCAACGGCTCCTTACTCTACTCGCCATTGAAGAAGAAAGAAGGGAATCAGGATTTTATAAAACATTTGGAAGTTATAACCAATCTTGTCCATAATTGATAACATTGCAAGTTTGTATTGGAAGTTGAAAATAAATCATTTGTAGATGTAGCTCCAATGCACCAACCACAGTGTTGCCGTTTGCCTTATCTCTGTCTGCGTGAAAGTTGGGTTGGGTTGGGATTGTTAGGGAGAGTGGGGACGGCAACACTGTAATCATATGGGAGCTACATCCAGATGCAAAGCCAGGGAGATTTCCACTTATTAATCTTTCAGTCACGTGATTATGAGCAGGGTGATTTCCGATAAAATTAGGTCGTTGCCATAGCAACATAATAAAATGCAAGCCTATGATTGGTTAGAATTGACTGGTAGGAAATTTTCATAAACATTTCATAATAGGTAAAATATTGTAGTTTCTCAAAAATGCATGGACATTTTCCTTTTTCACCCTGTCTCTACATAACAGTATCGATTTAAGATGAAACAAGGTAGAACATTTTTGGGCAAACAAATACGCGACTTGTCTTCCATTTAGGCAACGTCGTATCTCGCACCGTTTCCGAAATCCCCATGTAGTTACTTTTATCTGGGATACCCTGTTCCTACGTAGGTAGTATCTTTTCATTACTGAAAATAAATCTGCCAAATTCAAAAAAATCGGTCCTAGGATATTTGTGACATTTGTAAAAACCGTTTTTTTTTTAAGTTAAACACCCTGTATATATCTTGAAAACAATGCCCTTCCGGAACTATGTTTATATGTACTTTTCTCCATGAAATTAGCTCAGGAATACGCCCTTGAATTCAATGTAGGCAATTTGGAAACAACCTGTAGGGACAGGTTGCTAATATTAAACCACAACCTCAATTGGAGCACCCTACATTCCCCGAAACTAAACAAGTCTCCAATCATCTGGCAACACTGTACCATACCTTCACGCAGCAGCCTCCTGGGTTGGGGTGGTTGAAGATATGGTACAGTGTTGCCAGATGATTTGGGACTTGTTTAGTTTCACGGAAATGTACTGAGGTCCAATTACGGTAGCGGTTCTATACATGTAGGCAGCCTTCCCATATACTAGGAGGTCCTTATCTTTTGGCCACGAGTAGCATGTCGAAAGTCGATCAGAAATGTCCTAGGAATATTCCAGCATATCCTGTGAACATACCTGGAAATAATATCAGCTCTCACAGTTATTAATTATTGAGAGTATTTTATTTTTGCCAAAGTATACAGGGCGTCCCAAAAAGAATGGGACATGAGGTATTAGCAGATTCTTTACCAAAAAATATAGCGATAGAACCGAACAGGTATTTCCGAAAGTTGACATCGAAAGATGTACAGGGTGTAAAAGTCATATTTCAATTTCTGTTTTCTTTATATAACCTTTGAAAGAATTGAGTTATTTTGATGACATTTGGTACATGAGGGTTGTTTGAATTACAAAACTTCAATCAGGCACTTGTTTGAAGGTGGCACCACTTACACACCTATATCCACTCATGGTGAGTTTCCTCTTGCATGCCCTACATTTCATATGCTTCTTCTTCTCTTTGCTTCGTTTATGGTGAATTTCTCAACTACTGTTGGTTGATACGGTAGGGAAGACCTAAGGTAGAATTTTCTGTTTTTTTTAATCTCTCATGGTTTTGTAGATAAAATTGTTTTTTTAGAGAATTTTGTCACATCAACGTCAACCCTTTCTCAACTATTTCCATGGAAAATGGTGGGAAAATTCACTGGTGTCCAATTCAGACCTCTGTCTCTCATAAATTTGGAGGTATGTTATTGTTGAAGAATGATTATTAATCATTAACAAAATTTTTTAAAATAATTCTGGGATGCGCCAAGCAGAGGTTAATTATGATAACTGACTAGCTGTGCTTTATGGTCAGCTACGGCAGAAAAAACTGCAATATGCAACATTGATTTAGCATTCTCAACTCGACTCTATCTATCTTACTCACGTCCGAAAACTTTTGCCAGCCAGAAGCTAATTAGCTGAGAGAAAGTTGAAATTTACGATTGCAACTTAGAGACTAACGCTCGTTCGTTTTGTAATTGATAAAATGACGACGTTGATATAAATTAAGGGACCCGTGGCAACTCGGAATGAGGCCATATCTTAAATCAGGCCGTATATCATTGTTTTAATGTGAGTTTTGAACGTAGATTTTGAGGCCGAACGGCTCTCTGTTTGTCTATAAATTCTCGAAATGTACGCACACCCCTTTCCTAACGAGCTCTGCCTTCCCCGCCACCCTCTAAAACCCTCTTCTCTTCGTTTGCTTTTGAGTCGGGATTCGTCGAGCCAAGAGGAGATTAAACAGATGCGGGACAGGTTAGGAATTATTTTGTGATTTGTTGCTCATTCATTTTTGTAGCGACGCTCTGTGGCTAAATGAGTTTTGGGTTATGACAAGGGCATCTTTACTTTTGAGGGTACGTTTAATTGTTCTTGTCACAACAATACTGGAAATACCTTGACTTTCTTCACCATTTCGGAAAACTCGAGAAACTTGAAAATCTACTCAATGCCACAACTCTACTGTAACCAACCCAGATAATCTTCTATAGCTCAAAAATTTCAGTCAAGATATTGAGATGAGATGGAAAGGAAAGTAGATTCCCTACTCAAAAGATATACACAAAACAGCCCTAAAAACCTTCTCTCAGAAATTATTGAGAAACTTCGGAGATTCATTCATCTCAAAAACAACACAAGAATTTGAGACGAGATTCAATCTATCGGAAGGTGCATGGGTGAGGCGAGAGGAGGAGCTCCTGACCACCACTGACTTACTTCTTGAGTTTCAACAAAATTTGTAACGCCACTGGAGTCGATCCAATTGAACATACAAACTAATTCAATTGATGTTGTTTATAGACTTCAACTTCCACAATCGTCGGAAGAAAATGAAATGCTTTGATATGTCTGTCCCGTTGGCGCAATCGATTCCAATCCCTTGGTTTCAAAGATGAAATTGACGGGTAACAGCGTGTAAACAAAGGTTGGCGAAAATTAGCTTCAATTAAAACTCAAACTTTGGCATCCGAGGCATCAAAAGATGTTCTCAAAACGAAACAAACGAGTTCCATTGTATATGTTGGTGCAGCATTCAGAGCTCGAGGCGAGAAGAGGGGAAATTAGAGATAGCACGGCGTACAGCTTAGAGTCTGATACCGACAATCGTGGAAATTACACTCAAGGGAATTTTACCAAACAGGTAATTAACAAGTTTGATGCTGCTGTTCTACTGCGAGTGTTTAAATTAAAATTGAAAGTTTTGACCGAGGCTGCTGAAAGCACATTTGGAAGACAAAGAATGGTCGATTCGGCAAATCTCCAGAAGAGAAGAGTCGTTTAGGTAATCCGCCGGCCTCTATAATTGCCTCAGGTTTTCAATTAACGGCTCTAACAAATCAAACCGTTTTAGGGCCACGCTGCCAGCCCTTAAACGAGCGACGTTTCGCTGCCTTTATGTTCTTCAATCCTTTAAAATATGGCCCGCAGCAGCCAGCATAGACCTGCTGAATACAAAGAAAGGTAATTGGATGGATGAGAATTATTGCCGCCCTTTTTGGTTTTTAACTTACCAGTTGGCTTGGGACCCTTGAGAAATCCCTATTTATAGCTGATTCCAGAACTCTCATATACATAAAGCTAGACCTTCACAAAGAGCACCATTTCGACAAACTCCAAGACTTTTCCAATAATACCGCCCATGGAAAACATGTCATCACTGGCCTGTCTTAGTTCACGGAACATTTCCTTTATTTAGCGCAGATAAGAGGCCCAAATCTCATTAGCCAAATGACAGTCGATGGCCAGAGTGTATTACCGAGCTGTCAGCCCGACAAAACGGAACCAATCAGAGCCGATAGAGAGCTTCCAACCTCCCGTTACGCTGAGAAGCTCATTTGTTAGTATAGCGGTAACTATTACCCTCCAACAAACCCCAGCGACGTCTCCCTATCAGCTCATTGTTTAAGCCATCTCGGGGTCTCTCGCGAAAATGAGATACGAAGTGAGAAAATCCGCGCGAGAATAAAAGAGCCGTCATTCCGAAGAGATTTTTCATCAACTCCAGCATCTGGTTGATGTTTTGGTAATGAACAAAAACCGGTAATGATGGACTATTCCCGATAATTCGACAGGCACTGTGATTAACCGCAGATGGGAATAAGGAATGAGAAGTCAGCCATGAACAAAAGATTATCGGAAAAATGTCAGAGATACTCGCGCTGATCTTGGTCGAAATCAATCTTCTTCGGCATTTTTAATTATTGTTCTGAATGGTACGTTTAAGGTATTTATAGGATGATTGATTAAAGCTCTGATCAAGCTTTGGTAAAAATAATATTCTTTGCGATAGAGCAAGATGGTTGTACCAAGTAGGTACTCAATACCGTTGTCTTACCTAGCCTGGTATCCAGTACCTTTTTTCTGTAAATTGCTGTGAGTGCCAGATTTCTTGATCCTAGTTCTTTGACCAATCTCCACAAGCAACGCGACATGATCTGAACCAGAACTTGGCTCCAGCAACGTTGATCCTGCAACGGTTTTGGAGTATGAGTGGGAAGCTGTTCCTCTGTGGCCGTCAGAAATACTCCCTTTCGTGAGGTGTCTAGAAGGGAGGATTTATTGATTGGAAATCTGATCAATTTTCCCTCCCGCTCTACGACCTTGAACATGTGAATGTTCTTTGGCTTGGATACTCCGGAGGTACGCCTTGTTGACTTTTGCTCCACTTGCTTACACCGTACTTTTGAAGTACGAACTCCATTTCCATCAGCAAGTTCCTCCATGCAGTCTTTTTGAGGGCTTCATACCTCGTCCAGCGTTGCTCCATATTTGGCGGCCTTAAGAAGTTGATGCCTCGCCTGTTTGGCCATAAGCCTATTCCTCCCTTCCATATGGGCATGTAGACTTCCCGCGCTAGATGATTCTTTCCCGTTTAGATTTTGCTCCTCTCCATAACCTTCCCCAATGCCTTATCCATATCGCGACATTTCTTGAGATTGGAGCTCCGTTCTCTGTCTGGGACTATGTATTGGTATAACTGTTGAGTAAAAGTCTTCTGCATGGAGGTGAGTTTCGACTTCAATTACCTGGTCACTGCGTTCAGCATCTTCTACTCAGATTTTTGGATGTTGGCTACGGTTTTTCTTTCTGATTTATCGAGTCATTACAGACATCCTGGATTTTAGGTGAAAAGGGCAGTAGTTGCCTGATGACCTTGTTCTGGGCTAATCTGGATGTGGAAGATGACTTGTGCAGTGGCCAAAATAAGCAGCAGGGGGATGATAGAATCTCCCTGGAGAAGTATCTCCTGATAAACACAGGGTTAGTCTTTGTTTTGTTGATCTGAACCAACCGCACCAAAGTTTATGCAAGGCAGTTTACCTTCTGTGCTAAGCGCCAGCACCCACCAGCGGCTTTGCTCTTTTGGTCAGCTTTTTATCTATCAATAGCGGCTATTGAGGTAGGTGGGGGCCACTTCACCAAAAGTAAATCATAAAACATACCAATATTTTCAATTTTATAAACTTTATTTTGTTACAATAAAATAGATTTTATAGTTTATGCTGGTGCCAGCGATCTTCTTCTAATAACAAAAAATATTACATTAAAATGATCAAAGGCGCTCCACTCAAGGACGAGCCGATGAAGCAACACCGTCTTGAAATAGGTTGTGTTGGCCAGTGTCTGGTGGGAAACTGAGACCTGTGTCAGGAGACGCCTGATTCTTTGTACGGTTTTCTATGTTGGTTGCCATGACGACGCATGTCTTCAACTTGTGCATGCTTCTTCTTCCTCTTCTTCTCTATAAAATGAAAAATTTTGTTTGGTCACAAATTCTGCTGCTTTTTGAGTCTCTGAATCTGTTTGTGAAAAAGAAACGGAAACATCTTCACTGTCCTCACTTGTGCTCCTCCTCCCTCTACTCCTCTATATTGTGGCACATCTTGGTTGTTGAAAGATTCAGTTGCTTTTGGAGTTTGAGTTCTTGTATCGGTTGTTGAAGAAAAAACGGAAACAAATTGATTGTCTTCAGCTCGTGCTACTTCTTCCGTTTCACCTCTATATTGCGGCAAATTTTGTTCGATGCACAGATTTTGCTGGTGTTTATGATTTTGTATGATATGTTGGTCAAGAAGAAATGGAGACATTTTCACTGTCTTCATTTGTACTTCTTCCTCTACTCTTCTGTATTGTGGCAGACTTTTTTTATTGCACAAATTCTGCTGATATTTGTGTTCTTAAATCTGCTGGTGAAGAAGAAACGGAAACGTCTTCATTGTCTTTAACTTATGGAAGCATGATCACTGCATTCTGCAAAGGGTCAGAAGAATGTGAAGCACAAGTTGAAAAACACATTCCTGACAAATCTTCCAATTCTCTTGAAGAAGTAGCAGGAAGGATTGATCTGTCAAGGTTGAAGAACAATAGCCAGAAAGATCTCCATTGTTTTTAATTTACAGTACCATGATCTTTAAAATCTGCAGAAGGTTCATTCTGTCAAAGTGGAGCAACAAAATCCAAGAATATCTCCAGTTTCCAGAACTCATAGGATCATAAGTGAGTTGTTGCATCTTTTAGGATATTTAGAAGAAAGTGAAACGTCATCTAATGAATAGGAAAGATCCTAAGAAATCGTCAAATCTTCGAAGAATGAGCAGGAGGAATTGGCCCTCAAAAATATACCAAAAACTGTATCGAAATCTTCACTTTTGGAAATTATTTTTGCGAAGAAGTCAGACTTAAGCTGTTTTAATAATCCGGGTTTGGAGATCATTTTTCTTTTATACATATTGATGGTGTGAGAAACCCTGTTGGACAATCTGATTTGCATGGATAGAGTGGTATGAACATATTCCTGGGAAAAAAATCAAACAAAAGCTGTCCTTCAAGCAGTCTGGAGATCATTCCATAGTCGTCTTTCCTCTTAAAAAAATTGTTTTGGAAACCCAGTTAGACAATATGGTTTGCCACTGTTATTTATTCTGTAGTCTTTGATAATACATAGCAATCACCGTGCTGAGCTATAACGAAACAAACGATTCTCATTTTCCAGAAGATATCGCAGCCCATATCTGCATAATAACCATATTTCACAAGAAAAACGACCCATCTCTGGGATAATTAAAATTATTACAACCAAGGGACTGCAACCTGTAAGTTTGAATGTCTTTATTCGCCACATACATCATGCACGAGTCGCAGACGAATTTTGGCTAATTGCGATCTTAAGTTTGCTACTTTATGAGCCAAACGGTTCTTTTATTCGCTTTTAACTCGCTGTAACCAGGAAAATTATGTCTAATTGATGAATTAATTGTGAGTTATTGTTATTGACTGTGAACTTAGCCAAAGCACATAAGATAAAAGACTTTTAGCCTTTATACAGCAAAACCTCTCAATATTTTCACATGATTACTGTATGCAAAGCAGAGGATATATCTTGTCACGTTGAACAACGTTACATAGAGTGGCTCCGGCAATAAATTTGATGTTTTATTGTCAACAGTTCCTGTGGGATTCGGAAACAATGATCAACTGAATATTTTGTTGACATGTGACAAATTGGTTATTGTTTTGAAAAATAAGAAACATAATGTTGATATGGACAACCCAAAATATGGAATAGGGATTCAATTTGTTTACAGAATTATTTCAACAAATCAAATAAATATACTTTTGTCTGTATTTAGTTAGTTGTGTGATTCAGTGTTTCTGAAAACAAAATTTCATAATTATTATTTGTTTGTATTTCTTTGGTAGTTCATTCCATAAGAACGAAATATAATGTTTTGAAAGTTGTGTCAGTAAGTTTCCCAGGGACGCGGACGGTTGTTTGAAATTTTTGAGACCAAAGACTAAATATCTCTGCTATTTTTGGAACAATTCTGCTGGGGAAAAACTTGTTAAGTGGATTTTTCCATTTTCTTTTTAGATAAACTCTTTGGATTTAGTATGGAGTTTTATTCTTCAAGAAAATATGTTATTTGACTCAGGTAAGAATGAATGAATCAAAAATACACTGAGAAGTATAATATTTATACAAGAAAAAAAAAACATATTAAAATCACGGTGTATCGTGTTTTGAACCCAGGTCAACGTTGAACCATCCTTGAGCTGGTCGGCTAGTGTAACTGACGAACTGGTCCTGTATATAACGTCGGAATATTATTTGAAGAATATTCCATGAATACATCAAAATCATATTCAATGAATATGCCTACAGAATATCCACCGAAATACCACTTATTGGCATAAGGACCTATGGATATTCATAGGATATGTAAGAATATTCTGAGGATATGCGGAGAATATATTGCTGAATATCCGTGGACAAAAAGTGGACGATAATATTTGAAATATCGCCCATTTTTCATATTAAAAATAAAAAAAAAAACGTTTGGAATTTGTTTCTCTGTTTTTGTAGGATTGGTTTGATGGTTTGAGTGTAATTTTTTCGGGAGTTAACTACCTTTAGGACCCAATTTATGTTAAATCTATCATCGATTCATCAATTTTGATAAAAATTGATACAGATTGTGTCATAAAATTTCCAATTTGGTTAAATATTTTCAAAAAATCTTAAATGCATGTTTCCCACGCCACTGGATTCGACAAAATGACCTTATAATAATAATTAGTGTATACTTCTAGACAGCTTAGATCACGAATACGATAAAACTGATACGAGGGATATCAAAAAATACTTTTTCCGTCAAACGTCAAACTCACGCAAATTTCGTTTTTCATATCTCAAAAATTTAGCATTTAGTTAATTTTCACATGGCATTTTTCTCGCTGCCATAAAAAATGATTTCACTTTATTTCCAGAGCAACAGGATTTAAACATTTTGTTTTTTTTTTCATAATGATATCCCCTGTAAATCTTGTTCGTCTTCCAAATCATCAAGAAGTATGCACTGATTATTATAAGGTCATTTTGTTGAATCCAGTGGCGTGGACAAAAACGGGTTTTGAATTTTATCTAGATACAAAAAAAATAAGAAAACAATAAAGCAACATTATTGATTGGCTGATCTGAAAAAATTCTTAAATCTTCGAAAACGCAGAGTCTTAACATAATTTTACCTATAAATATCAACTAAATGAGACGCCACTGAAAGGAATAACGGTGTTTTGATGACACAAAAAAATTACCCTCATTTCGGCATAAATCGTGCTAAATGTTGTCAAAATCAGCTGAAAGGTTTTTGAGTAATATATAGAAAACTGATTTATTTCTAAAAACTTTGACTCCCTTTCTGTATCACGAAAACGAAGCAAGTAAGGACAAATGTTTATATGTTGTAAACACTCTTTGGGCTGGTAGATATGTTCTTAAAATCTTCGTACTCAGTTTTGAAACACCCTGTATAAACAAACAATATACAAACTTCGCTAAAGAGTGTGATATCAATTTCATAGAAAGCAGTTGAGTTAATAGTACATTATATTGAGTGTGGTAACTAGGGCCACTTTAGGGCGAGTGTGGTAACTAGAGCGAGGTTTGTGATCACTGGAGGGCGCCTAATTACCATACGAATTATATACAGTATTTTATCTACAACCCTTCGGTGACAAAATATCCAAAAGTTGGTATACAAGAAATAAAAACTTGTCTCTGGCATCTTGCCACCTTTGACAGAATAAATGTTGCTAACAGCAACGTGCGATAAAATTAAAGTTTCGCACGTTGCTATATTATTATTACAAAATTACAAAACTATTACAGCTCGGCGGGCGATCGATAATATGATACTCACCACAGACACTACAGACAGAATCGTGCGATGTAGGTACATTAGTTAGGGCTGTTGTAGATGATAGTTATTTATCCAAGGCAAAATAGTTTTAGGTGTATAGGTAAAGTGTCAAATAACCCACGCTACAGTGGGAAACAGACAAACAACCTATCACGTTCCCGTGGCAACCAAACAAACCATAACCTATTTTGACCAAAATGTAAACATGTCACTGTTAAGTCATTTTGACCCAGAAACCTAGCCCTAGTACCATAATTAACTATTATCGTACTAGTGCGTTTTGTTGAAAATAAGTCACGCGAGAAAGATTTGTAAATTCTCAAGAGACTTGTGGAACATAACGCATGAGTGCCATACAATGTTTTATCCAACAAATGAAGAAAATCGTTTTTTTATGAGATAATTATCAAATATAGGATTCAGTGTCAGAATGACTAGACAGTGACATGTAAGACAATCAAAACAAAGCTTCGCAATTAACAACTTTATTCACAAACGTAAATGGTGCTCCGAGAAGACAACTACCTTATCTCAACAAAGCCAAGCAAAAGACTGCCACTAAAAAACCCTCTCAAACATTCATACTCTCAGCAAGCGGAAATATTACCTGCTATTTTCTAAAAATAGAGGACCCTTTTGTCTACAGTATTTACAATCCTTTTCAAGACCGTTTGCTGAAGTATGTATATTCAATTTAGTGTTATTTCTATGTGAATATAAAAATGAAACCCTTCTCTATATAAAATGAAATAACTGACACAATAGATATTACATTCGGCCATCCTGACTTATAGTCCGTCCTCGGACTCATCATAGTTGACACCCATCATGACAACAAAAATACGGATAATGAAGATATCGATTATACAATTGCAACATTAAAGTCCAATGTCAAAATAACTCGCTCTTGTGCATCACATACCTTCATAATAATTCAACAACGTTTATTTATTTCAACAACCATTAACTACGAAACAAAAAGGGACATTTCTCAACAATCAACAACAACTTTTACGAACACGTAGCAATTTTTGCTAATAACGGCAACTTTTGCCAACTCAATACAACTTCTGTTTACAACGGCAACTTCTGCCAACTCAATACAACTTCTGTTTACAACGGCAACTTCTGCCAACTCAATACAACTTCGGTTTACAACGGCAACTTCTGCCAACTCAATACAACTTCGGTTTACAACGGCAACTTCTGCCAACTCAATACAACTTCGGTTTACAACGGCAACTTCTGCCAACTCAATACAACTACGATTTACAACGGCAACTTCTGCCAACTCAATACAACTTCGATTTACAACGGCAACTTCTGCCAACTCAATACAACTTCGATTTACAACGGCAACTTCTGCCAACTCAATACAACTTCTAATAACTTATACTACCTATTTAATTTTATTTAATCATTATTTACCAAACGAACTAAACTATTGATTAACAACAACCACATCTCGCTCACAAACAATAACGACTTTCACTTTCATAAAGTGTCTTTGGCTAACTTCGGAACACTGAATTGTAAATTAAGCAAGATCGTTTTGAATGGACATCCACCTTTTAATGTGATCAGCCGCAATAACATATCGTCTTCGTCTGCTACCTTCCCTTAAATCTTCCATCTCGTATCGGTCATTAAATAACTTATTAGTTATACGGAACGGTCCCTTAAACTTGGCAGATAATTTGTGGCTGGTACCAGTCGCCGGCTTACTTGTAATACGAATCATAACTAATTCGCCTTCCTCATAGTTGGTAGCCTCACGTCGAGTCTGATCGTACCGCTGCTTCTGTCTTTTTTGGTCTTCTTTAATATATTCAGATATATCAACTCGTAACTGTTTCAAATCGATTCTATCCATTTCGTTCTGTACATGATTAAGTATGAAGGCTTCCGCTGCGGGTTTAGGATTATAACCCAAAAGAACTTTCATCGGGGTTGTACCAATTCCCTTATTAAAGCTGGTATTCAGGGCGCTCTGAATTTGCTTAACATGCTTGTCCCAGTCTCTTCCGTCTTTTCCTGCTGTAGTTGTCGATAGGGCGTCCACTATTGTTTTGTTGTAGCGTTCACATTGTCCATTACTCCTGGGACTAGCTACAGCGTTCAAGGTATGTTTTATTCCGTAGGTGTCGCAAAATATTTTAAATGTCTGCGAAGTGAAAGCTGTCCCCCTGTCGCTGATTATTCTCGTTGGCACCCCAAACAAGTATGACAAATTGGTCAGGATCTTGATCACATGCTTTGATTTTTGGCTGCGCACTGGTTCTACTACCGTGAACTTACTAAAGCCATCGACTATTACAAAAATAAATTTGTTTTTACTTTTGCTGGTTTCGAAGGGGCCTACGTGATCAATGTGGATTGTATGAAAGGGCAGCGGTATCTTCTCTATAGGATGCAACTTGCATTGTTTTTGGGTGGAACTATTCTTGTAGTACATGCAGTTTAAGCAAGCAGCGATGTACTTGGTAACAAATTTTCGCATTTTAGCAAACCAATAATTTTCTCGAATACGCTGTAGGGTTTTCTCAACTCCCATGTGACCTGCATCATCATGACATAAGCGAAGAATCTGAAGTCGTGCTGCTCGAGGTACTAGCCATGCCCTATGTCCGTTCTCCAACTTTCTATATACCTTGTCCCCCTTTAATTCATATTCGTCAAAATATAATCTGGTTTCTTGAGTTTTAACCTTGTTCAACAGTATACTTCGAATCTTACTGATTTGCTCATCCTGCAACTGCGCCGCCGTAATCCAATCTCCTTCTGTTAAATCTATTTGTAAGACCTCAACGGACAAATCTGCAATGGGATTTCTGCTGAGGGCGTCGACATGCTTCATTTTGATTCCAGGCCTATATTCAACTTCGAAAGTATACTCTTGAACTTCGAGCCACCATCTGCCAATACGTGGAATCAAGTCCTTTTTTGATAGGGTAGTCCTCAAGGCATTACAATCTGTCACGACCTTGAACTTCATACCAAGTAAATATACTCTGAAGTACTTCAAAGCGTACACAACTGCCATCGTTTCAAGCTCATACGAATGGTATTGCCGTTGGTCTATGGTGGTTTGTTTACTGTAATAACAGACAACATGTGGAATTTCGGTATGGTCGAATTGAATTAGAATCGCCCCTACACCAATTGAAGAGGCATCAGTGTGTAATTCGGTGCGTAATTGTGGGTTGAATATGGCTAATATGGGATTTGAAGTTAGTGCGGCTTTAATTTTATTGAACGCTTGGATTTGAGGTGCTTTCCAGGCCCACGTAGTGTCCTTGCGAGTAAGTCTAGTGAGGGGTTCGGCCAACATCGCGAAGTTTTTGACGAACTTGCGGAAATAGCTAGCCAAACCTAAAAATTGGCGAACTTGTTTGACTGTGCAAGGCGGTGGCATGTCAGTTACGGCAGCTATTTTTCGTGATCCAGGGCGTACACCTTCAGCACTTATCTCTCGTCCAAGATACTCAATAGTTGTGCCTAAGAACACGCATTTGCTAATCTTTAATGTGAGATTATGTTGGCGAAGTCGTTCCAAGACCATCCGTAACCGTTGAAGACCCTCCGGAATTGTTCGTGATGGGATAATGATGTCGTCAACGTAAGGAAATGCACATTCGTTCCGGAGATTGCCCAGTGCTTTATTTATCATGGCTTGGAATACCGCAGGAGCATTACAAAGTCCGAATGGCATCCTGAGGAATTCGTAATGCCCCTCCGGGGTTACGAATGCGGTTTTTTCTATGGAGTTTGTAGCTACCGGAATTTGATAGAACCCTGAAGCCAAGTCCAACGTTGTAAAGTACTTGAAGCCTCCAAGTCTATCAATTTGGTCATCAATATTCGTGAGCGGGCTGTGATTTTTAACTGTGATTGCGTTAAGTTGTCTGTAATCAATACACATCCTATGACCTCCATCCTTTTTTTTCACCAAGGTAATCGGGCTTGCATATGGGGAGCAGGACTCACGAATTATGTTGCTATCTAATAGTTCTTGTATAATATCTCGAAGAACCTCTTTCTCGACCTCAGCCATACGGTAAGGATAACGCACCACCGGTTTTTCAGTAATACACTTGATTTCCATTTCAACAATATTGGTCTTACCCAGTTTTCTCAACGAAGTTGATACACAATCTGAAAATTCTAACAACAATGCAGAACAATTACGTTTATCAGCTCCAGAAATATTACCATACGATAACGACTTGACATCAAAAGTAGAATCATACACATCTATCGAATTCGCTTCACATTTTCCTGGCGGCAATAAACTTTGCAATAATAGACGATCTGTACGTTTAATCATAATGACATGTTCCTGGTTGATAAAGTCTCTACCGACCAATACATCATACTTCAGGTACTGATCTGGTACAACAATAGCGTTCAACAATACTGACACCCCCTGTATACTAATACATATTTCAGAAAAACAATTGCTCTTGATATGAGTTCCCATAAAACTGCTTAGCGTAACATCGTTTACATTGCTGATGGGAATATCTAATTTATCAACTAAAGATCGCCTCACTAATGTATTCGAACTACCAGTGTCTATCAAACAGTTTTTAACTTTATTTCCATTAACACGGACAGTTTGTATAAAAATGTTTTCTTGCAACGCAAATAGTGACTCGACTTGATTGGTTTCTCTTTTAAACGGACAAGTGTTTTTATAATGACCAAATCGTTGACAATTGTAACATTGAATTTTCGATTTTCTACTACAGTCCTTAGAAATGTGACCAGTTAACCCACAATTGAAGCATCTCGTGGGTTTCGGCAAGCTTTTATGGCCCCCTTTCTCTCTATTGTGCCCTGTCTCCACTGTTGCTATTGGCTGGTAATGAACGTTGCTTGATATTGGCGCAACACCTTTTTTATTACCAGGCATATTACCCATTGCATTTAAATACGCATACAAAGAATTTGGATCTGAATGTTGGGCGGCTCGTATTGTGCGAGCAATATTCTCGTCTGTCAAACCACCAATAACTGCGTCCACCAAGAATAAATCAGGGATGTTAATTTGGAGTGCCCTTAATTTAGAAAGTTTTTGGAAACAATAATCTCCTAGATTTTGTCCCGGGACCGCTTGGTAATTCGCAGCTTCTTTCAATAAATTTGAAAAAGGAACGGACTTACGAAATTGCTTTGACAAAGCTTCCTTCATTTCCATCCAGCTACAGTCATACTGAAGGTGCTCATCATACCACTGTCGGGCGTTACCCTGCAACCGTCCAGCGATTAGCCTGATGATGGTGTCATCATCCCACTTGTAGCGCTCAGCCAGAACATCTACTTTTGCCAACCATCCATCGATAACCGCATTGTCTTGACCCGGGTTGAACATAGGGATTAACAATTCGTCGCACCCACGATTAGAAATCACCGGTACTGGTACAGTCTTATGCACGCTCACAGAACTTCGCTTAAGTTGCTCAAACTCCTTTTTTAAACGTTTCAACTTCCTTCTCGTACTCATACTTTCCGATGAACTCGATGAGCTACTCGCACTAGTGTCCGAAGAACTATGACGACGACCACGCCTACGTTTCTCACGTATTTTCTTACTTCCAGATTCACGCGACTCTTTATCTGGCTTTGTTTTTCCCATTTTTCTCAACAGCTTATCATTCAAGTCGCGGCACGGTTTTAAAGATCCCACCGCTGCTTTGTAAGACAATCAAAACAAAGCTTCGCAATTAACAACTTTATTCACAAACGTAAATGGTGCTCCGAGAAGACAACTACCTTATCTCAACAAAGCCAAGCAAAAGACTGCCACTAAAAAACCCTCTCAAACATTCATACTCTCAGCAAGCGGAAATATTACCTGCTATTTTCTAAAAATAGAGGACCCTTTTGTCTACAGTATTTACAATCCTTTTCAAGACCGTTTGCTGAAGTATGTATATTCAATTTAGTGTTATTTCTATGTGAATATAAAAATGAAACCCTTCTCTATATAAAATGAAATAACTGACACAATAGATATTACAGACATGTTTACATTTTGGTCAAAATAGGTTATTGTTTGTTTGGTTGCCACGGGAACGTGATACGCTGTTTGTTTGTTTGCCACAGAAACGTGAGTTTTAATCCATAACTCACTAGTGACCAATGAGTTATGGATTATAACACACCAGTGTGTTATTTGACACTTCACTTGTCCAAAATGACATCAATAATAACACCTATAACTGTCATGCATTAGATAAAGTATATTTCTGAGTCAAATTCCAAGCTTTCAAGTAGTGAAGCCGTTAGAAAATAACAACTTCTTAGACTAAAACATTGACCTTAGCGTTCATTCAGAACACCCAGTTTAAACAAGTCGTATATTTACAAACATCACTGCACCGTTTTTCTCCCATCATAAATTCCAGTTTTATTTAGAAAAGAAAAAATATAACCTCTTCCCAAATGAAGCGCGAACGACAGATTGGAGAAATAAGCGGCCATCCTACTTCCATAAATTTCCCAGTTAAAATTTCACAAATTAAACACGCTGTCAAAACAAAGTAAATTATTGTGTTTTCTAATTTTAAACAAAGCATTTGATTGACCCATAAAGTGTTCAGACTTCGACGTTTTGAACGTGCCAGAATTTATATGATTCGAGCTAAAAATAATAATCTTATTTTAGATTTATTTGTTTCAATCGTTTGCTGAACATGAGTGTGTGTTATTTATGGGCTTTATGGGTATTGATTCTTTTCTATTGAATTTTATTTCTTCGCTCAATAAAATATTCAAATTTCCTAAAGGTAATGGAATTAACCAATTTGTGTTTTATTTAGTATGAAGATGAATTGAAAAAATCTGTGTGAACCGGTCACTTTAGAGGGAATTAGATCATTCTTTTCAAATTCTATTGTTTTTACCTCACAATCACTTAAAAAGCTTAAACCGATGATTTATTATAGTCTGTAAAAACGTGATACCAAACTAATTGAAACCCCTTTCCCCTGAACAAATATTAATCAAGAAAAGAATTTCAAGAGTATAGCATATTATAAGTTGAAATTATATTCTGTTAATTACAGATAAAAAGTTTCTGAATTAATTTCAAACGGTGATTTGCACTTTGCCTGGTCGTCGATTGGCTTTGGGTAATCGAAAATTAAAATTCTAATTGATAATTTTTCAATAAAACTTTCGTTGTTTACTTATAGAAGGGGTTAACTGTAAAATGTTCTGCCATGGTGCTGAGTTTTTTGACATTTTTGTAGATGTTATATAGTCATGTTTTGCTCATCAATAATATATTCTGAGGGATATTCTTTTATAACTGCTTTAATTATTGATTTTTTAGGACTTCTTTGCATTTCCAAACCTTTTTGTCAAATTTTATCTACGTATTTCGGATTTTTGCTTTTTTTACGTTGTCTTATTATATAAGGTGTTTGGTTCACACAGGGGTATTTTGAGATTTAGCAAAATTTAATATTCATACTGATTTTTCCACGTTTATACAGGGTGTTTGCTAATTGCGTACATTAAATTCAAGGAAGTATCCCTGAACTAATCTAGTAATGAAAAAAAGTCCGTTGGATTGTTTTTGAGATACAGGGCGTTAAACTTGGAAAAAAATGTAAAATGTACACCTCTGACGTTATTGTGATTTTTAGGTTTTTCCTCAATGACCAAATCAAAAACACAACTTTTTTGCATCCTGGTTAATTTTCGTATCTGATCTCGTTCTACTTGTTTTAAAATACTGTTCCTGTTTGAGAGAAAAATTTAATATTTTTTTTTAGTTCGTTTCATTTGAGAAAAAAAACAGTCAGTGGTTATTTAACAAAAATATTCGGTAAGATGCCCATCGGGACGGCACTGGTCTTTATAATTTGACCTATCTACAGCTGAAGTATAGTCTTCTATCAGTAAAAATAAGTCTCCCGATTCTATCAGTAAAAATAAGTCTCCCGATTCAAAAAAAGACGCTTCAAGGATGTGTTATGTCAACATTAAAAAAAAAACGTTTTTAAGTTTGACAACCTGTATTTTAAAGATAATGCACTTGTTGACACATGTTTATATAGACTTTTTTTCATTTAATAAGCTCAGGAATACGTCATTGGATTCAATGTAGGTGACTAGAAAACACCCTGTATAATTGTTCTTTCCATTTTTGAACACGTGAACGTGAAAAATTGCAGTCAAACTCAAAATAATGTGAAAAATTGAAAAAAAAACTATATAGAATACCTCATAAGGTAATTCAAACTTGAAAAAGATACATTGAAAAATAATTACATTGGGAAAAAAATAAAACAACATAGCTTCAGTACATCATAAAAAAATACAGAAATTGCAGAGGATCAAAAATATATTCCTTTTAATAAGTTTCTATAACTCTTCATATTTTTTTTACTTGTTGACATTTTACATGTTTTTTCTTTATCGAACGAATTCTGTTTTGTTTTGTAACTTGACCTTGAACATCAAAACACAACAAAGCATAGTAATCAATAAATACAAAAATTAAAGTCAAAATCTGGATATGGGCAAGAATCCTGAATGAAAAATAATAATAGAAAATTGTATCGACAAAAAAAAATTTCGTCCAATTATAAATTGGGACGAAGTAGAACATGGGGAAGAAAATGAAAACAAATTGATATAGCATAAATTAACAAAAAAAGCGAAAATATGATAAAAAAAAGTTTTAGTCAAAAATATCACTTTATTACATTTTACCGAGCATTTTACTTCCTTACTTGATGAAATTTCAATATTTGTACATAATTGAAATAGTGAAATAACTTCAAAAATAATTTTTAGGGCATTTTCAATTTCAAAAATGGCGTAGTATCTTCAACATTGAAAAGAACAGAAAAACATAAAACTGATAAATGATACAGACAATAAAGTGATAATTAAAACCATTCAAAAGTGAGAGAATGAAAAAATTTCAATTGGCTGGCGAGTATAAAATGTTATTCATAGATTAAAAGTTAACAATAAAAAATTATCAAAATTCGGAATGAAAAAAATATAAGAAGATGAGAGTATTTTAGAAAAACACAAAAATTGCAGAAAATCAAAAAAAATATTTCAAGTTTTCATAACTTATCTTTTTTTTTACTTGATGACATTCTACATGTTTTTCCTTTATCCAAAAGTTTTTGTTTTGTCTTGTGACTGGACCTTGATAATTTTTAAAAGCTCTTTGATACCCCAAAACAGCGTATAAACATCAAAATGTAAAAAATCAAAGTTGACCAACAAATACAAAAATTAAAGTGAAAATCTGGAAATTGGCAAGAATCCTGAATGAAAAATAATAATACCCAGATAATGTTATCGACGAGTAAAATATTCAATTCAATTTAAATTGGGACAAAGTAAAAAAGTTTCAGACAAAAATATCACTTGATCACATTTTTTTGAATTCTTAACTCTCCCCAACTTCGTGAAATTTTACTTTTTTTACATAATTGAGAAAATTATTAATATTGTTAAATAACTTCTTAAATAATTTTCAGAGCATTCCCATTTAAAACATGACGTAAAAACTTCAACATTGAAAAAAACACAACAACATAAAAGTGATAAATGATACAGAGAATAAAGTGAAAATCAGAATCATTGAAAAACAAGAAAATAAAAAAATATTAAATTGGCAAAAAAATGATAAAAAGTGAATATCTCAGTCTACAGCGATTGATACAAAAATGGCGGAAAAAAAAAACAATGTAAAAAAATAAAATGTATCGCAAAAAAGCAGTTAAAAACAAAAGTAAACAAAATAATAAAAAAAAGTAACATTTTCTATAACTTCTTGTCAGTAACATTTATTTGTTTACTTCCCGGATTTTGACTAATTCCATATCAATTAGAAAATATTAATTTGTTCATCAAAAAATATAAAGGAACTGTTAAAAAAAATCACAGAATAAATCACCAACAAAAATTGAACGAAAAGGAACAAATTGAGGTAACAAGGCCCAAGAAAGAAATATATATCTGCAAGAAAATTAAGAATTCTTCAAATTGAACCTTGTTAGGATACACTTAAAAAAAAAACAAAAGTTGGGCTTTTGAAACTCACAGCCTAGGTGCAAGAGGATGGAGTGACCGTTGACAATCTTGCACAGAAAAAAATGGCGTAGCAACCTACAACGCTCCACTACTTTGTGTGTGTGCTTTCCCTTAAAAAAAGGGAAAGCTTGCCCCTCCAAATTCCCGATAATGGCCACGATAGAGCGATATCAAAACAGAGCCAAGTCAGGGTAGATTAACCCGCTACAGTTTATGTATAATGCAGATGAGATTTTTCTCGGAGTCGGTAATAAACTAACGTCTTATCCGTCCAGCCGCGCACTTAGCAACATCTCCTTATTAAATACCGCCAACTAATAAGATCTCCTTGCCTGAATTACCCCATATTTTTCCGGATAATGGCTGGAGGCTTCTCTCTTAGATCTCTCTTCGGATACAAAAACACAATTCCAGCTAGATTCCAGTTCCATTATGGATTGTTTCTAACATTTTAACAATATTAGCCATAGAAGTTTTCCAACAAATTAGTCTTGCCATTTAACACAGATGTCCACTTGTCCTTTATCCTGCAGAGGGTAGAGCAACGTCGTCCAAATATGTTAATCATTTTACGTCGTTGTGACGCTAACTGGACGTATACAAGGCGTCCTGCATATTGAATAGCTGACCAGAGGCGGTCGAGGGCTTTCAACAGTGATATAAAGTGCTGACAGAGGTTGATAAACGGTGCTGAGATTGATAGAGTTGCTGCTACTTCATTAGTGACCATATTTTTTGATGAACATGAATGACTCTTTCTTCTTCCTTGTCCAATTGATTCTCTGTTGGTTGTCCTTTTCTGATTTCAAATCTTTATCTGCTTTTTTCAAAATACTGTGACCGACTAAAATATTTTTATGAAACAAATTCATTTTAAACTCACGGTTTTGATTTTTTTTCATGACTCATTAATGTATACATGGTGGAAGAAAAATAAGTTACGATCATCAACCTCTTTGTTTCAAATGGAAACATGTAGTTTTCATTTCATTTATGAGTTCTGCGTATAGTAATAATAATGAAGTCCACTTAGCAAAAGCCACAAAGTATACAATGATCCGGAGATGATTGAAATTGAATGGGTATTGGATATGTGAACGTAGTTTTCAATTCTAATCAATTCTTATTCTTCTCAATAACAATTTTCGAATTTATCACAAATAAATGATACTTTACTCGACAGCAAAATTCAAATTTTCTGAGTGACTTCGTATACGACTGAGAAAAAATAATATCTGATGATATCCTCCGTAAGAGGAAAGACCTGCTGAGTCTCCTGGAGAAATGGGGTGCATATAAAAGTGGAGGTTCGTCATCAACTTATCCAAGTGGCTGGTACTGGAACCCCATGGAACTCATGCACAACCTCCTCCGGATTGCTATACTCGACCCTCGTTGCCCGGTGTAGTGGAAGTTCCATTCGAGGATCGGTGGAGGGAGGAGAGCCAGCTGAGCGGAACTCTTCACCCATATCATGTATTAACAAGAAGGGGAAATGGTGAATGAACCGCAAGATCAAGGAGAGCAGGCAATACCTACCCCAACAGAAGAGCAGCAGTCTGGAAGCAACTGGCCACAAACAGGCTGATCCAACAATCCAAACGGTTCCGGAAAGCCCACCAAGCTGCGAAGGCTGCCGCCCAATCGAGTGGGTAACCTTCCTGTTCCTGTAGACCACTGAGGCCGCAGGTGGAGCCGGAGAGCTCTTGATAGTGCAAAACCGGTAAAGCAGCGGACTGCAAAGGGCAGGCCACCTAAAGATATAATGGTGAGCAAACTTGGGACAAGTTGTTTTCAGAGGTGTTTCCCCATAACTCAGAGACAAATTGGATAACAAGAAGAGGATACGGGCCAAATTGACAGTAGTAGAAGCTGAACCCTGGTGAGAGACCCAGTTCCAATCAAAAGAGAGATACTCAAGAAACTTCGCCGAGATGGATGTGGTAAGCGGCAACGATTTCATGGGAAGGATCTCTATGGAAGAGGCGCTATAGTAAGCACCGGGGCGAGAAGAGCTCAACGCACATCTTTCCTTCCCTGATTTCCTCGGTGCGGTCCCTCCTATACATTCAATGAAGGATCCAATCACAGAGGAGAGATACTTAGAATTCTCTGAAATGATCAGATGTCAGTGGACTGGCTGCGGAGGACTGTCACTGGTACCTAACACGGGAATTGGGTACTGTTTCTCTCTTGAGGTAATTTGAAATAAATAGCAATCCGCAAACTCTGATCAATACGGAGGTAGTGAAGGAGAGTCTAAACTTTCTGTACAACACTCTTAGCCTTCAAGACCTTCTGCCTTCCCACCGCCTAATATAAGGAAAAATTTGATGGAACGGAGACATGGAAAAACTAAAGAGAGACACTAGGAAAGCTTTCAACTAAGCTAAAGAAACCCACAAATGGAAAGAATATAAAAAGCAGCTGAAAATCTCTGAAAACAAACTCAGAGCAAAGAAAAAAACAGCATGTAGAAACTTCTGCAACAAGACCTTTCGAGAGACCTTTTCATGCAGCTAAGCTGTCTCAAGAATGATGACGGAACATATACCACCCTCTCAGAAGACACAGCGAAGCTCTCACTGGAAACTCAAGAAAGATGGAATGCGCATTGAACATCTGATTTCCTTTAACTGGTGTTCTTCACAGAGAGATTCGACATTACCGCAGGTAAGAACGCTGAGTTATGGGTTAGCGTGGCTTTGTTTATCCAAATAGTTGCAACTCCGAAAAATAAATCAGTTCAAGCAACGTGAAGGAGATGAAAACTGTTGCCGGCGAAACTTCAACAGGGATTTCTACAGAGGTTTCTACGGAGGTTTCTACAGACGAGTTTTGTGCACTGATCTATATCTCACTGGATAAACAGCCGTCACACACGAATTTACCAATAAAATGTAAACACTGAAGCTATAGAGAAGCATGCGTAGTAGTTCCATATATAACTAGAGTTTTCGTACATCCTCATTTATTGAGGTCTTAGCATCGTCTACGACAAATACGCAACCAGCCCAGTGCATGTTGGGTTGCATTTTGTCCCGGACGAATCTTACACCTTGATTGATGAGGGTGTATGAAGACCTTAGTTCATCAACTAGTTCGAAAACAAGAAATGCGCTTGTCCATCATTGCTATTCAGGAGAGTTTTACGATTTTTGCCTCCATGCTTCTATTGATTCTAGTTATCTAGTTTATACAGATCAGTAGTTTTGTGTGGCGGAGAACCAAATCATTGACAATATAAATACGTCTTTGGCTTATGGAGTAGTTCTTGACCAGTTCGTACCAGTTCCCAAGATAACCAACGCGAAGCCTCTTGTGTGTGTAGCACTTGGGGTTGGAGGTAAAGGAACAGATTCAGGAATATTGCGAGTGGCATGATATATTCCTGAACAAAAAAAAATGTAACTTTGGTTTTATTCAACTTCTCAAAGCCTACCTGTCTATCTATAAAATCTTGCGTTCAATTTTTGACCCATTCATTAATCCGATTCTGATAAATTTTATTTTTGGGATTGATTTTTAGTGATACTGCATCATATTGTGAAGTCTGTGGTGAATTATATTTTGATGTATATTCTCTTGTTTTATTTTCATTCAAAAAAAGTTTGCAAAATTCAATAATTCATCATTTGATGAAGTATGACATCCATTTTTCCATTTTGGTTTCTTCGGAATAAAGACTTGATTGGGAAATAATCTGGAATTATTAATTCAATTCAATGGAAACTTTGACTGAAAAATTGGATGTTTTTGGTGGACTAAGGTCCGATATTCCAATGTCACCTAAAGTGACATTTTAGCTAAGGTAGACTTGAATTTGATGTGAATTTTGAAATTGTCTACCAAAAGTAACATATTATTTCAATTGCGCCACTCCTTTCATTTAGCTAAGAATACAATGTAAGCGCCCCAATTGAAACACTTCGCTTACGGAAATCAATTTCAAGGACCAAAATAACGTTTAAGTGTTCCTTATTCTTAAGTTGACTTTGAAATATCGGACCTAAATCCTGCAAAATATATGTGGTTCATAATTTGATATAGACTCATTGAGAGAGGATATTGTTTATGAGAATTAAGAAGATTCTGATGAATCTCACAGAAGAATTTTTGAAACAAGTTGTGAAAAACTCTCATGATTCCTCAAATTTCAAAAACTTCATATAAATCAGGTTTGGAAGATTTTGAAGATTCTGGTGGTGCTAAGGAAGATGTTGTAAAGAATCCGTTTTTCTTTATTATGAAGATTTTGATGATAATGAAGCATTCAGAAGAATTCATTATTCCAGTTGAAGAAGAATGTATGGAACCAATTGTGTAGTTCATTCCTTTGTTCAAATTTCCTAGTAACCTTTTAGAACCTGGAGATTTTGGAGACTCTGGAGGTACTTTGGAAGACTTTTATGAAACTGATAGTGAAGAATTTGCAGAAGGAGAAGATTCCAAGATCTGTGATGATTCTGAGGTTTTCTAGACTTTCTTGAGATAATAAATCCAGTGAGGGCATGAAAGCTATTATTGATGGAAGGTCGTTTCGAACTATTTCCTGTTCTCATTGATCTGAAAATTTCGAAGGATCTGTGTTTGGTAGGGGACTCTGGAAATACTAGAGATTCCAAGGATTTGCAACTTGGGAACATTTTGGTGGTTTAGAAGATGCTATATGCCAAAGATTTCAAACATTTTGAGGACTGTGATCGATTTCAAGTTTCTGGAGGCTCTGGAGATTGTAAATATTCTGGCAATACTGAAAAATCTAAAGATTTTGAACATTTTGGAGAAACAGATGAGCCTGAAGATTCTGTGAGTTCTGAAGAATTTAAACTCCATGTAGCGTAAGATTTCGAAGAGTTTGGATTCGTAGAAGCTAATAAATGTTCCAAAGTCTAGTATTTGATTATAAACATTCCAGTAGGAATTCCAAAAGTTTCAAGAAATTGAAGATTCTGGCAGCTTTGGAGATTGTGAAGAATTCAAAAAAGTTTCGAGCAGCATATGTGATGTGAAAAACTGAAGATTCTGTGGACCTTGAAGATATAGACAATTACGGAGGTTCTTAACATCATGAAGACTTTGAAGAGACCAAATAAAAAACTTCAAAATGTGTGAGGATTTATGTGGTTTTGCTTCAGCAAATTATAATTTTTTTTTTAATGAATCAAAATTCAACAAGGCTTGATGAATATCAATCAACTTATCCAAACTAACCCAAACTGACTCAAAACAAAGAAAAACTTACCGAAAATGACCCAAACTAAACAGAACTAACCCAAACCAACCAGAACTAGCCCAAAAGAATTGCAAATTAGACCACAGAAAAAATGTCCGCACCAATGGAAAGGATGTTGCTCAAAACTAACCCAAAAACAATAAGAACGAGCTGAAACTAATCAAAACTAACTCAAAGTGACCAGAACTAACCTAAATTGAAAAAAAGCAACCCAAACTAACCAAAACAGGCTGAAGCTGGCCCAGAATTAAACCAAACTAACCAGAACTAGCTCTGACTGATTAAAATCAACCAAAGATAAACCAAAACCAACCTTAAAAAATACATATATAGTAAAAAAAATGTCTTCACAACTGTTCGGAATAGTTCCAGCAAGTGTCAACAGAGTAGAGAAATATAGAAAACAGAGTGCAGTGGTTATAAATGAATAATGGATACGTGCAGTTGTCGATATCGAACAAATTCACGTGAAAGTTCAAAAAAATATCAAGAATGATGCTTGTAACATTGAAAGACATAAACCAGTAATGGACGACTGTCAAACAACCTGCCACAGGGTACTGGTTTAGTCTTCCATGGCCGATTGCACCAACCTATTTTGAGGATACTTAACGCTAAGGGACCCTTAACTTGACAGTTTTGCATGTAAAGTTGTCAAGTTAAGGGTCCCTTAGCGTTAAGTATCCTCAAAATAGGTTGGTGCAATCGGCCATGACAATGTTCTAAGGAATAATGAATTGTCAAAAATGCCCACCAAACCTCCCTTTTTACACCTAATCCGTAATTTCCAAGCAACAAACGAGAGATCCGTCGTCAAAACAAGATAGGAACGTTAAGCCAGTAAAGATAATAACCGCCCTTCTGCACACAGACATCCAGCTACTATTGCGAGGCATCATTTACATTTTTTATCTGTCAGGGTGTATAATTCAGAAAGTATCTCTGGAGTCCCGGAATCCAGAGAGTATATTATACAGAGGGACATAATTTTCAGTGGTTTACTGCTGTCTCGAAACAATACATGAATCACCCAACATTTCCCGGCCTGGCTACGGTAATGGATGTACACTTTGCGGATTAAAAATGAGACCGATTGAAATATTTTTATTTGCTGGCTTAGTCGTGGTCTAATTTCACTTTATTTTGTGCATTTTAAATAAATTTACCACTGGTTGTATCTTTCTCTATAGGTGACCGATCCGAATCTGATTTTGTGTTGTATCCACACGTGCGGAATTTGCCAAACTCCGAACGAAGTTTCGGAAAACACCGATCACTCCCTTAGATCGTCAATATGCAAACATAAGAATTTCTTCGATTGATATAGAGTATCTAAAACTATCTCAAGAATTCTAAGAATTGATCAATGATAAAAGTATCTTAAAATTATATTCATAGCGCTAATAATGAAAAGAGATGAAACAAATCCATGAACAGAAGAAGAATTATAAAAGACAAAATTTGTGAATAAATTTATAAGACAACATGAGGTAGAAAAAGGTTAAAGCAATAAGAAGTCCATAAAAGTGAAAAAATGTCACATCTCAAGTTATTGTGTCGACAAAAGGGAAATAGACATCATTAACCAGGACAATAATAATAATAATGGTAGACTAGAATATTTATAGTCGATGCCATTATGAAAATCAAAAAAAAATGGCTCGAAACATCATTCAAACTAATAAAAAAAAGTAGAAAAGAAAAGAAATAGCATTAAAACGAAATGATTGCAAACTAAATCAAAGATAAAATATCTCAAAGTAGTTGAGTTATAAATAGTCATTTTAAAATTGGTGAACGTATGAAAATGACGTGAGGTCTTGTTAATGATAAAAAACATAAATAGTTAAATCAATAAATAAGATGGAAAAATGGAAAAAAATCATTGAAAATAATCACATTGATTTAATTATAAAAGAAAAATGTAGACAAAAATAGTCATCATAGATATTCGAGATATAAAACACAAGTTCAAAGTTATCTTTCAAAATTTAGAATTTTTCAGAAATCATCAAAAATGAATATGATGATGATGAATAAAAAGACTTGAAAATATGTTTATAAAACGGAAAACTGGAAATTCCTCATTAAAAAAATAAATAAAAGATTTTTACAAAATTGATGAATAAAACTGAATAAAAGCGCGGAAGCAAAAATCATTTTACAATTATTCCAAAATTAATTCAGCAAAATATTCAAGAACTTGAAACGATAGAGCTCCAAATATACTTTGAAAAAGCAGTTATTTAAAATGACAAAAAAAAAATCATAATTCAAACAAACATTTTGAATGACAACAAGTCTATGATAGGAGATCATCTATTAGACCGAGAAATTGTGAAAATAATTAGAGAACGAAATAAAAAAATCTAGAATGATTCAACAAAGGCCATGAAATTGAAATAATACAATCAATAAATCTTCAAATGCGGTTTTAAAATGCCACAGTTATCCCAATAACGATAAGTCTATGGGTAAATTTATCAATAAAATAAAAAAAAAAGAAATCTCAAAGACAAACCCATTATTAATTTTAAAATTACGAAGTTCACAAACGGTATAGATAAAGCCATTAAAATAAGCAAATTACTAAAAAATCGAGAGAGGTATGAAAAAATTCATCGATTTTGACTTTCCATAACTGACTACAGTACGACTGACATTTCTTTGATATACAGGGTGCCTCAGAGAGTGTATGCGTTCAATTATTATAAGAGATACAGGGTCGGTGAAATGGATGCAAAGTTGCGCATTTTTATGCTCAACAAAATGCCATTTTAAAATTTTTAAAATTCCCACTACCTCCAAAGATATTCAGAAACAAAATTTCGCAAACACGTCAAGATCATTATTTTCTAAGTTTATTTGAGACGATATTTAATAAGGAATTACACTTTCTCATTGACACTTTTTCTCCCCCACAATATAGCGGAATCATATTAAAAATCTGACTTTTCGTCTTTGAGCGGACATCGTAAAATTCATTTTTTCAAATACGAACCTGGATTTTTTATTTTATTTCTAGTCATCTTAAGGCATCGAGGTATCGCAACAGTCGAAAAAAATACTCATATCAAAAATAATACCAGAGCCTTCAACTTATAGTTTGGTTCGTGAATCAATCTTTATTCGACACGTTATTCTTATGAGAAAACCTGCACAACTGAACAAAAGTAATTGACTGAACCAAAATCGAAATAACATTCAGTAACGAAACATTTAATCAAATTTAATTGAATCTACTAACGACATGGAAAATAAAAAGATTATAAATAAAAAACTCAATCAATTTCTGCGCAGGTGTTAAGAAATATTGGCATTTGAACAAAATATTAAAAATAACAATAATAGATGAATAATAATTGAAAATATTGTGGTTGCAACGGCAACCCATTACTTTACACCTTCAACTAATTGCCTCAATTCCTCAAGGAGGTCAAAAGATGACTAAAAATTAAATAAAAAATCCAGGTCCGTATTTAAAAAAATAAAGTTGATGATGGCAGCCCAAGGACGAAACGTCATATTTTCAATTTGATACCAACATCTTGTAGACAAAATGTGATTTATTTTGAAGTATCTTCTCAAATCTCAGGAAATAATGTAAACGTTTTTGAGAAAATTCGATATTTTCCGAATATCTTAGGAAATGGTAGGAATTTTTCAAATTTCCAAATGAGCATAAAAATGCGCAACTTTGTTTCCATTCAACCGACTGGTGTGTCCATGCCCACAGATTTGATGTGTCACCCTGTATACAGGGTGTCATAGATTCGAGTGCATGCATGGGGATCTCAGTTATTATAAGAGATACAGGGTCGGCTAAATCGTTGCAAAGTTGCGCATTTTTATGCTCAGGAAAATGCCATTTTGGAATTTGAAAAATTCCGAATACTTCCGAAGATATTCGAAAAAAACCGAAATTTCGCAAAAACGTTTTTATTATTTTCTGCGTTTGTTTGGAAAGACATTTTAAAATGAATTACACCTCGTCACTACCTTTGTTCCTCTTCTACAAGATTGTAGTATAAAATTCAAAATCTGACGTTTCGTCTTTGAGCTGTCATCATCAACTTTATTTTTTTAAATACGGACTTGAGTTTTTTATTTTATTTGAAGTTACCTTTTGACATCCTTGAGGCATTGAGGTGATTTGATGTGGATGTAGAGTTATGGGTTAGTTTGAGTTAGCAACCTTAATATTTTCAATTATTATTCACCTATTATTGTTATTTTCAATTATTGGTTAAAATGGAAATATTTTTGAACACTTTCGCAGAAATTGATTCAGTTTTTTACATGTAATTTTTTTATTTTCCATGTCATTTGTAGATTTAATTTAATCTCATTAAATTTATCGTCATTGGATATTATTTCGATTTTGGTTCAGTCAATTGGCTTTGTTTAGTTGTCCAGGTCTTCTCATAAAAATAACGTGTCGAATAAAGTTGGACTTATGAACCAAACTATGTCTTAGGGGACAAGGGTTGCCTGTCTAATTTTCTCTGGTATTATTTTTTAGATGAGTATATTTTTCGACGGTTGCGATACCTCATTGCCCTAAGGACGTCAAAAGATAACTAAAAATAAAATAAAAAATTCAGGTCCGTATTTAAAAAAATAAAGTTGATGATGGCAGCTCGAAGACGAAACGTCAGATTTTCAATTTGATACCATCATGCTGTAAAGTAGTCGGAATTTTTCAAATTTCAAAATGGCAATTTCTTGAGCATTAAAATGCGCAACTTTGCAACCATTTAACCGACCCTGTATCTCTTATAATAACTGAGATCCCTATGCATGCACTCGAATCTGTGGCACCCTGTATACAACAGAGTATCAAAAATAAAATCAAAAAATCTTTGAAGATGAAAATAAAGAAAACTGATCAATAATTATAACATGTGAAAAAGTAGAAAATATTTGAAACAATTTAGTAAAAAATCAGATTTGAAAACAAGGATAAGCCTTGTAAGCTACTTCAAACATATCACTTGAAGTGATTTACAGAAGTGAACAAACAAAAAAAAAATCCTCGAACTATGAGGACGCCCCTGTCCATCCTAAAACTTTTAATTGGAATCACCTAATCTCGGTCCAGATTTTGGCCATGGCCGAAGAATAGGCAAAGGATTTGCGATGCCGACCATTTCCTGCGACATGAATCACTTTTACTGCCCATAGAAAACCTGCCTTTAATGCCCGTTGCCTTAAATATCTCCAGATTTAATTTCCACTCTTAAATATAAATACGATAAAACGTTCCGTTTTATTATCCCGGTGTCTTTAATTAATCGCTTTTGTATTCCCTCTGTCTCTCTGAATACATTTTGGCTCCTCTGAGACTCGTTTCACGCTATAATTTGCCATTTCGTATTAATTGTGATGAGAGAAGACATAGTCCGATTGAAAATATCGTCAAAATATTAGAAAAATACTTGTAAAATTTTTCACAAGATCATCCAGATTTTCAGTTTCCAATTTCCACTCTGGTGAATTCAACTTATTCATCAATTTTGTCTTTCCATAACCGACTTGAATACGATAGTCATCTTTTCAATCTCATCAATATAAAAAGAAATCGATAAAATGAAAAAAAATAATGAAGACAGTAGAAGAATATTTCAGGCAAAAATCTTATCTACATTTTTGAATGATTCAACAACAAAAATATCAAGTTCAAAAATTCAAAGTTGCTTGTAGAACTTCACTGGATTGAATGTGTGCAAAACTTTTTGAAGCTGATTGATTTCACTTTTTTGACGATTTTATCGAAAGATTTGACGATGATTTTTAGAAAATTTAAAGTAATGTTGTCAGACGAGAAAAAAATGTTCATCAGTTTTACTTTCCATAACTGACTTGAATACGATAGTCCTCTTTTCAATCTCATCAATATAAAAAGAAATCGATAAATTGAAAAAAAATAATGAAGACAGTAGAAGAATATTTCAGGCAAAAATCTTATCAACATTTTTCAATGATTCAACAACAAAAATATCAAGTTCAAAAATTCAAAGTTGCTTATAGAACTTCACTGGATTGAATGTGTGCAAAACTTTTTGAAGCTGATTGATTTCACTTTTTTGACGATTTTATCGAAAGATTTGACGATGATTTTTAGAAAATTTAAAGTAATGTTGTCAGACGAGAAAAAAATGTTCATCAGTTTTACTTTCCATAACTGACTTGAATACGATAGTCCTCTTTTCAATCTCATCAATATAAAAAGAAATCGATAAATTGAAAAAAAATAATGAAGACAGTAGAAGAATATTTCAGGCAAAAATCTTATCAACATTTTTCAATGATTCAACAACAAAAATATCAAGTTCAAAAATTCAAAGTTGCTTATAGAACTTCACTGGATTGGATGTGTGCAAAACTTTTTGAAGCTGCTTGAATTCACTTTATTTTGACGATTTTATCAAAATTTGACGATGCTTTTTGGGAAATTTAAAGTAATGTTGTCAGACGAGAAAAAAATGTTTATCAGTTTCACTTTCCATAACTGAGTTGAATACGATAGTCATTTCTCCAACCTCCATACCCCAAATCGCCGGAAGCTTAATAAATACCTACACAGCATTCTCCAAAGACTTACTCATAACTCTAATAATTTATAATAATCCTGCATCGTCGGAAAGTTCGCTCCTAAATTATAATACTTTTGTCCTGCAACATACAAAACTTGCCGACCCGATATATTCCTCAAGAGGTAGTAAATAAGGACCGGGACGCTCTGGATCTAAATAGGTGGTGTCCAGAGTCCAGGGACTAAAACAGGACTTTGTCCGGCAGGTTAACAACGATATTTACGGAACAGTCTGGACGTATATCGGGCACCTTATAGCACAGAATAACAGCTTATGGCCCCTCCTGGACCTGGTGTTAGTGGCGAGTTTCATAAGTTGTTGCTCTTTATGCTGTCACGTCCATAATCAATATCCATTACCTGTTGTTGAAAGACTTGGATCAGTCACATTAAACTTACAAATTCGACGATTTATCCTCTTTTCACTGTGGAAATGGGAATGTTGAAAGAGGAGATGTCTGCAGTGGGGCAAATTAATGATCCTTACATAGAAATTGGAATGGCAACAATTGAATTTGTGTTTTATCATTTGTCAGAAGTGGTGAACGCTGCAGGGGTGGAAGAGGAGTTTAATTAGGGTGAGATTATTTTCTGTGGAGGTTTATCAAAATGAAAAGTTGCCCATAAATGTTGCAGGAATTTATCAAGTCTGATTGCTACAAATGGGGGTTGAGTTATTCTACATTTAATATTAATTTGGGAAACCTCAAGCCTCTGGATACGGAAAATAATTGAAATATGTGACATATTGAAGAAAAATTACCCTCCAGTAGCGGAAACCAAGATCGGAACTTTGAATAAGACGTTATTACCTCTAAAAAGCTACTTTCAATTTTCCCCCACTTTTTTGTTGATTCTCTAATTAGTATTACTACAATTTGGAACAATAGTTTTAGTACTTCTAAGTAGCTTTTGAAGTTTCAAAGTCATCAAGCCTTTAAAGTAATATTTGATAGTTCCAGTGATAGTACGATGTCGTTGCTATATTACTTCCCCATTCGTTTTATAATTACCACAAAGTTTCAACTACTTAAAAAAGAACGCTTCAAAGTAGCGGTCACTTTAAAGAGAGAGAATATGTACCGGTTCGAGTTCGGGTAACTTTGATGTGTGCTCGGAAAGTAGAAAAAAAACTTATAATACTGTTATTATTGTGATAAGAATATGATTTCTATTATGAGCCTTTTGCAAATGTAAGACAAAGAAGAGACGCCAAGTAGAGTAGGTTGGAACCAATCCTATGACCACGTCGCTACGTCCCCGCTACGTAGTCGGAACGTTATTGCGAAATGGCCACGTAAGTTGTGATGTCGTGATTGTCATGTAGTTATCACCTTCAAAATGTTCATCGTTTTGGTCGTAGGCACTGTTACGAAATTGACCGAAGTATCGCAATTATTTTACCGTTATTTCGAAGATTTCTGATTGATTTTCCGTTATTATTCGGGTCATTCACTTTTTCTCGTAACTCGTTTGATTATCTGTCGACTGACCCCGTATTTTCTGTAAAATAAGGTTTGCCGTGTAACAATCAATAATCCGCTGCTCAATATCTGCACAATTGAACCTGAAGAGAAGTTCAAAATGATCATTTTCAGCTGAAAAACATCGAAGAGAAAAAATCCCACGCGGGGTTGAGTTCCAAATCACAGTTGAAACTTGAAAGAATGTTACAAAGAATTGTTCTGAGCTGAGAAAGATTGGAAAAAAACTGTGTCATCAATCAAACGAGTTGTTGGTTTCTTCCTTTCTGAATTGACATAACTTGCGGAAAGGTGAATCATAACCTTTTGATTCTGGAGAGAACTAAGAAATAATCATTTTTGGTTGAGGAACATTGAAGTTTCTTTCTAAGGGGGTTGGGAAAATGGAAAAAAACAGCTGATAGTTGAGAACTCAAAGGAGAGTTCCAAAGAGTCGTCTCGAGATATGATTCACGTTTTGATTTTCACAACTAAACCTGTAAGAAACTCCTAAATAATCATTCCAGAGGAAGAATATTGAAAAAAAACTACTCACAGTTGAAGTTGAGTTCCAAATGAACCTGAATAAAAGTTGAAAAGGATCATCTTTAACTGAAGAACATTGAGGAAAACCGGAAAGTGCGATGGAGATGCAAACTAAGAATTCAAGCTGAGAAAAATTGAAGAAAATTACTCAATTGTGAATAAAACTCGGAAGGTTCGTATTAGGTTCTTCTTTTTTTAGACCGATTCACATAACTTGCGGGGATATGATTCACCTTTTGATTTTTACTACTGAACTTGAATAGAACTTGAAATTAATAATTACTGATAATAACTGAAAAACATCAAAGAATAAAGCTTCCACGTGAGGTTGATTCAAAAATGGAGATTTTAAGCTGGTCATTTATGAATGAATCTTGAAAGAGAGTGTCAAAGAATTGTTTTGAGTTTAGGAAGATTGAAAAAAAACTGTCGTCAATCGTTGTTGGTTCCTTCTTCTTTTTAATCAACTCACATAACCTGCAGGGATATGATTCACCTTTTGATTTTCTTGACAGAACCCTGGAGTTCCAAAGGAAGCGAGTTGAATTGAATAGAACGTCTCATCAGTTAATAGAACCAGAAAGTAATCAACACTCTGCTGAACTGGACCTGGAGGGAGGTTCGTAAAAATAATATCAAAAGTTGAAGATTATTGAAGAAAGTAACTCTCTGGTGAATCGAACTCTGAGAGGTTTAAACTATTCGTGGATGTGAGATTGAGAGAAAACAACCTAGTCATCGTGTGTTCCTCAGTGGATAAAGTGAACTAAATCATATGAGCAGATTCGTTGGAAAATTGACAGGATAAATGTGAAATTTATGAGCAATCGGTCGAAGTCGAAAACGAATTTGATAAAACAGAAAAGTATCTTTTCCGGTTTTTGCAAATAAATCATTCGTAATCGTTACAAATGCAGTCATAGCGAGCTGCGTGTAATGCCATAAATTATATATTCGTTCTTCAAAATGGGAATTCGCGTTCATTTTCACAAAATTACCGTAAATCAAGCGGTTGACATTGAGCTTCAAACGGTCGTACACATCGACCGAAAAAACTTTTGAATTTATTACCAATTGCAGAGCTATTCATTTTGTTCGGTGGTGGGCGCGGTGCCGGAATAAAACTATACTCCGACTCGGGCCAATTATTACATTTTATTTATGTCTGTGTTATGTCAAAATTTTACCAGCCGATTAAATGGATTCGGAATTGTCTAGTTTTGATTTAAATCATCCGATTGTCTATACAAAATGGCTAATTTTGTCATTTATTTTTGTATACTAGTGTCGCCTTTTTCCGACAAGTGTTCATATGCCCAGAAAGATCTATTGAGAAAAATATCATAAAGAATTTGATCGGAGAATTCTCAAGAAGAGATAAACAGAAAAAAAAGGTGATGATGGCTAAAGCGACTAAGCCACGATTTTGTTTAATTGAAAAGTAATGATTACTTCTTAGAACTTGATGATGGCTTCTGGTAGCTAAAACGTCGAAGTTTAAATCAATAATTATCATTTTGTCGGGAGACTAAAACTATTTTTTCTACAAGTGTACGGAAAATACCACTTTTCCGCACGCATTTTAGTTTTGAAAGTGTCACTTTTTCGCACTCAGTGCGACAATAGTATATTGTACAGGATGTTCCATTTTTGGTACTTTTTCGGGAAATCTCCGTTATTCTTGTATATAAAAAGTTGCGGTTTCCGCCACAGTGTGCTACTTTATCGTGATCTAAACCATCAGATAAGTTATTGGATAATGTGAAAACTGTTTCTTATATGACTTTTCCCGTGGAACTCGATTCTGCCTTCGGAATTAGTATACAGGGTCAGGTCAAAAAGTTATCGGACCCAACTTCATTTTTCTGAAAGTGCATACTGCTATATATTTATGAAAACATAAAAAAGACAAATCTTATGGACTATAAATATACAGGGTGTTCCATTTGAAGAAATTAAGTTGGGTCCGATAACTTTTTGACCTGACCCTGTATACCAATTACGGAAAAAGATATATAAGGAAAAGTGTTCACATTTTCCATAACTCATCTGTTAGTTTAGATACGAGGGGTACCTTAAAATGCAACATTTTCAGTTTAGGCCTGTATCTTGAAAACTAAAAGGGCTATGAAAATCTTGTTAACGGCATCTTTAGTTTCACGAAAAAGTAGCACACTGTGGCGAAAACCGTAACTTTCTATCAATAAGAATAACGGAGATACCCCGCGAAAGTACCCAAAATGGGACACCCTGTATAACAAGCATGGATTGATACTCATTAGGAAATCGTCATTCCATGCGAGTTTTCCACTATACTTTTTCTACGATTGTTAATTAATATCACTATCGTATGATTGATAAATCGATATTGGGTGTAAACGTAGCACACCGTAGGAAATGAAAAAATTTCCCATGGGTTGCTAGGCAACGAGTAGGAAATGGTTTTATTTCCTACGGTTGCCCAATGTGCTACGTTTCCTTATCGATATCGACTGCACAATAGTCACATTCCTTGACAGTCGTAGAAAAAAATATGTAACAAAATGTTAAAAATGTAAAAAAATGTAATGTAAAAATGTAAAAAAGTAACACAAAACTAAAATGCGTTCGGAAAAGTGGTAATGTTATATTTGAAACATTATGAAACACTGAGAAATGCAAAAATATAAAAAATAGAAAAAAACATTTGATCATCATTACAAATAAAATATCAATCATGAAATATTGATATGTTTCTAAAACACTAAAAAATTGAATCTAAAATGAGATATTATGATTCACAAATAACAGAATGGAGAGACAAATTTAAGATCCGAAAACTCTTTTTCAAAAAGTTCTACCTCTAGGACAGCGTTCAAAAGCTCAAAATTTGTCAAAGAAAAAATTTTTGAAGTGAAAAAGCATTGAAGGCATCCACAACTAAACAAAAAAATGTGCAAGAAATCGGCTGGAAATAGGTACTCAAGATCAAAAAATCAATCGTTAACTTTTTTGTAAAAAAAAATGTTAAGGTTAAAGGATTTAAAAGATTTTATCAGAAATTACATGACAGGCCAACGAAGAAAAATGTTTTGGTTCTTCTGTTCTGTCATTTATATACAGGGTGTAACAGAAAGCCTGAACAAAAACAGAGTTCAGTTTTCTGAATAACACACCCTATATTTTTTATTTTGTGTTCATAAAATACCATATTCCTTCATTTGATGGTTTTGATTTATTGCCTCAAGTATTCTTTTCAAATAAATGTTTTTTAGAAATTAGTACATTTTGGTTTTTTCTGGTTTATATTTTGTAGAGGAAGTCATGTTCATTACACAGGGCAAATCCGGGAAAAGCAAAATGTTAAATTTTCATTACATTTTCGACTTTTAGGACAGTGTGTGCGATGTGAGCTTTCGTTCCGTTTGAAATTGCATAATTGTCAGACTTATCAATCAAACATGTAATTTAATTTTTCCGCACGTAACATATACGGATGACATGATTTTTTCATCAACTACAACATAACCTCCAAAAACTGTTAAAGAGTATATCGTCCAATAACAATACGATTAAAAGCAAAATAGGGAGTAGTTCATCTCGCCGCGCTGCTTGTTGTTCTTATTGCCACGCATACGCCGTGCATCGATACTCGCCGCTATCAAAACATAGCTGAGATGTACATAGCCCGCGCCTTCAAGATGGATTTCAATCCTTCCGCACATCGTTATGTGTGGCCTTGATCGGACCAATCGCAGGGATGGTTTCAGGCTGTCGCCTTCTAGAAAACGAATAATGTTTTTATTCAATCGCGTCAAGCAAGGAATCTAAGTGCATTACTCCTGTATATTTCTCCACATCGGTTTATGTGGTATTGTCTTATAATCGCCAAGCGGCGAGCATCCCGGCGTAAAACGCGGCGAGAATAACTACTCCTCCATATGTTCTGACGCAAAATTCTAGAAGGTTTTCATATGAAATACCAAATTCGTATTTTTAATGGTTCTCAAGATATTATCTGTCACACAGAAAAATATTTGTTTCTTGTCTTGTGAAGCAACCAAAAAGGTTTATATAAAAATCATATTGTTGACGCTCTTACGAAAAATTAGCATCAAAAGCTGTTTCAAACTCCAGAAATCGACACCTTGAACCCCCATTATTTTATCTGACACATTTCTATTCGAACATTGTTCTCAATCATAATGTGTTGAAGAAGGGTGCTTATTTGCAAGTGCCATTTACTTTACGACTCAGAATGTGCCCCGTTAAACGAACTTTATCGCTTGAGTGTGATTCCGTTCAAGCGACACGTGCTTGTGTGTCCCAAAATATACGATTTTTGATTCGACAAGTCTAATTTTCTACACAGCCACGATTGGGATGGCGCAGCGACGTTATTAGTCCATAACGACGGTGCCATCTGGCCATCTCGTCTTGTCCAACTCGACCATTAACACGTCCAATTTCCAGATATCCAGACGGCAACAAGACATAACCGACGTGGATATGAATGACGTGACTCGACGATAGAGAATATTGACGCTTATTTGATGTTGCCTTGCAGAAAGGAGTTTTATTTGCCGGGTAGCCCCCCCAAAACGGGAACGCGCCACCATAAATCCCGTCTTTAATTACCCCCGAGCTGTCAAATCAGCCGATCTGACGGTTTTATGACAATTTATTGGCGATTTGGAGTAACCGAGGGAGAGAAGAGCGTCGAGCGAGCCGCAGTTATGTCACCCTGACTGACGGACAACTATGCATTCAAATGGCTTGTTTTACTCTCGGATCCCGAAGGAACGGGAGCCGGGACTACGACGACGTGATGGGGATGAATTATGTTTATTGACGGCTTCGATGCTGCTCGTCTTTCGTTTTTCTTTCACCTCCTCTGCCGGAATTAGTTTTAATCGACGTTCACAGGACAGGAATTCTCTTTTTGATTGCTGACTGACTTACATTTTTCATTAAAACTTTTTTTTACTGATTTCTCACGATAATATACATCCAGATTTTTTTCATTTTTTAATATATTTTTATCCTTACTTTGCGATTTTTTCATCATAAATCTTTAATCCCTTTGTTTTTTTTTGCTTTTTGGGGGTTTTTGAATTTTCTGATTTCTTAAGGGTATTAAAGTTTTTTGTTTTTTAAATATTATCGTTCCTCAAAAACAATGCATGTCTTTTCTACTTTAATTTTCGTTTTTCCAGTTTTTGATTATTTGAATCACTTTTGAAGATTCACTGCACCCTTTAAAAAGTTTTCATCCACTTTTTAGATTCTATAATTTTTTGCCTGACCTTGTTTCAATCACGCCCTCATAATAATAATAATAATAACGATAATAATCTTCGAAAAACAAACTATAATAAATAAATAAGGCGACGCTGAATTCAGCCATCTAGCCTTGTTAGCCTTTATTCATATATTATTGTTCTTATTTGACCAGGCTTTTATTAGCAATATTAGTCGTTTTTCTTTGAAAAAAGGTTTCTTCACTCAATTATATTATGATTTATTTAGCAAAAAAAAATGTTACACAATTTACAATTCAAATATAAAAATTATCAGCTGAATCAAGGCATACTAAAATACATACAATACAAAAATTATAGCAACCGCCTAAAATTTGATGAAACTTTAATCCTCAATCAGTTATCAAAGAAGCGATGTGGCATTTGAAAACAATTCATTTTTCAGCTTACGTGTCCAGGCGATTTTTTTCAAAACATTGTTCAGTGCCTTTTTTTCATGTTCAAAAAAAGGCTACTTTTCTAACTTTTTATCTGCGACTTTTGATAAAAATGACTAGCACCATTCGAAAGAGGGGCAAAAAGTATATACTTCCTGAAAATCTCACAATTATTTAGCAAAATGACCAATTTTTGAAGAAATCATGAAAAATGGGACATTTTTGCCAAGTTCAAAATTTCATAGCTTGATTATCCTTTTTTAAATAGTTGTGAGATTTTCAGGTAGTACATGCTTTTTGCCCCTCTTTAGAATGGTACTAGTAATTTTTATCATAATCTACACTGAAAAAAGTTAAAAAAGTAGCCTATGTTGAGCATGAAAAAAGACACTAAACAATGTTTTGAAAAAAATCGCCAAGACATGTAAACTGACAAATGCTTCATCACTTCTCTGATAACTGATGCAGGGTTAAAGTCTCATCAAATTTTAGGCGGTTGCTATAATTTTTGCCGCTACTGTACATACGTTGCATATAAAAAAATAGTAAAAAACAATCATATTGAAAATGGAAAAAATAGAACGCTTCCCTTGAAAGCTTCGTGGAAAGTTTTTAGGGTTTTAACTATTCTTAGTGATTTTCTTCTCCTTTTTGACTTCTTTTCCGCTTTTAGTGGATATCAAAGTGGCATATCACTTTTTCAAGTGTTTTTACTTTAAACACTTTTTAAATTATTTTATCCTTCCTTGACTTTTTGATTTTCTGTTCTGAATAAAAGCCCTTTATTTTCAAAAAGGTATTTTTTTTTATTTTTTCGGGGTGTTTTAGTGGATTTTTTATGTTTCTGATGACTTTGAATACTTTTGTTGATGAAATTTACTCCACTTTGTAAAAGGTTTTTAATTATTTTATCAAATTTTTGTGACATTTTTTTGAGCTTTTTTTGGTTTTCATAGATTCCAATCAATTTTAATGTTTTATCCAAGATTTTAAATTGTTATACATTTGTCAATTCATTTTATCTCTATGTGTTTCCTTTTGCCGCAGAAAAAATAATGTTTCCACTATTCAGAAGATTTTAAGGGTCTTACTACTTCTGGTGATTTTTTTGTATAGGGCTTTAATCCCTCTGCTATAATAATTATTGATTTGCATTTTTGTCAAGATTTTGACAATAATTATAACTTTTGATGACCCTTCAAGAGGTTTATATTCCCGCTACCTTGACTTTTCGTTTTTTTTTTTTATTTTTTCAATGTTGACTACCTTCGGAGATTTTCTTTATAAGGTTTCCCTATAATGATATAATTTGATGAAAATATAATATGATAAACAGTAAACCTTACCTCTTAAAATACTGCCCTTGAAACATAATTAGCTTGTTTAGTTTACCAGGGGCGGACTTGGTTGTACATTTGAATGCTTAAATTTTCATCACCCTGTATGATAAAGACTTGAAAAAAATAAATTTAGATAGACTGAACTTTATGCTACAAAAAAGGTGTTTTTGTTCGTTATCGATAAAATGAACCGTTTCCGAAAAAATCATATTTTTATTGAATAAAACCTCGAAAAAAACCATGACGAAGTGGTGCCCTTGACGAAATTATTGAAAAAAATGTGAACCTACGTTTTTTCGAATTTTGCATTGTTTTTGAGATTAATTTTCATAAACATTTCGAGGAAAATATAGGTTTCAATTTTTTTTTTTTTCGTCAAGGACAGCACTGCATTATGGCTATTTTCGATGTTTTTTTCAATAAAAATATGTTTTTTCTCGAAAATGGTTCATTTTATCGATAATAAACAAGAGTACCTTTTCTTCAGTCTAATGTTCAAGGTATCAAAATGTATTATTTTCAACTCCTTATCATACAGGGTTTCAAAAATGTAAGCATGTACAACCTAGTCCGCCCCTGGTAAACTAAACAAGCTAATATTGTTTTAAGGGCAGTATTTCAAGAGGTAATGTTTACTGCTCATCATATCAAATTTTCATCAAATTATATTAAGTGGTTAAAAACATTAAAAAAAAAAAATATATATTTCCAGATGCGTCTTTTCGGGGCCCGTATCTCCGTAGAGACGGCCTCTACGAAAAAAGTCCACGAAAACTTGTCATCTTTTTTTCAATGTTCTATCTGAATCCGAGAGATCTCCCACATTTTTCCGGAACACCCTATATACAAGTTGTCTCGTAATGAGGTTGAAATATTTGAACAGTATATTCTACACTGGAAAAAAAATAGTTTGCAATCTAAACATGTTGACAAAAACGCTTTTTTTTTAAGATACCCTGTGTCAGAGTTCAATTTCTATTTATGTTTCATTTAAATAAATCCCATAATAATCATTATGATAATTGAACAAAAATCGGTGTCCAGGATATTTTTGACATAAGAAATTCAAATTTGACATCATTATAACTATGACTCTATCTTATATGTGGCGCCATCTACAAGTTTTTTGACTGTTTCAAATGATCATAATTTTTCTGCCCAACCCTGTATCTTAATTTTGAGTGAAAAAAAATTATTATAACCCTATCTCCGCATAGAAATGATACTCTAGTTAAAAGATACTAGGAGCAACCGTTTTCTAGATATTGAATAAATAAATGTCTTTATTTAGGTTCAGCTATAGAAAATACAATGATGTGAAAGTATAAGTGAGCTTAAAACTAAGAAATAATTGCATCTACATGTTTGAACTAAATTTGAATAACCAATGATTGTTTTATATTTATTATGCATTTTTCAAGAAAAGTTCATACATAAAAATAATAGCAATTGTTTTGAATAAGCCTCCAATTTTTTTTTTCAGGGCAAACAAACCTGCAGCTTCATAATGACCATTAGATAGTCATGACCAGACATAATTATCCATTCAATGCGTTTAGCGGACTGGCTTACTTATTTTAATCCCTATGTTTTCTTGAATATGTATTATAATATTTTTCTTCGTTTTGTCAAACTGTTGGAATATATTGAATGTTCATTTTTCTTTGAATGTATACTTTCACTTTATGATCAATTTCAAGGTACTGCATAATAATTTGGAAAGGTATTAGAAACAATGCTTCACAAATTTTGAAAGTTTGCCAAAACAAAGTTTTAAAAATTATACTGCGCAAAAACAATCTGTATCCTACAGCCGATCTATTTTCGGAGTTTGAAGTTTTGGATTCTAGAGGATTGTTTCTATGTGCAAGCCTTCTTTTTTATGAAAAAATTAAACATATCTTTGCAGAACTAAACCATCAATATAACACTCGGTCTAAGAAAAACAAAGATGTACAATCACATTTTATCACATTTACAAAGAAACATATTATTTTCTCTTCCAAAGACCCTTGCATTGCTACCCTCAAACCTGAAGATAAAAATTGAACAATATAGGTGCACCAAAAAGTTAAACTGCGAAATACAAAATTTCATCATTCATAACTATGACCACTTGAAGGTATTAATTGATTCGTGAAATTGTACAATGATACCTACATATCACACACGCTCGTCGCCCCTCTCTCGCTCTCTTTATTAAATTTTGTAGACATTTATATTTTGCTTTATTTTAGTGGGTGTAGAAGTACAGACCAATTAATGGCCTAGCGAGACTATACACCCCGTAGTTGACTAGTAGAACTTTCATTGTTATTTTAGAACTATAATTGTTATATTAAATGTTTAAATATGGTAATATATTGATTGATTGATTGATGATGTATAAGCAAACACTGTGAATAGAATATTAAGCAAACAAAATATTGGACCAATGTATTGCCATGTCTTCATTTTCTACTGCGCCAATATCAGTAGTAATTTTTTGGCCAATATATCTTGAATATTGTTCCAATATTGGCGCAAAAATTTGTGCTACTTGGGCATTGTATGAAAGTATCACACAATGACTTAAATTTTCTTGTTAATCATTTTATTCTTATTTTAAAAATTATTTTTCATTTTTTAGTTCGACCGCATGTTTTTTTAACTCCAAAGTCAACCCGCTCTCATTGGAAACCCCTGTTTATTGACGCTGACTAAAGCGATATCTTCATTGTATCATTTCAACAAGGAATCTAGCCCATCAAACTAACCAATGACAATGACCAAAGATATATAACAAGAAGTACCCATTAAGCAGCAAAACTACACATATAAATTTCTCAGGCAAGTTTTGAATAGCCATCGGATCGCAATAATCGCATAAGTCCTCGAATATATCATCGCAAGCGGCGAGCGATTGTATTTTGGCGATATCTTTATACGAACTCGGCCCAAGAATCTCCGTGAGACGTCAACAGTGGGGCGATTTACGACTCTTAACCCTTCTCGAATTAACTTACCCCCGATTATTGTCTTTTAGTATATCTGCATTTCCAAACCAATAAGCAGATGTGACTCTTTGCCTAATAACTTTATCCGCGCGATTCAGGGTTAAGGAACGGGTCTTAAGACCAAACGGATTTATGTAGTGGAATATTTTAGCTTATACCTTAGCAAATTTGAATTATTTGAGCTGGAAAAATACTGAAGCTGACGTTAATGTTGTCAATTTAGGATATTGTCATGAGACCAAAAACATGATGACACAACAACTTATCGCCAGTCTGATTCGATTAAATTTCCTGAGTGAATTGGGTTGGGTGTCGGAGACCGCACGTATGTCGTCTCGCATCATTTCAAAGTTAAAGACCGTTGAAGTGAAAGGGTTTAGTATATAGAGTGGTCAAACGTTCATAATTTGAGGGGGTATGATTGGCATCTTTTTGCAGAGCTTTTTTGTGACAAGGGGTGAGTAGTTTCAACAATTCTTCCCCATAACAATTAAGCAAACCATAACATTAGAACTGAATAAAACACATTTCCTGAGGCCTCGATTAAAAAAAAAACACACGAGAATTTGATTAGTATTTTTCACCAAAACAATCAATTTTAATTAATACAAGTGGTATGGGAACCATTTTTGCTTGTAAAAATGTCAACCACTATCCTGTATTAGTTACCAGAGTGACCATCCTTAGTGCTTTTTTTGATGATGATTTTGACAGTGGCCAAATTACTTTTGATGATATTTTGAACGCAAGGACATCTATTCTGTTAACATGAGTGACTTTTTCACGGAGATACCCGCGTTCTAGCGGTTACGGTATGAAAAGTTATACCATTTCAAGGGTTTTGGTTTGGTTCTTGTTAAAGAAGTGACCTAGTGTACCAATGTCAACTAATCTTGGATCGTTGAGGCTTGGATTGAAGCTGCGTTCTTGATATGACGGCGGCAGAAATCCATAGCGACGGTGAAACGTCTGAATTCAAGAATTGTCTTAGGCTTTGGGAATTCCTGTAGGGCTCTGATGCGTTCTGTCAGTGGTTGAGGGCCTCATCTGAGATTTGGCACCTCAGAAACTGGATACTTTATTTGTATTGACGCACTAACCGTTAAAAACCGATGTCAAGGTTCGTGTTCGTTTTGTTCAACTGAAGCGACGATGAGGTCAATGTATGAAAAGTCCATATCACCAACCACCTCATTTATAAACCGTTTGGACGTTCAAGCTGCGTTGCGGAGTGTGAGTGACTATGGAATTCGTACACACCAGATGGAGTTATCACTGCGGTCTTGGTGAGTGTGGTCAGAAAACTTTTTGGAAAAGTTCGAGATGTCGTGCTCTATGGTCTAATCTAAGTATGCAAGTGTTTTCATAGCCTTTGGCATTCAAGTGAACTCTTTGCCTCCACGAGGTCTTACTGGAGCGTCTTAGATGACTAGAAAAGAGTTTGCGGGGTGGGTTTTCTTAATTTCTGGGACTTACCCATATAACTTCACAAAGATATTTTTCCCCAGATTTCTGGCTATTGGATTCTTTTAGGAGAATAACACAGAACGTAGTTCCCTTAAAGGGACTAACGGTTTGGTTTTCTCACTCTCTGGGGCCTCACCGGTAAAACTTGTCAAGAGATAACTCATCCGAAGATCTGAGTAACGGGCACCCTTGGAGAGTATTGTACAGAAAGTAGGTGGTGTCTGAATCCTTTGGTGTACGGTGCCGTACTGTGACCCACTCTCGCGCCCACCACAATCAAGAACCCTTGAGGTCATGACATGTGACTAGTCCAGAAAATCTAGTAAAATGCTCGAGCGTATGGTCGGTAGACTAGTCTTGACTTCTGGCGTCTATTCTCCGAGAAAGGATACGCTGTTACGGTCCAGGAATCCGTAGTGTTACTGTCTGTTCATGGCTTTCCTGCGGTTACGTCATACTTTTCCGCCTCTCTCTTACACATTGAAAAAAAAATCACGTACGTCTGGACAAGAGTCTTTCTGATCAATTTGACAAATGTCACATGTGGAGCGATCAATCTACGACATACTGCCAAACGTCAAATACTGTGACGTGACCACAGGAAAGCCATGAACAGACTGTAGTTTATAAATTTTAGTTTAAATATGGTGGTATAACTGCGATTCAGATTATGGGTAAATGTATAGTTGTTGAGAATAATTAAGGTTGAAGAATTTTCAAGTGTGCCAATCATTAATTTTTCAATAGATTACGTGTAACAGTCACTCACTAACTAGCATTCGTCCAGCGATCATTTCGGAGAATCTCAGTTTATACGAGCCGAGATGAACTTGTCAATCTGGCATCGTTGTTTGGTCTTTTGAGTTCTCGTTTTTTTCTATCTAAAAAAAACTTGAGAGATTCAGTTAGAACACCGTGGTTAAACATTCCCAATTTCTTACTTTGCCGATCTCCTGAAGGATTTTCCGATTTTTCCAAGCTTTGGTGGCAGCTCTAGATTTAGTAGCTGTGCCAAGTACCCTTGTGCAGATTTTTGTTGATAAATCGTGGAAATTCCCCCAGTTTCAATCGAGACACCTGTTACTATCACTAAGTGTATGTTACTGTTACTGTCTATTACTGATTCTGTACTCGTACCGTTACATACTGCATTACGTGCTGTTGGTTAGTGTACTGTCTGTGACGTACTATCCATATCCTGTACATACTTCATATTTCTTCTGACCTATTTGCGACAACCCTGTCTCTGGCCCCTTTCGCACTCCAAGGTTAGGCCCCAACTACGAATAACTGGACAATTGAAAAGGATATGGAAGCAACCCTTACCTCCTTGATGACGTCACAGAAACAACCCTTATTTGGTGAGTCCTTTCTATTCAATCGTTTGGGAGACATCAAGCGACATCACGACCATCACCAATAATTATTCTATATTGTCCGGTACCCTCGTTGGTGTGATATTGTACATATATTTACCTAACGTTTTGAGCTATCATTATCAGCGTAACTTGATTTCCATTCACTTATGTTTTACTGTCTTACGTTTCAGTGTAACACTCCACACATAACCGGCACATTATTATTGCACTCAAGTCTGTAAACGCGTAGTTATCACTTCGCGGTATTTAACATCAACCACCGCCCCATTATTCAATTCAATTATGCAAGCATGACCTCACTTACTAAGTCTTCTTTTTAATCTCTTCATCTTATTTCCAATACAACCTTCATATTTGATTCGAACAGAATCCTTCGGAAAATAACATAATCATGCAAACAAAACTTTTTTCTTTAAATCCCAAATAGAACCTACATTATCTAATTTGTCCATCAAATGTGTTAGCTTGGCAACCTATGATATTATTTCAAAATTAATAAAGTGATTAGTGTTGCACAAGACTCTTGAAAATGTCTTGCAAGATCAAGACTCTTGCAAGAAATTCAAGACAAGACTTCCAAAATTTCTTGACTTGCACTGCAAGACAAGACAAGACTTTAATATGCAAGAAATTGCAAGAGTCTTGCAAGATTTCTTGAGTTCAAGATTTCTTGAAAGCTGACAATGATAAATTTTTGAAAGTGATAATTGAGTCTTTGCGCAAGTTAACAGGAGCATCTGAAATAGTCCAGCGTTGCCAAATGCCAAATGTAAAGTCCAACGTCAAATAAATGTAATCTATGCAACCAAGATAGCGACATGAAGCATTTGCTATGGTTTGCATCTAGTTCTGTGTATCATGGTTTGAATTCTTGTTATTTGATGGTCGTGAAATTTAGCCCAGAGTATAATTTTTTTCTTTCTAATGTATGGCATATAGTAGTTCCGTGCAATAATTCTTCTAAAGTTTTTCAACGAGTTATGGAACTTTTTCGAAATAGCCTTATTTCAACGAAATAGATCAAATTGTCAATTGTCAACACCTTTACCTACTCGACAAAACTTAACTTAAATTTTGCTGTTTAACGTTAAAGATTTATAAAAAACAGGGTGGTCATTTTATGTTGATGAAATTTTGATTTGATGTAACCTTTTTATTTTAAGAAATAGAACGACAAACCAAAAAACACACTATTGACCTTTTCAGTTTTTCTTGAGTAGAAAATAACCAAAAGGCTGCCATTTTGGAAAGGATACGAACACCAAGTTCGGTTTTTTAAAGTGGAACAACATTGATAAATGCATATATCAACCTCTATTTTATTCTGATATCAATCAACTATCAGTTTCCTCGACATATGCAATTAGAACATAATTTTGAAGGGGTAGACAAGAGGTGAAATGGACCAAAGATTGAAAGATACAACAAAAAGTTATTCTTGATAAAAGTTTTTGCTTGGTCTAAAAATAGGAGCTACGATGAGAAAATTGATTTTTATTGTACAGGGCGTCTCAAAAATGTAAAAACATAAAATTAAACAAGAGCAAACAGTCATTTTTTGGTCTTTTAACGTGAAATGATAAATAAAAAACTTGCTCCAAATTTAGTCAAAACCCTTATTCCAAACTTACTGAAAAAAATTTCAATTTGTAATTTTTTTTTTAAAATAAATAGTTTTGTGAGTCCCCATTTTACCACGTACAAATTATTAATTTTATACCTGCAATGATTACCTGTTGTTGTTGTAGGTATAAAAGTTATACTGGAAGTAGTAAAATGCTGACTTGCAAAATTGTTCAATTTTTAAGGAATTTTCATAGATCCAAATTCCTGCAGTAAGTTTGGAATCAGGGTTTTAACTAAATTTGGAGAAAGTTTTTATTTATCATTTCACGTTAAAAGACCAAAAAATGACTGTTTGCTCTTGTTTAATTTTATGTTTTTACATTTTTGAGACGCCCTGTACAATAAAAATCAATTTTATCATCGTAGCTCCTATTTTAAGACCAAGCAAAAACTTTTATCAAGAATAACTTTTTGTCGTATCTTTCAATTTTTGGTCCATTTCACCTCTTGTCTACCCCATCCGTGGACATACTGTAGACAAAGAATAGAATTATTCTTTGATATCGATATATAAAGTGTCATATCATTGAGATTAGAATAAAATGGGCTTCCTTCGAGCATGGAGGTATAAATATACACAGAGGGTGTTCCATATTTTAATAAACAGAACTTGTCCCGTTAAGATTTTTTTGCTAAAATTCACTTTTTTGTTAGGATATAAAATCTTAACTAATAATATGTATAAGACAAGAAATTTCAAAAGTCTTGCAAGACAAGACAAGACTTTAGTATGCAAGACTTGTGCAAGACAAGACTTTGGAAATTTCTTGTCTTGAATTTCAAGACAAGACAAGAAACTAGTTTTCAAGACAAGAGTTCTTGTCTTGTGCAACACTAAAAGTGATTTTCCAGCTTTTGTTGTAAATTTCCAAGAATTTACTTCGATAATCACCTTCTTCGGACTAGCTCGAACACAAAAAAAAAGAATTAGCTAAATCGGTTGCGCCTTGATTAATCCGCGTTCGAACATTTTTCGGGGTCATTTTTATATTAGTATGTAGATATATGTATAGATTTAGTGTATATTTAACTGAATAATTACGCATCTTGTCTCGATTGAGAAGGTATTTCATATAAAAACCCGCGTCATTTGCTTATCGATCTACTTATTTGTCAGTTATGTTTGGCGCTAAACTGGATTTTGAAGTGTGAGGTTGGGTTTTACTTGTGTTGGTCAAGTTATATCGATATCGACAAATGAGATCGAAGAGGGTACATATTTCCTAGGTTGTAAATAAATGGTATTTTCTAGGTAATTCTGATATTTGATGTACGCAGCAGTTTTCCTGTTTTCTTCCAAATTGAAGTCGCAACAACGGTTTCTTGATCGTGCTTCTAGCCACCGCCACTCTCCGCACGAGTTAGCAACGTTGATCAATCTCCACCATCATAATGAAAGGGTTAGGAAAACCCCTGTATTTCTTTTTCTTCTTGCTTCTGTTTTCTTTATTTTGTTACAACCCTATCCTAAACCTAGCTTGGCCAAAAGATCATCCTTATGGAGAGAGGTTTGTTGGCAGCCTTCCTTAGAACTAAGTGGATAAACCCCCTAAGAAAGTCCTTTCCGTCAACAAGTGCAACAAATAAACGAATACTTTGGGTAAAACTGGGTCCCACTAGAAGGCTTCCAGTGCCCTTTCTTTCGGAGTTGACCTCGCAGGGGTAGAACTCTTGCGGATAGCAGTGGAACGCGGGATTCCGTTCTTGCGTGCATTCCCTTAAATTGAGTTGGTAATCCTGAGTCGTCATTTGAGGTGTCGAAGTCCGCATGGACCACTAGAATCAAGACGAACTCTTGCCGCACCACTTTCAACCCATGAGGATTCGGAAAGTAGTCGCTTGAGGTGTCGGGGATAAGGGTTACCTAGTATCCGAGACTAGCTTTCTGCTTGGTTAGGTAGAAATACCATCATCCAAATGGTGCCCCTGACATAGTACGTGAATGAGATGTCATATTGTTTTTTTTGGATGGACTGCCCAGTACTTGTTGTTGTCTTTGTTGATTGAAAAGATTTTTTGGAGCAGGTGCCATGAACAAGATTTTGTGAGCATCCGGTTGAGTTGTATGGTACAGCCTTTCTCCAGCTTTATCAGAAGTCCATAATGATGTATGAGGTCTGTGCCCATGATAGGAAGATCCATTTGATAGATCGTCGTAAACCGATCTGAAATGTCAAGATTCTTTTGCCATAGAATGACAAAGATGTCCGCGCCGGTATTCGGGTGCTTCTTGGCCTAGGTGGTGCGTTATTTCGTTAAAGAATGCGACTGCCACGAGATCGATAACGAGTCTGTATTCTGTGTATCGTCCGGAATACACCCTTAATTATGCGATACATAGCTTGCGCTTCTCAGTGACAAAATATATAAGTCGTGCTATAGCTGCATGGAATCTTGAATGTCACTGGGAAATCGTCGACTAGCAAAACGTGATTCAATTCGGACCTTCTTGTCTCAAAATGATGGAAGTTCTACGCGTTCCATTGCAAGTAGGTTCCGGCAATCCAAAGTGTTCAGACTCTTGCTGGAGCGTCGAGAGATCATTGATTGGATTAACACTTCGGAACTACTTTCTTTGCACGTCTTATGTCCTCACTCACTGATTGTTCAAGGTTCACGATCGCGATCACATCAGGATAAATATAAAAATAACGATAAAAATAACTACCTATTTGAAGAGACGGATACAGATCATAATGGAATTGGATACAACAGATAAAAACGCTTTTACCGTGCCTTCACCTCAGGCGGTATTCTCACAAGGCTATTTGTGACAGGTTGAATTGCTGGCCCACCACTGATTTTTTTATCTTGGTGATAACGCTGTAGAAAGCTACACCAGTGTTAATGTGGTGGTGAGCCTTTGATCCGGGGATCTGTATAAGTGAGTGAATTTAGCAATTACAGAATTTCTCTTCTTTTTGATTTTATCAACTTTGCTTATCTTGAAAACCTTATCCTTGTCGAATGAAATGTGGTATTTCATGTTGACATCAATAAGGATATTTTTTTTACTTTTGTTTCGGGTCTAGTAAATCTGAAAAAATGAAATATCTGAAAATGTTGTTAACCTATTTAAGCTTTTTGCTCAAAGCACCATTATCAGCAGTCCTGTTTTCCACAACTTATGAGATTATGACATGCACATTGATATAGAAACAACTTCTCACCCCAACCCGAGCAATCCAACTACAGGAAACTGTTTGCGGATTCAATAATTGCCAATAAGTGTGTAAATTACGTCCTCGCAGTAATTGTGCCATTTAACTAAACGTTCTAGCAAGATCATAAACACCATTCAGCACACAAGGCGCCATTTCCAAGCCCTATTCTCCGCACTCTGTATACTTGGTGTTCACTTAAATCCCTTCGGATGACACATGATGTAAGACTTAACTTGGAACAGTCAACATTCCTATCTGGGATAGGCTTTATATATTGGCTAATTTCGACGTGATAAACTTAGCAACATTTGGTTGAGCACAATTACTATTATTGCTGTGGTTAATCGGTTCAGCAGCAGCGACCCATAATGTAAATGATTGTATACTTCTCCAAGATCTCCATTTCCATTTCTTTATAATAAGGATAACGATAGTGCGGCAGGTGAAGAAACAATCCAATGCATTGCACAGGTCTCTCACGTTTCCTATCTTAATTTCTCCATTCGGATCCTAAAGATAAACCAAACCACCCTATTTCGGAAATAAAACTAACAATAGTCGTATCTTCGTGTTAATGTCGTCCAATATTCTTTCGAAGGGCTTTACCTGAGAAACGTTATTGTGAGTGAAGAGACATCCAAGGGTCTGAAATGTGACAGTAACAGCAGAATGGGGATGAAGACTTACGATATACCACTTGCTCTGCAGGAATTTAGATGAATCTGATTAGCGTTTATTGATATTTTAGGATTGCCATGTTGGAATTGGATGTCATAAACCGATAGATGATGAGCAACTCAAAGTTATGTTTGTTGACATTTTTCTTCTTCAGCAGCTGCACGAAGCAGACAGTTCAGAAACCGTGTGAAGTGAAAACACTCTTTCCCATACATGTTGAGCACGCAGTGACGACATGCGCGAGTCTGTTAAAATTCCGTCCAGAATGATCATAATATATTGTGTGTTCTGGTATCATGGTGGTAAACAATACAACAAGAATTCAAGAAATCAAGTCAAAGATTATTTTTTTTTTTATTGACTATGAATACTTCTTACTACCCAATCAAAATTAAATTTTGTACAAAAATTCCGCTGGTTAATCTCTAACGTTCTACAACGAAGTTACCAAATTTTCGGATTCCTTCTACCGTTGTTTAAGAATTTTCTGATTCATTTTCCCGTTATTTATCGAGTAATTCACTTTTTTCGCTTATTCATCTGTTAAAAGAACTCGTATTTTTTGTCCATGTCTGCCGTATATTCATTAATAATCTAATAATCTACTGCTCAATTGCTACCCAAAACAGTTAATCTTGGTTTTGCATCGAAACCAGGATAAGGTTTGGCAGTTGCTCGACGACGAGAGTACGCGTTACTTTTTTTTCTACCGACCCGTTTCGGAATGTTCAATCCCGTTTTTCTGTTTGTAATTCTTTTACCAGGAGTTGGGACTTTTTTTCACCCGTTCTTATTTCTAATTTTTGCTGAAATTTTCTCTAGTCAAACCACGTTGTAATAAAGTAAGTAGCCGGGTAGAAAAAACATGACTATCCGAGTCATAAGTTGCTGGTGAGTTTTCTTGGGACAGATTTTGTTTCCTTCAGCATTATGATCAGAAGAAATCAGGTCTATTTTTGGGGATTTTTTGTTGTCAAAAGACATCTAGGACTTTTTTTAACGCAGTAGTTTTTTTATTTAACATTCTTGGGATAGTTCCGAGAAATATTAGGAAGAGGCTTCTGGAGTTGCTAGCCGTACCTGTAACGTTTTTATTCGCAGCCCAAAACCAGAAAGTCAATGTCTCAGAGGGATACCTTCAACATTTCTCATGCCTCTCTCTACCAACCTTGTCAGGATGCAAACTGACCCCTTCGCGTCGATTTTTTGTGTCATTCTCTCTCTACGCCGTCGAAAAATGTCCTTTTTTATCACCGCTCTTCTTCTGTTGAATCTCTGCTGCTGTGCAAACACATCGGTTTTTATTACACACATTGTTCTCCCACACTTATTTTACTGATAATTTCCTATTGTCAAATTACTTTTTTATTTGCTGTCATTTTGAATTTCCCCCGAGAGAGCTTGACATGCTTTTTTTTATTGTTTTTATGTACTTGCTGGTTGGAAACCAGTCAACTGTAAATGACTACCTTCTGGGTCCCCTACCAGGTAAATACAGAAGATGGCGTCCGAGTTGTGGAAATTACAATTTTCCTCTCCCCGTAAATTGCCAGAAATTTTCCGGGATGCGTCTCAGTTCTGTTGAAAAATGTCTTCTCTATTTTGTCTCAACAGATCCCTCAAAAAAAAATAAGCCGTCTTCTGGATAAGGAACGATCAAAAATATAGGTGCTTCTTAAAGAAGTCAATAAATCTAACCCTTTGACTGAAAATCGACATTTAAATGGCTCATGTGAAAAAGATTGGATCAAATGACAAGATAACAAAGAAAAAACAACACAAGAACAACAAGAAACATTGCAAAAATAACAAAAACCATGCAAAACAACAAACACATCAATAGAAACAATACAAAGACAACAACTGAAAACAAGTTAATATTTTTGTTGTTTACGTTGTTTTCGTTTTGTTTTCTCTTTGCTATCATGTCATCCAAAGCAATCGCCTTTCACATGAGTTGATTTAATGTTATTCCAAACGGTGAGATTTATCGACTGTCGAGACAAAAAGATATGCGAGATATGAAGTTTGGATTTTGATTAAAGCGCCCTCTAGAAGCAGAGTAGAGAATCTTTTTTTTCGGCATAACGTTACAGGTGAACAAGCTGAAACTTTCTATCAAATTTTATTTTGATTAGATAAGAACTATCCGGAATATTTCAATAACAAAAAAAAATTATTCTTGACTGTCTGTGGATCAAATTTTTGTTACATGATTTATCACCAATATCACATACAATAAGCCCCCTAGCTTTCCTGATGTTACCACGAGACACCCTGCATAGATACAAAGTGTGTATCATCTCCCATCAAGTTATGAAAAAACAATACAATTTTCGTAATTCGGATTTGAAGCGAAATACTTCAGATCAGATTCGTTTTTCTGTATTCAAGTTCAATTAGGACCAGAAAATTTACAAAAAGTATTTGCAATAATCAATTCTCATTTAATATTTCATCTTAAATACATTTCCTTAAATTGCATTCCCTCTTTCTCAAGCGTCTTTTTTGATACCATCCATGGTATCCAATATATCATGTTGCGGTAAACTAGATCAATTTACCGTAGCCGTACGATTTCTCAATTATGTCAACTTCATTATTAAATTCTCTTTATTTCAACGTGCACATATTGAAAATACCGCCCATCAAATCATCATCTGTCGATGCGTACAACAGAGCGAATCAATGGTGACCACCTTTATACAGGACATGTCGTCAGATCGGAATAGATTTGAAAATCAGGAACCACTCCTAATCGCCAATAATTATTGTCCTTCGCAGTTGACTGATTGGTACAGAGGGCAATTGCACCACAAAATACCAGAAGCGCTCTTGACAATGAACAGCGCTTCTGGTATGTTTCGAATTTTGGGTTATGGTGATTTGTTGATGTAAGGAAATCAGTTTCAACATTTTTTTTGAGTCATTACTTGTTAATCGATCATAATGTCATGTACTGAAGTGGTTGTACCCCCAAACTAGTCATATAGTACCATGTGAATCGAGTTTTGGGACCAATGAAATTTGTTAAAATATAGAATGATGCACGATGAATCAACTCCCCCTTCAGCATGGTTAACATTATCTACAACTCTCTCTTCTCTCGAAACCATGTAACTGATAAGTAACCCTTTTGTGGAAGAAGCCGTGAGATCCTTTGTCCTTTTTATTTTTGTTGAATGCATGTTTATCAGCTTTTGTTTAGGTAAACAAATTGTTTAAATAATCTCATCTAATTTTTCTTGTTGAACAAGCCGATGTTGACATGAGTAAAAGGTTGTAAGATCTAATAAAATGTATACAAGATTGAAGTTGAAACATGACAATTTGTAAACCTCTAATTTCAAATACAACTCAGAAACTGCGGTCTTGATCTATAAAACGCCATTTTCCTCATTTACCAGACACTCAAAACCAGTTTTTACACTTTCTTCACTTATATCTCCGATTTCAACATTCTCCTCTAGTTCCAAAGTCCATAATAGCAAAGTGTGTATCATCACCAATCAAGTTATGCACACACAGCAATTTTCACCTTGTCTGTACGCCAGATAGGAATAATAATGATCACAGACACAATCATAGATCATCCAGTTTCAGGTAATCCATAAATTCAAGCCGCTTAGAGATTAATCGGCCGTAATATCAGTTTACACCTAGACTTGCCAACATTCACTGGTCAGATTGGCTTGGTATGAGAAATGGTAAATAGGGTTACTGTTGGTTGGGCCTGAAATCAATGATTTGAGTGTCGAAGTGTGAAGGGTTTATCAGGGCATTTTTTTCAAATCTCCTTTGGAAGATACAAAAGATAAAATAAAAATCATGAGGACATCAGTCACACAGAGAAGTTTGGTAACCAAATAGACGGCCAAGAATTGATCCCTATAGTTGTCAATTCCCAGTTGAAGAAGAGATTTCGGTCGTGAAATAATAATTGTGATGAAAAAAATTGTATAGTGGCGTACTTATGACGTCACTCGGCGTGCCATGGTGGTTGGACTCAAGGTAGAACCAGTCTTTCCATCACAATTCATATTGTCTCCAATGTACAATCATAGCTGCTGTATCAGTGACTTCACGCAGCTCAATTGCCCTATCGTAAACATTAGCCAACTGAAAACTCCCCAATGAAAACTCTCCAAAGTCTCATAATTTTTTGGAACAAAACTTTAAAGCCCTGTAACAATGTCTTTGTGTTTTATATATATTATATCGAGCGCGATCGAACAGGGGTTCCCACAGGACACCTCTAGGCGAATGTAGCGATAGCGCAGTATATGAGGTCCGTTAGACTGGACATAGTTTAAGCCGTCTCATAAACCAGGACGCTATCTGGACATCAAGCGGGAACAGTTTTGCTCCTGCTAGTGGCCGTGATCCCCGAGGTAAACATCGTAATTCCTGCGAAAACGTTACAGTTCGTATCGGTTCCTGCGGGTAGTTGGGACATAACTTGTCCGCTTGTCCGCTCTAAGCCAAATGGCTCGTTTTTTATGAACAAATGAGACATTTGCTAAAATTGAGGAGGTGGAAATACACAAATGTAAAAGAACAAAATCCCATCACCATCTCCTGATCCAAACGAGAGTTTACGGCGTTGGGAATTAAAGGCAATTAGAAGGTCGGACATTAAAATTGCGCCAATATTTTTATTAAAAAACCGTCGGCCATACAAAATAATGGCGGACGTTATTAAGAGACGGGCCGGACGTAACTGTATTTTATTTTTATTGAAATTGAGTTTCTGCAACGGCCGAACGGCTGCCACAGCCAAGTTGTGCCAGTTAAACAGCCCGTTTGTCCGTCGTCCTAATTAAACTATATTGTATTGCCGAATGCGGACTTCCATACACGCCCTAACAAGTAAATATGTTTAATATTCGGAATTCTCATCCAGACCGCGGATAATCCCCAACACACAACCTGGTCGGCAGATTCTGAATGAAACACTGCTAATGATTATCTTTCAGGAAAAAAACCTTTTATTAAGATAGCCTTTTGCTTTTACATCGAGTTTGTAGCTTTTAGAACTGCTGCGGTAGTTAGCTCTGAATGTTCTAAAACCTCCTCCTCCAAGGGTGAGTATTTACTGCAAAGGGTAACTGGCTGGCAAACTAAGTAGGACTACATAAATGTTTCCTAAGAAATCGAGGTTCTCCAAGATTCTTGATCACCCCCTGGACTTCATGGAAACTTCCTATTGACGTCCAAGAGAAGAGCTTCTGGTTGCTATTAGTTTCCACATAAAGTCCAGGATCATCACCATATTCTGCCCAACCACCTTCTTACAGTGCACATTTTTTATGAAAAAGGTGGATTGAGATATAGTGCGCTTCTCCAGAGAGCAACCACTAGACACTAGGTCAAACGCTATAATCTCTCTTAACACAATTTGACCAGCTATGATAGACCGCCAGTTTGGCACCAATCCAAAACCAAATCCGCATCATCACTCTGTACGGCAAACTTCAAACAGTTCCAATACGAAATCCTGATTGAAACTCATGTAACAACATAAATCACATATATCCAACCCAATCTCTATATTTATGTTGAAAGTTGCATGAGCTAGACCAGGACGAATCAAATAAAAATTGGAGTTTATTGATTGAGCTGCCAATATTATACGTTGCGATCGGACTTAACTTATTTGCCCTAAGCTGTGTGTCCGCAAACTGGAGATTTTTCCAACTATTGTTCAGGAGTTATGGCCAGATATGCTGGGAATTTAGTGAGATTGGGTTGCGGAGAGAATGAGCTGGAGATGGAGAGGTGCATTACGGTCAGAGTAATGTTTTGTTGCAGTTGTTGTGAATTTTTGTAGTTTCATAACTTCCATCCAGAGGTTCTACTCTGGGAACTTCATCAAAAAAGAGATTTGCGTTTAACCTCTCTTCTAATTCTTTCAAGCCATCTCTGGGATCATTGTTTCACTATTTCAAGTCAAAATTGGCACATGGAGATGGAAGAAGCAATACAGAACTACTGCTACTCTGACCACTTCATTAAAAAAGAAATTGGCCTCTTCAATTCTGACATCATGTTTTCACCATTTTTAGTTGAAATGGACACATAGAGATGGAAGAAACAACTTTACCCAGAACTTCTGCTGCTCTCGCCTTTTCATAAGAAAATAAATTGTCATCCAGCTCTCTTCTAGCTCTAACAATGCCTACATTAGCAACTTTCATAGCTCTGCTGCCGCAGAAATCTTCAACTTCATCAATTCATGAGCTGTTCCTAGTCCAATAGCATGGACTCCACTTGGACAACCAGGTGAAGTTCCTTGTAACTTCCATAGACAAGATTTTTTGAGATTTTTTGGTAAGACCCCAAGGATCCTCATTGGAGAAGATTGTAGTATTCCGTTTCTACTCAACAAACTCCTAGACAATCAACACCTTGTAATAAAGCAATGAATAAATGACTTCGTAATGTGTTGCAAACAACTGTATGCGGGCTTAAATCGTCACGGAACTCCCCGCAGTAAGCCGCTGCTCTTTGATGTGGAGACGCATGGTGAAATGCGGACGACAGTCTGTGGTCATCCTCACATCTCGTCCACAAACAGAATATTACTGGGTCTATTGTCAAGTTTCATTTCTACCTTTTCTGATTATTTGGGAACATAGAGAATGTTAGAACCAGAGGCGGTGGATGGAATTTTAATGTCTAAAATTAGATTTTGAATTAGCAATAGATCTATTGGTCGGAGACACGAATTCTTCTACAATAAGAAGACTAAAAATTCTTTATTCCTTATTGGGTAAGTGAATTCAATAATTGTTTTTAATGAATGGTTTTTCTTTGCCATTTTTTGAAATCCTTTAGGGCCAATCGTGAGAAATGGTAACGATTTTTGAAGAATATATTTCAAAATTATTCATAAAAAGAATACATGAAAATTATAAGTTTTTGTATGTCTAGCGGTTCATTCTCAGTTTGACCTGTCAGAATATACACAGAGAAACATGTTAATTTATATCAAGGGGAAAAAAGGAATCTTTTTGCCATTTTTCCTTTTGCTACATAAATATATTAGTATATTTTGGTTTTATTTTTCTTATCATTTATAAGAGATTTTCTTTCTTTTGTGTTTTTTAATTTACTACTGCGAATTCATTTTTCCTTGGAAATATTCATTCTCAAGTAAATTTTTATCAGGTTAGGTCAAGTATTTTTGTTTTATTTTTTATCAACTTGGTTTCTTTATCTTGCTAAATTTATTCTTTGTCGGTATTTTTTTTCATTTTTATATAATTATATAATAATTATTTTTTTTATTATTTGAATGGTTTTAATTTTTCACGCTTCCTGTGTTACAACCTAACTTTCAAGTACAGAATTTTAGATTTTTCCGAGGACTCTTCTTTTCATTTGTTCTTATATGAACTTATCCTTTGTCATCATTTTTTTTCTGTATTTTTTTTATTCCTTCTTCGATAGAGATTTTTATGAAATTATTATTTTTCAGTTTGATTCAATTATCTACTGTTATGTTTCGTTTTTTTTTTGTTGGCCAGTGTACCTTCCCTTGTCCTCAACTGTTCATATTACACAAAAAAAATGTTTTACACAGAAACGTGGTTTTTCCTGACCTCTATTTTGAGAGGAAATTTGTATATACAGAATGGTAACAAATTACCGGTGCATGGTTAAAATTCAGTTTTTTAGATGGGACCCTTTATTTTTTGATACATTTTCGAATTCTGAGAAAACTCATAAGCAGTGTTTGTAATGTAATGAGAATATAGACGAATAGTACTGCGAAATGCAATAATATCAGTAATAAAAAGTGATAAAAAAAACAATCGAATGGGCATAGCTCTGAGAATAATTTGAGAATAATTTCACCAGTCGCTAATGGAACCCAAACTGATCGTCAAATAGTACAGCATAAGCAATTTGCATACATTTCCGAATTATTTGGAGTTCTATAATAGATGTTCGTAGGTATTCTACCCAATAAAAAAAGGTATCATTTTTCAAAATACTCAAATTGTACGAAATAAACAAAAAAAAGCAAACTTCGCTAATTCCCGAGAAAGGGTTGTGGCTTAGCTACTACTCGTGACGTCATCATCTTTGCAATTGAGTCTACCAGTCGATCCTTTAAAGCCTACGACCTTATAAACCGCTCTACATCATTTTAGTCGATTGACACTATTGACAGTGACGACAGATGTTTGTAGAATTGTTAAAGTAAGTTTTGATGTTTTGTTTGAGTTTGAATAAATAAAGGCATTTCATCCAAGATTGAAGGCGGCGCCGGTTTATAGGATCAAATAGAATGGGATCTTTAGTTCCATAATATGAAAACACAGCACATTAACACTCAGCTTATTGGCATCACACCAATAATACCTACAAAGTTGACATTTTGCTGCAGATAATAACAGTCCTCAGAGGCATTGATTCTCCAGAAAATCTTGGAATCAGTGGCATGAGCTAATTCATGAGAACAAATGCTGCTCACAAGATCATCCACAATTTAGTTGAAAACACGAAGTCCTAGATTGGAATCTTGCGGTACGCCTGAAGTTGGAGGTGAAACATGACCTTAATCCATCGATCTCATTATATTCCTTCCAGTCTATGAGGTATGGATTAAGCAGTTTACGAGCATCTGTGAAAATCCAAATAAATTGAACACTATATCCAGTAATACAAAATGGTCAATCTGGTCAAAGGCCTTGCTAAAATCCTTATAAATTGCAAGCTGACCTCTTCCATTAAGCACCGTATAAAGCTGATGGGAGAATGAACAAAGATTTCTAACACCAGATCTTCCTGAGAAAAATCCATACTGGTCAAGAGAAAAACGATTTCAAACTCTGGAAAAAATGGTCACTATGGAAAATGGTTTCAGATGGTTTGGAGAAATCACACAGTATTCGGTGGTTTTGAATCAAGCTAGGACCACCCTTCCTAAGCACAGGACACCCTCTTGCAGTTTTCCATATATCGAGAAATACGATTATTAGATTGAAGATAATATGGCACAAAGGTGTAGAAAATACATGTGCGCAATAAAGCAGGGTATACACTATTCAGACCTGCGGTTGCTTCATTCTTTAGAGATTCACGAGCTGTGCATCTTTGAACCCAGTTCAACGTTGAATCATCGTTGAGAAACTGGGCCTAAAAGTACATGAATGGGTTTTCCTTTTGATTTCTTCACCCACTTGTTAATTGAAAAAATCAGATACCAAATGAAAGTATAAAGTCTACAGAGTAAGCAAATGATTGGTTGCCTAGTATTCTTTGGTCATAACTATCATGTTGCCAGATATAGAAGTAAGTTGAGTGATTTGCACTCATCCTCATCTGTTTATTCAATCAACATATCAAATCAAAGAAAATTTCGTCAGGAACGTGGTGGTATAAGGTTGCCGGAGGAAAATCGGATACAGTTGCCGGGCTTTGAAAAGTGACAGTTTCAATTTGGTGAATATGGGCACCAGAGACTGCGCATGAAATTGAAAAGAAGAGCATTTTTTCAAGCAACTGGCATGAGACTTTGAATCGAAATATATTTACAAGACAAATTAGACATTATTATACAGTTATGACCAAACAAAAAATACTAGGCAACCTATCGTTTGCATATTCTGTAGACTCCGTACTTTCAATTGGTATCTGATTTTTTCAATAAACAAGTGGATGAAGAAATTCAAAAAAGCCCATTCTTGTACTGTTAATTATTATTCATAGACTGAACCAGAATTTTTTAGGCAACCACCTCACGATACAATTTCTGATATAACAAATTTTATACAAAATACTTTTCTTCAAAGGAACAGATGGGATGAAGGTCGTCTCCTTATCGTATTTTAGACTATGCGTAGTCTTCTCACATTCTGATAAAAGATCGACAGATCCTGACTGTGACTCCATATTAGTTTTTTGTTTCGATGGCTGGTACACCATCAGAGAACTTCAGGATTGTCCTCATCGTCGCCACTCCGTCATTTTAGTTCTTTCTTAAGGGGATTCATCCGCTCGTAAAAGCACTGCCAGCAAGATAACGAGCTAACGTGATGAAAACAGACAGTAGGTATTCATCACGCCGGCAACCAAACTAAGTCAACATTACGCCTCAAAAGAGATGAGTATAGATTTTGTTCGAAGACGGTGGCAATTAATTGTGAATTACATGAGATTTTGTGGGAGGTATTACTAATTTCTGCTTGGTTATATCAAACGGAGATTGTCAGAAATGATCTCAGAAAGGTTCATTTAATTTTTTTTTTATTTAACGGTTTATACGTCTCTCACAAGGTGGCGGAATATGTGGATTCTTCGTATTTTTTGATCATTGCCCAGTTTGATACCTTACCTACCTGATAAAACTTGAATTGCTCCAAAAAGTGATGTGAAAAAAATGGCGCATTCCAGAAAGAATGCTTGCGTTGAGTAAAATTCCAGACCGGATGAATCCCCTTAACCTCGTGCCGATTTCGGGCGGTGAATTAAACAAGATTGTATAATACTGTCTTTATTCAGCGATCAAACTGATGACTATTGTATTCGCACGTCGGTGCACACAGAATTCCTTAACCGTCTTGAATGTCAATTGTCTGCCGGACTAACATCAGTGTGATGGGAGTGGCTGAGGTGTTTGGTCGTGCGAAAGGGTCTGTCAGTTCTTGAGCGTGCGAATAGAATATTTTGATGACGCCACATCACCTCCCTGGAGTGTGTGAAGAATCTTCTTGAAAACGAGCTGGAAAGGACATGCCATCCGGAACGGGAGGTGTAAGTTTTCTTGCGAAGGAGAACTGGAAGCAGGAAGCGTAGCAGGGGTTGAAGACACAGCATCTCGGTAAGGCGTCGAGGGATCTGCAGCAGGATCAGGCTCAATATCTTGGGCTACGAGGTAGGCGGGCTTAAGGCGGTCTAAGGATTCAGTCACAGATTCACCACGAATGCGGAGAGTGCAGGTCTTATCTGTGCGGCTGATAACTGGATGAGGACCTGTGTAAGGAGGCTCAAGAGCACCTCGTACGGTATCGTCATGAAGAAATGCGTGAACGGCAACGACTGGAACCTGGGGGGACACCTCCATAATGCGATCTGCGATATCAGCCAATTGTTCCAATAGAAGTGCCATTTGCGATTGTAGAATTCCTTGAACTAAAGAGGGGAGTCGCTGTATACAGAGCTGTCGAAGGAGTAAGCTCTCGATGTTGCTACTGCCAGCAAGTACAAATTGAGTAGAGACTGAGAGGGTTTTGTGTTGCCTAGCTCCTTCGCCATAAGCCATTGCAGAACTTTCTGTTCTTCGGACAGTGAAATGGCCGTCTTTCATAAGTTTAGTCCTCAATTTATTATATCGCTCAACTGGAGGTGGATTAACGAGAATTTCGTGTTGTGCAACGACATAATTATATTTTGTGTGATTATGCGTAAAAAGCAGTCCAAACTAACCCAATGGTAAATTGTGCCTCAACTTGAGCGGAGCAGACTTCAGATTTATTGGCCCCAAAAGGTGGAAAACGAACGGCAGTGCGAAACACGGTTTGAGCTGTTTCTGCAACTGTGTCACCAGCTTGTTGGGGTGCGTCTTATTGCACAAATACCTGATCTGCAGCGGGTTGTTGCTGTAGCTGCTGGTGTAGAGCTCGTAGAGCTGATGCTTTCTCGGCTTGTAAGTGATGACATTTTGTATTAAAGAAGCAATACAGCACAATGAGTCACAATCACGACAAAAACAGCCGATGGATTGTTCCGGACACAAAAAACGATGTTTCACGAATCCAGTCCACTGCTGCACGAAATAGTTTCCTATCACGTATCAAGTCTGGGTCACCAATGTGGCGATTTCGGGTTGTGAATTAGATACGTTTGTATAATAATGTCTATATTTAGCAATCCAACTAATAATTATTGTATTCGCAAACTCGCACGTGTGCACCGAACAGAACTTCACAACCGTCTTGAATGTCACTTGTCTGCCGGACTGACATCAGTGTCATGGGAGATGCTGAGGTGCTTGGCTGTGCGAAAGCGTTCGTCAGTTCTTTGGTGACGTCACAACCTTATGAAGTTCGTTTTGTGTATTGGAGTAAGATCAGACACATCAAATTTGCGCTGGCGACATTTCAAGAAACAATGAACAGACATGGTTCCTGGTTTAAAATGAGATTCTGTTTGTTGTTTTATTCATTTGCAATGGTTCTACTACTTCTACCAGAGAAACGACAAATTGTCATTACTAGATATCCATGCGACTCCACGTGGATTCGATTACAGTGACTCGATAAACTACAGTGACGCCAATGCATATCGTCGTTTCTATTGGTCGTCCGCCATATTCTGGCAGAACATTGCTCGCATTCATGAGACGAAACAGTTGTTGAACTGTTACCGCTCCTTCTTATGAATTAAACGGAAGTCTCATAGTACTCAACAGTCAACTGTCAGATGCCAAAGAGTGCTCCCGGAGCGTAGCGGGCACTGTTTCGTCTTATGAACGCGACCAATGTTTATTGTTGTGTTGCTATTGACAACCATTTGAAAACCATTGAGAGTTTGAAATGTTATTAAGTTGCGGTTTGTTGAAAATATTTTTTACCAAGGTTCCCTTGTGACTTGACTATTTGTTCATAAGGAACTACGTACTTATTTATTATATTATTTTCTTATTCCTAATTTTTAAAAATTGCGACGTTCCTAAACGCGCTCCAGCGTTCGCCTCAACATGGCCTGGATGTCGTCACTGTAGTTTATCGAGTCACTGTAGATTCGATCAGGTGTTTGCTTAGTCGAGGAATTTTCGTGACAACTCACTTAACAATGAACAACCTGTCAAGCTGTGATGAAATTGGACGGATATTTCAATATAACAAATTATTATTAAAACACGTTAGAATGTTGTAAAGAAAAATACATTTCAGTTATGTCAGTATAATCTTTTGAATATTGAATTTATTTCAAATTCCCCAATTTAATAATAAAATATGGATCATGGGACATATCCGCTCGTTTAATATCAGGCGAATAAGACGGTTATCTTAGTGTAGAGGATAATATTTGTTTTTAACGTTCATTTTCTGAGTGTATAAAGTTGTATCTACGTCAACGAAAATAAACCAACGAAAAGCATTGTCAGTCAGTCCCTTCTCTAATAGAACTAACTGTGGTTCTACGTTATACCTCTGGTTATACCCAAGATCAGTATAGAATGGGTTGCCGCACTTCGCCTGAGGTAAGAGATCGAAGAAGGGAGGGGAAATATGACGTTATCGGTGTCTACTGAAGCCTGTCTCCTGTCATTCAATTGCATCGGTCTGCATCGTATCGTGCCATGTGTCACTCGCAAGGTTGCCAGAGGTACTATAATAACAGGAGCTCTACTGATTTTGCCCATGGGTTTCTGTTCTACTGTTTTTGATAGAGATCATCTGGCAACACTGGAAACAGATAACGTCATGACCGTTGAAGTGAGGCAACCTGTTATAGACTGATGTTGGGTTATTCCGTATACCAATGTTTTCCAGAAACGTCTACAGATGAGATGAGACAAGCTGTTCGGAGTAACTCCAAAAGATGTATTATCGGATAGGTATAAAGTTCCTATTCCACGAGAGTGGTTGATATTGAAAACTGTGTTGAGCAATATGTCTTACTCATACGGACCAATAATTGGTGTATCTGTCACCGTGAAGTGAATAATATAATATTGTTGGACAGAATAATTCCAGATGTCGCTATAAAGTGATTTATATTCCAAGTTTTATACGTCTCGGCCAATTCTTTAAAAAAAAGAATGCCTGTGCTGCCATTTCACATATCACAAACATTAATGGCAACGTATCTGTTCGTTTATCCTAAAGAAAATAGTGTCAGTCAACTCTGGAAAGTGCGCTTCTGTGCTCTTGTCACCAACCAAAACAAAATCAACGCTAACAGTGTTCATAGACGAAAAGAGCTTAAGTTAAAATCCAGTTAGCTGAAGAGGAATAGACAATAAAAGGCGGAGAGTCGGCGAGACAGGGTCTGCCCATCGGCATCCTGCCGCATCGCAACAATATTTAAACATGATTAGTCTCCTCTCTCTCTGGAAAACTGGCGATGCAAATCTCCTAATGCCCGATTATTTATAGAGCAATTCAAAGTCATAATTTAAATACTAAGTGTTATTGTTAATATCAGAGGCGAGGGCCGATTATGGGCGAAGAGTTGGAAGGGTGAGGGGTTGGAAGACCGCTATCCCGACGGTCGTGGTCATTAGCACGCCTGGACCTACAAGAATGGCCGCTAGATGTGTGCTTATCCCCCGTATAAATCATTACAATATGCAATATAATTCCGGAGAGGTCTATCTGCTTTTTCGCAGGCAGATGCTCTTTATGTTCCTGCCGCTGCTGCTACGGCTGACCAGCCTTAAATTGTCTTTCTTTATTGTTTACCCTGTCAGGCCTACCTGTGTTTAATTTTAACCTGCTTTTGTCTTTGTTTAATTTGCGACCTCAGCGCTTTTAGATCTAAGCCGATATGATGAACGGTTGCAATCTTTACACTGTGGAACGATATCCTTGGATTTATAGGGAATGGCTGGATTCCAATTTGGTTGGGACCTTTTTCGGGTTTCACCTGTTTCTCCTCTTTAGATCATTTCTCCATAACCTTTTGTTTTGATACTTACTAGATACTTCTTTTAGATTTTCATGATTTTTCTGGATTCTTTTCTTTCAGAAATCATCAAAACTCCTTGAAGAGTTTGTTTGTTTTCCTACCCCAAGTGGATTATACTTTTTTTTATTTTTGATTTTTATCGTTCTAATAAACCAAATTTTTCCAGAATTTTCACTTTTTTGAAGACGAAAAAAGAATAAAAATAATATTTTCAAAAGTATATCTTATTAACAGAACATAATAATGATAATAATAATAATAATAATAATACATCTATTACCAACCCAATTCTACATCCACATGTTACCAACTTGAAAAATAACAATAGGATTGATTAAGGCAACATGGTAGGCAACAAGTACCGATTCTTCCCCATGTGCTGTATATATATATTTTTGATATCACGGAATGTTTTCGCTATTTTTATATTGCTCAGAGTCTCATAAAAGTGCAAAAATACCCTTATTATTAGCGCGCTTCTCTCATCTTCTACTCCGATGAATAGTCATTATACTTTTTTCAGTCTGTCCCAGCCCATGTATGTATTCATTCGGTGCTCGAATCAAATGCATTTTTGCTATGAAAAAGGTTCGGAACTATTATTCAGGAAATCGCTTAATGTAAAAGCGCTAACGTGTGCTATTGGAATACACACTAGGGCAGGGAAGCATTTCAACTTTTTCAGGTGTGTCCCAAAACTTGTAAAATAATTTTACTGATTTGACTGCTATTTATACAGCTCATTTTTTATTCAAAGTAACAGTGACAGATCAAAATTGTAGGTTAAAGGTTGGCAAAAATGTCTTTTCACGATAGTCATAGATCGAACTGTGATTCGCTTTATTTTGCTATGTTCAAAATGTATTTGATTTGATAGAAAAAAACGTTCGAGCATAGACAGTGATGATAATTTTGAAATTGATGATAAAAATCCTTCTTTAATCGAGAAAATAAAGTATATAATCGAATATTTTATCATTTCATTTCAATTAGCGAGCATGTTTTGACATTTAATTTTTTTTTGCCAACATTCAACCTCCAATTTTGATCTGTCACTGTAACTATAAAAAATGAACTGTAGTTCAAACCAAACGACATTTGCCATTGATTTTCCAATACAATAATTGTTATCTGCGTTGTCAGTTGTCACTCTTGTCATTCAGTCAGTTCGTTCCATCTCATTTTGGATCTCATTTAAGTTAAGTCACAAACCTAAAATCAAGTATCCATTATTAAAATGAAATGGTGAATGCGCCATATTTTTGTCCTGATATTTCTTTTTGGTAGCGCACACCCATACTTACACATCACAAGCCACCACTGACTTTCAGTAACTTGTTTTTTGTTTTTCTTGGTTATCCTCACTTCATTTTGTAGATACCTATGAGTCCTTTTCTTTTTTTATTGATACTGTTTGTTTTTATTTTTCCACCACCCACAATTTTAGATTTATTTTGTGTTTTTTTCATTATCTTCTCTATATTTATTCTTTCGTAAGTCATTTATTTTTTTAGAAATAATTATTTATGTCGATTTCCTCTATTTTTAAAATAATTTATTTTTCACTTTTTTCTTATTTTCAATATTTTTCTAGGTCATTTGCTCAAGTATCTTATCTCAATCGACACACTTGTTTTCTTTAGAAATATTTTTCCATTTTTCTTTATTATCTTATGCATCTTTTATCTTTTTCTATATTTTTAGCATTTTGATCATTTGGATCCATCTTGCTCAATTTGTATTAAAATCTTATGTCCGTAACCTTTGATATGATTTTCTTCTTGATTATTGTCCTTTTTCTCTTTTCTTTACATCCCTGTTGATCTCTTCTACTTTTTTGAAAAATGAATTTTGCCTCACTTTGGTTCCATTATACTTCTCACTTTTTGATTATTTGAGGTCCTGCTTTCTTTGTTTTTTAGTCACCTATAAGTCGTTAATTTTTTTGTATGAATGGTTTTTCCACATTTTTTTTTCTACAGGATTTCTTACAGTTTTCGAAATTATTTATTATTTGGGGTTTTTCTAATATTACTTACCATGCTTTGTTTTTATTTTTTTATGCTTCCTAGGTTGTTATTAAACTTTCAATTATACAGTTTCAGGTTTATCTTTGTCAATTTTTAACCTTTTCATTGTTTTCTGAATGTATCCCTTGTTTGTATTTTTTTATGCTTTTTTTCCAGTACTTTTTGAAGCTATCTATTATTTAGTGTTTTTTGGTTTTTGTGGGAAATATAAGCTCCTTTTTAATTTTTTGTTCACATTTTCTGCAGGCAATTTTAAATGTTTCTTCTTCATTTGCTTTATTATCTTGATCTTGTGTATAGTTTGTTCAAGTAATAATAGTTTTCACTTTTTCCCTCATCATTGCTGGTTTCGTCAACTTTTCAAATTATTTAGTTTTTTTGTATTATCGGTATTTTTTGTTGACAATATAGGCTTGTTCTTATTCATCCATTCTCTTTCATTACATTTTTTTAGTGTAGGTTGTTTTTTGTGTCATCATCTTTTCCTGATTGTCTCAGGAATGTATCCTCTGAAAGTCATCCTCTTCCTTCTCCTTCCATGATTTTGTTTTATTTTCTTTTTAACCACTGAGTCATTGCAGTGATTTCTTCTTCTTTATAATTTTTTTTAAAGTACATTATCTAGCTCTTTTTTCCTAATTCATTTCTTTGTATCGACCATAAGACTGAGTTAAATCAAAGATAGTGTATTTTTAAAGGTCCCAGACAGTTCAATGATCTAAAAAATTAATAAAAAAACTCCGAGAGTAAGGATGATAGTTTTAAGTCTACATTGAGAATACATCTTTCATCATCATATAATTATTATAAATAATATCAGTTTGCGTTTTAATGATTTGCATTTTGGGTAACTTTGATTTGTATTGCCCTATTCTTATTGCACTGGTATGGTAGTAGGTTTGGTTCGCCCTTTTTTATTTCATTTTTATTTTATTGCATTTATTTTGTTACAGCCGATGCTGATAAAAGGATTATTATTAACATTTGAGAAGACAATTTTAGGTTATTCCTGATCATTTTTCTTATTATTTTATTATTTTTCCGTTTTTTGCAATACATTTTGAATTTATAACTTTGTTTATTCACTGTTTTTGTCAACTTTTTTTTTAGTTCTATTGAATCTTTGCATTTGTTTTAATTAATTAGAGTATTTAGTGATAATCTTTTTGATTTCAAGTATTTTCAGTCTTCCTTTTTTTTTGTTGTTCCTGTGGATGAATAATGTTAAGATTCAAAGAAGAAAGTGACCGTATCATAATGAAATTCCAAAACTGTCCAATATACAGGGTGTCCCAAAACTTATCCGCCATAGAGCTCCTCCTCCTATACAGGGTGCCACAGATTTGAGTGCATGCATGGGGATCTCAGTTATTATAAGAGTTACATGGTTGGTGAAATGGTTGCAAGTTGCGCATTTTTATGTTTAACAGAATGCCGTTTTGAAATTTAAAAAATTTCGACTACTTCCGAAGATATTTGAAAAAAAACGAAATTTCACAAAAACGTTTTCATCATTTCCTGAATCTATTTGGGAAGATATTGTAAAATGAATTACACTTTCTCATTGCCACTTTTTCTCCTCTACAAGATGGCTGTATCAAATTAAAAATTTGACGTTTCGTCTTTGAGCGGCCATCATCAAGTTAATTTTTTTAAATACGGACCTGGATTTTTTATTTTATTTTTAATTAAAAAATAATACCAGAGAAAATTATTTTGGCAACACTTTTCTCCCTAACCCATAGTTTGATTCCGAGTTTGATTCATAAATCTATCTTCATTCGACACGTTATTCTTATGAGAGAGCCTGCACAACTAAACAAGCGTAATAATTGACCGGACCAAAATCGAAATAACATCCAGTTACGATACATTTGATGAAACTAAATTAAATCCACAAATGACATGAAAAGTAAAAAAATAAATCATATAAAAAACTGAATTAATCTCTGCAAGAGTTCAAGAATATTGCCATTTTAACAAAATATTAAAAATAACAATAATAGGTTAATAATTATTGTAAATATTGACGGTGCTAAGGCAACCCATCGCTCTACCCCCTCATCTAATTACCTATTACCTCAATGCCTCAAGGACGTCAAAAGATAACTGCAATTCAAAAAAAAATCCAGGTCCGTATTCAAAAAGATGAACTTGATGATGACCGCTCAAAGACGAAACGTCAGATTTTCAATTTGATACCGCCATCTTGTAGAGGAGAAAAAGTGACACAAGAAAGTGTAATTCATTTTACAATATCTTCTCAAATAAACTCAGGAAATAATAATACCGTTTTTGCGAAATTTCGTTTTTTTCCGAATATCTTCGGAAGTAGTCGGAATTATTCAAATTTCAAAACGGCATTTTGTTGAGCATAAAAATGCGCAACTTTGCAACCATTTAACCGACCCTGTATCTCTTATAATAACTGAGATCCCCATGCATGCACTCGAATCTGTGGCACCCTGTATAGAGAGCGCTTGCTATTGTTCGAACTGAATGATGAATAAATGTTTTTATAATTTCTTAATCTGTCTACGTTGATAAATATCGATATCCCAAGACATTTGAGAAATATTCGATTTTGAAAGTAAAAATACCGGAAAAAAATATAAATTTGGTTATCAAAACGAGCACTCAATTTATTCAAATTATCTAGAAACATTTTTATATTCAATGTGATAGCTGATGTTGAAAGTGTCCGCCATTTGACTCAATACATCTTTAACCGTTCAAAAGAAATTGAAGTTTTTCGAAAATGAAGATTCACTTTCAAAAGCCTGTATGTATACAAGTACTTAATTCTTAATTTACACCCTGTATAGATATTTTCTAGTCTATCAGCGGATGTGGAGCTTTTTTGATGGTATCTTTCTTTTAGTTGCTAGGGGCTAAATCTAGTGAGTTAGAAGGATGGTCAAGCAGTTCAAAGCGCCAAAACAGATATTTTGTTCTACAAGTTTTCGAACGATTGTCGAACAGCGACTGCTCATCCAAAATGGCTAAAATGTATCAAAAAATGTGCAACAACATTCCCTAGCTTCACATTGAGGTCGGAAGCTTTTCAATGCGTCATAGGAATAAACGTATCAAGCAATAATTTTAAACAAATAATTCATCTTGTTCCGCAGCCCCAGAATTAATATTCGAAAATCTGCGAATCCATTAACAAACGCAGAATGACAAGTAGTGTCCATGTCAGTTACTATACTGCGGCATTTAATTAATTAAATAGTGTTATGTCCTGTTGAAGACAATAGTGTGGCTCGTCCTTTAGGTGACTTAACGCACAAAGGATGTGTCAGGACAGGTTCTTTGTCCTGGCGGACAACAAGAGCAAGTCCTGAGGGAAAAGATCTGTCCGAGATGTGTCCGAATGAGTGGCAATTAGGCTTTGGATAATCGTGTTATCAGAGCCGCTCTCCATTTAGTTTTAATTTAATTGTCCATACCTCGTCCTTCATCTGTTTGCCCATCAAGACAGCAATCCACTTTTATCTTCTGTTTCAAGTCGGCTGGAACAATAGAAGCAGCTCATAACCATAACCTAAACAAGATAAGGCTCCGTTTCTACCATCTTTTCAACCCTTAAACCGTCTTGTTTATTATTATGTCTCGGCGATAATTTCAAATTATAACAATTACGCTCAGTGTACTTAACAGACAAAATTAATATTCAAAATGTAACGCTACAACTGTTACAACCCGACTCTCAACATTAACAAAGGTAACTTATAACGTTCTTCTGTTTCTGCTGCCAAGCAAGAGTGGCTCGAATTTTCTTTGTTGATTTGCATATTTTATTTTGACGGTCACAGGTTTGCTGTTATGTGCTGATCGATAAGATTCACTTAATTTGCTTCAGTTTTATTTGAAAGGTTGATTCATAATAATAAAGTTGCAGTGTGGACTGAAACATAGTTTTTTTTTTTAACTTATTTGTCTATGACTATTCAATAATAGATTTAGATATTATACATCCACTTTCTATTGGTCAATGTGACTCGTTACTCATACCAGTGACTCTTTTTTTCCTTAATAAATTGTTTTTAACTAATGACATTACTCCACTCTTTTAGAGCCAATCAGAAAATTCGACAAAATGTCAACCTTCAAATCCATCATTTTGAAGCAGCCCATTTGACCTTCCATACTTGTTTTATAGTCATTGACATGACGTCTTGACAACCTAATCTCACTTTAAGTACAGTAGTTGTCAAAAAGTGCCGTTCGAATAAAATTAAATATTGCAAAGTTTGCTTCAATTATTAAATGATCATAGAAAAAGTATAGTATTCTACTCACGGGATATCGCTATTACTCACTCAGATGATAACGCAAACTTCATCCTCGTGGGTAATATCCACCATTTCCCACTCGTTGAATAATATACTATTTTGGTGCTCTATTACTAGACTGGTGTGCACCCTATACTCAAATTCACTGAGTCTAATTATTGTTTTCGATACTCATAATAAATGCATTGAAATAAATATACAGTGTCTTTCAAAAGTCCCGGAAAGGTCTCGTATTTCACAAACGGCTCGAAAAAAAAGTAAAAATTAGTTCTAGGTGGTCTTAGGACATGCCTGAATCGATGCTAATATCGTCAAACTTGCCACGTTTACATTTTTTGAGACCGTTCCGGGACTTTTGAAAGACACTGTATATTATTTTGGACCATTATTCATAGGTATTCCAAATAACAGAATAACAGTAGAAGTAACTACTAGCCCAAAAATTTCAGGGGTGGCACAGTAAGGGTTTAAAAATTATTACTACATAAAATAAGAAAGTTGAAGTATATCTTTGAAACCCTGTATATTTATGAGGAAGCCAGATAAAATAACTGTGTATGATGTACCCACTTTATTTCGACGTTCGCTGTATATCCTATCATTTATGAATACTAGTTTCTGGACACCCTTTTTTCAGTAAAAAATAATTAGTCGGAAATATGTTCAGACGATTAGTATTTTGGATTGCGCTCTTTTTGATGTACGAAAATTTTATACAGGCTGTCCTCAATGTGAGAAATGGCAACCCTCGTTTTTTCACCTGCGTTTTTAGACGTGCCAAATTTCAAAATATTATTATTTTTTTCTAGTCGATGACGTCTCAAACTTGGGACAACCTGTATAAAGTTATCGTACAGGATGGGCAAAAGAATGCGAGGTACTGTATCTGGGAAACTATTCATCGTACAGACTTGCGGCAAAAAAATGTATCACTAAAACGGCCAAAAAAATACCTGGACAATATTTTCAAGTTTCCGAAATGGTTGCTAGGGGGCGTATTAACCAGCACTAAAAATAAAATGAAAAAAAAAGATATATTTGATCAAGAAAAAGTGAACAAATCGCATCACTCAAGTTTCCAAAAAGTCTAGAAAAACAAAAAATGTAAAGTAAAAATAATATTTTCAAATAAAAATGTTATACCTCATGTCCTAATTGCTAGATAATTCTAAAAAGTTTAAGTCTACTCATTTCAAAATTTCATAAATAATCACTTGTTTGATAGTTTAAATTATGTTGTCTAAAATTTTGTTACATTTAAGTATATTTGAAAAAGGTGATACTGACACTGACTGCCACCTGGCAACCCGCAACTAGAAGGCAATCGATCAGCACTTGGACTTGTTTATTTTAATTATTTTAGCGTTAAGACTATCAATTTTACTTTTTCGTTTCTAGGAATCAGTCATTTGGTGGAAAACAATGTTCTTTTCGCTGTAATCAAACGAAAATTGTCGTCTAGGTATACGTAAGAGTGTAATTTTCAGTCTAATTTTATTTGGTAACTTTTTGTGCGCATTTTTGTATGTTACTGATTTTTATAATCTTGATACTCGTAGGTTAATATTGTTAGATTTTTTTTATATTTTATAGAGAAACCCCAATTAACGGTTTATTCTCTAATTTATTTTGGGGAATTTATTTACCTTGCCTCCTTTTTTCTAATAATAATTTTATTCTATTCCTGGATCATTTATTTTCGATCGACGATAATCGTTCTCCATTGTTACGGATGAATTTGATTTCGATTGCAGTTTTTGTTGTTGATTGATATTTTTTTCACTGTTTTTTGTAGCAGATTGTTTGCGTTCCCTCATTATTGTTTGAAAAATTAATTCACCTTTCGGCCAATGTGAACTTTTAATGAGGCAAAATGTCACAGTGGGTGATTTTGATTCCAGCCTACTTTCAACAGCTTACCTAAAAAAAATTGTGATGCCATTAATATGAGTTTTTGAAGAAGGTGCCCAGAGTATTTTTTCAAAATTTCAACCCCTCAACCCTAATAGTTAATTTTTGATGGCCTTCCCAAATTTCAGATGTCGATATCCACTTTCATTAACAACAATGAGAAGTTCATCAATGAAATGAATTATTCAGGTAGAACAGTGCCGGCCTTCACAACACCATCATGAATTGGATGAAAAGTGAATTATGGCATCATTGCCCAATGAGAGATAAGTAAAAACACGTGACACCCATGCAAATTCAATATTCGCAGGCGTAAAAGTAATGCGACCCGTGCCAAATCATACATTTGGAAAATGGGACAGGCGTTGATAGTAAATTCCGGCTCTCCAGGCAATATCCAGCAGATGTTGCCATGCTTCTAATTACCTTTAATGATGTATGCAACCCGATTTAGTCAATTTATCGTTCGGTTTGGGTGCTTCGCAAAATAAAACGAATGAATTCACATATCAAGCGACATGTTGCACGGATGCGACGAGTGTCGACAAACAAGGCCAAATGTGCAACAATAAGAGACTTAATTGACGATTTTAATGGGGGTTTCTAATATTCCGGCCGGTGTCGCGAATAAACTGTTGTTTACAGCATGTGAAGGGGATATCCTGCAGGCATTTGGGTGCTGTTTGCTGTTTTTGATTTTTTATCGAACTTATAAAATATTTCAATTGTATTATAATTGACTTCTCTAATCATCCAGAGTTGTCGATTTTTCTTAGGTGTCCGTGAGGAATATTGATCAAATAAGAAAACTATATAGACCCATTTGAAATTGAAATTCTAGTATCATAGAGAATAGTATCAGGAGTAGCTCTTCAAAGTTTTACCTGCCACCAGTGAAATTATAGATCCAAAATGAAAAAAATCACAATGCAATTATCTCAAGATATAAAAGACTTAACTGAGAATAACTTCATAATTATTGAAGATACGGGGTCGTTTGAATGAAAAAAACAGTAGTTTGTTATTTTTGAAGAAGTCAACAATTAGTCCTGATTTTTTTTCGCAATATTAATGAGACACCTTGTATATCATGAATGTTGGTATTAACTTCAGCCTTTTTCGCGCTATTCAAGTTCAAAGTCTCATTAGAATTACATTTAGTTGATTCTATCGAATCTCAGCCACTTAGATCAGGGTAATTTAATTTCTATGAGATTTTAAACCTTCAAAATATACAGGGTGTTTCATTAATATTGCGAAATAAAATTGTGTGAGTTTCCCTGCCTAAAAGTAAGAAGAAAACTTCCTATTAACACGTATCCGGAAATGCTTCATTACAGACCTACAGGGTGTTGAAGTTTTATTTTTATTTTTGTTTTTTCTTTATAATATTTGAAGCAATGTCGATATTTTGTTAAAAAATTGTGTTTAGGGGTTTTTTGTCATGCGAAATTTGAATTTGATCCTAGTATGGCTACAAGTTGTTGAGGGCGCTACCTATACAATTATTTTTCCAATTAATAACAGCCATAACTTTATTGGACGTACCTGTATAACATTTTCAAGCAACAGAACAGATTCATTTGTATTTTCTACGCAGAAAAAGTATACTTGTTAAAAGTCGCTACAGTCAACCATTCTCGAGATATTTGGATTTGAAATAATAAATACATCTGATTTTGAAATAATGGCGGAGGTAAAGTTATAAAATATTTCGTATGATTGCTATATATTTTTAGTAAAAAGATGAAATTCAACTAATGAGAGATGTAAACAACAATTTTTATTGAAATATAATAAAAAAATGAAAAAATAAAAAACTGCAACACCTTGTTGTAGCTTTGTGACGGAGCATTTCCGGACACATGTTGATAGGGAGTTTTTCTCTCATTTTCAACAAGGTTGACTCATCCTGATTTTTTTCTGAAAAAAAGCAGACCTTGCTTGACCATAATCCCAAAATCACATGTATTTTTTAATTCAAATCCAAATAACTCGAAAATGTTTGCACTAAGCGACTTTTAACAGGTATACTTTTTCTGCGTAAAAATGATGAAGAAATATGATTTTTGACATAAAAATATAATACAGGCTCGTCCAAAAAGGTTACGGCGGTTAATAATAGGAAAAATAAGTGTAGGTAGCGCCCTCTACAAGTTAGAGCCATACTAAGATCAAATTCGAATTTCGCATGACAAAAACTCCCAGACGCCAATTTTCGTCAAAAGATCGACATCAGTGCAAATACTTTTTAGAAAAAACAAAAATAAAAATAAAACTTCAACACCCTGTAGCTCTGTAATGAAGCATTTCCGGACACCTGTTCATTGGAAGTTTTCTTTTTATTTTCAAGCGGAAAAACTCCTCAATTATTTCACAATATTAATGAAACACTTTGTATAATATATTTGGAATCAAAAGAAAAAGACCTATCATTCTAGCTAACAATATACAGGGTGTTCCATTCAAGAAAAAGAATGTTGTGTACAATTTTTAGGTTTTCGATGCATGTCTGCATTTCCTAGTATCGTATTCTTAATGCCCATAAAAATACTGCAAATTTGTTTATTTAAACTTTGTTGTAAAACATAAACAACACAGTTACTTCCTTAAATAAAAATTTCACAATTGTTGAACAAAAGACTTTTCACCCTGAGGCTAGTTTTGAGTTAGAGTTGAGTTCTTAGCGTGAGCGACATCGAAGAACATTATTATTATTATCCTGGAAATACAAATGTGATGTTGGTTTTGAGTTTGGGATAGTTTAGTTATTTTTTGTTAAATTTTTTGAGGTTAGAGTTTTGAGATTGGTTTAGCTTAAGCTAGTTTGTGTTTGGTAAAATTGATGTCACTCACGAGACCAACCAAAACTTACCTCAAACAAAACTCATATTCGTCCCAAATCCCGAAAAATCGATTCTCATATTAATCGTTTTTGTTATCAAAATAATCAATATCTCTCATGTCGGTTCAAGAACTTCTTTATAAACAACATAATATATCTAAAGTAATTTCACAGTATTTTCTTATCTGGTTTTCTATAAACAATATATCAAGTATTAAAATAATATCAGGATAAAACCGTATTGTAAACCGCTACTCAAAAATGTATTCCTCACATCATTTTGCGTGGAGTTTGAACGGGTTCAGCTAGTTTTTTAAAATCTCCTTAGAGAACCATGCCCTACAAAAAACACTTGAAAATCCAAAATTAAACAATATATCACACTACAAATTGAGTAATGAAGAAAAGTTTCCAAAGTATGTCTTGAACATTTCAACCCTCACGATTCTCCTACAACCATACGAACAGATCAATTTTTGAATCCACAATTTCAGCAGTGATGGCTCACATTTTGTTGCGAAATTCGGAAAAACATATAATTTCTGCAAGGTTTTCGAAAAATGACATATATTTTCCTTCAATGTTATGATGGTTTTTTTGAGATATTATGATCATAATTCTTTGCAACTTCATTTCATTCTATTTTTTATGGCCAACAAAATAGGGATGATTTTTTTTTCCTTGAAGATAACATCCAGCAAATATAAAACTTGAAGATATTTCGAAGCAATTATCATGAGTTATTAAAGAGAGTGTCAAGGGTGTATCCTCAAATTTCCACCTTTCAACTCTTTAGTTATACTACAAAATTGATAAAAGTTTCTGATTGAAGATTAATAATGGGCTCAAAGGTTTTCATGCTCTGGAATAAATATTAATTAGAATATTCAATCCTTAATCCGAAATAATGAGCATGATAATGGAGCAGTAATGCCGCGTCAAAAATTATTTCAATCAAATTTCAACAGCAGATCATATTAGTCAGTTGCAATAAAATCGCTCAGAGCAAATTGATAGAACATAAAATAACAAAATGGACATGCATCAATTAAACCCTCCGAAGCAGACAAAAACCATGAAAACCACGCAACAGTTACAGCCCTTAAATTCCCCATCTCTTTGCTGCGCTCCTGCTCGTTCCCTCACAATTTATGGCATTTGACGAGTTCCAAGACAGGCAACTGACAGACTGTCATCTAATAAATGATGATCAGGCTTCAACATCACGTCTATCCTGCTGCATGCAGATTTTTATTGTTAGAAGTTCCAAGAAGCTGTAGCAGGAAGCTAGAAACACGGTGTGGGTGTCGGCAGAGCTGTTGTAATCAAACGACTTGATCAAAGTTTGCCAACAAAAGTCGTAAATCAAATCGCACTATGATGAAAATGTAATATCAGCCAAGTTAATATTAAACATTTATTCAAATGTTGAGAATTAAGATATTAGTTGGAGCGCGAGGAAACATGGGTCCAAGATTAAGAGTCGCGCAATGCCAGAACTTTGAGTATTAGATAAGATTTTGCTTGTCGTCTTGAAGAAGGTGCAACGTTTCTGGATGATACTTTAATCCTTTTGGTATTAATTGGTGGAACATGTACACTTTAATGTAAGACGTGAGGTGTCATCTGATGTTATTTGGTTTTATTAACCGTGGAGTTTTCATGGTAATTAATGAATAAATTAACAGTTTGGATTCTGGAAAGGTTAATGACGAAACTAGGTGAATTCTATCTGTTTCAAATTTGGATTACTAAGATCATTTCTATTTTCATAACTGTAAAGGTTATGATTCACACGTCGTTGATTTTAGAAAAATTATGTTCTGGTTAATGCCATCATAAGATCAATGTCATAGATAAAAATTTTGCTCAATATCTTATTGTTATGTATGATATTTTTTTATTCTCCTGCATTTATGAACTGGTGAAGTAATTCAAATATCCATAACTTTAGAGGTGATGACGCTCGTTTTGTTGGGAAACTCATTAGAACGATTTTTACCAGGTAATTTGAAAAACGTGATTTATTCTTCAGGAGAATGACTATCGTTTTCTTTGATATCGTTATTTTTGACATTTTTCTGCAAAAATCTACTTTTTTGATGATTATAACCTTGGAGGTGATGAAGTGATATTTTTTCACGGCTATCCGAAGTGAAACGGAAGGTTGATTACATGGATGTAATTCTCAACATTATTTACCACCGCTCTGTACCAACCTGCTTCCGTCTTAGAGGGGATGTTCACAATTTGTTGAGAAACTGCAAGGTTTTTTGGAAAATGTTAGGTATATATTTTTTTGGTCAGGGTTAGAAGAGTTTCTTGTAATTAAATCGCTATTTTCAAAATATTTTCCCTATCAAAGTTTTCCTGAACTTTGAAACTGCAAGGTTTTTTATGAAATTATTAGATATTTTCAGGCCAGAGTAAGAAAAGTTTTTTGTGATTTGGTTGCCATTTTCGAAATATCTCCCTGCAACAATTTGGATTGGTGAAATAGTTTTATGTTCAATATTCTTCGTGTGTTATATGCTTGGTTTTGAAATTCTCCTGCAATCATATGAACAGATCAATTTTCAATTTCAGAGGTAATGACTCAAATTCTGTTGAGAAACTCCGAAAAACAATTTCTGCAAGGTTTTCGAAAAATGACAATACATTTCTCAAGACTTCAATCTCATGATAGTTCTCTTTGAGATATGATGATCGGTATTTTTGACAGGTCTTTGCAACTTTATTTTATTCAGGAACCCAGGAAAATAAGAATTCACAACCTGGGAGATGACGACTCACATTTTGTTAGGAAACTCTTCAAGGTTTTCTTCAAACATTATGTAGTCTATTTTGCAGGCCTGGGTTGAGAGATAGTAGGTTTCTCATTACCACCAATAGATGGAGTTGCTGTCTCCAATTCTTCGACCCAGGGTGTGTCTATACAGGGTGTCTATTTAAGAATGGCAAGGTGCCAGATCTCAGAAACTAGGCATCCCAGAGACTTGCGGAAAAAAAATTACTGGGTAATATGAAATACAGAAAATACAGGAAATTTATCAGGAGTTCCTAAAATAGTTTCAATTTTGTATTTGTTTCAATTCAAAAATCACGAAAAAACATCAATTTTGTGTTTTGATAGTACCGTTACGCCATCTTGTGGCTATCTTGGGAACTTCTGATATATTTCCAGCATTTTCTTCATTCCATATTAGCCAGTAATTTTTTTTTTACACAAGTCTTTGGGATGCACAATTTCTGAGTTCTGGCACCTTGCCATTCTTAAATGGACACCCTGTACAGACATGACAGGAGCACAAATTGATACAAGATATCATTTTTTGGAAAAAATTTATTCTTGTTAAAAAATAATTGTTTTGAAAAAACATACATTTCGCAGAGATAAGAGAACCTGATTTTTTTCCAACGTAAAACTACCTTTATTTTTTATTTTTAAGGAATGACATCCTGAAAAGCTATTTAGAATAATGCTTTCGAGTGAAATCCGAGATTTGAAATAAATTTTTGATTTTTTTTATTTTCTCTCATCTTAAGTAAAAAACATATACACAAAAAAAATAAGAAGTTTAAAACTAGAATCTACATAGTTTTAAACTTCTAATTTTTTTTATCAAGGATGAGTTTATCCCGAAAAATAAGATTTTTTATTCATTTGTGCTCTTGTAGATCCTATCCGTAGACATTCCGAATAAGTTCTCTTCGTGGCATATTCGTATTTTTTCTATTCACAAATTATTCAAAATTCTCCTGCAACCATCCAAACAGAATTATTTGTCTATCCATAGGTTCAGAAGTGATGACTTGTTTTGAAACTTGGAAAAATGATTTAAACAAGGTTTTCTGGATTTGCCAGGAGTATGATGAGAGTTTTCTCATTAATTTCATCGTTTAACAGGTCCAAAGCTATTTTTTATGAAATCAAAAGTTCCCTCCGAAGATAGCAATCTTTTGAAATGTTTTGGGACATCCCTTTAATACACAAAATGTTATGCTCTTTTTCAGCAAACGACGTTTATTTACAACCTCAAATTTTTTTTGAAAACTTTGCAATTTTTCTATAAATATTTCTAAAAAATTACTGTAGTGAGAATTTTCTTTTCAATTCCATCATTATTCTTTGAACATTTTTGGATCTATAGGGTACTGAGAACTCTAAAGTTTTCTAGAGAATTCTCTCAGTTTCCGAATGTTCAATTCAATAGACATATTTTTCGGCTTAATCTTTCTTTTGAACAAATAAGTATATTCAATTAAACGGAAAATAATTTACCTGCAACTATTGAAATTATGAAATAAATCTCAAATTCATAACTTCTTTGAGAAACTGAAAAAATTATTTCGGAACATTCCTTCAACTCTTTAGAAATTCAACATATCAATATTTCTTTTTTTTCTTTTACAAACAGTGGAGCTTTTTTCCAATTTCAAAAATTCAACTGCAACTGAATTGATATAATCCATGACCAAATTTCTTGAGAAACTCAAACGAACGGTCCCTCTAGAATTCTTTGGAAGAAGTTCCATGTTATAAGCTTTGAGATCTCAACGATATTTTTGTAAAACTCCAAAAAACTTTTCAAGAATCCTTTAATATACCTACAACTACTCGAATGACTGAAATGATATTCGTTCATAACTTCAGAGGTAATGACTCACACTTTCTTGAGAACCTCAGAAAAACAGTTGATGCTAAATTTTTTGGAAAATTTCATCAATGTGTAAAAAGTTCAATGTTACTAGAGTTTCTTTGTTATTTTTGAACTTCTTCAGAGCTATTCTTATGAGTCTCATACAATAATGTTTCTTCTTAATTTCGGAGTTTAGGTACGACTGGAAACTTTCTTGGGAAACTCAAAAACGTCTTGTGGGTCAAGAGTTCAAGAAAGTAATTATACTCGGACAAGGCAGTGGGACTTCATGATCTATCTTAGTAAGTTCGGTTCACCTATTTTTATTTCATTGTTATTTTATTGTATCTGTTTTGTTATAGCTGATGCTAAATAAGGGATTATTATTTATTATTAAGTAATTTGATGAAAGTGTAGTGATAAATTCCGATATTTCCTTTATTCCTTCATGAGGAAGGATTAATTTTGTGGTGGATAAGATATGAGGAGGCTAGTAAATTATCCACACTTCAATAAACATTAGACAAGCGATCGAAGTTTTGAGAAGATATTTTGTACAGCTATGGATTCACTCTCCACAACCTCAGAACTTCGAGAGATTTTGAAGTAGCTTTGAAAGAGGCTGTTGCGAGGAATATGTGACATCATGAGCTCTCATGGGTCTACGATATTCCGGGCCCAATGCACCTATTTATCCATATTTATTTCTTACAGATATCGAATATTAATATTTTTCAAACTTGACCTATCTGTTCTCTTTGTTGATAATCAGTCTCTAATGAGCTTATTGGCAACTATTGAAGATTATCTGATCAATAATAAACTCAAGTGCATAGAAATCGGCCAATCGGCTGTATAACTGTGTCTCATTCCACTTTCTGAAAACTGAAATAGACTATTATTTAGGTGATGAAATTGTAAATAATAACGAATCTCAAATTCATCTTCTGGTAAAATAATGTTTCTTCATAACTTCAGAGGTAACGACTGACACTTTATTGGTAAACTCAAAAAAGTGATTTCTGCAAGGTTTTCTTGTGAGTTCAGAGTTATAGGAACACACTTTTTTTATTTTTATTTTTTTATTTGTATTTTATTTTATTTTATTTCATTTTATAATTTTTTTTTTTTTTTAGACCCAAGTTTATATGACCTTTTTGACTTAAAATGTATCCAGGAACACCCCCTTAAAATTATGACATACCATCAAGTATCACCCTGTATATTCTGTCCTTCATTCCTGGAGAGAGTTTGTAGTGAGTGTTTAGAGAGTTGAAGAGATTATTAAATGATCCAGACCTCAAGTTTAGTTATAGAATGGTGATTTTTATAATTTTGAGGTACAGCTTCAGAGGAGTTTTTCGGTAGCTACAACTTCAGGAATTATTTGACGTGATTCTGAATGAGGTTGTTGAGTTTGGATCCATGTAAGTACGGCAAAATAACTTTACAGATATAAGAGATATATCTTCCAACTAGTTGCTGAAGTTGGCCTCAGAATCTTCAACAAAAATAATTGAGTGAGTTTTTAGTGCTGACGTAACTCAGCATCACCTTTTTGGTGCTGACACTTGCTGGAGAAGCCACACAATCGGCAATCTCAATAAATTTAACCCTCTTTTCAGGCAGGAGGAAGTGAAAGACGAATGCTTGGCGTAATGGGGCTCATAACTCACGAACCGATGAAAGTTGTTACTGTAGATCAGCAGTCTCAGCAGCACCGGTCGTGAATTATGGCGACCGCCCGCCCACCGATAAACTGCTTTAATTAAAATACCGTCTTCTTACGATTGATGACTTTCAAGGGTCCTCGATTTGGAGAAAGTCTCCAGTTTTTATGCGGAAACTTTAAATGTTCCGCTTCACACATTCTAATCCGATGCAACTGCAAAGCACAAAACAACCTGTCGTCTGGAATATAACCACGTCTGAAAAGTGCCCAAGTTTAACAAGAGTGCCACGATTTGAGCGAATTTTGTTCATAATGAAGCGTAAATATTAACACAAAGAACTAACAGCGTTTCGCTACGGAACGACACGAAGTTCTGCATATTTTAGAGAATATTCCGGAGGATGAGCTTAGGCAAGTTTTTGCTCTGCGACGACGATAACGTTTATGGCATCAGGACACACTTTTATCGCGACGATCTCTAGATACTTTTTTCCCATTTCCTCGATCATCACTCACGAACGGTATATCATGACCGGGCAAATTATGTACAGCGGGATTATTCCGCATAAAGAGACACAAATAACATCGCAGGAAACTTGCCTGTTCTCTGTTTAACATAATTTAATTTGTTAAAGCGGGACTAATCCCATTTTTCTGCAAACGAGGCAGGAGAACGCTTTTAAAAACGCTCCGAAAAACAATAATTTCTGTTTGTGCTCGCAGGAAAATGACAACTTTTATTTACATCGAGGGAAATTCGGAGAAAGATTTCCTCAGAGAAGAATACTACAAACTCCTCCGACCAATTGTTTCGCAAATTCCTTCGGCTTAATACATTTAGGGGAATGAATAAACTGTTCTACGAATGCAGGAAGGTGCTGCCGGATTATTTATGATTGGGTTTTTTCCTGAACTGATTATATTCCTAGTTTTTATTTTGTTGATCTTCATTGAATTTGAAAAAGCGATGTGTTCTAATTGTTCGCCAAACGAAGCCATCCACCTAAATGATCAAAACTTTTTTATAATCAGTGCGACAGAATATAAAAAATCTATTGAAAAAAACCTGATGAAGATTTTTTTTGAGGGAGATTTACAATAAATAAGAAAGTTATAGAATTAAGTACAATACTCAACAATACTCGCGAGTAACAAGAACAAAAACCTCTCAAAGCTCAACGAATTGATGATTCTTCTTCTTCTTAGCAAGTTTTGATTATTTGGGGGTACTGTACTTTCATATTATTTTTCTTCACCACATGTTTTTTTTAGCGCTTTTGATTTGTTTTGTTCACATTTAGTTGTTGCGTTATTATTTTTTCTGTCTCTGTTCCATTTTATTTGATGATTCTTTCTTCCTATGTTAACATTTTCACATTCCACATGATTTTTTCTTTTTGTGTCAAGGATTCAATATTCAATTGGTTTTTAATGTTTTTCTCAGTTTATCATGTCTAATATGGTTTTCTTTATAAAAATTCAACGTAATTTTCTCTTACTTTCCACGATACTGTTGTCATTATTCAGGAATTATTTTTTTTTTGGTGATGTTTTCATGTTAGATTTTTTTTTTAAATGACATTCCAGTTTATGTTATTGGTTTTTTCTTGAACTTAAAATTCGATTTTTTTTCCTTCTTCAAGTTTGATAATATTTTTACATAGTAAGTACGGGATTTTGTCTTGTTTTTAAGTTTTAGTGTATAGGGTCTTATGGTATCCTTTTATGAAATTTTATGACAACTCTTCTTCGCAGAATATTTCATTATTTAGGATTTTTTTATTAAATTTTTCCCAACATTGCTTCACTTCAAGTCTTTTCGAAAAATGTGATTCCATTTTTCTCCGTTTTGAATATATTGTTTTCTTTATTTAGGAATTCTTTATTCTTTTGATAATATTTTCACATTCCACATTTATTATTTTTGGATTAAGGGCTTTTCACGTAACGAGTGTTATCAATAAAAAATAAGGTCAGCCCCCCTATGGATGGCAATTGTTTCAAAAAACGTATGTCTTGGCTAACATCGCAAACATCATTACAACTTTTTGAGGAGTTTTGTGTTTTTAGTTTCTGCGTGCCTTTTTATAAATCAAAATTAGTTCTTTTCAGAACTTAACAAGTGTTGTCACTTTATTTTTGCTCACTTGACAATCCTCAGATGCTTCAAAATGTGTCCAATTCTGCAAACGGGTTTTAGAATGTATTGAAGAAGGGGGTGGTCATTTTCAACATCTTTTGTAATGGAATGTATCAATTTACCTATCATTTTATCAATTTTGAGTTTAAAACAGACACGGGGAGACGTAAAGGGCGAAAAACCGTCCAAAAATTCACAGGTTCCACCGAAATAACGCTTGTATGAGGAACTTGTCAATATTTCAGAATGTTATCTTTTTGAAATGATTTTTTCACGTGATTACTAATTTGTAGGATATTCCTGATTGAGGACATATTATAATTCTAATTTTCTTATATTGTTAAGAATCTTTTACACAATGCTTTTATAATTTATATTTTATATATTTCATTTATTCATTTTAACAGGTGTGCCTAGATTTTCAATATTTTGAAACTATTGCGATCACATAATATGTCAAAATATAGTTAAAGAATTGAAAGAATCTCAGTGAATAAGAGTATGTGAGAAAATGTTAAAAAGAAAACGAGCTTAAATTGATAAAAAATAATATAAAAAATTACCTACCTGGCTTGTAAATGGTCAATGGTGTTAAAAGGAACCATATGGTATAAATTTAGGCAAATAGTAATACTAGCAACAAAATCGAATAAATAATAGCATTGTCGATAATGTGAATGATTCTAAATTATGCAGAATACATTATTCAGGTCAAATACCAATCAATAATGCAATGTAAAATTACTACAAAATGACAGGGAGATATATTTATTTATAGTCCCCATCCATAGTCGGTCGGCTATTTTAATCCCGGGCGGCATAATTTTCTGATTGACGTAATGTCAAATTTGGATTATTAAATATTAAATAACAATTATAATTTTCATTTGGGACATCAATCAGTTTCGCGAATAATTAACTTTGGATCAAACTGCATGGGGAAATTTCATAAAATTAGTGCCGGGTACGTTTATTGAATAAAATTCGTTCGGTTCGGTTTTCGCAATTAAAAATGTTATTCCATGCCATGATCGACGCACGATGGCTAAACTGGTTAAGAATATTATTTAAATTTTAAACTAAACAGACAGCCGATGCCGGGTTACGGGTTGCAAATTATGTTTTGGCTTTGGTTCATTTGGTTTAATTTATTCAACTGAATTTGTTGAAGAACGATTGCATGCTACTCACATCTACAGAGGGTCATGAAAATGTAAATTAATCAAAAGAAAAAAAAAAATGCGGTTTTTATCTCATTTTTCTTCACAGTGTAATCTCCAAGTTGTCTTTCCTTCAATGATAGTCAGTTCCATTTTAGCAAAGACAAAACAACAGGTATGATTTATTCAAATTCAAATAACTCTGAAAATATTGATTTCATGGAAAAAAATCTCTAAACTTTTTTTGTTAACAGTTGGGTGACTTTCTTATTTGTTATCAGAGATGTTTTCTTAAGTTATGAGAAATATCAAACACACTTTCAAATGGGTAATGATGATTCACTATTTTATTTTTTTCTAAGAAAAGAACACAGTTGAAGCCGCTAATATTACTTAGTCGTCGCCCTTTACTGGTTCTTTCGATGTTCTTAAGTAGTTCTCTATAATAATTATTGAATTTTTCACGTTCTTTATCAACCAACTCTTAACCTTGAGCTTTTCCGGGAAAGTCAATTTTCCCACTTCAGGCAATGTTTGTAATGGTGTGGTGAAGCAACCTTGAATAGCTTCATTTGTTGATCTTCTTCATCTATTGTCGATGTTCTTGTGTCCAGAAATAAGACACCAATACGTTTAGTAAAATTTTCTATTGTGAATAACAGTAATAAGACTAAAACATCAAGAAAATAAATAAATTTATATATCTAATTGACACTATTACACCACTTGGCAGCTGCACTCTTCAAAACTCTGCCATTGATCAAGTGTAATGTGCCACGATTAAACTATTTTTTTTTGTAAAAAAGACACTCATATCACTTTGTAGCATCCAATTTGGCAACTTATGTTGATAAATTATTCGTCTAAAGGTGCATCTTCACTCGCAACCAATTGCTCCGAACGTTCGTGGGAAAAATGAAATGGATCAAGAAAAATATTCATAAATTTGTTTTGTTCGGTGCGTTTGTTACAAGTGAAGACGCACTCATATACTTAAATAGACTTTCAAGGAACATTAAATAGGATTTTTATTCAAAAAGCACCTCTTAAAACCTCGACTTTCATACGTGGAAGTTTGTGTGTACGTCGGATGTTTTACCGACAATTTGTCATCGACAATTTTGAGCATATCTTCAACATGATGGTTCTGGTAGTGTTGTTCAAACACCTCACAAATACTTTGAATGTACCAAGTGCCGGTTCTTGGGTCTCGATTCGAGATATAGCCTGGCAAAGTGGAATATGCTACTAGTATGTCCGAATACTGTTTCAATTGCGGTTTAATAGGTCCAGCATCAGTGCAGATCTCCAAATCACCATCGCCTCTAAAATAAAATTATAACATTATTATAACAACAAGACTTCATGCATTTTTTTCAATATTAAAGACGAGTAAGTCGCTATAATAAGCAATACGGTTTAAAAAGTAATTATGTATATAAAAACAAATAAAAAAAGTATAGAATGGATGAACGGGCACAATATTATGAGCAAAAAAAAAGTGGAATATCAGGTTTTAAATATATGTACATTGGAAAAGTTTCTGATATCGATTTGAAGTTTGTTGAATTCAGAAAGTCCTTTATGAAAAATACGTCCATGATTGCTTGTAAACTCATTAAAATCAGCGACAGAACTTCGGGTTTTATATCCATGAATATAACAAACATATTTCAATAGACTCAATTAGTGTGACGTCATTACAAAGGTTGGTATCCCTGAAAGGCAGCGGCTGTTTCCAAACAAACTATTTCCAATGCGTTTTTCAATGGGGGTTTTGAGTTATCGTCGACAACCTGCTTATTCAATACCTGTTTATTCAAAAAAGTACACTGTTAACGCCGGTAGGTATTCTTTATTTGATTACAAACTAAATAATCAGTTCCAACTATCTGGCTCAAAAAAAAAGTGGATTTGGGTATTTTGAGGTTATGTCTTTCTATTGATAAATATTCTATAAACAATATAATAGTTTATTTAGATAAAACACGTCAATTTAATCCAGAATCTATATTGGATTACGGTTAAAGGTGATCATTTTCAGGTTTATTATGGTATGTGTTTTGCTACAGACTACTAAATATTACAGTGCAAAAAAAAATGCTCCTCCTTCAGATTCCGAAAAGACCCTGTCTTATACAAGGAATGGATCACCACTTTTTTTTAAGGTTCTATTCTTATTTGTTACATTTAATGATATCATAAAAAGTTAATCATCTTAAACAAAATGTATTTTGAATTTCTCCATGTATAAAATTGTGTAGACGAGATAAGATTCACTTTCTTTCTTTCGAAATATGATGGCCACTATCAAAAACAATCATTCTGAGACTCAACAACATTTCTGTTGAACAACATGAACTTTTCCTCATCCTTAAAAAAGCTTATGATGGGTACCATTTCTAACTTCATGATGTGCTTGAACCTCATTATTCACGTTAAATCTATGAAATCAATAGAGAATGAAAATCACCCCGCTAAACAACCATAGTTCTCATTTCACGATTCTGGATCACTTGAAGTTGTTTGAATTTATCTTGCGTGATTTATATAAAATGCTTGAGCAATATTCAAGAAGTAGTGCTATAATGGATTTGTACAGTGATAATTTGCATGTACATCCAACATGTCTCCCAAGTACTTCATCACTCTGGTCCTTTCGATGTTCTGTCTATTTGGTGTTATACCTACTAACATTTATTTTTTCTCTTTCAACTTACTGATCATAACAGTAGTTCCAAATATAAAAAAATTGCACTTTTTGATGTTTAATGCCATGCTGTTATTACACAGCCGATTGTCAAAACATGTAAGGTCGCTGTCGATATACCTAAGCATCAATTCAATATCTGCCCCACATAAGTACAGCATTGTATCATCAGGAAATAATTTCAATTAACAATATTCAACGTGTTTGAAGATGTTGTTGATGTAAATGGTGAACAACAACGGACTCAAGACTGTACTCCAAACTCCACATTCACCTTTCCGGTATTGTCCACCTTCAACATCTGAGATCTATTCGTAAAATATGAGGAAAACCACTGGTTGAAACATTCAACACTATCACAGTTCTTGTTTTTGATTAGCACATGAATCTCTATAGTCCCAATATGACATTTTTTATTTGGTTATAACGTTTTCAAGGTCTTCCAGAGTTGCTGGGATTTTTTTCAGTTTTCATCCAATATTCCATAAAGATATTCGTTTTTTGATGATCGGATCAATGTAACCCCTATGTTTCTGATCAATTTGTAGTCATCCCACAAGTTTTCATCTCTTGACAAAATATAAGCTTCATATTTGTTGTCCCTCAGTTTTATTCTATGCAGTATTTCAGGGTGATCCATTTATTAGTTTCATGGTTGGTATCTATTACTTTTCCCTTATTCCTCCTCATGGATTGAAGAGATTCTATTATGGGCGTCATCAAGTTTCTGGATAATATATTTATGTCAATTATTGAGTTGTTCCACTCATAGTTTCTAAAACTGACTTCCATCTTTATAGGATCATGGTTTATTTTTCTGTAATTGATTTTTTTTGCGAAGAGATGAATGGAGATTAATTTGATTTCTATTATCTAGTGATCACTAATTTTTGGTTTCACAAGAACATTACATTCCAATGCCTGGTCGTTGATGATGACATAATCAGTTAACTTTCACTTTTCACTAACTCTTGTATAATCCTTCACTATCTGAATGAGACCATTGATCCTGAATATTTGTTTGCACTTCAAGGCAACAATTTAAATTCATGAAATTGCTGGATGAACCACTTTTTAGGAAAAAATATCTAGAAAAAAATTTAGTAATAGAATTCTTTTACGTGGCAGCTTCAGCATAAACCTCAATGCAATGTTTCCAAACAATTTACCTCAAACCCACAACATAAATATGATCTACAAGGTACACAGGAAAACCTGTGTGATGAAAAACGAATTAAGTCACAGTTCACGCTGTCCAAAAGTTATTTACCAAGATTTAGGATGTCTTAGTTTTTTTTTACACTATTCTACCTAAATAAATGGGATAAGTAGCACGAAATTAGTGATTCGGAGGTTTTAGCAATATGGCCTGCGAAAAAAAAAACATTAACATAGGGGCCATGAAAAATTGCTGGAAATTATTTTCAAGTTTCTAGAACGGCCGCTAGAAGGCACTATGATAAATAATTATATGCATTTTACAGTAGACACTAGGGGGCGCTGTCTCGCAACTCAACAAACACTGCGCGTTTTTTCAATAGTTAGTTGTAACAGTAAGTGTGATTTTAGCTTAAACTAAAAAGGAATAAAAGCTTGAAAAGTCAGCGAAACCGCATCTTGATATCTTTTTTCAAAACCAAAAATATTGGCAGAAATTTACTACTCGATAAGCGGTAGAGATCATAAAAAATTTCACAGGGAAAAGTTCTTCAGCCTTTGATCTGCTAAAACTTTTATTGGGGTAATTTATTTGTAAAAAATATCTGACTCGAGCTCCTGGTACGTCCTGTGCTTAAGAAGTGGTTTCTTGAACATTTTTTAGAGCAAAATTACCCCTGATAAAAGTTATAGAGGATTAAAGACTGAACAACAAATTCAGTATGAGTTTTCTGCCTAAAAATAAGAATAAAACTTCCTCGAGAACTTCCTATTAGCACGTATCCGGAAATGCTTCATTACAGAGCTACAGGGTGTTGAAGTTTTATTTTCATTTTTGTTTTTTTTTAATAATATTTGAAGCAATGTCGATATTTTGATAAAAGTTGGTGTTTAGGGCTTTTTTGTCATGCGAAATTCGAATTTGATCTTAGTATGGCTCTAACTTGTAGAGGGCGCTACCTACAAATATTTATCCAATTCTTAACAGCCATAACTTTTTTGAACGTACCTCTAAAATATTTTTAAGCAACAGAACAGATTTATTTGTATTTTCTACGCAGAAAAAGTATACTTGTTAAAAGTCGCTACAGGCAACGATTCTCGAGATATTCGGATTTAAAATAATAAATATATCTGATTTTGAAATAATGGCTGAGGTAAAGTAATGAAATATTTCGTATGATTGCTACATATCTTTGCTAAAAAGATAAAATTCAAGTAATGAGTGATGTAAACAACAATTTTTATCAAAATATCATGAAAAAATAAGAAATGGAAAAAATAAAAAAAAACAACACCCTGTAGCTTTGTAACGGAGCATTTCCGGACACACATGTTGGACACAACAAGGGAGACTCATCCTGATTTTTTTCTAAAGAAAAAACAAGCCCTTGCTTGACCATAATCTCAAAAACACATGTATTGTTTATTTCAAATCCAAATATCTCGAGAATGGTGGCACTTAGCGACTTCAAACAGGTATACTTTTTCTACGTAAAAATGATGAATAAATCTGATTCTTACTTCAAAATATGATACAAGCCCGTCCAAAAAAGTTACGACAGTTAATAATAGGAAAAATAAGTGTAGGTAGCGCCCTCTACAAGTTAGAGCCATACTAAGATCAAATTCTAATTTCGCATGACAAAAAACCTCCAAACACCAATTTTCATCAAAATATCGACATAAGTGCGAATATCATTTAGAAAAAACAAAAATAAAAATAAAACTTCAACACCCTGTAGCTCTGTAATGAAGCATTTCCGAACACATGTTTATAAGAAGTCTTCTTCTTATTTTCAAGCGGGAAAACACCTCCTGAATGTTTTCGCAATATTAATGAAACACCCTGTAGCGTGAGAAACGCTCTTTTAAAAGATTGTTTGATCTCGATTACCCAGTCCGGAGTTATCAACGTTTAAATAAAAACAGATTCAACCATCCAACACAACTTTTTTTTGGCAATTGGGGCAAAATGGTCCAAACAAAAAAAAACAAAATTTGCTAGAGAATATGATGCCATTATTTATAATCCCCTTTATCTGGGCAAAATGTTGTGAAAATCCAATTTTCTGATTGGCCATAGTAGTCGTTCTCGAAATATTCCAGATTCCCATGTCCTCTTTGCTACTTAATCTTTTTTTTCCGCAAGCCATACTGATACTGATACTTTCCGAGATACAGCCGAGAGCCAGTCTTAGTGGGACATACATGAAAACTCACCGGCAACACTGGAACAGGAAAATCTTCGCTTGCCCCTTCAAACTCGCATGTCCATGTTCCGCTGTGAAACAACCGACTATATCTTCGGCCTGCACCGTCACGTTATCACTTCCCGCAATTTGCGTGAAGCCTCCCGGCACTCTTCTATCCTCCCCATTTTTCTTCTTCACGATATTATTCCCATGACTCATGATAACCACCAAGCTGATGTCGAACTTCGAAAAGTTCGACTTGGCAAAATCCTTGATTTTCTTCTGCATATCCTTGCCCTTCATATTGGTCTTCACCTCCACCTCAAACCCCAACTTTTTAAGCAATCTTTCCAGATCTTGTGAGTCCTTTTTGGCCCCCAACCTCTCCTCTTTCTTCTCCACAAACTTAATGTTGTTGATAATCAACGCTTTGCCCAGTTTGCTTCTGATATGCTGGTAAGTCGGCACTATACTAGCAGCAGGTTGTGAGTGAGCTATTGCTCGGTTCTGAGCAGCGTTTTGAGTCTGCAAGGAGTCCAGAACGTTGGTTCTGGAACGCAGAGGGTAGCTTCCGGAAAATTCAGTTTTAAATGGGTTGGAGGTACCAAAAGTGAGACTGGGACGCGGCTGGTAGTTGTAATATGGGCTTTTATAAGTGGAGGAGGGGAGGACTGTTGGAGTTTGAGGTAACGAGGTAGAGCTAATTTTGGTACTGGAGATAGGCATGTCGGTCAAGGAAAAATTGCCTGTGGAGATTGAGTGGACAACGCTATGACTGCGTTCTTGTCTGACCCACTCTGTTGACGTGGATATTTGCCTGGAAATAATCATATTTATATAAGGTGTCCGCTAATTGTTAATGGTATACAGCAAAACCCTTGTTTCATAGATTGATAAGAATAAACATAAAGGTACTCCGGGACTTGGGCAAATGGTGTAACAATAACCTTGTTTATTATTCACGATTGATCCGTTGAAAAGGAAAATCATTCAATAAGAGCGTTTTTTTTAACAAAAGAGATTAATAAAAGATCTTTCTGAAGTAAGCTATACAATGTGTCCAATGTGTCTGTCATGGGACTCTTGAAAACCATGAGAGGTACGAAGATGGTTAAATTAGAGCTTTGCGCCAGTCAAGCCTAACAAAACATTGTGAACGACATTCACAATGTTTTGAAATTCCCAGTAGTTCCAGAGATAGGCCTTGAAAACCAAAATTTAAAATTGTAATACACAATATTGTCCCCAAATTCAACCGTTAAAGAGATATCTCGATTTTAAAATGACATTTTTGCAACTTTGGCATGCTAGAAAACTCAAACGTACAAGAAAGAGATAAAATATGGTCTGCACTTTCTGATCTCAACTTTTCAAGAGCTATTCTGTCATTTGAAAAGAAGGTACTGTGAACTGTCAATTTTTCTCGACATATTTTCACATTTTTTGACAAGAATTAATTCAATGTCTTTGGATAGCTTAGACAAGAAAGTGCACACCGTTTCTCTGTATCTTAAACCGTTTGGGTTTTATAGCATGCCAAAGATGTGAAAATGTCATGTATAAAACCCGATAACTGGAGAACGGCTGAATTTACGAACATTATATTTATTAAAAAGTTTGCTCAAAAATGGAGGAAAAATTGAAATATCCATTAATATAGGGGGTACCATTTGAAAAAATGCAACTTTGATCTGCAATAACCTTATGCCCGACCGTGTATATTCCAATTTATTACAGATATACTTTGACCGGCTAAAATATGGAGCAAATTCATTTTGAATTCGAGGTTTGGATATTTTAGAAAACGCTCGGACACGTCGATTTTTATTTGTGGATGCGTTTTTTTCAACGACAAATTCATGTATACGGGGTGAACCAAAAATAAGTAACGACCATCAACTTCTTTATTTCAAATGAAAACATAAATTTTTTATTCCATTTTTGAATTCTGAGTATATTTTATACAACATAGATGGCATTTTGAATCCATAATATTAAATATTTGAAAAGTTTTCTGTTTTTATTGGTTGAAACATTGAATTGAACGTCCTTGAGGCATTGAGGTGATTAGATGAAGGTGTAGAGTAATGGGTTGCCTTAGCTTATCAACCTCAATATTTTCAATTATTATTAGCCTATTATTGCTATTTCCAATCTTTTGTTTGAATGGCAATTATTTCTGAACACTTGCGCAGAAATCGAAGTTTTTTATAAATTTATTTTTATATTTTCTTTTATTCGTAGATTTAATTAAATTTTATCAAAAGTATCGTTATTGGATGTTATTTCGATTTTGATTCAGTCAATTAGTTTTGTTTAGTCGTGTCTAATAAAGAATAGAGATGCATTTATGAACCAAACTATAATATGTTAGAGAGACAACGGTTGCCTAACTGACTTTCTCTCATGATACTAAAACACACAACTTTGTCTGGTATTATTTTCTAGATGAGTGTTTTTTCGACGGTTGCAATACCTCAATGCCTTAAGGACGTCAAAAAATAACTAAAAATAAAATAAAAAATCTAGTTTCGTATTTAAAAAGCTGAACTTAATGATATTGTAGAAGAGAAAAAGTGGCAATGAGAAGTGTAATTTATTCTGAAAATATCTTCGCAAATAAACTCAGGAAATAATGATAACGTTTTAGCGAAATTTCGATTTTTTGCGAATATCCTCGGAAGTAGTCGGAATTTTTCAAATTTCAAAATGGCATTTTGTTGAGAATAAAACTGCGCAACTTTGCATCCATCTAAGCGACCCTGTATCTCTTAAAATAACTGAGATCCCCATGCATACACTCGAATCTGTGTAACCCTGTATAAGACATTTTTTTCTAACTCATGAATCTTTTGAAATAATCGACCGTTCTGATAATTTCTCCTAACCTCGTATTCGTGTTTCTATAAGTGCATAACTCCTCAGTTACATTGCTTCTATGGAAAATATTTGTTTTATTATAAAAGTTTCACTGTCGCCAATGATATGGCAACTACCAGAGATGTGACAACACACATAGAGTATTTTCGGACTTTTGCTGTGAGCCATTATTCAACGGACACCTTATATAAAAAGTATATTGTCAAGCACAAACCTGGTTGTCGTAACCATCCTTCCATCTTTGGAGTGGGTTGTGGTTTCCTGGACAGTTTGGCTGAAAATAATGGTAAAATCATGATTGAATGATCCATGCGGATAGCTGGAGAATTGTGTGATAAGAATAAAATATAATTACTAGTGGATTAATATAGATGCGATGAGTCATAGATTAAAATCAATATCCAGAACAATGCCTGGAACATTGAATTTATCAGCAACTATCTGGATTAATAGAAAAATTATATATCAACGATAGGATGATTTGTTTGGGTTTTGAACGATTCATGCCTGTAAAAAAGTTGTAATTTTTACCTATGCATTGATGAAGATTCACTTGAGAATGCAATTATCTAAAATTAAGAGTTGTGGACTTTTTAGTATTTTTAAGCGGTTTCGCAGTTGAAAAAAAATAAAAAATCACTGTCACTGCAAAGGGAGGGCAGTTTGAAGAAGATTTAGTGAAAAATTCAATCCTCTAAACAATTAGGTTGTGAGTTATGTAACAGTTTACAAAACGGTTTTTTTTTCCTATTATACCTACATCATTATAATATAAGCAATTTTGCCTTAAAAGACACCTTGATAGACACTTTCAAGTATTAAGAATACAAAATCAGTTGCGCAGATGAAGAAAACTGTTAAAACTAAAAAAATAATAATTTTTGGTTACAAAATCTCAATAGACTGCCTAAGTCGTAACGTCACAAAAGTGGGTGGAGCTAACATTTTTTCAAAACTTCTTTCTAGTCGTGGTATTTGATTGGACGAAAGTGATATTTAATGGAGTAATATAAGTTTTTGACAAGGTTAGTTAATTTTAGTGTATAATTAATGCTTGGAAACATGTTCGAGGTTATCCTGTTTGCATTTTTATCAATTTTATCGTCTTTTCTTGGGACTATTCCAAGGAAAATCGCTTTGAAGCATGTTTTCAAGCTATCTAGTATGAATGCTTCATTTGAGAACGACAATAAATTATTCAAGACATTTTCCGAAAATATGGTAGGTACCTACAGATTGTTTTGTTTTTGTTGTGTAAATTCCAGAATCAGGATATCTGAGGTTTTGATAGTCTTATTGTTGTTTTTAAAGAAATCACTAATACTAGAAAGGTTGAAATATGCTTAAAAGCCATTTTCTTTAGTATAATCCGAGAAAAAGCTAATAAAAAGTAGACAAATATAACTTCAAAATGTTTCTAACGACTAGTTTGACACTTATATCAACTTACCTTGTCGAAAAATTATATAATTCCAGTAAATATCACATCATATCTCTCGTCTAAACAAATATCGCTGCTAGAAGTCTTATTCACTTCTAACAAATTCAAAAACACTCAAGAAACATTTTCTAATGGGATTTCGACATAGGATTCGAATTTCGAATATGTTTGGAAAAAATATAAGCTCCAGCCACTTCGTGATGTCAGACTATGCATACTTGTCAGTTTTAGCGCATTAATCAAATCTTACAGATTATTTTTTGAATATTATTAAAACATCAATTTTTGCCAAACCAAAACTAGCCCAACCTACCTAACCCAAACGGATTCAATCTAACCATAACTCAAAACTAACCTGGAAAACAAAACTGTTCGCCCCAGATCCCGTAAATTATACTGTTTATTTTCAAAAATAATGAAAGAAACAAATGAATCTAGGATAGCAGAAAACCGTTTTAAAAAAAAAACCTACTTGATTATTAGTTGATTGAGTTTATCGTAATATGGATAACAAATTTAAATCCTGTTAGGAAGAAAAATTGCCAACAATATTTTTATTTTCGCATAGGTAATTGGATGGTAATCACGGGCAATCATCATAACATGATTAACGGATGAAAATAAATTCATATACCTAAATTGCAATAGTGTACGCAGCACCCCTAATCAAAAATCAACACCCGATCCTCCACCCTGTATAAACCTTCAACCTTCAACCCATCATTCTACAAAGGGTTGCAAAACATTCTCAAAAAAAACAAAACATGACTCACCCGGAATCACCAGGTTCCTTTTTCTCCTTATTTTTGGTTCTAAACATTCTACAAAACTACTAAAACTCAAAGTACAACACTGAAACTAAAAATAAAACTACTTAACAAGATGGGACACGTAAAAACACCCTGCTGGTTTACCTTGATCGAAACAAAGGATGAAATGAAGTGCACTATGTCGATTCAAATAACGAGAATTTTATCTTATCTCGCGTTCTAGGAATTAATTTGTTGTTAAAAATACAGGCAAACTATTTTTTTCTATATGGAGATTGTCGATGTATTGATTTTCTAATGTTTTATAGTGGTTTTTATATAAAAATTGACAAAATTTCCAAAATCCAAGCAATGACCAGTGGGATGGGCTGTGTTGTTGTGACTACTATAACCTCACTTTCTTGGCTTATTTTTTGACGTCTCAACTCAATCAATAATGGCGGGAAAATAGACAAGGAGCTGTTTGGAGTGGCTAAGGTACCATTACCGGGTCTATCGGTTGGTAATTTTGATATACAAGAGGCGAAAAAAAAGCTGGATGTCGAAAAAGAAGTGGCTGTTCTACGAAAAATTGCACGCAAAATACAAAGGGAATTATTGAGTTTAATCGAGTTGATCCAAGATTAGTGATGAAATTCGTTTACCTTAGCAAAAATCAAAAATCCTCTTTGTATTTTATGTATGTCGAAAGACAGAATCTATCGGTGCCCATACCCTGTATAAGCGAGGCAGGTACGTCACGTATAACTAACTTTGAATTCTCTTCTATCGTCTGCCAACAACCATTTGTATTGCTCTTCAGGTCCAGAGTTAAGTCATATTTTTCTGACATTTCTATTTCTCTGACAATCTTCTACAGGGGCGAGTGCAGAAACGACGCACCCGGTGTGAGTATGATCAAATGTGATAGAATTCACAGAACACACCACTACCCTATTCTTGGGTTTAGGGAGTGGACCGAGGAGTAGACAGTGGGAGAAAGTTTCAAAAACGGCATTACTTTTTGACACTTTCTTTCACAATTTCTACTTCCTGTTGAGTTTTTTCACTTTAGCCGACACGACATCGACGCGACAACGATGCGGACACGACTTCTCGCTGGGAGTTTTCATAATCAACAACACGACGACAATGCATCAGCAGCTTTGATCGGTTCCTCCTCTTGCAAAATTCATAGTACACATAAGCATTTTTTATTATATTCATCAGTTTTGTTTGTCCCAAATGCATGGCTAAAGATTCCGTTAGTTCGATCAATGAAACGATGTCATTTTTGAAACTCATCATATTTCATTAGTTTCGTCGAGAAAAACCACCATATTATGACACTATAGTGATTCCACTGAACCTACAAAATTGCAACGAATTGAAAGAAAATCGTCACGACACGACAGGATAATGCATATGTTTCTCAACGATATGTCGTCCCTAACGACGACACGACAACGACATGTCGTCAATGTGAAAGCACTCCATAGATATACAGGGTGTTTCCTAAAGATTGGTAAAAAATTCGTTGTGTGATTCCTGGGGTATTTTCATGAAAAAAAGTTCCTATAAACATTTGCCGAAAAATGCTTCCTAAGGGAGCTACGCCCCTTTAAATAGGGCACCCCGAAGACGGTTTTTCCTCAATATTTCCGAAACCTTACATACAAAAATCATGAAATTTGGTACATCATACAAACTTTTAATGCTGATTGAGAATTTGAGCTCAGAATTTCAAAATTTTAATCAGGGGCGTACCATACTGGCGGGGTTAAAGGTTAAAAGAATTCAATTTTTTAAATGGTATGGTACGCCAGTATGGTACGCCCCTGATTAAAATTTTGAAATTCTGAGCTCTTACATTACTTACATTAATGATATTGGATATTGTCAGATGTGAGGTATTGCCTTATCGAAATGATACTATGACTATCTTATTAGTGGTCCAAATATCACTGTGACTTATTGGTGGACATACACTATCATTTAATAATAATGATACTATTTTCGGGACATCCAATATGTTGCGTGAAATCAGAGATCGTTGCATAAATTCATATTGAATTAGATGGTCTACACACTGAAAGAGTAAATCGAAGTACCTTGAAGTTATCTTGAATGATTGCTCGAGTTTCATCTCTCACGAAATGTATGTACACGCGAAAATATCAACAAAGTTAATTCCATACACAGGTTTGACAAAATCTAATAACTTCTTAGCATAGACGTCTATGCTTCTCAGCATAAACCACTGTTCAAGTCCTTGGTACCGCCAGATTTTGAGTATCAATAATTTGTCGCAGGAATGTATCACCACCCATGATGTTCATGATCATTATACTAGAAAAATAGGAACCTTTTATATTATACAGGTTACTAAACTATCAAGAACATCATAACACCGTATTTTTCAAGAGCCTGGTCCAATAATTCAATAATCTGAAATAAGGACTGATTTAAAAAGCTTTAAAATCAAATAAAAATGTTTGCTCGTAGTAGTATAAACCAATAAAGCAAAATGCCAAACAACTTTAGATACACGTCATAATTGCCACCAAGCGAGTTATTATGTGATTTGCAGGTGACCAAATTTGTCAAAAGTGTCATTAAAAATTTGAGCATCTTCTCTTGAAAAACGCCTTCATATCAGCATCAATCTGCTCATTTATTTATTATAGTTTGTATTTTGTAAAGCCTTTTGCAAATTAATGATCATCATTATTATAATTCCCGTTTTCTTTGTCACCACCCGATAATGGTCAGCGTAAGGGTGAACACTGACTTTGATGGGTTCTGATTAGTAGCGCAGGCTTACACCATTGCAATGAACAAAGGTGAATGCGCCTCGAAGGTACTACAGCCGAAAGATAAGCTGTGTTTAATCAAAAGGCTGTGGAAATCTAGTAATTGTAGGTGAAAGCACTGTAGGTAATTCCACTTGCAAAATTTTTCCAATGAATAGTAGAATTATATTATGATGGTAAAAAAAATGTGTAAACCTCAGGGTGAACGAGAAACCAAATTTTCATGGAATATCACTGCCCTAATTAATTAAAGTTTGGCTCAGGTCATTAGTTATCAACAATAAAGGTGTGGCTTAATTTCACTTAACATGACGCCATCATAATCCTGATAAATCATATCAGCCGCGATAAGATGTTGCACAGCACATATTCCCTCATACACCTTCCAATCTATTGACTTACAAATTCAATACACCCGTTGAGAATTGATAACAGTGAACGCTTATCTCTTGATATGAGTCGTGTACCTATGTGACCGCAAAATATAATTCGGTGTGAAAAATTTTGTGTTTGTTGAGGATGTATCCATATTACGAGACTGACTGGAGCGTCCTACCCCCGGAAGCTAACAGAAGGTAATGTATTTTGTTAGTTTTATAGGTTGCTAAATAAATGTATCACATGCGCCGATGAAAACAATGTGATACGGAGCGGTTGTTTACTAGTTTTCATATTGCGAGAGCGTTCTATTTATTTATCAGGTCACATATTATTTATCAAATCAAATCTGTACTTCTAGAATAGATAGTTCATGAGAATAAAATCAAATCAATATCAACAGATTCAGAAGGGGAGGGATTGAGCATCCGCCAAATTGGCTCTTTCGTCACCATGCATTGTTGGACTGTTATGTTATGCATGATATCATTTTTAGTCACCGTACATAACTTCTTTATTAAATTGCTATCAACGAATTGTGAACATTCACATAAATATACACAATGGTTCCAAAATTCCAAATTTGCATTTGCATTTGTTGTGTTGTGAGGCAGTCACCCAGCAAAAGTCTACACCCAGTGGATACATCAAACTTTTGATTGTTACCTTTTCTTATCATGTTTCGTCATGATATGTCATGTTGTAGCTTGTCACGTATTTGGTATATTGTATTGCACCTGTAGACAATGCTGTTCGTCTAATTTCCTCAATTGATCTCCATTACCAAAAACATTTTTTACAAATCAGGAATTGCATGATGGTTTATTACGTACCGATCGAATTTTTAAGTGAAACTTCTTTGCTCGCGTTCTGATATTTGGACGAGAATTGGGAGTGAACTGGGAAAAATGTAACATTTCGAGATTTTGTTACACGAGACAGAAAAAAAGATATAACGCAGTGAGAATGATCGGAAAATTGAAAGAATACCAAACGGAATCTTGGATCTCGATTTTCACCAATACCTCCTAGAAAACAAATACAAAAGATTATGATCAATTGCTGGACGAAATAAGAACCAAACCGCGCATGTCGTCACCACGAGTCAAAAGTGAGTTTGGATTTGAAACGTTACCTAGTTACCATTTGAATTGGCCCACGCATGACGTCCTCGCGTGACTTTGATTGTATAGGTTTGAGGTAGGTATGGGTAATTTTTCAGTTCACAAACTATTGCAGTTTGCAGTTTTTTTTTCGTTTTACCTTCACCTAGACCCTTCTAAAAGGTGTTTGCAACCATTGAAATGTTGCGGAAATGTGTGGTCATGTGTTAATTTACCGGGACTAGGAACAAAAATAGGGGTGCTGGATGGGTGAAGACACGCGCAAATGTCGTAAACAAATCGCCAATTTTAGATCAGTTTATTGTGAGATAGCAAGAAACCTACTTTGTTTAGAACTTTTGTGCATGTGCTTACCCACCCATTACCCCTATTAGCTCCCAGTCCTGTAAAACTGTCAGATGACCACGCACATTTGCGCAACGTTTCAATGGTCGCAAACACCTGAAAGGGTCTAAATTAAATAAAAAGAGAACTGAGATGATTCAAGCAGAAACGTGGACATACTCAATGTGATCATAAAATTATGGCACACAGCCAAATACTGGAATAGATATTTGAGGGCAAGGAAAAACACATTTGAAGAAAAAAAGGTATAGCAAATAGTAGGGTTACCAAATTTTGACAAAAACGCTCGCAAAAATGTCAAAAAAATATAGTTGATTTTTAATGTTTATAAACATTTGCGCATCATAATATATGAACATAGAAATCGTATCCTGGATATTCTTGAGAAACAGTAAGTAGTTATTTTAAGCTTATAATCGAATAGTTTGTTAACTGAAATATGACCGTTTTCTGCCGTAAAATGAATAAATTCAAAATAAAATATCCAAAAACTGCCATCCGCATGTTGGCAACACGGGTACTTGCGACAATCGCAGGTGGCCGGTGTGAACCCTGCCTTAGCATCTCAAATCTCCTGTCACTACCGTCAACCGTCACTTGTCTGACTTGTCTCTTGTCTGCCATTTTGCGTGTTTACGTCACGTCAAATCACAAAAATCGGTCTCGATTATTATTAATAAAACCTCAATTAAATGTTGATAATCGATTAAATTCCAATTATTATCAACCACATCACCTATAAGCTTCAATTGGCTGTAATTTCCAATCAGCACATGTTAACATCAGCGGACAAAGTGAACAAAACAGGTGATATTTGGGGCCCCTTTCAAGTTTAGTGTGCAATTTTACTTTCTAACATCATTCTGATACTAATCAATAAATGAGTATTTGTGCTGCTTAACATTGTTGACCAGAAATCGTGTGTAAATCAACATGAATTCCTCTGAACATGGGTAATGTTGTTTGTGCAGTGTTGTAACAATCTGGTACATTGTGTTGATTTGTTTTTAGATTTAATCCTGCTTTTAATATGGCTACGATTAAGCAAGTGGTTAATGAGGCCATTGAAAGGGGTAAGTCAAGTTCTATTTGGTTATTATGAGGTAGATTTCTTGAGCATAATCGTTTTTGCACATCTTAGTTTTCTATTGGTCTAATTCGCAGCCTGTATCATTGGCCGCCGGAATAATGTGACTTGTCTCTGGATCGTTGGAGAATTTTAATCATTAATTATGTGCTCAAGAAACCTACTTTGAATTTACAGTGTGTCTAAGATAAGAATTTACCTGATTTTTTTGGGTATTTCGCCACACCCTATCAAAAAACAATCAAACTAGTGGTAATATACCGGATCTTCTATATTACCTGAAAAAAATTCTATCAGTAAACAATAAAACCTAACAATATCAAACGTTTCAAAAGCGAATCTGCTTTCGTCGTCAGTGGAACCTAAAAAAGAAACAATTAATTCAAATTCAAAAATTATTCTACGTTTTTTCAGGATTTCGCAGTAAAAAATTGTGTTTTTTTTTGTGTTTTTGGCACAAAATGTCACTTTTACTGACATTGAAAAATGTCAGTAAAAGGTAAATCATGGATGCGCCACAAAACTACAGAGCATATCTATTTAAGATAAGAATGTCTATCAAGGGGATCTTGGAAACCGTAAGAGATACGGATGATGGTTAAATCAGAGAAAAGTTGCGCATTTTCAAGCCTAACAATATGCCGTTAAGAAAGTTTTAAAATTCCGAGTAGTTCCGGAGATATGCCTAAAAAACCGAAATCGTACGATTTTGTTTTATTTTTTTCTGACGTTTTCTAAAGAGATGGAAACACAAAAGACACTTTCTCATGGCCACTTTTTAAGCTCTAGAAAACAGCGTTTAGAGTTTTTCCGTACGACGTTTCGTTTCGGAGAAATCATCATCAACTTTATTTTTTCATATGGTGCGTAGAAAAAGTATATTCTGCATAAAACAGCATATTTTATTACGAATAGAGCCATGTATGACACAATATGATTCTACCAAGGATTCTGCTATACATAAGTATTCAGATTGGAAAAAATGTGATTTTACTTGGGTTTTTATTAAATTCTGAATGTTTTGGTGTAGTAGGCGGTGAGATGATGGCGCTGAGTATGGTGTAGAAGGCTATATTACCAATGGTTGGAAATATTAAATTAAAATCACGATATTGACGGTTTAAAAACTATCCATACACACCAATGGACAAAAACAAGAAAACAGCCTAAAATTTGAGAAAACTTTGGCCCTTCATCAGTTATCAAAGAACTGATGGTGCATTGTGCATTTGAAAACTTTAATCCATTTGTCAGTTTGTGTGCCCTGGCGATTTTTTCCAAAACATTTTTTAGTGCCCTTTTTTCACGTGCAAAAACTGGACACTATTCAAAACTTTTTTTCTGTGTACACTCAATTCAACCTTGTTTTACGCCGTACGAAGGTTTGGAGACAGCATCTCCATCTATTGGTGATGATGAGAAAATCTCGAGCAGCCTTCTGATTGGGTCAAATCATCTGACTCGGCACACAACGCATTTTTCAAAGTTGTATTCAGAATTCGCGGATCAGTTTAAGCCGTCTAGACCTGTTCCTATTTCAAAAAGTGGCACTAAGGTCTGATGGATTAGTCTTATATTTCCCACATTTATAATCTAATCTGTATACAGTTTGACAATTTAAAAAGGACCAGAATTCTATTGTGTCCAAACCAATGATAGTATGAGGATTTGGCGAGACATGCCAATATACAGGGTGTTTATTAATTGAATGCCGATACTTAAGGGTGATAATTCTTGGATGATTTTAAGACAAAAAGTTCATATGGACATAGGTCCGCAAGAGCATAGATTTTAAGATACAGGGTGTTTCTCTTTTTTTCATCATCACTTTGATACTATTCCAGATATCTTTTTGAAATTTGGTACACGTCAAAATGCATGGGAATGTTAGAGAGGGCGTCACTGATTTAAAAATATTGGATGACACAGCAGGGAGATCTTATTTCTTTAAGCGAAAACCATGCGCCGGACGGAAAAAAATCAAGAGAAACAATTGGCTCAGAAATAAATAGAGATTTTAAAAATAATTTTTATTTTGGAAGGAAGCTGTGGCGTATAAGTTTTTTTTCCAAAAATAGTGAGTGCAAAGCCTGTACGGACGCCACTGGTGAAAACAATGAAATTGTTTGTACATCACAAAATGCATATTGAAGCCTAGAAGACGTGTACCGAATTTCATAAAGATATCTGGAATAGTATCAAAGTAATTATAAAAAAATCATTTATTTTTTAATGTTTCAACACCCTGTATCTTGAAAATTAAGCTCTTGCGAATGAACTTTTTGTCTTCAAATCATCCAAGGATTATCACCCTTAAGTATCGGCATTCAATTAATAAACATCCTGTAGATATCGAGGGGGACAACTTTTGAGAAATCTGCTGTTTTTCTGGAATCAACCCTTTCACGCCCAGGGTAGCTACCACGAAAATTTCAAATAGCAACCCCCACTTTTGTTGTGATTTTTGAAATTTTCACGTCATTCTCCATACGCTACATCACTTTTTTTTTTTTAAATTGGAGTTCCTAACCTCACAAAAGTTTTCAAACGAACAGAATTAATTATTCCTTGAACTGATGATAGTATGAAAATTTGGTGAGATACGTCAATTTAGATATCGAGGGGGACAACTTTTGAGGTATCTAATAATGTTCTGGATTCAACCCCCTCATTCCACTTATTCCGCGAGTTTTGAAATATTTGTGCTATTCTTGATAAGTTGCATCACTTTTTTTTGAATTGGACTACATAACCTCTCATTTTTTTCCAAACGGACAGCAATAATTATAATTTCTTAAACTGATGACGGTATGGAGATTTTGTGAAAGATATGAATGCACCGAGGAATGCACAAATCAAGGGGGACAACTTTTGAGGTGATAGCTGTCATATTACTTTCAACCCCCTAACCTCCAGGGCGCCTACCTTAAGATTTTGAATGAAGACTCCTAATTCTTTTGTCATTTTTGGGTTCCTCATGTATCTCTAGATAAATGCCTTTTTTTTATGGAAGTGACTAGTGCACTGTCTAGACAGATTCCCAATAAAAATTGCTGCACTGTCCAACATGCGCAGTGCGTTGTCGAGCTAGACGAAGCCGCTTACAGACAGTGCGGGAAGATAATATTGCTGCGCTGTCTATCTTGAGGAGACAGTGATTATCCACATATTTCTAAAGGAAGAAATAGGCGCAATAAAAATAAGACAAACATTTTCCATCAACATGGGTCCGAAAAAGCGTCGTTTCGTAGATCAATGTGTTTGAATCTGAAAGTTTAATTTCTATTTTTGTTAAAAAATAACTAATACTTGACTATTAGTCTAATGATGGCAGTCTTTTGGAACAGGTTATACTTATTATAATTTGATATTATTTTTTTAATTCCCTCAAGAGTTGAGAGAAGTTAAATAGATATATTTTTTTGTTTTATTGAGCAATTGCTAATTAATAATACGTATACTCAATAACCAAATATTTCCAGCTCGTCAATTTTGTTCGTAATAACAACATAAACATTTTACCGTTTAATTTCAAGTTTGAGTTTCATGCAATGACAATTAAGAGTGTTATATTTTGTTTTTGATATGATAGTTGGAAAATATTTTTTTTTTTTAAGAAACAGAATAGCCGAAAATTATGAAGACTATTACTGGACTGCAGCAAAAATACCAGTGAATGAATTCTGTGGTGTAATTCAAAATTCACTTTTTACACTCTCACTTGACTTTCGTCCTCGAAAACTTATTCGGTGCGTGGTGCGTGCAAAAACGGACAATATGTGACAGTTTCAATCAGAATAGATTTACCATGACAAAACCACCAAACAAAAGAGAAAGTTACCAAGAATTTAAAAGAAAACCGCTTTATCTTGAAAAAAAATTGTCTAAATTAATATTCTTTCATTTAGGTATACTGTCTATTTTAAGTTTAGTGGTATTACTTTTTCCAATGGAAAATGTTTTTTCCAACAACTATATTTGCTTCAGCGAAAAAAATGTACACAAGTCTTGTCGTGTTTTTGGGAAGGAGCAGTTCTCATAATAAGGATTATTTTTTACTTTTGCTCACATGTATTAAATCACCTCAACATCAAATTCATTGAATGGCATATTTTCCAAATGTTAACGAATGCCCTGATAAAAGATATATTCTAAGAAAACTAAAATAAACCTGTATCACAGCATTATTTTCTACGCAAAAAAACTCAAACAAAACCAACTAAAGGAAATACTGATATATCTACGTTTTTTTTTATCTATTGCTGATTGAATGGTACTTGCATCCTTTTTGAATAATTCAATAAATTTTGAAGCGCATAACTTTTACAAATTGTTTTCAAAGTGTTCCAAATCACGAAATGTATTGCCCACTTTAATGTCTATAGGAACTTATTTAGCGGTAAATCGCGATAATCTCCATATTTTGGAGTTTATTTCGCTTTACACAACATGAATAACATTATAGGAGATAAGCGGAGATTGTGAACAAACCGAAGCTGGAATTTCGAATTTAACTTTTTAGGTTATATTATTTTAGATCTATATTCATCGTGAACTTGACAGCAAGGCACTGCGCATGTTGGACAGTGCAGCAATTTTTATTGGGAATCTGTCTAGACAGTGCACTAGTCACTTCCTTTTTTTATTGGAATTATCAATTTCACAAACAGAACAATTGTGAGGTTATGTCAAGGGTTATGTACTTTATTTTTGGAAAAAAAGAGATGTAGCTTATTGAGAATCACATGAAGATTTCAAAAATTGCGGAATAACTGAAGACTGTTATTTGAAATTTCAGGGGTAGTTACCCTGGTTACCCTGGGAGTGAGAGGGTTGAATCCAGAAAATTAATAGATACCTCAAAAGTTGTCCCCCTCGATATCTAAATTGACGTGTCTCACCAAATTTTCATACTATCATTAGTTCAAGGAATAAATTATTCTGTTCGTTTGAAAATTTTTTTGAGGTTGGGAACTTCAATTTTGAAAAGAAAAAGCGATGTAGCTTTTGGAGAATAACGTGAAGATTTCAAAAATCGCAAAATAAGTCGGGGTTGCTATTTGAAATTTCAGGGGTAGCGATCCTGGGCGTGAGAGGGTTGATTCCAGAAAAACAACAGATTCCTCAAAAGTTGTCCCCCTCGATATCTAAATTGACGTGTCTCGTCAAATCTTCATACTATAATTGGTTTGGACACAATCAAATGCTGGTCCTTTTTAAATTGTCACCCTGTATGTATACTCAATAAAAACATGAATTTTTTCAATTTATTTATTTCAAACAGAATAAATACGACCATGGGAACCCACCGCGTGCTTCATTTTCCATCGTCGTAACTCAAGATTGAATGAACTGTAGTTTTTGATAAAAATGGCTAGCATCATTCGAAAGAGGGACAAAAACTATGTACCTACTTCCTGACATTTTCATAATGATTGAACGAAGGATAGTCTAGCTATAAAATCATGAACTTGGCAAAAATGACCCATTTTTGAAGAAATCAAGAAAAATGAGTCATTTTTGACAAGTTCCAGATATTATATCTTGACTACCAGTTCAATTGCTGTGAGATTTTTAGGAAGTATAAAATTTTTGCCTCTAAGAAATCACAATCAATCTCCAAACACAGATATCACTGTTGAATTTAAACCACTTCTTGATATATCAGGTGTAATTCTTCTCAGCTGATCTTCGTTTGTTTGAACATTCTCTAAAATCTAATTAGTTTTTTGGGTTTCAAGTAAGTAGTTTGTTAAATAAATTAACATATGACGTGACCGACCTACGTATATGAATAAAGTTTTCAAATCGTCAATAATGTTATATTGATCTAATATTTCGAAACATGATTAATAATAGCATACTACATCATACTCAGCGCCTTCATGTCACCGCCCATTACACCAAAACATTCGGAACTTAATAAAAACCCATTTTTTTCAATTTGAATATAACATTATCATTTTATATCGTTGTATTCGTGATAAAATATGCTATTTGATACATTTGTTACGTGCCATATGAAAAAATTAAGTTGATGATGGTCCCCGAAACGAATCGTCGTGCGGAAAATCTCTCAACGCTGTTTTGTAGAGTTAAAAAAGTGGCCATGAAAAAGAGTCTTTTGTTTAACCATATTATCATCTCTTTAAATAATAACGTCAGAAAAAACTAAAAACAAATCGACAGATTTCGTTTTTTCAGGCATATCTCCGGAACTATTCGGAATTTTGAAACTTTCTAAACGGCATATTGTTATGCTTGAAAATGCGCAACTTTCCCCTTATTTATCCATCTTCGTATCTCTTATGCTTTCTAAGATACCCATGCACATCCTTATCTTGGTCACACTGTTTTTTATGAAATTTTCCAAAAATAATGCTTGTTTAGTCCGAATGCCCACTCCAATGCGGCTGAGGGACTTGATCCGGCAAATAAGGGCAGCCAGAACTGCCGCTGAAGAACGCAGTGTGGTCAATAAAGAGTGTGCCTACATTAGGAGCACGTTTCGGGAAGAGGATTCAGTATGGAGGTAAGCATTTCGATTTCAATCATTTTATTCGATAGCTTGTGACCTTCACAATTTGTTTGTATCAATAATTATTATGCACATACTGCTATCTGCTCGTTGCAAACTATTTTATTTTTAGTCGCGGTTGTGAATGTAATTTTTATGTGCGTAGAGAAACACATATTCAAAGTAGACAATTTTTTATGGGGAATAAGGTCATAATGTATTGGGTTTTCGATATTTTTTGGTGTTCAAGTTCAAGCTTGTATTCAAGGGATCATAACTTTTTTAATTTTTCGTTGGGAAAATTTGCTTCTGTGGAGTTTCCTCAGGAGTTTCCGATGTTTTTTCAGATTGTCAGTTTTGTTTATATTCTTGTTTCACTTTTGTCCGGTGAGCGTTTCAAACGTTAACGTTTCAAGTATACAGGGTGACAGTGAAAAAAGTACATTGCATAGTGCCACACAATAGAAGATACTAAAATAAGAAAAAAAGTTCCTATGAACATGGGTCCGCAAGGCCTTTGGTTAAAAGGACCGATTCATAGAGATGGACCAAACAAAAATAAAATTCAACACCCCGTATCTTTTAACCGAAGGCCTTGCGGACCCATGTTCATGGGAACTTTCTTTCTTATTTTAGTGTCCTCTATTGTGTGGCACTATGCAATGTACTTTTTTCAAGGCCACCCTGTATGGTCATAGGATGAACCCCATTAACTCTATACAGGGTGTTACTTAGAGGTACAGGGTCACTTCGTTTATATTGACCCTCTTTCTTAATATATGATAATATAGAGGGGGTTCCATCGAAAAAAAATGCAACTTGTGGAAAAATATTGAGATTCCGATAGTCTTTTGTTTGTTTTTTTGATAGGATGTTTGAAAAGTTCAGAATTTTCATATTTACAAAATTTTCATATCTCCATAGATAACGCCGCTTACATATGGGTCGATATATACGGAATGACCCTGTAGATAGTATGTAGTGAATTCGAGCGGCCCATCGTAGACGTTCCGGCTTCGATTTTGGGCATTCAGGGGCTGATTATTGATTGAGAGTTAACCCATGGGTTAGCTGACCCTGGGTCAACTTAGCCCCTGTCAAATGAACAAATGTCAAACATTTTGAAGTTGTCCCAATGGTATTGCGTTTACCCATGGGTTAACTCAATTGATAGACAGGCCCTCAGTGTCATATAGAAATAAAGTACTCAGACACGTCACGTCAACTTCGCTTATGAGGGGGACACTTATTAGGCGAATAGAAAAACCCTTATATGCAATCTCTTGGATAGGGTGAAACTCTACCCCAAAATCTTAAATGAATAGGGGATCAAGTGATACCTTATTATGAAGACCTTTCGACCCTGATTACAACTGCCGAGTTTCAAGCCTCTGCTGTCATCACTGTTTAATAACCCATTTTCCAAATGAGCTATTACTCAATTCTTCTGACGAGGATTTATCTCACCAAAAAAAAAAATGTTGTCAAATAAATCCTCGTCAAAAGGATTGAGTAGTAGCTCATTATTAAGATCTTCTATCCCTAACCATATTCTCTTAGTTTGGAGAAGTTACATCTTGCGGGTTATTATTTATAGATTAAAAAAAATTATTACGTCATTTTTTGACAAGCTGTCATATCAACAGGAATGACAGCAGATGTTTAAAACTCAGCAGTTGTCTTCAGGGTCAAGGGGCCTTCAAAATAAAGTATCACTTGACCCCCCTTTCCATTTAATATTTCAAGGATGAGTTTTACTCTGCCCAAGGAATTGCATGGGAGGGTTTGCTTATGCGCCTAATAAGAGTCCTCCTCAAAAACAAACTTCAAGTGTCTGAGAGTTTTATTTTTTCATGACATTGAATGCACAAAATCAATGCCGGAACGTTTTCGGTAGGCCACCCTGTATAAACATGTATTCTGAAATTCTGAAATTTTTGGTTTTCAAGATACAGGGTGTCAAAGTTTCTTAGTTATATCAGTTTTTTCAATTCAGAATTCAAGAATTCTTCTGCGGATATTGCATTTAGGCAGTGTTATTTTTTTGTAGTATGTAGAAGGAAGTTATCAAGTTCTGTAGCGTCCCGGGAGGCATCCTCAACAAAATTATTGATTCTGAATGTTCATGTCTTTTTCAGATTAAATAACTGAAAATAGAACTTTTATTCCTCTTGACATTTCCTTGCATTCCGCTTTGTTTAGATTAGAGATTTTTTTTTTTTTTTTAAAAAGAGAGTGGTTTATATTTTTTTGTTAATATTATTTGTGAAACCTCCCCCTCCGCCCGGACGCCACTGGAACTCTCAAATATAATTTAGTCCTAGCTAACTTAGCGTCTCATTATAATGAACAACATTGCCAATGAAATCAGTGAAAGGATTTTTGAGATATCAATAGATTTTTTTTTAATTTTGTCCTTGTATCTTGAAAACCATACAGAACACCTTTTCTACTTAAAATAGGTCCAAGCATACGTCCATGAATTCAGTACATACCTTCATTTAACTTTAACCCTTTATGTCATTTTTGAATCCACAATTTTTCTCACAAACTTACTCAGACATCCTGCAATAGTCTTTCTGCTAATCACATCCATTTTAAGATATTTGCTTTTAATTTGGATTTTTTTTTTTTTTCGTATGGACACCTTGTCAACTTTATCACCCTCTATCTCAGAAACGGGGCAATTTCGGAATAAGGTATAGACTACGATTCAACTAAAAACTTTCACACCGACGATGTCTTCGTCTCTCTCAAGCTTTATGAGGCTCCCACGCAGCCTGAGAGAGAGGTAGACATCGGCGGTGTATACTTCTTAGTTGAATCGTACTCTAAGTCACTTAGGATCGGCTTATTTTGAATAATTTGATAAAATGATGGATACTTACTTCTGTTCCTTCTATTTTCAACAAGGGAAGCTACTCAGATACCGTTGTTCATGCGAATTTGTGTTCAAATAGACAAAGACCAACTAGCGTCAATAGCCATTTTTGCAATACCAAATGCATACAAGTTAGTCCGTTCGTGGTAAACAAAAGAAACGGAACTTGTTTAAAATCTCAAATCTGATACCATAGCGGATTAAAGAAAGAAAATATGTCCTAAGAATATAATTTTTGAGCGTCTTATGCTCAGTTTCTCAACATTTGACACTAACTTTTGGATCCGATAAGTTGACATGAATGACATAATATCATTGAGGTTTGGTTGTTTATCGAATCTTATCGAATAGATAGATATCTTGTTGTTCAAAAGGAAATAAAAAATTTGACCCAACCCAACGATATGATTTCCAAGTGTCATCTTATTGGAACGTCAAATTATCTAATCCAAAAAAAGGGATTGCGGGATAGAAAACTTTTTTTATCATATCATAGGAAATCACTCGTGTGAATGTTGAAAAAAAGATAGTGGTTGGAATAGAAAAAAGAATCTTGCTCATCAGAACCAACCGCAAAATGGAATTATTTTTCTTAAAGGGTCAAAAAGTCTATTTTGCTTGAAGTAACCGTTTTTTTCAGATGTCGAAATATAGCAAAACTCCTCTACATCCACATGTTGGGCTACCCAGCTCATTTCGGCCAATTGGAATGTCTGAAACTCATCGCCAGTCCAAGATTCACCGATAAAAGAATCGGGTACTTGGGCGCAATGTTGCTATTGGACGAACGACAAGACGTACATTTGTTGATCACTAATTGTCTCAAAAAGTAAGCAAAAAAGTCACAATCTATAAGAGTCCCACAAGTTTAAGAATGGGAACGCACGTGGCTGTCTCATTCTTAAACTTATAAAACCCCACCCGTGCTTCAGTTTATATTGAATGAATTTTTCATGAACTCTAGCGACTTGAACTCCACAACGCAGTTTGTAGTCGGCCTCGCGTTATGCACACTAGGCGCAATAGCTTCCCCGGAAATGGCACGAGATTTGGCCGCCGAAGTAGAACGACTAATGAAATCCCCTAACGCGTACATCCGCAAAAAAGCAGCCCTTTGTGCCTATAGAATCATCAAAAGAGTTCCGGATTTAATGGAAATATTCCTACCAGCCACACGCAGCATGTTATCGGAAAAAAACCATGGTGTTCTTATCACTGGAGTCACTCTTATAACGGAAATGTGCGAAAACAGCCCGGATACTTTGAACCACTTCAAAAAGGTTTGCAGTATTTTTGAAGTCAGTTGAAACTGCGGATATATTGTACATCGCCGCAGTTTCAATAATTATTGAAAATACTATACGTAGTTTGTTTCCAGATTGTCCCCAATCTGGTTAGAATTCTGAAAAACCTAATCCTGGCTGGTTATTCTCCGGAGCATGATGTGTCGGGGGTGAGCGATCCCTTTTTGCAAGTGAAAATTTTAAAGTTGTTGCGCATTTTGGGCATAAATGATGCCGAAACGTCGGAGGCCATGAACGATATCTTGGCGCAAGTGGCAACCAATACGGAAACTAGTAAAAATGTGGGCAACACTATTTTGTACGAGACCGTTTTGTCTATTATGGACATCAAGTCTGAAGGTGGTTTGAGGGTATGTATTTGTTTGGTTTATTGTTAAGAATAGGTATGTCTTCATTGAACATGGAATTATGAACATAAAATTTGTATAATGTTATGTATTATTCAATTCAATAAAGTGACACTAAGCATTGATCGGTTTTGAATTGAATATTCCATGAAAACGTAGTAATCACATGTATCAGTAAAAAACTCGATATTTCATATTCTTCAGTTTATTCTTAAAAAAAAAATGGAAATATGAATTCGAAACAACAAAAATATTGGAATAATAAAAAATTTCAATCGTCAATACAGCGAAAAAGTAACGCCGCAGGATTTTGAGTTAGTTGGTAGTTATGTTAGGAGTCGATTGGTAATATTGAAAAATTGATCGTGACACAGCCAAAGAAGTAGGGAAAATTGGTTTTTAGGGCAATTTGGTGGTTTATTGAGCCAATTTTGAGGTTAATTCATCTATCATTTAACAAAAAAACAAAATTTGAAAAAAAACAACACAACAGAAATATTGAAAAAGCATCTAGCAATCTCAAAACAGATAAAAAATAATAAAAGGAAAAAGGATAAACATTGAATTCAAAAAAATAACAATAAAACCAATTTGGCAGGGTTTACTAAGACAAAGTTGTACGGTGGGAGATTTTTAGTTGGTTTTGGGTAGTGAGGCTATTCAATTATCATTTCAACTTAATATTTCATCATTTCTTCGATTCAAAATGCAAAGTACATTGGATGTTTTGAGAAAAAAAAAATGAAAAACAGAAGAACCTTAAAACCGACAAAAATATTTAAAAAAAGAAAGCGTCTTTTCCTAAAAATACAGGGTTTTTGGTACCTTAGACGTTTACGGAAAACTAGACAGGATCGATCTGAAAATTTGGCTGAGCCCATAATCGAGTATGATCTATATTTTGATAATATTTTTAGTTTTGCTGTGTTGCCGCTTCCTCCCAAAAGTCGTGGCAACTTTCTTATTTTGAATGGACCACCCCGTATATTACCATTTTTTTTAAATCCTTGACTGATTTAAATTACTTTTGCTTGATATACTCCTATACCTATCGGCAGCGGTTTTCGATATACAGGGTGTCCCAGATCAACTGGTCACTAGTTATACAGCAAATAGAGGAACCATAAATAAGAAGTTTGAGATGGGGAACCCATGGCCGGAAGTGCCCCGTTTCCTAGATACAGGGTGTACCAGTTTTTCAAAAAAAATTAATACCTATCTGAATGTATTTTGAAAACCGCTCAACCAATTTTGATGAAATTTTTAGGGTTCAAATACTAAATGGTATTGCATGTTTCTGAGTATCTAAAAAAAAACTCGCCCAGCGACGGAAATAGAGGACATGTATGCATTATTTAAAAAAAAAATGTATAGGTAACATAATTTTTTCAGAACAATGATATTTTTTCCTAAAACAAAATTTTGTCCAAAAAACAGTGGCGTGTAATTTTTGTTTTCTCGAATAACAAAACACCCTGTATCTAGGAAACGGGGATCTCCGGCCATGAGTTCTCCATCTCAAATTATTTCTTATTTATGGTTCCTCTATTTGCTGTATAAGTAGTGACCAGTTGATCTGGGACACCATGTATAAATTAATTTATAATATTTTTTAAGCAAAACAGAACAATGGATTGACTTTTCGTACTTGGAAACGGTGGAGAGTAAAAATTGCTATGCCGACTAGAGGAAGGTAGGTTTATAATGGTTCCAATGGAGAAACCGATCTCATAATATACAGGATGGTTCAAATTTATTAATCTTTTTTCTACACACAAAAATTATAAAAAACCAAATTTTTCAAATGGAACCCCCTGTATATTACTTGAAAAATGAAAATGCCAATAAATTTCCTCTAAAATGGTATCCCATGTTCCTTTACCTAAATCTTCAGGATCTACAAGAAAAATACATTTTACTAAAAAAAAGTTAAAAAGTATTGATGCGAATTTGGTTTTGTTTTTTGGTAATAGTGATAAGGTTTTTTGTTTTTAAATTTTAAACTTTCTAAACTAACTCAAATAAGGTTGCCATGAAATTTACATTATGTTTGACAACATTTATGTCAATTTAATTTATTTTTTAGTAAAATGCATTTTTCTTGTAGATCCTGGAGGTTTAGGTATAGGAACATGGGATACCATTTAAAAGGAAACTCATTGGCCTTTTCATTTTTCTCAAATAATATACAGGGGAGGTGGTTCCATTTGAAAAAAATGCGTTTTAATCATTTTTATGTGTAGGAAAAAGATTAATAAATTTGAAGCTCCCTGTATATTATCAGATCGGTTTCTCCATTGGAACCATATAAACCTACCCTCCTCTAGTCGGCATAGCAATTTCTACTCTCCACCGTTTCCAAGTACGAAATTATTGAAGTAAATCCATTGTTGTGTTTTGCGTCAAAAATATTATAGTATAGGAATATATGCTTCGTCCACGGTTTTTTTTTCTCGGGATGCGTTTAATATGAAAAAAACCTTTTTTCTAAAATCACACATACCTATACTTAACCAGACCCACTTATTTTTGAGACAGGGTTCAAACAGGGTGGGTTTCAGGTTTTGGCTGTGAATATTTTAGGCAGGTTTTTATTGAATAACGACAAGAACATCCGTTATGTGGCGTTGAATACGTTGCTGAGAACGGTACATGTGGACACGTCTGCTGTGCAACGACACAGGTCTACGATCCTGGAGTGTTTGAAAGGTTTGCACCCTCCAAACCTTAACCTCCTGTCACTAAACAACACATTTATGTAGATCCCGACGTTTCACTTCGTCGCCGGGCAATGGAACTGTCCTTTGCCCTGACAAATGGACAAAACGTGCGGACAATGATCAAAGAACTAGTCACTTTCCTAGAGCTAGCTGATCCGGAGTTCAAAGCGCCTTGTTCCAGCAACATTGTCTTGGCTGCGGAGCGCTTTGCGCCCAATAAACGCTGGCATTTGGATACGTTGTTGCAGGTTCTAGTTGCTGTAAGTTATACATGTCCACTTCCAGGAAATTTTTGGTGTTTTTTAGGCCGGCAACTATGTAAGAGATGACGTAATCTCGTCAACGATACAGCTGGTTTCGGAAAGCACCAACCACCAGGCGTACGTGACTCTGAAGTTGTTCAAAGCTCTGTCTGAAGATATGCAGAATCGTCAGCCACTGACGCAGGTTGCTGTATGGGCCATAGGTGAATTTTCCAAATTCTAGCGCTAAGATCTATAAAAATTTGGATTTAGGCGAATATGGGGATCTGCTGTTGCAAGCCCAGCCTGACGAGGAACACGGTCCTCCTTCCGAGGAGGAGGTTTTGAAAATCTACCACAGACTCTTATGGAGTCCTCAGAATAGTTCCACAACTAAACAGTACGCTTTGATGTCGCTGACGAAGCTCAGTACGAGGTTCAACAACACCACCAAGTAAGTTATCTCAAATTTGAATTTTCAACTCAAATTTATTTTCTCAGCCAAATCCAGCAAATAATCAGCTCGTTTTGTTCGAGTTTGCACATCGAGTTGCAACAAAGAGGTGTGGAGTTCTCGCAGTTGTTTGGCAAGTACAGCCATCTGAGGCCTGCTCTGTTGGAAAGGTAAGTGTGGGTAAGTTTGACAAAATGTGATGGTTGTTCCCCAGGATGCCGCCAATGGAATTGGTAAGACAACCGGATGATACATTGCATGGTAATGGAGACTTTGACGGGTTCGAGGGGCCGTCTGAAGAGAATAGTCCTCAACATGTTCCTAATGAATCGGTAAGTCTTTTGACATCAAAACTTGTTGTTTTTTCATGTTCTCCGTTATGACTGAAAGTAAGATTTTGATAGATGGATTGACAATGAGGTATAAAATATGGTCAGGCTTTGATGAATTTCTTATGCAATGTGGCGGGCCGAGGGCAACTTTATCTGTCATGCTTTGATTACGTTTAATTTCTTTTTGGGAAGCGAGACTAATTTTTAATGCCGCGTCACGACACAATTTATGACGTTTTCGTTTCGCAAGAGTGGGCAGATGATATTGTCGTCTGATTTATATAACTTTTTCCAGGCTATTTGTATTTGTTTTGTTTTTCCATTGTTTAATTTCAAATTGTTACATTTTGTAGATCTCTTCAAGGTATCTAGTTTATTCATTCAAATTAGATTTTTTTTTCAACTTTAACTGGTGCAAGTTTATTTCTATTTATTTGAGGTTTTTTTTAACAGTTTTCATATTATTTTTGTAAAATTTTCAATTTTAAAATCTCAATAGAAATATTGTCGTTTGATTTACTTATTTATTATTTATCCAGGATATTTTTTTACCAGTTTTTTAATATTTTTCTTGTTTTTTAATGATTGAATCTTTCAATTATAATTGCAATTTTTACATTTCATACTGCTTTTTAAAGATTGTTATCCATTTAAACTGAATAATATTTTCTTTTTGTTGGATTGTTCCAGAACTTTTTAGTTGACGTTTTTTGATATGTTCAACATTTTGAATCATTGTTGTTGCTTTATATTGTAACGGGAAATCCAGTTCCGAAACGAGTCCATCTATCTTGCTCGTGACAAGTATGACAGTGTGGCATTGCTGTCAAGTCAGCTGTTATAGAAATTGACTTTTTGATACAATACCCAGTATATTATTCAATTTTTGGATTCTTTAGAAAATTCTGGACATATTTCATATACTCGGAAATATCAGGTGTTTTCATGTTTATTGCAAGGGTTAATTTTACAAAAATAAAATTATTTCATGACAGAAATTCGCTAGAATACACTCAAAAATTAATAAATACCAAGTGGTAATAGGTACTGCCTATTTCTTAGTGTAAAGAATTTAAAAAATCAAAAAATCAAGCCTGACAACTACTGTTATGCAGTCAGACATTTTTTTTTAATATTTCTATATCAGTAAAAACACAGGCTAATTCACCTAATTTCTCATTATCAAGACCTAAATGCGAGATGAATGTTGACTGTGTTCTATAGCGAATTTATTTTTTTTATGTTTTCAATAAATCTGAAAACACTGAATATTTCCTAAACAGTTGAAGATAGGTATAAGACATTGTACATAAAATATGTCTAGAATGATCTGAAGAATCGAAAAATTGAATAATATATAGGGTGTTGTGTTAAAAATAACAAGGTTGGTATCAGTCACTGCTACATGACACACCCTGTATAGAATGTTTTTGCTGGAAAAAATGTACAATCAAAAATATAAATGGATGTGTGCGAGCGTTTTTTCAAAAATGTCCATATTCATTAGTTATCAAATTTATTCTTTTGGTCGTCTCCAATAAGTCACATTCTTGATAGTTAACCAACCAATAGGAATGGAACAATGATCTTATAACTAAAGATGAAACATTTCATTCATAAACTGTGAAAAATTGTGTGGCCTACATCGAACATAGAAGAGACGTGAGGAGGAGTTGAGCGGGGCACTGAGTGGGCATACGTTTGCACCTCACTGGAATCTGCTTCGGTTACTACACGCGAAGCTGCCAGTGGCGTAACTATTTTACAGAATTCTTAAATTCTTATTTACCTCAAGCTTGACACTTGCGAGTCATTTCAATAAACCATATAAGTGAATAATGAAGCACTACAAACTAAACCAAATGCACAATTCACAAAATCAACACCAAACCCCACTCAAAAAACAAGTGACGCCAATGAGACGAAATATGAATGAAACGTTAAAGCAAAATCCGATCGATAGGGGCGGACCCAATGTTGGTGCGTTGCCGTTCTTCAGCTTTTTAATTTTCAGAAGAAAATACTGGTTTTTCTAAATCCTAAATCCCTAAACAAATCTTGAAGATATGTTTCAATTTAAACAAAAAGGTTACCATCAACTTATTTGATTAAATTCATACATAAAATGGTTTCGAAAATTATTCCAAACAATGTTTTAATCTTTTTGCTGGGTAGTAATACTTTTGATAGAGTAAGTTTGGCAAACAACGTGGTGCGAGAAACTCTGCACCCGAGTGTACAGTCGATGTTGTCCTCATGTTTATTTCGCTATGATTAGATCATTGGAATGGAAGGGCTCCTCCATAGAGTCAGTTGGTCAATGACCTCTCAAACATATCTCAGAAAATAAATAGTTTTACCTAATTCGATTATGTTACAGTTATTATCAATTATTCAATTTCAAAATACACCTTTTATTATTTTGATTGCCCCTCGTAATAGTCGTGATTAAATGCGGAGGCTCAGTAAGAATTCAGAAATACGGCTTGGGCTCGTCCAGTGTCCAGGGTGTCCCAAAAGTAATGGATGAAAATGAAACAGCAGATGGAGGAGGTGATTTACAACAAAAAATGTCATATGAACACCTGTCCAATTCTCTACTGCTTTTGAGTTATTTCTAATGCTGTATGTATTTTTTTGTTCGGCAAATAAACTTTAGTTTAGAGAAGACATACCTACCACAAAAGTTTTCTTAAGAATTATTGTTCTTCGCATTGGTAAAGTTATTTGCTGCTATGTTTTGTCACATCAAAAATTTGGAGTTAAAAAAAACTGCAATAGGTCATTCATGTTTCAATCAACCTCAACAATTGGTTAACCATTGTAAGTACTTGATACAGAAGGTAAGGTTTCTTCTGTGACAACTATTTCAATATTCAACCCAATAAAAATAGTCAACACCGTCGCAAAAAATCGTATTACCTCCAAAAATAGGAACACAAAAATAGATATAGCTCGAAAACTGTGAAGAATCGGACATGTGTTTATAAGAAATGTCTTGTTGCAAATCACTTCCCCTATCTCCTGTTTCACTGGTATCCATGACTTTTGGGACACCCTGTATAATATTTGTCTATGGCTTGGGCTGGTTTTCGAAGTTGCCCTTGTAGCGATAAGGCTTGACAACAAATACCCATTAGCGAGCGTAGCCGAACGTTCAAGTGAATTGGAAAATTAAACCGTGTCTGGAGTCAAGAGCCACCGCTAGGAATGGTACGCCCACAGCAATCCTTCCGACATAACGAATGCGCGAAGTAGCCGATACGCTAATGGACAATTTGCACATTTTTTGGAAATATGAAAAATTTAAGGATTAGGGAGTACTGATGCCATTGACGTTTGAAAAATCAACCTACGACCTCTATCAATGTAGTTATCACCGATCAAAGAGCGCCAATCAACATCCACTACGTCACAGAATACATTATCTATCTCTCAAGTAGATATGCTCTGTAGTTTTGTGGCGCATCCATGATTACCGAAATACCCAAAAAATCAGGTAAATTATCTATCTCTGTCTGGCGTATTGACTGAGATGACTCTCTCTCTCTCTCTCTCTCTCGCGGGAGGGTAATATGGCCCCTCCCCGTTTTCGATCATACAGTGAAATTTGCGTTTTTTTTTATTTATTTAGTATATCTTTGTGTATTTTGGAAAAAAAAATTGCTGATGAGTTTCTAATATTGTCTAGAATACGTATATAAAATTTCAAGTCTTTTGAAAATGTATGCAGATTGTCCATTGCGAAGAGCATCACCTATATTTACGAAATTTTTTTGTGAGGTTAGTTTGAAAACGTTTGGGTTAGTTATTGGTAGATTGGTTTTTTTTAAGTTATGAACTGTCGTGTTTACTTTCAAAGATAATAAAATGTCGGTACTGCAAAAAATTCAGCAACTAAAAAGTGCCAACGAACTTGACTTTGAAAAAATAAGTGAATTCAAGAAAAGTGATCGCCTAGTGCCTGAACTTATTATTATGTGACAAACCAGTAAAAAGACAAAAATAAAGTTCATCGAAAGTATGTACGATTTAGCCGACTGGATATGTGGTTGTGAAGTGTCGAACTTTTTTTACTGTTTCGTTTGTTCATTATTTTCTAATGACTCGTCCAACTCGTTATGGTGCAAAACCGGTGTTGAAGATTTGAAACACTTGAAAGAAAAAATAAAAGAAACATCTTCCGCAGATCACATGAAATAAATACTAGGTAAGATAATACGCAACCGTTGTAAGTGTTGGTATTCGCACCTTCGAGATTTCAATGAAAATGATTTTGAACAAAATTACAGATTGAATATATAGATTTCCGTACAGTCCCATATTTTGAAAAAATGTCCCATGTACCCGAAGCATAACCCAATCGTCTCGTATTTTTGAATATAAATCTGCGGCAAATCGCTGGCGATACGAATTCAACTCTAAAAAAAAAAAAATTCCTGCGGCGAAAATTTGCCTACAAAGCTAACCTTTTTTTCAACCCTGATTTTTGACCTCCCAAGAAAATTGACAACAAGCCGCCAGTAAGGAATGGTGTCTGCGAATCGTGATTCGCATCTGAATGAACTAAGCCACAGATTACATATTATACAAAGTTAAGAACAAAAACGTAAATGGAGGGCGGGGCCCAAGTAAAAGCTTTGATTCGCATCCACGGAGAGGTGCAAATGTACCAGAAGCTCGTTAAATCTCGAGAAGATGGCGGTACGTAGAATGCCACATGGCAGCTTATAAGCTTGTCATGATGTCTTTGAACGTCACCTTTTATCTTCATGTTGTCTTTTATGCTTTGATTCCTCTCTAAGTGGAAAAATGCCCAGGTAATCAAAAAATCAAAAAACTTCTACGAACGCAGGGCACATCCCGGAATACGGAAAAGTGGCGGAGAAATGCATTCTCTACAAAATAAGGGAAGTCACAAATGCAAAAATCTTTCTGCAAGATGAACAAATGCGATTTTGCCCAGGCCACTCCACAACACATCAAACAGTGAGGCTAAGTGACACCATCCTGAAAAGGGCAAACAAAGGGAAAGAAACTGCAGAAGTGATCCCTGAGGACGTTCGAAAGAGCCGTCCTCCCCACTTGGAGCCATGCACCGCTTTCCCAGACCTCCGGAGTGAGTGGCATTTTCTCATAGTGACCATTTCACACAGGGTCATCGCTCGCAGCGCAGAATACATCAACTAAGGAAGAAGGGAAGCCCACACTGACCCCATCTCGAGATGGTCCCCTTACATTTGGAGAAAATCGAAAAAACTAGATTTATTCATACTTTTTGTCTTTATTCGACAAATAAAGACAGTTCCAAAGTCAAAGTCAGTGCTTTTATGTATATAAATCTATATAATATATTGCAGAAATCCAAGTCTGATGGTTCGATTCGCATCCACTGCATGCCGTGGCGCATTGTTCCGTAAAATTACATACGTCAGCTTGTCTTCTAAAATTTGAATATGAGTTGTGTGAACTAAGCTTAACGATAGGGTTATGACAGATGGGTCGATAACAGAGAGAATATAACAGTAAACGAGAGTATCGGATCAAATGGCCGTCCTTGGCAACGAGTTGAACTGTTGGCATCCTTGTCATACTCACTTATTTGTGATGTATTTAGACTTCTCTGTTGCACACTGACGGGAACCAATGGTACCGCGACATAGAAGTCAGATGTCACTTATTCTTTCATCTGTCACTGATGTCATTTGTTTGTTTACACCACGTACGTCCTAAATATATCTGTACTGCTTAAGCGGTGATAAAAATGGTTGCACCATGGGGGCCGCCATATTGGACTCGACGTTGACCAAAAAGTGTGTCCTAGCTTGATTCAGCTGTTTTCACTTCGAAGTTGAATTGACAGATTTCCGCTTGCCATACGGGAATCATATGCAACCAACCACATTGAATTTGGCGTAAGCGAGACTTTGAACACAAATTCAATGTAGACGATAGCATCGATATCTAATTTATCAACTTTTTATACCCCGATTTATACGTACTACCATTTTGCTAGATAGACTTAAACCATTTGAAAATAGACAGGAAGGTAGGTATTAGATATTTTGTCTTGAATAAAATAAGAATAGAAATTTCATGCCGCATTGTTTTGTATAATTTTCGAGGTAGTTTGAATTCATTCATGAATACTCTTTAACATGACAAAAATACATTCAAGATTACAACATTCGCATTGGAGACTTTATGAAAATGAATGGTACAAGGGTTCGTTTGTACTTACAATGATTTTGGATATAAATATGTGAATTTACATCAATAAGTTTTATTCTCTTAAGAAGTGTTTTTTGTCACTAATCCACTCAGCCCACCGTACCTACCTATCCCTAGCAACTTTCTAGTCTGCTTTATTGCTACATTATATATTTCAGTTGATGATTATTTTACATATACAAGCTCAAAATCACTTATTATGAGTGACTATCAATGTAATTTATAAATAAACGAAAAGTTGGGTTAAGTGTGGTGATGTCATTTTGTCGAACTGAAAGGCGAATCAAGCAAAGACATACTTTTTGGTCAACGTCGAGCCAACATGGCGGCCCCCATGCTGCAACCATTTTAAGAAGCCGAAATAATACACTTTAGCAGTACAGATATATTTAATACGTACGTGGTTTACACCCAGATTACACTTTTCCGATTATTATTATTAGTGTTGAATAATATAAGAGGCATATTTCGTGTAAGAGGCTAAATTTAGTCACATAAAAGGGAGAGTAAGTAATATACACATTAGTTTTCTCATTATTTATAATACGAAATACTGATTGCAGCCGTGAATTTATCATCTGCCGATACCTTTGATGAACTGTTTTATTTAAACTCAAATCAATGGATGATTTACCTTCATACGTCTGATAAATCGATTGATCTCTGATGTAACTGATACTGATGTCATTTGTTTGTGTAATCTTGACTGCCAAAGATTACCCTCCAGTTAATACCTACCTAGTGTTGAAAAATAAGATGATCGAATAAAGTCGCGGAAAAGGAAAGTAGGTATTATTGTTATTAACCGTAACCGTGAAGGTTCGAACCGTTGCAACACTAGTTTTTTGTTAATGTATTGTTAAATCTTAAATCAGCAATGTTATTTGAGTAATTTTACTGTAGAAATGTATATTATTCTGTTCGCATTTGAATAACCCGCGTCTGAGTGGTGTAGTCACTATTGGCCCGTCAGTGTGCAACAAAGACGGAATATATCGTCTGTTTCATTGCCATTTCACACGCATTGATCGGATACTCTCGTTTACTGTTATATTCTCTCTGGTCGATAATGAGATAATAAATACGTACAGGCTTTGGAGATTTTCGCATATAATTTGCAGTCTGTAGGCAGCTTTATCCCTTTATCTCCCAGAGTTACTCGGATCTCGCAAGAAGAAGAGGGAAAAGAAGGAGAATAGTATGCTTATGTCCGCATCTATCTTGAAATCGATAAAGAAGTGGTACTCACTTTTATCACGCGACTTTTGTTTTATTCCAGAATGCTCTGCTAGACCTCTTAGGTGGCAGTGAAGATCTGGACATAATAACCCCGTCAGAAACAACATCAAAACCGCCACTCAACAACTCCAACAACCAAGATCTGCTTGATCTTCTAGGTCTAGGCCCTTTGACGACTGATACCTCACAAACCAACAATATCGGTTTGATATTGGAAAATAACGCCAATATTTTGCCGGTTTCCAACCAGAACTCCAATTTTCTCACAGGTGAATAATAAATTGTCGATATTCTGGATAATGAGTGATTTCCAGACGATCTTTTCACTGGTAACAGCGAAAGCACCAGAACATTGACTGCTTTAACGGCATTTGACAAAGACGGGCTCAAAATTGTGTTTAATTTCGATGGAGTTGCAGAGAATGATACAGCAACGATTAATGTTAGAGCAACAAACGAGTCGTTGTCTACCATGTCAGAATTTTTGTTTCAAGCTGCAGTGCCAAGAGTAAGTAACAGTGATCAATCATCTTAAGTTAATCGGTTTTTGATAGACATTCCAAATACAAATGTTGCCTCCGTCGGGAACAAATTTGGCTCCAAATGGGGTTGTGAATCAGGTGTTGAAAGTTACTAATCCTGGAAGGGTAAGTCAACTATATCCTCTTATTGATTAGAATTATCATGTGACCCATCGTCTTCCAGAACGTTCTCAAAATGAGAATCCGTATTACGTATGCCATCGATGGTAATCCTGTTCAGGAACAAACCGAAGTAAATAATTTCCCAAATGAACTTTGGGAATGACTGAAATTTACCCAATTTGGTTGTATATAGTTTTATTCTTTTTATGTATGTATATAATGCAAATAGGTTCTGATCGGGTTTTGTTAATTTTTTTTTGGCCGCGGCTGAGCCTATGTACTTAATTAGATTTATTTATTAACTTGATGAGTTTTGCATTGATTGTTGGACTCGTGTTAATATTTAGTTGGTTATATTCCTATTGCGTCCATATTATTAAATACAAATAATTGTAAATAATATTTTGATTGTTTTATTTGTTGATGTTTATCAGGTGAGATTATTTTCTACCTTTCAGAGGACTTTTTCAATCTAATTTCTCCACTTTCCCTGTGTTTTTGTAATATGTTTTAGTGATTTGGTGAACTGGGGTTGGAAAATTATATCTTCCAGGAACTCGGGCGCCACCCTCAGGATTTATGTGATAGGGGACCCACGCACCTATCGGGTAGCCTTTTAACTGTTGAGAGATAATCCAGGCGTAAAAGTGGTGCTCTGAAAAGGTCTACTGAAACTTTGGCCAATTGAACACTGGAAAACGGAAAAATCGTCCAATTTCTCGTCAGTTTAAAAGAAAAATAATGACAAATCAAACGGACGATGAAAAAAAAAACCGGTGCAACTCTGGAAGACTTGTATATTTGTCCGGAACTATCTTAAGTACGGTGATTGAAAATGAGTTACAATAAAAAAACGCGGTTTGAAAACCAAAGGAAATTTATCTCTCCCTGCAAAGTTATTGGTTCCCCTGAATTTTACGCTGATTAAATAAAACACAAGAACCTCTGAAATGAAAAAATAAGATAAGAAAATTCCAATGGGGAGCAAGGAAAACAAATCTCCGGACGAAGGGTAGTTTTCCAAGAAACAGTCTCGTCGTCTCTGTGATTTACGGCACCGGGAAGACTTCTCTCAGGAAAGTCACAGAGATTGGAGGAAATAGGAATCGGCATGTTACCCTCCCCTGTTGGTCGAAAAAATTTGACTCTGTACAGGGTGATCAGTTGAGGATAGCGAGCGGCCATATCCTGGAAAATATCCATCGTAGAGGCTTGCGGCAAAAAAATTTATCACTAAAACGGCCAAGAGAAAAACCTGGAAAATATTTTCAAGTTTCTGAAATGGTTGCTAGGGGGCGTAACAACCAACACCAAGTAGAAAAATATGATTTTTATGGAATCTTGTCCAATGAAAATATATCGATGAGCTCATTTTCGGATTCACTGACTATTTACCTACAATTTTTGTCTAAAAGGTTTTTTTCTATCTATCATAATAAAGTGGTGGGGAAAGTTCAATTGTTTTTTTAAACAAACGGAGATTTCTCCCGTTTCGCTTGACCGATTGAGCTTGGGCTCATATGAAAGAGCATGATCTGCACTTCAAAAAACTTTTTTGGTTTTGAATTTTTGATCTTCGCCGTCGCCACTAGATGGCGTTAACCGAAATGGTAGCATGTTTTTGAGTTTTTACCAAAAAAATCAAATGTAATGGTATATTCATTTTTATATATTTTAAAAGGGGATACATTTTCCTATAAAAAAAAACAAAAAAATTAATGATTTTTGTTGTTTTTTTTTTAATTTTTTTTTGTTTTTTTATGTTTTTTTATAGGAAAATGTATCCCCTTTTAAAATACATGAAAATTGATACACCATTACATTTGATTTTTTTGGAAAAAACTCAAAAATATGCTACCATTTCAGTTAACGCCATCTAGCGTCGACGGCGAATGTTACAAATTAAAAAGCAAATGAGCATTTTATAGCGCAGACTATTCTCTTTCATATGAGCCCAAGTTCGTTAAAATCGGTCAAGCGAAACGGAAGAAATCTCCGTTTGTTTAATAAAACAATTGAACTTCCCCCACCACTTTATTATGATAGAAAAAAATGTTTTAGACAAAAAGTGTAGGTAAATAGTCAGTAAATCCGAAAATGAGCTCATCGATATATTTTCATTAGACAAAATTCCATAAAAATCATATTTTTCTAGTTGGTGTTGGTTGTTACGCCCCCTAGCGACCATTTCAGATACTTGAAATTATTTTACAGGTTTTTCTCTTGGCCGTTTTAGTAATAAAAATTTTTGCCGCAAGCCTCTACGATGAATAGTTTACGAGAACTGGCACCGCGTCGCTGGAAATGTACACTCAAAAGAATTCCGAAGCTTCAGTTGAAAATGTCGGATAAAAAATCGAAAACCGCGATTCGGTGGTGTACATTTTTTTTCAAAGTACAACACCCTTATCTAAAAAATGATACACTTCCGGACCCATATAATATGGTCTTTTTTTCATAAAATAGCTCAGGAATACGCCCTTTGATTTAATGTACGCAACTAGGAAACACCCGGTATAACTTTTCAGTTGAAAAAAGTTCAATAAAGCTTTGTATCATTTTCAACCTTTTAAATAATTTTTGTTACTTTTTTGCTGCCCTTTAAAACGCTCTTCTTAATTTAACCTGATTTGAATTTCCTTTTTAGGATTTTTAATCAGTTTCAATCAACTTTCTATTTCCTCGTGATAACAAATACTTAAGGCGGGAGAAGAAGTAAAACAACATGGAAAATAAAAGGAGAACTCAGGCAAACTAAAATTTAGAGAAAAAAAAACTACAGATAAAAGAAAAACTAACTTGAAATGGGAAAGATGAAAAAAGTAAACTAACCCGAATAAAAAGGGTAGAGTAGGTATCTACCTAATCTATAACACAAAGTGAAAAAAAGGTAATAACAGCAAGGAGAAAAGAACAAAAATAAAAGTGGAAAAAGGCATATCAAGATGGAATAGGGGAGATAAATGAGGAATAAACCAGATTTAAAGCGAACAAAAAGTAAATCATTGGGCAAAACTAAAAAAAAAGGAGAACTGACAACTCACCCAAATCAACGGCACTGATACTCAAGAGAGTTTTGTATTGTAACGGAAGATCCGGTTCTACCTCGAGTCCATCTTGGCAAGCGGAGTGACGTCATAACTAGTATGATAGTGACAAAGATATGAGATGTTATCTATGATCAACTGACATCTCGATTGGAAACTGTCAGGTTATTTTGGATACTTCCAGAAACACGCCTATGGATGTCGACAGACTATTTGGAATAATCCGGTCTTTGACTGCAGTTGAATTTAATGATTTTGATTGTGAAATTAAATTTAAATAATCAGAAGGTATCTTTGAGATAAAAAAAAACCGTGTGTCGAAAGTATGATTAATGAATAAACCGTAATTCAAATTCAATGTTTTTTTTAAATAGGCGCGTAAAAATTGTGACGTCATGAATACAATCTTAGCGTGATAAGTATATAACAGATGTCGCCACTAGGAAATAATAATTTTCTGAGGGTTCCTGAGTCGCGTAAGCGTAATAATTGTGCTTCATGTGTTGGAAGCACGTTGAAAATAGATATGCTCTGTAGTTTTGTGGCGCATCCATGATTTGCCAGATTTTTTTGGGTATTTCGCCCCACCCTGAAAAAAAGTCTATTAGTAAACAATAAAACCTATTAATATCAAACGTTCAGAAGCGAATCTGCTTCCGTCGTCAGTGGAACCCAAAAATGGAATAATTAATTCAAATCCAAAAAATATTGTTCGTTTTTGTGTGATTTCGAAGTAAAAATTCAACGACTTTGGGTTTGAAGTCGTTGTAAAAATTGGCTTTTTTGTGTTAACGGCACAAAATGTCACTTTTAAAAATGACTACGTTTTCTATGTACTTTCAATCAATGTCTACATATAAAATGTACTCTTGATGAATATCGATCTCTCAGGTCGTTCACGAGATAGTCGACTGACTGAAAGTAAAAATACCGGAAAAAAATAAAAATCAGGTTACCAAAAACGAGAACTCAATTTATTCAAACTATCCAAAAACATTTTTATATTCACTTTAATAGATGTTGAAAGTGTCCGACATTTATCTCAATACATTTTATATATTTATAGAGGGCGCTCCATGTTCAACAGATGAGTTTGTATTGAAAACAGTGTCAAGTAGTTATAAATAAAATAGTATAAGTCCGGTTGACATAAGTAGTTGAAAGTTCGTCACGTATTTAAGCATTTGAAAAAAATCATTTTTGTTGCTCTTTCTCCTTCATTACAGGTGGGGGAGATTTATATTCAATTTCAGTCAAGATCTTTTTATTTTATATATTTTATTAATCAACATAAACATAAAAAATCGATAAAATACTCTTAAACACCCTCATGATTCATCGTTATTTCTCGGAGGCCTTATAAAAGAATTCCTTTTGATACAATCAACAACCCATCGAATTCCCTCGTCAACCCCATCACCGGTCAGAGCGGAAACCGGCATCACCATGCAATCTCTTTTACCAATAAGATGGGCATTTTTGTTAAAAATGGGCTTCACTTCTCTCACGCCCATACAATCTGGAAGATCCTGTTTATTGGCAAGAACTAACAAGGGCACGCCTTGGATATTTTCGTTGGCGATCATTTTATCTAAAAAAAAAATATTAGAGAGTAGGAGATTTAGAGAAAGTCTTTCATATTGTGCTTATCTGTTTTACAGTTGATTTTCAAAGCATCAAAAGAGGATTATTCTGTAATCGCTGTATAAAAGAATTTTTAAAAAATCTCTTATAATAGCAATCACTTACCAAAGATTTCCTTAGACTCGTCCATTCTATCTCGGTCTGAGGAATCTACTATGTATATTATGGCATGAGACTCTTCGTAGTACTGAAATAATTGATTGTAAATACTTCATTGGCTGCATAAGAGTGATTTTTCAAGGCCGCGTCACGACACTTCAAAAGAGATGCCTATACTAAGAAAATGAGTGAATCCTTGACGTTTTCCGTTTTGGATGAAAGTAGGATTGTGACAGATGGGTTGGCAATACGGTATAAAATATGGACAGCTTTATCTATCATGCGGGATTTAATGATTTCAATCACCTTGTCCCATAAAGATTGCAGCTCACTCTGGCCGCCAAGATCCCAGAAATTCAGTCTTATGCCACCGACATCGATTTTGCCGATGTTCAAGCCGACTGTCGTGGTGATTTTGCTGGGATTTATTGCTTCGTAGTTCTTGGTCAGTTTTGTTTTGGCCGCTTCAAGGTAAGTCTGTAAAATGGACAGTTTTATCGAAAAATTATTATTTTTCAATAAACAACAGAGCATGTAGTTTGACAGAAAATAATCAACATTTAAAGTAAATCGGGGCAAAAATCCTTATACAGGGTGCCACAGATTCGAGTGCATGCATTTGGATCTCAGTTAATATAAGAGATACAGGGTCGGTTAAATGGTTGCAAAGTTGCGCATTTTTATGCTCAACAAAATGCCGTTTGAAATTTGAAAAATAAATAAATAACATATTAGCCTTAGCTATAGGACAATGTAGATTGAACAAAAGAAAATTTTGACTAGAATCAATATCTAAAAAGGAAAAAGGGGCATTCAATTTGAGAAACCAGAGTTTTACCTAGATAATAAAACTCAAAATGAGAAAAACTAACCAAAAATTAAAATTGAATAATAGGAAGAAAATTACGAGGAAAAACTAACACGGACTGAAAATTTGGTAAATGGGAGATGAAAGAAGTGAACCAACTATTAATATACTAGATAAAAAAAATAACAAAACCTGAAAGTGAGAGAAAAAGTGAAAAATGGACAATAAAACGGAAAAATAAGTGACCTAATTAGACTAGTATAATCATGGATAAAATTAAACTAAAATAAAAATAGGAGAGACAGCGAATGAAAATAAAATAAACCATGAATGTTTAACTAAAAGTGAAAAAAAAGCAAAAAAAAAGGAAAATCAACCAAGTATAATATTGAAAGTGGGAGGAGGTGAAAACTCTCCAAAATGGAGATAAATCAGAGAACTAACCCGAAAAAAAAAATAAAAGGAAAAAAGTCTATGTCTGTTAGTTTTCTCACATTAAAAATGCAAGAAAGAAGGAACAGAAGCAGAAAACTCTCTGAATGAAAAACATAAGAATTGATAAAACAAAGCAGAATTTACAAAAACTTAAAATGTGGGAAAAGTTTAAAAAAGGGAAATAGAAGAAAAAAGCTAGCTCCAAGGCTAACTTCTACCAAAAGTGGGAAGGAACGGGAAAGCTAACCCAAACTGAAGATAAGGAAAAAGCAGGATACAAGGAGACCAGCAAAAAAAAACAAAAATCCGGGATGATAGCTATGTTATGTATAAAGAGACTAGCTGAAAACCCGCGACTCCGCTCGCCTGTCTGTAAGTTAATATAGAATAACAAACTTCCGATTTGATAGTTTTTTTCTGGGTTTTTTTAAAACAAAATGTTATATTGCAAATAATAATATAATGCATCTCAACATATTCCCTCGCATTCACCGAATACAATATTACTATTCTACTTATCGTTTCCCAATTACATTCACCACGAAACGCAAATATGTATTTATTGTGTACGCGGCTTGATGTTTTGTACGTACGAGAAGAACATGCTTCAATGTCAAATGAACATACTGTCATTAGGTGTGTTTGTTATCCTCCACTAGTGCACACGAATCTACACTTTTCTACACCGCGCCGTTTGTTATGCTGTTGGTGCAGACAGTGTAGAGTGTATGTTATATCAGTGTAGGTTGCCCCAACCCCAGGTCAAGAGGAGGTGTGACAAGTGAAGCGTAGTGTAGTGAGTGTAGGGTAGTGTAGAATAGCGTGGGGAGCTTTTTTGTGTATTTTGTAAAAAAACCATGTCATAACCTAACCTATAATAACGATTAAAAAAAAACCGTAGTGAAGTATCAGTGTGAATCTTATCAAATAAATTGAGAGGGGCGATGAAAATAGGTACTGAAAGTGAAGATTATAGCTCAAGTTACTAGCGTTGAAGACCAATTTGATCATCACCTGTCCACCACTTTCGTCCTGTAGAATGATTCTGAACGACTTTATCAGGGACCTAATCGGAACGTTGCGTAGTGCGCTGAGCTGTGTCGATCGGGCTGCTCTCTTCGTGTACTTGGACGATTTCGTTGACGACTGGGAGAGGAATTTCTACGGAACAATGAGTTACTCGGCAAAGCGGCGTGCCACCGAGGTGCTGGCCAGGAAAATCACAAATTGGCCGGCGCTCGCGGACAATCCTCCCGTGTTGCCTGATCCTACTGTGCCGGTTTTTCAAATCGACCACCTATCCCTGGAGCAAACGTAGGAGCCACGCCCAACGATCTTATTCAGGAGACCGTCGCCATATATTATCAGAATGTGAGGGGCCTCAGAACAAAGTGCAACGAGCTTATGAGAAGTTCCGGTAGCTGCGATCACGACATCATAGCGCTCAGCGAAACCTGGCTACAGGAACAAATCGGGAGCTTGGAACTTTTTTCCGACAAATATAATATTTACCGCAAAGACAGGTGCTACGATCAGTTGAATTGCACGAGAGGTGGAGGTGTCCTCCTCGCGGTGCGTTGCTCCATAAAGTCTTTTACCATTTCCTGCGGGTCCATAGTGGAATACGACTCCATCTGGACAGGAATCGATTTGAATGGGCTCAAGTTCATGGTCTGCTGTGTATATTTTCCACCAGGCTCCAAGACCGACACTTACCAACACTTTTGCGATGTCTGCGAAGAGTTGAGGAACATACACGACCAAGCAAAATTCCTGATTTTCGGCGATTTCAACTTACCATCAATTGACTGGACACAGAAAGGGGAAACTCTGGAGCCCCTGCAGACTAACGCTGTCTCAGAGTCCCTTTTGTTATCGATGAACTATCTGGGTCTCGATCAGGTGAACGGTGTTCGAAACAAAACTGGAGGAATCCTGGATCTGGTGTTTGCTGATGACGACTTGCGCCGTCTCAGGGTCTGGCATGCTGACGATTCCCTTGTGCCCATCGATTCCTATCATCCTCCATTGATATGCACTTTCGATAGTCTCCATCCATCTCCCCTCCGAACTAGCAATGTCGCCGTTGTAGTATATAACTTCAACAATATGGATTACACAGAATTAAATGCATTCTTCGAGGAGATGGATTGGACCTTTGACACGGGGATTACTGTGGAGGAGACAGTGGCGCTATTTTACAAACGCCTTTTTGAAGGAATAGACAAACATGTTCCCAAGAAGACCATCAAGAGCGAGAACTATCCCTCATGGTACGATGACCGTCTCAGGAGACTGATCGGCGAAAAAAACAAGCTGTACAGGAGATTCAAGAAATCTGGACTTGACTCTGACTACGATGCATACTCTTTGATTCGCAGGGAGGTGAAACACCGCGTGGACTTGTGTTACCTATTATTTGCTACTAGAGCAGAGCACCTCATACTCAGAAACATCAAACATTTCTGGTCGTTCATAAACAATCTTCGCAAGGACAACAAACTTCCTTCAGCCATGAATTACGCCGATGTGGCGCTCACTTCCCCTGAGAAGATATCTGACGCATTTGCTGTACACTTCCAATCCTCTTACTCGGACCACCACAACGTCAACATTGGAGACGTAGATTATGTTCCTTTTGCGAGTCACCTGTCTTCACACCAGTTCACCGAAGGGGAAATCGTCACGAAGCTTTTGTCCCTGGATCCTTCAAAGCGCGCTGGCCCCGACAGAGTTCCGGCGATACTCTTGAAGAACTGTCCCTCTCTAGCATCTCCCCTATGGCATGTGTTCCAACGTTCCATCGATGATGGCATTTTTCCGACGGTGTGGAAGGAATCTACCTTAATTCCAATTTTCAAATCGGGCGACAGAGGCTATATCGGCAATTATCGTGGCATCTCTATCCTCTCTTCTATACCAAAGATCTTCGAATCCATCATCACGGACGAGCTATTTTCCATCTACAGGAGGCATATCATAGACCAACAACATGGTTTCTTTTGCGGGCGCTCAAGTTCCACAAACCTTGGTGTTTACCACAACTTCCTTGTCACATCCATGGAAGAGGGAAGTCAAGTGGACGTCATCTACACTGATCTCTCAAAGGCCTTTGACAGTGTCTGCCATGCCCTTCTTCTCAAAAAGCTGGACAGGATCGGCGTGGGCGGTGGCTATCTTGATTGGATTCGATCTTATCTCTCCGGGCGGCGCCAGCGAGTTGAGGTCTGCGGATTTCTCTCTCAGGAAGTGACCGTGACTTCGGGTGTGCCTCAGGGTTCCCACATTGGACCAGTTCTGTTCATTTTGTTCATTAACGACGTATCACGTTGCTTTGGTTCATCGGAGTATTTGTTGTATGCCGATGACCTGAAGTTCTACGCTGCTATTGATGCTCACCGCTCGCTGCAACCGGACTTGGACAGTTTGGGAGAATGGTGCCAGAAAAACTTCCTGAACCTTAATATTTCCAAGTGCAAGACAATGAGGTTCTGTAGAGGTAAAAAACCAATCATCCACACATATAAACTGAACGGACAGGAGTTGGAGAGTCTGACGTATGTGAATGATCTTGGTGTGACTTTCGAGAGCACACTTTCCTTCAATATCCACATCGATAACATCACCTTGATGGCATTCAAAATGCTCGGTTTCATCAAAAGAAACACCAAGCACTTTCACGACACTAAGGCTATACTGTGTTTGTACAACTCCCTTGTCAGGTCAACACTGGAATACTGCTCAATCATTTGGTCACCTTTCTACAGGAGTCATTCATCAAGGCTTGAGCGTGTGCAACGCAAATTTACCAAGTTTCTGCTATACAAGCACAACTTTCTCCAGAAGGATTTGAGTTACGAGACCAGACTACAGTTGTGTGGGCTGAGAAGTCTCGAAGACAGAAGAGAGGACTCCATGCTTGTATTTCTGTTCAAATTACTGAATGGATTCACGGATTGCAGCGCGCTGCTGGAGACAATATCGGTTCGGGTTCCATCAAGACGTACAAGGCGGAACGTTCTGTTCTCCGTGGCCCCTCATAGAACCAATTACGGACTCACACATTTTTCTGATAGACTTCAAAGTTCCTACAATCAAAATTTTTCTGACTGTGATATTTTTTACAACAGCCTATCGTCTCTTAAATCATATTTTATATACCGATGTTAGTACGTTTTCAACTATTCTGTTCTGTCTCATTACATTTTTTTTTGTATTGTATTTCTCACTGTGTTTCATTACTATGCTGTCATTACCATATTCTTACTGTACTTTATATTATTTTATCACTATGTGTTGTACCATTTGGAACTTTTCAGTTCTGTAGTGTACCAGTTATAATAATAAATAAATAATAATTATTATTTTGTGAACAGACCACAGAGATAACTTGAAGTGCTCAGCAAAATTTCTATAAGAGCAAGCTTCATGGCCTGCGACCACATTAATACGGTCAACTGCTTTCTAAAGTGTATCCTATTGTAATGGTCCAGACAGGAATACTTTCCGGTGGTATACGAGGGGTAAGGTAAACCGCGATGGAATTATGGTGTACAACCTCGTGGAATTGTTGGAATTTTCATTGGAATTGTTGGAATTTTACCTGGAATTGTTGAAATTGTAATCGGAATTGTTGGAATTGTAATAGGAATTGTTGGAATAATTGTAACTGGAATTGTTGGAATTTTACCTGGAATTGTTGAAATTGTAATCGGAATTGTTGGAACTGTAATAGGAATTGTTGGAATAATAATTGTAACTGGAATTGTTGGAATTGCTGAAATTTTTATTGGAACTGTTGATTTTTTCTTTTACTGTAAGGGGTTATAACACTGTTTTCAAAATAATTTGACAAATTGTATGTTTGTTTTTCTTGATAAAACGTGATAATGATAAAACATTTCTATTTTCGTTTGATATTTTGATCGCCACATCTCTAGTAACGCTTTTGTACTCACTCATCCACTCATCCCTACTTTCTATTTAGAACTTTAGAGCTGTCGTCTGTCATTTTGTCAACAGTCAACTTTTTTATTCTCGTCTATGCAGTCAACATTTTCATTTCCGTTTCGATCGGCTTTTTGTGGAGTCCCGAAATCGAAAAATCATTTACTGAAACTCAGCCTTTAATAAGTGACTAAAAATGTCTTGATTCAAATGTAGGAATGCGCGTACTTGAAAACATTCTTTTCCTACAGCCGTGCGGAAAATTCAATTTTCCGCACCGATATCCGTGTGGAAAATCAGATTTCCCGCACCAGTGCGGAAAAATTTTTCCGCATGACATTTCCGTGCGGAAAAATTTTTCCGCACGGATATGTCAAAATTAACAATATCATAAGCAAACAGCAACCAGGTTTCCAGGTAACTATGGTCGCTTAGTTACACATTTCGATATTCATTATTATTTATTTGTCATTAGTTGCATCAGAAACTTTTAAATTACGAATTATATTCTTATTTCCGCACGTCTGTAGAAAAACTATTGTACCGTACACTTGCGGAAAATGTTTTTCCGCACTTGTTAGGTAAATAGCTATTTCCTACAGCCGTGCACCGATATCCGTGTGGAAAATCAGATTTCCCGCACCAGTGCGGAAAAATTAACAATATCATGAGCAAACAGCAACCAGGTTTCCAGGTAACTATGGTCGCTTAGTTACACATTTTGACATTCATTATTATTTATTTGTCATTAGTTGCAGCAGAAACTTTTAAATCACGAATTGTATCCTTATTTCCGCACGTCTGTAGAAAAACTATTGTACCTAACACTTGCGGAAAATGTTTTTCCGCCCTCGGCTGCTTCATCGAACACCGCTACGCGTCGGACGGTGAACGGCAGACTCGTGCGGAAAAACTAATTTTCCGCACTTGTTAGGTAAATAGCTATTACAAAAATAGACTATCTACTTGCCTTAATTTATTTTGTTCCAATCGAGTCCACCAAACTCTATAAGTAATAATAGGTTTGTTCTAAGTAGAGCTCCCAACTAGGTAGTCCAAGCTACAGTGACTATATACAACACAGTGGCGAGAAACGTGGGTCCGGCGGCCATTTTTGGCCTTCATTATTTTTTGACGTAAGATGTGACATGGATGTGTAATGCTCAGTATATATTTTGGTTTATTTATATTTGCCTACGACTCCTACGAGATTTAGTACTTGCACTAGACAATTTTTTTAGAGTTAATCGTGTATTTTCACTGTTTATTTCCTCACGTGAATTGGTGTGTTGTTTGACAACGGATCAATATCACTCCCTTTTCCTGAAACGTAGATAAATTGGAAGTTTCGAAAGTCTCACTTTGACAAGACGAGAAATTCCTGCGGCCATTTTCGGCCTTATTTATCTTGTGATTGTCGCCACTGTCGTCCAAGCCAATCGGAATTTTTATTACAGTTTGTGGACCGTAATAACGAATGCTTATTGGCTCGAACTCTCACTCGAACTAGTTATTCGAACAAAATGTTCGCATAACAAGTTTATTGATTTATACTTCATGAACACACAACCTGCCTACCTACAGCAAATGCCAAACAACGTTCGATTCACGTCATAATTGCCACCAAGCGAGCTATTATGTGATTTGCTTGTGACCGAATTTGGCCACCAGCAAACTTCATAACAACGAGCTTGGTGGCAACGATGACGTAGATCGAAAGTTGTTTGGCTTTTACTATACATTCATTTACATGCATCTACTTCTCAGATAAATCAATAATTAAAAATACAAAATATAAAATAATTTCGACGTCGACAACTTTCGATGTTATTGTCTTATGGCATTTTCCTTAAAACTTCACTTTTACAAAACAAGAGAAACAATATTTATTGTTGTTTGGCATACACTAATAATTCAAGTATTGTGATAAACTAAAAACGGTAGATTACATTTTGGAATGTTTACGGAATTGTCACTGGAATTATTCGATTTGTCAATGGAATTATTGTCGGAATTGTGACTGGAATTTTTGGAATTTTTGTTGGAATTATTGTAATTTTTTGGAATTGTTGGAATTGGTGTACAGGGTTATTCATTATATTTTGACACCCATCTACAGCTCTTATTGCGAGTGATAGAAAAAAACTTTAAATACAAAAGTTTTGGTTATGGGGGTTATGTAGAAAACATATGTAGCTTCGTTTTTAATGGAATGTTGATAGTTTATATGATTAAGTTAGTGTTGTGAATATTTGTTGTAGTTTAAAAAAATATATTTTTTGAATTCAAATAGTTTCAAAGTGACTGAACCAAATGCCTACAAACCATATATATTTGAAATCAGATTAAAGAGACCCACTAAACATGTTACGTACCATAAACAATTTGTAACGTTTCATAAAAGTTTATACATTAACGTTTATTTTTTAATGTTAATGATACGTAATTCCAACGTGCAATAGATCGAAAGAGAATGTTGTTTTCCGATATCGTTAAAGTTGCGTTATTTATCCGTCAACGATGGAACGTTTCTGGCAAGAAACAGAAATACGTAATTTTAAAGTATATCTTGGTAGTCATATTTGTAACGTTATACATTTAACATTAAAAGTACGTAACAATCGTAACAGATTTTTCATGTTGTCGATTCACATTGCAATAATGCTAATGTGAAGTGAAATCTTAACGTTATTTCAGAATCACCTTATCTTAATTTTTCTCAAAATATTCTTACAAAACTACCTCTATAAAAGCTAGTTTTTCACGGTGTCCATTTTTAAAGGTCGATTTCAAAATTTTCTGATCATATTGTGTTAAGTTGGATCGATCCGATCATAGCAATAGAAAGCGCCGCTGATTTACATGATAATATAATTATTATGCTACCATCCACATTGAGTTTGTGTTCAAAGTCACGCTTACACAAGGCATTCTACTGCGAGAAATAAGTAGTGATGAAAAATGTTTTCGAATTTTCAAATTGACCGCCGAACCGGAACAACACCATGCGCAAGGCGCCTACATGAACTGCATCGGATATCGAATATCGATCCGATCCACTCCACACTCCACAACACGGGAACGGGCATGCCGGCAAGGCAAAAGGCCAAAAGGCAAGCAAACTCTGAAACTCAGCATCAACACTGACGCCATTGAGCCAGAGCCATCTGCCATTGTTCTGTTCAGTTGTTGTGTTGTGGTTTACTCTCATTGATGCTCATTCCAAATTTGTTTTGAATGTTTTGTGCTTTGTTTTTGTGAGTTGATCCTCACGGCCAGGGGCTCCCCGTCACGTACTCACTACTCAGTTCTCAACTACTACTACAACAGTGAATAAAATGCGGACAAAGAAAATGCATTGAGTGAGTGAATTTGTGAGTATCGTACCTATTATTATATTCAACTTTTCAATGTGTATATTCTTAAAAATTAATAATTGTCAATATATCATGTGGCTATCTCGATAATTTAATCTCGATAATTCTTGACTAGTATGATATTTGATATTTGAATAAATTGAATTACTGGATATTTAATGTATGTATATTATTGTTTATTTTTCAGTTTAATAAGCTTTGCCTTGTGGGTGGCATGAATTGGAAGAACGAGTGAAGAAGTAGTTTGACACTGTGACAGAAGTGATGGATGTAGGTGCCTAAAGCATTTATAGCAATGATTTGGCTGCACTCACTCAGCTCAGAGACAACTTTGTGGTTAAACACAGACGTTTAGTAAAAATCTTGAGAGATGAGCATGGTCCATCTTCATTGGTTTGGTATGTAAGAATTTTTGAACACCTTGTAGTTTTCCATTTATAATAATTGTGTAGGGTGTACATGAAATTTTGTTGCAGGTTTTTACTCAAACATTTATTTTTCGCAATTCCGGGATAAATAGTTTCTGAGATCTGACACCTTGACTAACCACCCTGTACCTACTAAAAAAGGTTAGCCAATCTTAAATCTGCAATTTTGATCTGTCACTAATCACTATAATCCTTATTAAAAAAAATTAACTGTGTATTCAAAATGTACAGTGATTTTAATTTAATTTGTCACACACTTTCAAAAGGAAATATTCATTTTTCGAGCTAAAAGGTCGAACAAAAAAAGGAATTATAGGGTTTTTCGTAAAGTTTTGTGCGATTGAGTCGAATATTTTCTAAACTGTCAAATGGCAAAATTATGGAAAAAGGTAACTTACTTTTTTTATGGGACGGACACCCTATACATATATCATAACATATTTGGAAAGGCATTTTCTGTTCACGAAAATATAGCACAATGCACAATTGGTATAAATAAGATTAAAATTGTAATTTTCCAGAATGAAGATACACGAGTTTATTCATCTGTTCCCAATAATTGTTATGGTTGCACTCGATTTGTCAAATTAATGTTTAACGTGAATACTGTCCCTTCACAGTAAAAGTAGATAAAAGTAAATATACCTGATTTGAGAAATTCATTAAAATGCTGTATTTACAAACCAGAAAATCTTCTATATCTTAGTCAATATTCACAAGAACTATAACAATTATTGGAAAGAAAATACAACACGCCAGGAAATTATAATTTTAATCAGATCTCTATACCAATTGACTCTAAACTATTGAATATAAAGAGCATGTGTGCTATATTTTCGTGATCAGAAGAAAGATGCCTTTCTAGATATGTAATGATATTACGATGTGCTATTTAAAAAAAAATAAGTTTTGTCAAGAATTTGGCAGTTTAGAAAATATTTGACTCTGTAGCACAAAACTTGACGAAAAATATACGACAAACCGTTTTTTTGTTCGACCTTTTAGCTCCATGAATGAATGTTTCACAGCCTTTCGAAAGTGTGACCAATTAAATTGAAAGCACTCTACACGGTGATTTTTAACTTGATGCACGATACAGAATTCGAGAGAATAAAATCTCCGAAACTGATTCGTTTCCGAAATGGACCTTTCTGTACACTGATGTAAGATTCTTTTATTCAATATTGAACTTACATGAGCTTAACGCAAACAAACGTGCCAGTTAATGTTAATGTAATTGTTCAGATTTTAAATATGATATTTAATAGATATTTCCATTGTTTACAGATGTCATCAAAAAAATTCATCCAACTTTCAATGACCGGGACTTTAGTTTTGCAGTTGTCGACTGGTTCGGATTTGCGAATCAGTGCAAAAAAAAAGAGTGATTATTTTGTGATTGAAAAGATATTTTCTTAAGAACTGTCTCAGTTTATGAGAATAATTGCTTTGTTTTCAAGAATGCTATGTTTATTTTGTTTATGTTGTTAAAAAAATGTAACTTGACTTCATTTTTATATGGAGTTTCTGTTTTTTTCATGTAACTTAATTTGGTGTCGTTTTGAAAAAATGTATTTTTCTAAGAATTTTATAGTTTTAGTTTTTAAGAATGTTATGTTTATTTTGTTTGTGCTATTTAAAAATATGTATCAAGTATATTTTCATATGAAGTTTTAATAATGTTACTTATATGAAGTCAATACATATTTTCACCTCTGAATGCGTTTTCATGTTTGATAGGGCACACAACGATTAAAAACTTCATACATCAAATTTTTCCAGTTTGTGCATATCTGCTATCTATGCGTAATGACATTTTTTTTATTATCTCACAACATGCAGTGACTAGGAAATGTATTGAACTTATTGGCCACTGAAATGTTCACACGTTTGAATAGCAGATTCGTCGAATCATCGATTGACGTTATGGTACCGGATCCCTCATTTGAAGAAAAAAGTGACTACCAACTCATCTGTAAACTTAGTGAGAAAATTCATTTTGGCCAACCTGACAATGTATTTTTTATCTGCGAAAAATCTGGTTATCGCTGCGTTATCTAAATAATATCAATTTTGACCAAAAGTTTTTTCTAAATTATATGTTGCAGTTTATCAAATGATTACTTGGTGAACTAGTAGAAATATTTTAGAAAAAATTCTTAGTCAGAAATGTATGAAATGTCATAAATTTTAAATTTTCCTGATTTTGGAAAACGCCGCGATTTCCAGTCTTTTCGCCAATTGAAAAATTGACAGATCAAAATCCCAAAATGAATATTTTCAAAAAGATATACAGTGGAGTAGTAATCACTTTTTTATGAAAGATCCCGGACTATATCTATGTTTCAAAGTTGTCCCTTCTAACAACATTTCTGCAATGTCCAACAACAACATTTTCGTGTCATTACATTCCTGCTATAGGGATGCTGCGAAAATGTAGCAGCCACGTTATAAAATTGTTGCTATAACGTTAAATTAGAAACATTCCAATCCAGTTGAAAAAATGTCATATTGAAACATATCATAAATGTTGATGCAACGTAACGCAACGTTAAAATAACTAAACAATACATCGTTTTTATAATGAGAAACGTTAGTTTTACGTTGCAATAATGTTTTTGATTGCAACGTTACTATTATGAACGTTTATGTAGTGGACATAAGCGGTAACATAAACGTTATATTAATGTTATTGTTATCTTTTGAGTAACGTTACATTGTAAGTGTGTAACGTAACTTGAACGTTTAAGTTATGTTTTTATGTTTAGTGGGGATCTTTCATTTTAGTCAATAATATACAGGGTGTTCCATTTAAAAAAATATGACTTAATGAATTTTTTCTATGTTATGATTTCGATTTGTTGATTCCGCTATCACCAGAAGATACTACGTGAAAAAAACCAAAACTTTTGTATTTAAAGTTTTTTTCTATCACTCGCAATAAGAGCTGTAGATGGGTGTCAAAATATAATGAATAACCCTGTACAAAATTGCGAAGCGCGGTCTGCCCCTCGGTGGTATAATATCTTTCGACTAATTCGTTGAATGAATCTCTGCCAATGTGGAAATGCCTTTTCAATTTAATATTCGTATAGGCAGGCACTACAGTCTCAAAAAACTCTCTTATACAGTTTCGCTTCTTGCAGTCATGTGAATTATTTCGGTCTGTCTTCAGAATCAGAACTTGAAAATAAGAATAAATCATTATCATCGTCAAAAAGGTCAGACAATATGATCCCTAATACTTTAACTGCACGTTTCGAATCATCCATCGTTGTTTTGTTTTTGTTTGTTTATTTTTTAACTTAGAATAGATTTCCATTTTTGTATAGGTAGTAGATAACTAACAAAAATAGAAAATGCAAAAAAGTAACAAAAGAAAAAAACTAACCAGTTGAATAAAAGGAGAAAAGTGTGTATCGTGGGAAAAATACCTCAAAAAGAAGGGAGAGCAACAATAGTTAAATCTTATTCAAATGAAAACAGTATGAATAAAAACTAAGTAACTAAAATTAAAACTGGAGAAAAAGGCATAAGAGGGGCGAAGCTAAATTGATTCGGGAAAGATTGGATACAAACGGAAAAGTTTATTTATTTATTAGCTACTTACACCTACTATTATAAAAAACAAAAGTAAAAAATGGGAGAACCACATAACCAAAACTGACTGAAGGAAAAGAAACATGAAACATGGAAGTAAATGGGGTGAAAGGAGGAAACCAACCCCCTTTATTAGAAAATTTTGAAATTAGATTCAATCGAGGATTCAATGTTTTTTAAGTAATGATATTCGAAATTGAAAAAAACTATAAAATCACTCACAGTTTTTCCAGCATTGTCCAGACCTAAAATTAACACGCAAAACTCATCCTTTTGCACCATATACTTATAAAATCCATGTAATAAAGTGTACATTGTTATTTGTTATTATTATTATTATTCTGTCATGTGTCATGTGTATGGGCACTGGGCAGAGCCGTCTATATTGTAATTGTAATACAAGCCATGAAGTCATGGTCTTGGCAACACCGCGTATGGTCTCGATTGAGGTATGTTCACTTCTAGTTCCAACTATGAAACTCTAGACGGCTCTGAAACTATTCAACTAGTTTCAACCTGTTCTTATCACACTTCAAATTGTAAAACTGAGAAACATGGTGAAAAATGAAGTGATTTTTGCGTTAAGATTGAGGTAAGTGGATAGGTAATAGTAGGAGTAGGTACCAGAGATATCGCAATCTTACAGTCAATATTTTCATAATAGACTGGTAGATAGTTTCATATTATGGTATGTGTGTGTCTATGCCTTTCGGGGAATACCTACTGGATGCTGGATTAGAAAAATACATATTTAAATAGGAAAACTTGATTAATTAATGCCTCATCCTGGATTTCTCACACATATAAGCACTAGCTTCTATGTCATGCGGAAAAACCAGTTGGTTTCGTTCACTTTGGAGAATTAATATGGCGACGTAGATAGTGCTTTCTGGTTAATCAGTTTTAAACGTTAATATCAACTCCAGTCCTCCAGAAACTGTTTCAATTACATCCCAAAATCTGTAACCATCCAGTTTCATTGTTTTATTGTTTAGAATTAATATTTTTTCCCAACAAATCATTAAACTCTTGTTAGGTTTGGATATGTTTTATGTAAATTTTTGCGTCATGAGGTGATGAACATCATACCTGTTACGATAATATATAAGTTATTCTTCCAAATTACAGTTTCATTGAACAATTTCCGTATCTCGTCATCGTAATATACCTTAATTTTCAAAGAAAGCTCCTTAAATCAATGCAAAATTTTGACCATCGTTGACGTTAGATGCGACGTTGCGATTGTTACTTCATGGCTTGTATTACAATATAGACGGCTCTGGGGCGGGATTCCGTGTACTGTGGAATTCCATAGCAACACGTCGCTCTCTGTGTAAAATGATGGGAAAGCGACATGTTGCTAGAATTCCACAGGTTCACGGAATACGGGTCCTGGTATGGGGAAAAACCTCTGGGAAAAACGCTTCTTTTTTCCAATTACTCAACAATCAATCAACAACACGAACTGAGAAACGCCTGTAAGAAGCACTGACCACTTATTGGAATCTGCTCACTGTTGCCGTATTTCTTTTACGTGATGACAACGGGTGGTGTGAATAAAGAAAAGTTAGTAGCCTAGTTTATACCGACAACTTGGTCAGCGGACCAAGTACCAAATTCGGACTATATCCAAACCAAATATTTGGTTTGAATGGTGTAAACAGTTGCGGACTAAGCTGGTCCGCTCTTGGTTCGGTACTCGCCAGCAAGTGTACTGAACTAAATTTGGTTTGATCTGGATCAAAATTATGAGGTTATGTTGATTGTTATTATTGTGAATTGTGTTGGTTCTGAGTTTCTAAGGCAATCTGAGCGTACTTACTCATGTTTTTTTGGTTACGAATTGTGTTGATAAATAATTTCGACTTGTTTTTGACATTTGACGAATTGCGGGCGTACAGATTTAATTCACGCGTTGCAAGACCGTGTAAACGGTCGAGAAGCAATCATTGGTCCTACCGTACTATCCCCACCCACTTGGTCCTATCGGACCGAACTAAACGAGTTATCGATGTAAACTAGGCTAGTGATAGCATTTTATAATAAGACTAACGTTACTCCCGTTACTAAGCCAGTAAATGACTTTTTAGACTACGAGTCAAGATGTTTATGGACAAGGCGACGAAGGAGCCGATTCCGGAATTTCTAGACTAGTATGGTTTAATAAAATTTAACGGCTCGGCATCGTACAATGTTATATTTCATACTGCGATTATTTTTTTCAATCAATTCAAGAGAAAAAGTGCTTTCACACATTGAGTGGGGGTGGTGTCAGATCCGTCTCACATTACTTTACAGAGATTTTATATGGCACCTGACCTGACAAACCATGCATGTCACCACTTAGGTGCAGATATAATTATACAGTATACAGTATGTCCCTGGATAGAGTAAGCACCTCAGATTAATTGATTAATCTGAGGTTCACACCTATCCAGATCAAAAACTTTTTATCAAGAATGACTTTTTGTCGTATCATCAAATTTTTAGTCCATCTGCCCTCTCTTAACACCTATCGGGGACATACCGTAGATATAGTTACTTTTATCATCATGTTAACAACATTTTATGTTATTAATCAAAACCATGAGATAACGAATAACGCTTGTCAAACCATGCTGACACTTCCAAAGTTAGTCAAATTCTGTATTATTTTTATCCAATTTCACAGTCACTGAGGATGCAAAGTGTTGTTTAGCGGACTAGTAAAAGTAAAGTTAATTTTAATTGTAATCTGATGATGTAAAGCGTCTATTTCCGTAGTGTTTTCTAGTCCGGTGAATGATACTCTACAATGCAGTATGAAATGGAAGCCTTTACTTGTTTTCTATTTGCAACATCCCAATATCGAGAACCCAACGGCAACGGGGGCCTCTCGATAATGCTCCAGGTAATGGGAAATAAAATGAGGCTTGGCATCACCGCACTTCCAAAATTTGATGTTTCATGTAAACTGCGAAGATCACGGGACTGCACATGAAAAATTACGTTCGACATCACGTGCACATCGAAAAGTCAATACCAGCTGATAAGTGAAGTTGACAAGTTTAGTTGATGTAACCGATTCTAACCTCATATTTTTATGTGATTTTTTTATAAGTATATTTTTAATTTTAAGCAACAATTACCTGAAAATAATGGCAAATGAAGAGAAAAACGATAAAGTGAGGTATTATCAAGAAAAACTATTCATTTTTTACCTAATTCATGTTTTCAGGGTTTGATTATTTATGGCCGAGACGTATCAAAAATCCCTTGTTTTCGTAATAGTTTTTTATATGGAACTTTAGGGGGTATTGCATTCGGCCTTGCTCATTTCATGGTCACCAGCAGAGTGACTAGATCGGTTAATTATTCGGTCTATTCATTTTCCATGATAACTATTGGTTACTGGATGAAGTGCAGGTGAGTACTTGATCGTCTTAAAACCCGAGAATAAAATCAATACATCCACGCGTAATAATATACCAATAATATAATATAATAATATACCAATATTCATCCATATTATGGGCTTAAAAGTTCGGTTGGACAGGGATGAATTAGCTTCTTGATTAGCTTCCTCTATCCCAGGTTCCCAATTCTCCAACTAATCCGGATACGAATATTCATTATTTTGATTTTCTACACTATTCTTATAGGGATTTAATTAGAGAATTGAGCACCAGGGTGTCTGTAGAAGGCCTTTACAAAATCTTACCACATATTATATATTTCCGAGGTCAAAACAAGCCTCGAAATAAGCCAATTCAAAGCAACTTACCCTATTCCGATATTACTCTGTTTCATACAGGGTCTTACTTAATACTTAATGATAGGATTGATAGGCGGTGATTCCAAATACGTATTCCTTCAAGTAGAAAAGGTCTGATGAATGTGTCCTAAATAGTCTGGTTTCCGAGATACAGAGTGTTAAAGGTTCAGGAAAAAGTCTGATTCAATATTGATATCTCAAAGATCCTTTGGTCGATTATGTTGAATTTTGGCAGAGTTTTTGACTGTAACAAGACGCTCAATTAGCACTAACTTGATGGTTATGTTATCATGAGTTCCAGTGGCGTCCAGAGTGACAGTTTCACGAATAAAATTGACAAAAAAATGTGTGCCACCTGGTTTTTTTGAATTTTTTCAATTCTTCTCAGATAGAGCATCTAAAAATACAACTTTTCTGTCTCTTGATATTTTTCCGTATTTTTCTTCGTTTTCGGGGAAACAAATTAAAACTACTTCATTGCACGTCAAAAAATTGTTAAAATAAAGTGATTTTCAAATTTTCATTTATTTCTTCGAAAACGAATAAAGATACGAAAAAATATGAAGAGACTGAAAAGTGGTATTTTTGTTTGCAAAATCTGAAACAAATTGTAAATCAGTGAAAGTCAGTGTCGCACATTTTTTTGTCAATTTTATTCGTGAAACTTTCTCATTGGACGCGACTGGAACTCATAATTATCATCTAGTTCTAGTTAGTGCTTATTGAGCGTCTTGTTACAATGAGAAACTCTACCAAAATTCAACAAAATGAGCAAAAGGAACTTTGAGATAAAAATGATAAATCTGATTTCTGAAACACTCGAAAATAAGACTATTTCGAGCACATTCATTTTTTTTTAGATAGAGTAGCTACAAATTAGATTTTTTTGTTTCTTCATAATTTTTCGTATCTCAAAACTCAAAATCACTCTTTTGCATGTCGAAAAATTGTTAAAATAAAGTGGTTTTAATTTTTTTTTTTTGAAAAAGAAAGATTACGAAAAAATATCAAGAGACAAAAAACTTGTATTTTCAGCTGCTCCATCTAAAAAAAAATATAATATTTCCAGAAAAAGTCTGGCGCACATTTTTCATCAAAATTATTCGTGAATCTGTCCCCCGGGACGCCACTGGAATTCATAATTACAATTAGGGTTTTCATGGAGTATGGTATCATGAGACCATTCCAGTTTGGTCTGTCATTGATGTCATTTGCTGCTCAGTGCCTTTTATATACAGGGTGGACCAGAAATAATGGGACATACGGTAACAGCAGATTCCTCACACAAAAATATTGCTATCGACCCGAGCCTGTCTATTCTTTGTAAAAGTGGATAGGAGCAACCTTTTTCAAGATATTTGCACGTAAAGTAATCCATGCAATGTGGTTTCGAATGGAAAAAAATAGACATATAGGAGGCATCCAGAACGCCGTTGTCACGGTCATTTTGACAAGTGTCTTTATGTTCAATGTTTCTTATGAAAAAAAATCTAAACAAAAATGAAAAAAATATTCGAAAAAAATCTTTTTTTGACAAAAAAATGTTAAGTTAGATCACATTTTTTAAAATCAAGAAACATTGAGCATTCAAGCTAATTTCAAAATTACCATGATAACGCCGTTTTCAAAGCCACACATTGCATGGATTACTTCAAGTTGAATATCTTGAAAGAGGTTGCTCCTAGCAACTTCTACAAAGTATACCTTTTTCAAGTGAAAATGATGAAAAAATCAATTTTCCAATTTTGAAAAAATGTACGAGTGCGTACAAAAAAGTTATGACTTTTTGAATGAGTGAAAAGAAGTGAACGTGGCGCCCCCTTCAAGTAGGAAAAATTCCGTGCTGAGATTTTAATTTTGCATGTCAAACAATCCCCATATACCAAATCTCATCAATATAACTTGATTATTTCGAAAGTTATTCAAATAATTAAAAATATAATAACTTAACGGGCATAGTAAACCGCGCTACAGAAAATATAAATCAACTAAAACTCTCATAGGTCTTCACTGATTCGGAATCACATCTTACCCTATCAATTCTGAATTACAAATTTCCGTTTCAGTATATGTTTAATGTTTCTAATCTAAATAACAATTTCGATACTCTGAAATTTTATTTTCCCGTTCTTAAATACATTTTCCACTTTCTGAATTATAATTGAAAAAGGTGTTGAGTCTGAGCTTGAAATGTTTAATTTTTTATCGGAAACAAGTGGTTGGGGGTGAAAACAAGGGCGATTCAAATACATATTTGTGAACATTTTCTCATAAAAATAGATCTAGAATTATTCCACGAACTTTTTAACAATGTCTAGAAAATACCCTGTATACCAAATACAGGGCGAGTCTGAAATAAGTGTCCATTTCTTTCGATCTTTGGTCTGGAGATTCAAAATGCGCACTTATTTCAGACTCACCCTGTTTATTCAATATGCGAGTCCGCCCCTGGCAAAATAAAGAATCAGCTGCGCAGTCATGTTCAACTAATTTATGCATTTTTTGGTTGAATGATATGTCTTTAGTAAATAAAAGGTCCTATTTGATTGCGCAATAATCAAAAAATGCAAGGCTTTTTTTGATTATCTATTGCACAGGGAGTTGACAATAATATGAGCATCAATGTGTAAAGGCTAGTTTGTTCCTGGCAAGCTTTTGAGTAGCGCAATGAATTCTAATCGAGGTTCTAATCTAGTTATGCGCAGCAATATGAGCAGATTATCTTATGATTCAGTCTATTTATTCGAAAAGTTCAAACCCCCCAATAAAAGTAAAACCGATTGCAATAAATCAATGATGCATTATTCCAAGTTTGATATTCTTTTTCATCGCAACATGAACATGCAATAATTTATTGTTGTTAACTTAGATTAGATAAAAAACAACAGGGAAAGTGAATCATATATTGTGAATCGCGTGATAAAAATCACAATAATGAAGTCGATTTATTGTTTTTTAATGATTTTATAATCTATCGTATATTGAACCACATATATTATCTGCTTATCACGAAATTCATTTTTTTTGTTCAAGATACGACTATTCAAAAACAAAATTCGAAATGTTGAAACTTCAGGAGACATTACGAGACCGAGCTAAGCGAACTGGACGGGATAAAGAAATATCAATCGAAGTCACAGAAGTTTAATGTATAATATGTGTAGTTTATTGTGTAAATAAAGGTCGTTTGTTGTTGCTTTGTGTTTTATTTAACCCTGTTTATTAACATCAAAATTGTTTGTGATTCGGCATGGATCCAATTCATTTAATTTAAGCACTTTGTATACTGATCATCAAAGTTCATTGAGAACTCATCAGCAGCAGAACTATTATCAAAATCGCTATAACTACTACTTGAGTAAAACATTTACTAAGCGGAGTAATAAATTACCTGATCGCCATGCGTTCCTTTTGGTTCGTTTTTGGGAAATTGCTTAATTTTTGTCATTGCGAAATTTTAACGTGAATTTTATAACCTAAAAAAAAATCCGGTTCAAAAAATAAATTGTTATTATTTTTCCGTTGGTGAATTCTACACAAAATTCATCTATTAAGTGTATGGGGTGTTTTGTGTGTGCGTTGAAAAATGTACAAAATATTGAGGAAATCTTAGAAAAAAAATCAAACGAATTGGACGTCAGTGACACAGAAGAAAACCACTTTTACTCCATTACTGATATTTCAAAAAATCTATTTCTAGAATAACGGTAATTTATCGTAAAAATGCAAATTTTTCCTGTTAAAAACATGAACTGAAGGTTTCTTGTGCTGATAAAAACGACAAAGGAATTTCACACGAATTCTCAAAATTGTGGACTGAATTCTTCAATTTGTTGGAAATTCTCTTCATACAATAAATACATCACACAGCAAAACATAACTCAATTAGAAGTATCTGCCTTTCAATGTCATATTATCCTAGAACTAGTAGTTGCTGTTTGCGGGAGAGGGGATTACCAGTGCATATTTGGAATATACCTAAAAAGTAAATGTTGTATCAGTTAAAATCGGCGGTACCATTCGCGGTACGGTTTATTGGTCACATTACGCATAAAATACGAATGAAAACGAAGAAAATTTGGAGTGTTGTGTAATAGGTGTCGATGAGTGAACGGTGTTTGAAGAGGTGGGCTTTCTTCATATTTAGTCAAAATAGTTTTTTTTCTTTCTATTGAATGATACCTTGAATTTGTAGCACGTGACCATTAATCAATTGTTCTAAAAAATCAATAACTGATAGATGCATTCTTCCATCACTACATTCCAGTATGGTAATTTCAAAAGTAAACAAAGGTAATTTTGGGCGCCCCAAGACATTTGAGGAAAAACCCTCGGACCCTTCGATTTTTGATTTGAGGGACAACAATTATTTTTTTGGCATTTAAAAATGTCTTCAAAATAAGGTACCACTCGACCCCTCATGCCATTTAAATTTTTGAGGCTCGCTAGGGCTTTGCCCTTCATTGGTCGAAAATGCCAAAAATTGTTCCTCCCCGATTCAGAAATCGACGAGAGTTTTTTCTTAAATATCTTGGGGCACCCAAAATTGCCCCTGTTTCATTTTCAAAGGTCCACACTGTATTTAAAACTTCTATTTTTGGATTTTTTTGATTTTCTTTCTCCATCCTTTTCATATGTAGTTTTACATATTGATTAATCGTTTCAGTTTTCTTCATAATTCAAGTGACCACAGTTTACAAAAAAAAACACTTTTGTTGCTTTGCTCAACCGTAATTCCCCTACAGTTTACCAGAATCATTCAAACCGCCTTGAACTATCTTTAAATCAAAATGCATTACATCAATGATAAACCATAATAATCAACTCAACTAATTGGATGTAGGTATAGGCAAAAAAATTGAAAACCCATATTTAACACTGAATCGCAATAAAATAATGAATTGTATGTCACGAGCACAAACCGTGAAAACCCGGTGTAATAAAGTCCAATTGATGGGATCAAAATACTTTCGAGATTTTTTTTACGTTACAAAAGGTTGTTAAGATAACCATATCTTCAATTATTATTAATCGACGTTCATTTGTCTATTTTCGCAAGGCTTTATTGCATTCGCCAAATGAGCTTAAAGCCCTCACGAGAGTAAGGAAAGTATGCGTCAGCCATTGCGACTTTGAATTAATGTTTCCAAATCAATCTTATCTTATCGCTCACCTACTTTACAAAATCTGCGAAAGTTAATATTTTTGTGTCGAGTGGATCTAAACTAGACCGTTTCATGGTAGATTACAATTCAATTACGTGGGATTAATTGTATACACTGTACATAAAGCTCATGATGTGTTATTTGAAACAAAATTTAACTTTGGTCCGTACTTTTTGTGATACAGGGCCACTGTAAGAAATGGCCCATACTTTGCGATATAAGCCACTGGGGCTAAATCAACATATGCCTGGCAAAGCCGATTTTTACTTTATATGAAAACCGAAGGCAGCCTGCAATAAGACTGGTAAATCGGGTGATAAAAACCAAAATGTTTATTGCTAAAGCAATGATAAGGATTTCGAAAGAACCGGTTCTTTATTAAATCCGAGTATTACTCGTAATCACAGCCATCAACGACTGTTATTTACTTTTGCTGTTATGGAATTTATTGTTTCATGTCTGCGTTTGTTTAGGAATTATCATGCAGCAGTTGTAAAGTTTCACTTTCTTTATTCTGTTGTCAATGACTTGAATTGATTATATTCACCTTATAAAAGCATTTTGGATCCTGTTTGATTATGTTTATTTGCGTTTCAGTCTGAAAAATCTTATCTGACTGTTTTTTTTGTATAATACGAGTTCATTTATTTTTTTTATCTTTCCTTATCTTGTAACTTGGAATACGTAGTTTTTAATTGGGCATTTTTCAAGATCCATTTTCATTTGTGAAGTTTGTCATCTTTTTAATTATGTCGTGACTTTTTAGTGTCTTCTACTATAATTTTTAAAAGCTGCTTTCTAACAGTGATTTTTTTTTTATTTTTAGTAAATTTTGTTCATTTTTCTGGGGGGATGAAGTTGCGTATGTACTTTTAAATTTGTAGGCACTTTCCCTGTTGGTATGTTTAAGAGATTAATAAAAACTTTCCATTCATAACAATAAATCATTTATTTATAGGATAACGAGAAATTAATATTCACGAAAAATAGTATTTAGTTGATGACAAGGTCGTAAACCTTGACAATGGATCCATTTAAACCAGGTCAAGGAGTTTCACTGACATTTTAATTTCTTCATTGCATAAATACTATTATTAATAATACTTTGGCATTTATATCAGGTATCGGGTATCGGTACTCATCAAAGCATTTTTGCAAAATTTCTACAAAATAATATTTGAAGAAAAATTTCTGATAAGCAAATAAGTAGGTATAATGAATCGTCTTTCAAGTGGGAAGACATGTTTTTGATAATGATATAATTTACTAATCATCACAATTGACTCAATGATATTTCAATAAGTTCTTTCAAGACTGGTTTATTCATTTACGTCATTGTTGAAAACTTGACGTTATGTATATATGTATAAAGGTACATATATGTAGGTATTTTCTGTCGCCTACACCCGTTTTTCTTCCTTCATTCGACCGGTTTTAGAGTACCTACTACCATGTAACCTACACCTAGCTATCTTCCAAAAAACCTCATTTCTTTCCTAGTTCTGTTTTTCTTTTTTGTCGATTTTTTCACGGTTTCATCAAACTTTTGAAATATTATCATGACTTCGACTCATCTTCTCCTCTTCATTGAAAAGGGAAAATTTTTTTTTGACGGGGTTCCAAATTTTTGAACTTTTCTGGAGAATATAGAGAATATTTCACATGAACTGTTTTGATTGTTTTTAACAGTAATGAATGTGGAATTTCAATGCCATTGCATGGTTACTATAATAACTATCTAATTTAAAACACGCAATGCTACTCTCATAAAATGCACCAATTAACTTATCATTGAAGGTCTTGATAACTCCGCTTAAAACTATAAAATAATGCTAAAACACCTGTTAACAGTAAATGGCAAACAAAAAGTTGGTCATTAAGATAAGAACAATTAACACATCTCAAGTCAATTGTACTACTAATCACACAACATACACTGCTCGACTACACCACACCGCAAAGTGAAGTATTGAAAAACCGTCTTCTTCCATTGAACAGTGTATTTTGCAATCACAGATTATCCACTTCAGATTTTTAATTGCTTTTATGTTACAATTTTCGCGTTTCAAATCTTTTGTTGGGACCTTACAGGTAACAGTGCGGTGATTTGTGTGTGAAAGGTGATCACTACAAAAGTTTCCTGGGAAAAGTGAGTAAAAGATTTTTTATATGAAATGAAGTGAGCACCCTGTATATTCCATAAAATGAAAGTTTGTGATTATTATCTTCGAGTTTGTGCATGATAAAATAATCCTATCCATTCAATGGCAATAGAAAAATATAAGACAACACGAACTATTAGGTAAATATTCACCACTTGGTCTATGATGAAATACTTCACGTGCAAGTGAAATTACCAATCACACAATAACATTATCAGCTTGATAGTAAATCGAATCAATTAATTCCAATTCAGTTGCGATAAGCTTTAATTTGAATACATTTTTGTTACATAACGTTATGGATTTTCATTAACACACATCCCATCAGGTATTTATTGTGCAATGCTTTTATAGTCATTGTTATCCCATTGCAATCATTATTTCTGGAATTACCAGTGCGTCCATAAATCCCAGCAAATCTCTTTTTAACGCGATAAAAAATTACTGTTCCAATCATTAATTTTCTATTTCTATTCCCAGATGTCATTCAGAATCCTCAAAGCTCTAACAAGACGAAAAACTGGCATTAACGATGAAAAAAGTGAAATGGCAAGATGTTTGGGTCTCCTAGATTTAACAGCCCTAGGTGTAGGCGCAACGTTAGGTTTAGGAGTCTACGTTTTAGCTGGCTCAGTGGCAAAAACTGTTGCAGGACCAGCAGTGTGTTTGTCTTTTTTAGCAGCAGCTATTGCTAGTGCATTCTCTGGTAAGTTTATCAAAATGCAGGAGTGCTGATCTGTTGATTTTTCAATTTTACTGTCTTTATGTTTGTTCAATTTCTCAAACTTTTGTCAATTATTTAGTTGTTTATTCTTCTCCTTTCCTTTGTCTCTTCTCAATTTTTTAATTTTTTTACTTTTTTTTCAATTTTAGTCTTTTCATGTTTGTTTCTCAATCTCATAATTTTTCAATTAGTTTTTTATTTCTTCATTTTTTGAGATTCCAGCTTCTCTTTGCGTGTCAATTGTTTTATACTTTAATTTCTCCATTCTTTATTTTTCTTTATTCTAGCTCATCCCTATTAATCAATGTAAAAAATTTTTAGTGACGTTTCTATTTATTTCTCAAGTTCTGATTGCGCGTTGTTTTTGAAATTTTACATTTTTTATTTTTCTTAGCTTCTGTCTATTTTTCAATTTTTTGGACATCTAATTTCCTTATTCTCTAATTTTTTTAAATCCCTATCTTTTCCTATTTTTGAATTGTATTTGAATTAAATTTGTTACTTCTTTTGCAAATTCAGTCTCTTCATATCAATTACATAATATCATTATGTATTATATTTCTCAGGCGCTTTTGACTCATGACTTTTTAGCTACTTTTCTGTTTATATTCCCTTAATTTTAAAATTTGGAAATTTCTTGATCTATCCATTCCGTGATCTGCTGATCTGCTAGTGTTTTGCTATTCTACTTCATTCTACAATTTAGTTTTTTTTTATTTACACTCACATTCCTCAATCAGTTTATACCTATGCTGTTTCTAGATAGTTTCTCAGTGTTTCACTTCTTTTCTATATTAGTTTCTTCTAACTAACTATTTGTTAAATTTCTCGTCCATTATTGATTTCTCAAAAAAGAATTAGCATAGATTTTCAAATGACTTGAAATTTTATAAGATACGTATATTCTACCCAATATACGTATCTGATTTTTAAGTCTTTTAAAAATGCCCAAAAATATAAGTACCTTCTTAATAAATAGAAAAAGGATCATGTGCAGCTCCGTACCCGTGGCAGAAAAAAAACTTCTTCCCTAACTATCTATTTTTCTTTTGATTTTTTGCTCAAATTTCAAATAGAACCTACAAACCTAATTTGAACAAAATCCTTTTAAACAAAACTATGCAAACATAACCTCAATGTTATTTTTTTTCCATTTTTGATCAAATCCCAAATAGAACCTATACATACCTATAATTTGAACAAAATCCTTTGGAAAATAACAAAACTATGCAAACGTAACTTCACTATATATTTTTTTTTCACTTTCTGATCAAATCCGAAAAAGAACCTACATACCTAATTTGAACAAAATCCTTTGGAAAATTACAAAACTATGCAAACATAGGCTCATGATGTACATTTTTTTCAATTTTTTTGATCAAATCCGAAATAGAACCTACATACCTAATTTGAACAAAATCTTTTGGAAAATAACAAAACTATGCAAACGTAACCTCAGAATATCATTTTTTTTTTAAATTTTGATCAAACTTCAAGTATAACCTACATACCTAATTTGAGCAGAATCCTTTGGAAAATGACAAATCTATGCAAACATAACCTCACTATGTATTTTTTTTACATTTTTTGATCAAATCCCAAATATGAACTCCATGCCTCATTTGAACAAAATCCTTTGGAAAAGGAATAAGTGACTAGTGCACTGTCTAGACACTAGACGTACAGATTCCCAATAAAAATTGCTGCACTGTCCAACATGCGCAACATGATAAAATCCCAAATAGAACCTACATACCTAATTTGAACAAAATCCTTTGGAAAATAACAAGACTATGCGAACATAACCTCACTATATCATTTTTTTTTTAATTTTTGGTTGAAATCCCAAATAGAACATACATATCTACCTAATTGGAACAAAATCTTTTTTTGGAAAATAACAAAACTGACTATGCTCTCTTTAACAAAATCTGAAAGCGTTACCGTTACATTTTTCCAGTCCAGTCCCCATTGTCGATAACTTATCAGAAATCCGCAAAAGAAGTTTCACTTCAAAAAGAAACGCCAATTTCGCTGCATGACCGAATTGAGGCGGTGCTAAAGCAAACCCGAATTTTCTCTTACTCATTGCAGTCATAATATGCATCAGACGGAGATAAATAATAAATTGTGTGACGTCAGCATGGCCTAATTTTCCTTATTTTCTATTTTTGCATTTTTCTGATTTTTCACATTAGGCTAGGTCTTTATTTCTCCAAGTCGCGATAATTTTTTAAGAAAATTGAAATCACTCATCGTGACACTGGCCTATCAAGCTATTAGATATTTTTCGTCCAGCGAAGGAAGCTGTACTATAGCTGGACGGGGTCATTCAAGTAATTGTTTTAAAAATTACTATTTAACTGATTTAATTTTCTTGTAGTAGATTTTTTGATGACATAATAAAATTAATTAATTATAATCATTGTCTTATTTGCTATGTACATAAAATTCATCCGGCTATACAATCATTCCCATCACAATTTGCCATGAAATCAACAAATTTGAACTTCCTGTTATTTCCATAACTAATCAAACGTGTTATTGAGAAAAATTGATTGCTATCTTTATACGTTTTTATTTATATGATAAGATAATATTGAAGTTGAAATTCTAGGTATATGCTATGCAGAATTTGCATCCAGAGTACCCAAAGCAGGATCTGCGTACGTCTACAGCTACGTCACCATAGGTGAATTTGTAGCTTTTGTGATTGGTTGGAACCTCCTTCTGGAATATGTGATTGGAACAGCCAGTGTAGCCCGAGGGCTGAGCAACTACATAGATGCGTTGGTCAACAACCATATTAGCCAATGGTTCCGGGATTTATTACCCATGGATGTGTCATATTTGAGCCCTTATCCAGACTTTTTGGCTTCTATATTGGTTTTAATTTTAACATGTAAGTCTACAAATTGTATGTACAATTTGACCAACAAACATCACAGGTCTCTTGGCATTCGGTGTAAAAGAATCCACAATACTCAACAACGTCTTCACCGTTCTTAATCTCCTCACTGTAGCCATAGTACTGGTGTCCGGATCAATTAAAGGTACGCTCCATTTTTATCTAGTCCATTCTTACTGATCTTCATCAGCTGACACACACAACTGGAAATTAACCAAGGAAGAAATTCCCGAGGGATTTGGCAACGGTGGCTTCATGCCCTACGGTGTAGCAGGCGTAATGGCAGGAGCTGCTAAATGTTTTTATGGCTTTGTTGGCTTTGACGCTGTTGCCACAACAGGAGAAGAAGCAAAGAACCCTCAGAAAGACATACCAATAGCCATTTGCATAAGTTTGTTTGTTATATTCGGCGCCTATTTTTCCGTATCTACAGTGTTGACCATGATGTGGCCCTACTATGGACAGGTCAGTTACCATTATCAACCACAAGGCATCGTCTAATTGGTTGCAGGATGTGAACGCCCCATTTCCCCACGTGTTCGAGCAAGTGGGCTGGACGACCATCAAATGGATTGTTACAAGTGGGGCTGTGTTTGCCTTATGTACCAGTATGTTGGGGGCCATGTTCCCCTTGCCACGTGTCATCTATGCCATGGCCAATGACGGCATTGTGTTCAAGCAGCTGGGCGGGGTCAACAGCTGGACCCAAACTCCTTTAGTGGCTACCATGATATCCGGACTGTTTACTGCCATTATGGCTCTTGTGTTTGATCTGGACCAGCTGATTGATATGATGTCCATTGGTACTTTGCTGGCTTACACTATTGTGGCGATGTGTGTACTGATTTTGAGGTAGGCTTGTGAGTTTTTATAATTCGAGTACCAAGTGTTGGTTAAAGGTATCAAGTGGATGAGGACAGTACGATCAAAAGCTTAGACAAGGATGCCGGACAGTACAACCAGCCCAGTTTTCTTGAAGTGTTTGTGGAAATTTTCAATTTGCATAATATAAAGGAGGCGAGTGTACGCTCCTCCAGGATAACCAATTGGAGTATTGTCATTTTCAGTACGTACCCACATCTAAGATGTGGCTTTCAAAATTGGTGAATGACTTTAAGCTAAGTTAATCAATTTTTTTAGGTGTTTTCTCAGCTCTTTTGGGCGCTATAGTAATACATGTTCCTTCACTCATATTTTCTGATCCTTTTTACACTGTTGGTTTTGTCGTTAGCCTCGTTGCTTTATTGGCTCTTATAACAGTGATAGCCCGACAACCAGTGGTTGACATCGAATTATCCTTCAAGGTACTTGAAACTACTGTATTTTCAAAGTCAATCGAAAGTTCTCGCTGGCTAGGTACAGAAGGCCAAACTTGGTGCTTTGTTTGGTTTTTTGTACTGGTATTTTAGCAGTTTCGATTGAATTGAAAAATACTATACCCACATTATTCCAGGTGCCACTAGTTCCATACATCCCTTGCCTTAGTGTGTTTTTCAACTTGTATCTCATGCTAGAGCTGGACTTACATACATGGATACGGTTCACTGTTTGGCTTGCTATTGGTACATAAACCTACATCAATGCAGAAACGTGTATTTAATAAATCATTGCAGGTTTCATGATCTACTTCTTCTACGGAATTAGAAACAGTGCTGAAAGATACAAAGCCAAAGTTCAACAACATCAACTGAAAGAAACCAAAGGAAATGTGGTTTGCCGGAAGGAGTCCTATTCACCTTATCAACCAGAATAGGGGAACAAATGGATAGTGAAGGGCAAATGACAACGTCCCTTGAAGGGCCATTTTTCCAACTTGAATCCCATTAAGAATCCCACTAGTCGTACTTACTTATTTATATGATTCAGATTGACTTTGATGTTGCTTTGTGGTCGAGAGACACCGTTTTGTGATATTTGTAAATTAGTACTTGTGTTTTGATTATTTTGACTTTATTATTATTATTATTGGAGATATTATATAAGTTTGTCCGTAAGTCTGGAGTTTTTCTTTTTATAACTTCTAATAAATAGCAAACAAAATCACAGTCTCTATAAATAAGGGATGACAATTCTCAGAATCGAGAAAATAATTGGTCAAATGTGATCATTGGCAACAATGTAAAATGTCATGGTATTTGAGGTTATCTTCTTTCCCTTGACTAGGGCATGTCACCTGAGTTTATTTATATGTATATGCAACGAAGCGAGACCCACCCTCATTTCTGTCAGAGAAAAAGGTTTCGAACAAAAACATTTTGGTTTTTGCTGATACATCACCCTGTGCCCTGTGGGAAAGAAAGAACACATTGCTTCAAGTTCAAATTGAAAAAAAAATGTTTTATACAGAAAAAAATCATCCCACCGGTCTCATATCTTGATGGGAAGGCTACAAAAGATACAGGATTCAGCAGAAAGCCGGGAAAAGGACATCAATAATATTGATGATAGCAAGACCGTTCATAAGCGGGTTCAAACATGATTGGACCAATAAGATGGTGTTTTTTCCAATCATATTTGATTTTTCCTTGGTTTAGTTGAATTTTACAGAATAATTCAACTCAATATACGAAATACACGACATCTATACCAGTTTGCCCATTTGAACATGTTTGTAGCTCCAATAATAAGAAAGTTTTAGCAATAGTGCAAACTTGACTATCTATAGAAGTTTCGACCAGTAAAGGGGGGACACCCTGTATCAGATCGGGAAAGTATCTGGGATTCTGTTTCGTGGGGCTCCAGAGTGTGTGTGTGTGTATGAAAAAAATAACGTCAAAAAAATATCGCATCTAGAAGTTTCGACCAGTTGAGCGGGGACACCTTGTATCAGATCAGGCACGTATTCTTCAGTAATGAGAAATAAATCGCCATAACATTTTAAATTTGAGTGGACTCTCTGGACTCCCCTTCGAATTCCTGCTGACCTATCTTGACATATATAGAAAGAGCTAAAATATTAACTAAAGAAGCCGGCTTTGAAAATGCGCAAAAAACCGATTTTTATGGTGAGCCTGTCATGTTCATAGCCGTAGGCGCTGATGCCAAAATCTATATCACTTTGAAAGACGTACTATGCATGTATTCAAATTCAACACATAGTATATACAGGACGGCAGTACCTGTAACGATACCACCAGCGCATACCAAGACCGGTCTTCCTTTTTTTTTTTTTTTTGTTCAGGGATTCCAGGGAAGGAATCTGAAACCAGACACCCTATGGTCCCATAGGGTAGTTTGGGGTTATACCCACAAAACCTCTCCTCCGCATTAGGACGTCAGAGATAAGCCCTTCAGTGTCCTAGTCGTCTCACTTAATTTGGCTACAGAAGAAATACAGGTAGGAATGCCAAAAACCCGATTCCTACCTGCGCAGTCTAATATCTAAAGGCTACGAAAAATGAAAGAAAAAGAAATTAAAATACGAACAACAACTGGAGCCTTTTCCTGCAAAGAATCGCGTGCGAGACGGATTTTGTCCTAGCTCCTGTTGGTTGAATCGTCTATAAACATTCACGTGCTGTAGGCAACCAGCAAATCAGTCAAAAATCACCAGACTGACCCGATTGCCACTTTAAAAATAACTTTTTATTTTGTTTTTAATAAAATAACACGATTAATAATTCTGCATTATTGTGTTCCGGAAAGGTTTTTCCTTAGAACATAGAACCCACGGTTTTTCTTTTTTTCGACTACCTTGGTTCATAGGTATACCTGTATTTTGCTTATCTCTGTACTCATTTTATTTGAGGTGGGTTAAGTAGGTAGGTATTTATAATGAGTGGCTATAGTGGATACCACAATATGGGGGTAAATTTTAGGATGGATCACCTACCTACTATTTTACAGATATAGGCGGAGATTGGATAAATCTATCAACTGAATATTTTGCTATATCTGTTTGGATCCTACTTATTAAACGTTCAAGTGGAATTCATTTCACATGAGGTTAATGTGTAATCGGGGGTGGAGAATTGAAAACAACATTGCTGTTATCAACAATCAACCAGATTTTATCGACTTGATTGGGGTGTAGGTGGCAGCTTTTGTGCTCAGGAATATAGTATATTTGTTCCTTAATTTCGGTTATTTTACCTGCTAGTGATGATACCCGGTTACAAGACAAACTATGAAAATCGCTCGTTTCCATTTCATTGAATATTTCAGAAACTTCATATTAGGTACCTAATCAATTTATTCTATTTTCGGGATAAAACTTAAATTTGGAACTTTTTTTTATCCGTACTTTTCTCAACACTTTATCTACTTTTGAAGAAAGTTGGCTTATTATATTTCTTACTTTAAATTCAAATAAAAAATAAGGTATAATGTACCTATTTGAATCTTGAATCCGAGTATAAATCACAATGAGAAATGAATTAAATCAATTGGAGCAATAATACGGGAAATAAAAATAAATCATGGTTACAATAATTTTGTTCACGTGTATGTAATTATTGTGATTCAAGTGATAAGAACTTCTCGCAGTTATCAAATTATTTTACATGGGTCAAAAAGTAACCAAATGATCAAATGTCTATGGATCTCTAGCATTCTTCAGTCCAAATCATTTGTATTCAAGATAATCTAATGATACACATTATATTATTCTGAAATAAGGCTACGCACTGGCACTTATTTATTCTGAAGGCTTTTTTCAATGCATAATATACATCAATAAACTCCGTCGACAGATAGTTTTCACTAATCACTTGCACAGACATTTTTGAAAAAGCAACTTCAAACTCAAACGCGAAACAGACATGAACAACTGCAACAGCTGGCAATAATCACTTTAAATATGAATCTGAATCATGTGCCGCCTCGATCAACCAATAGGAGAGACCGATTTTGGTATGGACTCGTGGTAGGGTAAAGAAGCGTTATATCATTTTATAATAAGATTATATTATAAAATGGTTTTATGATACAGGTGTGATTGGTGTGAATATAACACAAGACCAGTACCACCTACTGATGAAGGCGAATGCGCCTCTACCGGAATTGGAAATCAGCCACTACCACGACAGCAGAGCTCCAACAACCCCAACATGTCCCTTAAAAAGGATAAAGTCGTATCTCTCCTACGTAAATGTTCAAATAAAAGTCGAAGCGAATGGAATATTCACTTTTTTGCGTTGTTACTATGTAGATCCAGAAGCTGTAAGTAAAGATATGGAATCGGAAGTCGATGTTGAAATATACCAGTGTGTCCGTGAGTCCCGTTTCATATCAGAATTTGGCAATCCACGTTAATAGTAAGAAAAGAGAGGAGTGGTAGGAATTTTTCAATTTATTAAAGATATGTAGATTTTTAAAAGCCCCACAACCTTTATATAAGACAGTTTTTTCTAACTCGTGTATCTTTTGAAATAGTCGACCGTTCTGGTAATTTTTCCTAAACCCGTATATAAAATAAGCAGATATCACTCATGTAGGGTTGATATAAGTTTTGACGTTGTACATTTGTAGATAGTGTAAATAGTGTAAGAAACAGACCTTCATATTATAACTAGCCTAATTAATGGTTAAAATGTTATAATCTTCAAAATGAGTGTAATTAAAACTATATGCGACTGGTTAAAATTAATAAATAATGGATAAAATACATAGATAAAACTGTAAATGGGACTATGAACAACGTAAAAAAACGTTAATTTTTTTCTTCAAAATCTATTCTCAAGGTGAGAAAAATTATCAATTAATCTTTTAAAACGGGTGTCCCATTTAAAAAAAAACGTTTTTTCAAATAAATCGAGAACGCGTTGTTCCATTGTTTTTTGTCAGCATAACGTTAATCCACAGAAAAAATACTACTAGTTATCTCATTTAAACGACCTCGTATCTTCAATAATAAAGAAGATAGCCATTGTGCCGACTTAATCGGAGGCACCCTGTATATATATAGTGTCCAGTTGAATCCAGTTCCAAGAGAATCCGATTTTGTCATAAAAAACCATCGAGTTAATACCAGATCAAATAACAATTGGTAACGATCTCAATTAGAAAGACATCAGAAAACTTACAGTCACAAATCAGTCATGGTTTATGGTCATTGATTGGACTTTCTGGTATAAACAACTGATAACCGACTTGAAGTTGTTCTACTTGTTCTTGTTGTTTGCGTGGAGTCATTTGAACGGGTAATAGATATGTGTAGACGTTGTTTTTTAAAGTTGTGTTTAAAAAGTTTCGATTGTGGTCCTGAAAGGTAAGGAGAATGTGTTGTGAAAAGTTAGCAAGTTGAAATTGTCTTATATTTTTGACTAACGTGACTAAAAAAGCATATATATACAGTGTTTAGGAAACAAAAGTTACACGGCTTCAAATCTGGGGAGCTCGGGCACTGATTGCACCCACTTATTTTGCCTATAAACTACTCAACAAAAAAAAAACGGTATACTCGACACATAAAGCTTTGACTGGCTTTCTATGTTTACAACTGGCAATGTTATGGCATGGATCTTTTTTGCTTGGATGTCTTTCAGAAGACTTTTGTTATGGGGAATACTCAGCAATAATTTTAGTAAACAGAGGGTGTGCCAGAAAATCTTGAACATTAGAAAAGTAGATACTTTTACGTTAAGGTTTTCCTGAAAATAATTATATCGAAGTTTTGCACCATGTAGGTATACAGGGTGTATTTTAAGTGGGGGGGTTTCATTCTAATACTGTGAAGAATGCAAGAAAATGGATTCTATTTCTTTCAACGAAAACCGTTCGTAAGAAAAAATATTATGAGACCAAATGAATTCCAAAGTAAATGAATATTTTAAAAATAATATTGTTTTCAAGAAAAATCAGTGGCATACTATTTTTTTCATAAAAAAAATCAATACAAATCCTGTTCGAACGCCACGGGTAAAAAATTTTCGAAAACTTTTACATCGAAAAATTCAATTCAATATTCAAAAGAAGTGTACCTACCAATGTTGTGGTAATCTGGAGTGGTAAAGAAAGTTATGATAAAAAAGGCATTTATTTCCATCTTAAAACTTTAACACACTGTATCAGAAACGATCGAAGCATTTTCGGACACTCCATAATTCTATCATTTCATAATGATTCTATATACAGTGTTAGAAGGAGAAGTCCAACTTAAAATACACCCTGTATATGAACATAAACCGCAAAACTAACAAAAACAAAGATGAAAATTTCGAGTGTACATACCATTTGATTTGTTACGACAAAAGATCAATAAAAATAAAATCCATGCACCGATCAACTCAAGGTTTCAAAACATAAACAAAAGTATATATTTATGTAACTTTGAAACACGTTTTTTTGAATGACGGCATAAATCTGGGCCATTACGTAGAAATACCGTATCTTCGAAAAATAGCATTGTGTTGTGTGACTAACCTGAACCGTTGATTAAAATAAAAGCCTGAACTGAAACCAATAGAAATTGCATCAGCAAATAGAGTAGCGCGTTTTGATGATGTCTGCTAAATATTAAACAGATCCTCCACATATGAGCCCTTATATGACTGAGATTTTGTCATATGGTCTCACATGAGTACTCTACAGTCTGATATGTTTATATGAATTCTTCAAACACTGAGACTAAATCGTAGAGGTCTCACTAGAGAGCTCGTTGTTATGAAAAAGAAGCTTGAGTCCCATCTTTACATTGATGTGGGTGAGACCTTATAACACGTGTGATTGAGTGGATAGTGAGACATCGTCAAATTCGAGTAAGACCTTGTACTGATGACTACCTTGTCCAACACGGAGACGTTTCAAATAATGAAATAGATCCCAGTATTTGCATGAGGACTCGCATTATTTTGTTGTAGTCTGGAGTCTGGAGAAGGTTTTAATATAATTACAATATGTTTATTGTGAATGTGACTATTCATCCTCAAAGAGGATTGAAGAGTGTGATGTAGATTACAGAGGAGAACAAGCCTCTAAATTAATGAGTTGTTATTTGAAAATTTAATGACATTTTTCTATGTTGTAACCGCGCCGCTGATTTCTATTTTTAGAATCAAAACCAGCTCAACTAATCATGTCTCCAAGGTAAGCTGAACCGACTTACGACGATAGTGTTCATTTCCATAACAATATTTCGTTCATACCACGGCATATGAAAAAAAATCGATTCAATCTCGAATATTTCACTCTCAATCGATTTTTTTTCCAATCGGTAGTATTTCGTCGATTAATGCCAATTGCCATCAATTTTCGCTTGTTAAGCCAATTTTGGTCTGGACAGGACGATTCCAGTATTATTTTGGAAGTTTTGATCTCGAGGTTTATTTTGTGACGTAGTTTTTAGTGAAAACTCTGCTAAAATGCCGATAATGGAGGAGATACTGTATGTTTTTAATATTGGTGAGTAAAAAATTAAAGATTTGGGACTTCAGTCACTTCAGATTGCTCCCCAAAACCTCTTTCCAAGACTTGTATTTTAATTTTTGCATTTCACGAAATCTAAAAGGAAAAGGGGTTCTGCGATCCTGGATATTATGTTCTGTTTGATCTTTTTGTCAATTTGGTAACATATCACTTTATGGCAACTGAAAATAACAAATTTTCTATAAAAAGGTCTTCATATTTGCATTGAAAACATACTTTTCGATAGAATAAGGTGAGGACTATTTCAGATTTTCAATCGGTATTTTTAAATAAGCCAATTAATCCAGTGTTATTTTAAGCATCTGGGCAAATGGAATGTTGCTCCGCGTAGGAATTTGTGTTAGTTTAGGTTAGTTTGGGTTGGCAAAAAAAATTTGATATCGCGTAAGCGACATCATTTAGTAGGTATATTGCAAATGTTAGGTCAGGTTTCAGTCTTTTTCAATTTTCGTTAGTTTGGATTAGCCTGGGTTAGTTTGGGTTGGCAAAAAAAATTGATGTCGCGTGAGCGACATTATGTTAGGTTAGGTAAAGTCTTGTTCAATTTTGGTTAATTTGGGTTGGCAAAAAATTACATTTCATATCCTCACTTTATTCTATAGACAAATATGATTTCATAGCAAATATGAAGAAATCTTACTAGAAAATTTGTTATTTTCAGTTGCCATAAAGTGATATAAACCCGTCAATTTTACTTCTCTCCTGATGAATGAATAGGGTATACAGCTCGGTATACAGAATGTAACAAATTCAAGTATCTACAGAACCTATGTCCACGTATAGAGAGCACCCTACATGAACCAAAGATTTTTCTTCACAGAAAAATAAAATTTGGAATACAAAGCTGAAATTTTAGAATTAGTCTTTGGATAGGAATACATTTTTTTTTCATTTGCCACTTTGCTCCAAAACGAAAAAAAAAAAGGTAGTCTACTCCTATAATAGAGTATTTCACGTTTTTTTGTTTTTCGACCCCCCTGTATAATATTTTCAAATTGAAAGTCTGGCAAAATAGACTAACCCATGCAGAACTTTTTATGAAGAGTGACTTTATTTAGTCAGAAAATTAAATTTTTGGTCCTTCGTTTTTTTTTTTACAAATGATTATAGGTACCTGTAGGGTACCTACTCACTATCTGTGGACATACTTTATAGCATTATGGTGACTCGTTGACCAACGTCGGTTAAATGGAGGCAAAGTTGAGCAACTTGAATTTCAAAAAAATGCAGCTTCAAAATTCCGAAGACTTCCGGAGATAAACGGCAATAACCGATTTTTTCAAAATTCTCTTTTATCTTTATTCTGTTCTGGATTTATTCAAAGAGATAATTAAATACGAATGACACATTTTCATGACCACTTTTTCTGCTCTTCAAGATACATAGCATTGTCAAAATTGATATCCAACGTTCCGAATTCTCGCAAACATCATCAACTTTTATTTAAAAAGGTACGAACTCAACATTTTTGATTCATTCTTCAATAACTCGTTGCTTCGTCATAATAACGATATGCAACACTATACACTTGTCGTTTTGAAATGTGTTATTCGTTTTCAGTTATCTCTCCAAATTAATTCAGGACAATAGTTATTTACCTAACAAGTGCGGAAAGTGGTACTTTTCCGCACGCGAAGTTCGGGCAAGCCGTTAAGGGCGGAAAAGACATTTTCGGCAAGAGTTAGGTACAATGTTTTTCCTACGAGTGGTTTTGACCAACTTATTTATAAAAAAAAAAAGTTTTTGATCCGCAAAGATCTTTTAATAATACCTCAAAATGCCACATAAGGTAGAATAGTAACATAGATCATTTAATTAGTCCTAAACATGTTCATTTTTGACATACAAAAATCGTGCGGAATAATAATGAAAAAAATTAATGAAAATTTGATAAAATTTGAATTCTTGGATCCTGCATCAGTTATCAAAGAAGTACGTAATTTTAAAACTTCAATCAATTTCTCAGTTTACCTGTTCTGGCGATTATTTCTAAAAAATTGTTATGTATGCTTTTTTCACATTCGAGTGTTTTTGTCCATCTTATTTGAAGTAACAAAAATCATTTAATTAGTCATAAATATTTTCATTTTTAATAATGCAAAAATCGTGCGGAAAAGTACAACTTTCAAAACGAAAAATAGTTATTTACCTAACAAGTGCGGAAAGTGGTACTTTTCCGCACGCGACGGCGGTTGCACGAACGACGCGGAGCGGAGTTCGGACAAGCTGTTAAGGGCGGAAAAGACATTTTCCGCAAGAGTTAGGTACAATGTTTTTCCTACGAGTGGTTTTGACCATCTTATTTATAAAAGAGAAGTTTTTGATACGCAAAAATCTTTTTATAATACCTCAAAATGCCACATAAGGTAGAATAGTAAAATAAATCATTTAATTGGTCCTAAACATGTCCATTTTTGTATGGACGGAAAAATAATGAAAAAAAATAATGAAAACAAGATAAAATTTGAATTCTTGGATCCTGCATCAGTTATCAAAGATGTACGTAATTTTAAAACTTCGATCCATTTCTCAGTTAACCTGTCTGGCGATTACTTCTAAAAAATTGTTAAGTATGCTTTTTTTCACATTCGAGTGTTTTTGTCCATCTTATTTGAAGTAACAAAAATCATTTAATTAGTCATAAATATCTTCATTTTTAAAAATACAAAAATCGTGCGGAAAAGTACAACTTTCCAAACGAAAAATCGTGCGGAAAAGTTACTTTTCCGCACGCTCGTAGGAAAAAATATAAAAAGGATTCTGAAAAAATCGGTTACTGCCGGATATCCCCAAAAGTCTATGGAATTTGGAAGTTCCAAAGCGGTATTTCAATTCAGATTCGCGCAACTTTGGCTCCATTAAGCCGTCATTGTGTTTCTTCATAGTTAACCAGTGTTACCAACGAATTTTTTACACCCTGTAGGTATATATGTAGATATTTTATACAGGGTGTTAATTGAGTACATACATATTTTTTTGTCATGTGGGAAAACTCGAATTCATTTGAAAAAACGAGTCGATGTAGGTTTTCATAGGTATTCATATGAACATTTTGTCTTGAAATTAGTCAAAGATTTACCCTTTAAAGTTTGTACAATACAAGTGTCTATATAATATACCTACGCGCTTTTATATTTAAGTTAGGGAACATCGATCGCTTCCAACTAAGCCAGTTACTTTCCCTTCCAAAACCAAAGTTTAAAATTCAAAAAAAATAAATACCAGCCAGAAAATAACTATGAAACGGATGAGAAAATGGAAAATTTAAAAATGTCGCGAGTGAATTATATAATGCATTATATTCTATTTTGTTTTCCTCAGAAACTAATCACTCATGCTAAATGTCTAAAGCTGTCCCTATTCCACTGTTCAATCAGAAAATTAAATATTTACTAATTTTCAATTTTAAATTTCCATGTTGTAGGCTTTATTTGGAATTTGCATACATATTTTTCCTTTTTTCATTTTCTTATGCATGGTTTGATATTTTAATTTTTTTTTTTAATTTATCCTTGTTTCCGGTAACGGATTTTTATTTTCTTTTGATTTTATGTCATTTGGTTCTTTGTCAAATCTTCAATACTTATTTTTCCTAATCTTCTTTCTAGATTCATTTCAATCAATTTGAGTGGTTTTTAATAATTTTACTGAAATCGACCTTTAATCAATCAGTATCAATCACAATAGGGGGTAATCAGGTTTTAATGATTTCGGTATTCTGGTTGATAACTTGTCCTTTCCTTATCACTACAATCAATCATTTATCCTTATAGAATTGATAACCAATTTTTAAATTCATCTAGTCATGTATTAATTATTTTCATCTAAGTTCATAGGTAGGTACATTTTGTTTTCTTGCAGTTATGTTTTTTTTTATTTTTTTTTATCTTATGATGTTTAATATCTCATATTCAAATAATTGTATCGTTTACAATTAATAGCGGTGGAATCAGATTAAAATTATTGTTTATAACATGCAATCAAGTTGAATAAATCCAATCGTCTTCACCTTTACACCTGTCTTATCACTACAATCAAGAATGTAAACGTGCAATAATTGTTTCATTGACAACAATGCAAGTACAAAGATAAACCATATCAACTATAGTGGCGATCATTTGATTTGAAATTTTCCAATAAACAACATCACTTTGTAACTTCGAGTATGTGAATTATTCATTGTGAACTAATGGAATATATATTGTAGATTCTGTTGAAAAAATGCGAATGCCAACATGGGCTCAAGCCCAACGAACAATAAGTCGCAAGAAACTGGTGATACAAGGTGACGACACAAAATTGGCAAAAGTACTGACAACTTTAGATTTGACCGCACTGGGTGTGGGCAGTACTTTGGGAGTTGGAGTTTATGTTTTAGCCGGAGAAGTTGCCAGAACCACTGCCGGACCTGCTGTGATAATTAGTTTTTTGATTGCTGCCCTTGCTTCGATTTTGGCAGGTAAGATCTTCTGCATTTTCCAAATCTTCAAAGGAAATCTACAACAGTTTGACATTAATCTATATGTAACATTGAGATCACCTAATCAGTTTATGATATAACTATTGTTACAATAAACAATTGTGGTATTGTCTCCAAACAACACTGTAAAGATTTTAATTAGGCTGACATATATTCCTGACATTCAGAATAAACGCCTAGCAACATCACTTTCTTGAATAGTTTTTTGAAGATTCTGACCTTTATGGTTGCGTACTTTCTGTTTATTCATAATTTCTTCTAGGTTTATGCTATGCAGAATTTGGAGCCCGAGTTCCCAAAGCAGGATCTGCCTACGTGTACAGTTACGTTTGCATAGGAGAATTTTTCGCCTTCATTATTGGCTGGAATCTTATTTTAGAGTATCTTATAGGTAAAACGATTTGTGATAACTATAGAAAAATTACCACCCAATTCCTCCAGGTTCAGCGTCTTGCGTCAAGGCGCTTTTCCTCTACTTCGACAATTTGGCCAACAATTCCATGTCCACATTTTTCCAACAAACCATGCCCATGCATGGAGGCCAGATAGCAACCTACGCCGATGTCTTCTCGTTAACTCTATCCATAGTATTTGCAGGTAAACCTCCAAAATCCTGTAACACCGTTGCAAACTTGATTTTCCAGTTGCCCTAGCGTTCGGAGCCAAAGAATCTTCTCTAGTCAACAACGTCTTCACCTTTGTGAACATCTGCATCGTTATACTAGTAATCATTTCCGGAATCTTCAAAGGTAAGTAACAATTGATAATAACTGGTTCATAAAAATGTAACTTGCAGCTGATCCAAAAAACTGGAACAGAACTGCACAGGAAGCAATGGGTATAGGCTTAGGGGGCTTTGCCCCCTACGGCATCAAAGGAATCATCAAGGGAGCTGCCAAATGCTTTTACGGGTTTATTGGCTTTGACTGTATAGCCACAGCAGGCGAGGAGGCGAAGACTCCCCAAAAGTCCATCCCAATTGGGGTGGTTATGTCGTTACTTATCGTATTCTTGGCTTACTTTGGCATGTCCACGGTACTTACAATGATGCTGCCGTATTACGAACAAGACACCACAGCCCCCTTGCCGCATGTCTACGAGCAAATCGGCTGGACAGCTGTTAAATATGTTGTCAGCATTGGAGCTTGCTGTGGTCTGTTTTCCAGGTACGTTTCATAAAAACCAATCAACAAAGAGATTCATTTTTGTTGCAGTTTATTAGGAGCGATGTTTCCTCTGCCAAGAATCATCTACGCCATGGCCTCCGATGGGCTTCTCTTCAAAACCCTGTCAAAGGTGCACCCGAAGTTCCAAACTCCCTTCATGGGTACTCTCGTAGCTGGTACAGTAACAGGAATCTTAGCTTGTCTGTTCGAATTGAGCAAGCTTACGGAAATGATGTCCATTGGAACCTTGCTGGCTTATTCTATGGTAGCGGCTTGTGTTCTTGTGTTGCGGTATGCACCAGACTCCAAGAAATCTGACACTTCGGAAACGATCACGTGGAAGTCTATTTTGAAACAAACCATGTCGTCACAGACTACTTTTCCCACCAAAGTTACCTCAGCGGTTGTGTCCTGGTTGATCATAATTTATTGTAAGTTATTTCCTTCATAGGCAAGCCAGGTTAACCGCTTTTTGCAGTTATGACATGCTTTATTCTATCTGGATGTATGACCGGATTCGAGGACGATTTATACAGAGGAGAAATTTGGTTAATCTGCGTTATTTTGGTGTTGGGCTCGTGTTTGGCACTGTTGCTTTTGATTGTCTCCTGGCAGCCCACGTCGGATGTTAAACTAGGATTCACTGTAAGTTTCATTATAGTAATCGAGATATCGTTAACCAAATGGTTAGGTACCGATGGTTCCCTGGATCCCCGGAATCAGCATCTTCATCAACATTTACCTCATGACCAACATCAATAAGGACACTTGGTTGAAGTACGTTTACTGGATGCTCATTGGTAAAAACTAAGTATATCTCACCGGGCAGTCACTAATTAGAATTTCACAGGATTAGTAATCTACTTTTCCTATGGTATCTGGCATAGCAACGAGCGTTCTCCTCCTTTGAATGTCGTCCCCAACCAAAATGGACATGTAAATGGAAGTGTTAAGTATTACGGAGCAACTCCTGAGAAGAACAGCGAAGAAGTTGTTGAAGAAAAACTGTGATTTGGATTAAGGAAAAGAAGTTACTTACTGGGTGTAAAGATTAACTTTGTACCTACTTCAGTTTTTTTGTAGATAGGTTTTATACTTTGTGATGATTAATTTATGAGATCTACGTATGGTAGACTTTGGACAAGTATTATTTATGTGGATTTATGACTGAGTAAAGATTTTTTTAGTTTAATTATTGTTAATTCATTGGATAGCGATTTTTTGTCTTTACGTTTGACTTGTGGAAGCTGTAATGGCTATAAGTGCCCCATAGATGGGTCAATTATCCGTACAGTTCAGATACGCAGGGATTTGATTCGACAGATCTGGATCGAACCAACTATAAATTTCGCTTTGTTCAAGGATCAATATTCCAAGTATAAGTGACGGGTATTCGAGGTATCAAATCCATTCGTTAGTGCATGGAGTAAAGGTAAAGCACTCCACACTGCGTACCTGGAAAGGATCCGGTCGTTGTCGCCGAATCGAATAAATTGTCTTTTTTACCAATGACTTAGAACCCGTAACTATTGCGTTCTCTCATGATTTCTGTTCACATAGGCCAATGGGCTAGAAAGAGATAGATACCTGTTACTATTGCTATCTCTACTTGCCTCACTCTCAATATAATAAGCGCGTCCGTTCTAGATACGTAGTTTGGAGTTCAATTCCACAGACATACAGTTTCCCTCAAGATTTGGACTGTGCAGCCCAAGTTGGGATCCAAGGAACCGTTGCTAAGCGACCTGACCTGACCGACCTGAAAGTAAGATGGGTACTTCCGTTATTGAAATATTTTGAGGTTAACAAAATAATCTAGCTGAAAGCAGTTGCACTTTACAAACTTCAATTACCTGCTTCAAAGCTGTCTTCTTTCGAATTCTGAACAGAAGCGGTTGAAAATGTGAGCAGCGTAACCTCAAAATATTTTGAAGCATTAATTGTACACTAAAATCTTCGACCATACAGAGCAAGCGTCTATGGTCGATGACTAAAATCAACTAAACTTGTCAAATATTTTTGTGATCCGAGTAAATATCACTCTCGTTCAAACAAATATCACTGCTAGAAGTCTTATTTGCTTGTAAAAAATTCAGAAACACTCAACAAAAATTTTCTTATGAGATTTTACCATTTGATATTAATATGTTATGAGTCGATATAAGCTCCACTCAGTGTGATGTCAGACTTAGCTTGCTCCTATGGGGTCGCGCCGCCGCCGCACAGGGAATCAAACAAATCCCGGCTATCTCGATGTCGATTACCTAGGTAATTTCGTTTCTTGCTGTTGAGTGTTCCATCTATACTTTGCACGTTTCGACGACTCCCTGGTAAAAGTGGCAACTTTGCAGTCTTCAAAATATCAATGTGTATGGAATGAATAACAGAACAACTCTGGGAATTGATGAACAGTTCCCCTCATAATGATCGCTACATAATAATATGGAAAAGTTTTTAAAAATGTTATTCTTGATAACATTAAATTTCTGCTCGATAAAACATTGTTTTGGCGTTTCTAAACATAGGGCATAATGCAGTGGTGTGGCTGTTGCATAAGCGCTGCAGTGCTGCAGAGCTCCCAAATAAAAATTAAAAAGTCCCGAAAAAATAATTATGTTAACAAGCCTAATAAATATTAAAATGTTCCATTACAATCAAACAAATAATGTATAATATTTCACTTGCTCCAATTCTCCATACGCTTTGGATTGGACTAGTGAACTACACACAGGCGCAGGTGGCAACAACCGCTCACAACGTAATTAAAGTATACCATTGAGGTAGAATTCTATCTCAATGAAGTATACTAATGAATTAACATACGAACCCACGCTATCGCTGGCTCAATATTCAACTGGGCCGATTGATGGAGCACTGTGGGTTCCTTTGCACACCCCCGCTGTACCCCACTTCCGCCATTGCAGTCGAAACAACCGATATTTTAACGAGAAGGGAAAATACAGACATTTTTTTCCAAAAATCTGGTGTGAGTAGAAGAAGAGGTTACACTCGTAAATTCAATAGAGACATTCATTTGAAAAATGCATGCATACCTATATTTTTTCGACGTCATTGATGCATATGTGGATGCAGCAAAAAGGATGCGTTATGGATGAGTGCACCATTTAGAAAAATTGTATGGAAAAGAAATGACTGCAACCATAATATGCAGTCAACAGAAAGAGGACAAATTTTCGCCTGTGGCGCATTTTCTGCTGCACTATGCAGAACTCCCGAAAAATTAACCCACGAGCCGCCACTGACATGGCGTCAAATAATACACCTACACCCATGATACTAAAACACACAAGATAAGCTCACTAGCTGGACGAAATTGAAACCGATTCGCGCATGGTGACCATTTGGGTCACCTTGCATAAGAAAGATGTGGGAAAATAGCTGTTAAAAACATAACCTAGCAATGGGCACCGAACACCCTATGCATTTCAAATTGGCGGTCACCGGGAGAGATGCGCGTGAGCTTATCTTGTGTGTTGTAGTATCATGACCTACACCTATGCTAGCTTAATAGTTCGGGGTTATGCTAAGAAGGGTCGGTTTATACTAACAACCCGGGCCAAAATGTTCTCCCAATCGAGACCTGTTGGTTACGAATTCTTGGATCAAACTTTGCCAATGTCGCAAAGAACATTGGCACGACATGCTTTGGACCATAGATAAAAAAAAAAAAACTTTGCTCAATGTCTAGAGGACCCTTGAGTCGTCCTCATGTCCGTATTTCAAGGACGGCGTTTTCGCGTTTTGCGATATGATTGGTTCGTGATATTCCCGCCGTCATGATTCAAAATTTTACAACCAATCCTAACGGGTATGTCAATACGTTAAAAATGTCAAAACGCGGCCAAAACGCCCATGAGGACGCACCATTAAAGCGAATAAATAAGCAACTTGGCAACTTTGAGTATACCTGACTCCGTGACATATGTCATTGCTCAGTCTGTCATATCATTCATGTCAGGAACGAATCTACAAAATGCCATTTTTAATGATGTGGCTTTCAAACTTTGAGAAATAAAGACTTGTCAAATAAGTATGCCAAAATGTTTAGTTTTAAATATTTATATTTTGTTATATTTACGGTAATTGTTTGGCGAATAAATGCCGAAATTTCGGACAAACGTATGTGTATTGACGCGTTATGTTCAGGTGAGTTTTTCGACCATTATTTAGAGTGTACTTATGTTTTGGAAAGTTCTGACCCATATTTGGAAGGTTTATCGATGTAATTCCAGGGAAATGAGGGATGAAATGGGAAGTTCTTTGTATGAAGTGTTACTGATGAGAATGGTGTATCAGAAAATCATATGGTTTTGGCTGAATATGGTTCATTCGAATATAGAATACTATTTAAAAAACTCAATATTTTTTTGTTTCAATGTTATTTAAATGTTGTTAAATCGTTGGATCTTAGCAGATTCAACAGTAAAGGCATTTTGCTGAAATGTACTTCTATATTTCGTTAATGCAAAGCGTATAATTCAGTGTGGCCACTGTTTTTTTTCATAGTACCTACCTAAATTTCACAAGCTCGTATTTCCAAACCGTTCGTAATTTCATATTGAAATTTTAGTCACAAGAACTTGGAACATTGCTCTATTGCTCTATTGTAAAATGTTCGAATTCCAACATTTGTTTTTAAAAATGTCAATCATGCATAAAGGGCGAATTTCACATTCAACTTTGACAAGCTCCCATTTTCAAAACGGTATCAATTATTATAAGTTGAAATCTGATTCATCAAGGCTCTGAACAAGCCTCTATTGAAAAATTTTCAGCTCGACAAAACAATCACGAATTGTTGAAAATTGTCGGGACATGAAACAATGGCGAATACTTCAAACAGTGTGTTCAAACCTAAGTCCTCGGTTTAAACCGTTTTATATTTTGAGTTGAAAGGCCAGTCATGAAGTCTTCGAAGATTTCTTTATTGAAATATGTTCAGCTCAACTCGATACAACAGTTTCATTTTGACAAATTTTTGAAATCGTCTGATCATGGAATGAGGGCGAATTTCACATGTTAATTTCACAAGCTCCCATTTTCAAACCGTTTTGAATTTTGAGCTGAAATTTGAGTGTTGAAGGCTTTAAGGATTCCTTCATTGAATATTGTCAAGTTTAATTCTACACACAATTTCAAAAGTTTTGACGAATTTTTGAAAATTATCCTCGAAATTATCCAACTTGAAAATTTCATATGTCACCTATTTACTTATGCAAGCTGTCAGTATCAAACCTTCCGTTCTTTTGACGTGAAATTTGTGTCATAACGGTCTTGAAGATTTTTCTACGACCTCGTCTTTGACAAATTTAGAAGTTGCATGAAAAATTAAATCGATTTTTCTTTATTGCAAATTGTAGAAAATCGCGAAAAATGCGGTAGGGGAGAGTGGGGTAAGATAACGATGGTAAAGGAAAAAACTCCATAGAAAACAGATACGTAATTTTAAATAGACAAATACCCTTATTCAATGGAGCAACATTTCGGCTATCAAAGAAATTGAGGAAACCAAACGAAACTTTAATCCTTAAAAATATACAAGAAAAAAAACAAACAAAGTACAATTTCATAATCTTGTTGACGAACCCTATGGGGAAAAATCTAGGGGTTCGCGGGACCGAGACCCAGACCGAGACTAACGTAGTTAATGTTAGTATCGGTCTTGAAACCGAGACCGAGATCAAGACCATGAATGGTCTCGGTCTCCCAACCGTGGGCCTCCCAACCGTGGGCCTCCCAACCGGACGTCCGGTCCGGCCGGATTTTCTAACAAGTTCGGCCGGATTTTTGGTAATAGAAATGTACTTTGATGTTACCGGAAATAAAACACAAGACAGTAGTTTATATTTTAATCTATTCAGTCATTTGTGAAGTAAGGGGGTAATTTCCCAAAATAGGTACACTAAATTGGTGGTTTTACGAAAAATGATCCTTGATTCATTTTATTATAGATGTTATTCAACTTACCTACCTATTAAAAAAAAAATCGACTTAAGGAGAAAAAATTACATGCTGAGGTGGTAGGTAATATAATATACAGGGTGAGTCGGAAGGAATGGCCCAAATTTCAGGAGTGTATTCTACACGCGAAAATAATGTAAGGTCTCGATCTCGAGACCAAGACAAGACCGAGACCAAGACCATGGTCTCGCGAACCCCTAAAAATGACGATTAAGTGCAGAGATCACAAATGAAGGTCCCCTTCTCGTACGAAGTGCACGCCGTATTCCATCAACCCTCCTCGCATCCTCGACATTGGATACAATCCTCAATTGGAGGTTCAGTGTAGGAGTTTAGGGTTCTTGGCAACCTAGGCACAATATCTTCTTTCTTTCTTGTGTTGGTAGGTTTGACCTCGGGTTTGACTCGATTCATTTAACACCTTTTTCTTCACTTCTAATACCTACTTGAACGTTTTCTTTTTATCTTCTTGATCAATCTTTTATAGATTTTTTCCTCAATCTCGTCTTTATAAGTAGTCGCCATTTTACCCCCATCAACTTGCCCCAGTTTACAATTTTTTGGTTAAAAGTAGGAGATATGCACAAAAAAGGAACAATCGTGTTATTTTCCATTTTATCATATTTGAGACATTATGATTAATTACCTTAACAAAAAAGCTTCCTTTCGGTTACCTGTTAGAAGCGACTGCTCTGATAAAGATTATGAACTACTACTGTACTGGATGTGATGATACTAGAGTCATCCATATTTCACCCTTTAAACAATGACTTAACAGAGTTGCAACGACGCAGAAATCTTCTGACTGACATTCATAGATCTTGTTTTAAATGCAATTCGTTAACTTACCCCGTCCGTCGTGTCCCACTTTCCCCTACGTATGTTTTCATTTCGTTTAAATATGATTTTTTCAAAAGCTATTCAAGATTTAAGCTCTGCTTGAAGCTCTGTATATACAGGGTGTCGGAAACGCGTGCGCATTTTGACATGATGAATAGAGTGTATGCTAGGATAATCACTTTTTGCTAATGAACATGTGTCCGCATCCGCAAATATCTCATTAAAAAAATACAGCGTGTTGACAGTTGAGGAAAATTACGATTTCTTGTCTGTAGATCCGAATCGCTAGCGTTTTTGTTCAAACTTAGGGAGTATATCCGGGGTCCTTAAGAATCATCTTGAGAAACTCGTTTGAATTTAACTTTACCAGAACCGGACCTAGAGCGACTCATGTTTTTTTTATCGAAGAAAAAAGTGGTACGCCATTGAGTTTTCAGAAAGTGAAAACCATGATTTGATTTTCCGTTCAATCTTGAGCAAACCGTTTTGAATTTTGAGTTGAAGTTTCAGTCATAAAGACATTGATGATTCCTTATTGAAAATCGACAAACAGTTCACACGAATTTTTGAAAATTGTCGACAAGTGGGCGAATTTCTGTTGTCGTAAGTTTGCTATTGTTGTTCAACTTAAATGTTGTCGAATGATGTAGACCTCTCCAGAAAATTTCTCATTTGAATATCACCAATCACCCAACCATCAGATGTTCCTCCTGACACAATTTTCTCTAATTTCCAGAGCCAATTTCGGATGGAAAAACCCTACGCAGATACAACAGCATAGAACCCAACCGTCTATCATTTCTGCCCAACCAACATGTGCGGGTATTCAGCTACGGAGCGGGAATCCACCCTGAATTACTGGGAGTAGAAATAAATGGCAAACGTGGCTACGTCGACAAACAATTCATAAGAGAAACTAAACTACTCAAACGACCTAAACTGCTCGTTGACACTGAATTGAAAGTGCCTTCTAGTCAGGAAATTGTGCCTGATAAGACTCAGTCTGATTTCGATATCGTAGACGGAACAAAGATTCCTTTAGATTTGGTTGATTTGACCCCAAGTGAAGATGTGGTACAGAGTACTGCACGTACACCGCCCTTGGAAACCAAAGTGGATGGGCCAATCGATGATGAGGATGACGAGGATGATGATGATGAGGAAGATGATGATGAGGATGATGAAGAAGAGAGTGTTGAAATTGAAGTTGAAGTCGAAAAGGAGAACGTTACTGAACAATTACCAGTCACAGAAACTAAACCTGTGACAGAAGTTGAAGTTGAAGTGGAAAAAGAAAACATCACTGAACAATTGCTAGTCACAGAAACTAAACCTGTGACAACAGATACTCCCTATAATCCGGAAGTGTTGCCCATTTTTGATGAAGTTGCCGTTACTCCAAATCCTGCCGATTTGAAGGTTGAGAAAACACTTTCAGCTGATTCTTTACATGAAGATGTTGTCAATAATAGTTCAGTTCCTTTGGATAAGGGACCACAAAGTATCCAAGAACCACCTTCCCAAAACATAGTCTCAGATGTACCTTCTCAAATTGACATTCCAGAAAGTATAGTTCCGGAACCATCTGCAAAACTCCTAACAGAACCTCCTCAGAATATAGTTCCTGATTTGCCTCTACAGAATATTAAACCAGTAGTTCAGCCACAAAATGTCAATTCAGATGAACCGCCACGGAACATAGTCCCAGATCTACCTTCTCAAAATACAGTTTCGGAAGAACCTCCAAAGTTCGTACCAGAAGTTCCTCTTCAAAATATAATACCAGAGGCTCGCCCACAAATTGTTAATTTAGATCAACCTCTTCGGAACATGGTCCCAGAAGTACCTCTCCAAACGAATACAGTCTTGGGAGAACCTCCAAAGCTCGTACCAGAAGTTCCTCTTCAGAATATAATACCACAAGCTCCACCACAAAATGTAGATTCAGATGAACGTCTTCGGAACATAGTCTCAGATGTACCTATTCAAAAAAGTACAGTCTTTGAAGAACCTTCAGAAGTTCCTCTTCAGAATATTACAACAGAGGCTCTGCCACAAAATATAAATTTCGATGAACCTCTAGTAAACGTAGTACCAGATGCACCTCAAAAACTCGTGTCTGAAGATCCTCTTCAGAAGATCGCTGATCCTGATTTGCCTCTCCAGGATACAATCCCTGAAAAATCTTTTCAGATTCCAGAAAATGTCGAATCTACTATTGAAAACGATGAACCCAAACAAGAACCCGCGCGTCAAAGTGGTTTCTTTGGATTGGGGGGGCTGTTCAACTCCAACCTTGAAGATCCAGTTGCACAACCACTTACAGAAGTGATTGAACCTAGCACTGGAACTCTAGACATTGTTGAACAAACCACTGGAATTCCTGAAATTGTTCCACAAGTGGTTGAACAAACCACTGGAATTCCGGAAGTGGTTGAACAGAAGTGGTTTGATGAATCTATTGAACCAACGTCAGCGAATGACGTAAAAGACAAGGAAGGAGGATTTTTCTCATATATAATGTCATACTTCAGTAGTGCTGTGGAAGAACCACAGGCTGTAGACGTGCAAACTGGAGATATTTCCACGGAAGAAGTGGTTTTTGATCAATTCAAAGTCGATGATGGTCTTGGGCAGTGTGATAGCGCTGTGGAGAGTTGTGGGTTAACAGTGGGAGTGAACCAGGAAAATGAGTCCAAGAGTGAAGCAACACTAAACTTTTTATCTCAGGAAATTCTACTAGAATCCTTCAACTCAGACATATTCGTCTACCTAGTCACCACGGCTCTATCTGTGATAATCCTGATCTTTATCTGGACACTAATGGATAAATGCCGCAGAGAACAACCTCTCATAGCGCGCATCAACAAGCTAGAACAACAACTTCTAGCCACATACAAAGAAAATGAAATTCTACAAGAAAAATCCACCAATCCAGCCGAAACAGAAATTCCTAGCGAGCTCCACAATCAACTACTATCACAAATTGAGGAACTGACTTTGAGTAAAACAACTCTAGAAGAGCAAATCCAAGCCTTGGAAAAGGAGCTGGATATGTCTACTGAAGTGGGCATTGAACTGAATAAAATGATTTCGGAAATGTTGCAGTCGGAGGATGGAAGGGAGATTTTGAAGGAGAATGTGGAGCAGATGCAGAAAAAGTTGCTGGATCAACAGAGTCTAATTGATAGTTTGAATGAGAGTGTTTGTTTAAAGGAAACGGAAAACTTTGAAGTTAGATTGGAGCTGGAGGTTAGCGTCAAAAAAGTTGCTGATTTGCAGGGTGAAGTTGATAAGGTAAGTTTGTGTTTATTAGGACAGGTAACCGACACATTTTCCAGATGGTAGACAAAATTTTGAAAATTGAAGAAGAAAAAACCCTACAACAGAAGAACCTAGAAAAGGAACTTCAGCTGTACCAAAACAAGTGTCAAGACGCTCTGAATCAGGAGCACGTATTGAGGAATGAAATCAACGTACGTTTACACTTTTCCATAACAAATCCAACTAGGTTCTTTGTAGACGTTAAAACAAAAAGTAGCAGAGCTACAACGCTTGGCAGATACGAAAATCAAAGAGTACACTACGTTAAAGGAAACGTTATCTTCGATAAAATCTCTGAAAAACGACAAGGAAACACTCAAGTCGTTTTTGGATTCTAGCGAAATACGAGCGCAACTTGAACAAATGAAGTCGGAGAATTTGAAGTACTCTGAACAGCTGCGGACAGGTAATGGAGTAATTTGCTGTGGAATTTAATTAAGTTTATCCAGAAAGGGAACAAAATGTGGCTTACGCCACCCAGCTGCAGAACACAGCGCATGAGTTAAAAGAGTTCAAAGGCAAATATGAGAATGCTGATAAGGAAAAGGTGGAGATAAGCACGAAGTTGGAGGTGTTGAATAATTACTTTAAAGAAAAGGAAGATCAGATGCAAAAGTGAGTCTTTGTAGTTAGATGGAAAGTACCTTAGCACATTGAATGATCAGAAGCATAAACAAACATTGTTGTGTGGGTCAAAGATGTCAATGTAAACATGGGGGGGAAAGGGAAAAAGCAAATTGTTGCCATATTTTTCACTATATTTTCAATAATAATGACTTGAAGTTGACTAACATCGAATAAATGTGTTTCTCTTCAATATTCAACGAGAGTGTAGCCTTTTTTTCGTCGCTATCACTACTGGTCGTTGAATACTCGGAAGATTTTCCTTGATCTTTTACACTAAGACGTTGATAAGAGGAATTTTCATTATAACGGCAACGTCGGATACATGAATTGAACTATTTCAAATGCGTTGCAATGGCGTCAAAGTGCTGCGTTTGTGGAGCTTCTTCATCGACGGTTGGATTGAATAGATCTTATCACAAATAAGTTGAAACAACATGACAAATATTTTCGAATAAAACACTTTTTACTGGCTGGATTTCAACGAATCACGTTTAAGTATATTTTTTTACGGGAAAAGTTTTGTCGCTTCTCATTGGTATTCTATTCTTACCGCAAGGAACCAAAGTTGTCAGTTTTGAAGGGTTTTCGTTGACGAAGGTATTCTATTTAAATTTAAATTCATGTTTCAATAGATTAATTATCACTGATTTCAACCCTGAGTTTTCTGTCGAAGTCGAGCTAGAATCGTTAGGCATGTATTCTTGATAGATAGAAATTGTTGAATCCTGTGATCTCTCTTTTGTGTTAGTTCAAACGACGCGTAAAATCAAAACAAAATGTTATTGACCCAAACAAATCGCCTACGTTCGGGGTTTTATGCTTATTCTAGTCGTTCAATGTTCGGAGAGAGTATGGTATCAAACGTTTTTTACAGGGAAATCAGTAAATACGAGTCCTTATGGGCTGTTAAGGAGGGAGAAGCCACATCGACGACCGAACGAGTACGATTGTTGCAGGAAGAGTTGCAGAACTACAAGTATGTTCGTTTTTTTTTAAACAGAAAATAGTCCCTGTTTTCAGAACGCAAAACGAAAGCCTCAGACAAGAAATAGTCAACCAAGAAGTGGAGCTCAGAAGCCAAATTTCAATGCTTGAAAAAAAATCGCACGAAAACTGGGTAACCACTCGGCAAACTGAGAGAAGACTCGAAGAAGCCCGTCAAGAAGCCGCTCTGCTTCGCAACAGACTGACTCTGCGAGAACGCTCACTGCAGTCGCCAATCCAAAATGGCAATCACCCTCTATCGCCACCTCCCTTAGAGTCGCCGCCTCCCATTTTTAATCCGAGGGATATGGCGAAGTCTTCCCCAATTCCAGGTTTGCCGCCGCCGCCACCTTTTTTGCCCCATTTGGGCTCGGCGCCTTTTATACCGTTGCCGCCTTTGGAGGGTATGCTGCCACCACCTCTTGATGGTATGCCGCCGCCGCCGTTTATGCCTTTTCCCGTTGACCATCGGCCGCCTCCGTTGGGCGGACGTTATTCGCCGGAATCGACGGCTTATTCGGAGTATGACAGATACTCTCCGCCTTATGATTCAGAGTATGGGGCTTCGCCTCCTCCTATGAGAGCATATAGTCCTTATAATGATAGGAGGCAGCCTAAAAGCAATGGTAGAAGTTCAAAAGGTGAGTTTTTGATAAATTGATTGTCACCATTTTTATGAATAGTAGCGTGGCGTCACAGTTCGGGTTCTAGATTTTACACACTAGATTTATCAATTAATTATTAAGGAGTCCTGCTTGTTATACGGACTAAAATCAATCACATGCGACGCGACGTCAACGGAGTCAAATAATGCGATGGCATCCATTTTTTTTTCATGTTCTAACAGCTGTTCAGTTATTGAATGTTATTTCGCCTGGAACTACTTGTATTGTCTTTGAATTTTCCATTTTAATTCTTGTTGGTTCAACAAATCGGGATTTTGTTCAACGAAGTTCATCAACATTTTTCGCAAATCGTCACTCTGTTCCTGTTGAAACCCGGTTCTTTTGTTTAACACATCTACGCTCACATAAAACAAGAACAAAAAAAAACGCACCGTCATCGTCATTCCACCCCAATCAACTGAAATTGATGAATGGAAATAAGACCTCGACCTGTCGAACACTCAAATTGCAATTTACGTGAGTTAAGCAATCTTCTGTTAAAGTCAAAATCAGACGTAATATCCTTTTATTTTTAATTCACACACCAATCGTTTTCTTCATCAGTTTCACTCTATAAAATTTACCCAGTACCAATATCCAATCAAACGATATCCCTGTACCAATTTGGGTACTTTTGCGGGGTATCTCCGTTATTTTTATAGATAGAAAGTTGCGGTTTTCGCGACAGTGTGCTACTTTTTCGTAAAACTAGAGATGCCGTTAAAAAAAAATTCATAGCCTTTTTTAGTTTCCAAGATACAGGGCTAAATCGAAAATGTTGCGTTTTAAGGTAGTATCTAAACCATCATATAACTTATGGAAAATGTAAATACTGTTTCTGGTATAACTTTTTCCGTAGAACTCAATTCTGCCTTCGGAATTATTATACAGAGTCAGGACTCAGGAAGTTATCGGACCCTACTTTATTTTTTGAAATGGAACACCCTGTATAAAAATTTGTCTTTTTTTATCTTCTCAGAAATAAACAGGATGTCTGTAAAAGGCCAATGAGTATATTTATATAAAAAGATTAGTTGTTTATTATTGTTATTCATGGCCCATATAATTTCCACTTTCAGAAAATTGTCATTTGAGTCTTTATGAGAAAAAGTGCACACCATCTTACAGGTTGTCTGTAAAAGGTCTTTACAAAATCTTATTACATATTCCTGACATAATTCCAAAATTGCTCCGTTTATTAGATTCAGGGTGGTAAAGTTGAACAACATGAATCGAATTCTTAAAAATGTGTGCACATTTTTCAAAGTATTAGTTTGAACATGGGTACCCGGGTTTTTAGGATGCGGAACCTGAATATGGGCACCTTTTCATTGTGACCTCCAGAGGGCGCTGCACACTACACTTCTAATGGATTTAATTGGCTATAACTTTTTTCTCATTATACTTTTTCAAATTTTTTGTAAAGGAAATGAGCTTCCAGACATTTTTAAGCATAAGAGGTACTCTTGTTATAATCCGCTAGAGAAAGAAGTTTTCGAGATATTTTGGTTTTCAGTATCTTATGCCTCACCAATATATCCAATTTACTTATCTCTAGAAGAAAATTTGGTCAGTGAATTAGTGGTATTTTGAATTTGTAGGTATCCATAGCTTTATGGGGCAAGAAAACCATATCACAATTAAGAATAATATCAATCCATGGGCGTGGAAATGGACCGATATTAATTTTGATTTTATATGATTTTTTTGCCCCATAAAGCTACAAATACATACTTTAAAATTTAGACATTCCATGACGTCGATACATCGGGTAGAAAAAATGGCATCTCTTGAAATTCCGTCAAAAAGTTGATAACATTATTTAAAGTTCGCGCTTTATACTTCTCCAAAATCCATTATTTCATGACTACCTGGTATATCCTGGTTACATCTAAGGAGTTTGCAAACGTGAGTGTCACACTCATGGTCAGATAAATAGCACATGTCAAAAATTTGATGAAACTTTGATTCTGCATAAGTGATCAAGGAAATAATGGTGGATCTGAGAACTTCAATACATTTGTCAGTTCAAGTGTCTTGGCGATTTAAAAAAAAAAATTGTTTAGGGCCCTTTCGTCACGATTGTCTGTGAAGTTATCTAAGAATTCTTTGTTCCAAAACATACACATTGTTTTCACTTTATTAACAAATCACTGGAACCTATTGTCTTGAGAATCTTCCAAAAATATTTCACAAATGATTGTATACTTCAATCAGTTTGCTTGAAGGTATAGAAAACACCGAAGATCAACAAAAAAAAAATTAAATATTATCATGAAACAAACCCATCCCTAAAGGGAATACAGGAAAACATTATTGCTCTGAAAAAAAAACATTGTTGTTTGCCCAGTTCGGAAAATGACTTTGAGACATCGTTAATCTCTGCGAAATCTGCCAAAAATCTAAATACGAGCGACAACTCAACAAGTAAGTCATCATTAATATATGTTAGATCATTCCGAAAACATAAAAACAATTAATGAAAATATATTAGAACAGCTAGTCTCGAAACAAAACACATCCCTCGGAAAGGCAAACAAAAGCAGACAAATCGACATTCCTTCAAATCCTAATAAACCTCTTTAACAAAGACTGTCCCTCAAAAATCTAAAACAAACGGATGAATACAAAAAAGTGGACATTCCCTTAATGATCATGGAAATAGATACTATCAAAAATCTCAAAACAGATATATTCATAAGAACATATTAAAACCTCAAAGTTCTCTTATTTCCGATAAAAGGACTATTCCTACTCCCGTTCCTAGCCCTGACAGTTGTTGCAACGTTAGAAATAAGAGAGGTTACTACCGAGTGCACCAGTTAAATAATCTCCTCTCACACACTTGTGAAAAAAAGAAAATTTACAGATATGGACTTGTTTTATGCTACGATAGCAAAAGACAAAAATCCGATTTATTTATATCATATTTATGGATCTAGAACGCTTTATTAGAAAATTGATTATTACACATAAAACTATAGACTATAAACTATTTGGAACAGGGACAGACCGGCTTTGGTCGGTGACCTAGGGATGATTACATATCTCGTGCCAGTTATTAATCTACGGGATTTGAGGCGGGAAGTTTTTTTTTCAGGTTAGTTTTTAGTGGTACTCGCGTGACATCTGTTTTCATCAAACAAAAACGAACCTAACCTAACCACAATCTAACTGTCTAAGCTTTGATTACGTTATTGTTTGGTAAAAATGTCGCGTTCGCGTTAAGGACATCCGAGGTCAGTCAAAGCTCAAACTAACATGAAAAAATAAATCTTTTCCCCTCAGATCTTGTCAATTGGCAAGTCACTTGGTTTCAAACAATGACATCAGAAATTAGCGCTTCGCCGGGTTTGCAGCTCTAAAGTACGAACTTATAGCAAGGGTAATTTGTAATGACGTCACATCGCGTTTTCCGTCATTTTCGAGCGATCAAAACAATCAATTATTCAGTATTTTTGGGTATCTTATAATATTGGGTAGAAAACGTTAATAATGTTTCAAGTCATTCGAAAATGCATGCAAATTGTCAGTTTCAATGCATAGCAGGGTTGCCTCTTTATATGAAGTTGTATAAAACTGTGTACAAGCACTGTGTTTGTTTTGCGAGGGAAGGAAAATTCTTGCAAATAAATGATCACGAACAGTTTCCATGCAATTTTCTCTTTTCCAGGAATGTATAGTTCAGGATCCGAAAACGACTCATTAGGAAAACGTAACAAAAAAGGCCAAAGAAAAGTCTAGCATTTCGCATGTTGTTTCCACTAATCCCTGTTTTCAAGTCTGGATAATCAATTTTCAGGACCTTCCGACCAATGCGGTTGGTCATAGTTTTATGACGATTTTATTTATTGTTGTAATTTTTGTTATTTACTTGCCTATTATATTCGATGCTCTATTATTTAAGTACTTTTGTTATATTTGTCTCGGGTCCTCGTGATGTAAATAGAGTGTATAAAGTCATGTTGTAATACATCTATTTCAAAAAATAACGTGTTTTATTGCTGGAATATTTTTATAGAAGTTGCTGAAATTTTTATCGTTTTTTTTACGAGAAACGTGATTTGAATGGATGGTGGAATATCTATTTTATTCAGGCCTGGAATTATGTTTGATAAATTATGACAAATGTGGATTTTGTTCGCTCTATCTCAGGTGTAGAAAGAGACGTTTCGCCTCATATAAAATATCGTTTTTATGTTGAAGTTTTTTATACCATCATTGGAGTCATATTATTTTATGGTTGTTTGAGTCAGAGTGGTTAAACAAAAAAACTACCTACCATAGAACGGGGCTATTTGGGACATAACGAAAAAAAAACATTTACCAAAGCCGACGCAACTGATGAACCTCAAGCCAAAATGTGCGTACGGCACAACGTGGCAGCATATTTGGAGACAATGTTATGCTGGGGTGCAGTCTGCAGTAGTACATAATGTGAAGATCGAAGTAAAAAACGATAGTGTCCAACTTTCTGTTCGCGGAATTGGACTGCTAAAGGTAGTTTGATAGTTGAAGATATAATTTCACATGTTAAATTTTCAAAAAGCTATTTTATTGGGTGGGTTAATTCTGGACATGAAAGTTGAGTCAATTGGGACAGCATGAAATATATGGGCTGTGAACATGGTGCAAAACCGAAGAGTAAACTTACTCTGGGTCAACTATCGAAGCAAAAGGACCAGTTGCCGGAAAGGACAAAATTGTGAGCCGTACTTGTATCGCATTTAAGATGTTTTTGATGTATTAGGCTGTGTTTTTGTTGTTTTTTTTTCTATTTTTTGTATTTCGTGATGTATTATTTGGAATGTCATTATTCTGTGTAAATGGGTTCGCAAAAGGTGGACGATCGAAGCATGACTCGAGCCCATGGAAACTAGGAGGCCAGGAGGAGGTAGTGCTAGATCGCCGACGAGACTACGCGTCACTAGCTTCTTATTCCCGACCCGATTCGCGATATCTGAATCCCGTTTTTCTGTTTTGAATTTTTTATGACGGGGACGGACTTTTTTTTACCTCTTCTTATTTTTGCTGAAATTCTTTAAAGTGAAACCGCGTTTTAATAAAATGAGTAGTAAAACATGACTTTCCTAGTCACAAGTCGCTGGTGAGCTTTCATAGGACAGATCTTGTTTTCTTCAGCATGATAACCAGGGAAAATCAGGTCTGTTTCTGGGAAAATTCTTTTCACACTGGAGAAAGAGGAAGTTCTTAGAAGCTGCCTTCATCGAACAGAACGAAGGAATTTTCAGTTACAGCAGCGTCGAAATCCCGGACGTCTGGAAACCTGTGCTTGGTCGGACCCCTTCCATCAAACTTGACTGACCATAAGATTTTCTTCTCATCCAAGGTTGATAGCTCACACTTAGAATTTAAGCCTGTAACCCAAGGATAAGATCTCAGTTCACACATGATGACGATCAAAGATACCATTGATCGAAACGTTGTGTTAACCAAATAAAATAAAAGCAATGGAAGACCGAAACTCCGTTTCTTTCTCAAGATCCACATCGCCCACAACCTTCAAGCATTCTTGAGATTGTTCTGGGGAAATATTACAGAGAGACTTCTGGAGTTACTACGTTTTTTTTATTCATTGTTCTCGCAGCCGGAAATCAGACAGCCGAAGTGTGAGCGAGTTTCTCTTAAAATCTCCCGCGACTCTCTCTAGTCTACCTTGTCAGGACGCAAACTGACCCTGTCGCGTCGGCTTTTCCGTCTCATTTTCTCTACGCTGGCGCTAGTGGAGAAATTCCCTTTTCCATTACCGCCGTTTTGATATTGATTTTCTGCTGTTAAACCGTTGCGTTGGTTAAAAACTCCTCACACAGCGCTTCTTCACAATTATTTTCTGATTATTACCTACTGTCGATTTTGCGTAAATTATAACTGTTACTTTGAATCTACGCGGTGAGAGTTTTCTTTTGTTTTAATTTTTACTTATTTTATTCAACTACTGATTGGAAACCAGCAACTGTAAATTGTTTTTTTTTGCACAAATAGACTGATTGATTTCAGAGCGGAAAATTGCGAAATTTTTGAAAACACGCTTGGCCTTTCTCCACGGTTTCAAAGCTACCCGATAGACAATGTGGGTTCCACGAAAATACAGAGGGTGGCGCCCGAGTTGAAAGTTGGCACTAAAAAAAACATTGTGACGCTAACGTTATGAACGTTTCCAACCTCACAATCTGATTATTTTCTTGTTGTCGATTTTGTAAGCTATTTAAATAGAAAAATCAAATTATATCTAAGTGATACAAATAAAGTGCCCAACATTTTTTTATCGCTGACACCAGCTAAATCCCCCAATTCATCTCCCATAATCCCTCATACATCCAGCGATAAGACACTGATCTGTTTCTAATTCTGAGGGTTTCTCTTGTGAATAAACGACTCTGTACCTGAAATTCAGCTGCAACATCCCCAAATAGCTGTAGAGGGGAACGTCGCAAATTCCAGATGATTTATTACCTCAACATTTCTAATAAGAGAGGGTTTTGTTTGATATTCTATTTTCAAATGAACGAACATTGAATATTGGAAAAAGATCGTATTGGGCCCTTTTTTCTGGACAGATCAATCAACTGGAATATGCTTTTTTGGCATTGAATCATAAAAGTTGGTTTTTACTATGCTCCATTAATCATGTTGAAAGTTCCGAACCGCTTTTTACAAGGATAATAAAACAAGTAATGAAACACATTTATTATATACAATATATTTTACATACAGGCCGTGTCCATATAGGTATTTATAGCTAAACATAGCACCGATCACGCCTGTAACAGTATACATACATATAAAAAATTATAGTTGAAACTTCATTCCAGCACAAGCTTCTGTGGCAATAACCTTGGAAATTGGCGCAGAACCTGCAAGCAACACGAGTGTTAGTACCTTTAAAGTGAATTGAAACGTGATTGAGACTGCCAAAAAAGCTCTTGCCAGCGCGGTACAATAGACCAAACCAAACAGCGTAATCTCTGCTGTGGGTCACTGTCATCACTCTGTCACAGCTTTCATGTGTTGTCAGGTCTATTATAATACCGGGCCGTCTATAGTTTGCTTCGCAGTTTCCATTGACTTTAAAAATATCATACCTTGCTTCTTATTTATTAAACACACTGTGCATTGGTCACTTCAGGTTCTTGGTTGCGCGTTAAAGCACTCGAAGTTCTGCGGTTTTGTATCCAATTGCTGGCCCTTCGACCTATGGCCCCTAGTCATACTTTTTCCTCGCCGTTGTGTGGATAGGACGATCTAACAAACTGGAAAAAAAAGATTTGATTTGTGTGTTTGTTCATACTGGATTTGGCGAGAAAAAGTTGCAGAAAGTGGCACGTGGAGGGACTGCGTTCTACGTTTTAGAAAGGGGTCATTAGTCGAGACCGATTTTGTTTCAAGCTTCCAGAAAAATTACAGGCGATCAAGGCTAAATCTTACGATTTTGGAAACAGAGAAAATTAAAAATTTTCTCGTTAAGATAAAGGATCATCTCCAGCGAATGATACCTACCTTTCTTCAACTCCAACATTTACTAGAATCAATAAAACGGGCGGAGCGAATGGAATAACCCTCTTTCCATTTTGACAAGTGACAATTATGACACACAACGGTGTTGCCGCGTTGCTCGCAAAAGTGAGAGTGCGTGTTTATATCTGGTTCGGCCACGTTTTGTCGATTTCATGACCTATCGCGAAACGTCTAAACGTACAAACATAATGACAAGAAAATGAAGGAAATATTGAGAAACAAAACAGTGTACACGTACCTATACGGAAAGTAGAAACATCCAGAATAATAATTATTATTGATAAGAAAATTGAAAATGCTGGAAGAATAATACTAATAATCCTTATCTAGAAACATAAATTTATAAATATAAAAAATGAAACGAAAACACTCATTTCATACTAGAATAATATGAAAAAGAAAATATCAACAAACATCCGTAAAGTTGTTAAAATTAATAAAACTAAAATAAAAAAACAAATACCCATGCAGTGAAGAAACTAAAGATGTGAAAATGAATTCGTTATTGTTAAAAACAGATCAAAGCTGGGAATAGTATACAGGGTGTTAATGGTATGTCATAATTTTAAGGGGAAGTTCCTGGATAAATTTTAAGTCGAAAAGGTCATATAAACTTGGGTCATAAAATGCTTGGTTTTCAAGATACAGGGTGTTAAACATCTATTTTATTTTCAGTTTTTAATACATTTTCCAAAGACGGTTTGAGATATTGAACTGAATTTTGCCACAGGATATTATGGTATAAGAACAAACTTTTTTTTATTCTAATTTCATTTTATTTTATTTATTTTTTTATTTTGTTTTTATTTTTTTTTAGACCCAAGTTTATATGACCTTTTCGACTTAAAATTTATCCAGGAACTTGAAATTATGACATATCATTAAGTAACACCCCGTATAATTCAACGAGCGGGAAATGGTGGATATTACTCACGAGGATGAAGTTTGCGTTACGAGCCGTAGACGAGTAAGCGTAATCATCTGAGTGAGTAATATCCATTTTCCGCGAGTAGAATACTATACTTTTTCTATGATTATTCAATAATTGAAGCGAACTTTGAAATATTCAATTTCATTTGAACGGCACTTTTTGAGAACTAGTTTCCTTAAAGTGAGGTTAGGTTGTTAACACAATGTGACAATGACTTAAAAAAAGTATGGACGGTCAAATGGGCTGTTTCAAACTGATTTATTTGAAGGTTGACATTTTGTCGAATGTTCTGATTGGCTACAAAACAGGGGAGTAATGAGATTGGATCATTTCATTGGTTAAAAACAATTGAGTAATGAAAAAAAGTCACTGGTATGAGTAGGGAGTTACATTAACCAATAGAAAGTGCGGATGTATGATACATCTATTATTGAATAGTCATAGAAAAAATTATTCACTAAACAATCCAGTGTGATATAGAGTTATTAAGTGTGTGAAGATGATAAAGAAAACCCAATAGATATGGAAAATAAAAGTTATAACGATAATAATATAAAGAAGAAGGAGGGTAGTCTTGACCGACTAGTTGGATTATCTTCGATAATAATATACGTTTATTTAACACTTGCCTACAACGAAGTACAAAACGTTCAATAATATGTATAAAAACAATATAATTATCCCACAATTGAAAAAGTATTATAAAACTCATCAACAAACATCCGTAGAGTGGTTAAAAATTGATCAAAGCGTATAAAAAAACTTTCCAGAAAGTAGATGAAAATTGTGAAAAAGATCTTGTTATCCCACAGTTGAAAAAATTCTGTCTAAACATCCGTACAGTTGTTGAGAGTTGCTCCCTGTAATTAAACCTCATTAACTTCTTAAGAAGTGGATATAAACACTAAAAAGTCCCATGCGGACGCAATAAATATTGAAAATTATTGTTGGAACTTCTTTTGAGTAGTTGTTAAAAATAAGTCAGATATAAGAGATACACATTTTAAACAGTGGATAAAAAAGATAAAAAAACGTGTTATTGATAATAATAATAATAATAATAATGATAATATGTTTTCGTCACAATACACAATTTAAAAAATGAGAAAAAATACTCCACAGCTGAAGAAATTAACATGAAACATCTGTTAAGTTGTTAAAAATCACACAGTAGATAAAAACCTCAAAATAAAACAAAATTAAGACACAAAAGTTCTAAAAACAGCCAAGGGAAAGACAATATGAAAGACAAAGATTAAAAAGGAGATTAAATGAGCCAAACTCCTACATCCAGCAACATGAGAATATAAAAAATAACCTAAAAAAACTCCAAGAAAAAAAAAGAAGGTTTAGAATTATCAAGCAACTAACGAACTGTGAAACAAAAAGAAACAATAAAATTCTTTGAATAGAAAAAAACTAGATTTTTTTAAAATCAAGGAACAAACAAAATTATAAAATGATTCAATGAAAAATATAAATTCAAATCTAGATTGTCCGGGGTTCAAGTTTTAATCATTTTGGACAATGAGTAGATGACAAACTTTTCTGGGAAATCAAAATACTCACTTTAAGTAAAAAATTAAGTTACCGTAGAAGAATTGTCAAAAACTGATAGAAGTGTTAGAAAAATACCAACAATAAGGAAAAAAATAATGTTTCAATTCATTATAAAAACAACTAAAAAGATAAAATTAGAAATTCTAATAAATATAGAGAAAGATGCAAAAAAAACGAATTAAGGTTAAATAGCTGATGCAACACAGACAAACTCTCAATAAAAGTATAAAACATTTATTTTTAATACTAAAAGTGATAGAGTACCTTACGTACCGAAACGGTAGTCACGGTACAAGAATTAGCCCTTGGTCGAAACATAGCCGTTCGCCATTTCCTTTTGATTTGGGTTTGTACCTAAAACAATCCAATTCACCTTCAAACCACCCATTTTCTCAATACTCACCTCTCCATTACAAAAGCAAAACAGAATGGCCACACAAAGACCCTGAAATAAAAACGCATGAGAAGGGAAGAGTGCAGGATCAACTGATTACCTGGAGAGAAGTGGTTATTGCAGATACAATATCATAGACGTACTCCCATTCAGACCCGCTTTGAGGTCGAAATGGAGTAATAAGGAAGTTCAAGCCTAGTAGAGGAACTAGTAGCAATGTTGCTCTGGAAAAGAGAATAATTATTTTTCCAACTCGACTGGGGAATTATTGACATTTCAATTTTTCAAACGCTAATTGAATCGTCGACTGTTTCGACTTGAGTGCTGGAAAACGTAGATAATGAAAAGCGCAGTGGTAATTTGGTTTGGTTATGAAATGAGTAGATAATATGGATAAGCTTCACTATATGACCTCTTTTGAAAATGATCCAGTTTTCTCTTATGAAATTTGTATGATTGTTTCTTTCATTAGATTCGTTATCCTCATACCTTATAAGATTTTTTCTGTTTTTTTTAGGCGTATGGGGATGGCAAATGAGTGAATTTTCTCTTTTACCTGATTTCCGTACGTTTTTTGAGGTTATGTTTTCCCGGTGGCGTATGTCATTGAGTCATTGGAAAGAACAGAGCTGTTTTTGAGAGATTTTTTTCAACTTGACCTGAGTTCATTGATTTTTACAGAGACCTGTTTTTGTGTTTTCCTCACCGCTGGCGTATGTGAGTGTTGTCTCGTGTGTGTGGCATTTTCTCGGATTCCTTTTTTTGTCTCCAGTTGTTTTTTCTTTTAATTCACGGGAACCGACACTCCAGCAGGGGAGATAAGCTTTCAGAAATGCTAGCGTATGTCACTTTTTGGTATTGAACTGGGACAAACAGAGGTTTCCTGCGACACAAAAATCTCACTCTCGGAACGCCCATCACCCGACACAGCATTTGCCTGAATCCACCGAGAACGTCCGTATTTTGGCTTCTATTTTTACCATTTTCGCTCTCACAACTTTACTTTCTGATTTTCCCAAGTTCACCGCGTTTCAGTCTTTCACATTGGGGAAGGAAGTAATCCTTTGCCGACCTTTTTATGGAGGTGTTTTGCACTTAAGATGGAAAGTGTTTGGTTTCTCCTTGATTCGTCTCTGTTTGGGGTTTTTCACCTTTTACCGTAATAAGTCAGGGGAAATGGAGTTCTAAGGAGGAATGATAGTTCATAGAAGAGCCATTTTCGCCTAAGAGTGCCGTTTTATTTCTGAATATCCATTAGCTGTGGCGGTTTGAATCATCCACATGAGGTTGACAGTGTATTATACTATAGTTAAAGGGTGTTGCACTCTCGTTAAAAATAACCATGTTTTGTTAGTGAATTCATGGGTCTAAATTTTTATGAAAGTCCGGAGAATGTTTTCTAACGGTGTTTGTAGAGTTATAACTGCTTTGCAAATTCATATGCTAATGATCGCACGCTTTACGTACGTTTTGTTTTACAACTTTTCTGCGATGTTTTCCATTTTTCAACGCTCAACACCTCTCGCTGCACTTTTACATCTAACCCTAATCTGCTCATTAACCGGTCGTAATTAATCTTTCACTTTCTGGACATTTCACTGGTTTAAATTTAATTTTCCGCAAAACTTTCTGCTCGCTCTAGATTTACTGTTATCATTTTCTTTATCTTATGTCTACAAGGGAAATGTTAATCTTTTATTTGGGAAATAAGAAATAAATCTATCTATTTCAACGCTCTGTTTGAATGGTTTCGAGTTTAAGATCACTAATTTATCCACCAAGACACTAATAATTGTAGATGCACACTTTCTTCAGTATTTTAAGCTTGACCAAATTAGCATTGTGGGCTCTCTATCACGTAAATACAGAGGGTGGCGCACGAGACTAGGAAGGCGTCGTCTCCCAACCCTCGTTGCAACCAAAGTAGTGTTACGATTTTTGTTTCTGCGGGAGCCGCTTGTAAATGTAGGTATCTCATGTATCACTTTCCACTACCCCCACATAGAGGGGGAAATGAGGTTGATGAGAAAGACTGGCTCTATGTTTCACTTAACCCTCATGAAAAAATGATAAGGTATGAAGGTTATCTTCAGAACAGAAATTGCTACGCCATTTCAGTTTCTATTTATATACACGTCTATTATTTATGCCTATTGAAGCAAATAACTAATTAAAGGTGTCAATTATTTGAACACAATGCCAGATTCGTCATATCGATGTAAATCAGTCATATACAATGCCAGTATCTTCAACAATTAATCTCCGCATATGACATGCATCCATAAACATTACCACCTACATGTGCTTTATAGAACATTCATTACCTGGAGGCTACATTTGGTGTACGTGGGCACACACTATGGAAATTGATGAATGAATTTGTCATTTCACAAAATAACAAAACTTTCCAACACTGTAAGTGAATATCGAAAATCTTTCCGACAATTTCAAAGAATAACCGACACAGTCAGTATTAAATGGACCGACCAAGAGTTTCCAATTGCTGCTTTGTCAGGAAACTCGATAAGAAATTTGAAATTATTTTGGAGAAAATGGCACGGGAACAGAAGCTTTCAGATGAAAAATGATCTGATATTCAAGCTAGACAGTTCACAAGGGGTCTTGGGGTCTCTTAAAGTGGTGTTGTTATGGCAGCGTATATTTAATGGATGTGGGTTGAATGAATCTGTCTGCTAAAAGCAAGCATGTAGATACATATTTATTATTAATTTATGTTTGTTAAGTGGGGCTCTCCTATTAATTCTGAAGCGGCAACGCTGACAGCACACTGGTTGATTGTATTATTCCCTAGAGGACTGCATCACTTTCTAGTCAGAATAAAGTTCAGGCTCTATTTTTACGTGGTTCCTCAAGTAGTACCGTTAATTGATATAAAATAATTTGTTGAAAACTTGGTGAAGTACCCGTCATCAGTACCAGATTCAATTCGATAAGTCGATTAGTTCCGGAAAAATTCAACGTTGTCATTTTTCCCTAAAAAAGTTTGGGCTCGATTTTGACATGGTTCCTCAAGTAGTACCGTTATTATTCATATGAAATAATTTTTTGAAAATTTAGTGAGGGACCCGTCAGTGCCAAATTAAACTTGATATTGTTCATTCATTTTGGAGATATTCAATTAAATGTAGAACGTTGTATTTTTTTCCAAAGAAAGTTTAGGCTGGATTTTGACGTGGTTCCTCAAGTATAGTACCATGATTATTGATAAATAACCTGATAGTGGCAAATTCATCCCCAAATGTTGATTGGTTCCGGAGATAATACCAAGTGAACAAATTGTTAAATTGATTGTTTTTGTAACATTAGTGTCAACTTGGTAACCCATAACAGGGATCTCTTGTGTAATATTTTCTTAAAATTGATAAATTGATTTTACGACTATTCCTGTGAATTTTACAGGCATTTTCTTTCATATAAACCTTCTTCTGATTAACCCGAACACAATAAAAAAAGGATCAGCTAAATCGGTTGCGCCGTTCTCAATTGATACTCGTTCAAACATTTTTTTTGATCATTTTTATTTATTATATGAAAGGATTTAGTGGCATTAAGTTTGATGGACTGTAGCTGTCTTATTTGAAAACTTGGTGATAAGTGATGCATAAGTTTGGGGTGGCAATTTTCTAGAGAATAACGTCCTGATGCCCAGTTTCTCAACATTTGACACTCACTTATGGATCCGATAAGTTGACGCATAATAACATTGAGGTTTGGTTGTTTATCAAAGACAACCATATTTCCCACACAGTGGTCAAAGTAGCATGAAGTTCTATCCAAAAAATAACTGAATAAGAAGAATACTTATACCCTTCATTGTATCACCTTCTACTCCGGAAAAGGCAAAAAGAGGAGGGAATGAGGTTGCTGTAGAAATAACAAGTGATATATCGTATTCGAAGTTTTGGGGGTTGAGGAATTCGAATCTGGCATTATTTTTGGACTTCAATTTGATCATAAGTGAGGTCTTGCTTCGGATTTAAAAAATGGATTCATAAAATAACATCAGACTCGAAATCTCTATACCCAAAATGTACTCGTAACCCATGTCACCTTCTACTCTCCCGGAAGAGGAAATGTTGTTGATGAGAAACTTTCGAGTGATAGATTGTTTTCAAGGTTTTTATGAGCCAAGGAATTCGAATCTAGCATAATTTTCATTTTAACTATCAAAATAAGATATTTACCAGCTGAGATAAAAATTATCCAAAGTGATGACAATTTCCATACTCACCTCAATGCTTGAAGTGTTGACCTAGAAGCACCACCTCCCTGTGCATCAAATGCAGGTCCCCTCCTCAATTTCACCACAACAACACGTACAATATTAACTAGGAAAACCAGATTCAGACCTATAGTTGCAGCCACCGGAACTTGCTGGATAACGTCGTATTTGAAGTCTTTGATCCAACACCTTGAAAAATGGAAAAATCATTATAAATGTGAGCATGGAAGCGACAGGATACGCAAATTTCGCGTGAGCTGAATGTATTTGACATCAACAATTATAGAGTCGCATCAAAAGCTGGAATATTTTGACGCTCTGAAGCGTTCACTCGAATGTCAGTGCAATATGTTTGCTTCATTTAGAGCTGAAATGAAAAAATATCCACTTGTTTTCAGTGGAAATGTTTTGGACACTTTTTTTGTTGCTATATTGTTTGTGATTTGTAATTGAAACAGACTCAAAATTTCTTACATTTTCACTTCATCTCCTTCACCATAAACTGCTCGAACAGGAACATAAATCACTGTCGTTATCAACGGTATTCCCCATCCAACAATGTTCATCCACATGAGCAGGTTGCTTTGCGATATAAATGTCCAAACCAAAACCGTATGGAGATAAAGCCCCTCGCACAACATCCAGGAATAGTTGGAAAGGAGACATGTGTAGAGGATCGTGTGCAAGCCAATACACCAGAGCTAAAATAAAAAAAGAGAGGTTAATTGACAATGTGCACATTATGTATTACTTATTCATTTGTTTATTGCCAGTACACTACAGAATAGAATAATTCCAAATGGTACATAATGAATGAAATTGGTGAAAAAAAATTGAATATGATGCCATTGATGTATAAAAAAATTACCTAGGCTCTCTAGTGATGTAGAAATCAATGATTTGAAATTAAGCCTGCTTACGCCATAGAATGCAAAACATGTAGACTCTGTGCAACTGGAGAACACAGCGACATCAATCCCTGCGCGCTGTTATTGTTAAAAATACCATCACAATGTCAACATTTTTATAACCCGGAGTTGTACACAGTGACGAGCCGGCACTGGAAAACATGCAACAGCTGAGCTGGGAAGGCAGTTCTCTCGCCTGAGCATCGCTTACGTCACTGTGTTCTTCTCTAATAATAGGTCTTCGTAGAACAATCACAAACCAGTCAGATCCAATCAGCATTCAGTATTTGCAGTTTGCAAACCTTATTTTGACCAATCGATGAAGCGCTGATCGATTTGTGAATGTTCTACGAACAGACCTAATTGCACAGTCTATCGTGAAGAATCTATAGTAACATCAGCAATGTTGCTATTAGCCTCGTTTCTGGTCATGTAGCTAAATTTGCGTTTTCGCGCGATTATTCACTATATTTTTGGGTATTTGAAAAATATAATTGTTGATGACAGCGACAGCGACAAATATTGAGTGAAATACGTTTACCTCTAAAGTTTAAATTTATTCAAAAATCCATGCAAATCAGGACTGCGCAATTTTGGAAGTTACATTTGGAAAGTCTGCATGAATTTGGCCTATAAGAATACTATGCTGATACATGTCATGATATTGAAACAATAAAAAACAAAAAATAAACTCAGGCGCATCCTTCGCTGACGTCATGGCGAGACAAAGCTCGAAGTTCATAGGTTATGTTTGACATTTTAGTTTGTTTTTGTCGTTCTGATGTGCATGCTTATTCGGAATAAGAAAGAACATGTGACTTGGTTTTAATCTCGATTTTAATGTAGGTGAAATATTGAAAGTGATTAATGGTTTTAAGTAGTATTTTGATCATTATTTTTGATTGATAACCATAATAAATAGAACGAAAAACGGAGGGAAGGGATTTTGCTGAAGAAAAAATCCATTTTCATGTTCTGCTGTATCCAGTGCATCCCGTCCAATACCAACAACATTGAGGACAATGTGGAAGAGGTCAAAAAGTTCATGTCCAACTGCAGTATTGTGAAAATGCTCAGCAGGTAACAGAAGAACTATGCCTCTACGACGATGCCCATGACAAGCATGATAACGCCAAGGCAAGTTTGATCAGAGCCATGTCCAGTAGTACCATCGACGCCCATGCCAAGGTACGCGAATGGATAACCAAGCAAAGCAGTCTGGACCAATTGAATCTAGATACCTCTACGCAAGACAAAGTTTCTGTTGCCATTGAAACTACTCCTTCAGGCAGAGGACCGAGCGTCTTGATGCAGCAGGCGATGAAGTTGACCATGTCTCTTGCTCTGTCCCAGAATATCTCCCTCCTCTGAAACGGTCAGTGACAATGGAGGGCGGCGGCAGCAACCTCAATAACATCGAAAAAAACCTACTATAGTGCGAATAGAGCATTGACAGGACTTGGACTATGGCACAATGAAGCTACCAATGACCCCGAAAGAGGTCCGATCAACGATGAAACGTCGCAACTATCTGAAAGTTTTACCAGATCACCCTCGAAGGCAAGCCTTTCTCAATGAAAGACGTTCAATGTGCACAACCTGGACCTGCAGGTATGGGAATGTGGATACTTATCAAGGTAGGGACATGTAAATACTTATCAAGGTAGGGACATGTAAATACTTCCCAAGGTAGGAGCATATAAACTCAAGGTAGAAAAAAAAAACATGTGCGGCATCGTACTCGTGGCAGGACAAAAACTTCTTTCAAACTGGACAATGAGAGAAATTCGAGTTAAGAGTGAGAGGGAAAAAGAAAGGGATAATATCGAAAAAAAACTATGCAAAATACACTTAAGTTCATAGAAATCGGCCCATCGATTGCACTGTGTCTTTTTTTAATTTCATAATTTTGAATTTCATTAATTTCATGTTTTGATTGCGGGGCAACGAGGATAAATAATAATTATAGTCCGGGCGTCCGGGCCCAGAATAAAAATAGTGAGATATTCTGAAGTTTTATATAGAAGGAGTTTTGATGCTTTAACAAAAATAAGACGTAGAAAGTGCCAGATATATTTTTGTTATACTAGGTACTCAAAAACATTCAACAAAAACAAACATAAAGCATGATTTAAAAATCAAACGTTCATTTGACAATCAAAAATATTAACGGGGTAACGATAAACTACATTATATGGTAACCATGGTTAACGTGGAATTCGGCAGTCGAAGAATTCGGCAGTCGAAACTGATTGAACACTCGGACTAATAAACAGCTGACGAAGCCATGACAGATAGCATCAGATCCCCCACCTGAACTTTTTGGCGGAAAAAAACTTCTCATTGTTATTTTTTTCTCTGTCAAAGCATATCAAATTGTCTTTAAAAAAGTTTATTTTTTCTTGATCTGACAAATGGATTGTGAAAAAGACATAGCTGAGGGCAAAAGTTCTAAGTGAGAGTGGGCCGATTTTTGTGCACTTGGCATGTACAGTGTGTTGCAGATAAGACCCCGTCTTCTTCGAATAAGGAAAATATAGGGGTGTATTCTTATCTGCGACACACTGTCTAATAGTAGGTACAACATGTTATTCGGTATCTTCCACATTCTCACTACGTTATATCTATTTTTAATTTGCCTGCCCACTAAAGGTTTGGAAATATTATTTTTGATAAAATTTTAATGGTTTAAATATACTTACACAAGAACGGTTCAAGGATATTATCAAATAATCACAGCACACAGCTTTGACAAGAAAAATTATTCGACAACGATACAGGCCAAACCACAAGAACGCACCTACCACAGTTTCTTCAAAGCGTCAACTTCAATCATCATCAGTCTTTCATGATTTGACAATTCAAAAGTCAGCTACTCATATCGTCACCGCGAGCCAAAAGTGAGGTTGGATTTTAAACATCAATAACGTTATCTAGTAACCATTTGCTGGTAAAAATTTGAACTGGCTTACGCATGACGTCCTCGCGTGACATTGATTTTATAGGTTTGAGGCATGATACCAAAACACACAAGATAAGCTCACTAGCTGGACGAAATTGAGACCGATTCGCGCATGGTGACCATTTGGGTTTACCATGCATAGGAAAGTTACGTGAAAATAGGTGTTGGAAACATAACCTAGCATTGGGCACCGAAGACTCTAAGCATTTTAAATGAGCGGTCACCGGGAAAGATGCGCGTGATCTCATCTTGTTTGTTATAGTATCATGGGTTTGAGGTAGGTCACGTGATGACTTCTGAAGGGGATGTGCGAAAGTTTACTTTGTTTGTTTTAGAATCATGGTAACCGAGTCACCTAGGTAACCTATGAATTTTGAGGTTCGGACACGCAATGACGTCAGCGAATCCTGCGCGTGAGCATATCTTGTTGGTTATGTAATCATGGTTCAATACCTATATAGCTCTCCTTGTTTGTAAGGAAATCTCAAAAAAGGCGGTTTCGGAAACCCTCATCCGATTAACCCGATCATTCGCTGTATGTGTTGTCTGTTTTTATTAACGTGGGATCAAAAGAGACAAAATACAACGGCTGATGATCGGGTTAATGGGATCAGTGTTTCTGAAAAACGTTACATTTTCGTCTCATTTTCTCCAATTCACTCCACATTGTCGACGAATGGAGTGTTCAGAATCAGAATGGATCAAGTCCATTAATTTACCATTGTGCTCTATTTTGGACTTGATCCGTTTCACTTCTGAACCCCTCAAATTATCACAGCGCGGCAAAATAAGGTTTACTTAAAAATTTCAAAAAAAATCTCCTAGTTACAGATCATGCGCGAGTTCGGTTCTCAGAAAATTATCATAATATTATCTTTTGTGTTTTAGTATCATGGATAAATGTTAATAAAGTGAGGTTATGATGGAGCGTATAATGGTGATACGCCTACTGTAATGAAAAATTTATTATTCCATCGCCCATCGCCTTGCGGATTTGGATGAATTAAATCAGCATTATTCATCAGGCCTTGAAATTGAAGAGCTTTTTATGAATTCTGTGTGTTTTCGTAGCAGGAAAAGGTGACTTATTTATTGAGAGAAAAATATGAAAGCGTCGTTTTATTTTCAAATTTTAATTTCAGAGTCACCTTTATCTTTGTTCGAAGATAGATTTTTATTGGAATTTTTGTAAAAGTCAGACTATTATTTCTTGCAGTTTTCGAGTCTCCTATGCGACCTATGCTGACAAACAGTGTAAAATGTTGCTCAATAAGCGGTTTCATGGGAATAATGGGGATAAATTTAATCACGGAGACCGGCGCAAAAATAATAATATTAATCGAAACGTTCCTGGAAAGCCCAGTTGAAAATAATTTATTTGTGCATGAGAAGAAGATTCAAGTGTGGCAATTATGCCAAAAAAGTGCTTTATCTGTGTATAGCTTCTTTATGGACGGTTTGATTGTATAGATCTAATCACAAATAAGTTGAAACAACATTACATAAATATAAACAAAAACAAAATGTTATCGACTCAAACAAATCGCGTACGTTCGGTGTGCTATGCTTCTTCTAGTGGTTCAATGTTCGAAGCGATCAAACGTCAATAAAAGCACTCAAATCACTATAGATTTATCCCTCATGATATCCTCCAGTTTGGAGAGGTTAACTCATGCGGGTAATTATGTATTAAATAAAAAAAAAAATGACAAGCCGTCATATCAACAGGAATGGCAGCAGAGCCTTAAACCTAACAGTTATAATCTGGGACGAAGGGCCTTCAAAATAAGCTATTACTCCTTCAAGATGTTAGGGCTGAAGTGGTTGCAGATGAGGGTTTGTTTATACGCCTTGAAAGTGTTCCTCTCAAAAACAAAGTCGACGTGCCCGAGTGTTTTTTTTTTATGGCGGTAAATGCCCAAAATCAATGTTTCGTTTTCGATGGGCTACCCTGTATATACTATAGCATTTCCTTTTTGTATAATATCATCCATCTAAATCAACAATGACGGTCATCCCCGATATGAAAGTCCTTGTTGATAGTGGTCCCATTACGTATATTACATCGATTTATCATTACGACTCACTAAATTGGATATCCTGTGGATTAATATCCAGATATGGCAATAACTTCTGATACCATCTATACATGGCTTGGGCCAAATATGAAATGAGATGTATGGCACGCTCTACAATATAAATGCAACAAAATATACAAATGTTGTGTAATGACTTTTGATGGGTGATTTTAGTTCTCTTTTTTCATGATTGTTGACCTCTCGGTATACAAAACAAGATTTTGTGATCAAAATTTTCATTTTTGGCAATAATTTGTGGACATCAATGATTTTCCAACAACTAGATATAAAGTTACATGTTTTTGCTTTGCGGAGCGAGAGGGGATCTTTCAAGTTTGCCAAACTACAAACATAATGAGTGAGCAGCTATTCCTTGTATTCATATTCATGGTAACTCTTATAATATACGTTTTCATACCATAAGCGATGATAAAACTTCTTCAATGAAATAAATAAATTTATTTATCGATTAAATAGAGGATGTTCAATGAAAAATACGGTCGTAGGTGGATGCGGTTTTCTTATTCTATCATGAACGTAGGTCGTGGCTAGGTTCGTACGATTTGATGGCAACTGTCACAATTGTCGTCATTGAATGTCATTATTTGTTGACATTATTTTTTGTGAATTAAATTTAGTTCTTGATAATAACGATATGGAATTTACAAAGACCTTCTTAGAAATCGGGCTTTTATGCCCGCACGCAAACAAGAAATTACTCCACAAGCGTTATCTCGGTGCGGAACAGTTTTTTCGAATGTGGCTTGCCCTTTACCTCTCCACGTGCCTGTTTTAAACTCAAAATCAATAAAGTTGCAGGTAAAATGATATATTTTATTACAAAAGATGTTGAACATGCCCAAACCCTTCTTCAGTACATTTTTAAACCCTTTTTTCTCACAGAATTGAACACATTTTGGAGCATTTGAAGATAGTTAAGAGAGCAAGAATACTGCGACCAAACTTGTTAAGTTCTGAAAAGAACTAATTATGATTTATAAAAAGGCACAGAAACTCTAAAACAAAACTTCTCAAAAAGTCGACAACAATACAAAAGTGAGGTTAGAACGTGGATTTGGTGGTTGTCATGTAATAATGTTTGTTTGCGAAGTTAGCCAAGACATACGTTTTTCTTTATTGAACACTTGTTATTTTTCATAGACCTTCGCAGTCACTTTTGAAAACATTTGGCAACACAGATAGAACCATGTTGTCTATCAACCAATTCCAGACAGAGCACGAATAAACATTGAAACAGTGTTGTCGCCTCTATCAATTGATCAAATAACGTTGATGATTCAATATTTTTGTCAGCTGAAAAACTCATTTATGCTACAAGATTCATCAATAATCAGTATAGGGCTGTTTTATAAAATAAATAATGTAGAAACAAACAAACAATATTTTTTTTGCAACATGACAACTTTAAAAAAATTCAACGCGGCAGACGTAAATAATAAACAAGTTCACTGTGGTGACGGTGATACACAATTTGCCCAAGTTCTGGGGTAAATGCTAATTCTAGTCTGTTCCAAGTTGAGCACCCTATATTTTCCAGCGCAGTTCTAAAATGCAAAATTTTCACCTCCGGAACAATAGGCTCCTGAACTCAATAATACCAAAGTGGAATGAGCTTTTGTAATTTCATAATCCCCAGAAACTTCGCATGGACAAAATGAGTTAGCTGACAACGAGCGAATATTTTTACTTTTTACCATGTTGCTGAGAAACTTTTATAATCTCGCTGCCCAATTATACAATATAATTCCGCTAATAGGCTTGCAGATAAAATTGAGAGTAAAATTTAATGAGTTTATTTTTCAATGACATCAAAATGAGAAACCTCTGTGGAAATTTCCATATTCAGGGTTTGAATAGATTGAAAGTGGAGAAGCTGACAGAAAACTGTGTTTCACCGTAATGGTTTTACTGGATGTGAAGAGATCACAGTATTTCACCTTTCACCGTCTCATCAACATCAACCATTATTTTCCTCCGTTTTGTATTATTTTTCATGATGCTCCTTGATAAAATGATATGGCATCCGCGCTTCATCTGTCATTTTCACGTTTAAATGTAGCCTGTTGACCTGAGATATGTTGCCAGATTGTTTTGTTCTCCGTATTATCAATGACTTTGACATACAACATTACTGGTATTTTTTGTGTTAATTTTTCATCATTGATATGTTATTTCTTTATAAAAATAAATCAACAACCGCGTGGCATCGTGTTTCAAGTTCAAATGTCAATGTGAATGTATTGAATTGGACGATGTTGCCAAGTTTTTTTGACCTCTGCATTTTCAATTATTCTGACTCACTCACAACATTCCATGTACCTATTTTCTTTTATTATTTTTTTATTACTGACGTGTTACCTTCTTTATAAAATATTGTGGCAACCGCGACGATCCGTCATTTTCACGTTTTAAAAATATGACCGATGTTGTCATATTTTTTTTGTATCCATTTTTCATAATTGATGCATTTAATGAAATAATTTGGAAAGTGTTTTTGTTCTTTGTATTTTGATTATTTTCACATATACATAAAACATGATATATATTTTTTTTACTATTAATCATTGATGTGTTGATTCTTGATACAAAAAGTATTAGTATAGTGGTAAATTTTGTTAAGCAATGCTTGATAGACGTTTTTCTGGTCTATTTTCTATTTGATACAATAATATATTCTGGTAACTGCGCCTTATCTGTCATTTTCACGATTAAATGTAGCCTATATTGGCGTTGAAGATGTTGCCATCTTTGTTCTTTGTTTGTTCTCCGTACTTATAAGTGATAATTCTGTATATTTTTTAATCAAGTTTTCGCCAGAGCTTTCATTTTTTATGTGTGTTACTTCTTCATAAATGATTTGGCCTTATCTGTCATTTTCGCAAGTTTGAATGTATTGGCGTAATTGATGTTGTCAGGTTTTATATGTTTCCCATTTTTTGATGATTTTGGCCACGGCATTGCATGAATAATGAATCTACTCTTTTGAATTATTGATTTTTCATTTCTGATATTTGTAACCCAGTAAAATAATTTGACAACCCCGAGTTATCTGTCATTTTCACTTTTCAATGTAACCTATTGGCTATTGGCTTGGACGATGTTGCCAGATCGTTTGTTTTTTCTCAATGGTTTTTTCATGCAACATTCCATGTATGTAATTATTATTTATTAAAATGTTTAATGAGAAAAAAAAATATCACCACAAAAATTGTTAACTACTTTAGGTACCTACAATTTTTCATAAGTTTTCTCTGGTTATAAATTGATATCAGGTAGTAATTATTATGGGGCTTTGATATTCAATAAAAAAAAAATCCTACACACGATAGTGATGAGTGCCATTATTGATGTCATTTTAGACAAGTAAACTATCAAATAACACACTAGTGTGTTATAATCCATAACTCACTAGTAACTATTGAGTTTTATGGATTATAACTTACCTTCCCGACCTGATTTGACCAAAATGTGAAAAAGTCACTGTCAAGTCATTCTGACACTGACATTTATATTGAATAGTTACATAGACGTATAGTCTATGAATAGTTATCATTATCTCATAAAAAAAAACGATTTCTTCCACTCGCTGGATTAAACATTGTATGCCACTCGTGTGTTATGTTTCCCAAGTCACTTGACATAACGCATTAGTACCATAGATAACTATTATTTTCTGACTACCTACATTTTTAGTTTATTGTCTCTTTAGTTTTTTTTTTCGTTCTGTCTGCATATACTTTTACACTAGGAACCATATTCTATTAGGAATTATTCGTACAGTTTCAGTCTGAAAAAAAGATGTGGTACACAAATTTCATGAAAAAAAAAGTGCTAAGAATGCAAATTCTGAAAAGTCTAAAACTGACAAATATGTTGAAAATCCAGTTTTTAAACCTATCTATCAAAATTTTTGTATAAAAAAAAATGAACAATGATCTCATGACCGTTCCGTCTTTTAATCATCTCAACATGAGGCAAATTTCAAGTTGATATCTTGCGACACGTATAGAATGAGGCACTTAATTAAATAACTACGAGAATGAAGTATTTATAACTCCGGGCATTATAAGCTATAATGCCCGACATTTATAATGATCATGCATTTTCTACATATTTAGTAACTGATAAAATCCGGTTTACCTACTTGAAAGAGCCGGGCGTTAAAATGGAATCACAAACAAGCCAGATAATAATAATAATTATTCATAATCAACTAGACTAGATAATCAATAAAGCTGCAGCAGAAAAAATTATTAGTTTCGCTATGCTCGATGTGTGTTTATTCGTCCCAAATACATACTAAATTTGTCTGTGGCAATAAAGCATTGATTTGATTTGATTTGATTCCATAACGTTTTTTCATCTTGTTTATCATCGTTTGGAGTAGGCTTCCAATACAAACAAAATGGAGTTTTTACGATTTTCCTCTTCGTCGTTAAATCATCCCTTTATATGCTGAATACGTTCTTTATTGAAATAATATAAACCTGGTACAGATTTGATCATGCCGACTTATATCACATCAGAAACTTTTTTTTATGTTGAACAGGTAAACAAGGTTGAAATCCCTCGACGATTTTTTATATCAGCACATGTAAACTCCCAAATTCAATCATCTTTTTTCTTCAAGCCAAAGTTTTATTTTTTCTTGGGAAAACATTTGGATATGTAGATAAAGGGCATGGGAATGCTTTTATTATTTTTGACGATTGAATTTAATAAAAAATATCTGGAGTTTTATCAATCCATCTTGCCATTGCCATGCATGAATCAAGCAAAAGTTTCCGAACAGATTTGTATGAGACTGGAAGATTGATCGGCAGGGTTTTTTGTTGTGCGAACGTCCAGACATACTTTTGAAAAATTGTTTTTTGATGACCTGTAGCAAAAAAAGGTTTAACAAGATCACAAACAAAGGTATCAAGGGGGAGTCTAATTACCTTCAAACATTCAAATAACGCATGTGAAGATGAGAGACTATGTAGAAAAAAAATTATGTGGAAAAACTGATTGAATTTTGCAAAAAATCCAAGGTTTGAAAAAAATAGCTAGAAAAAGGCAAGCGCCACCTTGAGACTTGGGCCACAATGAGACTCATCGATAATTCTGTGTAGGCAGTTTTGTCACACAGATTTTCCACCGCGGCCTGTCAGTATAGCAACCAAGATTTAGTTGGGATCGTACATTGGCGTTTAGTGGCGAAATTTTTAGTACCGATTGCCGATTTCAGTTACAAAGAAAAGTATGTATTATATCAACTTAACACATGATAATCAAGTAACGTTAGTTTGATGCTGAGAGAGTGATGAAAAAGTGGTTATGTCGACAATGTTGTAAGAAAATATAAATTGGCCACCATGAGACAAATTCCTGAGGTCACTTTGAAACACTCTCAGTGAAGGCCTTAGAAATTTCTCTTCTTTCTTTTTACTTGAGATTTCTATGGGTAATACCTACAAAGAGATTTAAATCTAATTTCAAATTTAAAATCAATGTCTTTAGTATTAATGTACGCTAATGTCTTTTGAGTTATTGATCTACTTTTGTTTTCGTACCACTCGGGATGTGTTTGAGTAACGTTTTCTATCCCCAAAACTGGGCTACCATGAGACAACTATGAAAAAAACATGGTCTATTATTCACAAATATATGTAATTCTCTGAGGACTTTTTCCTATACACATAAGGTATATTATGCGTTTGAAATATACAGGGTGTTTCAGAATAACATGCTAATAATAAAGGGGGTGATTCTTGGGCTCATTTTAAGAAAAAAAATTCATATGAACGTATGTCCTAAACGCCTTAACTTTTTTCCCAAAAAATATGCAAACCAAAACCCGCATGGACGGCACTGGTCAGAATAATTAAATTGTTGGTGCATCAAAGAATGAGTATTAATGCCTAAAATACATGACTCAAATTTCATAAAGATATCTACAGTAATGACAAAGTTATTGTAAAAAAAGTATCTATTTTTTAAAACTTTGACACCCTGTATCTCAAAAGTTAAGGCGTTTAGGACATACGTTCATATGAATTTTTTTTCTTAAAATGAGCCCAAGAATCACCCCCTTTATTATTAGCATGTTATTCTGAAACACCCTGTAGTTGAAGCATATATTCCTTCATCATTAGCCAATAACAGGCATCAGATTTTTACGTCTCATCGACGCTCATCCTCTCCTACTACAAACAATTGGTGAATAAATAGAAAGGACTAGATCTTGGATTAAACAATGACAAAAACTAGAATTTAAAAATAAAAAAATGGATTGAAGACTTGAAAAGAAAAAAAGAATGGAAAGAATTGAAACTGTTTCCTCAGTCTGACCATGACCAATTCATGAACGTTTCTGCCTACTAGGCGTCATCAGCATGACTATGGGTCAGAGTCAGACTGAAGAGAACAGTATGACGACCAAATGGTGGAGGTCTTTCACTTGAATGATGGGAATTCCATCAAAGTGATTGATCAGAATCTACCGATAGATGGCATAAGGTCTACAACATTTCACTAATTTAAAGAATGAGAGAAAACTCGTCAGACTGACTTCAAGATTGAAAAAAAAAAATGACACAAGTTTGGAAATGAGCGAAACTTATAGGTCCGCAAGAGTCTAATTTTCAAGATATAGGGTGTTGAAATTAAAAAAAAATAATAAAAATAATTACTTCGATACTATTCCAGATATTTTCATGAAATTTGATATATGTCTTCTATGCATCAATATGCATTTTGTGATGTTCAAACAATTTTATTGTTTCCACCAGTGGCGTCCGTACGGGTTTAGCATTCAATATTTTTGGAGAAAAAACTTGTACGCCACTGCTTCCTTTTGAAATAAAAACTTTTTTCAAATCTCCATTTATTTCTGAGCCAATTTGTTCTCTTGATTTTCTTTCGTTCGGCGCAAAAAATTCAATCTACTTAATTGCATTGACACCCTGCTGTGTCTTTTGATGATACGCCAATGCTTTTTTTCAAAATAAAAATAACTTTTCTAATCTCCTGTTATTTTTAATATCCTAAAGAAAAAAAAATTAGCCTCTTGCGGACCTATGTCCATAAGAACCTTTTGTCTCAAAATCATCCGGGTATCGGCACTCAATTAATAAAGACTCAAAAATAATCAACAAAAACTTTAGAATTGAAAATGAGAAAAAGTGAATTGAACAGTAAAAAAAAAAGAATAAAAACTCCTTGACTTGGGAAATAATAAATTAATTATTCAAAGGCTCAAAACATTACGAATAGTAATTTTTGAAAAAATTTGAAAAATAAAAAATTAATCTTTATTAAGCATACTTATAGCTACAATAAATGGGGACAATATTTTTGATACTAGCTAATAGAATACAAAATGTAAGTATGATTACACAGAAAAATTGAGTGAACTTCTTCGATTTTATTATTCAGTTTATCAAGTTTGGAAATCATAATTCAAATACTAAAGAAAATAGTGAGAAAAAACTAGCTCCATCAAGAAAGTAAGTCAAAAATAAATAAAATTTGGAAATAGAGAAACGTGAACTTGAGATTCAATGAGATTAAAATTTGAAGAAAAACTCGAAGAAAAATGTTTTTAATCAAAAAATAAAATAAAATAGGATTGAAACATGAAAAAACAGAATGAATAATTTGAAAAACAAAGGAGAATAAAAAACAAGTGAGAGTAAAAAAAAAAGAATGAAAATAAACTTGGCGTATGAAACAAGAAAAAAAAAAGATTGAAAAAAATACTTGAAGTAAAACTAGAAGATTGGGAATAGAGCAGAATAAATCCAACTTTAAAACTAAAAACTTCTAGAATAAATTGAAAAGTAAAGAGAAGTGAATAAGAATTGAAGAAAAACTAGTATAATTTGGTAATAAAGAAGAATAGATACAAGATTGAACAGACGAAGAACTTGTAGCAATGGGAAATAAAGAAAAGTTAATGTAAGTCTAAAAAGAATACAGTATCATCCGAAATTAAAGATTAAAAGAAAAACTTGAACTATGAGTAAAAGAAAACATCAAAGATTGGAAGGAAATTAAAATATAGAGAAATTTGGAAATAGGAAATAACTCCAACATTAAATATGAAATGTGTAAAAACTTGAAAAATAAAGAAATGTGAATCAAAAACGACAAAAAAAATGAAGGAAAAGATTTAAGTATTCTAAAATGAAGAAAAATCCAATATTAAAAAAGAACGCAAAACTTACCAGGTCGGAAAATAAGAATAATTTGAAGACCGGAGAAAAAAATGTGAAACAGCAAGTATAATTTGAAAATTAAGAAGAATAAAAGTGAAATTAAAAGGATTCAGCATTTCCTTTTAAAAAATGTCAATTGAAGGATAAGGAAAAAGTATAAAATCAAATAGTTACTTATTTATTCATTGAATATAAACATTTATGTAACAAAAGAAAAATAAATCAAAGAAAAATACATGCAATGAAAAACTAATTTCTTCAATAAAACAGCTTAAAGACTTAAAAAATCATCAATTTGCAAATAAGGAAAAATAAAATGACGATTTGAGTATAATTAAGAGACAAGAATTGAAAATAAAATTAAAAATAATGATGAAAAAAACAAATGAGAAGAAATCTGATATTTAGAGAGCTTTCAAACTGTAAATAATTCGAAGACTGAAGAAAAACAACTTGAAAGCATAAAAGAGACAATATAAACTAAAAAACTGCAACAAAACCGAGATAATGCTGTATCAATATCATAATACAAAGCCATCACGGACAACGATAAATTCAATAACCAAGATCAATTATCTTCAAACCCAAGATAATGCTTATCAAGCCTATCCATTTACATATTTAATGCTTCTATCCCTCTGTTTGCTCAGCATGCACTCAAGCTGATGTCGCAAATTATGGATGGTATATAATCAAACGTGAGACTTTTGTAAATCGTGATACAGTGGACAAATTTGTGTACATTAAGTGTACGTGTCCGGAATTGCTTTATTAAGTTGGATGGGGTACTTTGGCAAAATTAGATTTTTCTGCTCAAATCTATCGCAGTGGATCGATTGGAGCATGCAAATAAATTGAGTCAACAGCAATGCAGTCGTTGATATAAATCATTGCTATTGTTGGGACAATTTTTGTACGTGCTTAATGTCCAATGATACTAAATAACGTTATCGGGGATTATTCTATTTTATTGATTCAATAAAATATTGTGTCCTGTTTTATTTCTTTGCAGCAAACACTTGAAAAATGTCACGTTTCGAGGTGTATTGTGTTTGCCTGTTGGAATATATTCTGGAACATCGCCGCATTTACTATAACATCATTTTACTTTGAGATGGAAATCTCTTTTTCCGCACGTGTGCCAAATTCCAAGTTGATATGTATCACTTTACTTCGACAGACATCGACGAAAGTTTTTGACCTTTTTTGTGATCACATAAACATGTAGTTTGTAGAAATAGCTGCGGGTATTATGAGTTATATATTATAATAACCGTGACCTATTGTTTGTTTGAAACTTTTATATTTGCAATTTTGCAAAGGAAAAAGTATTTAACTCTTTTTTCGCCACACTTCAAGAACCTAGCACGTTTTTGTAAGATGTCATTTCTGGAAAATATACTTTTTCTACTATCTTACTAGAAAATGTAATGGACAATTTGCACATTTTTGGGAAATATGAAAAATATAAGGATTAGTAAGTACTGATGCCATTGATGTTTAAAAAATCAACCTAAGACCTCTAATAATGTAGTTATCACCGATTAAAGAGCGCCAATCAACATCCACTACGTCACAGATTACACTATCTATCTCCGTCTGACATATTGACTGAGATGACTCTCTCTCTCTCGGGAGGGGAATATGGCCCCACCCTTTTTGCGATCATGCAGTGAAATTCGCGTCTTCTTTTTCATTTATTTAGTATATTTTTGGGTATTTCGTAAACATTTTTTCGCTGGTGACTTTCAAATAATGTCTAGAATACGTATATAAAATTTAAAGTCATTTGAAAATGTATGCAAATTGTCCATTTTCTACCCACAACTGAGGAAAGAATTTTTTTTGACTTATGTAAATAGCCAAAGTAACGGAGCCAAAGCGAAATCACAAAAGAGCGTTTTTCACGCCTATCCATTCCCATTTCCGATATAACGCGAAGCTGTCTAATAGATTCACAAAAGAGGTTGCTACGGGCGTAAACATTAGAGTGTAAAATCCAAAGGGCTAAGTGATTTTTTTCTGGAGTTTCAGGTTCACAATGTGTAATATAAAAGAACAAGCACAATAACAACCATTTTTGGAGCTATTCAGTATCGTCTTGCATGTCGACAAATGCCTTTCAGTCAAAATCGGAAAAACTTTAGATCAACATTTTCTTTGATTTTTTTATATCATGCTCGACTTAACGAAATCTATTTTGGGAAAAAATTTAGTGAAAAAGGATTTAGAGCATGGTTTTTGAAGAATTTCATTTTTATTTTATTGCCCTGATATTCTCCTCATGATGGTTTTATATGGAACACAAAACGTTGGATTTCACTTACCTCATTGTTAACCAGTATCTCAGTCTCATCGAAAACGACGTAATACCACAAAAGCCATAAAAAATTGTTTATGGCGAACGAGGCAAACAAATTCATATGGATCAGGATTCTGGCGCATCGGAGCGATCTGAAATAAAATAAATTCCGATGAAAATCAAATTTAGGACGTTGTCGGGGTAATGTTGCAGGTGGTGCAGGAGTCAAAATTACTACTTTACAAGTTGAATGATAAATGGTGCCACTTACTTAAGATGCATTAGCTAAATTGGGTGTTTGTGATTAAGTTCTGTCGTCTTCGCATAATTTAACTTGGAAAGTTTGTAGAGGATTCAGAAACTTGTCACATCGTCATGCAGGAGTTGAAATTCAGCAAACCTTGAGGGTGTACTCGTATAAAGCTCAAAAGGTTTCCATCAATCAATTCAGATCTTCATTCTCGGTCATCGTTTATTAGTAATTTATTCTTGTTATTCAATTCTTTGCTTTCGTTGGTCTTTTTTTTTTAATAATCGACTGTTTGTTTATGGACATACAATACTTGCATTTATCCACTTATAGTTTCTCGACTATTCTTCAATTGTTTATGTTCTGTTGTTGTTTTTATCCTAAGCACAAAACTTCTACTGCAACTTGCCCATCTCTATTCTAGTGTTCATCGAATTCTCGAGTTGTCAATGTCAATTTAACTACAAATAATTTTTCTCAAATTTTAATACATTTCCAATAAATGCGCGTTTTCAAATAAAATCAAATCAAATCTTTATCAATGCTGTAGACACAGGTTTTCATAATTTGATTGGTCATGATAGGCACTTATTTGTTCAATGGAGAATAATGGATAAAACCGAAAAGACACAGTGACAAAATTATTTTTTTTCAAGAAACAGATGAAAATATTAAACATTTAAAAATATGGATGGAATTCCCCATAGTATGATTGATCAATAGATAATCACAAAAAAATAAAAGTTTCTATAGTTTATTTGTCACCTTATTTATCAAATGGAATATAATAAAACAAATCAAAAATAAAACTGCGATTTGTTAGAGACTGTTTAGTTTTGCAAAGTTGGAAAAATGTGTTTTCACAATCCGATTGGTGATATCAGGCATTCAATAAACGATGAAAATTTATACAAACCACAATCACAATAATCTTTTTTTATCCAGACAAGTAGAAAAATAATAAATTCGCAGCTTGATTCAATGGCGCAGCTAATCTAATAAATGACCAAAACAAAGTGGTGAAAGCAAAACCCCCATAGAGCGTTATAACGGCTGAATAAGAATACTGCACGCTCAACTTTATGCAAAATAGGCAATAATTTGGAATGAACGTGTGCATTTTGTGCACAGTGCCATTAAAAATACTATAATGTACCAATGGCGCGCCAAGTAGCAATGCTTTACTTTATTCAAGTATTTATTTTGCTTTGAATGTGGTCGCATTGGCTTTTCATGCGCTGAAAGCTTAAATTTTTTGCTGGAAAAGCTGAATGAGGATGAGAAGGTTGATGTGCGCAAATCATGGTACAAAATGCTTTCCAAATTGCACTATTTTCATAATTTTATTGAGCATGATATAGGCACGTTTTTATGGACTATTGACAAAAACTCGTACTTAGTCCCAGTAATAGATTGGACGGCATCAGTGGAGTTTTCAAAGAATCATCAACTGCCCTCAGACACTAAATAGAACTTTGCTGGCAAAGACAATCAAAACTGAGACATTTCAAAACCTCAAAATGTGACTACAATTTTTCCATAATTTGATTGGTCATGATGGTCAATATTTCATGAAATTTAGATTATTGACACAAACTCACAGAATGTCTTCGACAAAGTAAACATCATTCGAGGAACGTGAATAATGGAGGATGAGGCTCAAGTGGATGCTTTGATTCGCCGCCACTAAGAGGCGTTGATGTGAATGAAGTTCAGTGAATCTCGTGAAAATGGCGGCAGGCAAAATGCCACATAAAGCAGAATATACCAATTCACTTTTCTATGCAATCCACAACACATCGAACACTGACACCATCCCGAAAGGGGATACAAAGGAGAAGAAACAGGACTGGTGTTCAATGACATCTCCAACTCTGGAAACAGTAACTTAATATACTTCAAAATTTTCAAGTTAATATCCTCTGTACATGACAATGTTGGTATCATTCTTTGTGTCTAACCGATCAATGCTTGAGTGGATGGGCGATGTTGCCAAGTGTTGTGGTAAAGGCTGACATTATATTCCCTAACCCAAACCAACCCAAACCAAACGAAAAGAACTCAAACCAACCAAAACTAAACCAAACCAAACCGCGAAAAGAAACTTGAAAAAAAGATTAGAAATAACGCATTTTTTTCTTAAATTGCGTTTTAGAAGGTCTACTATCATTTTATAAAAATAATTTCCTGAAATGTGTGGGTCGCTTTAAGACACAAGAGCCCGATCTTCTCATCCAAAGTCAACAAAAACAAACAAACATCCTCAGGCAAAAACTTTGAAGTTTGTTGACACAACATTTTTTTTCTGTTTCTCTCTTGATCAGTTCAACCAAAATCAGCAATGCCACCGCAATGAAAACAGTCCGGAACAATGCAAACAAACCCCATTCAATCGATTTTTCAATAAACTTTTATTAACATCATACGTGCCAGTGTTTCGCCTATTCCACGGATATCTGCCTATCATGTCTGATCAGATTATGAAAACGAAAATTTTTGCGTACAAAGAAATATCGGTGTGTCTGTTTTGAATATATTCCCTTCACAATGTCTCCATTGTTAGGGAAATTATGTGCATTCTTCCTAATGATGAATGGCTTCTTGCTTGTTGATTTATCTGCAAAATTAAATTCCATCACATCCTATTTCGGAATTAATAATGTTGAGAGGGGAATGGGGTTTAAAGCCCTTATTATGAGAAGCTACGCAAAATTCATATCTCGGATACGAATTCAGTTTTCAATGAATTAAGTATGTTATTGTAGGCATATGATTGGCTTCGATTCAAAATTCCTGTATATGGGGGATTTTATATGGGATCATGATTTGCTGAAATCATCGTGATTATTTGCGGACACAGGATATTTTAGGTCCGGAAAAAATTCTTGATTTTCTCAAAACTTGTTTTCATGAATCACCAAATACACACACAACTCGTCTGTATTTTACCGAATATGTTATTTGGAAGTGAACCGAGAAATGTTTGTTGGAGAATATTCATTTTTTGATACATTTCTGCGAAAACAATGTTTTCACAAATTAAAATGAATTGGGTAGTGAACAATATTTTTAAAACTTTTTGTTTATTCCAATTATTAACGAAAACTCGATAGTTCCACTAATGTTTAACTGAACATTAGTTGATAGTCTCTATAACCTTATCTTCCATCCAATAACATATTGATTGACACATTGGTTGATTGTTGTCTCAGAAAAACTAATCCAAACTAACCCGAACCGACCAGATTAGAATCCTGTAGAAAATTGGTTGTGTTTTGTCTTCAGACGAGATCTCCGAGGCATTGATGGATCTCAGAATACGGATTAGTGGATTGTAGAGGCAGTAAAAGAGTTGAACAGTTTTTATCAGGACACATTTTGGTCTTTTTTGTTATTCTCCATTGAATAGATAGGTGTCTATCATGACCAATTAAATTATGGAAACTAGTATCTCTTGCTATCTTTAGACTTTCATAGTTTTTGTGTTGATTTTTTTTTGTGATTTTAATGAATAAATAGGAGCCTATCATGGCCATTATTGCATCAAGGAAAAACAAATATATGAGATTATTTTGAAGAAATATGGAAGTTTTGTCTCAATGATTGAAGATACTCCAGGTTGCGATCCATCATAATCTTCCACTATTGGAGGGAACTTCAATCTTCTAAATATTTTAATATTCAAATCCTTTTCTCTGTCCAATACCAAATCTCTTATCCGTCCAATTGCGTGACACCTGGGAAAATGTTCTGTATCGTGCCGTGAAATTCCGCAATCATTTACTTGAAATAAAAGTAGTGGGAACAGACATTTCGTGAATAAATTGAATTTTCTGTTATGGCTTAATTTGTCAAATTGGTCAAAGTTGTGGAGATATTCACAACCCATTCGGATACGACGTCCGCCTTATATTCGCAGTAGAAGCAAAAGACAAAGAAATCTTGATTTAAAAATCTTCGTTAATTTTTTTTACTAAAGAAAAGTATTGTCTATTATTATACAGACTGTATAACTCATTATGAAGTTCGTAGTCCTCTATTAAGCATACAGCCTTGCTCAACCCTCCACTTTGGGTACGTAAAGTCGATTGTTTGTAACTTTCAGGACAGTCTGTGCAGTTGAATAACTTTACATATCGTCTTTCAAATTTATGCAAAGCAAGGGTTAAGCTCTTATTTTGAGCCTCTATGTTGCGACAGAGTACTTGATTTGCATTATTTTAGAGCCTGTGATGAACTGTGTTTGGTATGAGTCACTTTTGTACCCTATTTTCAATTGATTTTTTGGGGTTCGCATTCAATTTAATTGCTTGAAAATCTTTCTCAATTAGAGTCTTTTTGATTGCTTTGGAAGCAGTCAAAGACATAAAATGCTATTTATGATATAAGGATAATTAAATAATTAAAGATAACAAAAACGCATATCGTTGAAAAAATCCTTACAAAGTGAAATTTAACTAATTAGAATGGGAGTATTGAGTAAGAGAAAATCAATAATGGGGAAGAGTTGTAAAAAGAGATCGTTAGAAAGATAAGACCAACAAGAAAAAAATTCCATAATTGGGCAACCATCCAACTTGAGAATAATGATTACCTAACTAGACACAATAGCTCCAGGCAAAACTTTCTCAAAAGGATTTTCGATCAAGACGAATTAAATTTCTCAACTTCAATATATCGTAGCTATGAGCTTAAAATTAATGACGATAACGATTCTCTGGAAAAAATTACTTACTTTTGTATATTGACAGTAAATAATTATCGTTGCCATAATTTGTTAGGTTAAGATCGTCATTTTTCATTTCACTATAAAGAAAAAAGATGCAATGTATTGAGTTAAAAAGAAATAACAATATTTGAGCTATAAAAAATGATTAGATCAAAGTTAACGAAATTACTGACTAATGATACGAGAGATCTTTCAAAGGCGAAACACCATAGAGCAATAATTATTGTTCCATAATTGCATAGAATATGATGCTCATCACTTCATCTAAACTAAAATCATCAAGACTACTTATCAAAAATTCCATTAACATGAACGTTAAGGTTTACTATTATCGCGTTTATTATGCATTAAAAAGAATAAGTTATTAAGCAGTTGGTTTCAACTAAGCAATTAAAAACCGCCATATATCTTCATTTAGCCTCGAACCCAATATCAACAAGTTTTTGCAGCCATCAATCTTGGTGCTCTTGCATTTCCACCGCATAAATTTTGAGGTGACCCATAGGAAAATGAATGCCAAAATGTCGTCGAGGAAATCTCATTTGTTCTAGATCCAGTTTAACGGTCACGATCCTCAGATAAATCATATTAATCTATGTACTTTGGATGTGAGCATTTATTCCAGGTGGTAAAATATAATTTTCTGTATTTACAATAACCAGGTTTTTTCCTGATATCAATTATACAAGCCAGGATAATTCCTTCTAGAGGAAATCGTCTTAATCCCATTTTCAGGGCACGTAGTCGAGTTTTTTTGCCGATAAAGTGACTGAGAACGGTTGTGCATGACCTGAAAATTGATATTGTGTACAGTAACAGAATCGATCCGACTACCACACGTATTTTGACTGTAGATTGGACCCTGTTTAGCATTCCATGAACACGTTATCACTTCAAGTCTCACAAAGATAAATGGAAATTGATGAATGCTACTGAAATCCAATAACATCCCTCTTCTGGAGATTACTGGTTTTTCTTTTGATCTCTTCAAGAGTGAGAAGACTGTGGAGTAAACCATCTCTATATGCTCAGTGTTTTGTTTTGTGAAGGGAACCTACAATCTTTCCTTCTACCCCTCAAAACTTGTCACTTTCCAAATCACGTAGCACTCTTTTTTATCACATTTTATTTTAGTACAATCTTCAAACTTTTTCCTCATAGAATCAAAAATCACGATAAATGACTAAAATGACTATCACATCCCCATAGATTATGAAACTTATCGGAATCCTGAGTGATGAACTTCCGAAATCTTAATTGTTTGATTTTTTGTTGTTTTTGTTAGGTACTTTGTCTACTTTGAATGTTTGAATCGTGTTCCTTCTTTTTGTATATTGATTTTATCCATGTTCCTTTTTGAGGTTATTATTATACTTGTGCTTTTTGCGGTATATTGCCTTATATTATTCCATTAGTGAATATCGACACGGGAATAATAGTCTTTATTCGGTTATCATTCCCTTTTGCAGATAGTCAAACGATTAGTGTTTGTAAAGTTGGATGAGGATGTCAGTGACAAAAAAAGTTTTTCATAAAAATCTGAAATTAGTAAATTAGTCGTAAATAATAGCAATAATAGCTATTATTCCCTCCATCACTGCTAACGCGACCCAGTTCCTCACTTCGGGAATAATAGCTATCATTATTGACTTCTGGTATAATCTAACATTTCAACTTTCTCTTGACATATTTACGCAAGAGTCTGATCGATGGGTTCTGGAGGGCCCAAACCAACAGAAACTTACCGAACCCAACTCAAAGTTATATCATTTTAATACAAACTTGATCCAACCCAACCTATACTTACTTGAACTCATCACAAACTAACCAAACTTGACCCAAATGGAAACAAATTCATTCATGACAACTTATCTCAAACTAACTCGAACTTATCCCAAATCAACTCTACCTAACCCAAACTCACTAGAGTTCGAAAGAGTTTCGAGTTGAGTTGTGATAGTTCGGATGGCCCATTCTAATGAAAACTTATCTCAAACTAACCCAATTTATTCGAAACCAACCCAACATGACCCAACTCAACGCTTACTTATCCCAACTTGACCCAAACAAACCTAAGTCTGCTTGAGTTTTGGGTTGAACTTTTTATTGTGAGGTTATGTTGGATAACTCAAACCAACCCAAACCTACCCAACCCAACCCAAACTTACCCAACCCAACATGACCCAACTAATACCAAGTAAATCTATGTTGTGGTGTTATGTTGGATTGAGTTCAGGATAAGTTTGGAATCCAAATTTACTTTGGGTTGAATTGGGTAGTTATGTTGGGTGAAAATTGGCTCACGTTGGGCGAGTTTGTGATAAGAGAAAACGAAGAAAAAACAAACCCTAACTTATCTCGACTTAACCCAAACTTACCTATGTTTGCTTGAGTTTGAGGTTGAGCTTGGTTGTTTGACTTAGTTTGGGTTGAGATTGAGTAAGTTTGGGATAACTTTGAGCGATGTTGAGTCAGTTTGAGTTGTTTTGGGTCACGTTTGATCAAGTTTGGGATAAGCAGAACCTAAGGATAGATACAAATCAGCAAAATCATTGAAGTTGTTTAGCAAACCTTAGAAAAACCATAATTTCATCAAAAAAATTAGTACAAAAATACTGACATGATCAAGAAAGTCAGTAACAAATAGCAGGAAATGAATTAAGAGCAAAATTGGCAAAAGTACTGAGACTACCAAGATTGACTGTAGAACAAAAATAAAAAATGCTATCATGATTCAGAGTTATAAAAAACAAAATGCAGGAGATGAATGAAGTTTTAAATCTGCAAAATAAGAGAACATCAAGAAGCAATAAAAAACAGTTTCAAATTACAAAAATATGAAAGATGGAGAACAGTATTCAAATGTCTGATAATATAAAGGCCAGTCGCAAGATAAAAACATTGATCATTATCAAAATATTATCATTTCTCAGAATAAACAGTTCAATGGCCATTTAGACATCATGGAACAGTGAATTATGGATCAAGCTCAGCTCATTAATCATCGTTGACTGACCCCAATGATCTCACAATGAAAAAAAAATATGACCTAATATAGCGGAGTGAATAGAAATGAAATATGAAAAAGCTTTCACCCAGAGTGCTAGATTTATCATGTAACCCTATTCCAAGTATAAATTTTTGAATTCAATCAGAAACTCGCATTTGCCACTTCTCACCGTTCTCCATTCAAACCATAGAAATATGCATTCTCACAGTATCTGCTGCACTCGAGAAACACGCTATGAATAAAATAGTTTTATGGGATAATCTCGGATTTCTATGGAATTGAGGTTTAACGACATAATACGCTTTATTGTGCTCTTTGCGATTCGCTGGAGTAACAAGAGATGAGTGGAATTTTATTTGACTTGAAATGCTTAGCAATTTTGTATCTCGATTTCTGTACCGATTAGTGTTTGTTGACTTAAATCAATGGAAAATGTTCTTAAACACTGTGTAAAAAAAAGAAACAGTGAAACCGTAGACAATGAACAAAATATGAAAAAGCTATAAACGAAAAACCCGCAATAGTTGACAAAACAACAAAAGTAATGAATAAAACAATCCAAACAATTAATTATAACAAATGTACCAAAAATTGAGAAAACAAGATGAAATTTTTCAAACTCATCCGACGAGTAATAAGGAAGTGGATTAAATTGGAAAATAAAAAATAAATTATTGTCATTCAGTACAGCAATTATTTAAAAAAGAGAAATCAGATCGAAATCAACTTTGTCAAATTTATTCGTGGTCATCCAATTTTAAGGTTTAATACATTTTCCAGGACTTTTAGCACTAATTTGTTTGAAATGTTTCCATATTTTGACAACTCATTGAATAACATTAAATCACGCACCAACAAACAGAATATTTCAACTGGTAGAAAAATACCTTTCCATTAAAAAATCAAATTTCTCCGTAAATTAAACGAGAGTATTCCGACTCAAAATAAACTCGTTTTCAATAGCCGTAGAAAAACATCCTTTTAATTAGATATTTTTGATTGAGGGATGTTGTTATGAAGGCCCTTCAAAGAACCAAATACAACGTTTTTTGCTTGTTGCTACATTTAATGAAAGTTTCATATGGAACTGCATGTACTTACTTGAAATAAAATAGAAGCCCTAGGGATATCAGAAGGGCTATGAGGGATATGGCGTATCCTACTGAGTGAATGCTGACTACAATGGTCCTGAACTGGAAAAGAAAATAATCAGTTTAGTATGCGTTTATTTTCGCTGTATAAATTTATCTACGTTAAGCTTTTTTTAAATATTTTTCCTTATTTCTCAATGTTTCTTGTTTTTTTTGTATTGTTGATGTCAACTCATCCTGTACTTTTTATTATTTTTAATTTATTTATTATTGTCGTGCTTTATTTTTCATTGTTTTAGCAATATACCTCATTTTATTTTGAAATTATTATTCATTTTGAATGCTTCTTGCTGTTTTTTTTATCACGTATCAATTCATAATTTGTGAATTAAACTTGAATTGTTTTTCTGATTTTTGTTCTAATTTTATTACTTTCCTTATATTTTTTAGTCAAAGCTTTTGTTTAATGATTTGATTATTTCGGAATAAATTTGTCTAGATCTTGTATAGTTTTTCATTATTTACTTTTTTTGTCATTTTAATCAATGTGTGTTGTTCAGAAACTTTTTATAAGACCCTTCAAACTTTAGCCTTATGAAATGAGTTAATCATGAAGCGAATAAATTTCCGCCGATTGTAAGTTGTTAAAAGTTTTATGGACTTTAATAATAGCTACAGAAATGAAATTCTAAATTTAAATTTTATATTTGATGAGTCTGACATGTCGATTTGATTAATTTAATAGAGGTTTTATGACATTTGATTAGTTCGTCTTGGCATGACTGTAGATTATTTTTAGATAAGTCTGTATAGTTCGAGTTATAGTTATTTTTATGCATATTTTGTAATTTGTTTTTTTCTATTTTTGTTCAAGCTCCTTTTTTTTTATTGAAAGCGCTCCAAATAACTTTTTTGTATTTTTTACATTTAAATCTTTCTCCGCCTCTTTGTAGTTTTTTTTTACGAGTTTTTTTATAAAAAATAATTGAAAACTACCATTCTTATTTTTCAATATTTTATTACCTTCTTTTTCATTCAAAAGCTTGAAATGGGTTAAGTATAAATACTTTTTTCCAAGAATTGTCCTAAATCGTTAATCTTCTATGTATATAAAAATCAATTGCAGTTGGGTAAATGGGGCAAATGGTCTTGGATTATTTGTGGGAGTCTAGAGAAGGTAAAATTATTGAATAACTATTAAAATGCTCTGAATTAAATAGGTAAAAACAAAAATTTTGTTTTTCCTTTGATTTGATGTGTTATTCATTCTCAGGATAAATTTATGAACGCAACTGTATTATTTGACATTTGACAACCAACTATATGTAGACTGATAAAGACAACCAACTAGATATATGTAGGCTAACAAATCTGAAGTTTTGTCAGGTTAGGTATAGGCTCTATTTGGGATTTGATAAAAAAAAATCTTGAATAAATGACAAAGAGAGGTTATGTTGATGTTTGCAAAGTTTGTTATTTCCCAAAGGTTTTATTCAAATTAGGAATGTAAATTCAGGTTCTATTTGGGATTTTATCAAAAAATGTAACAAAAATTGACCTACCTAGGCTATGTTTGCATAATATTTTTATTTTCCAAAGGATTTTCTTCAAATTAGGTATGTAGGTTATATTTGGGATTTAATCAAAGAGTTTGAAAAAAATTACAGTGAGGTTATGTTTGCATAGTTTTGTTATTTTCCAAAGGATTTTGTTCAAATAGATTATAATATGAAGGTTATAATAGGGATTTGATCAAACATTTTCAAAATAATGACATGTTGAGGTTATGTCTGTATAGTTTTGTTATTCTCCAAAGGATTTTGTTCAAATTAGATATGAAGGTTCTATTTGGGATTTGATCAAGAAATAAAAAAAGACATAGTGAGGTTATGTTTGGATAAATTTGTTATTTCACAAAAGATTTTGTTCTAATTAAATAATGATAATAACAATAATAACATGTGGGTTCTATTCGAAATTTGATAAAAAAAATGAAAAAAATTACTAAATAATAAATTAAATTTGGGGTTTGATCAGGAAATTTAACAAAAATTGACCAAGTGAAGTTATGTTTGCACAATTCTGTTATTTTCCAAAGGATTTTACGTGTAGGTTCTAATTTGGGGTTTGATCAAGAGATTTAACAGGAAATGATATAGTGAGGTTATGATTGCATAGTTTTGTGAGATTATGTTTGGATAGTTTTGTTATTTTACAAAGAATTTGGCCAAATTACACATAATAATAATTATATGTGAGATCTAATTGGAATTTGACCAAAAAAATTAAAAAAATGACTCAGGCCGATATTTCAATGTCACCTTAAGTGACATTTTGGCTAAGGTATACTCAAAGTTGATGTGAATTTTAAAACTGGCCATTCTCGAAATCGTCTATATTTTCGCTCAGCCTCCTCCTTTTAATTTTTCAAAAGGGTTTCTGATTTGGAAATTCTCTCTCACAATGTGACAACTCTGTTGAATCGAGTGAACGTGTTCAGTTATGAATTAGAAAGAAAAGGTTAAATGACATTTATTTGTCAAAATAATTTAAAAAAATTAAATAAAAATATCAATATATAGCATCATCTCCATAACTTAACTCTTTAACAATAAGACCTGGAAGTGAAGTGAATGCTCGAGTGGCTAACAAGAAAATCTAGCTACGAGGTATTTTGTTTGAGCCGGTTGGTTTTCAGATTATTTTACTAAGGCCCGGTACTTTCACATTCAAGTAGTCGATTTTATTCCCTCAGAATAACCTCCAAATTGGTTCCGCCATGGTAACGCTCCATTTGTTATCTGACAGTTAGTTATTATTTTATTTATTCGAATGTGAAAGTACCGGTCCTAAGCAGACTACTTCATTGTTTACATATTTTGCGCCCTGGCAATCAATAATTCAATATTTTCCGCGTAGTATTGATCCACCATCTCATATGAGATAATTTGGAGAATTTGAAATTTTTTAAAATTGGATATTCAATAAAACATAAAAAAGATAAAAGGGGTGGTTCCACCGTCATCTCTACAATGACAAAAAACTTTCATCCCTAATCATTGACTGGATTATTTTTTTTTCAACCAATTTAATTAACAAAATCACCAATCACCCAATTTCGCTTGATTAATGATTTTTCCAATAGTGATTGAAATATGTACTTCAATTCGAATAGTAAACCTGATCCAGCGTAACTAAAGCAGTCATAATATTTACTCGATAACAGCGCAAGTTAATCATAAAAGTCATAACACTTGCGTCGTGAAATCTATGTTTATTGATCTATGAATTATTAGTCGTAATTCAAGACGTCGTAAAAGTAAATGGAAAATAAGAGATCCCAATTTGAAGCTGTGTGGCGAACAGAATATTTTCAAGATTGTCTTTACATTTTTATCATACGATAAAAATATCTGAAATGTTTGGCCTGTCAAAACAGGAAGAAAAAAATTATTCCTGCCTCCCATCGCTAAATTTAAAGATGATGTATTGTCTGATTTGAGGAATCCAGACAGACACACACGATTAAGGAGTTTTGAATACTTTGTTTGAGTTTTGAAGTTTTTGACAACATATTACCTTTTCTGATTCTGTTGAATATCTAATAAAAAGACAGAAATCTTAAGATTTCAGTGCATTTGTAGTCATTTTTCACAATTTAAATTATTATAAAGTTCCTTGAACAATTTTACATTGGACACAAAACACGTTACTATAAGACCTGATGAAGCATTGAAATAGATGGAAAACATTGTCCGTCCAAGTTAAGATAATTTAAATTGACTAACCTTGCATACACACAACAGCTGCTGAAACTTGCTAACTGTTTAATTCGATAACGTCTTGCTCTCAGCTAATCAGCTCAAGTTAGTTTAGCAACTTGAAAGATTATTGGGTATTGTAATGTTTTAATTAAACCGGGCTCTATACTCTAAGGTGTGTCAATATTGTGTTTACGCTCTATTCAACACGCTATAAGTGTTGGAAAAAATTTTGATGATGTAGAAATCAATTATCTAAACCCGAGCCTGCGCTTGTGACGTCACCAAGGTTCTATTGGGACCGCCCCCTTTTCGGTAATGTGGCAGGGTCTACGTTATCGCACGATTAAAAAATAAATTAATTGCTGATGAAATATTTAGTACAATACTTAAAGATTCAAGTAATTTGCTATAGTAATTATTATTCATTGTTTGTCTTCAAAGACGTCAACAGCCAGCTTCCGCATTCGTTAATTTCCTGCAATAAAGCTCTTAAACTTTCATCGCAGATGAACTCCACTGTAAAATGTTTTTTGACTTTTATTTTATCAGGCTCAAAAACGTCATGGTAATGAAAATGAATCGCCGTTTTTATTAGAGGCAACTGGTGTGAAACAATTTGAATTACTTCCTTGTCTCTGCTGTTAAATTATTTTTGTTATATTTGGGTTTGAGTTTAAATTAAAAATCTTTAATCATGGAAATTATGGTCGAAGAAATCCGGTCAAAAATCGTTTATTTTTGTTGGTTGTGTAGGCGTTCTACGGAGAGATTTGATACTCTGTATGGAGGCCAAAATCGTTGCACATTTTTCAACAATCAAAAATGTTCTGAAAACTAGTGGGAGTGTACGCGATGGTCTCATCCAATAGTAGGTTTTTGACAAAATGTAGATTTTTTACACGCGAAGAACTTCAAATTTGGATATGGCAGACAGAGATGTATACGCTCTCCATTTTGATTGTGACATATTACACATTTCACAAATACAGGATGATTAGAGGTGAAAAATTTCAAGAAATCGAAGTTTTTCTACAGGTCAAGAAATCAACTTCAAATTTGGCGATGTGATGAAGGAATGTGAACACTAGGTACCCATTTAGCGATTACCCTGTTTTGAGAGACCAAATGTTTCACATAGAGGATGATTTATAAACATAAGATCGTCAAAAAATCATAGTTTTCTTCTACGAAAATTGATAACAATCTTTTTCTATGTTTTTTCTTTTTTTAACGGTTTTTTTTTCTGCAAAACTTTTTTCTCACTGTTGATCCTTTTCTCTACTTTTAATACATTGTTTGCTTTTTTTTAGAGAACATTTTTCCACATTCCAAGTTACCGCAAAAGGAGATCTAACTATATCATGACATATTTTTTCTCCATCAAACGCAGCTAATTCTTTGGGGATAAGAAATCCGAGGTGAGAATACAATCTTGAACAATTTTTTCCGATATCTCTAGAGCAAAATATCGATAATTGTCTCTCTTTGTGAAGAGGTAGTAGGCGAGCTTTTTTTTGAAAATTTGGCAGGTATCTTTATCAAATTCATTTGTTTCATAAAACAAAAAACAATTGAAAAGCCGATTATCATAGTTGTACTGTGAACAATCAAATGGAGAATAAACATCAAAAAAACTTGAAAAAAAAACTTTAGACCGGAAAATTTATTAAGTTAGAGATTTGCTCTTTTCTGCATATTTTGGGAAAATTGAGTTGAATCTGAATTTTGTTTAGCGTCGAACGAGCTTTTTTTCCTTTTATGATTCAAGTGCTTTTGAGTGTGTTTTCATTTCAAGAAAATTCTCCCTTTCTAAAAAATATTGTTTTTCACTTACAGATTTTAATAAATGTTGATTCTTTTTTAAGGTATATTTGTCCACATTCCAGGAGTTTTTTAAACCTTTTTCAATATGTTTTTTTATTTTTAATTTAATGGCAGAGGTACTTTTCAACATCATTTGCTCACAAAATAGCGAAATAATGTTTGATACATAACAGGGGTGTTTGTTAATGATTAAAAAGAGAATAAATATTTTAAAAAAAATAGTAACAGATTTGTCAATGAAAAACATCAAAGATTCTTGAACCAAAACATATGTTAATATTAAAATTTGTTTTTTTGTGCATTTTTTTGAGAACTTCAATAACATTCTTTTGTTGATTTTTTTCCTCTTTTTAGGAGATTGTTCCTTCCTAAAGAGTTTCTTTTCTGTATTTTCACAGCTTTTGATGTGTTTGGTTTGTTTTTTTTTAATTTCCGGAATTTCTGTTTTCTCTAGGTTTTTGCTGATTTTTATCCAGTTGCTGCTTTTGAGCCGTCTATGGCTTTTCGTGGTTTGGACAAAAAGTTTTTTCAAAAAATATTGAAAAAAATTGAATCAATAATTGATAGAAAAATAAAGTGAAAAAGACCCCATAAAACTAACAAAATTAAGAAATAAGTAAAAAAAAATGTATTAGTGGACTAATTCGTACAAATAGTCTCTGAAGGTTAAAGAGCTCAAATTGTAACGTTAACAAACATTGAAATAAAAAATTAACATCGAGACAAATCAGTTTAAACAAAAACGCCAATTCTTATTGAAATACCCTTAATCAAAAGAAGAAGAAAAAGATTTTTCATTTTTAACATCTAAAAACTTTGTAAATCCAGATGTTTTTTAAATTCTTCAGCTTAATGATCTATCATTACGAAGTTTAACACTTACCGATAAGTCAGCTGTATTGACACAGGTCGTATAATTAACCCAGGTTTTGTTGAACTCCTGATGGAAGTACCAATTACCATTTTCTTCGCATTTATAAAAAACTGTATCTGAAAATAGACATGTTTTAGTAAAGCTAACAGAGCAGACAGCTTGCTAATTGAATACCATCACGTATGGCATTTTTATGGCATAATAAATATCAGACGATTAGATAGGGACGGGACGGGACACATTCTTTATGGCAATATTTATCTCCACCTTTGTTTATTTTTGTTTGATAATATGCATTTTACGGGCACTTAAATATGAAAGCTACAACAACAGCGCCTTCTTTTGTTTCGGCAAAAAGTGAGATAATTTTTTGCACTTGGTTATTTATATGCTACAGACACCTCGCATAACCTAAACAAATTATAAACATCAAAAGGCTTTTACAACCCGTTTCTAAAGCAATTAGTTCTATGACTCGTTACTCCATACAAATCTCTTCCATTTGTTTGCGAATTTTAATGGGCATTGTGCTCCGTTCACATTTCGCACAAATTAGAAATGACTGCATTTTGATTTACATTCACACGTTCAGAGAGTAGTCGGGCATGGGGTCACATGAAACTTCTTTTTTTGTACGTCAAGCTGAAGTTGACTTTGATGGATGAGTTTCGGTGTTTTTTGAGTTTTTTTTTCTAGTTATCTCCGTTCTATGTGTCTTCATGGTCGAATGACACCTATGGATTTCCAATGACAGATTGAGAACAGACTTGTGTATCTACGGGAAGAAGGGTGAACTGCGCCTACTTTAGCAATTTTTTTTTCGCTCAATCGTTTTAGCGAATTAACCAAAATTAAAAAGTCTGGTAATAGGTAGTCTAAATTATTAAATAGCACGTGATAGTGGATTTTTTTTTTACCAAGAGATAATAAATTCGAAATTAACTGACTAGTAAAGTGTAAAGTGCTGACAAAAACATCTGAGCTGAATTTCCCTGAACTGATATATTCTACAAAAATTGCGACACTTTTTTTTAGGTTAGCTGTTATTACATTACATTATTCTCACTGACCACTGGTTAAATGCATTGAGCGCCATTTCCCGCTTAACGCCATTCTCACATTCCTAAAGATATAAACTTATGAAAATTTGAAGATGAGTTAATAAATCTTCCTCTACAGGATCTCCAATAAGTCATTGATCAAACGGCTTTGGGCGATTTGCAATAAGAAAAACCACATATTATATGATCGTTTTCGAGATACAAGAGGAGGACCAATTCAATGGCCAATTTATTCGTCCGAAGTGAACCCACTTGATTTTGTATGGAGTTATTTTGAAGAAGGGCATCAAACACCCGATGAGCTGACAGAGCCGTCTGATGCATGACTTATTGGACACCCTGTATACCATAAGCATGATATCTGATTTAACTGTAAAAGTCCACCAATAAAAAGGAACAGTTTGAGTTCAATAAAAATCTTTTAAAATGATCAGCGTGTATAACAGAAACTTAAAATCTGACCTCACTGTAAAAACTAACCAATAAAGTGAAAGAGTTTGATCATCAATATTCAAAATTTCAGTCCAATATTTCAAAAACTGAGAAAATGATATGAATTTTTGAAATTTTGGATGAAAATTTGGATTGCTCAAACATAAACTTGAAATCTGAGATGCCTGTAAAAATGAAACATATTCAGGGTATCCGGAAATGATAAGCAAAACAATCAGGGCAGAATTCTAGTTCAAAAATGAATGCTACCTTTTCATGTAACATTTTATTGAACATTGATTTTATTTACGGGGTTACAGGATGTTAAATTCTAATATATGCATTTTTTTTTTGCAATACCTTTTGCCACGCTCATAATATCATTCTGACGAATTCTACTATCTGTGGCTTTATCGGGAAGAGGAATACAATTTGCCCACCGTTTTTACGCATTTTGTAGAGGGCGCCACATACGAATTTATACTTTGATTTGGATGCTCCCAGCTTTTTTGTGTATATACGTACATGCGCTATAAATAACCGTAGAAACAAGTTTGGGGAGATGTGGTTAGTTTCGACAGTTAGTAATCTTGTACAATTTTTTTCATCGTTGACCATCATCAACGCGACAACAATTTTTTTTTAAATTACTAATTGTCAAAACTAATATTCCCTTAACTTGTTTCCACGACATTTATAGCGCATGTTTCCAAAGTATGCTATGTTTACGACTAAAAATAAATTAAAATGATTCCATATTCATCACATGAAAGCAAAGCTATTTTATCGTTTTTCTCGAAGACTGCTAGATTTTTTCATGTCAAAAAGGTTAGGATAATGAAAATATTCACTTAAAAGTCGCATACAGTGTAGCACAAAAAAGTTGGGACCATTCAAATCAAACTATAGACTCGTATGTGGCGCCCTCTATTAAAAGCGAAAAAACGGTGGACAAGCTTGTGTTCCTCGTCCCGATAAAGCCTCAAATACGAAATTTTGTCAAAATATCATGAGCCTGGCAAAAAGTATTGCAAAAAAGCTGCAAATAAATTGTAACTTTAACATAGTAGGTATTTATTTTTGGTGTGGAGTTCTCACCTTAATTGTTTCCGGACACTCTGTACAAGGACATGCACGAATGAATGATTTAACACTATTTACATACACAAATGCGCATTCCATTTCCATCGCTTCCAGTAGTTCCAGTGTAACATATGGTTTTGTTATGGAAATTAAGTCAATAAATTTAGCGAATAACGCCTTTGTAGCCAAGTAGTTACGCAATTGAGATTCTCTGCCTTTGCAGCACTAGATTAAATTATGAAAAATATCAAACTTTGGATCAGTTTAAACTTCGATGCTTTGTTTGGTCTATTGTACCGCGCCGGCCGGCGAGAGGTTTCAATCGACTGAAAATACTAGATACACATCAACGTCTGGTGAGGTTCGATCATCGCATACTCTATTTAAAACTAATTGAAAAGTAAATAGGAAATCAAACGTGGAAACCTCCAGAACACAAATAGTGTGCAAGGTAATTTCATATCAATCTACAAACTCAATTTCCCTCAAATTTTACCGCTTAATCATCGTCCACTTTCACTTTATGGTGGCACTTGAATCCACGTGTAAAAACTTTAATAAAGCCCCCGGACATTCATCAAGCTCACGCTCAATATGAGCCGTGTTCTAAATAGAGGCATAATTCAGGTGAGCTTATTAAAAATACTGACCATTATAGAGCAAGATAAAGTTGATTATATTGAACTTACTTTTCTCCTGAAATCCTGGCAAGAAATAAGGACACGATTGGTTTGCGGTTTGGCCGGCTGGAGTTTCGGGCCAGCAGGACCATCCGTCAAACCAAGTGGGGCAGGAAAGTTCTGGAAGTGGAATTAGTGAGAATTATATTGTCGCATAAAACTGACATAACTTCCAATTAATGTTTTCTTGTTTTCTTTTGTATTGGCTTGGTATTAGCAAAAGTATTAGATTTATATGTATAAGAAAATAATATGTTCTAAAATATACAGTATAGTAGAACTAATAGGCAATAAAATAAGCAAAACATTCACAATGAAAAAAAACGCCCTAAAAATAAGAAAGACCTACGATTTTGTTGCCACAAAAGAGATAACTACTGCTCTTTATCGCTTATTATTACCTTACCCGGGATGGCGGTACGATTTTGACAAGCTTCAAGAAACAGTATATAGTTGCCTGTTTCCACTTAACTTTCTTTATAGCATGTGATACAAAAACGCACGTTTCGCATTTTTATGAAATTTTCTGCATTGTGAATGGTGAATGCCTCTACGTTATGAAGTTATCGTAGTGGAGTAGTAGTGGCAACGGAGTGTACAACTTTGTTTTTTCTATGATTTTGATTATTGTCTTTCTCATCAAGTTTTGAAAACGTCCAAACTTAATGTTTATTTCTCGGTTTATTTAGTCTTTAATTTTTCTCATTACCTTGATAAGAATTTAGAAAAATGATAAAAAATGTTATTTAATGCTAGTTACTTGTATCAATTCATTTTTTCTTCCATTCACCGTTCTTTAATTTTATTTGAATTCGGTCTCTTGTCACAGAATAAAATTAATTTAACAATAATTTCTAGAATTCTTTTTTTTTTCGTTCTTGATTATTTAATGGACTATGATTTTTTCAATTTTACTATTAAAACATTCTAATTTCTGAGTTACCATATCATATTTCAGTTTTTTTCTATTTCATCATTAAGATTTGTTGCAATTTACCTATAACATCTTGTAATTTCTAAGACCACACATCTTTTGTCTTCCCTCTAATTTGTGTCTTTGTTTAATGATTACACTTTTCAATTTGTTAAGCTCTTCATTGTATTTTTTCATCCACGTTTATATCTTTTGTTTTTTATAGCAATTTGTGGTTTTACTAGTTTTACTGATTGATTGATTTTATTGAAAATGTTTTGGGATTTTGAAACCAGTTTAACATGTTTTTTCTCTTTTCTACAAATTAATAATGTTCAATTAATTTCCTTATTTTTTTTTATTTATAATAGGCTTGCTTTTTTTTATCGTACACCTGATGACGGTCAAGGAGAAACGTCGTATGATTAAAATAATAATAATAAGGATAATAATGCTTGAGACCAGAACAATAATTATTATGAGCTTATTATGTGAAGATCATTTGAATTGGCATACTTTTTCACTTAACTGACCAATTTATTAATCTTGTATCATTTTCCAGAGAATTTCATCTTTCTTGAGAGATATTCAGTGATTTTTCATTCTTGCAAAAAAACTCTTTAATTTCAAGTACACCTTCTTTGTAGCAATATATCTCTACTTTTATTTCTATACCAACACATGCAAATAGAAAATAGAAGTTTTCTTTGGAGAAAGTTACTCAAAAATCATCCCGATGTCACAGAAATTGACAGAGTTGTAAGGAAAAAAAAACTGAACCAAACTTCTTTGTCCAGATTCTTATATTGGGCATAACCTCCCACTTTATCAGTAAAACTTTTGCTCTCATTCAGCGTATATTGTGAATTTTGTATTATACATATTTTATTAATATTGTTAATCTTGTATTAGTAGCTATTTTGATAAATAAAGACCATTATCATAATTTGGATGATTCTTGCTTCACTTTTTAAACAATGTCTTCTCCATTCTAAAGAATTACATCGATTTTCCATCACAAAAAGAAACTTGAAAAAATTGGAAAATTTGGATTTTTTTGTATTTTGATGCAACACACATAAATTTGGCAGAAATTATTTCTTCGTATGAATTTTTCCTGATCGTTTCCATACAACTACTCACAAGGCAGTAGAAGATTAGTAGTTGATATCATTATTATTATTATTGTTATTAACTTTTTTCAATATTTTTTCTTCTTTAAAGCGTGTCATTTTGCTGTAGGTGTGTTACATCATATTCATTGAAATTTTGTGCACCCTTATCGACTTTTTCTGCATCAACTTTACGGTGTGTCCAAGATAAGTATGTCTAACAATGGGATCTTGGAAACCATAAAATATACGAAGATGGTTAAATTAGACAATATGCCGTTTAGAATATTCCAAGTAGTTCCCCAGATATGCTTTAAAAACCAAAATTTGCCGATTTCGTTTTTATTTTTATCTGACGTTATTTAAAGAGATATGGAAAAATAAAAGACAATTTTCATGGCCACTTTTTGAGCTCTACAAAACAGCGTAAAGAGATTTTCCATACGACGTTTCGTTTCTGAAAAACCATCATCAATTTCACTTTTTTATATGGCGCTTATGTTCCCTGTATCAAAAGCATATTTTATCACGAATACAACGATGTATGACAAAATATGATTCTGCAATATTCAAATTGATAAAAATGAGTTTTTCTTAGATTTCGAATGTTTTGGTGTAGAAGGTATATAGGCGGTGAAATGGTGGCGCTGAGAAGATGCCAGAATAATGTATTGCCATATTATCGACACATAGTGTTTTTGAACTTTGTTCTTGCGTCTTGTTGCTACAGTTTTTTTTCTGTTACAAAATGGAACGTGCTTTTTTAATTTGTTTGAACATTCTCCATAATCTAAATTAAAGTGTTTTGGGTTCCTAAAGTAAGTAGTTTGTTTAATCAATCAACATATTATTATGACGTTACCTACCTACGTATGAATAAAGTTTTTGAATCGTAGAGACAGAGCAACAGCATTTTTTGGCCGGTATCCGTAACGGTATCGTATTGCGCATGTGCAGAAGAGATACCGGAGCTACGATAGCGAACGTTCAACGTAAAGTTACGGATCTTGATCGGTATCGGCATCGGTTCGGTATCGTCTCTTCCAAATGTCAGTTTGTTGTTGTTCACAAGTTCACTTAACCTAACTATTTGATTTCAAGAAAGATGCTGTGAATGTTGTGATGTCTTCATTGTTGTTTTCGCCAATTATCAAAAAAATTGTTTTTTTTATTCTGCAGAAGATGATGTTTATGTTTTGCACGAAGTGGTGGGTCAAAACCCTTTTTTGGATCCAAGTAAGGGGGATTCTGTTCGGGAGAACATCACGTACTGTTCTGACCGGAAAGAGCTTCGGACTTAGAAGTTTAAAGGAGCATATTATTCAGCTCCTTGTGGATAAATATAAAGTAAAAAAGTAACGAATACAAATACCTCATCATAGTTCGCGGTGATCGGGTTCGACTCCCGAGGTGGGCAGAGATTATTTCGGTTCGACATTTAGTGGTACTCTCACTGGCTAACATTACTGAGTAGACTGCAGTATCAATAATTACTGACAGTCAAAAAGTTTAAATAATTAGCCTAAATTAATTGGTCCCGTCAGTTCAAATATATAACTAGGTGATGTTCTCCATCATTAACTTAGTTAGAACTACCAATATCAATAAGTACCTTCTCATCTTCGTAAGTACAATTCCAATTATGACAAGAAAATCAAACTGCTATCGACTAATTGACCTTTGGCACCTTTTTGATATTCAAAAAAATATATACAGTGAGGACGTAAATAGTCCCCCCCCCTCTAACTTTTGAACGCATTAATATTTTTGGCTCAAATTTGGAGGTGTTGTTCAGGGTAGGCTTTACTAAGTTTTGACCTCCAAAAAAAAAATTTCAACTGTCAAACTGACAGCTGGGCACCATTTTGAAACAAATTATTAAATGGAAAAGGGGGTCATGTGATACCTTATTTGAAAGGTCCTTCCATTCTCTTTTCACCCCCAAAGTTTGAAGTCCTTAGCATTTTTCTTAAGGAAATGGCGCCATATCAAAAATGAATTATTTGGGTCAAAATACTATCTCTAATTCTTAAAAGAACTTTATTAACAATAAAAAAACTAACCTATAACATAAGTGATTGTTTCTACAACAGTATTTAATAAAAAATTTCAAAAAAACCTAATACTAAAGATAATATTAAGAACGAAATCATGCAAAATTATCTCAATAAATTTTTAAAATGCTGTCCCTGAACCTCTTGACAATAATAATTTGAGCCAAAAATATTAATGCGTTCAAAAGTTAGAGGGGGGGGACTAGCTACGTCCTCACTGTATGTTAAAAAAAAGTATACTACACGATACACAGCGCAATAATTTTGCCGCCTACTTCACCAAAACATCCGGAATTTGATACAAACCCATTTCTTCCTTAAATCGTTGTATTCGTGATAAAATACGGTATTTAATACAGGGTATACTTTTTTCACGCGACGTTTAAAAAACCTAAGTTGATGATGATTTGTCCAAAACGAAACGTCGCTCTGAAAATCTCTCAACGCTGTTTTGTAGAGCTCCAAAAGTGGCCATGAGAAAGTGTCTTTTGTTTTTCCAAATATCTTTAAATAACGGCAGAAAAAAATGAAAACGAAATCGGCAAACCTCGGATTTTTCTCCGGAACTAACTACTTAGCTTTTCTCTAATTAATCCGTATCTCCCATGGTTCCCAAGATCCCCATGATAGACATTCTTATCTTGAACATACTGTATAGGTACCTAATAATTTTTCCTATCAATCAAAAAATAATAATGAATTATTAATTTGGCATCAGTAGGTACAATAAATAGAACATAAATGAACAAAGATAGTATTATTAAAAAATCCTTGGTTAAAGCTGCAAAAAAGATGATGAACAAGAAAATAAAGCCACAGAACAGAAAATATTCTTAATAGTAATAAACATTGTAGGTTCATGTTTGGAAAGCTATTGATAATATTGTAAAAATACAATCATTTGTTTAATTAACGAAAAATAAATAATACAGGGTGTTCCCTCCCAACTGATCAAGACTTCTTGAATATTTAGGAAACATAGAGAAGTGCCAAAATTTTTTCTGCACAGATTTTTTTTTGGATCACTCATTCAATTTCCAATGAAACAGGTTTCCTAGTTTTTTCTCTGCGACGAGAGAAACCGACTGTCTCCAAAACTCAATGATTTTTATTTTTTTACACAAAATCTGTGAATTGGAGAGAAATATCTAAAGTTTTCTGTTCCAAACTGAATGAATAATTCGAATACATTTTTTTCCGAAAATACGTCCCCACACGTGTTCTCCAAGTCCGATCCTGGAGAAGTTAGATCTGCCCTAACAGGTCAACAAGTTTCAACAATACCTATGATATGATTTATATGCACTCCAAAAATGTTATCAAAACTATTAAAAGCAATTTCAAGACAGAAAAACTCGTTTTTTTTTAAAATTTAAACACACTGTATTTTGGAAACGGAGAACTTCATCAAATCTTAAAAAAAATGAATTTGAAAAGCTAGTAGAGGTCTATCAAAAAAAAAAAAAAAACAAAAAAACACAGTGAAAAGAGTGAATGAACGGTAAAAACAGAAACAACATAAAAGAAAGAAAGTATTTGAAATCCCTTGTACAGGTGAAAAAATATCCAAAATAATATATAAAAAAATCACAACCACGCGAATAACAAACCTTGTTTCATATTGACCTATTCCAGTTCAAATAATGAAACCAATCAACAAGTATGTTGCGTTTTTTACAATCTATTCAAATACCAAATAATCCTATTTAAACACATCGATTATATGGCTTTTTTTCGAGCTCGAATTGAATTTAAAAGCGGTCATGTTTTTATTCTACATGTATTTTATCATTTTCCCCTTGTTTTATCAACAGGTTCAGTTCCCATTCCATACTAGCCTTATTACAAAACCAAATCAGTCCGTTTACTTTGGAATGTTTTTTCCGTCATGTTTTTATGGCATGTGGCACATTAATCCGTCGCATGGATATTGATTCGGGATTTTTGAACTGAACAATCTGTACATTTTTCAAAATAGGAAAAATATTGATTGATTTTGAAGTTGTAGGATTCTAACCATGGCTAACAGCTTTGTGTGAAAACTGTAGCTTTTTTATTCAACTTGCGGCTACCTTCCATCGTTTAAACTTTATTGTAAGGCAAAATCTGGAGTTCAAGTCTTGTTAAGATTAACTTTTTTTCCTCATTATATGCTCGGAATTTCAATTTACACCGAACTCAAGTCTCACGACTGGTTGATTATTTGTTTTCCTGTTAAGCTGGAGAGCTAGAGCAAGTTCTAGCTTCAATTACCGGCAAACAATCGTTGGTTTTGCGTCTAATTGGGTCATGTTTTAAGCGTTCAAGTGAGTTTTGAGGGTCCAAAGAACGAAGTATGGGTGTCCGGTGAGGCAAGGGACAAAATTTCATTACGTGTTCTTTGGGTCAATTCGAGTCGAAAATGTCCTATGAACGTGGGTTCACAAGTGCTTCCATGACAATTTGATTTAATTTTTTACACTTTTTTTGTTTTGGACACTGAACAATTATTGTAGACAGTCCTTTTCACAGTTGTATATTTTTTTCGGCATTGTTGTAGTTTTCGACACAATAACATTATTAAATTTAGAAAAACATATCTTGGTAAGAAAGCATTAGCGAACACATTTTCATAGGACATTTTCGACTCCAATTTACCCAAAACCGTAGTGAAACTTTGTCGCGGGACACCCTGTATATTTTCCACATCACTCGATACGTTTCTTAAAAACCCATGGAACTCAAGAAAATTAGAATAATCTCCAGCTTACGCCATCAAAGCAAAAGATGCAGCCGTCAGAAAAATTTGTTTCTCTTTCTAAAGAATACACATTATACAAGAATAGATTTGCATGTAACAAATGTTATACATATAAAAAAATTCTCAAAGCGGTTTGAAAAAGTTCTTCAACTCCGTAACTTTCCGCACATTGTTTGATTCAATTAAAGGAAAACTCCATCCACTACTTTTTGAAACTGGGGTCTGTCAGTTTACTTAGCGATTTGAAAAAGTTTGCAATGGAATTAACTTTTCGATTGTTAGAGCAAAAAATGTGATTTGGATGAAGACGTTCTTGTCAGTAATTCGATTTTGATGGGTAAATATTGACGAATAAATAAATTGAAATTTCTTTTCGAGTTGATTCAGCATTCAGTTGCCATGGTATCTGGGAGTTGAAGTTCAGTAATGGATAATTTTACGAAACAACTTAATAAATTGGAAACCAGCGTGATGTCCTTTTTAATAGTCTATTAAGCATTAAATGGCATGTCAAAAAAATACAAAATTTCGAAAAAATCCAGTGAATATACAAAAATTGGCTTCAAGAAAATCATTTAAACCTAGGTCAAAGACAAACATAGTCAGCTGAGTACAGTACGTACTCATTTTACCAATCCATTATTTTTTTTCGTAATAATAATTACCTAATCAAAAAATATATAAATATTATGCTTTGAAAAATTTTGGAGAAAAATCATGTTGAAATTGAGATGTTTAGAACATGACACAAAAAAAAAGATATCTAGAAAAGGAAAATAGATAGCTTAGTGCTTCAAATTTCAGAATCGGTTCGAATCCCCAAAGATTGGAAGTTTCTTGGAAAATTGTTATATACTTAACAAAAAAAACAAAAGAGATAGCTGAGTTCTCTTTTCAAAATTTCGTCAAGATAATCAAAAACTAACAATTCTTTGATCTTGCTATTGTTTACTTCTTTGATTACTATTCTATTCTTCCAAACTTGAGAATGATAGAAATGTGAGTCGAGAGCGAGAAAATTATATCCTCACTATATCATTTTTCTTCTAAATTTTTCAATCAAATCTCAAATAGAAACTACATAGGTACCCAATTTTAACAAAATCTTTTGGAAAATAACAAAACTAGGCAAACATAACCCCACTATGTATTTTTTTGTAATTGTTTGATAAAATCCCAAATGGAACATATAGTATGTATATACCTAATCTGAACAAAATCCTATGGAAAATAAAAAAATATTCCAACATAACCTCACTTGGTCAATTTTTGTTAAATTTCCTGATCAACCCTCAAACATAACCTCACTGTATCATTTGTTTGAAAATGTTTTTGATTAGATTCCAAATGGAACCTACATACCTAATTTGCACAAAATCCTTTGAAAGATAACAAAACTATGCTCTCTTTAACGAGATCTGAAAGCGTTATCGTTACACAGCGTTACAGCGTTACATAATGGCGTTAGATTTTTTCCAGTTCACTCCCCATTGTTGACAAATTATCAGAACTCCTCAAAAATACATAATTTTAAACAGAAAATGGTACTCAATCGTATGAATTGGGCGCCACCTTCTGGATTTGTGTGGTAGAGGACCTGGTTTCTAGCGGGTAGCCTTTAAACAGTGGAGACTGTACTCCAGGCGTACTGTTACGTCCTAGAAGTGAAACTGGTCTTTGGATTTGGCCCTTGAATGAAGGCCAATGGAACCCGAAGAAAAATCAATTTATTATAGTCGAAAACAAGACAAATAAAAGGAAAACAAACCTGGTGTTGTGAAATAGAACAGTCCCCAAAATAAATACAATAAAATTGTTAACGGGGCAAGAAAGGTGCGTACAGAGTTCAAAACGGAGAATCGGTGAAAAATGTCCATCAGCGAAATAACTGTGAAAAGCGGTATTGGAAGAAAGAAAAAGTGATTGTTGGAAATCCCATCAAAAAACATGTTTTCGCTATCTGAGAATCCTTTTTTTTAGTTTTTTAATGTTCACTGACAAGGCGAGCCGCGGTCGATCGTGAAGTAGGCAGTTTGGTGACGACCTTAATCCTCAGCACGCTCGTGTTAAAAACGGCCCAAATTATTCAGTCGGAATCCAAATTGTTTCTTTCAATATAATAACGATCATTTTTGAATTTATAAGTGAAATTGTATCATTGTGCGAGTCTAATCTATTGATTTATAACACTATATAAAAGCTGTCGAAGTTATAAAATACGGCACGAAAAGCGGCGTAGACGCGAACATCGGTTCGACAGGAAATGACGGATGAATCAGAAACGGATGGAGACGGCGCGGTGCTCTCAATAAAAATCGGTGTAAGTCCAAAAGACTATTTTGAATATTTTTCCGGAACTATCTCAAGTTCGATGAATGAACTTTTAACAATAAAAACGCAGTTTTGAAGAACTAGCTGGAACCCCAGCAACGTGCTCAGTTCTCCTGACTTCCACGTTGATAGAACTAACCCCGGAAATGAGGAAAAAGGGATCATACTATTTTCTAACGAGAAAAGCAACAATGGACAAAAAATGTCATACTCATAAGGGTTATACCGTTGATTGAAAAAACTGAACTTATTTCAATACACGTGGATTCTTAGATACGCCCATTTATACAGAAAAATGCCTGTCAGAACAATATCTCTTATTAAGCATCCACTTTTGACTACTCATTTTTTCCGCCATTTCACCCACTTCAAGGAAAATGGGAAAATGTCAAGATCTCAATCTACAGCTACTCATAACGACAGTGATACTGTATATCCCCATAGACAGCAGAAAAAAATATATTTCAGCCCCCCAGTACATAATAAATTTGGTAGAGGTGTGATGAGTAACGCGAGACAGAGGGTGATAAATTAATTAACAAGGCGAGGGAGTGTAACGGTTCATTTTTGAGTCTGATTAATAATAAATTTGTCGAGACAGACTGATTTTAGTTTCTTGCTTGTTACTGTTTTGTCAAAAAAATCACTTTGTAACGTCTGTTTAGTCACAGCTTTCATATTTTGTTAGCTCTATTGCACCGCGTCATACTTCGAATTGATTATAATATTCAATATTAACAGTTAGTGCTAGAACTCGTGCTGCAATAATTACTAAACTTGATTAAATTTACTATAAAGTGTCATGTTGGCATCAGCTTTAGAACTTTTAAATCCTTTTACCCTTTCAATTCAAAGCTGAGTGTTTTGTGCTGTGTGATGAAAGTAAGCTGCTTACAGATGGTTCAAGTCGATCAGCAGAGTGATTTCCTATATTTGGGTCAGTATATAGAGTGCAACTGAGATTAACTCCGGTTTTGAAATTTGATTTTTTTTACTGTATCAAAATTATTGACCTCATCCAGATTTGACTTTTGAGCTCAATGATGATATGAAGACTTGAGGAGTGTTTTCTGAACTATTGATCGAGCTCCATGATTTTTGGATAATAGTTAATTGTTGACAGGACTTCGAAGTTCAGAATCATTTTTCTTGAAAATGTCTTCATAAATCCTTTAGTATGAAAATGGAGCTAAATTTGTTTGGGAAGTGTCTTCTGACTATTCTGGTGGTCAAATTTCAAGAATTCTTGACAGACCCTCAAAAGTTAATATTAATTTTCACAAATAGATCAATCATTATCAATGTGCACAGATTGGCAAAAAAAGGTGATCTAATCCAGTCTCAAGGTCCTAAGGGTCACAGACTCATTGTAATTTTCTTCTAACAATTATATTTTTTGTTACGATGCCCGACTAGACTTTCGATTATAAAATAACCACATTGGCTTCTCGGTGTAAAGCAATCAAATTTGTAAGCATCCATACAAAATCCCACAATACCCTTGAGGAAAAACATTTTGCCTACTTAGAAGTGATACTATAGCCATATTTCCCCGGGGACTGTGCCACATTTCGATCTACGACAGCAGCATCTTACGTCAAAAATGTCATTTATATTACGTCCAGTCTGAACTCTGTATTGGCTTTATTATAAATTTATTATTTCTATCGATTCAGTCACCAATCCTATTTGCTCAGCTCGCAAAGTAGATCCGTAAATCAACTTTTCTTCCCATTTCTCAACGACGTCCAATTAAAGTTCCTTCACTGAAATATCACCAGTGGCATTTTAAGGCTTTTATCCTATATAGAGTGGCTTTAGGATTCATGTCCAACAGACCGAAAACTTCTTAAAATAATCCTACGTAGAAACGAATCGTTTCACCTCACTTGTTTCATTAAACTTCTGAAAAGTCCCGAGTTTCAATGAATTGGAGATTTATCGGATCGGCTTTGAGGTAGTTGTACAAATTGAACGGAAATCAGCTTTTGGGGGTTATTTAACTGATGCAGATTTGTATGGATCTTCATCATCCATTGGAGTTCTCGAAATTTCAATCTTCACTTGAATGAGACCAGGACTTTATAAAATGAATTCCAAACTTTGCACTCATTTTTCAGAATAGAGTCAATTTTGGGAAACTGAACCAAGAAGTCATTGTCTATCGAAGAAGATGTTAGCAGGGAACTGAGACAGTCAGCCTGGAGACGGCTTTCCAGCTACATCCCGGTCTACTTACAAGAAGGACCAGCATCCAAAGATTTTTGCACCATTACATCCAAGAAAAAATCCTAAATGATCAAAAATGCGAAGAAGCACGTCCAAGAAGCAGAAGAAGAATGAACAACAATGCATGATAAAAAGCAATGGCTCAGTTGGATCTTTATTTTGACGCTTGAGCTCTTATTCATCATCACAGTGAGGCTTGATATAGAGAAATCTGTCAATTGGTTCGTCAAAAAGGTACTTTCAACATCCTCTTCCATAAACAACAGTATGTTTGAAAACATGTCACATCCAAAGCCATTAACTTTATAGACAGAATTGATTTCAACACCGCACGAAAACCGCAACAATAAAAACCACAATGTCGCCGAACAAGATATCATTATTGGCCTCTTGATGATGAATTTTATTTGTTCAACATTGTACCCGTAGGTTATTGGCTCACAAATCTTGTCGTTTGTTTTTATTTTTAGCTTTTCAAAGCATGTCCCACATTCTGTTTTATTGACATGTTGCCGGGAAAACTGGGCTTTCGGTAAGTATGGGGTGAATGGTAATGGACATATTATTTGTTATTTGGTTTTCCTAAGGCGCAATTCACACAGAACGCGCGCATGGCTGTGGCGTGTACAATACGCACAGACGGGATACTTTTGTCAGTTCTGTGGTGTATGCGACAAGTTAATCCATATAGGTAACAGCACCCATATACTTATTATGACTGGGCCAATGCCACGTCACTTCTACGATTAACATGCGGGTGACATTATGCCCGACTCAGAGGCCTTATAATGGATTCGCAAGGTACGTATGATGTAACCATACTCATCCCATTTATCACTTCGTCTGAATCTGTGTGGTGTGAGCTCTGGTTTTGGTCAGAATCATGTTGTAAGATTAATAGACGATTCGACGCGCCATTCGAAAATACAGACCAGTTGTCTCCTTTTTGCTAACGCCTAGATATGAGAATGTTATATGGCGGAATGCCATGGTAAAAAACTTGTTATTCGACCCAGATATCTGTTTTTTTTACGAGCCTCATAATTTTATTGCCCGAAAAAGAGACAATCTATTTGGCAAGGCGTAAGCAAAATGGAGACACTTTTTGCCGGCTCGTGGCATTACCTTCACTCCTTCACATACATATACACATACATATAGACTAAATGAAATGTTTCACAGTACAAAAAAAGTTCCGATTTGTTGTATAGTCGTGTAGGACTTGAAGAAATCTATCAAACTCTTGCAATTATACAAGATGTCCCAAAAAGTCGTGGTAAACAAAATTGGTTCCTCTAAACATTCTGAACAACAATAATTATTTGACATGTCATATGACTAAACCCATTAGTTTCAGAAATAGTTTGAATTTAATGGTAGGTGAGTGAAAAGTCCCGGAACAGTCAATTATTTTGGAAATTTTGCACAATACAAAAAAAATTGGTATAAAAGAAGTGGGACTTGAACGAATTCAGCAAACAAGAACTTCGCTGCAATCATAAAAGGTGTTCGAAAAAGTCGTGGTGGACAATTTTTTTTTAATAGCTTCTCCTGAGTCCTCCAAACATTTTTAACAACAATTATTTGACGTCATATGGCTGAACCCATTAGTTTCAAAAATAGTTTGAATTTGATGGTAAGTAGAAAGTCCCGGAACAGTCAATTATTTCGGAAATTGTGCACAATACAAAAAACTTCCGAAATAAGTTTTGGGTCTTGAAGAAATCTATCAAACTAGAACTCTTGCAATAATACAGGGTTTCTCAAAAAGTCGTGGTGACGGTGAAAGAAAAAAGTTTTGACGCAATTTCCTAAACAGAAAACACATATCAGTATAAATTAAGAAAAAAGCTCTTAGAAATTGGAACTTTGGAAAAACAATTTTGTGGTTTCAGGGTAAAAGTCAAAAATCATAGTTCTGAGAAAATTGAGAATTTGAATTTGACAAAAGTTAATTTATCCAGATCATTTTTAAAAGAAAAATATATTTTGAGTAGACTTAAGGATATTTTACTGTGAACCTTTACATATAAATTATCCAAAGTGTTGCTTTAATATAAATTACCCGGACCATAAGCGTTGTCACGTGACATTCCCATTACATATGCAGCATAAGTCACGTGATCGCCAACAAAATAATAGTCCGGGTAATTTATTCGTCGTAACATGACGAAGCTTTTCCCATACAAAAAATGTCATTTCAGCACAAACAAAATTGAACCATTGAAATTTTCGGCTGAAAATAAATAAGACAAATTTGGAACTCCCTTTATAAAAAAATTTAGGACTCAAATTTATACATTTTTTATGAAAATTTTGACGAATTTTTGAAAGTTGTCGTGTATGAGAAAAGTCCATAATCCACAAGAAATTTTGACTAGCTGATATTTTCAAACCGTTTGGAATGTACATGGTGATTCATTTTCAGCGACAGGGTGCCAGTTCTCTCAAACTATTCATCGTAGAGGCTTGCGGCAAAACATTTTTTACGAAAACGGCAAGAGAAAAACCTGGAGAATATTTTCAAGTTTCTGAAATGGTCGCTAGGGGGCGTAACAACCAAAACCAAGTAGAAAAATAGGATTTTTATGGAATTTTGTTCAATGAAAATATATCGATGATCTTATTTTCGGATTTACTGACTGTTTACCTACACTTTTTGTCCAAAACGTTTTTTTCTATCTATCATAATAAAGTGGTGGGGGAAGTTCAATTGTTTCATTAAACAAACGGAGATTTCAAAACCACAAAACTACAAAACCACACATGGATTTCCGAAATAATGACGAATTTTTGAGAATTATCGTCTGAAAATTCATCCCACATTGCTTTCTTCATGTGGCTAGTTAACGCGTGCGCAGTCTGGAAAACGAGATGTTGAACCTGTTGGCATTGAAATTTAAAATTAATCAGCAGATGCTTTACAGAGACCGTATTCCACACAGGGCCATTATATTTCTATAATTAACCCATAACTCACACATTGGCAAACTATTGACATTTGGCAAATTTCCATTATACACACTACACACTTTATAGTTTTGCCTTGCAAGAAAACAAATCGCCTCCATTAGTGTACGCTATTCGATGCAAACAATCCTTAATTAATTAATTAACACCTGGATGCAACTTCTACCTAAGCACAATTGAAATTGAAATTCCGTGCATTTTCCAATCCCGGGCTTTTAGCGGGTCTTTAAATTTAAAACCCTTCATGCTTGAAAGTCGATTAGCACTTCAGCAAAATTTAAATTTTGTAATCACTTACCGGTTTTTAACGTTGTTGCTTCTGTGAAGTTATCATAACAGTCTTTGCGTTTTTTTGACAGGATTTCAGGGATGTTGTAGCCGACATTTTCTTCATCGGACATTGTTTTGGAGTTTTTTTCAATTTTTTGTCCTTGGGCTCATGCTGGGGTACGTTGTACTAGAAGAGAAAAAAACTAAAGTAATAAATTAGTTTCACTTTTATTCGTTTTTATTTTGTAAACATTCATGTAGACCTTTACAAATGTTATCCGATGTGACCTGTAACTGATCTTTAATAATCAATTTTGTGTGGTAATGGACAATTTGCATACATTTTCAAATGTCTTGAAATTTTATATCCGTATTCTAGACAATATTAGAAAGTCATCAGTGAAATTTTGTTTCCAAAATACCTAGAAATATACTGATTATATAAGTAAGAAAACGCAAATTTCACTGTATATGATCGGAAACGGGGAAGAGCAAAATGAACCTCCCGAGAGAGAGAGAGAGAGTCATCTCAGACAATTCGCCAGACGGAGATAGATAATGAATTCTGTGACGTAGTGTATAGGGATGTTGATTGGTGCTCTTCAATCGGTGATTACTACATCAGAGGTCGTAGGTTGATTTTTTAAACATCAATGGCATCAGTACTTAATTATCCTTCTTTTTTTCATATTGCCAAAAAATGTGCAAATTGTCCATTACCGTTGTTTTTTGGTGTCTGTCCTTCATTAATTTTTTGATGATTGTTTCCACATACAGTGTGACCCATTTGTTTTGGGAACACCCTGATAAAAAGTTTATTTCTTAACCGATTTGGTTCGTTTTTTTTTTGGATTGTAGAGCTCGAAAAATTGTATATTCTTGGCAAAAAGTGACCTTCGCTATTTTGACTTCAAGGCCCACTATGTTAGTTTTTAAGAGCAAAATTTCAGGAAACCATATTAGCGATTTTTTTAGAAAAAATCTGTGTGCGCCACTGGATTCAGCATCCTTTAAAACGGGTCTATACAAATTTTCAACCGAAAATATCAAGTTGAAAAAAAATTAAAAATTCGCACTTTAACAATCTTTGATTCTATCAAAACAAATAAAAATGACATAAAACTAAAAATTTGTAACTTCTACCAAACCACCATCAACTTCAATGCATTTATCATTTCTTTTGATAGAATCAAAGATTGTTAAAGTGCGAATTTTTAATTTTTTTCAACTTGATATTTTCGGTTGAAAATTTGTATAGACCCGTTTTAAAGGATGCTGAATCCAGTGGCGCACACAGATTTTTTCTAAAAAAAATCGCTAATATGGTTTCCTGAAATTTTGCTCTTAAAAACTAACATAGTAGGCCTTGAAGTCAAAATGGCGAAGGTCACTTTTTGCCAAGAATATACAATTTTTCGAGCTCTACAATCCAAAAAAAAAACGAACCAAATCGGTTAAGAAATAAACTTTTTATCAGGGTGTTCCCAAAACAAATGGGTCACACTGTATAATTTGCTTCTGAAATACTTGTTAAGATTTTAGTATGTGAACATTTTTATTTTATTTTAAATTTTAGTATTAAATATTCTTTACTTTTAATTTCTTCTTAGGACGCCGCCGCCGTCTTCCTCCGAAGGTTGGCGATCCAACTGGCCATTATGATGCGTGAAATTGCACCTTGAAAATCTCAATAGATGTCCGTCCGAACCATCGACGCAGATCCTTCAGCCACGAGTTCTGTCGTCTACCCACAGATCGTTTAACCTCGATCTTTCCTTCGATGTCGAGTCCGAGGATCTCGTAGCGTTATCCCCTCATGAGGTGTCCAATGTATTGGAGCTTTCGTTCTTTGATAAATGTCAGCAGCTCTTGACCTTTGCTCATTCTCCTCAGTACTTCCTCGTTGGTTATCCTGTCTACCCAGCATATAAGCAGTATACTGCGGTACAAATACATCTCGAAGGCGTCAATGCGGCTTTCCAATGCTTGACTTAATGTCCAGCTCTCAGGGCCATAGAGTAGCACCGTCTTCCCGCTGCAGTACGCAGCAACGCAGTATACGCATGCGGAGCTGCAGGTTCAGGTCTCGATTAGTGAACAGGGTCTCATGGAGATGAATGTCCTTCTGGCCTATTCTATCCTTGACCTGATTTCCATTATTTAGGGTCACTGGACTCGTTGACGAGGATTCCAAGATACTTAACGGACGACACCTGTTCTACGACTTGGTTGTAAATTCGAAGGATCGTCCCGTCTTGGCATCTTGGAGAACACTACTACCTTGGTCTTGGCTACGTTCATATGTAGACCATACTGTGTGCTGTGTTCCACGATGAGGTTCATCATGTTCTGGAGATGTGGTACGCTGCCTGCGAGCACGACCGTATCATCACCGAAACGTATATTATTGATGAGGGTGTCGTTGATCTGAATGCCCTCTTTCACATTTTCCAGTGCCTCTCGGAACACTGCCTCCAAGTATATATTGAAGAGGAGAGAAACTTTTGAATTGCAGTATTTTAATTCTCTTAATTCTTCGTTAACTTTTCGTATAAGCTCTTCTCTTCATAATTTTCACATGTTTCAAGTTTCATTTTGGAGGTATTCTATTTGTTGACAGATTTCGTTACATCAAAATAAGACTTGTTTAATTTTTTATCCATTGAATAAGAATAGATTAATAATAGAAATTCAAAATAAGATGAATGATAAAGAGATTCATAATCTTTTTTAATTGTCTTTTGCCAATATCTAACCATTTTTACTTTTTATATTACATAGTTGCATCTCAAATATTTTAAATACATTGCTTACTTGGACATGCATGGTTGCATAAATTACTCTACCGAAGTATCAACCAAAGCAAACATTATTGAACAACAATTTGCGGATATCGCAAATTACGCAGAGATAACATACAATCTAAATCCGTCTCAACTGGTCACGTGAGAGTGATTCTTATTTTTTCACTCGAAAATCGTGACTTGAAGAGAAAACACTCAAAAGATCTTTTCTGTTTGAAATTAAATGAATACATCGAAAAAAACTATTTTTTTGTAAAAAAAAAACACACGAGTTTTCGTAGTGCGGTCCTGGAGAAGTTAATTGAATCTTCTCTAATAAAAAAACGATCGATGCCCATCTGCCGTTGTGATTTTATGATGCTGCACTTAAAAAATATACCGGTAACTTATCGGCAGTTGTGAGTGATAGATTCTGCAGGATCTTTCTATGAAATTGTTGTGAGAGCGATGTGAACGTCTGCCGGATCAAAGATAGATAGCTTGAAAATCCATCGTTCTGTGCTGTTCAATCCTAGATTATTTCTTCCAAATTGGTCAGAAGACTTTAATCATTTCATTTATTTACATCTGAATTTGTTGTGAGATAATTTCCAGAATTTGTCAGCTGTTACGAATAAAAATATTGTTTGTTCCGAATCTTATCCAAAACTTGCACAATCACTGCTTATTTCGGCTACAAAAACAAAAATTAACACCGCCCCAACAAAACTAAAAATACGACAGCTGCAAATTCTTCCAGCATAAAAACAGAACATTGTTTGATTTGCTCGTTTTATGTCTTCGTAAAACCCAATTTTAACTCGGAAAAAGTCCAAACATTATTCTTTAGTTTATTTTCAGTCGACTATATTTGTGCGAAATAGAAGGATACGCTATAAAAAGAAAATGAGAATGGGAATGTTTTTGAATGTCAATTTATCGATTGTCTTTAAATTGGTTTTCCACTCTTTATAATCACACCCTGTATATATGTGTTCTTCATCCAGATGTTACGGTTCAACTCACCAAGGGGCTATCTTCAATAAATTTAACGTAAGTATATGGAAAAAAAAATTCACTGTTGACACAATTATTTTCTAAATAAAAATACAAATAAGTGTCGACCTAGAAATAACTTCAGCATAAACAACAAACTGGAATAACAATTATCTTTTCTGCAATTTACCTTCTCTAAAATCCAAATTCAACAATTTTATTTGCCCGGACTATGAGCCCTATCGCGTGACATTGTTATTGTATCGACCTCAAAAGTCACGTGATGACCAACAAAATAATAGTCCGAGCAATTTATTTGTTCGGAGGCTACCTTAAGTAAATTGATGTCCACGATTTACTGTATATAATATACTTTACAGGGTGACTCATGAATCATGGTACAATTTCAAATAGGATATCTTCAATAAATTTCCAGTTATTGATTATTTTCTGGAACCATAACGTTGGCCCCAAGTTTTATTAAAAAAAATCAACTGTCACCCAGTACCCAGTCTTTCTCCAAGCTTAATCATAACACTCCGTTCATATTTTTGATATCATCTGTAGTGTGCCTCATGTAGATGTCACATCTAAACTAGTCAAAAGTATATCTGCAATACATTTCCAGTTACGAACGATTCTGGATGAACGTTTTCCACAAGTTTTATTCAAAATTCGAGTCGAAAATATCGGAAAATACACTCCACTTTCCATAAGTAATGAAAACATCCCATGTTAATTTTCAAACTGGCATCAATCAACAATTCTGATTAACGAGGAAATTATATATCCTAGTTTATGGGATTTCGGAACGGATCATTTGGCCAGATTGCACTTCCGAATCCTGTAATCCAGTTCCTGGAAACTGGCTCTATTTCAATTTCAAAATGGGTCCTCTGTTATATTGATTTAATTACAGACTGTGTCTCGCGAGATGGTGTATCGAAGCTCATTTATCCGAATTGGTATTATTTTCACTTTGGAAAGTTTCAAGACTTCGACCACTAATTCGCCTTCGTATAGGCCAGATCCAATATCCATCGACAATGGAACATTTGGGAAGGATCACAAGTAATCAATAAATCATCAAAAATAAAAATAAACCAAATTGATCTGCCAAATCTACTCACCAAAGCCAATCAACATATCCACACTGAGAGCTTCAGTACACTGAATTTCACAGGGGATACACTAGCGAGTGTCAACAACAAACTGATGAAATGATTATAATTTGTTTAAATAAATAAATCGTGATATGCTTGACATTTGTACTGTTTTCACAGTTGGCTTATTATTCAATTATTTTTTCGAAATTACATATTGAAGAGGTGCCAAGTGATTTGATGTGTGAAAAGATTTGGTTGAAGGCTGCTGAAATGTGTTTTCCTGAAAAATACACAAGAAAATGGAGAGACTTCATATTTTACTGCTCCTGCGAGGTTACAAATTGGGAACCCTTGAGAGGTTAAAGTGGGTTTTTTAAGCTTTGTTTCAGTTTGGAATTTGTTTATTTTTGCATGAAGTGTTTTCTATTATTTTTGTCGAACATATTTTTCTAAATATCAAACCGTATCTCCTTGATTTTTTTCGTCTGTCACATTTTTATTTTTTTTTATTGTTCTGGTCTCTTACTCTGACTAATATTATCCATTTTCCTACATTTTTATTTATAATATTTTGCAAAAACCAAAGTACTAATCATAAAAAGCTATGTTCCGCATATTATTATGGTAATCATAGGGACGCTTCAATTGATCATGTGTTCAAATTCATTTCTATATCTTGTGTAGTTTTTTTGCTAATCTATTTATTGGTGAAAAGTTTCTCATTTTTATTAATTTATGACTGCATGTTCTGTATTCTCATAAACTATTCTTTATGAATTAGGTTTTTTATTTTTGCTCAAGGAGGATCATTGTTTTTAATGTGTAATTAATTGTCCATTGATTTCTCAACATTTTTCATGACTTTTTTTTTGTTGATCTTCGAACTCTTTCGATGTTAGACAAATTTGTTTTCATTTGATTAGAGCTTGTTGCCTTTGATTTTTATAGTATTTCTTGATTTGTTTTGTTGCTTTTAGTAGGTATATTTCATCTCTGTCATTTTTGTACTAGGTACTGCTAAAATCCCTCTTTACTTCGTTTTTCTTATTTACAATTGGTCTTAGCTTTACTGATTCAGTTTATTTCCATTCATTTTGTTAATTGTTGTAATATTCACAATTTGATTTTTTTTTTATTTATGAATTACCCGAGTAATTACCTAACTATAATTATCATTTTGCTCTTGGTCAGCGTATAATGTAAATTTATATTATACATAATATTGCGTTGGTATTGTTATTTTTTATACCTATAGGTCCATCATTTTTTGATTTCTGAGAATTGATGATTTATTGGTTATTTCATAAATGTTGAAGAACTGTTGTTTCATTTTTTTCACTGCATTTCTCAATTCTACCTACGTTTGTCCATTTTTAACAGTGTCCTTCCTTCCTCCGATCCTTCAACGCGATCGCCATGAAAATTATTTCATTTATACCTACAGTAATTTGAACGCTGCCAATATTACCACTTCATGATACTAGATGGCGATACATGTCATCAAGTTGTTCAACAGATCACCAAAAATTATAGAATAATAATAATGATAATCTTTATTATGCACGGCTGTATGGAAACGTTCGCGCTTCTTTCTATTGATTGATTGATTCATTGAATTTATGCTCAGCAGGTTTGTAACCACAAAACTAGGTTGAGTTGACTAAATTGGAATCTGCGCATGTCTTTATTCAGTCTACTTTGTCGTAACTCGATTAGATGTCGCTGCGCTATGAAAATAGGTGCCCTGCAAATATTGATCTTAGTTGGAGCAAGTGCCATCAACTCTGTTTTTGCTCATTATCAATTGCTTTAGCATACGCAATCAAAACCTTACCCTAAAACCCTATCAAATCAAACATCACGTAAAACAGGCAATCATGATTCTTACCTGGATCCGTTTTAGCGTCAGAATAGCCTTTAATCTGGCGTTTCGCATGCAGAAGCTCAACTCAAGCGGTAATTTAAATTGGCAGTGTCCCTTTTTAGTTCATGAACACGGTTTATCCTCTTTGATACGTCAACATAGATAGATGGCACACATAATAATTAAATGAAAAGTTTTTCTCAATGATTGAAAATTATTGTTATGCTCAATAACCTCCGTAAGTAATCAGATCGATTTCATAACCTCAAACATGTGGTCTGCTTATGTCATACCATCGTAGAACATGAACGGATTGGTCCGTATCCTCACACCACTCGAACGACGTTTGTTTCCATTGTAAGGCGTTGTTGTGACAATTTTTGGAAATTTATATCATAAGCTGCTAAGATATGTTATTACTTTTGATTTTTTCAATTTCTTATTTGTATTGTAGTCAATTTTTTGTTTTGATGTTATATCAATTTCCATGACATGACAAAAAGTAAGAAAAGCATTTTCAGGAAACTGCAGGATAAAGCGAGAGAAATGAATTCATTGTTTGCCTCCGATTGTATTCTTAAATTACAATAAACCCCCAACATTATTGAAACAGACAAAAAGACAAGTTTAATACAACTCTGCTATTAATTATCCTTTGTGAACAAAGAATGCAGACTCAAGAGCAAAAACTATTCGATTTGAGCACAGCGTCAAAAGCAGTGCTTCATCAAACCTTTGTTTGAAATCTGGAAGTGTTCGACGTTCGACGCATATTCCTCAAACAAAACCATTCATTTATAAGAAAGCAATCACTTTCAGAAAACGCAGATTTGACGTACAGTATGATTGAAACAATAATTGCGGTAATCGTCAATCACTTCTTGGACAGGATCCAAATATATGGTCATAAATCCAGCCGACTGTTGGTGAAGAAAGCAATTATCGTGAAATATGACTCAAAACCGATAATTGATTATTGGAAATTGCACAAGGAAATTAGTGTTGACTGTTGTTTCATTGACATTTTAATAAAGCCACTGAAAGCTGTTGGGCTCAGTTTAGTGTGTATAATCAAGAGAAAAATTACAAAATATGTGGGAGTCAAGGTGATGTTATCTTTTATCATTGTGGTCAAGCAGTCGTGGCCGCCTACGGAAACAAAAATCACGTACAAGCATTTTCGGAACTCGAGTCCAAGTTATTAAGTTATTAGATGACAGAGTACATAGTTCAAAATCAACCATAAATGGTGCGAATATAAATTGAGTTATAGTGTGTGTACATAAATCAGTGTGAATAAACGATTTATTTCTATGACAAATCAACGTACACGACATTGAATCTATCAATTCACTCAGAGCTATAAATAGACATAATGTTCAATATTTTATACAATACACCCCCTGATCACTTGTCTTCTTGTCTATAGAGGACCGTCTAGAATCTCAAACTAACCGTTATAACTTGATCACTATCATAAAATATTCGATCCAGTGAAAAGGTTATCGAATCACAACCTTTATTGATTTCAGGGGTTCATGAATTTATTCGTCATCTTTTGAGATTTTGCTTCATAAAATACCGTTCTGGGACAAAACAATTTGCTGACCAGAAAATAATTCTCGCGACCAGCCGTGTTTAAAGACAGAAATGTATGAAACTCGTTATATTGAATCATTATAAGCATGAGTGCAGGCGGCCAAAAAATGGTTGAATTCGACCTCTTCAAAGGAGTAGTTTATACTTGATGATCTCCAATAAATTCGTTCGGCTATCCGTGTTTGACGACAGAAACGTATTAAACTCGATATATTGAATCGTTATAAGCATAAGTGTCGGCGGCCAAAAAATGGTTGATTTAGATCCCTTCAAAGGGGTCGTTTATTCTTGATGATTCTCAATAAATTCGTCCGGCTATCCGTGTTTAACGACAGAAACGCATGAAACTCAATATATTGAATTTATTGAAAATCATCAGGAATAAACTACCCCTTTGAAGGGGTCGAATTCAACCATTTTTTGGCCGTCGGCACTTATGCTTATAATGATGAAAATCTTGAAGTTCTCCTGTCCTCATCATATCTTCTTGGTTCGAAGAAGTCAACTCTTGCTAGTAAATATTAATTAAGTGACAAAAATGAAATTTCTGGTTTTTTACACGCTGTCATATCTACAGGAATGAAAGCAGAGGCTTGAAACTCGGAAGTTGTAATCAGGGTCAAAGGGCCTTCAAAATAAGGTATCTTTCGACCCCCCTTTCGATTTTATTTTCCATTCAAAACATAGTATAATAAACAACAAGTAGCGACAGCTCCATATACCTAAAGGTGATCAAATTTCGTCTGTCTCAATAACAGGAATTCGCCTCATTTATACACTGCTAACCTTATGAAATGTAAAATAAAACCATACTGTAGCCGATTCCATAATTTCAATGATTCTGATACATAGGTGAATTATCTATCAAGTTATATAATTCGATTACCCACTATGCAGTATGTCTAAAGACTAATGCGAAGTTTCAAAGTCTTGATTTAGAAAACAGTTCTACATTCCAAAATGTTAGCAGGGTATAAATGAGGCGAATTTCTGTCATTGAGACAGAACGAAATTTGACCCCAGATATATGGAGCTGTCGCTACTTGTTGTTTATTATTCTATGTTCAAAATGGCTCCCAGCGTTTTCAGCTGTCACTACTGTCCAAAAATGCAAAACGTCCTCACATGTGGTGTGTTCAAATTTCGGTCGCAAATATTAAACGGTTCAAAAGTTGGAAGGGGACCTATTTAAGCCGCACTGTATACATACATACTGACCAGGGTGGTGCAATGTTATGACGTCATAACATAGAAATTTTAGCACCCAAAGCATTATATCTCCGTCAATTTCCGAGTAACAAGAGAAAGAAAAAATTCGTGTCTTCTTATTTTTCATTGACTTTCGACACCAGCAATAAAAAAAAACGTTTGAAATTCTGCATTGAAGATTGAATATTATCTTAGTTAATGACCTCGACTGGTGCGCATATAGCGCGGCTGATTTGATCACGCGTATATTTTTTATAATTACTTGTCACTCAGTCATAGTGTAATAACGTCAAAAGCTATAAAGCCATCCAATTCAAAACCAAAAATGTTTTATTGACCTTCCAAAACGTTCACTGATACTGATAAAAGAAAATAAACGTACAAACGGAGCTTTTCGAGTTATTTACTGAACATTATTTACCAGTAAAATGCCTCGTTGTTTCAGAGTAGAAACTCATTTTATCGGATTGAGCGGAATAAATACGGAGTTGGGAAATATTTTCTCTATTATAATAAAGTTCTCAGCAGTAATGTAATAAAGTAATTTGGTTATATAAATACTTATTATTTGCCAATTTAATGAGTTTATGCGGCCAAAATAGATATGCAAAGTGGGATTATTAATTCATTGTTGCGCGTACGGAGTAATGAAACATAGATGATGGTAGGCGTTACGACTCACACCCACTGATAAGAGATGGTATCGCCAGTGGCGTGTACTTAGGTAGTGCATTAGAATGATCAAAAGATTGAGATATTAGTTGCGATCATTGTGACGTTCAACGTCAGTAGCCACTCGTCGCAAATATCAAGCGCGCAAGCATGCATGTAGTATATAACCTCCAATCTTAAGTAATTATGAAGTTGTCCAATACGTACTTCATAAAGGAGGAGTCAATGTATGTAGATCGTAATCAAACGCAATTGAAACTCTATCCTGCGACACCACATTTAATTTGTGTAGTTCTCACAGTATGGTAAATCCAAACTCCTCGCCGAGTTGTGAATTTATATTTTGTTAAGTTTCTCAGGGGAAACCATTCGATTTCGTTAGAGTTTGGAGAGGGTCATTGTATTAATACAGAGTAACGACTTGCATCTGTGGGAGCGCGGCCACATTGAATTGGAGTTATTGAGTGTTTCTTATACACGCTGATTGAGTTCTTATTTCCAGTCTAGCGAATGTGTTTTATGGCGTTTTTATAGAAATCAGGCGAGACGAACGAATAGGAACTTTATTTGTTGGGTTAAACGAGAAAACTTTGTGGATTGATCAGGGGCAAACGGCGATAATAGCTTGGAGACATGACATGGCTGACAGAAGAAAAAGAACAAAAACATCACCAAGAAGACTGCAGACCAGCCTGAACTCTGTCGCAGTCAAAGCAGAGGCAAATAGAAAACTTTTCTTTCTCAATGCAAGAAGTCCTCCTCAGTTGAACAGTATTTTGGAGGAGGAAAACGTTGCCTTTGTCTTCCATGGATTCAAAGACAAGGACAACATATTAACAAAGTTGAAGGAACATCCTCAAAATATCTTGGAACGGGTATGAACGAGAATCCAATTACGTCACTACGTCAGATGTTTAGTAGAAAAACTATTGTATATATTCTAACGTTGTTTCACTACTATAGAAATCTTGGTTTAAACTAATTTATTTACATTCACTATTTATGTACACTCATTATAACACTGATTTATATTTGCACTTATTTATGTTTTCAACTGCTCATTCACAATGTATACTTATCCACGACTGAACTGACTCTGTTCTCATATTGGCGATTCTTATATATTCCGCCAAAATAATCAGAATAGATCGTGAAATCTGGACCGTTCTGACATCTATTGGTCGCGCTTCTGAAATTCTCGATTCACCTTGTTGTTCCACAGTCCACAGTTGTAGCAGCTCCCGCGTTGGAGGGACAAACGCTAAGACGTTCTAATCAGATCCACTGGTCGTCTTCACCCCTGGCCGCCTCGAATGGTCAAACACGTGTCTCGTCACAATATTGTAGTAGGAATATATACGCCCAGTTTAATGATGATTTTTCATTTAAGAGTACCTAATGTGTGTCCGCGCAACATCTTGGGAGAATGATTTAGGAATGTTTGCGGCTGTGGAATGCTATTACAATCTGCAAGTGGAGATCCAACTTCCACTTTACCAAATGCCCAACATAGAACTCCCTCTTAAACTTTGCACATTTTGGTAAGAGCGAAACTGCACTAACGAATACTAATTACCATAAACTCGAGTTGCACAAGTTTCAGTAGAATTATCGTGCAAGGTACGTGGAAATGTCAATGGGAAAATTATATGGTAAATGGGCTGGCCGTGAAACTTGATGTTGAGTGTGGATATAATACTAATCAAAATCGTCTCTTCCAAGCCAGTATTTATTGCGGCAAACACAGTTCAATATTTTTGGTTTTGTAGACAAACGGATCGAAATGTAAAACAATATACCCGGGTATGTGACATTTTAACTCGCATTTTAATCATTTTTCCGTTCGTTCAATATTCAACAGCTCCATGTAGATAGGCAATTTCTCTCATTATTTATGCCCCTTGTCATTTGTTCTGCCGCAGAGGATTGAAAAATGATACTTTGGCGAATAAAGAATAACATTCAATATTGGGTTTGTTTACATTGAAACAATTCATATAACGTTTTTTTTCCATGGCGCATGATCCGAATGACTTGAGAGTAGTTGACTTGACCTAATATATCGACAAGGGAGTCCTTTTAACTGATGCGCAAGATCAATATAGCCTTCAACGTGTCAATCTATCTAATAGATTGTTTCGTTTTCATTTTCATCAGTGCACATGATCAGTAGAGCGTTTAACATGGCACATGATAGAAAATAACATCCACAAAAGTGATTTGGAACGTCACTGGTACTTCTGCGCATTATCAAAATGACAAAATGAATAACAGCGCATAGTCAGAATATTCTACAACGTGTGTTTAGTCAAATAATAGTATATTAGGTATTCAACGAGCGGGAAATGGTGGATATTACTCACGAGGATGAAGTTTGCGTTATCATCTGAGTGAGTAACAGCCATTTCCCGCGAGTAGAATACTATACTTTTTCTATGATTATTCAGTAGTTGAAGCGAACTTTGCAATATTCAATTTCATTTGGCCCGAACTTTTTGACAACGACTTGAGGTAAGGTTGTTGACACAATGTGATAATGACTATAAAACAAGTATGGACGGCCAAATAAGCTGTGGTACAAAATGATGGATTTGAAGGTTGACATTTGGTCGAATGTTCTGATTGACTCTAAAACAGTGGAGTAATGACATCAGATCATTTCATTGGTTTAAAACAGAGTTATGAATAAAAAGTCACTGGTATGAGTCACGAGTTATATTAACCAATAGAAATTGGACGTATATTACATGTATTATTGAATAGTCATAGAAAAACATTATTTTTACCATTGCGCATGGACAAAATAACCTTAAGTCTCTAATGTTGATCTTATGTGGACAAAGAACTAATTTTCACTTTACTGCGCATGATCAAAACATCGTTGGAGATGTACCTAATAAATAATTATAATGATATTATTACTACTGCGCACGATCAGATCAACGTTCAACATCAAACTTTGATGAAATGGATGCGCATGATTCAAAATAACGTTTATAAAAGTGACTGGAGAACGTCACACTTTTCACATCTGCATATGATCAAAATGACCTCGAGTAACAGCGCATAAGCTCAACGTTTGTTCAGTCAAATGCGCATGGAAAGAATGTCTTTCAATATTTAACAATTATTTGACAAAGTGGAAAACAAAGTCATCTGTGCGTATGATAAGAATGACTTTTAGTACAACCTACACGTAAAGTCCACTTTTCAATGCATGCAAAGCAGGCGGAAAGTCGCTAATTTTGGCAGTTGGGCCTAAAAGTACTTTCGCGCCCGCGGGCGCAAAAGTAGGTCGCTTAGCAACGGTTCCTTGGATTCCAACGCCTCTGAATCTAAAAACTACGTGACAGTCTAGCATACTGAAAGGAACTAATCACGTGCCAATCTCGCTGACAAGAAAACGGGAACACACCTATTGTAACCAAGATTGACAGTTGTCTGACTTGTCAGCAGTGTAACGATTATTTATTTTTGATTTTCATAATTATTCTTTTTCAAATGATTTCGAACTGGTTGTACAAAAAGCACTGTTTGTACCACGGACAAAAGATGATTTTGACTCGGCTAATATCTGCCCTCGCTTCGCTCGTGCTGCTACTTATACCCTCGTCAAAATCATCCACTTTCCGCCCTTGATACAAAATGAACTATTTATAGATGCCATTTTTACCACTGCGCATGATCAGAGTATCGTTCGACATGTGACCCTGTTCAAATAACTACGCATGATCGAAAAAACGTTCATGAAGATACTTCAGAACTCATGATTCTGCACTTGATATAATATGAAACGTTGATCATAGAAGTCATTTTCCCTACCACGCATGAACAACATATGTGATGTATGAAATCTATCGAGGATAATGTTTAGAATGTCCATTTCACCACTACGCATGATCAAAGTGACGGTCAACTGCGCATGATTCAAAATAACATCAGAATGTCATTTTTAGTTCTGGGCATGTTCAGATTTGATTAAGTTACTGAATAAAGATGAAGTTTGTACTACTAATCTACAAATATCGCTTAACGGGAATTGATTGAATAAGGACTCCTTTTTCCAGTACTGCGCATGACCAAAATGACTTTGAAGGTATAATGTCTATCAAATATGATTTGGCATGGTTGGAATACAACGCTGAAATAGCTGCGCAGTGATCAACTCTGCGAGATGAACATTAACCCGCGCGCTTATTACCATTATTTCAACAAAAGAATGATTATTATGTCATGCGTCCATTATCTTGTCCTCACAACTGACGATATTTTTTTTACGCATTCTTTTTCAGGCTTGAAAATCCAGGAACATATTTTTTTATGTTTCCATGAATAATTCAACATTTTCGCAGGCTGGCTCGAGTAGCGGAAATGGGCCCCATATGGAGTGGATGGAAGCTTTTCTTCATTTATACCCTTGTCATGTGAAAATGAGGTGGATTTTACATTACAGAGAAATTTTATTCCATATTCTGGACCTGGATCTATCAAAAGTGGAAAATATAATACAAACGTTGCACGGCAACGGAGAAAATGCAATTTCATTGCAACTTACGAGAAAACTTTCTGGTGAGTTGCCTAAGGGAGTCTCAGTTGTAATTTTCATATTCTCCTGATAGAAAGACGAATAATTATTGAGCAGAACTACGACCTAATGCATAATCGACTACACCCACAAAAATAACGAGTGACGCAATAAAAATCATTTCCTGACAAGCAGGGTAATTGAAAAACATGTCCGAGATATTTTGTTGTGATATAAAACGTGTTGGGCAGCACGAAAATAGCAATATCGATCCGGGATAATCAAATTCATAATACTGTGTGGCCCACAACTGAAATTGTAGACTTAGGTTAATCTACATCGAGTAATAAATTCAATGCGTTGCTGGGCCAAGTTTGAGGGAGACTCTCAGTTTTGGACATCAATATCAAAACATGCATCATCAGATTCGAGGTCAACCGGATAATCAATATTTGAACCTAAACAAAACATCAAGAGGATTTTTTTTCCTTATTTTGACAAAATGTTTTGAAACATCTCTGTTTCACATTTCAAAGTTTTTTTTTATATCTTAATAGTTTCACGGTGTGATTTTTTTGTTTCTACACATTTTTCAAGCATTTTCAACAACTTGTTTCAATGCATGCATGTTAATTTGTTTTGAGTTTAACCTATTCGTTTTTGTTACCCATGGAGGGCTTTTGATCCACATCGTCAAGATTTCAAGAAATAAAAAATTAAGAAAAATGATGGGAGGTTAGATCAAATTACCTTTTGTAGAGGAACATGTGTCCACAAAACTCTCGTTAAGAAAATACAGGGTATTGAAATTTTGAGAAAATGTCGATTTTTTGTCAGTAGATTCGAAATACCTACCTGAAGCGATTTTATTCAAATTTTCAGAAAATATATGCGATGTTGTCAAGCATCTTTTTGAGAGATTCATTTGAGTCCATCTCTTCCAGGACCGAACCTAGAGCCACTCTAATATATTTTTTAATTTTGAAGAAAATTGTAACTTGGATTTTCCTTCTTTAATGCGTTGTTTTCGAGATCGTCACTTATGTCAGGAGAATTCGCTTGTATTCAAACTCTGAGAAAAATGGAAAATCGATTTCAAAACAACTGCTTGAATATTGGGCTTTTTTGCTCAAAATGGAACGAAACTCTCACATTTCATTAAAATCGCTTGAGACGTCTCGAATCTATAAACAAACATCAAAATTATTATTATTATTATTTTCTAAACGAAACGTTTGCCGTACACATGTTCCCCTACAAAAAGTAATTACTTATCTTGCTATACTCTATTCATCATAACAAAATGCGCACTCACTCTGTATACTTACAATACAATGAATTTGTTATCAAGTATACGTAAGGTATTCGTAAAATATTTTTCTGCCGGCACATTAAAACTAAATTTTGCTGCCTCCAAAGAGGCGAGAAAATAGGTGTTTCTAAGGCTAGGCCCAAAAATAGTCAAAAATGGCTAGGGGGTAAAATTATTTTCAAATTTTTCTTATAGAGGGCGTTAAAAGATTATTTTCTGAATGCATCTGATTGTAACTAGTTATACCTACAAATTGATATTCAATGTACCTATCACCATTTTATTTAGGTATTTCTTTTACCTATTCTGAGTTATTCGCCGTTTGTTCTCACTTCTGCATGCCATCTTGGTTTTGGCCTTGGCTCTAAAAGCTGACTACTGTGAAGCAGTGTTGCCAAGTTGAAATATTGGATGGATGGCTTTGATTGTCGTCTTGACGTTTAAAGCTATATCGTTGATGAAGAATAATTATGGGTGAACTCCAATGAGATTAAATAGTTCCTGAGACATAAAAATGATGTGAGATAGTTTCAATATTTTTAATGATCAGCTATTTCGTGTTTTTTGAAGTAAGTAGCAGGAAATACTATATTCCACAGTTAGGTATAATTACAGTGACTATATTACTCACTGTAGGTATAATATGGTGTCAGCAGGAAAATAATGTGAAGACCACGGCGATAAAGTTATTTTTCCAGGCTTCTAGAAGCTTCACTTCTTTCAGCCAGGAAAAATGACACTTCACCGCCTGGGTTTACAGTATACTATTTCGAACAGCTTGGAAAAAAAATTACAACTACACTGTAGATATAACATTCCCGTTCCTGCCAAGTGCGTGTCTATGGATAATTTATTGGGAAAGGCGTTCCCATACTTCCATAAAACAACGTCTTCTGACAATTTTCTTCTGTTAATTGATATGGTTATACATAACCCACACACACGCCTTTGTATAGAGTATAGAGTAGGTATAGCAATTTATTGTCTAGCTAGAGTCTAGAGCACAAAAAACAGAAACGGAAATTATAGTGTTTTCGCAACGCTTAGTTTCCGTTCCATTTATTCTCTTGAAGTTTGATGCTCAGCAATGTTACTGCCGCAAATGTTCTGTTTTTTATCATATTCAGTAAACATCAAAGGAATGATGTTTTGTCTCCTTTGCCATCACTCCTGTGTACGACAAAATCGTTGCTTTCTGGACTTTTGTGTAAAAGCACGATCAAATAAAATGGTTGGATACTTCTGAAGTTTACTTCATTTTTCCCCATCATTATAGTTAATTATGTATGGCTGAACTTATAAAATTAATTAAGCTTTTTGACAGTTCTATAATGGAAATTTTGTTATCTTTGAAAATATTGTTATGTAAATATCGAATAAATCTCACCCTTCTAGAAAGTCTGGTTTTTTCTTGATTACCTATAGGTAGATTATCAAAAACTCAAAATACTACCATTAAGCAGCTAACACACCTTGATAAGACTGGCCCAGAACAAACGTCTCTGAATTGATTTTTTCCAATAAAAACAATATTTTTTTGAAGGAGACTTTCAACAACAATGTACTGCAACTCCCCTTGTTGTTCAAACCACTCATAGAGTAAACTCTTAGGCCAGATGAGTAGGTATATTTTATTGCGCTACTCGGTTTTAGTCCAACTTTGTTTTCTGCCGCTAAGTGGAGTATGGCCTTATAGGATTACTGCGCTTATTGAGATCAAGTGATTGACTTATCGATGGTTTTCTGAGAAAGTGTCATAACTAAAAAAAACAGTTTTGCAGAAAAGCGATTTGAAGTTTGCTCTTATTAAATATTCGTTCGTGATAAAATTAATGAGAAATATTCAGTTTTAACACAACCGAGTAGTAGTTAACACACGGTTCCGCAAGAAAAAATTTAGTCTAGTCCATAGACAAAGACCCATTTTTTCCTAGATGTGTCACTTTCCTAGAGAAAAGTCTCATCATCAAAAATGACTCGATTGAAAATAAGACGTTTTTCTGGAAAAATCACACGTATTTACAACAACACATTTTTAGATATGACGTTTTAAATGAAAATGTTCGACACTTATCTGACCGAGTTCAAAGCACAACTGAATCATGGAATTTTTTATTTTTCCAAAGAGTATTATCCGAGAAAAACAAACACTGCTTTGGTTTTTCTCTGATTGGTTTTTCTTTGGTATTATTTGTTCGAATGACAAAATGACACTTGTTCCATCTCTTAGCAAACGTAACAGTTTCACCTATGATGCTTTTCCAGGCATAAATATCTGTGATTTTATATCATTTTCTACTTACAATTGAAAGAACTCGTTTTTTGACTTGTGTCACTTCTCGAAAACCATCGGTATCATGATTTACATACAGGGTGGCGCATTAGTGTGTGGAAGTCCATTTTCTCCCTTATCAAAAGAGATAGGAAACATTTTTCAACACAAAACTTATAGGGCTCTAGCAGGGTTACAATTTGAAAATATTACTGTGTATTTGAATTGTTCTAGGAAACCGTAGCATCAAAAAATACACTTTTTTAAAATAATTAATGATTAATTTTAGTAAATCCTCGATAGCCTGACAACACTTCACGTTCTGAATCCAAATCTCTAATCAAAAGTTGGGTTGCTATCAAGGAGGGACTTCCACACACTAATGCGCCACCCTGTATAAGTGACTATTTGATATTTTTTTATCGAGTCTTTTGTTCGTGATCATTGTATTAAGGAACTCTTATTGTTCTTCTACATTAACTTTATTTTAATTTTTCTCCGTTTCATTGCAATTTCATTCCAAAAGCAATTTTTCCGATGTTTAGTGATTTTTCAATATTTTGTGAGGTTAATTTTCAGTAATCAGATAAATTGTTTACTTTTGACAATAATAACAATAATTGTTCTTCAAAGTAAGGCATCCTTATCTCCCTGCATGAGTTCTCATTTTTTACTTTTTAAGGATTTTTTCCACATTTCATAGATTTTGCAAAAACCATTTCCGAGTTTAATGATCTAGCGCATGAATCGAAAAACATCGACAATCTTTGATTCTTCAAGAGAGCTCTTTGGGAATTCCCATGTTCCCAAAACATTATAAAAATTTCACTTGTATACCAGCCTCTTTGTATTTTTTACCAGTTTTTTTCTATTTTTATGATTTTTTTTTTCTTTTTGCAGACTTGTAAGTAGGTAGGTATGTATCTTTTAAAAAATCGTTTTTCCTCTGGTTTGTCATTTTTACATTTCTTATGTTGTATTTTACTAGCTTTTTAAGTATAGCGTTACTATAGTCACTTTCTACTAAATCACTGTTTCCGTATATCTATTGCTAATAAATACCATTTTATTAATTTACCTAGAAATGGGTCTGATTACATATTTTAAAGCACCTTTCAAATAAAATTATTTATTTAATGATTTACTATTGTCAAAATTTTTTATTGATGATTTCAACACTCTACGATTTTATATTAAGATTGTTCTCATGGTAGTTTTTCATCCACTTTGTGCATCTTCGATAGCTTTTTTCTAAAACAAGTAGATTATTGTAATGGGTATTAGTTTTTTACATGTTTTACATTCTACGATTTTTGACTCTGTGTTTTTTATGAGGGTATCCCATTTAATTTTTTGTTTTAAATCATCTATGTACTTCTAAGTTGGTTTATTTCATATGTATTTAATTTTAATTTTAATGTGGATCTATTTATCGTTTTAGTTATAATTCTTTTTTTAGGGTTTCATAAGGTAATTTTTAATGTTCGAATTATGTTACCAATATAATTTGTATACTGATTGATAAAATTTTATCTATAGCGTTTTTACATTTTAAAGTTGTTTCCCGATTTCTGATTTCAATTTATCAGTTGATCATTCAATTGTTAAATTAATTTTTTTTTCATCATTATTTATTTTTTTTGACAATCTCTACATTTTGCACCCACTTAATACAATAGTTATTTACGTTACCAAGGCGGTAAATGACTTTTTAAATTACGAGTCAAGATGTTTATGGACGAGGCGACGAAGGAGCCAAGTCTGTAATATCTAGACGAGTAGTTTAATGACATTTAACGGCTGTGTATCGTACATTGTTTTGTTTCATACTGTAATAAATATTTTTGATCGGTTTAAAGTGCTTTCTTCTCAAACCACACACTTAGGGTGGCAGTCCACCTCACATTCGTAACATGAGATGGCGCCATCCAGACCATGTAACAACTTATGTTTGTCCTATCTGATATACCTTACCAACCGTTTATGTTAAGTGTTAGAACAAACAAAACGAACAAGAACAAAAGACGAACAAAAGTTAGTTAAACAAACAGACAACAAACAAGACAAACAAAATAATTCTCAATCTGACTGTCGTTCTGTCAACATCGAGAGAGAAACCAAAAAAGCAAATCTACCTAAACTTTTATTTAAACTCCGCGAGTGACTCGTGCACTGTGCAATGGGTAAAACCAAGAAAAAGAAGCAAGCCAACCAACGCTCTTCAACAAATAGACCGAAAACTGAAAAGACCAACTCCAACTCATCCGAATACAGCTCTTCAGACGAATCATTTGGGGAGAAGCTACGCAGCCCAAGAAATAGAAGTAATTCCGGTGAGTTTGCTGGTTTTTCCTCCAAATCTCCTTATCTGAAATCCAATGATAATCCACATCCTGATAATTTTAACCCCTTTGCCACACATAAAAATTTTTCTTTATCTGATAAAACTGATAGCATAATAAAAACCAAAACTGACAAACATAACAAGGACTTATCGAGTGAACCGTGTGTGTCTAATACCATGAATAGTGATAAAACGGAAATATCTTCGCAAAACAACACCAACACTCCAATACCACCATCATCTACTCAAGTCATGGAAAAAGAACCCAATTCATTCCTCACAAAACAACTTGAAGAAATTAAAGCTGCCTACCAAAACCAACTAGAAGACTTCAAAGCCAGGTTCCAACAAGAGCTGCTGGGAATCAACCAAATTATCATAGACCGCGAATCACTGATTGAACAACAGGGTGCCCAAATTATACAGCAAAGTGCTCATATTGAGAAACTACAAAAGGACATTGAAAGCTACCAGTGCGCTAAAAGAACTGAAACTGAACCACTACCAAAGAGGAAGAGAAAAGACGATTTTCCACCTCTCCCCGAAAACAACTTTAAAACCATACAAATGATCCCCGATAAACCTCCTGCAAATGAAGTGAATGATGACCAAGAAAACGAAAACGGACCAATGGAAACCAACGATGACAACTTACCCAAACCCAATATCGAAAAACAAACCGCCGAATTCAAAATACCACCAATTGTCTTAACATCTAATCTAGCGGATTGGCCGAGAATCTACCAAGATATGGCAAAAGCCAACATCAGCATCAAAGCGGGAGCAGTAAAAAATTACCGCTTCGGCTCCGTTATGAAATATCCCCAGATTCAGCTGACCACCATAGAGCCATCACGAGACACTTCTTTGCTAAAAAACTTCAATACCACACTCGCCTCCTACCGGACCAGCGCAAGATGAATTTAATAATCAAGGGACTTAATGACAATATCGACGTCGAAGATATCAAAGCGGCGCTGGCAGAGAAAAATTACTTCCCAGCGGAAATCTACTGGCTAAAAAGTGGACCTCAACGAGCCAAATCAACGGGTTTCGTTAAAGTGCTAATTGAAAAAGACCAAGGAGAAGCCTTACTACATGAAAATTTTTTATTATACATGAAGATCACTGTCGAAACCCAACGCACAACCCCTGGCCGAATCCCGCAGTGTCATAACTGCCAGGGATTTGGACATACACTGTCAACATGTAAATCACAATCAAGATGTGTCAAATGCCCGGAAAATCATTTTTACAAAGACTGCAAAAAGGAAAAATCGACGGACCCACAGTGCTGCAACTGCGGGGGACTGCATACAGCCAATTGGACTCAGTGCCCAGAAAATCCCAACTACAAAAAGAAACTTAATGACGAAAAATTAAAACAATCCAAACTAAACTCAGTTGAGATGCACAATAATAACAGAAGCCTAAACGCACCAGATGCTACTACACCGCCCACCCAAGACACGCCCCCCCAGATGATGAACACCTACGCCTCCAGAATATTCACCAATGCGACATATCCATCCAAAACAAGCGAATCAGACCCTAGAAATTCAACAGATATCATCTTGATGAGACTAGTGGACAGCTTCAAAACTATTGAAAGATCCATGAATCTTATGCAATTATCAGTGACGGAACTCAACAAAAAATACACACAAATTGATGACAAATTCGAAAGAAAATGCAGTGAACTGATGGACAAATTTAAATACTACGAAGCCTCTGTACATGGATATTATGACTAATAACCCAACATCGCAACTAAAATTATTATCTTGGAACTGCAACGGAATCAAACCCAAGGAAATTGAACTCACAAACTTTATTCTAAAACACAGACCCGACATCATTCTGCTCCAGGAAACCTTCCTGAAGCCACATGTAAATTTCAACATCCTCGACTTTGCTATCTACAGAAACGACAGAACCCAAGGCAAAGGTGGTGGTACTGCTATTTTAATCAGAAAAGGCCTCCCCCACAGCCTTCTACCAAACCTGACTGATAACTACAAAATTGAACACACCAGAATTATCCTCAACCTAAACAACCTTGATCTGAATATTGCATCAATCTACTACTCCCCTGGCTCAAAATTAGCAACGGAAGACCTGGACCAGCTACTTCAAAACAACGCACCCACTATTGCTTTAGGCGACTTCAACGCTAAACACAAAACGTGGGGATGCAACAAGGGCAATTCCAGAGGCACAAAATTATTTAAATACTGCACCCACAATCAAATAGGAATACTGGCCCCCAAAAACCCCACCCACTACTCCAGGAACGCGCTCAAAGCTGACATTCTAGACATCGGGCTGACCTCTGGCTTGCAGCTGAACGCTCACATCACCAGCGTCAACGACTTGTCATCAGACCACGTCCCAATAATTGTAAAACTAGACGAAATTGAGATCACCACCAGACAATTGACCAAAAAAATAGTGAACTTCCCCAAACTGAAATCCTTGCTAGAAAAAATACAATTAAACCCTTCTCTAAACACCGAAGACGAAGTCAACTTGGCAGTTTCTACCCTCACCAAACAAATCCAAAACGCAATAGAAAATTCCACCATCACCATAAATACTGACTACAACTACTCCTACGGCCTACCCGATCACATTCGCACAATCATCAAGGAACGAAACAGGTTGAGAAGACGTGCGAAAAAACATTCATCACAAGACTGCTTGAAACAAGCAAACAGGCTGACAAACCGAATAAGACAAATGATTCTGGAATTCAGGAATGAAAAATTCCAGGATATGTTGGAAAAACTGGACGAGAACGACACCAAATACTGGAAATTATATAGAAGATTTTCCAAAAACCGAACTACAAGAAAATACCCACCTATCAGCGACGCGAACAACAGACTCATCTACGTGGAATCCGAAAAAGCGGAGGTCTTCTCCAATTCCCTTTACGAGCAATTCTCAACCAACGAAGACCTGGGCTCCAGAGCATTCACACAGCACGTAAACAACCAACCCATTAACCACCCCGACGCAAAACAATTGCTACAAAAAGATGATCAAACCGAAGAAATCTCCCCAACCACAACAGAGGAGGTCCAGGAAATCATTGGCGATCTAAGAACAGGAAAATCCCCAGGCACAGACAATATCACCAACAAAGTCATAAAAAACTTCACAATTAACATCGTGGAACAAATGGTGGACATATTCAACGCATGCATTGCCAAGGAACATTTCCCAGATCCCTGGAAGGACTCTCTGGTGATACTAATCCCCAAAAAAGGAGAAAACTTATCCAAACCGACAAGCTACCGGCCCATCTCCCTGCTATGCTGCATGGGAAAAATATTTGAAAAAATCATGCTGACAAGACTACAACAACAAAGCGACAAACTTAACGCCATCCCCCACCAACAATTTGGATTTAGGCCACAACTGGGTACCGAACTCCAAATAGCCAGACTGTGTGAAGATATAACCAGGTCCCTTCAAGCGAAAAGAGTCTCTGGTGTCATTCCTCTGGACATCGAGAAAGCCTTTGATAAGGTATGGCACCAGGGACTCCTACATAAAATGATGACGATCGGATTCACAAGAAAAACCACCCTCATAGTGAAAAGCTTCCTATCAAACCGAACTTTCTCCATCAAGATCGGAGATATAACCAGTAACAGAAGAGACCAACGAGCAGGAGTCCCTCAGGGATCTATCATTTCACCACTCCTCTATAACCTATACATAGCAGACACCCCCACTTACCCAGTAACTGAGCTGTACCTCTACGCAGACGACACTTTAATACAAACTAGTGCTAAAAACAGCATCATCGCACAAAAGCGATTACAAAACTACCTCAACACCTTGGTTGAATACTATACCGAATGGAAAATCAAAATAAACCTAAAGAAGACTCAAGCTATCATGATAGCGAGAAACAATACCAAAACACCAAATATTAGACTCAATGATGAAATTATTCCCTGGAGGGATAACATTAAATACCTAGGAGTCACCCTGGATAAAAAACTCTTATGGAACGATCACATAAATTCCAAACTGAAAGAGGCAAACCAATCGGCAGCGACACTATTCCCACTGATTAATAGACACAGCAATCTCAGCACCTACAACAAAATGAGACTTTACACCCAGGTGATTAGGCCTAAAATAACCTACGCGCTAGGAGCCATCTACCTGGGAAAACCACTACACAAAAAACTACAAGTATATCAGAATAAAATCATGAGGAGAATGGACGACACACCATGGTTCATTCGCAACATTGACTTACACAACGAATTTAATATCAAACCCATGCAACACATTATACTGAACACCCTTTACCGACTACGTAATACAATTAACATTTCCAACAACCAATCACTAACCAAGACCAAAAAATACAAAATTTACAAATACCACAAATCAAGACATAGAAACATCTGGACCTCCAGAGTCAATCTACCAATAAACCCCTTCATACCTTACACTCCCCCCCCACCACCCCTACCACCCCCCTGATTTTCTGATACCTAGTATCACCTCAAATTCAATACTCAATATAACCCAAATCAACCCCAAAACCCAATTCAAAAACCAATTCTCCAGAGCAATCAAGGCTCAACCCCCCCACCCCATATTCAAAAACAACCAGCAAACTCAAAGAAGAACAAAAAAAAAGGGGTAGAGTGTTTCAAACACTAGACCCAGAAGGACTCAAAACCGTTAAGTGTTAAAACTACCTCAACACCCTGGTTGATTATTACACCCAATGGAAAATCAAAATCAACCTAAAGAAGACTCAAGCTTTTATGATAGCGAAAAATAATACCAAAACACCAAACATTAGACTCAATGATGAAATTATTCCCTGGAGAGATAATATTAGATATCTAGGCGTCACCCTGGACAGAAAACTTTTATGGAACGACCACATAAACTCCAAACTGAAAGAGGCAAACCAATCGGCAGAGACACTATTCCCACTGATCAATAGAAACAGCAAACTCAGCACTCACAACAAAATGAGACTATACACCCAGGTGATTAGGCCTAAAATAACCTACGCGCTAGGAGCCATCTACCTGGGAAAACCACAACACAAAAAGCTACAAGTATATCAGAATAAAATCATGAGAAGAATGGACGACACACCTTGGTTCATTCGCAACATTGACTTACATAATGAATTTAATATCAAACCTATGCAACATATTACACTGAACACACTTTACCGACTACGTAATACAATTAACAATTCCGACAATCAATCGCTTACCAAGACCAAAAAATACAAAATCTACAAATACCATAAATCAAGATATAGAAACATCTGGACCCCCAGAATCAACCTACCAATAAACCCCTCCATACCTCACATTTCCCCCCCACCACCCCTACCACCCCCCTGATCTTCTGATACATAGTATCACCTCAATTTCAATACTCAACATAACCCAAATCAACCCTAAAACACAATTCAAAAACCAATTCTCCAGAGCAATCAAGGCTCAACCCCCCCACCCCATATTCAATAAAAACTAGCAAACTAAAAGAAGAACGAAAAAAGGGATAGAGTGTTTCAGACACTAGACCCAGAAGGATTCAAAACCGTTAAGTGTTAAAAACCATCATACAGCTCAAATGAAAAAAATGATTCTTCGCTTCAAGCAGGCTCAATGGGTAGAAAAGAAGGAGCGTCTAGATGAAAACAACCACGTCCAACTCTGGAAGCTTCAGAAATGTCTGAGACGTCCTGTCAACAATATCCCTTCCCTTCAAGGACCAAATGGAACCGCCTACTCCAACGCTGAAAAGGCGGAAGCATTCGCGTCAACAAAATGGGGCAGCGGAAGTGGACACTATCACCACGGATCCATGCATCAAAGACTTTGTCACTGTGGACGAAATTAAAAGCATAATAAAACATCTTAAAACAAGAAAATCACCAGGCTCAGACAAAATAAACAATAAAATGCTCAAAGAACTACCTCCCAGGGGAAAAGTGGCGTTGACCAACATCGCAAACGCCGTTATGAAATATGACTACTTCCCTTCTCTATGGAAAGAATCCGAAATCATCATGCTTGATAAGCCAGGAAAATCAAAAAAGATGCCAATCAACTACAGACCAATTGCTCTACTAAGTGCCACCAGCAAAGTAGTTGAAAAGGTTATTAAAAAAAGGCTAATCGACTTTACCGACAACAACAAAATTATTCCAGACTTTCAATACGGTTTCAGAGCCAGTAGATCGGCCGAACAACAAGCCTATCTTATCTCCGAATTCATCATCGATGGCTTCAATCACAAGGATGTTACTGGTGCACTCTTTATTGATATAGAGAGAGCATTTGACAAACTTTGGCACGATGGATTAATTGTCAAAATGGTCAAGATGGGCTTCCATATCAAAACCATCAAACTAATAAGAAGCTATTTGAAAGAAAGAAGTTTTCATGTTCGCATCAAGGACACTAACTCCACCACAAAGAAGATAATGTCAGGTGTACCACAGGGTTCAGTCCTCGGACCAACTCTGTACTCAATATTCATCAGCGATATTCCCGAAACTACACTTGTTAAGACAGCCCTCTTCGCTGACGATACAGCGATTTTGTCTCAAAGCCGTGACGTTAACCTAGTGACAAGAAGAATACAAAACCATGCTAGGGAATTGGAAACTTGGTGTATTGACAATAAAATTCGCATTAATTCAAATAAATCACAAGCCATACTCTTTCAGAGGAGGAAATTGATCCCTAAAGAAGTTATTACCTTAAACAATAACAGACTTGAATGGCAAAAAGACATCAAATACCTTGGACTACAAATGGACACAAAACTAACATGGAGAAAACACATCCAGTTATCCGTGAAAAAGGCCAATAAAACTTCACAATTACTCTACCCAATACTGGGACATAGAAGTAAAGCCACAATAAAGTCAAAAAAACTATTGATCAAGTCAGTCATCAGATCCCAACTGACATATGGATCCAGCGCCTGGGGAAACACGAAGCAAAGTAATCTGAAAAAAATTGTCTCATGCGAAAACAGAATACTGAGAAAAGCGTCTAAGGCCCAATGGTTTATTAGGACTGTAGATATCCATAGGGACTTGAACTGGATAAACATCAAGGATTTTCTGAAAAACAAGGCGGCCAAGTTCTACCAGAAACTGGAGTTTCATGAAGACAAAGAAATCAAGGACTTAAGCAACTATGATAGGAACACCTTACTGAAACACTCGAGGCCTAAAAACCTATTCTTAATCCACCATGACTAAAAAAAAAAAAAAATAATAATAATAAAATAAAGAAAAACAAAAAAGAAACATACAGGTAATGAATCGTTCCTAAACTGTGTTTGCCGCAGGAAGCTGTGTTTACAGGTAGCAGGTAGCAGTAGCTGTGTTCATCTCTTGGAAGGTGCTGCTCATCCAGAAGATGATCTTCATCAGTGTACATCATAAACTATTTGAAACGACAACACAAACTAGCAACAACATGAGCCAAGAAAGGCGCTGCCAAATAGGCAAATCAAGGGGTCAGTGAGTAAAGATAAAGGTTAAATAGGCTGTAAAAGCCCGTAACCTTTCCGCGGACATAAGGACTTGGTTCCGTAGAATGGTGGGGTTTTAGTGGGTATGGCCAATCCTCCGGATAGGGTTGCGAGTCCCACACACCCGTTGTGCGTAAAAAGCATTTCCCCACCTTACCAAAAAAAAAAAAATAAGTGTTAAGATTGTTAAGTGAACAAGTTGCAAAATGGACCAAATTTTGCATAAAAAAACTTATTCCGTATTCCTGTCAAATCGGCGGAAAGGTATCAAAAGGAGTTTGAGGCATCCATTACTTATTACTCCAATTCTACAATATACCATTAACGGCTTAGGCGGAATCTATAGCTTTCTCATATCAATGACTATAGCACTAAAAATAGGTTTATTTCAATAAATTAATGTCATCAATCAATACAGTACGTACAATAGAAAAATCAAAATATAAAATGTCGATTGTACAAACACTTTAATAATCTTTCCCGGAAATTTACCAAGTCCGTAACCCACAAATCTACAAGTTAAACACTGGAAAATGTGACCAACAAAATGTAATATAATTTCGCAAATCAGCAGTGTCTGAAGGGGGGAAAATTGCATTTATATCGCTAATTTTACTCGTGTAGGTTGATGTTTTTTGAATTACCCAACCGAGAAGCACATGAAGTTCCAATTAGAATTTCCATTACCCGGAAATTGGGAGCTTCACTCGGGTTTACCATCTGTTAGTATAGATTGAAGTTTTTAAGAAAATGATAATATACTCAATCGTCATGTCTGACTGAAAGATATGACAAAAATAAGTCTAGTCCAACAGATGTGGAGTACAATGGATTTCCGTAAGGTAATCAATAGATCCTGCAAGGGAATTGTTGAAATATTTGCTTTAAATGTACATCAGCGAGTGTTGATTGGATATTTTGAATTGATAGCTATTTATTTTCCATATTACTCTGCGAAGTTGGCTAATCTATTCCAGGTTACCAAGGCATGATTATCTTTATTCATCTAAATCGGAATTTCTTTATTGCTCTTTTTTCATTTCTCATTGTTCATTCATGTTTGATTTACGTTAATTGGATTTCCTTTTTTATTTGCAAACTTTCAATCTTTTATTTTATTTAAAAAAATGTATTTTTCAGATTAGGTGTTTTGTCTATGTAAAGCCCACGATTATCATTATTTTTCTTGTAGTTCATTTTTTTGTTTGTGCGGTCAGAATTTCCTATTTCTTTGCAATGAAATCTATAGAAATAAAAACGACTTTAACTAATTAACTCATGATGTTTTCGTTTGAATGTCACCCTAAAGGCCTCTATAAAATGTGCGATTCTATTTCTTTCGATATGGTTCGCTACAATCACACCAGAAATGCTAACAAACGTTCGAGCAGGATTACAAACAAGACTCCATAATCATCAAGAAGTTTGTTTGATAAAATAAAGTTAAAATCTTCTACGTTCACCACACTAGCATGTCCTTTTTAATAATCCATTGTTGCGCGGGAACGGTTGATCTTACTAATAGAGAATAATAGTCATAAATACGTTGCGCATGCGTAATTGTCTTGAGTGCTGCAATTCGAGTGGATCCGGTTGATGTATGATATGCGATTGTGTTCAAGGTGACCTTGACTTGTCTATTTGGTTTTAGAATTTAGATTATCCAACCTTTCTCATGGAGATCTTTGTCGTTCTAGATCATGGTTCTTGAATAACTATAAAACCTGTAACATTTTGCAGACAATGTATTTATTCCAGGCAACACAATTTCAAAACGTTATTCTGCAAATTTTCCAACTCACAGATCTCCAGCCAGCATTAAATTTTAATCCTGTTAAAAGATATTACTTTGCTACGTGCCGTTTTAAATATATTAAAAGCTGACGTTGAAGTTACAGTCGGTTTTCATAATGAATGGTAAAGAAAACGATCTTTTTGGAGTTACAGATCAATAGACAGAAATAATTGGACTCTATATTTTCCTTCCTTCTCTTTTGTCGGAGAGTTATGCATTTCAAATGTGGAGTGGTTTTCTGTTCAAATCAGTGAAGCTGAATTTTATTTGCAATTTATTTGCATCGATATTTTGCATCTCAACACGAAAAAATGAATATTAAGTTCATGATACAAAATCACTTTACACAGTGTCCGCCAGAATGTTGGCGACATATTGGAAAAAAAAATCATCATTGAGGTATCGAAAAAAAAAATCAGCCAATCGATTCTGCATGTCCGACAAGAAATACATTTTGACATCTGTCATGTGATCACTCCCATGGCCGCAAATTTGAAAAATTCTACATGAATATGAAAAAAGTATTGTTAGGTGACGAGATATCGATAAAACTTATTTGAAAAAAATGTTTGGATTGGAATGAGGTCTTGGTTCCATTTTTTCCCCATAACACTGTAATTAAATAATATTTTATTGATTTTGATGCTTCGATGGCTTGACTAGAAGAATATGCGTCACCGATAACAAAAAACTTTTTTTAAAACTAATTGGAATAGTTTTGAACACAAATTGAATTAAATTTGAAAAATTCGACATGAAAATGGAAAGTTTGGCATTTTACATTTTCATGTCGAATTTTTCGAATTTGCCGCCATGAGAGTGATCACATGACAGAAAATGTATTTCTAGGTTGTCAGACATTGTATGCAGAATCGATTGGCTGATTTTTTTTCCGTTACCTACCTCAATAATACATTTTGTTTGCCATATGTGACCAACATTATGGCGGACACTGTATGAAATTAAACAAGTGGTGCCTCTCATTTTATTTCCAAAAAAACATAATTGATCCAGCAAATCCACAGAATATTGAGGAATGAACATGGGAAAAATGCGATTTTCTCGAAAACTAGTAGCTCTAACGATATATTATGAACTTCTACGAACCTTTTTATCTTGAAAATTCTCAGGTATCATAGTCAGAATATGAAGAAAAACTATAAAAAATGGGATTGGTTTTACCCTAAACTCCTCCCTGCAATATGGTAGGCACGTCTTTGATTAAAATTTTGTTATTCGGAGCTCACATTTTAATTCGGCATTAAAATTTTATGCAAAGTTCCAATTTTCGTGATTTATGTATGAACGTTTTGGAAATATTAAGTGGAAGTCGTCTTCAGGATATCGTATTTGAAGGGGTGAGGCTCCCTTAGGAAAAAATTTTCGACAAATATTTGGATTAGATTGTTTTCAAAAAAAAACCTCAGAAATCACGCAAAAATGTTAAAGAAACACCATACATAAAAAGAGATTTTGTATAACTATATATTATGTATATCCACAGATTTTTTTTTATAGACAAAATCAGTTTCTTCATAAATCTCCTATCACGGTCGGTGTGAGACGGAGGGAACATATTTTCGTAAAACTTTTATCCCTTCAATTTGTTAAGTGAAAAGGGTCATGTGTAACAGATGGGTCGTTATATTTTCATTTTATCGGAAAAACATATACCCTTTGGGTCAATATTTGCTGAGAGTTTTCAGTACAAAATTCAGTTTCATTCTCCGAATACGTTGGCTTATCAACTACACACATTTTTAGCAAAATTTTAGAAATATAGCGCTTCATTTCAATGATCAAATTTATAAAACTGGTACCTTTTAATAATTTCCAATCTCCAAAACACACGCGAAAGTTCGTTAAATTCAAACGCACCGAACACGCGCTCTGCAATTTTCCAGTGACAAGCGGCAGAGCGCTGTGCGAACTGAAAATAAGCGACATTCTAGTTCCCATACGACGCTCAAGGGAAAACGGAAAAACCATCTGGATGCGCGAACACTCGCAATTGTTCCTTCTTTACACATTAAGAAAAGATTGGAAACTTTTTGGATAACTGTTTGAGAAACTTGGGGTGCAGATTTTATGTCTGATGATGGTTATTTGGTGAATAGCTAGTCCGGGGAACGTTTCGTTTTGGTTTGAGAGTTTCTGGAATTTAATGAGCCTCTGGATCCAGCAACAGAGACTAGCTGATGTTAGATGTCAATCCTTCTAAAATCTTCTAGAATCTCATTATCAAGAGCTATTTTATTATTCCCATCAACTTCCACCCTACTAAATCACATTTTTCCTTCCTTGATATTTCCTAAAGCATTCCAAAGACTTAACAATGTCCAAACTTTCCATTATAATGTAAGTGTTCAAACGAAATTAGATAACCACAACAGCGTCGGCAGTTTGAAAAATATCGAGCGCATGCGGCTACTCGGTTTTTAAAACAGCCAACACGAGTTCACAATCTCATATAAAACAGAAATATCGGAATATTATTTCGCAAAATCTAGAAATCCTTGAATGCCAAATTCCCATAAAAGCAAGGTCAGTGTGACACTCTCGGAGAGCAAGGACAAAGAAGCGATTCCACAGTTGCAGCTGAAAACGAAGCGGAACCGCAATTTGCTGGAATAACACAGAGGTTAACCTGGCGGGAAAATAATAGTCCAATGGGGTTCGAGTTTGAATGGGAGGTGATCAAAATTCAGTAAGTTTGGAAATAACTGCTTTGAAGTTTTACTCACATTTTCCCGATTTTATTATGCAAAGTACTTATATATGCACATAAAATTGAGGATAACAATTTTGCTGACTCTTAACATTTCAAATTCATTCGAATATCAGAGGCGTAAAAAGATTTATTTTGAATGTTTTGACTCAAATTGAATTAATCCCAAATTTATATTTTCTTTACATCCAATTAAGTAAGTCCTTCAAGACAATAATTTTGAATTATTGAAATCAATGGGAAATCTGTGAGGTCTTAAATTTTAGAACGAAAAATGATTAAACATTTGAGAGTATCGAAATTGAAAATCAGAAGATCAAATAAAAATTTCAAATTATGTAGAGGAACATACAATTCAAAAAAAAAATCAAGAAAATGTCAAAAAAAATTGCCATGACTAGGAAATCAACATGAGAAAACCCTAAAATTTTTAACTTCAGATTGAAAAAACTCAAAAATATCTAGATCAAAGAAGCTAAACAAGTCAGTATACTCTATTCTTTTTATCGGTCTTTTTTTTGAATCATTGCGTCTTTTTGACCTCTGAAAAAAAAACAGACACTCTTGACGGTTTGTCAAAATAGTTTTAGAAAAAAATGGACCATTCCATTCGAAAGAGGAGCAAAAACTATACCGATCCTGAAAATTATACCACGACTGAGACTAGATATGCGATTTAAATATGTCAAAAATTGCCTAAAATTGGCAATTTTGGCTAAATGCTTGAGAAATGTATCGTCTTTAGCAACTTCAAAACCGCATAACTAGGCAATAAAATTGTCAACGAAACTCTAAAAATGGACGAATGGCCGATTTAAAATGACGCGATTAGATGTTTGCCTGCTTTGACTTCAAATGAAAAGAGTAAAATTACAAAACAGAAAATTTTGTTTTTTTCTGGACAATGTTGAGTCACATTTTAGCGATACAAATCAACAATATATCATCAGGATTATATTTCTATCTCCTCAATACCTTCGTTTGTTAGTCCTTGGCCAAAATCAATAATTATTGTTCTGGAAGCAATCTTTTATTTTTACTTATTAAAAAACTCATGGAACAAAAAATCGCTGCAGTAAAAAGCCGGTACCCCAATTCCTCTTGAGAAATGGTTGCCGCTGCCAGGAGTTTTTATTGTTTCTTAGGCTACCCCATCTATCGCGCCCTTCTACACTCTATTGACAGTCGCGTATAGGAATGGGAATGATTCTGGACTGCTCCGCAAACAAAGCTAATGTTACCTTTTGCCTATCTTTCCACTTTCTCCCTAGTTGTTACCTCCAGGATAGCAGACACCTCTGCTTGGAGGACCGTTGTAAGTTTCCCGAGAGGGCAAGCTGGCCCTGCGTTTCTGGCCAATGTGTATACTCCGGCTCCAGTAGACTTACTCTTAGCCTTGGAGCCGTCATTGTACCAGATTTTCGTGTTACTTGCTGTTTTTGTCGAAGTGGTTCGATCCTTGGTCCTGGATGGGACATAAACATAAAAACTTCTAGGAGGCCTCTGAGACTTCCATCCGTGCCAGTGGCATTTTACAGAGCGGGTAGCTTAAATCTCTTGAGATTCCTCCTATTTGTCAAGAGAATTAGCATTATTGTTGTGGGATTGACTGAGAGCCTCATCATCTTTTCACATTCATAAAGCCCTCCAACTTCAATCTTCTCAGAAGACTATCAGACATCAATTAATGCCTGGGTGAGAGGTACCTGCCTTGGGAGGCAACCTCCTTGCACGTCCGCCTTTATATGGCAGTCTCCTGAGGCCTTGAGAACCTCGGTAATGACGTCCGTTTTTCCCTCCCAACCTCAGCGCCCCTATCTCCTATACATAGGTACATCAAAGAAATCAAAATCTTTCGTACAAAAACTACTTCAAATACAAGAATCCCCAGTTTAAAAAAGTCATCCAATTTATGATATTTAACCCCACGACCATTTCGAAAGAAATTATAAACGACTATATTGTCTAATAGACCGTCAGATGACAATGATGACATATTTTGCTGACTGATTTTCTCGGTTTGGGGATTTTAACTTCTGAAAATTATGCCAGTGTTGACTACAAAAAATGAAATTTTAGCGACCGCAAGTGTGCATGGCATACCAAAAATCTCTTCGCAATATTGTCCTACCGGTATATTTTTCTCAACGGTTGACCTGCTTATGGGAAATTTTTGCCAGGTTCTTGATGATATCATAAGTCATTCTGTTGCTAGCCAGAAGCGAAAAAATGCATCAGCAACCGAATATTCCTTCACAAGATTGTGCCTTTATTTCAACAATATAAATTCGTGCAAACCTGCACTGCTTTTTTACTCTCAGATTGTTATATTGTTTTAATGTGTCGAAATGCCATACACAAGAGATTAAAAAAAAATAAGTTTTTCGGCAGGAGGAAAAACCAATTTTTTCATATGCATATGCCATGCACACTTGCGGTCGCTAGATTTTTTGAGGTCCACAATGATATTATTTTCAGTGGTTAAAATCCCAGCGACGAGAAAATCAGTCAGCAAAATATGTCGTTATCTGACACCGGTCTATAAGGTTTTCTCGAAATTTAAAAATTGAACATGATTTTGAATTTCGCCCTAATGAAAAGCTAGAGCTTCTCAAGTAGGTACTATAAACTAGACAAAAAACAAACCAGTTTATTTTCAATTGAATAACCGAATTATCGCCAAGTAAAATGAGACACACTGTATGTAGGGATCATAAAAAAATTGGAGAAAAAACTTCAACACGGCAAAACTTGAAAACTGCATAAATGAAATATTAATTGGAATAGGTACAGTGGAAAGCATACAGGGTGGCCCAACGAAAAGGTCCCACCCTTATTTATGACTTTCCTGGTATATTTTGGGAAAAACGCTCGGAAACGTCAATTTTTATTTTTGGGGGGACGTCTTTTCGTGTATGACTGTATAATACAGAGTGTTCCAAAAATAAGATATCGCATTACACTTGACATTTTTAAATGGAATTTAATTTTTTTCTATTTTTGGATTCTCCATGAAGTTTTTAGTAACTTTTGTATAATACAGTTTATACCTATCTTCAACCGTTTTAAAGTTATGTGAATTTTTCATAAAATTCACCTCATTTAATTTAATACTGATAATAAAGGATCATACGGAAAAAAATAATAACGGATACCAGCAAGAAATTTAGCATCAGTCAATGTCATCGTAAATCATAGAAAAACTTTATCTTTGATTTGAAATCGTTAAGTTGCCTAGTTCTATCATAATATTTTGCAATGATTTATTTAATTCAAGAAAGGGTCGAAATAACGAAACTGTATTATCAAAACGGAAGCATTGCAAGAGCTACCGCCCGGTCGTTTAATGCGTTACATCCAGACAAAACTATTAACCATAAGTATGTGGCTAAATTGATAAGAAAATATGAAGCAACTGGATCTGTATTTAATATTCGCCGGAATCAGGTAGATCGTCCAATTAGAAATGAAGCCAGAGAAATAGCAGTTTTGGGACACGTGGCTCTTGACAACACCCAAAGTACTCGTGGTCTGGCTGCTTCTTCAGGATTTACACGCTCAACAGTGCAAAGAATTTTGAAATCCTTTAAATTTCACCCGTACAAAATCAAACTTGTCCATTAGCTTTATGAAGACGATTATGATAGAAGGTTGGAGTTTTGCGAATTAATGACACAACGTTTAATCAATAACTCAAATTTGTCATTTAACAATTGTTTTTCGGATGAATGTACCTTCTATTTACATGGTGCTGTAAATAGACATAATAGTCGATATTGGAGCGACTCGAATCCACATTTGTTTCGAGAGGTACATTCGCAATACCCTCAAAAAATTAATGTCTGGGCCGGTATTTTCGGAGATCATATTGTAGGACATTTCTGTATTCCTGGAAACTTGACGGGGGAGACGTACTTGGACATGTTGGGAAATACAATAGAGCCACGAATAACCGAAATAATAGAAAATGAGGTTAATTATAATGAAAATTTTTTTCATTGCACCACCGCACTTTGTAGCTCCAGTACGACAGTTTTTGAACACCCATTTCCCAAATCAGTGGATCGGACGGCGCGGCCCCATTGAGTGGCCACCAAGGTCTCCGGACTTGAGTCCTTTAGATTACTTTCTTTGACATTTGAAAAGTAAGGTTCATAGTACGAAGCCAGACTCCATCCAAGATCTTCGGGAGCGGATCACGGCGGAATGCAGACAAATAACTCCAGAAATGTGTGAAAATGTTAGGAATAGATTTGAGCAAAATCTTTATTATTGCATTGAGGTAAACGGACACCACTTTCAACATTTATTACCACATTGACTTTTTGACACATTATAGCTAAGTAATTAATTTTTGTTTAAATATTTTAAATAAACGGTTGAAGATAGGTAAAAACTGTATTATACAAAAGTTACTAAAAACTTCATGGAGAATCCAAAAATAGAAAAAAAATTGGGGGTTTCCATTTAAAAATGTCAAGTGTAATGCGATATCTTATTTTTGGAACACCCTGTATTATACAGTCATACACGAAAAGACGTCCCCATAAAAATAAAAATTGACGCGTCCGAGCGTTTTTCCCAAAATATACCAGGAAAGTCATAAATAAGGGTGGGACCTTTTCGTTGGGCCACCCTGTATGAATTCGCACACAATATTTTAAAGAGCCCTCGTGAAATGCCAAACTTTGTCATGGTTACACATCACTTTGATTATTTCAACTTAGTTCAAATAATCTTGATACAAGATGCACGGTTTCTCAAATATATTATCCAGTGATGCGAAGGGCGAAGGGCAATTGAATTATTGGCTAGAATGTAAGATATTTATGTAGAAAACAAAATATAGAAGGTAGCAAATAAATACATTAGTTGCATCTCTTGTATATCAGATTACCAAATAGGTATATATCACCTCAAACCAATCCCAGCGCAGATACTACACAATACTCACCGCAGAGGCTTGAAAGTTTTCATTATTCATGGTTTAAAACAAAAAATCATCGAAGTAAACAAACGACACGTGATCAGAGACGAACGATCTAGCAGATCACATATTATGTGTGTTGGTTTATTTCACCTATGCATATTACGAGGGTTGTCAAAAAATAACTGTTTGTGCGAATTCATATGCTTTCCACTGTACATACCGAAACAGTTTAGACCTAATTTAAGAGTAGAGAAGCTAAGACAATGGAAATTTTAGTTTTAAAAAATAAAGAGTATAACAATAATAATTGAAAAAAATCTTCACTTGAAGATGCAAGAATCAAACAAAAATTGTTCGAGAAAAAAAAAGTCAGGAAGAAATTGCGGTATTAAAATAAAATTATACGGGTTGTTTCAATCAAAGTAGCAAAAATGCTGCGATTATTTAATGAAAAAGCCAAAGGTCTGTGTCTACCGGACTACAAGGAATCCAGAAATTAAACGTTTTTGTGCTTTATCTCCAGACGTTCCACTTCGAAGTTCGAAGTACATTCGTTAATTGTCCTTTGAAGTACAATGTTTTTAAATGGGAAACCTCGTAATGACACTCAAGTCTTCGGTCTTGTTCACGGCAAGTGGTTTTGCTTTCGACAGGTCTTCATTACAAAACGTTTACCCTGTGAAGAGTTGTCGCTGTATCAACACTTTCGTTGTACGGATCGCGTTATCGGGAAATTGGATTATGTTCAATCAAGCGAATGATAACGAAATGTTTTCAAATTAATGTATCTGATTGGACTCGTGAAATGACTAATTGTATCTTTTGGCAGGTGAACTAGAAAAAGCTCTATCGGAAAATTTTATGTTGAAATTGGACGATTTTTGTCATTATCTGAATTTCGTTTAACAATCAGCTTTGGATGGCTAGAGATGTCAGGTTTGGCCAAAAGCCACTTGATATCAAACAAAGCTAAATTGATAATGTCGTCAATAATTATTGAAACTTGTTTTGACTACTCAAAACTCCATCATAAGCGGTGCGATATTTCGATGATTCAAATTGGGATTCTGTTATCAAAGTCATTGGAGCTTGCTTTTATGAACGCACGCAACGAATACTCACTACTCAGTCAGTTTTTTCGGTAAGTCTTCTTCTTCGTGTAATAGGACAAAGTCCTGTCAATTCTGTCATCAGCCTTCCTGTGATCCTGATGTCCAGCTTTCATACCAGCATTTTGGGATCTGCCAGCTGGGCGCCTTGGTTATGGTTTTTGTGTTTTGGCCCACACTTTGCAATTCGGTCTGGACTCACTCGTTCTATGTGGTCTCTACAACACCGGCGTCTCTATCTCACCTATCTGACAACGTCCTGCACTTCCAGTTCTCTTCTGGTGTTCTCGTTGCGTAACCTGTCAAGCAATGTGATCCCTTTTATTGTTCTTTGGCATAGACAAATATTTTTATATTTCTCTATGTTCTTAGGATTTTCATCTTCAATGTTCTCATTTTCCTTTTGGCAGCGGCGGCGTAGGTCATTATGGTCCTTACTCGCTGTGGTCATATATTTATTCTTCCAAATTATATCTCGTAAACATCCTTATGCTCTTACGGCTTTTCTGATCTGGTTGTCCACCTCATTCACTGTACTTCTGCTGCTCGATACTTGTACCCCCGGATAGTTGGAATTCATCACCTGATGTATAATGCGCTCACTCACCACCAACTTACATCGGATCGGATCTTTGGATATTAACATAGATTGTGTTTTTTCGATCGAAATTTGTATATGGAGGCTCTGAGCTGTTAGGTTGAATCGGTGGAGAAGGCGCTGCAGGTCATCTCTCTGCCGTCAAGACAGCATCGTCTGCGAAACACAGTATTCTCAGGCGGTGTCGGTTCATCCTATATCCTGCATCGACTTTGTTCACACTTTCAATTATTTGGTCCGTTCTGATGTTAAAAAGGCATGGGCTAAGACTATCTCTCTGCCTAATGCGACTTTGAGTTCTCTTGGTAGACCACATTTTGTTCATATCATTGGTTCATGTTAAGCTGCTTTATTAAGCTATACATTGTCAAATGCTTGCTTTAGATCTACAAAGCATGTGTTCATTGGTTTATTGAATTCGATAGATTTCTCTGTCAATCGGCGTAGTATAAAAATATTGCGTCTATCGTTGATCTATTTGGGTGGAAGCCTTGCTGATTCTCGGAGATTCCTATACTCCATCAGTTATTTTATCTGCTAATATTTTTGTTAGCAGATCTAGTAGGTACACTACTTAGTATGCGTTAGTACGTTATGCCTCTGTAATTTTTTGAGTCCGATTTTGGGCCTTTTTTGTATGTCGGTATAGTTATCCTAGTTTTCCATTCACTGGGTATTTTTCCGCTTTGTTCTATTTTTCCGAATATTCTTATCATTTTTTTTTCGATTTTTTGACCTCCGTACTTAAGCAATTATTCATTTGGAAAGTTGTCAGTGCCTGGAGATTTTTGGTTGTTTAATCTCTGTATGATGACCGTTTGTCCTTCTTCCAGTGTGTTTTCTCTTGTTCACACGGAGATGATGAATTTTCGATTTCTGTATCATCGCTGTTTTCGCTATTGTTATCGTATAGGTTTTCAAAGTATATGCTACCCATGTTTCTTGGTCTTTTGCATTAATTACTTCTTTCTCATCGACTTGCATTCTTCTTCTTCGTAGCATGTTCCAGATCTTCTTTTGACCTCCGGTTCTGTGTGTGTGCCAAAATGATGTCCTTCAGTGAATTTTCAATTTTGCAGAAACTAAGAGGTCGCTGGGGTTCAAGTCAGGAGAGTAAGAAAGAAGGCCGATGAGCGATAGGAACATTTTCACTGTCCAAAAATTCCAAATCACTTGACAGAGTTCCCTTCCATTGTTAATTTAGATAACACGTAGCTTAGGTATTCCTGCAATCCTCAATTTCGGTATGTCCACTAAAATTGTAACACCGCTGAAAAAAATAAGAAAAATGTCATAATAATGAGCCCTTCTTTCTCAAATCACAAAATATTTGGTTACCTAACTATATAAAATGGGGAATTTGTACTTACCCATAAAACTCAATTAATGGTTTCTATAATAAAAAGCAAACTTCAAAGCTATTGCAGCTTAAATGTATTAACTATCACTGGAAAACGTAAGTACAATACTTACATACTTATCGGACAAAAAATTAAATCACAAGCTTCATAAGCCTACTAAGTATTTTGATTCCGACAGCCACACTTATAATACAACTAGAAAAGTATCACACAATTTTTGGTTAAAATCCCAAATTAACTAGCAACGGATAAATGGCCGTCAGTTGTGGCGTTTTGTTCGAGCTCCTCCAACAAGGCATCTGCGTTTTTAAGCGAAATATCCGTGAAAAAGTGAAGGGGTTTCCTAAACGAGTACTCGTTGCTTATAAACTTGAACTTCAAACCCAAAACTATATTTAAAGCTGAAGCATCGAAGTAGTGGCAGCCGGAATATCTGTAAAACGGTTTCTTGTCAAACTTGCAACCAACGGATTGCGCTCCAATTGGAAAGACGCAATCTTGCGTCAGGGCGCACTTCACCCAAGGCAACATTATGTCCTGATGCACTTCCTTAGTGTTAACCAAGAAAATTGCACTTGCTTGAACCTGAAATGAAAACCCACAACTTTGATCAGCTACATAACAAAACAAGCCTCACCATTTGCAAAAACTGGAAGTTCTCGGCATCTGTTCTGAAATACTCGAACATTTTTTTATGCGTCAAGCTGGTCACGGGGTTTTTTTGCTGGGGAAAAGGGAAAGTGAGGACACCCTTGCTGAGTACTTGGTTTTCGTAGAGGTTCATTAAAAGAGTTTGGGTAACATTGTGCATTAGTCTATAGCTACTTTCCATAAATAAAATGGCACCTACTCTGCTTAACGCATCCTGAAATGAACTATTACATCACAACACCACAACTGGAACACTATTACCTGAATAACTACAGGTCTGTAAGCGTGAAGAACTTCATCACTTACGTGCGATGGAAAATCGTAGAGATCTACCGTTATCACTTGACAACGGGAGTTGTTGCAGTAGCCTTGCAGCTGCAATTCTATTAGTTACTTTATCAATGAATTTATTGAACTTACAGTTTTCAGTCCATAGTCACTCAAGCCCAAATTGTACACCAATATGGTGTTATTGGGAAGTACCCTAGATACATTTAGAACAAGCCCCACAGCTTGGCTTTCTTGCCTTTCTAGAACATACGTTACAACTACTGGTAAGGAAGTGTTTCTCCACACATCTTCCGGATACAGTCTAGGATTTTCGGAGAATCCTAGAGCGTCTAGAAGTTTTTGATCCCCAAGTAGAGTCTTTGTTTCTGCGTCTCTTAGATTGTCCTTGAAATAGTGCTTTATAAACGATAATGTTCATTTGATAAAAGACAAATTCTAATTTGGAGAATATATTGTTTTTTCACAGATACATTCTTTCTTCATTTGCTTAGACTAGAAAGTAGTCCACATGTATGTATTGCAAGCGGACTGAAAGTGACAGCAGAAATGGCGTCCACTATATTATACACAAAACTGCCAACAGTCCGCCGAAAAGTTGAAACAAAACGAACTTTCTGTTAGTTTAGCTTGGGTTGGTTAAATTTGGATGGGTTTAGTTTGGGTTAGTTTGGTTTGAGTTGGGTAAGTTTGAATTGGTTATGCCTGCTAGACGTTATCTCAAAAGTTTTCATAAAGATCATAAACCAATAAAGGCTACTGGAGGAAATCGACGAAAAAGGAGGCTTTCATGAAAATCAGTACGGTTTCGTAAAAGGAAAGTCAACAATACATGCGGACTCCCATATATCAAAGAGAGTTATCGCAAACACTGGCGGATGGAACGCGTTAGTCCTAATAGATGTGAAAAATGCTTTTAACAACGCAGACTGGAACCAAATTTCACTAAAACTTCGCCATAAAGGAATTAGCACGTACCTGCAAAGGATTGTAGGGGACTATCTCACAGACACATGAGACTGGATAGATACACGAGGAGGAAAATCTTTGGTGGAGTTCTACAGGGTTCCTTGTGGAACGTGTCATACGACGACATAATGGACATCACTACGCCAGGGGGAGCCGAATTAGTATGTTACGCCGACAATTTGGCCATCTTGGTAACGGACGAGGAATATGATCAAGATGACAAACTCAACACTGGAAGCCGTAGACAAATGGATGGAGGAGAATAAGATGTACACTGAACCAGAAAGACCACAGCTAGCACTACTATCATCTCGACTATCATATAAAATCAAGGTTAAGGATATAGCCTCAAAGATACCCTTATCTATCCACAAAATAAAGTTACCTATCTGGGAGTAGACCTGAACAGGGGAATGAGGATGACGTCTCACATAGAAAAGGTGTGCACAAAGGCCATGGGCACGGTCAGGGCAATAGAAAGACAGCTCGCGAACACGCGAGGTCCTGGCTCGAGACAGAGGAAAGTACTGGCGGAGAAGTCCAGTCGATAGTCCTGTACGAAGCCTCACTATGGACTAGAGCACTGAACATAAAGAGGTACAAGAACCTCATTGTCTCATCACAAAGGACCCTGGCGCTTAGTGTGTGCATGGACTACAGACCACTGTCGGCTGAGGCCGCCACGGTGGACTAATCTACATCTGGTCGCGGCGAAAAAAGAGAGGACCCAACTGAGAACGACTATGTAAGATAAGAAAAGAATATGGAACGGGAAAGGACGATCGACACATGGCAAGAGGAGTGGGACACAGCAAGTGAAGGAAGGTGGACCTAAAAATTAATAACACATATAAAACCGTGGCTGGAAAAAAGGCATGGAAAGCTTACACATCAAGTAACACTGATTCTCACGGCCTTCGGAGTCTACCTGTGTAGAATAGGCAAGAAAGAATCACCGGAATGCAATCTATGTTATCACTACCACGATGATCCGTAGCACCATCTATTTGAACGTCCAGAGAAGTTCCCTGGAAGCTGACCTATCCGAAAGTATTGATGTGGATAACTTGATAAGTACTATGTTGCAGGTCTCACAAAAGTGGCAGATGGTAGCGGAATCAATAAAACATGTAGTTGACACCAAGATGGAAAGCGAACACTGGACATAAGCACGCACATCCGGACTTATACAAACACAAGGCATATATTGACAAAGATAGCACAGGAAACAAACTCAAAATTGGATCAAAAGAGGGAAGACCATACCGACTGCTTTCCGAGAAAATACCGTAACTAGGGCGGGTCCGGAAAGCAATGGCCGTTTAACAACACAGAGGAGTTTAGTGGGTAGGGGGTTTTTCCCGAGTCCGACACCCTTGGGTATAATGTGTGTCCCAGGTAAAAAGTGCGAAAATGCATTCTCCGTCGTGTAAGAAAAAAAGTTTGGGTTGCCTTGTTTGGGAGCTTGGATTAGTCTAGTTTGAGTTAGTTTGGCTTGATTTAGTTTCAGTTGGTTTAGTTTGGGTTGGTTGGGGTTGGTATAGTTTGAGTTGTTTAGTTTAGGTTGGTTTTTGTAAGAGAACATATCGCTCATTGGAAAGAAAAGTGACAAATCTCAAAAAACGTTATTTTCCAGGAGAGGAGTTTTTAACTCTTTTTTCTGCTTCAAAGCTATTTGAATTTCAAGTTAAAAGAATACTAGTCCAGTAAATCCGTGCTTAAAATGGGATCATCTGGGAATTTTGGGAAATACGCAAACATTTGTTTTTAACATGTTGAGGGGGCTCACGGTAGCTTAACTCTGAGATTTCGGGAAAATCGATTGGGAGCCCACTCCGCCATCTTGGAAATAAAGGCATCACTTCTTGTCTTCGTTCCTATTTTAAACCTACGATAAAATATCATAGAACCAAAATTGTTCCAATTTTCACTCTCAATAACTTTTCTTTGAAACTTTTTTTTCTAAAATCAGTTTTAAAATGTACAGGGTGATTTCTTGGTGAGAAGAAATTGTACAGGGTGATTCATTTTCAAAGACAAGGTGCCAGTTCTTGTGAACTATTCTTCATAGAGACCCAGGAAAGAAATCTGTATAGTAATGTGCCCAAGAGAAAATGCTGGAAATATATTTCAAGCTTCTAGGATTGCCGCAAGGAGGCGTAACGGTACTCTGAATACAGAAGATAAATTTTCGAAATCTCTCCCGGTGAACTACTAAATGAGAATATGGAAACAGATTTTGGACGATATTTTCTACAAAATTGCCCCCCGGCACTTCTTTCTAAGTTGTCAAATATACAGCTACAGGCCGTCAAACTTGATGTTACTAAATTGCCTATAACCTCGAAATTACTTAACCGATTTGACTGTTCTTATCTAATTTTTAACAGGAAAATCTGCTTTTTCTTGTACATTTACTCGTGGTAGATTTTATTTGCTTTAGGCGACCACACGACATGAATTGTGAAGGTCAAACCTGTATCTGAGGTTTTTTCAAAATTTTCAAATGCAAACCCACTGAATAGATGTCTCCATCGTATTATTTGGATAATTTCCTACCACTTTCATGCAGGTAATTTTTCTATATTTTTTTAAATAGAAAATGTACGGAGATTTCATCAGGAATCCCTCGAGGAATACTTGTGAAACAGCCCCTGTAAATTTGAATCTGTCAAAAAGATAGGAGTGCACAAGTTTTTTTGTTTCTTTTGGTGAAATTCAATTTTTTTGAAATATTTTCGGAATAAGGTGTTTACTGGTCCACTGTATAATTTTTGGCGAGTGGTGCACTGTATTCTACTTGTCAAATGCTCGTAGAAAAAAAAAACGAAAAATACAATGACATTGCACTCTTACTTATCGGCTTTTCTCTTTAACATCAACTGAAAAAAATGATAAACTCGAATCAAAACAAATATGATGTGTATCTTTTTGACACATTCAAATTTATAGGGGCTGTTTCAAAAGTATTCCTCGCGAGATTCCTGATTAAGTTTCTGTAATTCTTCTATTTCAAAAGATATAGAAAAATGATCTGTATGAGAGTGATAGGAAATTATCCAAATAACACGATGAAGGCATCTATTTAGTGTGTTAGCATTTGAAAATTTCGAAAAAACCTCAAATACAGGTTTGACTTTTACAATTCATATTGTGTGGTCGGCTAAAGCGGATAAAATCGACCTCGAGTACATGCACCAGAAAACGCAAATTTTTTTCTTTGAAATGAGCTAAAGAACAGGCAAATCGGTCAAGGAATTTCGAAGTTATAGGCAATTTAGTGACATCAAGTTTGATGGTTTGAAGCTGTCTTATTTGACAACTTAGAGAGAAGTGTCGGGGAGCAATTTTGTAGAGAATATCGTGTAAAATCTGTTTCCATATTCTTATTTGGTAGCTTGATAGAAAAATTTCGAAAATGTGTTGATTTTCTGTTTTCACAGTACCTTTACGCCCCCTTGTGGTGATCCTAAAACTTCAAATATATTTCCAGCATTTTCTCCTGGGCACATTACAGTTTTTTTTTCCTGAGTCTCTATGATGAATAGTTTATGAGAACTGGCACCCTGTCGCTGAAAATGCACCCTGTACAGGACGAAGGTTGTGCAGAATTAACTTCCCAGCAACCATTAAAATCTCGATTGAAATAGATGGGAAAAAGTTGCTGGGAATGTAATTCTGCACTACTTTTGTCCTGTACGATTTTTTCTCATATGCCATATCAAGGAATCACCCTGTAGATTTCTTATTTTTGGTTTTAGAGAAAAAAGTTTGAGATAAAAGTTACTGGTAATGTAATTCTGAACAACTTTAGCTCTATGATATTTTATGGTAAGTCTAATAGTAACGGAGAAAACACGCGCATCCACATTTTCAAGATGCCGTGGTAAGCTCACCTTCGATTTTCCCGAAAACTTAGAATTAAGCTATTCAGGACCACCTCCACAAGTTAAGAAAAAAAAATGCTTATTTTCCAAAATTCTCAGAAAAAGCACGGATTTACTGTAAGAGTATACCGACACTTCTTGTGTCAACCAGAGGACGAGTGTTGACGATTAGATGTGACACTATTTCCATATAATTTTTAGCTGTTTTAGGATCGATTGGCGGTATTATCTCAATATTGGAAAATTTTAAGATGTGACACTGTTCTTGCGAATGGGCGAAATGCCTATTGACAGCCTTTAGTTTTTTTCGGGTTTTTTTTTTAACACTTTACAACATCGCCCTTCCGCTCAACTGGTTTAACAATAATTGTAAGCGATTATGGCGACTTTAATGTCTGGTTTACATTCAATTTCACTTCGAAGTGGAAGTGGCAAATTTTCGCTTGCCGGCAATTATATGCTTCTATCTACATTGAGTTTGGCGTAAGCGACAGAAGCGTGACTTTGAACACAAGTTATATGTAGATGGTAGCATATTATGACTTTCGTTTGGCAAGCGAAAATCTGTCACTTCCACTTCGAAGTGGAATTGAATGTAAATCTTACATAAATCTTTGAAATTTTTTTCTGGTTAAAACCTGGGTTAAAACGTTATTTTTTCGCTTTTTTTTGCTGACAAATGACGTTATATGGATTGTAGGCTCCTAAAAGAAAATATTGTCGCCTCGATTTTCGCAGTGCTTCACTAGATTTTGCGAAAATTCACCTTTCAAGTAGAAAATACGGTGATTTTGTTCATTTTCTCTAAATAAGTTGAAAATATCGCAACTTTTGGTTTGTCAAAAAATCTCGAAAAAAATGTTTTAGAGAGTCCACCTCTTAATCCATAAAAAAAGTAAAATGCGTAGGTCAAATGACACAAAACCCAATATAATATGAGAATAAAATCAATTCACAAAAATTCCCAAAAGTTGAGGAAGATGGGGAAAATTATGATAGCACACGTCCAAACAGCCCCAAGTGACTATGATTCTCACAACAACCCCGATAAAGGAATTTTGGAAAGATATTCGGATGTTTGCCAATTTTACAATCAGCAATAACCGATTCTTTGTTCTCACTAAGATTCTCACACACTCACACTAAAACCTTGACTTATCTTACCTTGAAATTTTGGATTTGTTCATTTGTGCTGGAAACAATATTTTGTATGGCGTCTGGCTTTTGTTGTCCAAAGATAAAGATGCCCAATGTGATCATAAATACAATAAATAAACTAATAACATAATTTTTAGTCCTCATTTGTGAAAAACACCACAACCACCTATAACATTGGAAGTCCTGCTAACTGCAATCTTTCGAAAATAGCGTATGATTCACATCTCAAACTTTTGATTAATTTTATGGCATCCGAGTACCCTAAAATAGTTATGATCATGTTTATTTAACAATTTTATCAACTATCTTTTTCTCCCAGTTGTTTAAAATGTTTCAGGTTAAGGTCAAATTTGAAGGAAATCTTCGTTCTTCGTTTGGCTTTCTGACAATTGTGGCATGAGCCAAGCGTATTCTTGTGGACGCTTCGTGCTCGGTGCGTTACCTTCGTGCGGTTGATTGGATAATAATATACCGTGTGTCCAAGGATAGTGTTTAGAAAAGGAAATATGTTTTTATTTGAAGATTCAGAAGATTATGTAATTTTTCATAAAAATGTCTGCTTGTATCAAAAATATAAATCCGAATATCAAAATCAAATTTGCGATTACTATATACACAGTAAATCAGAAAGAAAGTTATCAGTTTCTTGGATTTTGTTTGAGATAAATTCACGTGAGCACAAACAACTGTTGTTGCTAACTTACTAAGATTATGATGTTGTATCTAGCCGAATACAGAGCATCAGCTCAATATGAGATGGTATAATAAAAATACGAATAAAAAATCTTCTCATAACAAAATCGTTATTCGGCTAGATACATCATAATCCAGGTAAGATCAATCCTAAATTATAAATTTGGTGACATGTACATTTGTATATATATTTAGAAATTTCCAACATATTTTCTATCAGGTGTAGAAATAGTTCCAACGAATGTTAGGGTAGGATTTTCCCAAGGATCATAAACCAATTATAATTCTTGAGATTCTCCAACATTGCCGGCGTCGCAGATTTATTTTGTCACCTGGTTCCAATCTGGTTCCGAGAATTGTTTTCCTTTTCTTTCGAACCAGGTTGGAAAAACAGTTAGTATCTGGCATCGGTACAAGACAGTCGATATTCAGCCTCAGTACGAATAAAAGCATTTTGTTATGCGTCGCGCAAGTATCATAATATCTATGTATTATAAAGTTGTTTTAATCTACAGGGTTGCTGGTATGTATGGAAACGGTCGGTGAAAACTAGAATTATACAGGATCGGTTATAAAGTCGTGGGACAACAAAGTTGCATTTTTCCAAATATAACCCTCTGTATATTATTGAATATTTCAATTCCTCCTTCAATTTTGTCCACAAATTGTGATACACATAATGTTCCCAAATTTAGCCGTTTTCGAGTTATCTCGTTTTATAAATGACATTTTTGTATCTTTGACAAGCTATAAAGGTCAAACGGTTCAAGATAGAGAAAAACGGTCTGCAGTTGCTAAAAGTTCAGTATTGATCAACATTAAATTCGTGAACACGTCGTGAGTGAAGTAGTTACATATTTATAATCTGACCCATTTTACATACAGTATGATCGAGCAATGTTAGCGGGTTGATTATGTCTGATCAACTCCGCTCCGTAATCGAACACAATAATTAATTGTTGTCTTTACATATTCTCAAGAATATTACTCCGCAGTCCGCAGACATCATACACAATGACATACATTCTAGACAGACTGGTATAAATTTGGTATACCATTACTGCTCTGGATAGATTTAAAGCAGAGTTTAGAGTAGGTATACTGCTTGCTGCCGTCAATAGTGAATCATTTGGTGTTATATCCGCCATCCGACATTTTGCAAAATACTTCAAATTCAATGAACTACTGAACATTTTTGCATCTTGAATTTAAAAGAATATTTTAGTCTGATTTCACTTAAAAAGAAAACTCTCGGCATCAAATAACTCTTCATATTACCCAGAATTAGGGCCTGTCTATCAAAAGTTGGCTAACTCTAACCCTGGGTCAATTTAGCCCCTGCCATATGGGCAAACAATGTCAAACATTTTGAGGTTATCCTTAGGTTATTTTCAGCCCGGAAGTGACCCTCAATTGATAGACCTCAGAGTCGGCAATGAAACACTTCCATCCCTTACAATACCTGTTTCATGCGTCGGGCCTATCAAAATACAATATGATTTTTTACAAGACAGTGGCGACAATGAGGTTTCTATTTTCTATTGGCTTTCGAGATCACGTGGCATTTGCCAAAATCTTGCAATAAATGTCAAGCTAGGGCAAATTAATATCTCACATTCATCTATCTAGAATATTCAAATTACGTTAGGGGAAGTTCTTTTTTAGTAGAACAACTCACCACCACTAATTCCATATTGGAAGCACCGAACAAATAACAATAAGAAGGATCACTCTGCCAAGCGCGCAAAGCCGAACCGATAATGACCGAGGTTCCCAACACCATAACCCGTTCACCCAGTCCGAGAATTCTAGTCTGTTCAACGACCGACGTTATCAGTTTATTATGAGAACACTAACTCGTGATTTTCAAATATCGAGCACGGATGTTCTGTGCAACGAGAACGATGTGCTTCCGAATGCTTTGGCGGGCTGTCTTTTGATGCGCCTGATACACTAAAGAGTGATCCTTCTCGTTGTTATTTGTGCGTTGTTAATAGTAAGAACACTGATAAAATGGAAAACACACAGATCACTGACATTAGGGACATCATAGGTTAGCGTATGACGTCTACAAGGTAAGCTCACTAGGTGGATGAAATTTAAACCAATTCGCGCATGGTTTGAATCACCATATATGCATAAAAAATACAGGGTGATTCCTGTAAGTCTGTCATGCTTTCCGTGTATTTCGATATTGCAGACTATGAGTCGGAAATGCTTCTCACCCAAGATACAGGGTGATGCAGTTTTTAAAAAATAAAAGATATTCTTCAATATTCTTTTAACAGTTGAAGGTATCGTTACGAAAATTTATTATAGGCGTCTACCTAACAGTGTAATGTGAAAAGAAGAGGTTCTAGTATCGGTGGCGTGTGGCGTAGATGTGATACGCATCGGGTAATTTTTTCAAAATTTACTTTTTCATTTCCAACCGCGGACCCATAGTGTGCTATATCAGAATCAATATTTTAACTTCCCCCATCATTCCCCGGAAGCATGACACACTTCTGTAAGTGTGATTCCTGTGAATCACCCAGTCTATGGGAAAAATAGGTGTTGAGAACATAACCAAGCAATAGGTCACCGAACACCCTATGCATTTTAAATGGAGGTCACCGGCAAAGATTCGCGTGAGCTCATCTTGTTTGTAGTAGTAACATGATGGGTTATTTATAACCTAAGAGTGCATGCACAGTCTGAGGTCCAGTCTATCAATTGAGAGTCACCCCTGAGCTAACCTTAGGATAACCTCAAAAGGTTTGACATTTTTTGTCCATTTGGCAGTGGCTAAATTGACCGAGGGTTAGAGTTAGCCCGCTTTTGATAGACAGGCCCTTATTCTGGGTAATATAAATGGTTATTTGATGCAGAGAGTTTTCTTTTTATGAAAAATTAGACCCAAATATTGATTTAAATTTAAGATGCAAAAATATTCAGTAGTTCAGTGAATTTGAAGTATATTGCAAAATGTCGGATGGCGGATATAACATCAAATAGTTCACTATGGACGGCAGTAAGCAGCAAGAACTCTCAATTTTTTTTTTCCACCAAAGCTTGTGTCAAGAAAGCCTAAAACTCCACGAATTATTTGAAAATCCCCCTGAAAATGACATATAATTCACGTTTTATGATAGTACTGTTCATGGTATGCTAAGCTCATAGTTATAACTATCTTCAAACAAATCATCACCATCAATCACCCTGTAGATATTACCCAATTCCAAATAAAAACTAAATATATTACACTACCCAATTAAAAGAATGTGCGATTTATGTTTTATTATGTATCCAAATAAAACAGAATAGATATACCTACTTCTTTTCCTCATTTGAATTTTATGGAAGAACGGATTTGTTGGTGCTTGGTGCTGCATGGAGATCATAGAGGTCATAGACTTAAACTATATACCCAGATGGAGATCTCAAGCATAAGGATCATGCAGGCCATTTCAGAACAGACATACTAAGATTCAGCTGATTGTACCGTAAACGAACATTAACCTCTAATTGTATGAGGCCGGGCTGGCGCAAAGTGTAAAGCGTTGGGTCAGTAAGTGAAAACCGGCCAGGTGCTGGGTTCGATCCTCAGCAATGGCAATAGACCGTAAAAAGTCGAATGTCTGGTATTTTAGCGGAACCCACCAGGCAGAGTGCAAAAGGTATAGTTGTTCTCCCTATTAACGCCGCCGCCGGTAACCAGGTCGGAGAGAATCGGATATTCTCGTAGGAAACGAAGAACAAAGATACACACTCAACCTCTAATTATTGTCAGTATTTTTCTGTACTTTCTGAGACATTTTTCAAAATGCTAAAAGTGATTATTATGTGGTTTTCTTGAGATTCTGATCCAGAAAAGATATGAAATGAGTGATTATCTCGCGAAGTTAGAGACTGAAAGCTCAGAAATTTTGATTGGGTAGATACAATAAACACAAAGTTTCAATCTCGAACAACATAGACCCCTTTTATCTTTGATTTAGGTAGGTGATTCAGACTTTGATGCAAGCCCTCAGGTGTTTCCAAATATACCTAACTAGCATGGATATAATTAGCTATTTAGTGCCTACCACAAGCTATTAGTATTAGGTATACTGCACAGCAGTGAAGCTTATAAAAGTTTGAATACTTTCAAATATTTCAAGGAAAGGCTTGTCAGTCACTGTAGAAGTTGCCAAGGTGCAGACCATATTTTCTTGATGTTTCAATAACAATTTAATTATTTTTTTGTAAAAGGGTATTGTTAACGGTACAGGATCTCAAATTTGACGTTGTCTTGAGAGGTCTCTGAAATGGTCTATACAAGGTGTCTCACGGTGACCGTTCATCAGAATATATATCGGAAAATAAAGCGATTGGAATTCTGAAAATGTGTATAGTGAGATTTTCCACGATGCTCTTTTCAATTAAAATAATAGCTATATTATGTTGTGCGACTTCCGGTTATACCGGAAGAAGGTGTCAACTTTAAAAAAAAAAAAAAAAAAACACCCTATATATTATTACATCTTTGGATTCTGCGTCAAAATCTAGGGAGATTTGATGTATCATGCCCCTTACCTAAGTATACGAATCTTTGAAATATTCTAGTTTTTACGTCATAACGTTTATGGGATCCAATTTAAATATGAATCTCACCAATAACAAGGCCATTATTATTGAATTTGAGTTGGATCCCTTGTTGAGAGTGACCTACTTTAAGAGATCTTTCACAATATTTTGATCACTATCAGTACAGGGTAGTCAAAAAATAAGATCAAAAAAGAAATAAAAAAAACTGCCAAAAATCAATTTTTTCAAATGAAAACCACAACATTTTATAATGTCATCTTATGCAGCATTGGAAATAAATGTGAGTTTGTATCACATTGTCCATTCCACAATTAAAAAAAGAAAAATAAACATTTTTGGAAAAGACAATCTTATACAAACTCACCTTTATTTTCAATGCTAAATATTTACTATACAATGATCAAATTAGGGTGTTTCCATTTGAAAAAAAAATGATTTTTGGCAGTTTTAATAGTTTTCAAAATATTTTAAAAAATCTTTTATAGTAGGTCCCTTTCAAGGTTAATTGATAGTAGTAAGGTTGCGTCGTTATACGTTCGGGTTTCGGACAAATCAGAATTCAGACAAAAATGACGTCAGTCGGCTCCGCTCCGGTTCTGAAATTCAAATACACATTTAAAAAAAAGATAGAATATGGTTCACACTTGATAATGAGAAGATATTTCACTGTATACCAAAAGCTGTATGATAACTTACCCTCAAACACGTTTAAAAACGGCCGACACTCGGTAAAAAAAGTTTTAAGACCCTGAAATACGGACATGTTATGACATCAAGATGACACACCGATGACAGGAATGTCAATAATGGAGCTCGGTGACGGGATTGATTCGGTTTATCGTTCGTGGATTTCCGATTCCCTAGTTACGGCGCAACCTCTACATATTAATTAACCTTGGGTCCGTTTCACCAAGGAATCCAACACAAATTAAATAATAAAGGTTTTCTTATGAGGTGAAATTCACATTTAAATTTGCCTACAAACGTAATTTTTGATATTATAACTCAAATATTTCGAAAACTCGTATACTAAAGGTATATGGTACGTCAAATCTGTCTGGAATTGCACGTAGAATATCCTATATTCAAATTAAGCGAATTGACACCTACATCCGGTATATCCGGAAGTAGCACAAAACCGCTATTATTTCATTTGAAGAGAGCATAATTTAAAAATCTCACCACACAAATTTTCAGAATTCCATTCGTCTTTTTCCCGAGATATTCTAATAATGGACGGTTACCGTGAGACACCCGTATATTGAATCTGTGATATTGTTCATTTTGATAATTAGAAATTACATCAACGTAATGATTGAATATATCTTTAATCCGCATGTGTTTGCCAAATTTTCGTGTAATTTTGAATGTACTTTTTTTTATCTGTAGCTTTATCTATGTTATGGTCTTGGATGTTATGAAAAATCATTGATTTGCTAAAACTACCCCCAACTATGTAAAATCCCTTCAAAAAAATCCCATCTCACTAATCTACCCCCTAAATTTGGGTGAGAACCCCAAAACTACGTCGATGACTTTAACAGTCACTGTAGAGTAGAGCAGGTGCACATGAACACGCCTATATATAAATTGAAGTTAGATGAAAATAAATTGCCAATTGTCAGTAGCTAACGCCAGTAGAACGGTAGAAGTGTAAGTTGTAAACAATGTAATGAAAACTCTATATTCTATTGATTTTGATTAATAAGATTGATAAGAAAAGTAGAAACAATATTATTAATTAATGAGTGTTTTCAGAAAATGAATAAATAATCGAAAACATCGATATAAGCAAATATGTGAGTGAATTCGAGTCTACAGGGTGTTACTTAATGGTATGTCATAATTTTAAGGGGTAGTTGCTGGATAAATTTTAAGTCGAAAAGGTCATATAAACTTGGGTCTTAAATTAAAGTGCTTGGTTTTTAAGATACAGGGTGTTAAAGATCTATTTGATTTTCAGTTTTTAATACATTTTCCAAAGACGGTTTGAGATATTGAACTGAATTTTGCCACAGGATATTATGGTATAGGAACACACTTTTTTTTATTTTTATTTTATTTTTTTTTTTTTTTTTTTTTGGCCCAAGTTTATATGACCTTTTCGACTTAAGATTTATCCAGAAACACCCCCTTAAAATTTTGACATACAATTATGTAACACCCTGTATATCTTTTGTGGGTGTAAATTGTAAACATCGGTGTAAACATTTTGATTCAAGATTGATCGAGCATAATTATTATAAAGAACATTTTTTGATGTTATCTTCCGAGGTATCTTCTTTACCACCGGATGATCGCGGTGGCCACATCAGCCTATCTTTAGATTTCTTCCTCAGCTCAATTATTTAGATCGCTTCTTCATTTTCTATTATGCAGAATTCGTACATCCGACCACTTTGGTTGACATTGATTTGGGCGTCACTTGCTAGCGCTTGTACTTATTACTTACATACAGCAAATGCCAAACAACTTTCGATTCACGACATAATTGCCACCAAGCGAGTTATTATGTGATTTGCTGGTGACCAAATTTCGCCACCAGCAAGCTTCATAACAACGAGCTTGGTGGCATTGATGACGTAGATCGAAAGTTCTTTGGCGTTTACTCGAGCGTTTACTATAAAGCAAATGCAAAACAACTTTCGATCTACGTCATAATTGCCACCAAGCACGCTGTTAAGAAGTTTGCTGGTGGCCAAATTTGGTCATCTGCAAATCACATATAATAACTCGCTTGGTGGCAATTATGACGTGAATCGAGAGTTGTTTGGCATTTGCTGTACTTATTTTTTTACTAGTCGGTACACAGTGTGTCTAAGATAAGAATGTCATTGTCTATCATGGGATGGGGATCTTGGAAACCATAAGTGATACGAAGAAGGTTAAATTAGAGAAAAGTTGCGCATTTTGAAGGTTAAGAAAGTTCTAAACTCGGTTCTAAAATTCCTAGTATTTCCGGAAATATGCCTAAAAAACTGAGATTTGCCAATTTCGTTTTTATTTTTTCCTGGCGTTATTTAAAGAGATATGGAAAAACAAAAGACACTTTCTTATGGACACTTTTTAAGCTCCAGAGATCAGCGTAGAGAGATTTTCCGAACGACGTTTCGTTTCGAAGAAACCGTCATCAACTTTTTTTTTATATGGCGCGTAAAAAAAGTATACCCTGTATAAAATAGCATACTATTTTATCACTTATGACACAATATGATTCTGCAATATTTTAATAATTGGAAAAATAGGTTTTTATCAGATCCCGAATGTTTTGGCAAAGAAGGTTGTGAAATAATAGCGCTGAGAAAATGTAAAAATATTTTTGTTGCCATTTTAGAACATTTTAGAACATTTTAAACGGCATATTGTTAAGCTTGAAAATGCGCAACTTTTCTCTAATTTACCCATCTTAATATCTCTTATGGTTTCCAAGATCCCCATAATAGATAATGACATTCTTATCTTGGACACTCTGTATTTACTAAGGTTTTTCCACAAAATCCTATTTTTTTATAGTCGACAGTTCAATCAGCAAACCGCAATATGTCTCTAGTAGCGGATTATGGAAGTGACTCAAACAGTTCAGAAGCCAGTGACGATGAACAAGAACTCATGTAAGCCAAACGTAACCATATTTTTTGTTATTTGCTTTCAACAATCTATCACTGGGAGATGAAAACCCGTTTTGAAACAATGATCTACTCCTGTCCACATTAATCTGTAAAGGGAGGGTAGATTGATGAAGAATGAATCCAAACACTCAATTGATTCAACACCCAAATTATGGGAAATTGAATTGAGTTGAGGCACGTTTCGCACTTGAATAAAATCAGTATGACTGTAATTTTTACTGCAAAGTAAGACAAAAAATGGGTCAGCTCTGTCACATGTTTCAGCAAAACAGAAATAAAATCCGAATCAGAATCCTCCGACGAAGAGGAAAAACCAAAAATTCCTGCGCCAGTTTTCAAACTACCAACGCCATCATTTGTCAGTGACAAAATCGACGATTCCTCACAGGGCTCAGTGTTTGTCAATCCATTCCTAGAAGCGGAAAATGCCAAAACCGCCATGCTACAAAAACACGTTAAAATGGTGGATACCAAAGATGTCGTCAAAATTAACGGCAAAAAGATCTGCTGGAATTACAGGAAAGGCAGATGCAGGTTTGGGCATAAGTGCAAATTTGCGCACGACTCTGATTTGCAAAAAACTCAGACGGAAATTGAAGCTGAGTTGGAGATTGCCAAGATTAAAGGAGTGGTTTGTCAGTCGGGAAGGTAATTTTTATCAATTTCCTGTAGTTTGTCTGTAGGTCAGATTTTAGCTCTGGAAATGTTCAACCTACTCGGCAAGATCTTGAAGCCATAGAAGAGGACAAATTAAATGGAAAAAGAAAAAAAAGGCCGGGTTTGACGCAAGGTCTGGTTCCAGGCAAAAAAGTTATGAAACAATATTTGCATACTAAAACGAGTTAATATAAAAAACATACATTGTTTTTATGAAAAAAAATTGTTACATTTTTTCCTTTGCGCTTGAACATGTGACGGAAAAACGGCGGCGAGTGGAAGCTTCAACGCCATAGCGCACCACTGCTGCAAATTGAAAAGCTTCAATGATTTCGTTGATAACCTACTTTTTATAAAACAACCTTATACATATTTACAACCCAATAAACTACATAGATATGGGTCGTAATTGCAATGTAGATTATTAATGAAATCATGCCAGCATGCCAATTTATTATCAATAAAAATGATGCATGAACTCAATCAAAACATTGCAATTATTATAAAAACCTTCGATTAATTATTACTTCAGTGTTAAGTGATGTTTGGGCGTCGACATGCGAAGATTCTCAGTATGTACAATTTTTTATTTGGGTAATATGATTAATGTTCATTTTTGTATTCCGAATTCAAGTAAACAGATGTTTTCTATATACTTGAATGTAGTTAATTTGTTTGATGATGTGTTGTTGAATGCACAAAAAGGGAGTCAGTTTTTTTTTTAGATTAATATGACGAATTCTGATAATGTTGATGATAACTAATTCCATAAACCCTCGCGCGTTATCAAAGCTTGAAGTCATTAGCGAGCATAAGTGTTATTGAATTTGTCAAGGCTCCCAAAATTTTGTCAAGGACTTTTGAAACATTTTTATCATCTTTTCATAACTTTTAGCGTATTGGAAATTGATTACAGATAACTAAACACTTTGAAAACATCCGAATCACAATGAAAGTTCCTTTTATTTTCCTTTCAATCATTTTTCTGGACTTTTAAGACTTTTTTAAATGATAAAAATATTATTGAACATCATCATAAGGAAAACCTTTTAAACAGGGATGAGTCACAATAAAAACCTTTTAAATAAATTCTGAGCACTTGAGATATTTTAAATTTTTGAACAAGAAATTAAAATGTGTCAGGAACGATATATAACAAACTGAAATCAGAAAATTTATTTTAAAAAATCTTTAAAATTTCCGAATTAGCACTTTTATTTTTTTCAAGAAACATTCAACATGTTTCAAACTCCAAATAGCATTTGAGAAAATGAAAAAAAAATGCCTACAAAACGCGTTAACAAAATGAAAACTAGAAACATACTTTTTAAGAGTTTAATGGAGATTTTTCAACACCGCGCGACACATTCTATGCTCCCTAAAGCTTTAAATGGAAAATCAAAATGATCATAGAATTCAAATATTTTATCGAGTAACACAGCGTATTGGAAGTTTTTCCTCTCTTGAAAATTTTTGTTGGGATGAGTGGTTATGGTAGAAAAAATAGATACCTCTAATCTGTGTAATAATGAAAAATAATGTTTTCAAGCATAACCGCCGCTTATCTCATCAAGTTTTTTAGAGAGAAAAAAATATCCCAATACACTCTGTCATTAGATGAGAAATACATCCTAATTATCTGTGTCAGTCAATTCCATAAAAATAATTAGATCTAGCTAGGTAACTGTTACACAGATATCTCATGATATATCCGCCTCATGAACATATTATAAAAGTTGAGTGGTAAAATTGTAATAGATAGTTTCATTATTAATATTTTTTTCCTTTGTGTGTTATTGTTATCCTATCTTTTCTTGTGATTTTTTCAGTCGAGTGTTAATACCTACATATGCTAAGAACGAGTTAAAAATAAAAATCCAGATAATGTTGTTGAGAGAAAGAAGTCACCATCAAAAGTTGTTAATGCTCCTGAAAAAATTTAATGTTTTCTAGACATTTTCAACACGATAACAAGTATTGAATGTTCTAAACCTATTAATAACTTCTGAAAATTGTGTCCCTTGTCGATCTTGACATTACAAAAAAAAGAGAATCAATCATAACAGAATTTTGGAGTATAATTTCAAAAATCACGATGGTTGAATCAAAAAGTAGTAGAAAAAAAATCGAGGTTTCGAATTTTTTCCAACAACGGGATAAAACTTAAAAGTGCATCAAATATTGTTCCCAGGTATCAACGTACTGCCATTAATCCTTACCATTTTACTTTTATCCGTGATTGTTATCATATCATTTATGTACAGTAAGAATAGTATCGGGCCCAAGACAGTTCCTTTGTGGCACACCATAATATTATTTTACATCAATGAGCGGGAAAACAGAGTTTTTGAATTTTACGCATTGGGACCTATTAGTCAAATAGGAAGTGAACCATTCCAGAACAGTCCAAGTAACACTCATGTTTTGCATTTTTTTTCAGTAGAATATTTCGATCCATAGTTTCAAAGGCTCGTTTAAAGTATTAAAAAAGTCAACACAGTTAGTTGAGGAACTCGTCACATACATTCACGACAACAATCTCACACGAATGATTCCGCAAGAAGTCGGATTGGTTGGGAACACTCATTTGGTTTTTATTGATTCTTAAAGTTGACTTGGCAGACATCTCCTCCAGTCCAGTTGGCAATTTTTGGCACCGGTGTGATAGTCGAGATTTTTAAAGACTGTGGAAAAACTCCTCTGGATAGAAACGTGCTAAAGTTCCAATCACATCACAAGCATCTCGCAGGATTTGTATAGAGATCCCTAGTTCACCACCTGTTTCAATCTTCGCAAGTATTCCTTTATCTCTGCCATGATGATGGACCTGAAGTTGGAAAACTCTGCAGCTGGTTCTGTGGATGGTAGAGCCCCCGCTAGGGACGAGATGTTCGAGTAGAAAATAGTTTTGTCTTAGTGGATAGATTTATTATTTTGCGTGCGTATACATATATCATATGTTGCATTATGATTTCGCTATACTACAACTGCTCAATTTAAATTGGCTATCTCCAAATATTAGTAACAAAACTGTTTACTTGGAGAACTATGATAAAGCCAGATACTTGATCAAGGGTGTCGTGGTGAAGCTGAAGGGGTGGTAGTTTACATCACATGTTTACATTAGGTCAAATCTGCGATTTTCGATCATACTAAGCGAGTGCAGGGAAAGGTACGGTGGAGCACATCTGGATAAAACTACAGTGTCAAGGCAAGACTTTTATCATCGGCAATGTCTACAGACCACCTAGTTCAAACGGCCATGAATTCCTTACCTACTTTGAAGATGTTTTGATGGAATTTTTTCCTCAATGTGACAGACTTTTGTGCATGAGTGATTTCAACATTGACATGGCTGTTCAACTAGATAGGAACCTAAAAACATTTAAACTTGTACAAGCTATTCCTGTTCCTACTAGGATCTCCAAGAACAGTTCCACAATTATTGATCTCGTTTGTTGCCATCCAGAAAATGCACAGGATTCTGGTGTGAGGGACATCAATATTTTCGTCAATTTTCTCATTCACGTCTCCCTAGCTATGAAGGCGCTCAAACCCAACGGAACCCAATTCGTTTACAGAGCGCTCAGTAATATAAATATCACAGACTTTCAATCAGATTTACAAAACGCCCCATGGAACAACATCTTCAGTCTAGATAGTTTAGATGAAAAGGTTTTATTTCTAACAAACACGATTCTATCTTTACTAGATGTACATGCTCCGATTCAAGTGAGAAAGGGTACCATACACCCCCTGGATGACAGACAATATCAAATTTATAAAAAAACTGAAAAATCAGGCTCTGAATAAATTTCGCCTTACGAGAGATACCGAACACTGGAGTAACTACAAGCAACTTAAAAATTTGGTCACGTCTGCCATTAGAAATGAGAAAAAAGCTTATCTTATTCACAAATTTCAGAATTCTACTCCTAAAGAACAATGAAACGAGTTGAAAAAGATAAAAATTTTGGATAGTAAAAAAAAATCTTCCCCTGATAATCTGAAAAACGTAAATGAAATCAATTCATACTTCGCACGCAAATATCGAGAAATAGGATGGCTACCAAAAATGAGCTCGTACAATTCTACAACAATAATTATTTGCGACTTGCCGAACTTTTAATTTCCATACTGTGTCAGAAGAAATAATATCTAACATGATCCTAAGTATCAAATCCAAGGCTTTAACCGTTATTACCCTTTGCTGTCCACTGATAATTCCCTTTATCAGTCATACCGCGTTAGGGAAAATGACCAGACTGGTCGAAATATTCAAAAGATACACGAGTTAGAAACAACTGACTTATTTAGAAGCTGTTGGACTTTTAAAAATCTACATATCTGTTATAAATTGGTATATACGGGGTCGGCCATAAAGTTGTGGCAGACCAAAGTTGCATTTTTTTAAATGGAACCCCCTGTATATTAATGGATATTTGGATTCTTTCTTCAATTTTGAGCAAAAATTGTGATACACAATTGTCCCTTTCGACGTTTTGACATTTGAAAAAGGTTTGTTGAAAGGACAGGATGTCTCGTAAATTGCTGACGAATCAAGCGCGGGAAATGATGATGTGCCCATTTGAATGGAAACTCTAACAGCAAAGGTTTTGTTGTCGCAATATAGACCTTTGTTCATGTAATTTTGTATTTTTTACAAAATAGGGAACAATCTGGTTATGCGCGGGACAAAGATTCTCCAAGTCGACTTCAACATCTCTCTCTATCTACAACAAAGACAAATTTTAATGTCTGTCTTGAGTAAGGATCGTTCTCAACCAATTAAATATCCGCCTGACAGAAAAAAACTTACCAGATTTTTTTTTTGGTATTTCTCCACCCCGCCAAAAAAATTCCAGGAAAAATTCTCACTTTGCTTGAACGTTAATTTAAATAAAAAATTACTCAATCAGAAATCTAAGATCTATTCAAGTGACTGTTCACTCAAAAAATCAATCAGTGCTCATATAACTGACCGTCTTTATTTGTTACACAAAAAAGAGCCTATTATAGTGAATAATAAAACCTATTACATAATATCAAACGTTCGGAAACGAATCTATTTCCGTCGTCAGTGAAACCTAAAAAGAAAAAAAATAGTGCAAATTCAAATCAAAGGTTTCTCTGACGAAGGAAGCAGACTCCTTTCCGAAACGTTTGATTTTTATAGTTTCTGTTATTATTAGTAAATGATAAAGGCTTTTTCTTAGGTAACAAATAAGAAGATCAGGTATATGAGCACTGGTTTGATTTATGTTCTAATTCAGTCACTTGAATACGAGCCTGAATAAATCTTGGATTTCCAATCCAGTGATTTTTTATTTAAATGAGCGTTCAAGCCAAGTGAGAGTTTTCTGATAGGGTGTGACGGAATATCTAAAAAAATCTGGTAAATCATAGATGCGCCACAAAACTACAGAGCATAATATTATCTAGAAGTCCTTTTGCACGTCGCACTCAAAATAGGCAGAATACTCCGCGGCTTCAAAAAGTTGACGAATCTCTCAGGGGGAGTTCCTGGATAAATTTTGAGTCGAAACGAAAAACTTGGGTCTAAAAAGAAAATTTTGAAAAAAAAATAAATAAATAAAATGAAATAAAAAAAATAAATAAAAATAAAAAAAAGTGTGTTCCTATACCATAATATCCTGTGGCAAAATTCAGTTCAATATCTCAAACCGTCTTTGGGAAATGTATTTAAAACTGAAAGTAAAATAGATCCTTTAACACCCTGTATCATAAAAACCAAGCATTTTAAGTTTATATGACCTTTTCGACTTAATATTTATCTAGGAACTCCCCCTTAAAATTATGACATACCATTAAGTAATACCCTGTATGAAAGATAACGGAGAAAACAATTATTTTTCGGGATCATGAAATTGGTAAATATAATAAGTCAGTTTCCGATAATCAAATTTGGAGCCATACACATAAACTTATTGACTGATCATGATTTTTTTCTATTTTAGTGTTCTATACAATTCACCTTTTTTATGTAATATATCCTTATATGAGTTTATATCCCGGTTTATACTCTTTATGATTTTTTCTAATTACTGTTTTAGTTTATGATTCCATTGCGTACTGGCTTTTAAGCATAGCGTGTTTCAAGACTATTATTTTGTGGTATTATGCACTGACTGCTGAACTATTTTTTTTTACAATAAAACATTTTCTGATTCCAAAAAAAAGTTTTTATTGGTTGATGTTTCGAATTTCCAGATAGAGTTTATAAGAAAGTTATAATAATAATAATAATTATAATCTTTATTGTCTAACAGTTTTTCATTAATAAGACAATATGACCTAAATAAGATAGCATTGAAAATTAATACTGATATACTTACTGTGTTTTTACAGTTTCTTAAAAATATTGGGTATGAACAATCGTGGATAACCAAACATTTCTTTAATTTTTGTTATATCATCTCTTCTATTTTATGGTTTACGTGTCTTATTTGTAGAATATAATAATATGTTGTACTAGTTCCTATTCCTAATAAGTGAAGAGAATTGTTTGTGAAAACTGATAATATCATAAGTTTCGCCAAAAAAATGAACACATGATAAACACTTGACATGTGTCAATACCAAATTATGCAAAAATTAAAAGAGAATCTTTATCGGAGAACCGGGGACCGGGGGTGCTTTGACATTCTCATGAGAACATACATCGCATAAGGAAGGGTGTGAAACATTTGTGTTTAAAATCCAGAGAAGAGATCTACATAAAAAAAAATGATTTTGGGTGATGTGGGAGGGCAAACTTGACATTTTAACAAGGGCATGGGGATGGTATGCAAAATTCAAAAACATGTGTGCAAAATTGTGCAAAATGCGTGCATAATCCCTGTATACTCAAAACCCGCATTCTACGATATCGGGGGGGAAACTTCACGTAGCCATTCACGTTATTGATATTTTTTGCGATACCGATTTATCTCACCTACTGATAAGACCGATGTTTTCAGCGATTATCCTGTTTCTCCACACTTTTAACGAATCAAACTTCCACAAACACTATACTACAAGGTCTATATCAGGAAGTTTTTTCTCTCTTGAAAATTGTCGGTGGGATGAGTAGTTATGGTAAAAAAAAATTAGGTATCTATAGGTATCTGTGTAATAATGGAAAATAATTTCTTCAAGCATCACCGCTTATCCCATTAGGAGAGGGAAAAAATTCCCAATACACTCTGTTATTAGATGAGAAATACATTCTAATTCAGTGTCAGTCAATGCCATGAAAATAATAAGGTATAGGTAACTGTTATACAGATATCTCATGATATCCGCCTCTTAAACATGTAAAAGTTTGGCGGTAAAATTGTAATGAGTTTCATTATAAATAGTTTGTTCCATTGTGTGTTATTGTTGTCCTATCTTTTCTTGTAATTTGATTATTCGAGTGTTAATACATTAGTAAGAACCATGTCTTTATTTATTTGAAATCATCCAGGCAATCTCTAGAAATCAAATCTATTAAAATTTTCAACAAATAGATAAACCACGTTGCTATGGAATTTCAAGGAACCTTGATCAAATTGGATTGAAATAGTTTTAATGCGGACAAGCACCATCATACAGAAAAAAAACATCGATTTTCAGGCTACGGTTTTAAAATATTCATATTTCTTGGGTACCTTTTTCTACAAATGTCCTTCTCAAAAAATATATCAGTTGGTAGGTAGCGCACTTCGTTTTTGAAACGAGCTCAAATGCACCGATTTCATAAAAACGTCGGAAGTCCGGCCCTGACCAAAATTCTGAAGCTTAGTTTTGGAGGAACATCCAAAACATATTATGTTTTCAACATCATATTCAAAAATCATCAAGAAAAATAAACAACCAAAAAAGATATCAAGGATCAAATTAAGTTCCAACTCAATTCGGCCTACAGTGTATATGATATATTTGGAATCAGAAAAAAAATCTATAATTCTAGTCCCATTTGAAAAATACCATGTTGTGTAAAATTTTTAAGTTTTCGATGTATTTTCGCATTTCTCAGTATCAGATTCTGAATGTTCAGAATGACTTCAAATTTGCTCACTTTTTTTTTTGTAATACCAAAATCAACCGTGATATCTATTGAGTGAAATAGAAACAATCATCATTATATTCTGGACACACCCTATATGGGAAAGAAAAATAAACAAAAATAAAAGAGATTCCGAGAAAAAAATTTTACGGAAAGAATAGAAAAAAAGACGAAAGAGAACAATGCAAAAAAAAGAGAAGGTGATAGCAAAAATGGATTAGGTAAGGATGGCTTGAATTAAAGAAAGAAGGAAAAAGTAAGTAATGGAAAAAGAAATATATATAGTATAAAAATATAAGTTATTTGATAAGTAAAAACGCTAAAAAAGAATAAATGAAGACATATATAAAAAACAAGAAAATATGAAAACGGACATGAAAATAAATAGGAAAAAAAAGTGACAGAAGGCAAATCCAATCTCAATCATATTGAATTAAAATGCAAAAATTAGGGGCTGTAACTGCCGTGGCAAGCGATATTTCCCATCATATTTAATCTCAATAATATATACAGAAATGCTGGTTATCTAAGGCACGCGCTAAGAAAATCCGGTCAACCTTTGCGTACAATGTACATAATGTTTGGTAATTCGAACTAAATGAGAAATCAATGAACCAGGCACGTGTGGCGCGTGTTGGTAATTATAAATAGTAATGATTAATTATGCGCATTAGTTATAAATAGTTGGTCATTTACCCCGGCGACTTTTCAAATTTTTTATAGCTTTTTATTCGGACTTTTTTTATTTAAATCGATTTTTTTATTAAAATCCTCTTATCAAGTGTATTGTTTTTTTTAAATGATAATATTTCAGATAGATTTATCCTGACAATAATATTTCATTTCAAGTTTTTACAAATAGATAACACAACGCAACTAAAGACTAAATAATTGTATTTTGATGACCTAATTTGATTTTATACTCTTCAAAAATGGAAGCAGAAAAGGTAAAATATATTTTTTCAATCATGTGATTCAAAACAACGATATCAAAATCGCGATTCAAATCAGTGATTTAAATCAACGCAACCCTGGTCAAAAGTGTCGCGTTGTTTTATTTTGGGTTTATTTTTCCAATTGCACGAAGATTTGAATCACCTGTAACGACACTGAGGCAGTTTTTCTTATACAGTATTGTTTAACATTTTTGCATATTCAATTGATTTTTCGAAATTCAGGTGCAACCAGCATTGGCATTTGAAAACCGGTCCAATGTCAAGAATATTTTGTAAAAATAATTCTGCTCTTGATGATTATGTTATTGTCAACATTTTGAAAAATAGCTTCGCTACGCGAGATGCAATTTTCCCTCTCTCAAATTCGATACTTATTTAATGATAACATTGGCGCACTGATCAATAAGTTTCAGTAGCGCGAAACACTACGTCTTGTGCTGAGCCATGCAAGTGCATTTCTGATTTTTTTCGGGGATTAAAGGTGAGAGTGAAATTACATTTGTATCTTCAAAGGTGAACTTGAGACTGCGTTATTTGATTAATTTTTTTCTATTTCAATATTCTACTACCCGCTAATTCTTCGCTACGAAATTAAAAGTTCAAGTGAAGCGCTGGTTCAAGCAGGATATTATTTATTCGGTAAAATAATTTATCAAACATTTCAATAGGAACAACCTCGAAGAGACTGCCCTTCCTAAGGGTCATAAAGAAATATTTTACGATAAAAATTAATAAAGGGAAATTTTTTGAAACCAGTTTCAGTAATTATCGTGCGATCAATTGTGGGGCGACAAATTGACGACAATGAGTTGTTGGACCAACACAGAAACGATTTTCATGTTTCTTATGAAAGATAAAGAGAGAAAAAGGAAAGATCTTCTTAGAGACCTCCATTTAAACTAGTAAATAGATTGGGTCATTACGCATTACGTTCGTCTATGAACTGATGTTTTGGATTGGTTGGTAATTGGTACACCCTGTATTGTTATCGTAAAAAATGTTTAATATCACTCTTCCTTGGTGACACATAACTGAAAAAATTGTTTTGAAAAATGCCTGATAGTATACTAACGAGATATTCGGTATCACAATTATATAATACCGTTTTAATATAACATTTTGTAGTTATAAATGGTTGTTAATTAATTTAATTACATCAAAGGTCATCAGTAAGCAGTGTTTCACTCACATGTCAACAATAATTTTTTGCAGCTTTTCTGATTATGCAATATTCCGCACCTCTTGTGACGTTCCTCCACCTGCAACTGTGTTCATCATTCATCCTTCATCCAGAAAATACACTAGCCTTCACAAAATATGGTGAAATAAGAGGCCAAAATAGGTTATCGGCAAATGGCAGACCTTACCACTCCTTCACCAGCATTCCTTATGCCCAGCCACCTGTTGGGGAGTTACGATTCAAGGTACGTTTACTTGCCCAAGATGGCCCATTCACATAAGTTGTAGGATCCCCAGAAACCCATAACATGGAATACCACCAGAGATGCCATGAAGGAGCCTCCACTGTGCATCCAACGCAATTACTTGTTCTCCAGCAACCCCCCTATAGAAGGCCAGGAAGATTGTCTGTACCTGAACGTGTTTATTCCACAAAGTACTATCCAGCACAATTTGTCTGAACGCAACAAACTCTTGCCTGTGATGGTGTTTCTGCATTGGGGTGCCTTTCTGGCAGGGTCCAGCACCACTGGTTACTTGGGTCCAGAGTTGTTCATGGATAAGGACATTGTTCTGGTCACATTCAACTATCGTCTTGGACCTTTTGGTTGGTTGTTTTATTAGTGAAAAAGGTAATAACGATGGGTTTACAGGATTTTTGACCACAACAGATGATGCAGCCCCTGGCAACTATGGTCTCAAAGACCAGGTGGCTGCATTGGAGTGGGTGCAGGAGAATATTGCTCATTTCGGAGGAGACAAGGACAATGTCACTTTGTTTGGACAAAGTGCCGGAGGAGGGAGCGTGCACTATCACATGTTGAGCTCCGCGTCTGAAGGTATTTTCTAACTTGTCCAGCTGGGGATTAACTGGAAATTTAAAGGCTTGTTCCATCGAGCCATATCACAAAGTGGAAACGCTTTGGCAGGATGGGCTGCCCCCCTCAACACCATACAACGAAAAGTAGCCCTGCTGCAGGCCAGCTTTGTTGGTTGCGACAATCACACGGACGTCATTGGATGTCTTAGGTCGGTGCCTGCAGAAAGAATCTTGAAAACCCAAGACTATTTCAGGGTTTTCAATGGCAATCCCCTTGCCATTTTCGGAGCTGTGATTGAAACCAAGTCCGACAAAAACCCCAAGCCGTTTCTAACCAAGACTCCTCTTCAGTACATTTTGCAAGGAGAAATAAAACCAATTCCTTGGCTGACTGGCGTTGTTAAGAACGAGGGAGTACTGCGAGCTGCAAGTGAGGTTTAACGACTTTTTGGTCATTGTTCCATATTGTTGTTGTAGGCCTGATAAGACCAGAAGTACTCAGAGAGCAACTCAATTCAAATTTCGAGAAACTAGTGTCAGAAACACTGTTGCTTTTGTCGCTAAGTGCGGCAGATCCCACGAGTCTTTATCAGAATATAACAAAGTTCTACTTGGATGGCAAGGATTTTATCGATGTAAATGACGAGCAGAATGTGGGTGGATTTGTGGATTTGTACACGGACCGGGCATTTTTTTACCCGCTTTACCAGAGTTTGATACTGCATTCGAGGAAAAGTCAGTCACCAATCTACGTGTACAATTTCGAGTACCAAGGTCAGCACAGTTACGGGGATATGTTCGCTTTCACTAAGGAGAATATTGAACATAACTGGGGTAAGTTAAAGTAACCAGCGCACGTCAGCTGATTAGTTTTGCAGGAATTTGCCATTGCGATGATCTTCTATATCTGTTCAACTCACCAAGCCTGCTTCCGAAGTTGCAAAAGAACACTGATGTGCTGATGGCCCGAATTTTGGTTACTTTGTGGACAAATTTTGCCAAATATGGGTAATTTCACCATATAACCTGCTATTGATTGACTGGATAATTTGCAGAAATCCAAATCCACCAGAGAACTTGGTACATGCGAACTTGCGATGGCAACCGTTGAACTTGAGTTCTACAACAGAACTTGATGAAGTTAATGACAAAGTGGAGCTGTTGAACATCACCGGCAATAGTAGTACTGGGCCTAGTCTCGAAATCGAAAAGGGATTTTACAAGGGGAGGATGAAATTTTGGACTGATAGTGATATTTTTGAAAATATAGGACTAAAGTAGTTACGTTTTTCTTTATTAGTAGGTTTCCTATTATTAAATATTAATCTACAAACACAGCGTATTATACAAAGTATTGAAGCCATGGTAATGACAAGAAGTAGATATACATCGAGCAAGTAGTACTGATACCACTTGAGATCCAAGGACACCACCCTCAAATGAGGGGCGCCGTTGTGCCTCAAAACATACTCTATCCAATAGACAGCTGAGTCCAATGGATGCTTCTCTCTATCCTTCAGAACAATTGATTTCTTCACAGCACTGTTCTTATATCTACGAAAAATTTGATATAACCAAGTTGGAAGATCAAATAAGGACTTACAAGGGATCATCAATCAATTCCCGAATCATGTTCAACAACGTTTCTGCCGTTATGTCTTGCCACCGCAATATCTTGCCAAACTGCTTCGTCTCGGCGTAAACAGCATTCATTCTTTGGTCTCCAAAAATAGGAATTGCTATGATCGGCACTCCTCTGTTGACTGCCTCAATGGTGCTGGCATAACCTGCGTGTGTTATAAACAGCTTCACATTCGGATGTGCCAAAAGGTCTTGCTGTGGGAACCACTTGCGCACAAATATGTTCTTTGGTAGATCAGCAACGAAACTATCGTTGTCCAATTTTAACATAACGTTCTCTTTGATGCTGCCAAATGCTTCTATCAAGGCCTTCTTTTTGACCAAAGGTAAATGATTGCTATTAACGTTGGACCCTAGACTGAAGTAGACTACACCTTGATGGGATGAATCTAGAAATCTCTGCAGGTCTTCTGGAAGTGGTTTGGGTGGGCGTACGTGGAAACCACCTGGAATTGTTTTCACATGATTTTCCTAATCTGGAAGAAAGAACAATATTACCTATAGCTCTCATACAAGGGACACTGGAAGTAGCAAAACCAATGCTCTCGTGAGTATTCATCAGCACCAAAGACACATTGAACAGAGCATCTTGTAGATCCACAGCATTGGGCACGTACTTCTTCAACAGCTCATTTTGTCTGGGATAGAAAATAAAATGCTGATTTATGTTGTACACCATGTTGAACAACGCATTCCTCATCCGTTGAAAATACGTCATCTTGGCTGGGTAGCTGAGTATCATTTCTGGCGAGTATGACGGTAGAGAGGGGTTACCAACCAGATGGTTAACCTATAATGAAAATACCGTTAAAAGAAATGTGCAGATGAGTGTACTACCGACCCAAGTACTAGTGCCTACGGAGCTGAACAAAATAAGATGTCCTCCAAAATGGTGCGCCATGGCTTTGAGGGCATCATTCATGAACTGACCTACAATAACTGCATCGAATTTTTCTCCAGAGTGGATAATTTTTTGGAAGTTTTCATGTTTGAGGGTGTTCTCGGTTTGAGTGAGTCCAACCTTGTTCATTATGTAAATGGCGGCTAAGGGGTTGATGGAAGTTCTTTCGAATAGGTTGATGGCTTTTTTCCTTTCTACAAATTCAGTTGATGTTCAATTTGAATGCAAATAGCAGTCTAGTTACCTTTTTGTTGTTCAACAAATCCAGTCAAAACAATTTGTCTATAACTGCCAGTGCTGTTGAACTTATACTCCTCATAAAATGGACTGACAATGGTGACGTCATGACCTGCATCAACTAAAGCCTTCATCAGGGTGCTCTCGAGAATGTAGTGGCTTCTTCCTGGAGTGGGGAAGATTCCGAGGATCTTGGCGGCATCACTGTTATGTATAATTGCGCTGGAAAGTTACTTAGCTTGTTATCAAATATTTTGAATGAAGCAGACTGAGTACGTTCTTGCCTTGTTTGGATGATCCTGATGGTGATTCGCGATGTATGCTGGATATGCCACAGGTTACAAGGGTATGTATATGGCATAATTAATAACCCTAGTTTGTCATAAATTTTTATTTCCAAAGTGGCTTCTAACAGAGATACAAAACCCTAAAGGGCGCCATCGATTTGATTATTTAGGTCTAACTTTTGAACCGGCTTGTATAAATTAATGAAATTTTAGTATCTTCTATAGGCCATGAAGACCCATGGAGCAATAGTAGATTCAATATTTTAAATTGTAGGGTGAACTAGGAACGGACTCGTCATATCATACCTTTTGGGCACAATTTTGGACAGATGTCATTTTACAGAGGTAAAACAACTTTTTCAAATACTCTGGAATTTTCTCAACAAAAAAGATACTTCACATTTATTCCGATACGTTTTCGAGAAAAATAGGTTTTTGTTATTGCAATAATATATGTACAGGGTGTTGTGTTGAAAATAAGTCACACGAGAAAGATTGGTTTCTTCCTTTTCCATTGCATGATAGCGATGAAGAGAAAGAAAGGAAGACCATTTTCGAGCAAATGTATGATGAAATCAAAAACGAAGAGGATTGCGATGAAACTGATAATCCCACCTCGGATGATGTGAAAAATATTTCGGTATGTGATGTTTCGATCGGTACTGAAGTTAGTGAACTCGTAACACTTGGTCAACGAAGAAAAGCGAAACGAAGGAGAATACTGTGATATTTTTCGCTAAAGAAAACACTTGTCTAACTTTGACTAATTTATTTACTGACAATAATTATTATATTATGTACAGTCAGTTATTTATGTTTTCTTTAACAATGCAACGATCACTGAACACAACTGAAGGTCCCTTCCCCAAATGGCGGACTTTTATATCCTCTTTCATCCCTCGATAGATGGCGAAAGTTCTTCAATATTCTTGATATAGGCAACCGAAAATACTAGATCATTATAGAAAACAGTGGTTCGAACATGTGACAAACAGAACAAGAGCCGACATATTCAAGAGAGACATAATGGTTAGAACATTGTCTCTGCTGTCGGTCGGCTGCGTTGGAATTTCATACCGCTGGGCATGTTTCACATTGCTTCCTCCTTAGAGCATTTTGTCCCAAAATGTCTCCATTTCGGTATCGGCAATTGTCCCAAAACTGGCATTGTGATGTACGGTGGAAAACTCCCCTTGAAAATCACTTCCAGTGTGCTTCTCATCAGTCTTCAGTCCACTCGGTCATTTGTCATCTTTGGATTTGCCAAATGAGTTAGGTCTGTGACTGCATCAAGTCTCGAAGATTAGTGAGGGCTTTTCAGACATCACTGTAGGTGGTCAGATGTTGTGGAAGCTTCTTTGGGACTAGACAGAACAAGTGTCGTATCCCATTCGTGATTTGGAGTGCCTTTCCCGCCTTTGGTCTTTTTCGTCGAAGATGATGTAGTCGTCAAAATTTCCGTTTGAAAGCAGCAGCAAGTCCACTCCTCATACGGAGGTCTTCAGTGTCCCAGTGAGCCAACGAGTACTCGTCTGGTGCTTCAAACAAATACAGCTGCCTTTCCTGAACAATTCCATTCTTGACTTTTTGGCCCTTGGTTGAAAAGAACAACCCTAGGTTTTACTCGTGGTAGCTTCGCGATCCTTAAACGACGCGCGACGTCATTGATTCACTCCTGGATCTTGTACGGGCCCTCCCAAGAACTTTGCAGTTTTGCAAAACCATCCAAATGCCCAACCTGGAACCCGCCTTCCTCGGGGTTCAAGTCATTGGCCTCCTTCATTCGTCCCAGTCTCTTTGGTATTCAGAGACAACTTTGACCAAGTGTCGGTTGATGGTCCTATATTCATTCGCTCCACCATGGCATCTAATTGAGGGTGCAGCGCAGTAGTTCTTGTTTTCTGGATCTTCAAGACGTCACACATATTCTAGAACAATGTCGATTCAAAGTTTCTGCCGTGGTCCGATTGCAGCTCCAATGAAAAACCAAAACGGCAGATGCACGCACTCCTTGACCATTACATCAGATACCGTTGCCGCTTCTTGGTTTGGCAAGGCAGACGCTTCGGCCGACTTACTCCATCGCGACCAGGATGTATTAATTTCCTCCGTTCGATCCAGGAAACGGTCCAGCAACATCTACGGCGATCCTCTCAAACGTGCTTCCAATATTGTATTGGCGCTTTGGAGCTTTCGCGCGTTTATGTGGTCCATTACTTGCAGCACACACTGCGCATTTCCTGCACCACTCCCGGACGTCGGGCTGACAGTTGATCCAGAAAAACCTTTTCCTACAGCCGTGCGGAAAATTCAATTTTCCGCACCGATATCCGTGTGGAAAATCAGATTTCCCGCACCAGTGCGGAAAAATTAACAATATCATAAGCAAACAGCAACCAGGTTTCCAGGTAACTATGGTCGCTTAGTTACACATTTCGACATTCATTATTATTTATTTGTCATTGGTTGCATCAGAAACTTTTAAATTACGAATTATATCCTTATTCCCGCACGTCTGTAGAAAAACTATTGTACCTAACACTTGCGGAAAATGTTTTTCCGCCCTCGGCTGCTTCACCGAACTCCGCTACGCGTCGGTCGGTGAACGGCAGACTCGTGCGGAAAAACTAATTTTCCACACTTGTTAGGTAAATAGCTATTCCCGCAGCTTTCCCAGGGTCTTGGTTACCCCCAGATGTCCGCCCGTGACGCCATCATGGATTTCTCTCATCACTCCCATTTGTCTGCTTCGAGAGACCACCATCTGCCTCAAATTCGTGCCATCCAGATTTTTCACCAGTCTCATCAGGATGCCGTCGCTAATAACCAGTGCGTCCCATTGAGTCCAGTGGGGTTTCACTGTAGTTGAAAATCGTGCGACTTCTTGCCAAGCTGGTGGTTGACCTGGTAGGCTCCATCCAATGATGAGCTTCAGATCTAGATCTTTCTCCTGATCCTCACGGAGTGCTTTGACCTACCAGGAAACATCCTCTACAGTTGTCCTGCGAACGCTCGCTTCTTATTATTCATCTCTGTGACAGAGCTTCGATTTCCTTTCCAATTCCAGCACCGTAGCTTCCTTGGCTGGGAGGGTTACTTTGATGATCCGATCGATGTTTTTCTTTGCGGAATACTGTTCATTCATCCTTTGCTCGAGTGCAGGAAGCTTGCATCACTGCTTCGCCGCTTCGAGTTGCAGTGCCTTGACCAGCGCATCCACCAGATGGTCAGGACGATGAAGAATTAAGGACATCCTTATCTCTTGGTCCCGCAGTCCACCCAAGAAGGCCTGTACAGCGAGCCTCTCCATCACATTCTCTGCTCAGCTTGAAACTCCTGCAGAGAGCGGTTCTCCAGGTAAAAGTGGTGGACGTGCTCTAAGTGAGTTTGTCCATATCGTAGCTCCAAATGCTTGACCAGAACATTGCAGTACTCCTGCTCTTGGGTTTTTAGCGTCTGCAGGATTCCCGTTGCCTCCCCACGAAGTGCCAGTGTCAAAGCCAAGGCTTTTTTGGTTCCACCCCATCCATTTGCCCTTGCTGCTGCCTCGAACTGGCGATGGTAATTATTCCAAGACAGCTTGCCATCAGAGGGGCTTTCATGTCAACTCGGACGATATCTGAATCCTTTTTAGCACTAGCACCTTGGCTCTCTATTGTGACGTCTGGTTGTTTCATGATCACTGCCACTTGCCTTGTCATCTGCTCCATTTCCTCCTCAAGGGTCTTAATTGTATCTTCTAGCTGTTTCTCGATTTCTTCTGCTACCTGATCCTTCTTTGTCCGCCAGCTGTTCCTTGATTTCTTCGTCCATAGCTCTAGAAATTTCTTCGAGCTTCTCTTCCAATCTCTCTTCCGTAGCTCTATAGGATTCATTGAAATTGTTCCAAAGCTCTAGCTTCTAACTTCTCCAATTTCCTCGAGTTCTCTTCCATAGATCTAAAAGATTCTTCGAGTTTGCCCTACAATTTCCATGAGTTCTCTTGAAGTGGATCCTTCAGCTCATCTTTCAAGTTTTTCGACAATTTCTCCACAGTGTATAATGAAAATATTCCGAGTCAACATCAAGTTTGGGAAAGTGGAAAAATACACAAATCCATCAAAAAATCTATATCTCTAGGTAAAATAGCCAATTGCTCTTTTGACCAGTTGATTCCGCTTCAAATTTGCGTCCGGAATCATTAAAATATGTTATACCTAATTTACATATTTCGGGTAGAATCGTCTGGAAGTCTGAGATAGTGGAAAATTCACAATTTTCATTTACAAATCAATTTGTTCAAAAGTAAGAGAGATACTTAATTGCTTTTATCATCACTCAATCAACGAATATATAGGGTGTTCTGAAAATATTCCAAGTAGAATCGTTTGGAGGATTGAGAAACTGGAAAAATATACATGTTCATAAAAAAATCCAAGTCTGCAAAAGTAAGGCTGATATATGAATGACGCAGCGTTTGTGATTCAACGTCGGATTCAGCCGAGCTAAACCATGGTGCGTAGGTTGATCTTATCAGTAAGGTGGGCGTAAGTCATTCATAATTACACTGGCTCACAGTCATTATTAAAGTTTGATTTATTTAACGATAATCTAAGATGCAAGCCGCCACTGATACAGGATACAGGCGACATAAACGTGATTGGTTTTTCCTTTTTTTTTCGGATGACAAAATATTTTCGTGAATCATTCTGGGAGTTCAATATGGACATGTAAAAAAAATTCTAGCTCAATTAAAAAAAAAGTTTCAAAAAGAAAGTATTCCAAAATTATCCCATCAATTTTATTGATACATATTATTATTATATTTTAAGTATATTGTATACATAAAAATAATAAGGAATAACAAAACAAATACATGAAAGATACGAAGGTCAAGCTGTTATACCATTTATCGTTTCGCTGAAACTGCGTAAAATTGTTCTTGAACTTGAATTTTGAATAATTTTATTGTGTAAGTAATTCAGTGTAATGTGTAATGTTAAGTGGAGTCGGGATTTGAAATTTTATAAAGAATTGTGTCAGGCACTCGGTCAACCTTTGGTTTGTGTGATGGATACAGGCTGATCAAATTCGCCGCAATAATTACTTTTAGCAAAAATTATTTCACACAGCAATAGATAACACCAGTTTCCGAGATAAAACTTTGCCTTTACCTCACAATCACCAAGCTCACTGATAGCACGACTTTCAGCTCTGATAACATTTTGAACGGTACTAAACTGGAATTCGATTGTTTACCAACTAGTTGTCTTTATCTTGATTTGATTAATGTGGCCAGAATATAAACAGGTACACAATGTGCGGTACTTGATTGTTATGCAGGTGGAAATGCTCATCATTTACTTTAATGATTATCGTAAAGTCAGCGGCGTGCAAATGAAAATCAACTCTGGTTCATTCTGTTTATTACATATTTAGCCCTTAAATTTAGGATAGGTCTTCGACTTGGTCTGCCTCAACCTGAACATCCCCCGACTATAAAACCACTGCTTGACCGACTGCGAATACAAAAACCGGGTACTTTTATTAAACACGATAAAAAACAAAAACAAAACAAACCCCTGCAACGAAGCTGTAATGGAGTACAAGTACGTGAACAGCACATCCCCATTCAGCTGGCCCAGAAACCCAAAAATCCAGTTGAGTCCCAACATGAAGAATAGCAGCAACGCCAGTCTCCATTGGAACAGTATATCGTTGTTGGAGCTATCAATATACTCGGTTTTCTTATGGAAAATGTTGTAGATGATAAAAGTAAATATGATACAGTTGATGGAGAGGACCAGGAGCACTGGGAGCCATACTCCAAGGTACAGTCCCAGGTTAGAGGGGTAGCAGACGTTAGCCAGACCTTGTTCGTAGTTGGAAGGGTCAAACGACAACACACAAATGACTGGAATCAAAGGAAACAACCATCCGCATATTAGGGCCTTGACCAGAACGTACTTGGGTGGTCCCCCTAGTACTTCTACAAAGCGCTTGAACTGTAAGATAGCTACGGTCAGCATCCAGGCACACTCTGATAAAATCGCATAGTGCAAAATAACCCCTGTGATGATACACGGGGTTCCACTCATCTTCTTCTTCACGTACACACTGATGTACAAGGTTACGATCTTCAAACTTATAGCCATGGAAAAGTTAATCAAGATTTTATTACCCGTGTTCTGTCGCCATTTCTTGTAGAACATTGCCGTAACAAGTATGACGGAAATGCCAAAAAGTGACAGAATACAGCCAATGTCTGTGAGAAGGTCTAGCAAAGGATCGTCGTCGTTGGACCCACTGTCATCCAGCAGCATGCCAAAGTGAGTTACATGGGAGTACTGGCAGATGGCCAGGGAGCTGTTGCGTTGCTGTCTAGTGTCATTGATCCAGTGACCTTGAGTGGCGTTGCTTAGCTGGCCAGTTGGGTCAGCTTTGTAGTGCCAATATGCGCATTGGTCGTTGTCGCTGGACTTGCCACCCAGGTTGAACACCACTGATACGTTTCCTGACAAGGTTGTTAGACCTGGGAATATTACTCCGAAAACTATGGTGGTGCTTCTGTCATGGTCCATTTCATTAAAAAAAACATTGCTAAAGTGTATCGATACACCCACTTTGCTGTTGCTGGAGTTTCTAATTTGGTTAACCAGGTCCTCGCAGAAGTATACCACAGCAGCGATGGAGTTATTATCAGCAAATTCATTAACATTTACGAACTCATACAGATAGCTGATGTTGCAGGAGTAATCTGTACAGTTGTGCAGCAAGAGCCCGGTCATATTGCTGCCGTTCAGGCTTTTAACAATCAACGAGAAGTTCTGCTGGTTTATATGTTCATCATCCACCATGCCCATCACCCTGTCGATGGTATACAGCAGTATGTCTGTAGCCCCATGTTGTTCTTGCGACTCCCTCAACACCCCTCTATCAACCATAAACAAGTTGCTAATAATGATTGTTATTGGCTTGGTTAATGGTCTCTGAGTCAGCGACTCAAGCAAAATCTGACTAATAAGAAACACGTCAATAGACAGAAGATCCTGGTAGTTGGAATAGGTGATTGCCTCAACCTGCTGCAGCTTCTCCATTGCTGTCAGATTTGATGCCAGAATTTTTTCCAAATCCGTGGTGATGTTCTGAGCACTGGTGACGAGGGCGAAGTGGGTTACGTGGTCGAATGTACAGGCGACGTGTGCGGTTATAACTGCATCAGACTCCTTGTTCCAGAAACTGTAGTTACTGACGGAGTCCCAATAGGAGCACTTCACGTCATCCATTGAGTCAGCGTATGTATACTTCAACGTAATTACCCCTTCCAGCTTCCCATGCAGGTTTGGTATAACTATCTCGACGATTGGCAAAATCACCTTGACCTTGTCAGACTTGGTGAGCTGGTCTTCAAACAACAACGTGATGATGGTGTTTGACTTGGATCTATGTATCTGGTTCCGCAGGTTCTGGTCCAAGTCAATGGTCAAGTCAGCTGGGTCATTATCGAAGCCAAGTATATTTTGGTATTTGCATCTGACATCCTGGTAATTGAAGTTGATCAGCAAACCTTCCACATGAACGATGTCATCACTGGTTATGATTATGGTCATGGGAGTTTGGTTATTTGATTGTGGGGCTGCCGCAGTGGAAGCCACACTATGGTTGCTGAAATTCGATTCCACGTGTTCCTCAAATTCCTTGAAATGGAAGTCAGCAATCAAACGTTCAACGGGAAATGCAAAGTTGGTCAGATGATAAAATTCACACCTAGCCATCTGTTGGGTCTCCAACGTGGATTCAGCCTTCCACGACCCACTGGCTTGTCCATCAAACTTCCAGTAAGAACAGTTGTATTTGTTTGAATGCAGATCATGGATGTACTCAATGATGAGAGGTCCTTGAAACTCATCGTGAAAGTCTGGCAGTAGAACACTGAACACCAAGCTGGATGTAGATGTGTTTTCCTTCAAGTCTACGAATAGGTGTGAGTTGTAGTAGATGGACACTACAAGCGTGTGTGAATAAGATGAGTTCTTTTGGGCGTAGGCCTCGATTTGCTTGTGAAGTTTTGTCGATAGATATACTGCTGCACGATCGAAATTATCCAAACCTGATTTGTCTATAGCAGCAACGTCACAGTTATTGCCAGAAGCTGCACAATTACTCACACCAATGCCTATCTGTTCGTGGTCAATTTTTAAACAGTAAATTACAAAGTTTACAGTACTGTAAACAAGGCACGGTCCATTCAGCAAAGAGGCTTCTATATTTTTCAACAACACATTCAAAGCCCCGTATTTTTCCTGAGCATTGTGTAGTAGTAGTCTGGACACCCTCATCAGATTATTGACGATTTCTGTTATGCTGGTTAAATCGGAACTGAACCGTATACCGTAAGCCACAAACAACACACTTAGCTCGTCCATAGAACCCACGTCACTGGTCATGGACTTTAGTAGGTTCATCAACTGTTCATCATCGTCAGCATTGGTCATGTTGATAATTTTTCTGATGTTCAATGACATGTCAATGCTACTACAATCTTCTGATATATCCGACAATAGGGCAGATCCTTGAAAATCAACAAAGCAAAATGTGGGCACCAGAATTTTATCTTCAACACTGCAAAACTTATCAGTGAGTTGAAGACCAACACATATTTGATAATCGTCCATCAAAGGGCATTTATCTTCAGGTATGTTAAAAGGAGTCTTGAAATGTGTCAGATGATAAAACTCACACACCACAGCATCTTCAAACTTATCAGTACTGTCAGCGGTCCACACACCCGTAGAACTCTCGTTGAACTGCCAAAACGAGCAATTGTAGTTCAACAGCTGCTTGTTGTTTTTCGTATAATAAAACATCCTGACTGGACCTTGGAAGTCCTCGTTGTAGCCTGGCAGTAGGACTCCAAAGATCATGCTGGATGACTTGGTGTCTTCCATTTCTACAAACAGTTGACAGCCGTAGTAGACGATGACGATTAGTTTGGTTATTGATTCATTTGCCAGTTGGTTGAGCAGTGTCGTGCTAAGACTTATGGCAGCCTCCACGGTCTGATCGACAATGAAAGTACCGTTGTACAAGCTGGTGTTGTTGGTTATGGGTTCCAAGTCGCAGTCTTTGTAGTTGCTGCAGTTTTTCAACTGCAGGCCCAGGGTACCGTTGGATATATCCAAAGACGCAATGGCAAAGTTTGGCTGGCGCCACAGTCCATATCCCTGTTGGTTTTCCAGTATAACGTCGACGATTTGTAAAAGCTGGTCGGGTGATTTGAAGTTGTACTGGGCACTTAGCAGAACGGCACGTTCAACTAACATCAGGTTACTTACTATTTCTGATAAGGCCTCCAAGTCCATTTGTTCAAACTTTTCGGACAGTTCGTGCAAATACTTGACCACCAGCACAAAATCCAATGTGTTAAACTCTTCATGGCGCTTGGAAATCTCTTGCAATGCCTCCATTATGACATTTTCACCTATTTGGATCAGCTTGTCGGTTACAGCTGATACAGCAAACATCAAACATGTATCATTATTGTCAGTCCAGTGAGCCCCATTTATAAAATCACCAGTACAATTCCTGGAAACTAATTTCACCTGGGGGTTTACGCAATATCCTTGCTTTGGATAAGTCCAACTGTTCGCGTCTATTCTTGGCCAAACGACTGGTTGTCCGGCAACATCCTTGGTGATGGTTTCAGCACAGTACTTCACTGAGCGGAAGTCGATGAGCTCAAACATGGCCTGACCCATGGATAGCCACTCCAGCAACCTGTATTCTTCATCAGAGTTTGTAGCCTCTGAGCTGGTCAAGTGAAAAGTTATTTTCATCTCCTTATTCGACTCATCTATGTTGTTTATCTTCAGCAACCGCGGATAGAAGGAGATGTTTTTAGGAAGTTCATTTCTAAATAGATTCTGCAGCGTGTCGATATTTTCCGCCGTCAAGGGAAACAGGCCTAGCTTTTCCTCGTAATGCTTCAAATTACTCAGTACCACGTATTCACCCTTGACGTTTGAATAAAATACCACGTTAGAACTGACTGGCACTAGCTCTGGATAGAGAAATGCCTCGCACCAATAGTGACCAGGACCAGCTTGTTCCGTACTTGGAGAAAACTTGATGGTGTATCCACCATCAGCACTTCGACCAGCTCCAGAGAATCTGTACAGGATGGTGGTGGCGTCTGCATCAGTGAAACAGTAAACTACAGGATTCACATTGTCCCATGACAAAAAGCTGGCGTAGTTTGTTATCGTCAAAGTAAACTCATCTTTGTGCACGGACAATGCCAAAGTTCCTGCTGTAATGAGCAAATTGAGTTGGTAGATCATGCATGTTGAGGTTGCGTCACTCAATTTCCATCCAGAGGAAGTGACCACACCAAATGGTTGGCTAAAATTTACATCCTGCGACCAATACGTGTAGTTTATCGGAGTATTTGATGATATCCAGTAGAAATAAGATACATCGGAGTCATCAATCTCGTTTTTTAGGCCAAATCTACACGAATTGGTGAAGAGGAGGTTCTGGTAGGGTACTACAAAGTCGGCCAGTACTTGGTGGCCCACTGAGCTACTTTCAGCTGGAATATAAAATCATCCATCACAGGAATTACAACTTTCAGCAAACTCACTTTCGCAAAAACACATGGAGTCACCTCTATAGTCCCCCTGCCTACAATTGTCGTAAGTCTGCTGGCACAAGCTGTAGCTTTGGTGGTTGATAGATTGATAGACGCACACAGCAGTGTGCTTATCGTCGCAGCTGACAGCTTCGATATGGGTGGAGTTGTGGTAAACCTGACATTTCTTGTCCAGAAATGTGTCTTTGTAGAAAAACGACCTGCAGCTTTGAGTGCAGATTCTGAATGGGGTATAGTAGTGGGAGGTCTTTTCCGTGAACCTGTATATATCTACAATACGTGTTTGAAGTCGGGGTTCCAAGTAAACGAGGCTGAGGTACCTATGCCGTAGTCCGAGTCTATTCTCTGGATGGGCATCCAGATGGACTCACCATGGGGAAAAATTCCTAGTTTTTGGTAAGATTCCCATCCTAGCTCACCAGGATATGGACATGTGGGAGGAAAGGTGGTGTCTCTGAGGATTTTGTAGCAGTATTGATCTAAATGTTTGAAACCATCTGGACAGGGGTTGATGGGTTTTTGGATGCTGACGCATTGGGGTTGTTCTGACCAACCGTTTTCTGGAATATTGATCGATATTGAACGACTACGGATGAAATCAGCAATGAATAAACTAGTCGGAGGCTCGAATTCTACATTTTTATTGGACAGCCGTCCAAAACCAGATCCGTTTTATGTCATCAAGGATTTGGTCCATTTGAAGATTATTGTACATCCTCAAAGTTTTGTATTCAAAAATTCCACAAATCATACCTTTGCATTGTCGGGTCATAATCTTCAAGGTACTGTCTAAACATATTGGAGTGGATACTGCTGCAGATCCGGACTCTGTTAAAGGCCAGGTTATGCTTGTCTTTCCAACTATTTGTATCTCTTGCTCACACGGCTGAAAAATCAACAACAATTACATACTCACAACTACTGTAACTAACTCATACACCACTAGATCTTACCAAAACTGGTGTTTTAGTAGAGAAACCGGTAGTACTAGTATATAGAGTACTTGTATCAGTTACAGGATAACTAGTGGAGAACCGGCGGGGAGGTGGGTGGTCGTCTATATAAACAAACGGGGCAAATTTTTCCTGACATTCATACTCTATCACCAAATTTTTCGAACTGATAATGTCAATAACGAGAAGAAACACCGGAGCGAACAATTTGTTGGTCATTTTTCAGTACGAACTTTCCCCAGGTTCACTTTGACATGATCAGCTGTCGATTGTTGGTTTTAGATAAAGTGGTGATACATGCTACAAATAACTAATTTGTGTATATTTGCTTAGGAAGTATCTACAGGATGGATACAGGATGGATAGTGGTTGATAATTTCAATTCTGTATCGTTTTCATATTCCACTTTGTTATTTCCAATCCTCAGTAGATTGACCACAACATCTTCTTGTTTGTATTTTTACTAACATTATTGTTTTTTAGCTTTATTAGTTTTTTTTTCTGTTTGCCATTTTGTTACGGTTTTTTTGTCGAAACCAAACATTAACCCCAACTCCACTCAAACTGATATTATTTCTAAGAAGTTATGTCTGTTTCATAAGAATAAAAAAACCAGACAATGAACCAAAGAACGTATCAAAGAAAGATCCAAGGAGATTTCACATTTCAACAGCAAAAGCAAGGTTTGCCATTAATTACTGCCGTTCGTTAAAACAAACTTAGCCAAAGAACTAAAGAAAAAAGCAGAGAAAGAGTCGATAAATGAACAAAGCAAATAATCAAGTTGGTGTCCAACCTCACACCATGAAGAATTTCAAGACACAATGGTGAATAGAGCCAATTTCCTTCACCAGAGTCCCAAAAAAAAGAATTCCAAGTAAAAAATGTATTTTCCTGGCTTGTTCATCCTGTATCCAATGATTAGATCAGCCATTTCACAAAATTACTGTTTATGGCTGGAGAGTCTTGTTTGGTTTTAGTGACAAGCAGAACAATCTATTGTTTATATTCGGCTTTCGATTATCGCAATTATCACACGATATGCCTGAAACCGGAATAGTTTCTGGATACACCTTATCTGAGGAGAATAAATGATTGATTGTCTGGAATAATAATAAAAGTACTACTGCTAATTAGTTTCTGAGTTATCACTTTCATTTGATTTGGCAAACATGAACAAGTAAATAAAATAAAAGCAAAACTAAAACATTACCTGTTCTGGTTCCGTAATGAAAGCAACCAGCATAGCTCCAGCAAGAGTGCCTAATGAGGCAAAAATATACACACTCTTCACTGATGCCATATTGAAATGTCGATACCTCTGAAAAATCACCATATATGTATTGTGATGGTGATAAGATTTTATTTGGTGATGATCATCCAAGTGTGAAAATTATTAGCTGGATTATAACGGGATTATTGCGTTATTTGTACTAAATGTTCGGGTGTATAAAACTGAAACTATAAACCAAGAAAAAATAGCAATGCGAAGCGACAAAACCCTGTTTTCCCCATTACTTCAATGGGAACGCATTCATTTGATATTTAACAGCTTCCGAACTCTTGAATGACGTTACTTCAACGTTACGTTTAGAAATAGTCCAGGCGCAGAATACAGATAGTGAGATATTCCGAAATTTGATTTTAGATGCTCTTTAACAATGAAATAATAAAGTTATGTTGTTGAAATTTGATTAATGGGGGTATTTGAATTTAACATATTTCAATTGATATGATTCCAATGTTTCAAAACTTTATTTTGAAACGTTTCGGAAAATTGGTGATTTTATCCTCAGGTGTCCCCATTTAGGGAGACGTATGTCGTATATAGCTTCCTTAGGAGTTTGCCGATATCCGATATATTATGTTTATATATGATAAAGTTGATAAAGTATATGATATGTTAATATGATGAAATGAAAATTTCACAGTATGACTTGTGCGCTTAAAGTGATAAGACTTATTGTGTAGTGAAAAAAAAGTGAGAAATAAAAACATAATTTTTTTCAAAGATTCCATGGTTTTCTGTTCTATAAACGTGGCCAACCCATCACACAATGATGACAATCACTAACAACATTCAGCCCCAACTTTCCACAATAAAATATTTGATGAAGTTTGTTGAGAATTGCAAAAAAAATATTTTTGTACTTTTCCAGCAATGAAATATTTCCTGTGCATTATACAGTGATTAAAGTTACTAAGCACACTCAATTTCTGTAAAAATGTACAATAATATACAGAGTGTCCCACGTCAGCCTTAACTATGTCTATTGTCTATGTACACGTAAACATTTTAATGAAGTTTGTTGAAAATTGCAAAAAAATATTCCTGTACTTTTCTAGCAGTGGAATATTTTCTGAGCATACATTTTAGTATAAGCGGTTTTGGAATATTCAAGTTTTATGTCAAAAATCACGTTTGTTGAATCCAATTTGTAAATGTGAATCAAGGAAAGGCCCTCATTATTCAATAGTTGAATTCCTGATTCCAGAAAATCGTCCATATCTTTAAGAGATTTACTTAAAATCTTCAAAACAAATAAAAGTCTCAAAATTTCGAGTTTTTGACTTGGTGTTCTCTTTGTTTTGAAGGTTGAATTTCTTGTTGAAAGGCATCCGCTTGTCCAGATTTTTCATATCTCAATACCTACTAATACGTGGTAGTCAAAACAAGATGAGATGAAATTGAGGAAACTGCCAAAGATCGATTTTTGAAATGGAAAGCCTCAAATTTTATCATTCTGTTTTATCAAGCATTGAAAATAAAGGTAGGTTTGTGTAATATTTTACATTCCAAAAATATTGGAGAAAAAAAGTTTTTGAGAAAATATAGATTTTTGGCAGTTTCCTCAATCTCATCTCGTAACTTTTGAACTTGGCAAAAATTACCAATTTTTTATGAAAAGGGTCATTATTAGGACAAATAAGAACAGTCTATAAAATTTTGAATTTTATTTGTCCAGTAATTAGGTAGGTATTATGAAGTATTCTGTTGTTGAAATTTTGCTCTTCTTTCGAATGCTGCTAGTCATTTTCTAATACAGAAAAAAGTTTTATTCTTGACCCTTTTTTTAAACGTAACAAAAAGCCATAAAATAATGTTTTGAAAAAAATCGCCAGGACACGTGAACTGACCAATAGATTGAAGTTTAATTCCTAATAACCATTATAACTAGTGCAGGACCACAGATTTATCAATTTTCAGGCAGTAGCTCCAATTTAGTCCGATACTGTATAAGTCCGATTGAGAAGCTTACAATTTCGTATACCGATTGACAAAAACATATTTTGAAGATTACATAACAGTATGGTTTTGATGAGCACATAATCGGTCAAAATTTCCTTCGTTTTGGCGTTCATCTAAAGATCATTGCATGAAACATTGTACGTATAGAAAACGCGAAGTCCGAAATTAAACGCTGAATATTGGACTGCGGGGAAAAGCACCAAAAACCTCGCTCCGTCACAACCGATTTAGGGTGTTTGGAACCGTAATTGTTCCAAATAAAATGGGTACCTAATTGAATTGCAATGATAATCAATTTGAACCTGCATGCTATGTCAGAGCAGCAACAGATGGCGTTTCGCTGAAGCAGATTCATGCTCACTCAACTCTTTGCCACCGGGACGCGTATTGGCATTCCTTACTACGCTACAGAGCATAGATGAGCTGTATCGCAGTAACGTATGGCTGGACTGGGCGCACAATTTGTTCAGCCATTGTTTACTACGGTACATATCAAATGCGCTGGTATTGAAGAAAAGTATATGGTACGAATGGATTTGTTCACTCCATTCATTGATTATTATCGTTCACTACTATATATAATGGAAATAAATTACATACATATGTATATGAAAATTATCTATTATAAAGGTGAATCTATATATAATTTTGATGTGATGATGTGTATAATGGCTTCACGGAGCCACATTCTGTGGTGCTACCCAATGATAGGCCGCAATTCTAAAGACGCATTCCTGAACTAAATTCAAGTAGAAAAGGTCTTATTGGTAAAACTATTGTCATTGTGTCTTGAATATAAATATTCTGCTTTTCGAGATACAGGTTTAGAGAAAAATCGGACTTATTATTAGTGAATCGAGTAACTTTCGCTTGTTGCTATATTTGTTGTTATGGGGACAATGTTTCTGAATTTTCTTGACAGCCTTTGATTTGTCATGTGGTCAAAAAGTAGATTTTTTTCTAACCCTCCAACAACACTGTATCTCGAAAACCAAACCAGACCATGCGTCTTTTAAACTATGGTCTATCATTGAGTAAAACTTTGTATAGGCTCATTAGAAGCACGCCAAGACATGCGAATTCAATTTGATAGCGTAGAACTCAATGTTTCGAATTGAATTACTCACATTATCATTATGAGTGAAAATAATACCATCCTATACTCAACAGTACACAATTTATTTACAGTTTACAGGCATAGTTTGGGTTAGTCTTAAAAAGTGGACTCTATATCCTCATTTTGTCAAATTGTGTGATCATGTGACGGAAAGGTCACGTAGTTGGTACGTGATATTGAACAGTTTTGAATTTCGGTAAACAATATAGTCCAATAAAATTTTAAGTTGAAAAAAAAATGGGCAAGATGTATTTTTCAAAGTTTGTCAACGACGGTCTCCTGAGTGTAAAATTAGCAAAATCGGAATTTTTTCCCGTGCGGTTTTTGTGGAATAGGGGTGGTTCTTTTGAATTGTGCTACAACAAAATGATGATACTGAAATCGTACATGAGAAAACTCTTCACAACTTTACCTCATGATTTTTTTTTAATTTTATCATTTCCGGACTTAGCGGCAGCTGCATGAGCCGTATTTGGGGTGATTTCAAAAAGTAAGTTTGCCCTCATTTGATCCATTATGAAAGTGGTTCATAATAAATGGACAAGCAACTTCTCCTCATGGACTTTGTCACTTGATCATTTTTGAAGATAGCCCAGTTCATGGAATTGGGGTTATTTCGTTATTGTTGTCTAGTTCTGTAAATTTGCCAAATTGAAGATGTTCGTGATAAAATTACATATACTGTGACCGGCTAAAATATGATTTGTGATTTTTTCGTGATTTCGATTTGTGAGTGAGCGCACATGGTTCCATTCCACCGCGATCACTAGTAGGTCTATTGTGGCTCAATATGGAGTACAGTTATTTTAAATTCAGGGTTTTAATTTTTTGGAAAACTTTCAAACATGTTGTTTTTATATGTGGATGCGATTTATTCAATGACAGTTCCATGTATACAGGGTCAACCAAAAATAAGTTACGACCATTACTTTCTTTGTTTCAAATGGAAACATGTATTTTTTTATTTCATATTTGAATTCTGCGTGAATTCTGAGTATATGTTATGCAATATACCACATACCTATATCTAACCGTTTTCGAGAAAATGGCATTCTAAATCCATAATTTTAACCATTCTAAAACTGGTTGATGTTTCTATTGGTTGAAAAATTGAAATGAATTTTCATTCAGCAACGTAAATAAGTGGAGCTTACTGCGATAGAGATTTCCTGATTTCAAATATATAAGAGTTGGGGGTGTTATCTTTAACGGTTATAAGGATATCAACGTTTTTCTATACATAGAATAGTTGGCTGATGGTCTCTTCCAATTAGGCATCCTTCTGTCCAATCTATATTATCATTATTCCTTGTATAGGAAAACGTTAAAATCTTCATAACCGTTAGAGATAAAGACCCCAACACTTGCATTTGAAATCAAGAAAAAATTAATTCTCTATGGAACTATGGGATAAAATACGGGGTATGTCCTCAAAAATGAAGAAGTCTGACTTTTTTTGACTTCTAATACTTAATTGTTTTTTCTGATAACAAATTCTGATAATTCAGAAAAATTACTACAATTATGCTAATTTGAACCACTCTCCAGGGTTATTATTAACGAAGGTAGCAATTGGCCAAAATATACGAGAACACCCTGTACAATATACGCCCAACCATTGCTATTTTATTGTAGCACATTTCAAAATAACCACCCTTTTTGCTCAAAATCGGCAGGAGGAAAATTTTCGATTTTGCTAATTTTACACTCAGAAGGCAGTTATATACTGACAAATTCTGAAGAAAATCAGCTTTCCCGTTTTTTTTTCACGTTAAAATTTCATTGGATTATTATTGTGTACCGAAATTCTCAGCTGTTCAATACTATGTACTAACTACGTTACTTTTCCGCCACATGAATTTTACGAAATGAAGATAGAGTCGACTTTATAAGACCAACTCAAACTATCCCTGTACGCTGTAAAAATGAATTGTACTGGTGAGAAAAGCATAGTTTTATTTTTACGCATAATGATAATGTAAGTAGGTATTTAAATCCTAAACATTGAATTTCACGCTATTAAATTAAATCCGCATGAATGGTGTGCTTCTAATAAGCCTATACAGGGTTTTATTCAATGATAGGCCATAGTTACAGAGACGCATTTTTGAACCAATTTCAGATAATCATGTGTCCTAAATAGTCTGGTTTTCAAGATACAGTGTGTTGGAGGTCTACTTTTTGTCTTTTGAAAGTCAAAAATATCATGTCCATGTCAACAAATATAGCGACGAGCGAAGTTGACTCGATTTATTGATAATAAATCCGATTTTTTTCTAAACCTGTATCTCGAAAACCAGAATATTCTTTTTCAAGACACAATTATTAATGACGGTATGTTAGCCTATAAGACCTCTTCTGCTTTTCTACTTGAATTTGGTTCAGGAATGCGTCGTCTTTGGAATTACGGCCTTTCATTGAGTAACACCCTGTGTAGACGAAGATGATTGTTGTTGGAACATTTTTTAGTTCTACATCATCGCGCAACCATGTGTATGCTACGGAAGCGCTGGAAGCTCACATGGAATATTTTTTTTAAGTCGTTTGTTAGACGACTTTTTATCTCGTCTAACAGACAACTTCTTTCTTAGACGACTTTATCTCGACTAACAGTCAACTTGTTTGTTAGACGACTTAATATGGCGCATTCTCCATTTGAGAAACATAATCATTGTGTTAACTGCAATGCTTATTATTAATTATTACAGGACTATTTGGTAATATCGATGTTCAACCAGAATAATATCAACAAGAATCTAGATATACAGGGTTATTCACGTCATTCGACACGAAACATTATGACTGAAGTATCTGATCTTAAAGTAGTTTTTTTTTTCTGGATGGATAGGCTACATTTTTTAAATATTTTCTAGTTATACAGGGTGTCCCCAAAACACGAAACGTATCAAAGATGTATTTTTTAAATGGAACCCCTTGTAAATCAATTGGTATTTCAATTCTTCCTTCAATTTTGAACGAAAATTGTGATACAACTAATCAGAGTTGGGCATGGTCAATAATTGACCAACACCTATTTGACCGCCCAAGTAACAAAATTCCGACTTCCGACTAAATTCAACCACTCCCAACGTTGTCATTGGTTTTTGTTTGCTGCCTTATGCCACCCAAACTTAGAGCAACGTAACCACAAGGTCGCTACAACGTTAGAACTTTTTTTTTCTTTTATCTATGGTTAGAACTAACCAGTTGCAGAATCTTACTCTTAACAACGTTGGCGGACGTCGGGAGTAGTCAGCACTTGAGACGTTGCCGAAGGTTGCGAATCGCGTGGTCGCCATTACGTATTTGAAAGGTCTGTTTGATGTACTACAGAAGAAACAACGTAGTACAACGTTGTTACTAAATACGTGTATAAGTGTGTATGAACTACAACGTTGTACAACGTTTTAACAAGCGACTTGGAGCAACCATGAAGATATTGACCAACTGCAACGTTGGACAACGTCTACCGAGCGACTCCAAAGTAACATCAGCAGAGATATAACCTCAAAATAAGTATATTTAGTAAATATTATTTATCGACGTAATAAAAGCATTGCTAAAATCAAAATGTACAGAAACAAACATTATAAATATTCAACCACATTTTACCGGAAACGTAAGAACATGTTACAAGGAAACCAGTGCAAAGGAAAGGGGATCAAAATGGAAAATAAGTGTAGTGAGGGACACGATGAAGAAACTACTAAAGTTCAAGACTCGGTTCAAGATGTACCCATTTCATTTCAAATCAGAAATAGCCCTACTCCTGCTTCCAAGACAAATGCCGATGAACCGAATAATGCGGACTTCCGGGACTTCCCCACAAATGAACATTCGACTGATGAAGTTCATCCAGATGAACACAACACAACTATTATATTTGATTTTATAGGGCACCAAGTCACCATGCAAGCACAAGACAAACTTTACTTTGGCCGTTGGCGTTTGGAGTTTGGCGGCATTCAGAAATGACAATAATGACATAAATACGGTTAGGACGAATAGCTGTCATAAAAAAAAATGCCTTTATTACATTCAATTCCAGTTTGAAGTGAAAGTGACAGATTTCCGATTGCCAAACGGGAATCATATGCTACAATCCACATTGTATTTGATGTAAGCGTGACTTTGAACACAAATTCGATGTAGATGGTAACATATGATATCCAGTTTGCAAGCAAAAATCTGTCATTTCCACTTCGAAATTAAATTGAATGTCAACTTTTCAAAACAGAAATAACTGGTTGCAGAGTATCTCCGGGCAGGGACAAGTGAGTCAGATCAATCTGTGCGGAGAATCAATGTTTTTTATAAGATTCTTGTTATCAAGACTGTATGAACCAAAATTTAAGCAAAAAACTGGCATTTAAACGTAGTAGATTTTAAATAAGTGAAACCACGACTATTTTATTACAGTAATCGGATTTTTAACCATAACAAAAAAAAACGATCAAGGACGTTTACGAGGATTAGTTCATGTATATGTCGCATATGTCACATGGCGCTGTACGTGGTCCAATTTGGTCGGGATTAGTGTACGTTTTGGAACCAAAGGTCGCTTATAGTCAATTGACAGTTGCCGATAAGGCCCTTTACACTTCTTTGGGATTTTAAAGGTTGGCGTCGACGACTACGCCATTTCCGCCATTGTAATGTGTCATGTGTTGTGGATAGATTCAATAAAAGTCAGAGAAAATAGAGAATCTTCACTGTTTCATCAAAGCGAATACTTTTTGTGATATCGTCATGTGATATTCTTGATATTTTTCACTTTTTTTCAAAGCAAATTTTCAAGAAAACATTTAGGTTAACCAATTCAAACTATAATTTTGGAATGAAAATTTAAAAATAAATGGAGGACTCTGCATTATTTCGAAGTATCGAGGTCATATTTAACAATAAACCAAAGTGCGTTTATGGTTTTCAGTTACCAAAATGCCAGTTCCGTCACTTTTATCAACTCTTACTTTCATAATATAGGTAGCCATATTTCTAGAAATTCAACCTGTCATTTTCTCATACGTCGTTCGAAACAGAACAATATTGCGATGGTTTCCTTTTCGTAGAAAATAGTTGCGGTTGCCAACGATCACCTTAACCTAAGATTTATATCCGTCTAAAGCATTGCGAGTAAGTTGCGATAAACATCTATTGGTACACGTTGTGCGACGTCGCCATCTGGGCAACTTCGGCAACCTTGGCGACGTCGTAGCAACCCAAAAATTATCCACCATTTTGGTGAAAATATAGGTCGCTAGGACTACGGCACAACGTCGCTTGGCAACGATGGGTCGCGTTTGGCGACGTCGCCATTACGTTTGACAACGTAATTTTGCTACTTGGGCGGTGAAATTCGGTCAAATATATAAAAAATTATAGTAACCGAAATTGATATGTTTCGTTTTATCATTATGCTTGTTAAGCATTCCTACTTTTATGTTGACAATGTTCATGTGAATTAAAACATTTTTGATTTATACAAAGTGTCCCCGATAAACTGATAAATTAGTTTGAAATTTGAAACCGATGGTCGCAAACGCGTCCTTCTGTTTGTTGTATTTTCGAGAAAAAATGGTCCGCCTCTGCTTTTGGAAAGAGATATTTTTTTTAGAATTACTCATTTTAAACGAGAATCATCTAGACTTAATTCTCTGTGACAAAAAACTGACTGTTTCCAAAACTAGAAATTTCCGGTACGTACCTGAGGAACGTTTTGAAGGACACTATAGTATGGTGTATTTTTTTTTACTTGAAAACCGTGCGTCGGAGGAAGAAAACTCGTTGAGTATGAGTAGTTTAATAACTACCTAGAATTCGAAAAACAAAAATCTTGCAAAAAAACTTACGCCACATTTGTTTTTATCGAAAAGGTAGGTACACATGTTTCCAAGTCCGGCGGATAAGTTAAATCCGCTCCAATGGCTCCAAAAATTTAATTTATACATATTTTATACAGAGATGAAAAAATTGTATTTTTTAAAAACTTCTACACCCTGTATTTTAAAAACGACGCACTTCAGGTCATCTTAGAATCTAGAAGTTTTAACCAGTAGAGCGGGGACGGCTTGTATAATGTGCCCCTGAATGGACCTAATTATACTACCTTTCTGATGATCACCCTGTATTATCCCCAAGTTAAGGTATCTTTATGTTGGCGCGTGTCAGTTACAAACACTCATTCGCATGCGCAGTTGATGAAATGTCACGAAAATGTATCAACTGCGCATGTGAATTAGTTATGAAATGGTTCGAAATTATTTCGAAACCGACACGCGAACACAGCTATTATCACTGTTTTTATAAACTGCAAAATAAGAAAGTTGACTGGTATAGTTAAGTTCATCCACTGCATTTTTTTTCATTTTTTTTCTAATTATTTTATTTCATCTTTGCAATTCATTCAGTCAATTGACACTGGTCAAATCTACAACCCTAGAACTAATGTTCCCAAATTCAACCGTTATCGAGATATCGCGTTTCAAAAATGGCACTTTTGCACCTTTGACATGCTATTAAACTCAAACTATTCAAGTTAGAGAAACATAGTCCGCACTTTCCTATCTCAACATTTCAAGAGCTATTCTGTCATTTGAATGGAAGGTACTATCAACACTGTCAACTTTTTACGAATCATTTTGATTTTTTTCACAAGAATTAATTCATTGTCCTTGGATAGCTCTTGAAATTGTGAGATTAGAATGTGCAGACCGTTTTTCTCTATTTTGAACAGTTTGAGTTTTATAGCATGTCAAAGGTGCAAAAACACGATATGTCGATAACGGTTGAATTTAGGAATATTTTAGTTGAATGACAGTTTTTGTTCAAAATTGAAGGAAGAATTGGGATATCAATTAATAAAGAGGGAGTTCGATTTAAAAAAAATATAACTTTGATACGTTTAGAGCTTTGGGGACACCCTGTATAACATGAATATATAGTCGAACTTCGATAACTCGAAGGGGCTAAGGGGCATATTTGTCCAAAAATAAAAGCGACTTATCGAAACTTCGACGTAACGAGAATAAGATGCAAGTCTTCATCTTCCATACCTACTTGAAGAAAGATCAGATCAGTTCGAGTTATCGACGTTCGACATTGTATTTTTAAAACCCTATCCATCCAGAAAAAAAAACTTTTTTGAAATCAGATACTTCAGTCATAATGTTTCGTGTTGAATGACGTGAATAACCCTGATGTATATCTAAATTCTTGTTGATATTATTCTGGTTGAATATCGGTATTACCAAATAGTTCTGTAATAATTAATGATAATCATTGCAGTCAACCAAATGATTATGTTTCTCAAATGGAGAATGCGCCATATTAAGTCGTCTAACAAAGAAGTTCACTGTTAGACGAGATAAAGTCGTTTAACAAACAAGTTGACTGTTAGTCGAGATAAAAAGTCGGCTAACAAACGACTTAAAAAAATATTCCATGTGAGCTTCCAGCGCTTCCATAGTATGCCCCCCTCGAACGCAGATGACTTAATACAAGTACGTGCATTCATCAGCGCGCATCCAAAAACGTTCGTTTATGATCATTTTTTGATCACGTACATGTGTGTGCATACAGAAAGTACGTCGTACTTATATTCCGTCAGAACCTGAATACATCAACGTGCGTTCATGAGTGTGTGTTGAAAGATCCATGTCATGAAAAAGTTCAGTCAGGAAGGAGTTCTGCAGTTTTCGGGTCAATTTTGTGCGACCGTGTTGCGCACTGCCATACAAAAACTGCAATCAGTGCAATTATGTCTTCAAACAATCCTTACCGTTATTTGTGCCAAAAATATTACCACATTGATGCACGACGTTCTTGGTTGCGCGTTGATGTGTTAACACATCTACGTCCATGCATGCCCCGCTAAAGAATCGTAGTCTTGTCCGAGAAAAAAATAACAATGAGGAGCATATAGATGAATAATATATTATGTGATGAGAAGCGACAAAACATTTCCCGCCAAAAAAATTAGGTGGAAGATCCGATGATATCTGTCATGGGCTTCGTCATTATTAGTCCGAGTGTTCAATCAGGTTTCGACTATCGAATTTCACGGTTACCATGGTTACCATATTATGTAGTTTATCGTTAGCCCCGATCGATCAGTGGATCAATCATTTGTGGTTTGAGATTTTGAAAGCGTCTGTAGTTGATCAAATCTATTTCCAAAAATTTTATTTGAAAATTATATCAAATAGTTGTGATTTTCGCGGGTGTCACACCTACATGCGAAAGAAGAGCAAAGAATTACCTTCTTTGGTTTTCTACGATGCGGCTACGATTGGCCTATACGTCTTATTTTTGTTAAACAACATCAAAAATCCTCCTATATGAAACTTCAGAATATCTCACTATTTTCATTTTGGGCCCGGACTATAAGTATTATTTATTCTCCGTTGCCCGGCGATTGAAAAGTTATATTGGATACAATGGAAGCTGTCAACAATTTTAATTTCAAGGCAAAATAAATGCGTTCCTATAAAAGCAATCGGAAAAACAGGTTTTTATCGCTTCTCATTGTTATTTTTTTCTCGGATCTTGTCTCTTTCAAAGTTCATATAACTTTGTACTATGCATATGATACAGTATTACACTATAAATTACAACAGGGGATATAGCTCAGTGGTAGAGCATTCGACTGCAGATCGAGAGGTCCCCGGTTCAAACCCGGGTGTCCCCTACCTAACTTTTTAGTTTTTTTCCATTTCACTTTAGTTTATTTTTCATTATTCGTGTTTAGAATCAAATATTGGGGGGCGGGTCCTGTGTGTGATCGGTTATATTTAGTAAAAACGCTGCCCTGAATGTAAGGCTTTATGAAAAAATACCCGGAAAAATAAATTAATTCAACTGCTAATCCTCTAAATCAACAATCCCAAACAACCATGACTCCATTTATCTTCAGTTTTTCGCCACAAAGTGATTTGTGTAATCAAAAGACATTTTTGAAAGTGAAAATATGTATTGGGGTTTTCATTTTGTGTTGAAACTTGGCAACATCTGGTCGTAAAGTCAAGGCCAGTTTCTCTGACGCTATTGTCTTGTGAGGTTAGGAAGTTACTACTGAGGCAGACAGTTTGTCATTTCACCGGTAAGTGAACAAAAACAAAACTGGCCTCTTTTATCATTGTGTTGGGACCAAAACATTCAATGCTAAAGGTATATTCGTCATATGTGTCTTGTTATTGCAAGACTATGCGTTCTGCATTCTTTGACATAGTAGTGACTGTTGAAAATGTCAAAATGACAGCAAGGCACCATTTTGATTGAGAAAATCAAATGGAAAGGGGGGTCGAGTGATACCTCATTTTGATGGTCTTTTAATCCTTATCACACCCTGAAAGTTTCACGCTGTCACGTAGAATTTTTCAATCTCAGATTTTTTTCTTCAAAATGGCGCCCAATTGCCGTTTTTACATGCTCAGCAGTTACCACTGTGTTGAGAAATGTTTTACGTTCTCATTTATTGTGTATCCAAACTTCATTCTTGCATATAAAGCAATTTAAAAGTTAGGCCCCAGACGACACACAATATCCCTTAGATATCTACTGGATAGCCCTATATCCACGGCATATCCATATACAAGGCATATATCCATTAGATATACTTAGAATATCTCTGACGGATATTAGATAAACGAAATATCAGTTCGTAATTTTACGCAAAATTAAAAAAAACAAAGTACACGCATATCTTGCAACTTTGTACTACAGACAATCACTTTAATGAATTCTAAAATCTCAATGCCAAATAGACATCCCATAGATATCTGTGGATATACTAAAACGGAAAATATCGATGACATATTATGACATATAGAGAGATATCCATTAGATATCCATTGTATGACCGTATGACCACGACCACGATGCGTGCGGCGCGATACAATAGGTAGTGGGGAGGCGCCAAGCAGCGCAGCGGCAGCCGCGGAAGCAGAAAGAGGAACTAATGGAACAAGATCACTTCAACGACCAACGACCTGACCACCATTTTGGATTTTGGGATTTCGGCTTGGCTGCTTGGCTGGTATTTTGGATCGGTGTCTGTAGTTTCTCTCGGTTTTATTGGTTTATAAGCAAGAAGCAGGTATGTGGACATGATTTTACTTATTTCTGTTTGTGGTTTGTGGCAGTAGAAAAGAAAACTTGTGGCGGTAATGCGGTATGGTGTGACAAGGGTAGTGTAGTGACGGTTGTTATAGTTCCATGTTCGCGAATTCACGATCTTCTAAATTGATAAAGATGATAAAAAAATGAAAGGAGCCCCCTGGGACCCTGGAATCACTTTATGGCAACATTGGCAACTGAAAATAGCGGATTTTCTTTAAACATATCATCATATTATTATTTGCTGCGAACAAATGATACCTCTACCACCTACCCCGTTAGCGCGGAGGAATATCGGTTGATGTACCAGATGTTGCTGGGGTACCTAAAAGCCTAAGTTTACTAACTATCCACATCTTTGTATAAAATAAAAAAAATATTATTTTCACGCATCAACTTGTTTTCTGTTCTTGATTTTGTTAAGTTTTGGTAGATTTATTGATTTGGATACTTGGACTGGGTTCGTTTCGGTAACATTGGCTTAGTTTATTAGTTATTTGTTACAGAAGCAGCAGCGAAGATCCCAAATACGAAGGCAACTGAACAAAGAGATTATAAGTTCGATAAGAAACTGGTTGCGGCATGCCACAGCCCGACTCAACAATAAAAACAAAATTTAGTGAGTGTCTTTTTTTGATTCAGGTATGAATAAATATTAGTTTGTTTTTTTTTCTATACAGAGATAAGAATAAGAACCAACCGGATAAAGATCGCGAGCCGAGTCAATAAGAATTTTCATGCTTGTTGTGTTATCTAATCAAACATGTGATTAAGTTAGTTAGTTATACTTAGTTGGTTATAGTTAGTTGTTTAGTTAGTTAGTTACTTAGTTAGTAATCTATTATACGACTGGAGGATTGTGATATTTTATTTTTTGTACATCTTGCGCAGTGACTTATGAGAAATAAATATAATTTTTGAATTTATCATGAAAAGTTTCAATTGTAGTAGTTGATTTTTAAATATGTGATTATAAAATAGCTTCAGAAGATTGACAGTCTCCGACTGTCACAATCAACTAGGTATTCGTCAGACCTCAGATACACTCGCGCTAAAGAAACGCCAGAAAAAAAATCTAATATATAAACGTCGGCTCAAGGCTGACAAATTTTACTTTATTTAAATGTACACCCATTAGATGTTCAATGGAAGTCAGAATATATATCTAATAGATATCATGAGATGTAGATAAGATATCGATCAGTTATCTGTAGGACATACATTGGATATTCTTCTTGTATATCCAATGGATATCCTCTATATCCTGGATATAGGCGGACATTTGGATATCCATGCGAAGTCTATAAGACATAAGACTATATCCGTTGGATATACTGGATATCCACGGGAAACATCCTGTGGAGATCTAATCGATATTTGTGTGTCGTCTGGGGGGGGGGAGAGACTTTTTTAGCCGCACTGTATAATCAAAAACCTCTGACCGCATTTCTTTTAAAATCACTCAGCTATGCCTATAGGTTGGAACAAAGTCATAGAAAATTCAGGGGTTTGTTTTGTGAGAAAACACTTTAACACGTCTATTTTATTTTTGACTGCGGTTTTTCTGATGATAATTTTATGTATAGAGGGTGGACCAAAAATAAGTTACTATACCATCAACTTTATTTTTTCAAATGAAAACCCCCTTTTTTCTATTTCATGTTTGAATTCAGGAACACATTTCATTTGATTAATCGTAAGTTTGTCGATAACTGTTGGGGTTAGGTGAAGGACATGGTGACATGGTACATAAAACATTACTTGGAGTTTGATGTGAAATTCCAAAATGAAATAAAAAAAGGGAGTTTTCATTTGAAAAAATGAAGTTTATGATGGTAACTCATTTTTTGTCCACCCTGTACACATAAAAGTATCATCATCATATTACTTAGAATTTGATGTAGAATTCGAAAATAAGATGAACAATGGGGTTTCCATTTGAAAAAATGAAGTTGACGGTCGTCACTCGTGAATTATTTTTGGTCCATCCGTACACATAAAATTATCATCAAAAAAACCGTAGTTGAGAATAAAAATCGATGTGTCCGAGCGTTTTTCCACAAAACCAACCCCTGAATTTTGAATGAATTTATTCCAACCAACGCGTCCTCACTGTTTGTCTAAAACCATTGTCTATGCATGCAGGACAGGCATGAATCACCCCGTTTAAGGGACATGTTGGGGTAGTTGAGGCCAACACCTGCCCGCTGATCTCTGCTAGGCAGTGGTTTTGGTCGGTTTTCACTTTCGGTGAGGGCGCATTCGCCTTCACCAGAAGAAAACTAGGATGTAGTCGTATGAAGTTTTTACCTTTTGTGTTTAGACGTGGGCTCAATTTCAGGAAACATACCGGTAACTTGTGAATTTATGTATCGAATAAATGTGCTTGAAAGAGGTTTTTTCGATCGTTCACAAACATGAGGGATACAGATGCATGGTCGGGCTGGTTAAAATGGCAAAGTCTGGATTTGATTTGAAAATCTGGGGATCAAAAGAAAATCAAATTTTTTCAAATCATTTTGGAATTTTGCCACCTGATGGTATAAATTTATCTGGGTTATTTGTTTTTTTCAAAATGTAGCTCAAAAAGAATCATTCTGCACTGGATTCAAAAAAATGTGGATGGCCGTCACTCAGAGACAAAACGTACCCACAAAACACCAAATTTTTTCTTTTATCGACAATGTTTTAACATTGTTCACTGCATTTTTTTTAATAAACTTACAAACATTGATTTGTAAAAAAATACTTTGAATATCACAACTGATTCCTGGAAATAGTATGAATTTGATAACATGAAAATCACAAGGAAGACTCAATTTTTTCCCGTAAATTACATTCCGACCCTTCTATGGTGAACTATTGCCACACAGTGGTCCTGTAATAATGGAACATTCAGTCACAGCTCCATAAACATTGATGTTTCTCGTAAGTCGTGCCTTCGTGTAGTGAAATATTGCCTGTTTTGGCGGATAATCCCCTATATACTATATGGTATATCACCTTCAAATTTGACTCCAATATAGTAAGATCAGAACTAAATTAAAGCCAAATTTGAATTCCATGATAATTGTTTCATATTCTATGGATCAGACTTCAAGAATCTTCTCACTGTTTCTGATAGAATGGGGAAAGAGACGTAACCATAGCCAAAGATCTATTATAGTATTGCATAAACCTGCATCCGAATCTATTATTCGCATGCAATCATTTTATATTTAAAACAAATTCAGTCAAGCTACTTCTTTTGTGCGGACTCACTACTATCGTTTTCCTATGAGCTATTTTTTGAACATGCCATCACCATAATCAAGAATGTTGGGCGAAATAAAAAATCATGTTATATCAAAACAAATTCTTTATTTATAACTTGAAGGCAGATGATCTTTATACAGTGTTCAACATCGATAGGTAACTAATACGTAGCACTTGCGTATCACATTTTTGTTATTCTCATAAACAATGATTGCGTTGATACCGTCTCAAATCATAATCTATTGTAGATCGTCAATATACTAGCAAATTGTCAACAAGACAATTATTAGAGAATAAATAGTTGAAGGATTTCCAACAAACAATCACAAAATTACATTAGACCACATTTGGTGGTGGCTCAGTGAAAACAGCAAGCTTAATGTCTTTCTCTTCAACACCATTCTCCATTTTATCCTGGTTGCTCAGCTTTCGTTCAGGAATGGGTTCCCCTTTCAAAATATACTGGATTTCCTCCAGAGTTTTACCTTTGGTTTCAGGAATATACCACCAAGAGAAAACGGCAGTGAGCAGGGTGGATGCTGCGAATATGTAAAATGGTAAGTCATAGTAGTAAGCTTCCTTCAGTCTTTGATAGACCTCGATGGACAACAAGCCGAAGAACAGATAGCTGAAGTCAGCTAATGTCATGCCCATTGCCTTAACCTTAGCTGGAAAAAGCTCCGCTGTCATGACAATGGGAATTATACCTAGACCAAATTTGAAAACGCCTGCGTACACCATCACTGCTGCTATTGGAATCCACGAGATACCTTTAACATCATATGCGTTATTTTTCAATGTAAAATATACAGCCAGTACGAGTAAGGATATGCCACTTAGTAGACTGGATGAGATTAATAGGCCTTTTCTTCCAAACTTATCCACAGTGAAGTCAGCGATAGTGGCAGCGATTAACATAAACGAGGCAAACATTATTCCGGCCACATGAAAGTCGATATATTCAGATTCAGCCTCCTTCAGAATGGTGTGCAGATTCATCAACATAACACTTATGCTACTGAAATGCTGAGCCGCATTGAGAACTGTCATGATTATCAAGGCTTTTCTGTTGCCCTTATTCAAAAACAAGTCCTGAGGGCGTCCCTTTTCGCTCCTTTGCCTTTTGACAGCCGAGGTGATTTCGTCCATTTCTTTGTCCACGTCGTCGCCGGTTCGCAGCCTCAACAGGTGTCTTTTGGCTTTGTCGGTTTTGTTCTTCTGCAGCAGATAGTAAGGAGAATCTGGCATAAATGGAAAGCTGATCATTTGGATTATGACAAAAAACGATCCTATCACTGAGCACGAGTAGAATGGAAGATATGGGGCTACAGCGTACACCACCAGAATCCCCACCAGCATCATAACGTAGATGACCCCCGATAGGAAGCCCCGGATTTTCTTGTCGGCTATTTCGGCTATGTACATGGGTGCTGCTACGAAGGCTACATCACCGGAGAGTCCCACAAGGAATCTGGAAATCAATTTGTTACCACAAGCTTTATATTTCTTGTTGTTATACCTGGCAACCAAAAGGTGCCAAACGTTGGTGGCAACGCCAATAAGTATCCAAGCAACCAATGATATAACAGCGGCAAGTAGAATGGAGGCCTTACGTCCTGCTTTATCCACACAGTAGATGGTTACAGGAAGTCCAGCAAGACCTCCAATCAGATAGATTGATTCTAGCCAGGATTCCTCGCTTTGTGTGATTTTGATGTGACTGTCTGGCTTTGATAGCACTTCGTTGAAAGGAGCTGACCAGCCATAGTGCATGCCATCTGAGATCGCTCCTATTGTACCTGATTGAAACAATTCATCAACAACCTTTTAGATCCTTTAAATATTTACACTTAGCACATGTAGTAACCAGTAGCAGGCAGTTTTGATTGAATTTGCATTGATTGTCTTGCAAACAAGTAATTTAGGAAAAGTACAGACCCCAAAATCAATTGATCCAGGGACGTCAGTCAGATTATCAAAACGGCTAATTACAACCAATCAATTATTTAATCATATAATTGAAAAGCGTAACCAAAACAAGTTGTTTCTGGAAATTGTAGGCAGGAAGTGATTAATTTTTCGGTTCTACACAGAAGAAGTTGATTGTCTGAAATCATACAGCTCAAGTCGGTAAGGAGGAAACGGAAACTGGCGTTATCTGGGTTTTTTTACCGAAAATGCCGACTGAGTCACGGTAATTTAGGATAATTTGTTGCGTTTTTAAGTGTATCATCACATTTTTGGGACGATTTCCAATTCTGGGTTTATTTCTGGAATTAAAAATGTGTGCAGGTGTTATCCAGGTTTGACAGTATCATAACTGATATAAATATAGGTTCATTTTTAGGATGTTTTTGAGATTAGCATGCTGTAACATCTAGGCTTTGGGCAGTATGATAAAAAGGAGTATTTGTTTGAAGTAAAAATTAAATGCTCCACCGTGTAGTTTTTATTTCGTCAAATTTAACATTAACTTCACTAATGCTCAAGGAAAGACTTAAGTGAATTCTAGGAGTATTTACTTCAAACTTTGCTTTATTTACCTTGATACATAGAAGTTAATACTGTAGTAAGTACTTATTTTCTCTAGTATTTCCATAATCTTTCTCAGTCATGATTACTGACAATTAAACCAATTTGAGGTTAATCCTGTCCTAGTGTTTACCACTAGCTTATACTTCTCACAGGAATAAATACTTCACTTCATGTGAAAGGTTATACTCCGCAATATACTAGGAATCAAAAGCTTTTACTTAAAGTACGTGCAAATACTTTTTTTTAGCATATACCGCCCATAGTCCAAATCCAAATTATCTTAGAATTTATGGAAGGAATTTTGCATATTTAATACAAACAAAATTGTCTGATGGTTTGGATAGCTATTTGAGTTATATCCACATTACGTGTGTGCTTGCACTGCTTGCGTTGAACACTACGCAGCAATTTTAGTTTTTCGATGAAACCGATAACATTTTCAGTTTGCAACCCAACCCGGAATTGAAATTTGGCACTAAAAGGTCAAGTTCTTTGCCAAGTATTGAATATAAAATTATGTTTTTCCGACAGCATGCAAATTTCTATTTTCTTAGTTTACTTCGCAATAATTCCTGCTGTATAAGTAAAAATATATCACTCAGTACTCCGTAGTATAAGAATCGGCGTCACAAAAGTACAATGATCCTGTTTCAAGGACAACAGCTTGCTGAATTAAAATATGAACTGATGGCAATTCACCGCGTTTTGCAATGAATTAAATAATATTCCCATTGTTTAAAGTTATTGTGATTATTGGTGATTTGGTGATTCCTTTTTGACCTGCTAAATTGGTTACTTTGACCTGGTTTTCGCTGACTTTCTCATTATAAATTAGTTTCTTTTGGCACTACAGGTAGATATATTGGCTTGTTGTGAACAGCATTTACCTGAAATTCTCCTTTTTTGTAGAGGAATGTTACGAAATTACCTGAAAAATCCACCCTATTTGATAAAAGAATAATCATTGCCGATGCCTTCATGAGAAGGATATTTTCAAGAAGTTGACCAAATAAAATTGAAGCAAATTAAAAAAAAAAAAAATGATGAAACTATATGGACACAGATTACCTTCTTTAGTTGTGACTTGAATGTTGTTCTACGTCTCAGTGACTTTTGAAAAAAAACCACTTGTATTTTAAAGAATTTTCTCCTCCAACAAGACATAGGAGGTTAAATTTGAAGTTGATTGATTAACACGTTCGAAGGCTAGATTTTCAATATTCAATCATATATTCAATACAGACAAACTCAATTGGATTAATCTAATCTTTAAAATTAAATAATCGTATTCACAAGGGATGAAAACATATTAGTAAAAATCCAAAAACACCAAAAAAATACGTATAAATTGAAAAAAAAAAAACGATAAAACAAAGAAAAAAAATCTAGATTTCAGATATTAGAAAATGCTAACATAAAATGTAATCAAATTAGTCAATTTGAAAAAAAAAGTCTTAAAGCGGAAATAAATATTTATTACTAAAACAAACAACAAAATAACAAACAGGAGAAACGAGTGAAATGTTCTAAAAGCCGCCAATAGAAGAAAAAATGAAGAGGTCAAATTAGGTGACAAGAAAAAAACACACAAAAAAAAAATATATATTTTAAGGCAAATACAATTTCATGGTTTTGACAAATCTAGTTGAGGTCATGATGATCAAAAATAAATTAAATTTAAGTAAAAAATGTCGTGTCTCAATAATTCTGGGACTGATTTTCTTTAAAAAAAAAGTTGATGACTATAGGTATCAAGAGGTGGAGGTTCGAGCGATCATATCTTTTAATTCCTCAACTTTAAAAAAATGTTGTGAGAAGTTTTTTGTAGGAAAGGTAATGGTCTTTGATTATCGTTATTACAATTTTTATGGGAAGTTTCACCCTTCAATTCCTCAAGCATAGCATTACTTTTTTACGCACATTAAAAAAAAAAAAAATAAATATTTTTGTCAAGTGACCTTTTACAACCTTGATAAAGTAGCAGATTTCTCATGAAAAATCACGGAAATATCATGAATTTGCACTTGACTCCACTCAAATATTGATAAAGATCTAGGTGCAGAAAGACTTGTAACAGAAACTTCATCCAAAATAATCAAAAAAATGTAAAACTGGATAGAATGTTTTGAGAAAAATTTGATCAAAATCAAACATATCAAAGCTTGTATCAAAGAATCAATGGTTTAAGGAAAAGATTTCTAACGCAATTCCCTGCGCAATACCATTCAATGGATAAAGATTTTTTAAAACAGACGGATTCTACATAAAATTTTTCTATAAAACCATCCAATGAGTATTCAGGGTGCAGTGAGGAAATGTTGAGGAAAACTGGATCAAACATGACATGCATGGACATATTGAGAACTCCACATTTTTACTGAAAATTTGTAACTAAAAAAGAGTTATATGTTGATCCCTGTTCAAGACAATGGTACAGTTCAAGGAAAATTGGACAAAGTAAGTCAAACATGGACTAAGAAATTCAGAACTCAAAAACCCTTCAACTTGTACAGGTAAGTGTTCTTTTTTTACATTAAGACAATTAGACAAAAATGTTAAACTACCACAAACCTGCCAATTTTAACTACAAAAAATATATATCGCTCCAAAAAAAATACAAAACTATACCAGGTAATTGGACTCCCAATTATTTGTGATAACAACCCAATAAGTGCGCCCTTGGCCCCTTGGTTTGTTTGATTATCAATTCTCTAATTATTACGATAGACAAAAATACAAAAAAATTGCCTAATACGTGTTGCTAAAAACAAATTTTGGCACACATTCAAACAAAATTCAAGATTATCCGATTTTCCACTCAAGCATCGCTGCAATTCTACCGCATTGCGCTCGTTTTGCGGAAGCCTTATAAACTTGAAAAATACTCACTTGCAAGTACAGAAAACAACTGTCCCCTATCCACTAACATAAATAAAACATAAACAAACAAACAAATAAACAAGTGTAGATCGCGCAAAAGAACTACATCTAAATTACTGGCCAACGATTCAGAGTGGGGTTTGAATATCGCTATGTTTACGCATATCGGGAACGATGACGCGAACGAACTAAATAACTGAGAAAACGCTGCTGGCAGGCAAATTCAAGCTTACTGCCAGAAAGCGTCGAAAGCGAAATTGTGGTTTCCTGCTGGTTGAAACATACATATATATATATAGAATCAGCTGATTGTGCTGGGCCTTGTACAGGGTTAGCGAGAAAAGTACTAGTATTTTGTCTGTCTTTGACGATTAAGGCACACGACTTTTCGATAAATTATCGTCATCAGATTTGGTCGAGTTCCAACAACCAGAGTAAAATTGTAACTTTTCTTCTCTTTGAAAATGTGCCATTTTGTGAATGAAAAAAAGGCTATTTGTAGACGCGCTGAGTAGGTACCTCGCTATTTTAAAAAAGTATTCTTATCTTGGGAGCTCAAGAAGGGTTCTAGCCTATTATACTAGCGCAAGAAATTTTATATGCACTTTCAACTTCATTTTAGTGTTTCATTTTTGATTGGCGACAATTCGGTATTTAGTTAAAATTAGACCGGTCCGATTTTTTTGTGTACCTTCTCAGAAGGCTCTATCTTTTCACAAACAAAATTATTTATGCTACTGCATGACTTTCTATGAAATCTTGAACGAATATTATTGAACAAGTAATAAAATGTTAAACAGGATGTTCAAAAAGTCCAAACTTGGAAGTCAATTTTCCTAACCCACCTTTATAAATCCAGCAAAGACTTTGCAGAAATCTTTTGTCATTTCTTTATAGGCATCTATGACACAAACTGTATCCACTCGATAAGTGTTGTTACTTAAGCTTATACCGAGGAGTTCAAAAATTATAAAAAAAAATATGAGTTCATGTAGTCTTGATACTGTAGCCTATACAGGGTGCGTTCTAAAAGATTACCAAACAAACATATTTGCTTTTTTAATAGCCCCTGTATAAGCTATAGTAACAAGAATCACCAAAATGAATACTGGTACTTAAATGAATACATATACATATAAATTTGTTGACTTTAATTAGCTCAATAAAAATAACATTATTTTTTAATGACTTTTTGATCTTGAATGTAATAGTAATTAGTAACGCTTGGTCCTACTTATAAGCTAGGGTAGCAAAACATTGAATGTGTAGTTCGTAAAATACCTGAATAAATGTTTTTGCAATATCTTTGCTAAAACAGTACCGAAAAGAAAAATTGACTCCGGTCGGAAAATATACAAAGTGATTGAGGAGCGAGTTGAGAATAAGTTTTGAACATTTTTTTAGACAGGTAACACTTATCCATAAAAAAAATCAATTCGAAAACAACAAAAAATTAAAACTAGAAATTACCACTACACAAACATTCTTCTATAGTAATTGGTAACGCTGAACGGTACTTGACCTGCGCATTCCGATCGTACGGGAAAAACGAATCCATGAAAAGGAACTACAAAAACTATAAACTAGAAATTTCCACTATTGGATATTTAGACATTTTTTCATGAAAATCGTTAAGAAAATATACAGTGTAATCTGAGAAAAAATGCAGGGAGCCTGAAATCTACAATGACACTTCTATTGATCATAGAAAGTCATACATAATTTGTTCATTTTTTTTATGAAAAAATCTATAGCGTTTCAGGATTCTTACTTATGTGCTGGAGGGTAACTTTGGCACCAACGTATTCTTGGTTTGTTTTTGTTTTTCAAGATTTTCTAAAACGAATTATTTTGTTACAGGGTTTATGAAAAAGAAAATCTCTTGCCGAGAAAAAATAAAAAATAAAAAATAGACGTAGGTGTCATCACACTAGGGCCAAAGTAACCCTCAACTACCGGTGCTTTGAATCTCCAAATCGGTGTATTTTTTATCAAATACCGAAATGTCGCTGAAATGAAACACACTGTATTGTATAATATTCGCGTAATTTTTATATTTTTATACAGTGTATATCAGACAAATGGAAAAAATTCGATAACAAATAATTAATGGAGTTGTATTCGAAAAAAACGAGTTTTAAATAAATCACCTTGTATATTGTTCAATTTTTGTGTTCTTCAGAAAATCCCCGATATATTTCACGTACAATGTCTTATACTTATCTTCATTTGTTTCGGAAATATCCAGTGTTTTCAGATTGATTGCAAAAATATTAAAAAAAGAGATTCGCTGTACAGCTGGGCAATATTTTGAATGAAAAAAATCAAATGTAAAGAGGGATCGAGTGATACCTTATTTTGTAGCCTTTGACCCTGACTACAATTGCCGAATTCCAAGCCTTTGCAGTCATTACTGTTGATATGCCTCCTCAAAAAAAATGTTTTATTTTTTTTTACTCAATAAAGAGTCAACTTCTCCAAACGTCTCCATAATTAGCTATTACTAAATCCTTTTGACAATTATTATTTATTTTTCCCTATTTCTTTTTGTACCGGGTGGCCAACTAAGAATGCGAGGTACCGTTTCTCGGAAACTATTTATCGTAGAGGCTTGCGGCAAAAAATTTTATGACTAAAACGGCCAAAAGAAAAGCCTGAAAAATATTCTCAAGTTTCTGAAATGGTCGCTAGGGGGCGTAACAACCAACACCAAGTAGAAAAATATGATTTTTATGGAATTTTGTCCAATGAAAATATATCGATGAGCTCATTTTCGGATTAACTGACTATTTACCTACACTTTTTGTCGAAAAGGTTTTTTTCTATCTATCATAGTAAAGTGGTGGGGGAAGTTCAATTGTTTTTTTAAACAAACGGAGATTTCTCCCGTTTTGCTTGACCGATTTAAACGAGCTTGGGCTCATATGAAAGAGCATGATCTGCACTTCAAAAAACTTTTTTGGTTTTGAATTTTTGACCTTCGCCGTCGCGGCTAGATGGCGTTAACTGAAATGGTAGCATGTTTTTGAGTTTTTTCCAAAAAAATCAAATGTAATGGTATATTCATTTTTATATATTTTAAAAGGGGATACATTTTCCTTTAAAAAAAAACAAAAAAATTATTGTTTTCTTTTGTATTTTTTTTTTGTTTTTTTTTGTTTTTTTTTTTTTAAATTTTATAGCAAAATGTGTCCCCTTTTAAAATATATGAAAATGGATATACCATTACGTTTGATTTTTTCGGAAAAAACTCAAAAGTATGCTACCATTTCAGTTAACGCCATCTAGCGGCGACGGCGAATGTTACAAATTAAAAAGCAAATGAGCATTTTATAGCGCAGACTATTCTCTTTCATATGAGCCCAAGTTCGTTAAAATCCGTCAAGCGAAACGGGAGAAATCTCAGTTTGTTTAAGAAAACAATTGAACTACCCCCACCACTTTATTATGATAGAAAAAAAACCTTTAAGACAAAAAGTGTAGGTAAATAGTCAGTTAATCTGATAATATAATCGATATATTTTCATTGGACAAAATTCTATAAAAATCCTATTTTTCTACTTGGTGTTGGTTGTTACACCCCCTATCGACCATTTCAGAAACTTGAAAATATTTTCCAGGTTTTTCTCTTGGCCGTTTTAGTGATAAAATTTTTTGCCGCAAGCCTCTACGATGTATAGTTTCCGAGATACAGTACCTCGCATTCTTAGTTGGCCACCCTGTACAATAGGTATATTGTTGATATTATATATTGAAGATCTTGTGTTTCTCATCATATCCTCTTAGGTTGGAGGAGCAGTCAACTCTTGCGGGTAAGTAGTAAGTAGAAAAAAATAAAAAACATTTTGATCCAGCTGTCATATCAACAGGAATGACAACAGAGGCTTGAAACTCTGCAATTGTAATCAAGGTGAAAGGGCCTTCAAATTAAGGTATGACTTTAGCACTCGACCCCTCTTTCCTTTGATTTTTTTATTCAAAATGGCGGCCTGCTGGGGCGAGTTCAAAAACGTCACACCTGGTGTGAGTGTGATCCAAGTGTCAAACACTAATCGTTCAGATATGGCAAGTCGTTCTACTTTGTATTCATCTGTGCTTATAAAGTGTCATAAGAATAGTTTTTATGATACTTCATGAGCAGGGTTGATTGAAAAGTGAAACGGCTTGCCATATCTGAACTGTTAGTGTTTGACACTTGGATCACACTCACACCGGGTGTGACGTTTCTGAACTCGCCCCTGTTATTTTTACATTTTAAGCTGTCACTACTATGGCAAAAAATGCAGAACGTCCTCACATATAGTATGTTCAAATTTCGTTCTCATAAGAAACGGTTCAAAAGTTTGAAGGGGGGAGGCTTTTTCAGCCGCACTGTATATTTAACTATGTATTAGCTTAGCATTACTATCATTTATCATTTAGTGGTCAATATTCAAACCTTGTTGACTCATCTCACGATTATTATTATTATCAAGTAAGTATAACAAAATGTGCATTTCCACTTTTTTTAAATGGAACACCCTGTATATTTCTACATAAAGGATTTAAACAATGTTTAGTTTGTAGGTAGATATTTGGTTAGCAACTTTTTAAAATTATTGTTGAAGTTTGTTGTTAAAAAAAATGCTGTGCTTGATAAACAAAAACATGACAACATTTTTATTTTATTTTTTTCTTCAAAAGCCGTTTATCAACTTATGAGAAAAAAAAAATATCGAATTCTATAAAAAACAATTTTTTATAGGCCTTGGTATCTTTTTGAACACTTTCAAACATCAAAACGTTTTAACATTCAATAAAAAAAAAGTCAAAATGATTTCATCTTCCATAAAAAAGTAATTTTTGTTGATATTCTAGAAAGTTATGTGCGAGCTTCAGAGCTTCCTTTTTTGATTTAAAAAAAGCCGCCTATCCTTATCCATATAGTTTGTCAAATTATAAGTTGATCTCTCTCCTTGCGATCATAATTACCACCAAAAATAAATAATAGTCTAAAAAACACGCTTCTGAACTAAAAAGTAAAAAATAATTTTTAATTTATGAATAAAATGGTCATCGTTATAAAAGCGTGGGGTGCTTCGATATCAATAATTATTATGATTTATCACTAATCTCTATTTTGAAATGCAGAGTTAGTGTATAAATGTGTAACAAAGCACCCCACGCTCTAATCACAATGACATTATTTTTCTCGTTAGTCATTTTATTCTTGAATTAAAACTTATTTTTTACTTTTTGGTTGAAAAGCGTGTTTTGTATTTTTTCAAACTATAATTTATCTTCTACTTTTTAGTTCGAACGCATGTTTTCAGTTTTTCAAACTATAATTTATTTTAAATATTATAATGAATATCAATACATATTAATTTATGATATCAATTATTATTACAATACCTAATGTATGGGTCCGAGCCCCCCATAATCCGGAATACTTTATAATTCGAACGTGTAATTGTGTAAAATTAATTAACTTGGCAACGTTGCCTATCACTCCTATCAGACGGCCGCGGCCGGTTTAAGAATAACCGTCACGTCCATAATATATCCTTTACCATTGGTCCCTTCGGGCAAATGTCAAAAACTCATCAAAACTTCGATTTTTCTTTAATCACAATATATTCTCTACTTTTTAGCTCTTTTTTTATAAAAATCCTTGTTTTGTCATCGGTCCTTTCCTTGATATGTGTGCAAAGTTTCGAATCAATCTGGGCATTTGAAGTGGGTGAAAATCGAGTAAGAAGATTCCGTTACAAACCAACCAACTTATATACAAACCAACATACCTACAAGTGAAGCTAATATACAGCGTGTAATAAATGCGTGCGATCGGGCGAGCGAGCGACGGTGATCGATGGACCTACTTTTTGCATTTACTCACTTCATAGTAATAGTTATAGTAATTAGTAATACCCGAGAAAAACCAATTTGTTTGGGTTAGTTTGGGTTGTTTGGTTTGGTAATACTTTCTAACAGATAAGATAGAACTTTGATAACACTAAATATCACAATTATAAAAAAAATATTCAAGACCAAGATTCAACAATTTAATATAGCATTATTTATTGGTGAATCCAAATTATGAAAAAGTCTTTATTGATTCTATATGATGAAAAAAATAAAATTGACCAAAAAGCCATTCACCAAAATTTTGAAAAATTAATGTGTTGACATTTTATGATGCGTTGATGAACATTTGCGAAATGTTTTACAGATGCTTGATAAAAGGAAACAAAACCATTCCATTTTAGTTTTTTTCTTCAAAAATTATTATATTGACCAAAATATTGAAAACAATAATAGCTTGAACATAATTAAATCAATCTAATCTTCCCGCTACTAACCGCTTCTGGAAAGTATCGGTAAATTCGATCGACAAAGCCAAATTTATAGGGTGTTCTAAAAAAGTTTTGGTACAAAAGAAAAAAATTATAATATTGGCTGAGTTATTCTGCTATAAGTAGATATAGCACGTGTGGTTTTCTAATCAATATTTATCATATGGTTGGATATAATGTGCTGTGAGTAATTGTTTGGGATTTTCATCAGACATGCGGAAATGATTCTGATTCCAGTTAGTTCTACAAATTGCATCAATTTTATAATATAAAAGGAGACAGACTGGTCTAACACCGAATCGGTATTGAAACGAATAATTGTTTCCAGCTTATCGCGTGAAATATAATATGGTGTTATGACTGAATAACATCTGGTGGTTGTATTATGTATTTGCAAGGAATTTTTTATGACCAAATATGAAACTTTTTTTGAATTTTCATAGTTCCATATCGATAAAAAAAAATAACGACTCAAATTGGAACAAAAAACGAGTTAAAATTTAAAGAAAGAGGTAGATAGGTATATGATTATATGATATATGTTACATAAAAAATATTCGAAACTGAAAAACTACAAGAGTAAGAAATGGATGCTTGAAAACATACACAGACTGTCTTTGTAACTTGGGAATAAAAAGCAAGCCAAAATTTAAAGAAGTGTTCATAAAAATATGATATTTGCAATTCAAAAACTGGAGATGTTGTGGTTTCGTTCCTGTCGCCCACGGATTCAACATAAAAATTTCTTTACCAAATCATCAAAAATACCAGTAACATGCTGAGAAGCATCGAGTTCAAATTCAAAAAAGTACCATTGCAAATGGATCCATATTTCATAAAAAGAACTCGATTCAATAATAATTCGACTGCATTTTTATTCTTACCCACAACACAATAATCACCATAACGCTGTTCAATTGGAATGATACGAGTCCTAATAGTCTAATTCAATGTTATTAAAGATAAATGGACACAAACGCGTGCGAACAATGAATTCTAATTGATTGATGAGAATATTAGCATAGAGACATTATTGGTTTGTTATCATATATTTGATAATGCACTCCTGCTTCTATGTTGCTACTATCAATGAACGAAAGGGTTTCGATTTGTTGATAGACAGTTTAGAAATGAACAGATTTACTCGCACTTACTTGAAGCCACTGCCAAAATTTGAGGGGCAACATTCCCGAAAAAATCACACGTTACAAGCCGCATAGTACTTCACTGAATGAGATTCTGCATTAAATGCATCCTGCATTGAACATCATTGAAAATTATTAACCACGAAGAAAAACTTGTTTTGCTCATAAAAAATTCTTGGGATTTACTGTTAAGTACAACATTGACGTCGTTTTGCAGCGATTGTGTATTTGCACGAGTGTTTTGATTAAGCATAGAAAAAAGGAATTATCTTGAATGTCCAAGAAAGTATTGCGTCATGAGAAAATCGTTTTCCTTGATTAAAATGGTAATAGCTAGGTTGGGACGTCACGAGTCGCCACACAAAATCTAGACTTTTGGCGCCGGGAAGATCCATAATGTTAGTAAGGGATCAAAATATATCAAGTTTTTTTGAGACACTTCGTAATGATAAATGAATTTCCTGTTTTAACAGAGGTGTACCAGGGTTGTCTAGGGCAGGCCATACGAAGGTTATGGACTAAACAGTTGTAGTTCTTGGAAAATTTAGGCCTTAATGGAAACAACTTGGCAACATTGTAATTTGTTCATGCGTAATTTGTCATCAATGTCAGGAGCCAGGCTACATTAATCCACACAAGTAATTTGTAACGAACTGACGTCACGCTGATTTCAATAAATACAATAAAACTCACCAGCAAACACAGCTAAAAGCTGCGGGCCTGTCCCTTTGAACATATGTATAATGCCTTTCTCGTGCATTTTGGATTAACTGCAAACATAAACTCAATCCATCATCGAGTCCACTCAAGTCTCAGTTACCTACCTGTTTCAAACTTCTGTATAAAAATCGATGCCAAAATAGATTTTAGTGGTGGCTGGCGCACACTGACATTCTCTGAATGAGGCCCTGAAAACAGATCAATAATAATTGTAGAGTAGTTCAAATTAAATTTCACTATTCACAGCACAAGACACTAACCAGGTTTGGCTAAGAGTAAGTCACTTGGAACGCCAACTGGAGGTTTTCAACAGTTGAACGTTGTATTTATCAAATCAAAGTTAATCCCTGACAATCCTTGGGGATTTACGTTTAATCGCTTATCAAGAGAGGGGATTATCAGTTTGGAAATTTGAGCCTGGAAATTATGGTAATCTGTTATGGATAAAGAATTTTTCTACCAATAATTGTATATGTAATTGTCTCAGTCATGAATATTTTTACGTAGAAAATTTTAAAAAAGTTAAGAGAGAAATGGAGTTTTTATATATAAAGTTATGAGATGGCCAAATGATGAAAAAAGTACCAGAAACAAGTCATTTTTTAATCATAACAAATGTTTTCAACATCCGCAAATTAAATTTGTTTTATAATTGAATAGACTAAGAATATAAGTGAAAAAATAACCATAGACTTACCAAAAACTTTTTTCAGCTATATGTTGCCATGTGCTTTAAACTTTATGACAAAAAACCCGGAAAATAAATTAATTCAACTGCTAATCTTCTAAATCACCAATCCCAAACAACCATAATTCCATTTATCTTCGTCAAAAATCATGCATGCACTTTCCTGTCATCAAAAAACATTTTTGAAGGTGAAAAATCAGTATTGAGGTTTACGTTTTGTGTTGAAACTTGACAACATCTGGCCGCAAACTTAAGGACAGTTTCTGTGACGCTATTGTTTACAGACACCGTTTTGTGAGGTTAGGAACTTAGGAGTGAGTTTATTCCTCACTTTCTCAGGAGAGAAACCTAGCTCTGTGAATTATTTTCCATTCTAAATTGCGCTATTCAGTGTTTTATTGATAAAACTATGCCTAAAAAGTCTGTAGTGTGCGGCCAAAAAGTGAGATCAGGCACACATTTTGTCATTTCTCCGGTAAGTAAACAAAAACAAAGCTCGCCTCCTCGTCATTGGTCATTGTATTTGGGTCAAAATGTTCAACCTCAAGGTATAGGTGTAATGTGTCTTGTTATTGTGAGTCTATGGATATAACAACCTTCAAGAACTATGCAATTGAATGTGAGCGAAAAAAAATTATTTAGATCTCATTCGGATAGGTTGTGAAAACATAATTTTCCAAAAAAAAATGATAAAAAGCAGAATTTGCCATTATAACATCAAGGAGATACCTACATGGAAGACCCTTACGGGGGAAGACTAACCTAACCTGATTCGGGAAAAAAAGGAGAAAAGTGTCAAAAACTAACCCTAACAGAAAGTTGAAAAAAAGGTGAAAAGATCAAAAAAATGTAGTAAAAAAGGATGGGGAACTTAACGCAAACTAAAAAGTTGAGAGAAATCTGGAGAAAATGTAAGAACTAACGCGAACTAGAAACGGGAAAAAAAAAAGAAAAGAGCACAGAAAGAGGAAATAGAGGTGACAAAAATGAACCAAAAATAAAATGAAAAAGTTAGAAAAAAGGGATGAGAAACTCAATGCAAACTTAATGTGGGAGAAAATATTGAATAAATGGGGGAAGACCATCAACCTTACGTGATACAAACCAAAAATGAGAAAAGTAAATAACAAAAAGTACAAAGTGATAAAAAAAATGAGCTTACCCGAACCTGAAAAGCAAAAAAGCACAAACAAACCAAAAATGGTATAAATACGTAAAAAAAGGATGAAAAACTCGACGTAAACCATAAAGTTATAGAGAAATCTGTAAAAAGGGGAGAACTAACCCAATCAAACCCATACTAAATATGAGGTTTATTTATTTATAAACGGGGGAAGACTTACCCAAACTAATAGAAGCCGAAAATGAAAATGGAAAAAAAGAAGAAAAGAAGAGAAAACCAACTCAAACAGAAATTGGAAAAATGTGAAAAGATCTAACCAAAAATGGAATAAAAAAGTTAGATGAAGAAAAAAAGAGATGAGAGACTTGACGCAAATTTAAACAGGGGAGAAAACTGGAAAAAAACTAACCCAAACTATATGTGGGAGAATAAAGAAAAAAAGTCATCACTCAAACGAATTCTCCTGAAACTTACTTCATCATAAAATAAGAAATAGACAAAATAAATAAAAATCATAAAACAATTAATTGGTGACGAGTTCGACAATTAATAAATACGTCGGAACTGTACAACCTTCAATATTATTACAATAAATAACCACCTGATAGATAATCAACAATTAATTTTCGTATTGACTTCTGATTTCTAACAAATAAATTCTAATCCATTCTATAATAAAACGATAATAAATTTCGATTTGCGTCAAGGCAATTTCTTTTTGATTGACAGAGTCTATCTGCTTTGGCCTTGATTTATTCAACTTATTTTGGCCATTATAACCACCCTTTTTAACGAAATTATAGAGCCGATCCCAGATTCATCATTAAATTTACGTTGACCTTTGAGTTTGAGGCTCTATTTAAAGCTCGGTGCAATTTTGAGTGATTATGACAAATTATTAAATGTTCGTGTTAAATTACAACAAAATAGGCTTCTTCATTATATAATGATATTTAATTCTATTAGCACTATATTCGTAATTTTATTCCTTATCGGAATGGTTGTAACGTAGGACGTAGGTAAGCATGTTTGGTCAATCTTTTAAATCTTATTCATGCTTAATATGATCTAATGAAAACAGACTTTAAAAATGAAGAATACAAATGATTTGACTAAATATAACAATGTGACGTTGTGCTGCGAAAAATTGTTTACAAATTAACATGGATTATGTCACTGAAAAAAATATCGTTTTCCAAAATATTTGTACAAGGAAATTTGAATTTATTCTCTCATTAGAGTTTGATAGGACAAAGTGTTTTTGTGGGTGATTGAGATTTAATTTCCAGTTGAAACCGATTAAGAATATGTAAATTTCGATATTACTGATATTTTCCAGTTACGTTTACATCGCAATGGTGTAATTAGTTCATTGCATTGCCCGTAAGAGAAAATTGACAAACCAAGTTAACTCAAAAGTGACTGAGAATATGTCAAATTTACTGAATATGAAAAAATAAAAAAAACTTATTCTTACTAAAAAGTGAGACGAAAAGGATAAACCAACCCAAAAGTGAACCATTCCAAAGCAAAAATGAAATGAAACAGTCTAATAAAAGTCAAAAATGGAAGAACAAAAAAGAAAAACAAACAAGCAAAAAAAGGGTACAAAAGATACTCAAATTTTAGGTTTTAAAAAATATGAAGAAAATGGATAAAGCTGAACCAAACTTCCCTGAATTAGAAGTGGAAAAAAATAGAAAATAATTAACGGGAAGAGATAAGAAAACGAATTTGAATCAAAGTAAAAAACAGTAAAGTGAAAGTGTGAACTAAAACAACAAAAACTAATCCCAACTATAAGTTGAAAAAAAAATAAAAGAAAAGATGGAAAAAAAAGGAAGCTATAATTAACTTGAACTGAAAATGATAAAATAAATCAGAGAAAGTGGGGGAAAAAGAAAACTGAACCAAAATAAACATGGAAAAAAGATAAAATTAATCCGATTTGAATGTGATAAAGAAAAGAATAATAAAAAAAAAAACCAAACTAAAAGTGAAAAAAAATACTATGTACAAATAACACAAACTTGAGTGAGGAAAAGATGATGAAAAAAGAAAAATAACCCAAACAAGACAACTGTAAATATATATTATTATTTTTTTGCAACCTCTGTATATTTTCCACAATAATTGTTATAAAATATCAAATACTCAAAGTAGATTATTCAAAGAAAATTCATTTTTTATTTGAATTCTTACGATTACATCAGTGACATCACAGTCGTAAGCCCAGCAAATACAAGGATTTTCTATTCATAAAACTTCTAGATTTTTTTTCATCAGCGATATAAAAATTATATAGAAAGACAAATTTAAAAATTAAATAAATTAAAAAAGATAGAAAAGTAAAGCAAAAATTATTTACTTAAAAAATTCGATAACTTTTGTCAATTTAGCATTTAGAAGTTTGGTCAAATCTTTTGTGTCAACAAAATGAAACCCATCAGCTAGTGTTGTATACGCAACAAATATACAGACGTAATTTGACGACTATTATCTGTAAATAGTGACAGTATTTATGGCAGGATTATTATATATTTTATGCAAAGTCTGGTGTAACGTGTAACTGATCTATACTTACGTGTTTGTAAAACACATTCCAAAAAATGTACAAAGCTCACCTACCATGAAGCACGCTTCTTAGTCACGTTCACCATGGAGTATGAAATTAATTTCCCATGAAATAGAGAATAGAGTTTCTAACGCATGCTCCCATGAATAACAAAAGATGACCCTTGCTGGGAGTGTATTCTGGAAATCTACCTTTTAATAAAACTCTCAATATAAGGGACAGCTAACGTATTCAGCAATTTGGGTTAGGAAGAATGACCTACTACGAAGTACAAATAATTTAATAGAGGGAAATAATAGGTTGTTAGTTTTTGTGGAGGTTCATCATTTCTTACAATCTACAACATTAAACTGAATATTGTTTTTCCTTAGCACATAAAATAGATTCTACACTGTTCGTCTTTCTCATTTCACCAATATTCACCATGGCATCAAGAAAAACGCCAAGACCGTCAGTTGTTTGCTAGGAAGTAGATCAAAACCTTTGGTAAGGATCAAGTGCTGCTTACTCCTCTTATTTATCCTTCAGCGACTCCCAAAAGTGCCATAGATGCTTGGTAGGGTCAATTTGATCTAGGCTGAATTATCAACGTTCTATTGGAAGACTTGATCTGTTAATTGATGAAGTTTTGAGGTGCTGACTCGAATAATCAATTTTACTCTGTGTTTCATCCATCATCTATCGATTATTCACGAATTTCTCACTTTTTCCTTTAACTTCTGACAAATTCTATATTGGCCTCCAAGAGTTTGGGTCGATCTCTACTTATTGGGACTATGACTATAAAAACAGAAAAGATCTTACGTTTTGAGAAACAGATCAGGAAATTTGTTGGTTAAATCAGTGATAACGCTCACTCCATACAGCTAGATCAACTATGAAAAATGGAAGACTGAAGAAGAAGGCTATAGCAAAGTTTACTAATAGTAAACTTTGGCTATAGGGTCATTGCTACAGCTGGAAATTGAAGCCTGTTCATTGTCCAGAAATACTATATCCGTAATTTGTTGAAGATTTAGGAAGATAATCCAAATCCTTTTTTCTGCATCCATGGATTCTTCGATTATTTTTCAATTTTGATCTTCACCAATTAGTTCCGAAACTGACACTGTACACTAACGGAGATCCTACCTTACAAAAAAATCCAAAATGGGACATCCTTTATATACTTCTTGGACTAAGATCTGCTATGAAACAAAAAAATATCCTAAATTTGAGAAAAAGTCCTAGGAGTTTTTTGATAGAATCAGTGATTGAAGAAAACACGTATCGAGAATAAGCGGCTTTATAGTAATGGTTCCAACTTCAAATTGAAAATTGTTCACTCTCCAGAAAGATTGGGCGTTGATCGTTGAAGATTTACAAATATACAGATCTGACTCTGATTCTTCCTTTTGCATGAATTGATTCTTCGCGAATTTTCTATTTTTTCTCCAACTCCTGATAAAATCAATCTTGGACCTCCACCAATCTGTGCCAGGTCTCTTTCATTTCGTGATAATATGACGTGTTCAATAAAAAAAACCGTCCTCACATATGGATTCCAATTGTTTCAAAAAACGTACAGTGGAAAGCATTTTTTGAATTCGCACACTTTATTTAAAACGGTTATTTTTTGACAACCCTCGTAATATGCCAATATGCTGGACCAGGGTGAGAAAAAACAACATAGTATTACGTGATCTGCTAGATCTTTTTAAAGGTCTCTAATCACGTGTAGTTTGTCAACTTCTATGATTTTTGGTTTTAATCCATGAATAACAAAAACTATCAAGTGAGGTGTGTATTGTGTACTATCTGCGCTGGGATTCGTTGAACGTGATGTAGGTATATTTAGAAATCTGATATAAAAGAGATGCAATTGATGTATTTTTTATTACCTTTCTCTTATGTATTATCTTTTCTACATAAATATCCCTACATACTAGCAAATAATTCAACCGCCCTTCGCCCTTCATGTCACTGGATAATACAGGTAACTATTTACAAAACGGTTTTCTGCTATTTTGGCATTCAATGCTATATTTTTTGCATAGGTACGTTTTGTTGCTCTTAACCAAAAAATGTCTCAAATTTGAGAAAAAGATCAGTGATTGAAGAAAACACGTATACTAGAGTTAGATCAACAGTGGAAGATGGAAGAAGCGTTGTTCCAGCTTCAAATTGAAAATTGTTCATTCTCCAGAAAGATTGGGCGTTGATTGTTGTAGATTCACAAATCTACAGATCTGACTCTTATCCTTCCTTTTGCATCGATTGATTCTCCGCGAATTTTCTATTTTTCCTCCAACTCCTGACGAAATCAATCTTGGAACTCCACTAATTTGTGCCAGGTCTCTTTCATTTCATGATAATATAACGAGTGTTCAATAATGGATATGGATTCCAATTGTTTCAAAAAACGTACAGTGGAAAGCATTTTTTGAATTCGCACACTTTATTTAAAACGGTTATTTTTTGATAACCCTCGTAATATGCCAACCTGAGTGCATTATTTGTATTTGCTTTGCTCATAAAATTCATTTAAATTTTTCTGTGGCAATAAAGCATATTATTTGATTTGATTTGAAGGAATATGAACTCACTTGCGCAAACTCAAAAATTCGTCTTTTTCATTATTTTTGAGAATAAAAAAGAAATAATTCACTGGATTTGGGGCGAAAAGAATGTTTTTTTCAGGTTAGCTTTGAGTTAGGGTTAGGTTGGGTCCGTTTTGGTTAGGTTGGGTCAGTTTGTTCTGGTGAAAATTGTTGTCGCGTGAGCGACATCCCAGAACAGATTTGGAAATAATCTTTAGGTGTGTTTGTTATTTCGGTGTACGCTAGGGTAGTGCAGACTGCTGGTGTAAGTCATGGCTGTCAGTGTAAAGGAGATTCAACAAAAGCGTTTGCGCAGATTCTGCAGATATGCGAATAGTAAAGTTGAAGTATTTGGAATTCTTGTCTGAAATTTTTGACGATGATGATAATACCTCATCTTCAAGTTCTGATTCTGAAGACAGCTTAACCGTGATGATTTAAAATTTAGGCAGGGAAGGAAATTGAATAATTAGAATAAAAAATATAAATGAATACGATGCTTACCACATTCGCGTCTTTTTGCATCTTGAGTGAATAAAAAGATTTCATATTATGTTTGATCGGAGTCCATTATTGTTTTTTGCCATAGTCAATGTCGAAGTCTATATCGTATAACGGATGTATACATTCAATTTCACTATTATCATCACCCATTTCAATTGATTTGAAAAGATCCACTCTTATTCTTCACTACAAATCTTCCATCTTGTTTGTTTATCTTTATTATAGGTTAGGTTAAGACATGATTTGTTTACAAAATACACGAAATAAGATCCCCGCACTCTATTCTACACTACGCTTCACTTGTCACACCTCCTCTTGACCTGGGGTGGTGAGTGCAGTAATGGGCAACCTACCCTGATATAACAAACACTCTACACTGTTTGCACTAATAGCATAACAAACGCCGCAGGGTAGAAAAGTGTAGTTCCGTTTGCACTAGTGGACATGTCAGTCGGGGTGTCACTGGTGACTGTCAATGTCAATTGCATTGAAAGTAATGGAGATTTTGTATTCAAACAATAGTATAATATTCAACGAGAGGGGAATTGAGGCTATTACTCACGAGGATGAAGTTTGCGCTACAAGCTGTAGGCGAGTAGCGTGATCATCTGAGTGAGTAATAGACATTTCCCGCGAGTAAAATACTATACTTTTTTTATGATTATTCAAAAATTGAAGAACTTTGCAATATTTAGTTTTATTTGGACCAGTACTTTTTGACAACTACTTTACTTATATTGAGGTTAGATTGTTAACACGATGTGACAATGACTATAAACTACAGTGACTCGATCAAATGGGCTGTTTCAAAATGATGGATTTGAAGGTTGACATGTTGTCGAATGTTCTGATTACCTTCAAAAAGCGGGTTCGGCATCGCAATCAGACTTCTTCGATTGCTCTGAATGACATCTAGATGTGTCAGAGGTAAATCGGAATCGTTCGATAAAGACATCTGACAGATCGGATGACGATCTTTTTGCTCGACGTATTGGGACCGACGAAAGCGATTGATCTGTCAGATTTGTGTTTATGAGGTTATAATTCAACTGTTTTGTTTGTTATAAGTCAACAGTTAATGACGAATTGGATATTAAAATGAAGATTATTCACTTGCAAGACGAAGATTTGAAAAAAAACTTATTCTATTACGGTTACAGACGATCAATTTAATGATTGTGGAAAATGGAATAAGTGATGAGGTTAGGTAAACAAGTCCAAATCGTTCTTGTATTCCACTTTGCTCTGTTGCGTCGGATGTCACGTGACCAAAATCTGCTCGGATCTGAGACGACAATGCCGAACTTGCTTAAAATATTGGAGTAAGGATATTAGATCATTTCATTGGTTAAAAACAATTGAGTAATGAAAAAAAAGTCACTGATATGAGTAGCAAGTTACATCAACCAATAGAAGTGGATGTATAATACATCTATTATCAAATAGTCAAAGAAAAAGGTTTTTTTCAGTTCAAGTTGATGCTTTTTCCATCTGGCTCTATAAAGGCAAAATTGCTTATAATAGTTTAATGGGAAAAAACCGTTTTGTAAACTGATACCAATACATATATTTGAGGAACCATGAATCTTGTTGTATAACCGTCCAAAGATTCACAGGTTCCAACGAGATAACGCTGGTAGAGTAAATTCCTGTTTGTGCTAATAGTGTGCGGGCGGAAAAGCCCGATTTCCAATGTTTCTGTGGGTTTCTTTTGATTTTTTTCAAGAACTAAATTAAATTCACGAAAAATAATGTCAACAAAAATAATGACAATAGATGACATTCAGTGAAAATTGTGACAGTTGTCATCAAACAATACGAACCTAACCACGACCCACGATACGTTCATGATAGAAAAATTAAACCACACCTACGACTGTATTTTTTATTGAACACCCTTTATTACACTATGAGAACTGAAAAGATCTTGAATTTTGAGAAGAAGATCAGAGAACTGCGGAAAATGGAAGAGTGGAGAAGGAGCTGGTCATTGCTACAGCTTGAAATTGAAGCTTGAAGAAAAGTGGCAAGATTTATGGAGCTGACCCGAATCCTCTCTTCTGCATGGAGTCTTCGCGAATTTTCGATTTTCTCGTCCAACTTCTGAAGAATTCAATCTTTTGCTCACCAATCTGTGTCGAATCTCTACTACTTTGACTTGACACTAAGGTTGGCTAAGCCAGTGATGAAGAAAACGCAGACACTCATATAAATCATCAGTGCAAAGAAATTACAAAAATGAATTTCATAATTATTCGTAGTATTTAAATGAGAGCAGGAGGAAGGGAGGATGAGGGTATGGGATGGGAGTATTGGAAAATGAGGATACCTTGCTTCAGTACTCATTCGGGAAATTGGAGAGGAAATAGGAAAAGGTGAAGGATTCAAGAAGCAGAGATTATTAAGTGAGGCAACTTAACCAAAATATCGATTGTCCGTCAGTCGGTAACTTTTCAATGCTGCTTGAGCTAGCAAAACAACTTGTTCGTGTTCAAATCAGACATACACATCAAGAATCTTTTGCATCCTCACTTACATACGTTATTTAAAGAAAACAAGTTTCTATTTTCATTTTTGTTATGATTTTTTAAAATGACGATGTATTTTTTAAAATTAAAAAAACATGTATTAAAATTAACAAAAGTATTTGGTTTGAAGATTGTCTTGTACATTTGGTAAGTAACTAAATGATATCACTTTTATATCACAGTTTGTTATCTATATATAAATTGAAATAATCCCAAATCAAAGTTATGATCAGTTGAAGAATCAAATAAATTGATTAAACGATCTATTTAAGTAATACAATCGTTTCCTATGCTCAAAATAACTTAGAACAAATCGGTTGATTTCTCACTCAAGAACGCAAGTTTAACGTCTTTCTCCTCTAAACCATTCTCCAATTTATCCAGAGTGCCCTGCCTTTTTTCAGGAAAGGGTTCCCCTTTCAAAATATACTGGATTTCCTCTAGAGTTTTACCTTTGGTTTCAGGAATGTACCACCAAGAGAAAACAGCAGTAAGCAGAGTCGATGCTGCGAATATGTAAAAAGGTAAGTCAAAGTAGTAAGCTTCCTTCAGTCTTTGGTAGACCTCAATGGAAACCAAGCCAAAAAACAGATAGCCAAAATCAGCAAGCGTCATGCCCATTGCCTTAACATTTGCTGGGAAAAGTTCTGCTGTCATGACCATGGGGATTAAACCTAGACCATATTTGAAAACGGCTCCATATGCCATTATTGCTACAATCGGAATCCACGAGATGCCTTCAACGTCGAAGCCGGAATTTTTCAATGTGAAATAAATAGCTAAAACTAGTATACATATGCCACTCAGTAAACTGGATGAGATTAACAGGACTTTTCTTCCAAATTTATCTACTGTAAAGTCAGCGGCAGTGGCTGCTACCAACATCAAAACGGCAAACACTATTCCTGCTACATCAAAACGCATGTAAAGAGATTCGGCCTCCTTTAGAATGTTGTGCAGATTCATCAATATAACACTTATACTGCTGAAATGCTGGGCAGCATTCAGAACCGTCATGATAATCAAAGCTTTTCGGTTGCTCTTAATCAGAATCAAATCTTGGGGGCGTCCTTTTTCGCTCCTTTGTCTCTTAACAGCCGCAGAAATTTCCTCCATTTCTTTGTCCACGTCCTGTCCGCTCCGCAGCCTGATCAGGTGCCTTTTTGCTTTGTCTGGTTGGTTCTTTTGAACCAGATAGTAAGGAGAATCTGGCATTAACGGGAAACAAACTAGTTGTGTTATAACTAGAACTGATCCTATTACTGAACACGTGTAAAAAGGAAAGTAGGGGCCTACTGAGTATACCATCAGAATTCCCACCAGCAACATTACGTAGATGATACCAGATAGGAAACCCCTAATATCTTTGTCGGCTATTTCAGCTATGTACATGGGTGCTGCTACGAAGGCCACATCACTGGAGAGACCCACAAGGAATCTGGAAATTGAGTTGTTACTACAAGCTTGATGTTTATCCTTGTAATACCTGGCAACGAAGAGGTACCAGACATCCGTGGCAATGCCAATCAGTATCCATGCAACCAATGATATAACTGCGGCAAGAAGGATGGAGGATTTGCGTCCTATCCTATCTACACACAAGATGGTAACTGGAAGTCCGGTCAAGCCACCAAGAAGATAAATTGATTCTAGCCAGCCTTCTTCATTTGCAGTGATCTTGATGTGACTGTCGGGCTTTGATAGGATTTCATTGAAGGGGGCCGACCAGCCATAGTGCATTCCATCTGAGATCGTTCCGATTGTACCTGAAACAGAATTAAGGACTAATGTAGACACCAAGTGATGATACAAAAAAATACAAAATCCAACACACTGTTACGAATAGAGAACGCTGGAAAATAAAATATCAGCACTTATATTCTCACGGCCACGTATTTTCAAACGAATTCCGAGTATTTGAGAACATCACAAGTTCAAAGTTTGGTGTGCGAATGGCCTGAAGAGAACAGAAAAACCATCATGATGAGTGTTACTTTTGTTCAGCTAATGTGAAAGGTTTCAATAGATATGCGAAACTCAAATGGGGATATCCTGGTTTGGATTCTGCCAGTAGACTGAACTTGTGCCACATAGCGAAGAGGTTCTCGTGCCAATATATGCCTGATCTTCCAATCTTCTCTTCGAACGAATTGGAAAATTAAACCGCGTCTTGGGTCAACAGCCGCACATTTTGATATACAAGGTGTAAATAAATAAGTGCGAAAACATTCATGGGGAGATTCTTGGGTTAATTTTAAGAAAAAACTTCCTATGAAGGAATGTCCTTTTGGGATACAGATTTTAAAAAATCATGTGTTCTTCATAATATCTGTATTTTTCGGGTATCTTCGCAAAGGGTTATCGCCATAGGGGCAACTCCGGCCAGCAGCCCAAGCGTATTTCTGAATTCTGACTGTGCCTGAGCTTTTTATTACAAGGTCAAAATAATACAGGGCGTATTTGAAATTAAATTGATTATTCACGAGTAAAATAATTGAAGAAGGTGAAATGTAAAATTATTTATTTTTTGAAATATGTTTGGAAGCCGCTCCTGGTAATAATGGAAGTGAATAAGAGGAAACAGCTTCAACACCGCAATAATAGTTCTCTCACGGGGAACTGAGTGACCTTCTAAGTATTATTATGACGGTATATTAAATTATATTGAGTGAACTTTCCATTACCACATTCTCGATGACCAGAGGACCGCAATGTGAACCTAAACGACATAATATACAAATCCCAGTCGTGTCGACGTCGGAAACTGACTTCTCGACTGCAAATTTGACCGACGACTTAGATAATAATATGGCTTAGATCTTGTTCGACAGGTCGACTAACACCCCGGATGTGAATGTTATTTGTTCCATCGAAGTTTGTTGATTGACCTGACACCAGTGCAGCGTTGCCGGACTGTGATATTCCGCGGCGATTTAGTCATATTTTTTTTTGAACATGTTTTTCTGAAGTTAAAGGAAATATCGAATACACTTTCAAATAGATAATGAAGAATTTTGCTGTTTAACATTTTTTTTAATAAAACGAAGACCATTTTAGCCGGTTATCTTAGTTGGTTAAAGGAAATTTGTGGAAACTTGTGTGAATTGGGTAGGCTCCACAAACACCGTCAACCGAGCCCCTGTTCTAAGGTCTCTTGATGTTCTAAGTTCTATGTTTCCCCTCCACCTCCTTTAACTATTAATCCTCACTGAATTTTATTGCAATTTTCCAAATAGATTTGAAAATATTAAGTTGTATTTTTTTTTTGTAAAACTTCACCCATCAGTATCTTGATCATCATCAGGATAGCATGCATGACTTCCTGGTTATTTTGATGAAGTTTGGCCCTGTAAGCAATAAGAGCCAATTTTTGATGTATGAGATTTTTGTATTTTCCGAACAGTGGGGTCCGTACAGGATGTGGACTAGAGTTTTGGAAAAATATTATGTAAACGCCTCGGTTTTTCTGCTGAAAATTATTTTTACAATCCCAAATCATCTTATTATGGCAGATTCGATCTCTTGATTTCAATATTTTTCTGGATTCTGGATAATACCCATTATAGATGGCAATAGGCATGCTGATCCTGTAAGAAACGATAGAAGCAGAAGACTAAAATAGATAACAGAATATTACAATCGCATTTTTTTTGGGTTTCAATTGATAAAAGATAAAACTATAATAGGTGTGTTTATTATTTCGGTGTAGAATAGTGTAATGCAGATTGCTGGTGTAACTTATGATGGCTACCAGTGTTAAGGAATTCGCCAAACGCCTTAGTACATTCAGTGCAGATTTTCTAACCTAAAAAACAGACAAACATTTTACAATCAAAGCCACACTGAGTGTAGAACACAGCAATGTTCTGTTTGCAGGAGAAATTTGAACAGATTTGGAGATTAGATAGATTGGCGTTTTACGCCGTTTCTTTGCGGTTTGTTATAATGTTTATTTTGATTTTCTTTATATTATAAAGTTCAATTAATCGTTCCGATGAGATGGATTTTGATATCGTGTATTAATTTTGTACTGTTTCTTTGGCAGCCAATTGATATTTGGTGAATTGTAATGTAAATAGATAGAAAATGATGTGTCTCAATTTATAAGCCGCCAAATCGCGTCTTATATAACTTTTCCGGTAGAACTCGATTTTGCCTTCGGAATTAGTATACAGGGTCAGGTCAAAAAGTTATCGGACCCAACTTTATTTTTTTTAATGGAACACCCTGTATATTTATAGTCCATAAGATTTGTCTTTTCTTTACCTTTTCAAAAATATATAAGAGTATGCACTTAAAAAAAAAATTTTTAGCCTATAACTTTTTGACCTGACCCCGTATACTAATTCCGAAGGCAGAATCGAGTTCCACGAGAAAAGTATATAACTTTCGATTTTGCCATACTCTTATATATTTTTGATAAGGTAAAGAAAAGACAAATCTTATGGACTATAAATATACAGGGTGTTCCATTTGAAAAAATAACGTTGGGTCCGATAACTTTTTGACCTGACCCTGTATACTAATTCCGAAGGCAGAATCGAGTTCTACGGGAATAAGGTTATATAAGAGTTATATAAGAAACAGTTTTCACATTTTTTCACATTTTCCATAACTTATCTGATAGTTTAGATACGAGTGGTACCTTAAAATGCAACATTTTCAGTTAAGCCCTGTATCTTGAAAACGAAAAGGGCTATGAAAATTTTGTTAACGGCATCTTCAGTTTCACGAAAAAGCAGCACACTGTCGCGAAAACCGCAACTTTCTATCTATAAGAATAACGGAGATACCCCGCAAAAGTACCCAAAATGGGACACACTGTACAGTGAGCAAGCCGTTAGCCGAAAGTAAGACTGCTGACGTCACAGACCAAAGAGCAAAAAATAAGTTATTCTTGGCAGAAATTAAGTCACTTAAAAAAATAAATGAAGAAATACGTGAAGAATTACAGCTACTGAAAACTCGACAGGTCACCCAAGATGAGAAATCCAGAATCAATAATGTGATCATTGTAGGCATACCGAGCACACTTGAAGAACTAAAAACAAATTCAAAGGCCATAAATAACAAAGTTAAAAATGTTACTGAAATCATAAACCCGAGCATAAATCCAACTGATTACAAGGTTCAGATACTGAATAGAAACAAAGAGAACTCGCCTCTGTTGGTGTCGTTTCAAACAATACAACAGAAAAACTCATTTATGATGAAGAGAAGGGAGATTGGTAAAATCACTAGTACCCAATGTAACCTAGGAGGGGCAAGTAATATCTTTATTAATGATGACCTAACTGTCCAACAAAGGGAACTATTCCGTAGTGCCCGTAGGCTGCGTGAGGATGGTGCCTACAAATTTGTGTGGATTAAGCACGGTGATGTGTTCGTGAGGAAAAGTGAAGACTCAAGTGTTCTCAAAATAAAGAATCTAAATGATGTAGAGAATCTACTTTCTGCTTGACACTTTATATCACTGAGTTTATAGTTGATTTTAAGTTTATCTCTTTGTCTTCAACGATCCAACATCATTTCTTGAGGAAAAGGGTTGTGTTACATGTGACCAAATAAGTGACTGCAGGTATTTTAGTCATAGCATAAATAATTTTAATCTTATTCACGTAAATATATGCGGCATAACTACTAATTTCAACGCATTCATAGTCTTTCTAGAGTCATTAAGGGTGAGTTTTGATGTTATTGTGCTTTCAGAGACACATGTTTTTAATAGCCTACAACAATTCCGAATTGAAGGGTACGAGATTTATTACAATGAAAGTCGAACAAATAAGTGCGATGGAACAATCATTTACGCTAAGAGCGACATAGTGACGAGCTCTGAAATAATTAAAATCAATGAAAGCAAATTTCTAAGAACCACTCTCTCAAAAAACCATACAACTATAGGGGTTGTTGCATACTATAGATTGCCATCCTTACATCAAGATATATTCATTGCAGACTTAGCAAAACTACTGGATGTCAATTTTAAAAAATGCTCGTGTGAAATTTTTGTTGGAGACATGAATTTTGATATCTTGGATCAAACTTCCAAATGTGTAAGTGAATATATCAATACACTGGGATCCCACGGCTATAAACAAGCAATTAATAATTTTACTAGAGTGACTGCTGAATCTAAGACATGCTTAGATCATTTCGCCGTAAAAATAAATAATCGTAACCTAATACAAAAGTCAAACGGAGTCATATTAAGAAGTGGTATATCGGATCATTATCCTGTGTTGTTAAATCTGATTTTAAAGCCAGTCACCACACAGGCACGTCCTTATACAATACATTTTATAGAAAAGCTGGACAAAAATAAACTCAAAGGTATTCTTGGTAGAGAGAACTGGCAGGATGTACTTGCATGTAAAGACCCTGATATAATTGCATCCAAATTCATCACCAAACTTCAATATAATATAAACTCTTGTAAAATCAAACTTAAAGCAAGATCGAAAGTTAGATGCATGAAGCCCTGGATAACTGCAGGACTTGTTAATAGTATAAGGAAAAGGGATACATTGAAACGAGATATGACGCTTAAACCACAAGATACGGCGCTTGCTTATAAATATAAAGAATACAGAAAAAAGCTAACAAAATTAATAAATTTGACGAAAAGACGGTACTATAAAGCCTCATTTGTCGAAAACAGGAAAAACCCCAAAAAACTATGGCAAACTGTAAGAGAGATCACTAATCATGATACAACTAGAAAACAAATCAAATCTATACTGAACAAAGAAGGTCAGGAGGTTTCTGATCCCTTGATGATGGCCGAGGAGTTTAACAATTTTTTTTGCACTGTTGGTAAGACACTGGCTAGTAAGATAAGCATGCCGAGAAATAAAATTACAGGCATCTCTCGAAGTCATAACTCCATGTTTTGCAACCCTATCTTGAATAATGAGCTAATAATTATTATAAATTCCCTAAAAAGCAGCTCAGCAGGTGGGGAAGATGGGATCTCGGCGGACATTTTGAAAGACTATCACACCGTCCTATTGGAACCTTTGATACATTTAGTGAACTGTGTCTTTTCAACTGGTATTTTTCCGACCGTTTTTAAGAAATCAACCATAACACCTGTATATAAAAATGTAAATAAAAAAGAAAAATCGGATTACAGACCAATTTCCGTGACTAGCACTGTAAATAGAATCCTCGAAAAATGCATTAAGTTAAGGCTATGTGATTTCCTAGAGAATCAGCAACTTCTTTCTAAATTTCAATATGGCTTTAGAGAAGGGCGCGGCACTGAGGATGCAATTGCTGAGGTCACACACTTCATAGTTGATAGTTTTAACAGGGGATATAAGCCGCTGGCGGTCTTCTTGGACCTGTCGAAAGCATTCGACACAGTAGAACACCACACCCTTTTAACTAAACTTGAGAACATTGGTGTAAGAGGTGTATCACTAGATCTGTTTAAGTCATATCTGACCAATAGATCGCAAGTAGTAAAAATTGAGAAAACTACCAGTCGGCCGCAGCGAGTCGAATGTGGTGTCCCGCAGGGAACGGTGCTTGGCCCTACTCTTTTTTTGATATATGTAAACTCAATCACAGAAGTTGTCAAAGATGACAAAATGATATGTTTTGCCGATGACACCGTTCTTCTGACTCGGGGCAGAACATGGCACGATGCTGTCGATAGATGTGAGATTGCTATGGCTAATATAAAGAAGTGGCTTGACTCGAACCTCTTGACTCTCAATACACAAAAAACCCACTTTATTACCTTTGCAATGTCATCTAGATCTGTGCCAAACATCGAAAGACTCACCCTTCATGAACATGACTGCAAGAGAGGTGGCTCATGTAGATGCACGCAAGTAATCTTAAGAACAAATAATATAAAATATTTGGGTATCTTTTTTGACCAATACATGACATGTCAAAACCATATTACTTATATAAACAATAAATTGAGGAGTTTGCTGTTTAAATTCTATGAACTAAGACACGTTGTTTGCTGCTCATTATTGAAAACGTTATACCAGGCTTTAGTCGAGTCGATTCTCACTTATGGAATCACAGCCTGGGGTGCTGCATGTAAGAGTTTGCTAGGGCCCCTGTTTGTCACTCAGAAATATATTCTCAAAGTTATCCTGTTTAAGAATAGAATGTATCCGACCGAGTTGGTATTTAAAGAAGCGAACTTGTTGAATATAAGACAACTGTACATTAAAAATGTCATCAGATTCAGTTTCAGAAATAAAAGCTTCAACAAGGTAATTGATCATTACACCATTGGAACAAGGTCGCTTACTAATGCCAACTTTAACATTCCAGTTGCATCCTTTGCATCCACTCAAAGACATATCTCCTTCATATTACCCAAAATAGTCAACATACTTCCCAAAGAAATAAAAAACGCACACAATTATAATAAAATAAAAAACGTAATAGAGTCTTGGTTAACAAGTGATTTCGATCAAATCTGCTATCAAATAACCTGTTTCAATAGAATATCAATGTAGATTAAGTATTAAGTAATAAAAATGTCTGCCTACTGTAAAAACCACTTGGTCCTTGATGTATATATATGTCACAGTGAAACCTGGTAATCAGTGAAAGCTAACTTTTACTAGGAAAAGTAAGCTTTTCCTGATTTGGAAACATTTAGCTAGTGAAAGTTGAATTCGATCGACTTCATCATACTTTTACTAGTAATTGTTAGCATTCACGTAACTTTTCTAGTGAAAGCTGCTACACTGAAAATTATTATCGTAATTATAAATATCCTTATTGGTCCGAGTTGGAATTCGCCGACAGATTAGACGCTCTGGAAAATACGAGAGTTATGAATCGCAGGTGTACAATGTGAACATTGTTCAGATACCGTATTATAGAAAATACTCAAGTATTCTCAGTAGGGCTTAGTCTGGGTTAGTTTGGGTTAGTTTGGGTTTGGCAAAAATTTTGATGTCGCGTGAGCGACATCATTAAGTGCCCCGTGCACCTTGGGTTAGTTAAATGGCGGAAATAAGTTTTAACAAGAACTTTTACTAACTGCTTTCAGTAAAAGTTGATTTGATAAAGTTTCTCCAACATTCACTAGTGAAAGTGTACAATATTCTTCAAAATTCAACATTTCCTAACGGATCAAGTGATTGCTAGCATCAACTAGTAAAAGCTAGCTTTCACTGAATTCCTAACATTCACTGTAACATATACAACACTTGCCTCTAATTTAAGAAAAATGATACTTTTAGGTTTAGCATAATTATAATCTTAAGGTGCACACACAGACTCCAGTCCATCGTGCTCCAGAACCATATCATATGTTCCTTTAATATTATTCTGATTGGGAAATATATACTTTTTGATTTGATTTTTTTGTCACACGTGGTAGCCTCGTCACAAGGTTCGCTTCCTAGCCTCGCCAAAATGAATATTCCTTTCTCACTTTTTTTCAAGGAAAAAATACTTTTGAAGAATTTTCATGATAGCTACGCGACTTTGTGTCCTCAAAACCATTGAGTTTTGTAAAATTCAAAAAATAGTTAACTTTCCTATTGATATACTATATTATATTTTCTATAACGAAAACCCTGCGTCGAACGAGAAAAATCAAGAGACTTGACTTCTTTGATTCTGAAACTAGTTTTTGTTAAAAAAAAAAGAATAACAGTAATCACATATGCATGAAGTGTTCGGATTACGTCACCTCTCAATACATTTTTATTTTATCGTACTTTTGTTTTTAGCAGAAAACCGATAAAATGTCATAAAATATTTGTTTTGAAATCATAGATTTGCGATCTACATTTTAAACGAGAAAAATCAAAATTATTGTTAAATATGTTACTTCTACTAGCCTTCTGTTTCTGAACAACAAAATATTTGATCAATAAGTCTATCGATTGGACAAACCATTTCGGTTTCTCAATAATTATATTTTACCACCTGCGAATCCTTCTGCTGATAATGTAATGTAAGCCAAAAGCCAAAGAGAGTGATTCCCGGAATTGTTTTGTTATTGTGTAATTTTATGGATATCATTGAACGTCCAATACGATATCTTCAGAGGGGACGTATTGCCATCTGGTTTGAACCATTGATTTAAATTTAAATCAATGGTTTGAACCTACTGAACTCACAATAGTGGTCGGATAACTGGGTTATCGGCTGAATAGTTTTTAGTTATATAAAGTTATGAAGTTTATTTTTAGTGAATGCATAGATAGTGTCAAATGTTGGGAGATCGATCATGTTTTTTGCATGAAATTTCTTAGTTTCAAAATTATTGTTGATCCTAATGTTTTTTAATTACTATTAATTTCATGCCGATACCTAAGGTTGATAATTATTGTAGGTCGGAAAGCTCCTATGAAGATAATATACCTACGAGACCTATACCAAAATTGAAAGATATGAATCGAAAGGGTAGAGACAATTTTTTATTTATTTTTGAATGCATGTACATATTGGGGAACAATGTTTTTTTTTACTTTTAGCGGCTAGGTGGCCGAGTGGTCTACGGCGCCATTCGACAAGGTCATCGGAGGGAATAGCACGCGATCTGACCGGGTTCAAATCCCGAGGTGGGCAGACATATTTTCAGTTCGACGTTTAGTGGTACCCTCATTGGCTAATGTTACTGAGTAGAATGCATCAGTATTATTTACTACTGACAGTCAAAAAGTAATCAGTCTAAATTAATTGGTCCCTCTAGCTCAAATATAACTAGGTGATGTTCTCCATTAGCAACTTAGTTAGAAATGCGCAATGGTCCTGGGGTTGGCGAAAAGGACCATGGCCTACTCGCCGCGCAGTGGTTTGCCCCTCCATATCAATATCTACCAAATTTTGCACTTTTTGAATCATTCAAGGATTACCACTGTTAAGTATCGGCATTGAATAAGGAAACATCCTGTATATTTATATCCATTCTCCAGCAGTTCCCGTCTAATGTAAAAAAGTTTTTGACGTTGTCAGGTGTAGTGTCATTGAGTTTCCCATTTTTTGATTAGTTCAATTCACTTTCAGTTCTGTACTTCCTTCACTGCACAAAGTAGAAGGATTTTTGTACAAATAATCACGTTTAATCAAATTCTACAAATAGGGCGATCGACGATAAAGATTAGTTTATGTCGATACAAAAACAGTACAAAACCTCTAAATAAACACTTTTTGATAAATTAAAAATATACATATATTGAAATCTTCGTAAAAAATTAAAAAGGCCACGTTTAAGAAAATTGGAAAATTGGATTCTATTCCTATCGATAAATTTTGATTGAATAGGCAATAAAATCAATCAACATTGTTTTTCAAGCCAACATCAATTTTCCAAAAATTTCCACACATTTTTTAAAAACCCTACACTAAACATACAGATTAGTTTCTTATTAATGAATTTATGAAAACAATACGCAAATTTAACAAAAAAAAAATTAAAAATTTCATAAATCAACATAGTACTTCACGCGCCCATGCGCATCAGAAAAACTCAAGTGTAAAGTAAATAAAACTGAATGAACCTACTATTACTTACTTGCAAGTACAGATAGCAACTGTCCCTTATCCACCAACATATTTTAAAAATAAATTGAATTCGCACAAAACAAACTTAAACCAAAACGGGTCTGCTTGGTCTGCTGCATGCGGCTCTGCAAATTTCGAATTTCCTGTAAAAGGATGGCAAGCAATGAGCCTAGAAAAGTCACTGATCCTATATTCTGTTTCTATGACGCCACCAACCAATCGGATTAATTGCCGATCATTTTGTACATGCGCATTATTCACCTTGAGTGAATAATTAGCCTAGCCGGGGTTGCCAAATATTAGAATTTAAGTCAAACACGTGCATCGGACACGTTCTCAAGTTCAAGGCCAGGAGTAGTAGTGAACGCGCACACTGTGCTTTGACCCATTATGATGTTTAGAATAGTTAGCAAGATAGCAAGATATGATTCATTAGTTTGATTTGTTTGATATTGGTGACTTTCATTATATGTATAGTGGAACTAATGAGGAACGAGAGAATGAGGAATAATGTTCATTAATCCACGAAAATTTTTATTTCATCAAGCCATAGCCGAAACGTATTTCCGATATTGACCGAGAAATTCCTATGATGGACGACCCAAAAAATAGATTCCAGACTTTTGGTTTCTTGGAGATCCAACATCAAAAGGGGACCTAAATATAGGATTGAGTGTATGACCGTTTTTTTATGATGAATATTCATTGTGAATCACTCGACAAGAAACAAAATGCTGATTGAATCTTGCAATCAAATAACCAATAACAATTGAATAACCTTGCTTGCAATGGACAAAATTCGTGAAAACAATGTGAATTGCAAATTCGCTTCCGAACGACCGAGATCCAAATGTAACATGGTCCTCTCCAGCACTGGCGGATGTCCTTGGATACGACACACTTTCTAGGCTTCAGTAACTGAACAACTTCGCCATCAGGAAAATCCATGACGTCGATACTTAAAGCTTTTTAGTCACCATAACGTCAGTCCCCAAAAACAGTATAATAAATTAGTTTGGTTCAAGTTTAAGCTAGCTGGACCTGAGTGGGATCCCCAGAAATGTTGGTGACGTCGCAGCCATAATACAACATCCATTGCTTGGAGATTTTTTATTTGAGAAAATAGCACCGACTTGGATAAAATATAAAAAACACTCGACCGATTTCTAAATGTTGGTTCAACGTTGAACCCGATTCAAGTACATTGCTTTTGCTTCTTTGAACGCAGTTCAACGTTGAACCTTCGTTGAGCTGGACTTGAGAAACCGGGTCTAAGGTATCTCTAAAACTGAGAAAGCTAGGACATCCATTTTTTACAAGAATGAAGCTCATTTATTGGGCTTTCCAAAACCCTCATATATGCTCTAGTGAATAGTTTTTTGCTATGAATTTTATAATACCGCGCAAAGAGCGCAAACAGCGTGCATCAGCATCGGCGGCTGACGCGCCACTTGCCCACTTATCTATGCAGTCGACCGTCTCGTATTTGGCATGCTCATAGAAGCTTTTTTGTTAAATAGAATAATAATTGTTATTGGAATAAACCCTACACCATTTCAAATGGTACAGTATGGGGTTTTTTGATAATATATATATTGGAATAAACTATTATTTATAACTTTTTCACCGATGTAGTGTATTATTATTTGGGAAAAACCTGTGAGTGACAAATTCGTGGTGCAAAATCCATGAGTGCAGGGTCAATAGGGATTATTGGATATTGCTGAGAAACGAAATGAAGATGGCGGTATGCAAATTTTGGCTAAACGTAATGACGTGTAAAGTGGAGTATCACGTAAGTTGTCATCAAAGTTATAACTACCAGTGAACGAAATATGACTGTTACATCTAGGACTACAATAACTTCCAAAACCAAGTCACAAACACGCTCTACCAAGTATCCTTTTAATATCCGAACCATGTGTTTCATCTTATCTTAATATAAAAATGAGTACCGAATTCTTATGGAAGATCCATAACTTGAGAACGGCTGTGGCAATTTCTGCCATTTTTTTTTTTAATTGTTCCTTAAAGTCTTGAGATGGTTTTTATGACAAGAAAAGCTGGAAAATTCCCCGAAAAAACCTGAAAACAAAACTTCCCTTTCTTTGACATAGTGAGGTTATGTTTGCATAGCTTTATTATTTGCCAATGGATTTTGCTCAAATAATTATGCAGGTTCTAATTTGTTGTTTGATCAAAAAATTTAACATAGATTGACCAAGTGCGGTTATGTTTGCTTAATTTTGTTATTTTGTTCAAATTAGATAATAATATCGTAGGTTCTTATTGGGATTTGATCAAAACATATTTTAAAAAAATGACAAAGTGAGGTTATGTTTGCATATAGTTTTGTTATTTTCCAAACGATTTTGTTCAAATTAGATAATATGCAGGTTCTATTTCGGATTTGATCAAAAATTTTTTTGAAACATTAAATACATAGTGAGGTTATGTTTGCCTGATTTTGTTATTTTCCAAAGGATTTTGTTCAAATTAGATAATATATCGTATACAAAATGACATAGAGAGGTTATGTTTGCGAAGTTTTTTATTTTCCCAAGGATTTTGTTCAAATAAGATAATGAAGGTTTCAATCTGAGTTTTGATCAAAAAATTTACCAAAAATTGTCTAAGTGAGGTTATGTTTGCTTAATTTTGTTATTTTTCAAAAGATTTTGTTCAAATTATATATGTTGGTTCTATTTGGGATTTGAAGTGTTGTGACAATAGATACGATTTCAGTTCAAACACTTCAAAAAAAGTACGCTAGAAATGTTGTCAGATCAGATATTTAACGTATCATCCTAACTGGAAAATCGCTGGGAGGATTCTAATAATTATTATATGGTCGTTATGTCTGCGCCCCGAATAACAGAATAATAATTGAAACATCGAAAAAACTAAAAAAAAAAAATTGTGAAAAAAATTCTTTTTCACAACATTCATTATTGATTATGAGGCAATATGGAATTTACCGGGTCAGCTAGTTTGCAATAAAAGTGGAACTAGAAGAAAACAAATTTTAATACGAGTGCAAACCGGTAAGTCAAAGTGTAAGCTGGTTAAGGGTTGAGGTTTATTTTTTTTTCACCAGGAAAACTATACTTCGAAGGGTTATTGATGCCGCTAACGAACGGGGTGATATTGAAATAATGAAACTTTTTCTAAACTGATAGATTATATTATACTATTTATATTTCTCAAAGAAATACCGCCAAAAAACCAAAAAAAAAGGTGAAGGCTAGGGTGAAGGTCTACAAACAAAAGATTATCACAAATTCATGTGCATGAGAGTTATGTAAGGTCTACATTCAATATGTTTTCGAATTAGAACAGTCAAATTTCCGCTTAAAAAACAGAAATCATATTATATGTTACTATCTACATTAAATTTGTGTTCAAAGTCATGCTTACATCAAATTTAATGTGGATGGTACCATATAATTCCCGTTTGACAAGCGAAAATTTGACAGTTCCACTTCGAAATGGAATTGAATGTAAACCAGGCATAATGATGACAACATTTTTGAAAGCAACTCTTTTTCAAAAATTCATGTTTTAGAAGCTGCTTCTCTGTTACGAAAAAAAATGTCCGAATTTGAACTTATAAATCGGGGATTTTCGACACCAGAATTGATGAATCAAGAAACATTGAAAAGTCTTGTTCCAAATGTGTTGTTGTTTATATCTTGGTTAATATATACGAATATTTCGAATAGAAAATGTTTTGAAATGTCAAATATTTAGAAACCATTGCAACGACAATATTTACTAGATACCTGAAAATACCGGATAAAAAAATATTTTGGGAATAATTATTGATTGAAAAAATGAAAACCGTTGCTTTCAAGGCTAGGGTTGAATAGAGAATGAAAATACCTTTAAGATGAGGTATTACTCGATCCATTGAAAAAAAAGTTTGGCGCTCAGCTGTCATTTTGACATTTTGAGCTGTGTTTTTTTTTCAAAAATTGGTGAATTTGCTCCCATACTACCCATCCAAATTTTGTTCACCTATATCTAGCGGTGCAAAAGTTAGAGGGGGAGAACGGACTTTATGTCCTCACTGTATAAGTCCAATAAATGGACTTCATTTTGTTAAAAAAATGGATATCCTAGACAAATCAGTGCTATTTTCTAAAATGAAAAATCTCTCGACCACTAAAAAATATCATGAGTCGCCATTTCATATGCCCATTATGACAGTTAATGATAATATCGCATTTTATCTGGTTGTATTCCGAAAAAAGATGTTCACTTCATGGCTCATTTCGCTCCACTATATAAATCTACACAAGACTATCAAGCTCCTCCACACCAAACGTGTCATGAAAATCTGACAACAAATGACCCCTAACTCTAGTCAAGGTGACATTTTTGACCTTGATAAAAAATAACTTGACAATGAATTTTGACAAATGACTCCTCTGAAGTTCATAAGTGAAGTAGATTGAATTGTGCAGCGGTGATTCTGAAGTGACTTCAAGGTGACCTTGACAAAATTCATGAAAGAAACCCATCATATTTTTAAACGGCAGTTAATGTTCAAAACATAAACAAGGGCATACAACTACATATTATGTGTATATTGCATCATTTCCTCTCATATAGTATAGTCATTGGCGTAGCTAGTCAAAGAAAATGTTACATGTATTTCAAGGAGAAATAATTTCTGTTATTAAACTAGGTACGTCACTGAAGCGTCCAGTTAGAAATCCAATTGAATCAGAGAGAGATTTTTTTTACAGCGTGGAAGCAGTTGTTGCTGTGATGAAATTGTGAGTACTAAACTATTTAGTATTTTTGTGTGTCGTTTGTTTTATTTCTCAAACTTTGAAAATCAATATCAATTGAACTAGCAGAGTTGGAAGACAAATTTCGAGAAGATAGTTATCTTGTTTTCGTTGGTTTTGAGTTTTCTTTTAGTTTTTTCTTCAGAATTTGAATTTATTTGTTCCTTATTATTTCTTGAATTTGTGATGTGAAAATGAATTTGTTTATTAGACATGAGACTACAAAAAAATGAAAAGAATTGAGGAGTGTTGCATGGAACTCTAGTGAATATACTTTGAACAGATTGATGTCAATTAAACAACAATGAAAGATTATGGACGCGTTCCGTTTATGCCGCACGTGTTTACACGGAGGTTTTTCAAATACTCTGAAAAACATAATGTATACATAGAGATAAGGTCCACTTATCTTATATACCTCGTACTTTAATCGTTCCACGTCTTTTCTCTTACAATTATTCACAGTCACACATCAATCTTAGTGTTGGGCTCGTCAGAATTGTGAGTAAACTGATAGTTTCAATAATTTATACCTCTTGCGAGTCGGTCTGTTGGTGATCAGCTTCAGATTTGGCAGCGATAAAACCATACAATTCTGGTGAGTTTCAAAAAAATGAGTTTCTCATGGGGGAATAGATTGAAGGAAAGCTTTTTATTTGGATTTGGGAATGCCATCATTCATCTTCACGTTAATCATATTTTTAATATATCGGGTGATTCCGAAATAAGTGCATATTTCATGGTAAGAATCTAAAAAGAGTTTCTAAAGTAGGATAAGTATTCACTTTTTTTTTAATAGTAACATGGGTTTTCATAATGTAAATGTTTTTTGATTTACCGTTAAATTCTCAACAAAAAAAGTACGATATAAAATAATTTTAATGTCAAAAAATTTGAATTTGATTGAAATCGCTTTGGGCGATTCAAATCTACGACAGACTAAAAATCGAAATATCATCAGAATTGTAACTCTCTCTATTTTTTTCAATTTTTCATTTGCGGACACCTTCACATACAGAGTGACCCATTTGAAAGCGGGCCACCATCATAACTTTTTGATTTATTGATCGATTTTGACGATTTTTTTTTGAAATGTAGAGAGGAAAAAGATGTATTTTGAGGCCATACGTCGCCCAGTTTTTTCCAAAAACCAAGGCCTACTAGAGCATATTTAGAGGCTGAAAATATATTAGCGATTTTTTTAGAGAAAACCTGAGTACGCCACTGGATTTTTCATCCCCTGAAATGGATCTGTACCAAGTTTTATGAAAAAATATTAAAAATTGAATACTAATTTTATCATGCACCAAGAAGTATTTTACCTCGAAACTCTTGCGATAGGAAGTCTATCAGAAAAAAAAAATTAAATATAAACATTTAAAAGATATTCTCATTTCAAAATACAATGAAAACAGACAAACGAGACTGGCAAAAAAATAAGAAAAAAAAATACACACAGAAATGATATTTTCGAATTGAATATTTTTTCATGAAATTTGGTACAGACCCATTTCACGGGATGAAAAATCCAGTGGCGTAGTAAAATCTTCTCTAAAAAGATCGCTAATATGTTTTCTGGATTTTTCAGCCTCTACATATGCTCTAGTAGCTATTCTAGTAGGCCTCAAAATACACCTTTTCCCTCTCTACATTTCAAAAACATAATCGTCAAAATCGATCAATAAATCAAAAAGTTATTAGGGTGGCCCGCTTTCAAATGGGTCACTCTGTAGAATAGTTATTTACTATTTACCTAACAAGTGCGGAAAGTGGTACTTTTCCCCACGCGAAGGCAGTTGCACGAACGACGCGGAGCGGAGTTCGGACAAGCCGTTAAGGGCGGAAAAAACATTTTCCGCAAGAGTTAGGTAAAATGTTTTTTCTACGAGTAGTTTTGTTCATCTTATTTATAAAAAAAAGTTTTTGATACGCGAAGATTGTCTAATAATACCTCAAAATGCCACATGAGGTAGAATAGTGACATAAATCATTCAATAAGTCCTTAACATGTTCGTTTTTGTATGGACGGAAAAAAAATGAAAAAAAAAAAAATGAAAATTTGATAAAATTTGAATTCTTGGATCCTGCATGAGTTATCAAAGAAGTACGTGATTTTGAAACTTCGATCCATTTCTCAGTTTACCTGTTCTGGCGACTATTTCGAAAAAATTGTTAAGTATGCTTTTTTTCACATTCGAGTGTTTTTGTCCATCTTATTTGAATTAACAAAAATCATTTAATTTATCATGAATATCTTCATTTTTAACAATACAAAAATTTTTCGGAAAAGTAACTTTACCGCACTAGTGCGGAAAAGTACAGCTTTCCAAACGAAAAATCGTGCGGAAAAGTAACTTTTCCGCGCGCTCGTAGGAAAAAAGTATTATGTTACCACTCCATAATATTGTACCACGTTGAATGCGCACTTATATTGAGCTAAGTCAATGGGGCTAACCCTCTACAAGAAAAATGGTCAAAATGCCTTTAGAATATATTCCTTAGAAATATGTCTCGAATGGCTCAAAATTTATAGAATGAAACTATTCTTGTTACGATCATAAAGTTGTTATCAAACTCTCATTTCCAGATTCGAAAATGCTGGCCATATCAACAGGATCTTCGATCTTCGACGTACTCCTACTCGTACTTGCAGGTATCATTGCTGTTTTACTCTACTTAAAACACTCATATCAATATTGGAAGAATAAAGGGGTGCCATATCTGGAGCCTACATTTCCTCACGGTGATCATTGTTTTTCACTATAGTCCAGTTGATTCAACTTTTCGTTTTCAGGAAACAACGCATATTTACTTCCCAAATCCGCAACATTCGCAGGCGAAGCTAAGGTTTGGTACGACGAATTAAAGGCACGTGGCCATAAATTTGGTGGAGTCTGGGCTATATCCAGAAAAGTCTTGGTCTTGGTTGATCCTGATTATATCAAGGATATATTGGCGCAAGATTTTTCACATTTTGTAGATCGGGACTTTTTTGTCAACGAGCGACATGATCCTCTTGGGACACATCTGTTTAATATAAACGATCCAAACTGGAAACCTCTCAGACAAAAACTCACTCCAACTTTCACTTCTGGTAAGATGAAGATGATGTTTGGGACTATGGTTAGTTGCAGTGACGCTATGGTTGACTACATGAGGAAGTGTGCTGATAATAAGGAGGATATTGAAATAAGAGAGGTGTTGGCTTCATTTACAACGGACGTAATTGGATCCGTTGCCTTTGGAGTTGAATTCAATAGCTTTGATAAATCCCAAAGTGAATTTAGAGAGCATGGTATAGACCTTTTTAATGTTCAGCCATATGACCATTTTAGATTCATCATGGGAAAGCATTTCCCTGACTTGGCCAGAGCTATGAGGATCAAAGGTATTGCTAAAGGTTCTGATAATCCTTTGCCCAAATTGATTAATTCCAGCTGGAAAGGTAGAGCCCCGGAAATTTTTCAAAAAGATGCTCGAAGAAAATATCGAATATCGAATGAAAAATGGTATTAAACGTAATGATTTTTTGCAAATTCTCATTGACATGAATGAAGATAGTAACGACCATGACAAAAAAATCACATTAGATCAGATGGCTGCTAATACGGTGTTGTTCTTCATAGCAGGTGAGTGAGTTTATGATTTGCTTATTATCAACACCCTGATTATTCAGGTTTTGATACTTCATCAACTGCAATGACATTCACATTGTTTGAACTGGCCAAGAACCCAGACATACAGGAAAAAACACGACAAGAAATCAACAAAGTACTGGAAAAGCACAATGGAGAAATCACTTATGAAGCCATAAAAGAAATGACCTATCTCGGACAAGTACTAGATGGTGAGGTTCTCATAATGGTTAATGAAAACCCTTCACTTTCTTTACAGAGGCCATGAGGTTATACCCTTCTTTGATATCTTTGGCAAGAATCTGCACCAAAGACTATCAACTTAGGGACACACACATCACCATAGAGAAAGGCACTCCTGTTGTTATCTCAACTCTCGGCCTCGGCAGAGACCCTCAATATTATCCAGATCCTGAAAAGTTTGATCCGGAAAGGTTTAGCCCTGGAGAAAAAGCAAAAAGACATCCTTTTGTACATCTGCCTTTTGGCGAAGGACCCAGAAACTGTATTGGTAAGAAAATTCAATGCTGAGACTACTTTTCTCATTCTTACAATAATTACAGGCTTGAGGTTCGGACTGATGCAATCCAAACTCGGTCTTATAAAAGTGTTGATCAACTTCAAACTCTCTGTTAGTCCCAAAACCAAAATTCCTGTAGAAATAGACCCCACAGTGTTTCTTTTAAAAGAAGCTAGTCCATTGTTTCTTTTAGCTGAGAAGATTTGATTTGGATACCTTGGAGGGCCATCTAGAGTTTATTGCTCTTTGTTTAAGAAAGATTGCCAGTGGATCAATAAAATCCCGCCATCTATATTTCTTCAGCGAAACTACTGTCGTCAAAATCAATCGATTTTGAATCTTGAATCTCAGCTACACTCGATTTTGTCAATAAATTTAAATACATTTTTTATAAACTATATTCGTTTCATTTGCAATCGACCAAATATCTTTGATATCAGAATATCGGAAATTCTTACATTGAATTTAATTTTCAAAAAATCTAAATATGTTTTATTTCCTACTTGGAAATGTTTAATTATAATGACAAACAAGTCTTTGCATTAACTGAGGACACATAAACTACAAATCCCTCATTTTTCAATTTTTCAATAATTATGAGGAGTGTTCAGTAAAATATTTTTTCTATTACCCCAATAGAAAATGTAATTTTTCTATCCTCAACTGAGGGAGGAGAGGAAAATAAATATATAAATATAATATAACATTAAATTCCCCAAGAGGAAAAAATGAGGAAAAATTGTTGCCAATAAAGAAGTACTCACTACAAGCGGAGATGTATGGTAGAATATAGTAGACAAAACTATGTACATTCCGCTGGAGTTAAGTGCTTTTTTCTCCCTTGGTATGTAATTAGCTATTGATATGTTTCGAAATTCAGACATCGATAATTTATTGATAGAACGGAGTAGTACATATTTTTTATTAAAATAAATAATTAATATTTATCGATAGATAAAAAACTTTACATTATCCTGATCCCATAAATTAAGTTTATCTTTTACAAATGAGGTTTTTAAAATCCGCTACACGTGCAAAAATAGATTGTCCGTACTATTTGTTACAGGTAACAGTGTTACAATAGTACCATCTTCAATCAGTACCAATCTAGAGAAGTACGTATCAACTGTGAGTATTATTTTTCTATTTACATTTTCTTCTTGTATCGTCCAATATTGGGGCTAGTGTAGAATAGCAATCTTCGCCTAAGTCTTGAACTGAACTTTAATTTTTCAACTTCAAATTAGGAAAAATCATATTCAATCTAGAATTAATCAATTTCGAATTGGGACTAGTCAACTTTGAGTCAAAATTGACCATAGAGCTCCAATTCAATACTGGAAAAAGAAACGAAAGGAAAGGATGGAATCACTTCCGTGAGGGTATTTCTCCAGACTCAAGTATCACTGAGGTATGGAATCGGATCAAAAGGTTCACATCATCCAGAAATCCCAAGGTACAAGCAACAATTTTGAACAACAATATTGGGAAACAGCTCCTGATACACTTGACCCCCGGAGCGATCACAACAAGGACGCCATAGCCCCAGTTTCATCAGCCACCAGCGAACCCTTCAACTGGGACGAGCTGGAGTCAACTTTACTAGGCAAGAAAGATTTTGATCCAGGACTGGACCGCATCACCTACTCTATAGCTGCATTCTTTCGGCAATATATCGAATCATGATTTCAAGATCATGATTAGCCTGAACACGTTTCAATAAAACTCGAAAGAACGTCTGTCGGATGTGGCAATATCAGCTGATATAATTTGCGGGTGGAGGCCCTTTTGCCTGGCCAGCTGTTCCTTGAAGCTTTTCGAGAGAATGATCAAAGCAAGGTTGGAATGGTGCCTGGAGAACAGAACAGAGGAGAGTTAGAGACCCATTTCAAATGAGATTCAGATAACGCAGAGGTACGATGGAAAGAACACTCCCTACTGTCCAACAAGAAACTGCCTTTAAAAGATCCATCCAATGACAATTTATTGGGACCAAGGGACGTTCATAAAGGACTCCCCCAGGGATAGCCTGCATTGTCTCCTATACTTTTAATATTTATACAAACTCTACCCAGGAAGTTCTAGAGGAAGACGTCAGACTGATCAAGTACGCGGATGATATGGCCTTGCTCATACCAGGAAGGAAAAGTGTTTCCAAAAAATGAACTCCACAATCACCAATCTGCACGCCTGGATGAAAAACCACAGTCCGACCTTATCAACTCATAAATCCTCAGCCATCTTTGGTAGGAGGAAAGTCAGACCAAACACAAGTATCAACATTATAGAGGTGAACGGATTGAGTGGAAAGTACCCGGGAGTCCTTCTGGAGAATCGGCTGACTTGGCAAGCAAACTACATCTGTGACAAGGCTACGAAGAGCATCAACATGATGCGTTGTCTCTGTCGAACAGACCCCAGGGGCGGGATTCCGTGTACTGTGGAATTCCATAGCAACACGTGGCTCTCTGTGTAAAATGATGGGAAAGCGACATGTTGCTAGAATTCCACAGGTACACGGAATACGGGTCCAGATCCCTCCTAATGATATACAAGGCTTTGATAAGATCTCACTTGGACAATGACAGCATTTTGATTCACAGGAGTTCACAAAGCAACCTTGCCGTATTAGATCGCATACAGTCTCAGGTGCTACGCGTGGAATTGGGTATGATTGGGTCCACGCCGACCCATGTACTTCTGAGTGAAGCTGAAAAGATGCCTTTCCAGCTCAGAAAAGTGGGCTAGCCGCAAGATTTGCAAGAACATATCCTACCATACAGAGTCCCATCAGCACTGCAATAATCAGTCTATATGACATATACATATATCCAAGCTCTCCTCTGGTCGAGGCCCTCTATCTGATAGCAGAGCTGTTACCCGAAATCAACTGTCATGATAACATCCCATGCTTTCTACACAATATCCATTCTCAGATACAGAAAGTTGATTTTCACAGCAAACGGATCAACGGAAGTAAGTAGGAGTCGTCTACTCCAGTGTTTTGGGACAACTGAGGGAAAGAAAAGATCAGGGTTTCACCATATTATGTTCAGCGGAAGTTTTGGCGATTTACAAGGCCTTAGCCTTGATCCAGGAAAAAAGCACTACCCTGGAGGTGATTTTCTCAGATTCACGAAGGGCGCTGAAAAGAATCAAAAGAAGAGGAATAGCGAGGAAATGACCTTAAGAGGGAGACAGAAACTGATCCAAATATCTGGAATCCATCTGGCATAGATCCCAAGCCACTCGAGGATATATGGGAACGAAAGAGTGGATATACTGGCGAAAGAGGCAAGGTTGATGATCACCATGTCAAGGAATATCATGAGCTTCCTCCAACAATCTTCCGCAAAACATGGGGCCGTTAACTTGTTTTTTGCAAACCCTCGGTTTTGCATACGCTTATCAGTCACAATATAAAAAAAGCAACAAAAAGTTAATAAGTAAGATAAGAAGTTCCACGGTGCCAAGGATACATAGGACCACGGGAATTGGTTGTATGACCCTGGCAGCCCAGACCAAATAAATAGAGGACCTGATAGGCCACCTCAGACCTGTTCTGTAGCGGCGACACACCCCGGTTGATTCTGAACTAGTCGAAACTAGTTCAGAATTGAATTGGTCGATACCGCGTGTCGCCGCCACAGAACGGATTGGAGAACGTGACTGACAGTTGTTATCAAATCGATTTTTTTTTAGTAAATCGACCTTGGACTGGAACGGTTTTGAAAACGGTATTCACATGCATTTTGAACACGATTCGAAGTTCTAATCAATTTGTGTTCGCTAATAGAAACGGTAGAATTGAAACATGATCACGTTACGCGCGCTGGGTGTAGATTATCAAGGCCGCGACACAGGAGCTAGTGTCACGAAAATCCGTCATGATGATTGATAATGATGGACGTTGCTATGGCACACGAAGTTTCGCTCCACACAATTTTTTTTTCGCCAAACCCTTATTGGAGGCCAAAACTAGATTAAGTTGATTTTTCTTCCTGGCAAATGAAAAATCCGTTTTGTTTCTTTATCATTTTTACGGCTAACAGAAAGAATTTTCATTTACAGGTTCTAAAATGATGAGCATTTTATCAACAGAAACTATGATCTTCGACCTACTTCTCCTCATAGTTGCAGCACTCATTGTTGTTTTAGCCTACTTTAAACACTCTTACAATTATTGGAAGAAAAAAAGGATGCCGTATCTGATACCTACATTTCCTTACGGTATGCACATTGCTTTGAGCTATAGCGGGGTTCAACCTCAACATCTGTTTTCAGGAAATAGTTCATACTTACTTCCCAAATCCCCAACATTCACAGGCGAAGTAAAGGCTTGGTGCGATGAATTGAAGGCCCAAGGTCACAAGTTTGGGGGAGCCTGGTCTATATCCAGAAAAGTCTTGGTCTTAGTTGATCCAGATTACATCAAGGATATACTGACGCTAGATTTTTCCCATTTTATGAACCGGGACTTCTATGTCAACGAGCAGCATGATCCTCTTGGAACGCACTTGTTCAATATACACGATCCAAACTGGAAACCCCTCAGGAAAAAACTTACTCCAATGTTCACTTCTGGCAAAATGAAGATGATGTTCGAGACTATGGTTGGTTGCAGTGACGCTATGATTGACTATATCAGGAAAAGTGCTGATAATAAGGCGGATATTGAAATACGAGAGGTGTTGGCTTCGTTTACAACTGACGTTATTGGATCGGTTGCTTTTGGAATTGAATGTAACAGTTTTGACGAATCCCAAAATGAATTTAGAAAACAGAGTGAAGATATCTTCATTATTGATGGGCCTCATGACTATGTCAGACTCTTGATGAGGAAGTGCTTTCCTGATGAAGCCAGAGCTTTAGGACTCAAGGGTAGGTATTGCTCGGCACTTTGAAAATGTAGTGCCTAAATAGATTTTTTCAGCTGCAAAAAAAGGGCCTCGAAAATTTTTCGTAAACAAGGTCAAGGAAATAATGGAATATCGAATGAAGAATGGTATCAAACGTAAAGACTTTCTGCAACTTCTCATGGACATAAATGAAGAGGATAAAGACAACTCCACAAAATTTACATTCCATCAAATAGTTGCCAATACGATGATGTTTTTCATAGCAGGTAAGTTGATTTATGATTTGTACATCATCAACAACAGGTAATTGAACAGGTTTTGATACTTCATCGACTGCAATGACATTTACATTGTTTGAACTGGCCAAGAACACACACATACAGGAAAAGGCACGGCAGGAAATCAACATTGTACTAAAAACTCACAATGGACAGATCACGTATGAGGCCTTACAAGAAATGAGCTATCTAAGCCAAGTTCTTGATGGTAAGGTATATCATTCATAAGCCCGTTAGCTTAACCATGTGCGCAGAGGCCATGAGGTTATACCCATCTCTGGTAACCTTGACAAGAATCTGCACCAAAGACTATCAACTGAGAGACACAACCATAATCATCGAAAAAGGAACCCCGGTAGTCATTTCAAGTCAAGGACTTGGCAGAGATCCTGAGCATTATCCGGACCCTGAGAAGTTTGATCCGGATAGATTCACTCCTGAAGAGAAAGCAAAAAGACATCCTTATGTACATCTACCCTTTGGTGAAGGACCCAGAAACTGTATTGGTGAAAAACATCATAGATGAATTTTACTTATTCGCTCAATGTTGTCACAATTACAGGCATGAGGTTTGGACTAATGCAATCCAAACTAGGTCTTGTAAAAGTATTGACCAACTTCAAACTCTCCCTCAGTCCCAAAACTAAAATGCCTGTAGAACTGGATCCCAAACGGTTTCTCTTGAAGGAGAGTACCACGTTGTACCTCTTAGCTGAGAAGATTTGATACGGTTCAAGACCTACTTACAGCTCTTGCACTTTACTTCAGATAAATTAGGAGTAGATTCATATTAACTTGTTCATCACCTTTTAACAGAATTTTCTGGGCAACTATAAAATACTACTCTACGACAATTATAAAAACAATATGCAGCTAATAAAATGAACGCCAATACAGGGTGTTTCGCAAAAATTGGTAACAAACTCCTGATACAACAACCATTTCAGTAGCACACGCACATGATAATAAAATCGAAATTTTGAGCTCAGAATATAATTTTAAAATCAAAAGTGTATATGCAATTTACAAAATGTCAATATTTTAGTCTAAGCGGTTTCGCAAATGAACTGCTTGTAAAAAACTTGTAAAAAACGTTAGGAATAACGGTAGGAATAAAAACGGAAATATTGAGGTTGAGGTAGCCATAAAAATACTACTGGAAAAGAAGAAGGCAGCTTGTGAATTTCATACAATGAACATTCGTTGAAGTGACTCTATACCCGATGATGACCAGGTTTGATCGAAACGTTGTATCCTAAAAAAGGCAGGCTTATCTGTCAGAAATGTCAACACCGAGATTAGCATACGTTCAAAATTCATGAAAGTGTAAAATTTTATCAAACAATATCGGATTTAATAAAGTTTCATCATGAAAATATTTCAAAATCCCAGTTAAAATATGTATTTACTGTGACATATTATTGTACATGGTGGTCCAGGTTAAACGTTAATAATTTTGATAGATCATAGATCATAGAACAAAAAAGTAGACTCTGGTTTGAGAAAACCGTGTTTGTATCCTAAGAAATATACAGGGAGTCAAATTTAAACTTTTAAGACTTAAAAACATAAAATTTTGCTGACAGACTAAGGCGTTGATGCTACGGGTCTTCAACTTCCAAATTCATTGTTTGATTTGGAAAAAAACACTGTTGCTTACGATTTATGGCACTGTTTTTGATATACTTTTTGAATTTGAAAGATTGGTAAAAAGTGAAAAAATCGAATAGCCTTACTGGTGTTGACCCACAGGCTACGTTGTTCAAAATTTTTTTATTATGAACGTCTATTTTTTTTATTCCATCACCTATCAAAATTGATGAAGTTGAACCTGGACCACCTTGTATCATTTATACTATTATCTCCCGTGTTCGCATAGTCTGTAGTTTCATCTTACAAGAATATAATAGAGCCACAGATTCCTATTGACTTTAGTCACACAAAATTCGACACGTGTTATGTCGTTTGCCATATTTTTTATCAAGGTTCTTTCTTAGGTCTGATGATGCCATAATAGGCGAAACACGTGTCACGTTTCTATAGCTATTAAACACTTGAGGACTTAGACTTTGTGTTCTTTTACAATTCCATTGATCAGAAGACATTTCTCTTTGGGAACAATGGACGATTTATCGTTACTCCTATCAATATTGGAAGAAAAAAGGAGTGCCATACCTGAAGCCTTACTTTCCATATGGTTAAAATTGTACAGAGAGTTACCAGAAGTTTTTGTCGAAATAGTGTTACATTTCTTGGGTAATGTCCCTCATAACAGTTATAGCAAAAACCTTTTCAAAATACCATGAAAAAGCAATTTATATAAAAACTCCATTCCCAGGAAATAATCCATACCTACTTCCCAAATCCGCATCATTCGCTGGCGAAGCCAAGGTTTGGTACGATGAATCAAAAGCCCGCGAGGACACAAGTTTGGAGGAGTTTGGGCTGTATCCAGAAAAATCTTGGTTTTTGTTGATCCTGATTTTATAAAGGATATACTGACACAAGACTTTTCACATTTTGTGGACCGAGACTTCATCTGCAACGAGAGGCATGATCCTCTTGGGACGAAGTTGTTCAATATACCCCATCCAAACTGGAAACCTCTCAGACAAAAATTCACCCCCACCTTCACTTCTGGTAAAATGAAGATGATGTTTGAGACTATGGTTAGTTGCAGTGATGCAATGGTTGAGTATTTGAGGAAGTGTGCTAAAAATAAGGAGGATATTGAGATAAGAGAGGTGTTGGCTTCGTTTACAACAGACGTGATTGGATCCATGGCATTTGGAGTTGAGTGCAACAGCTTTGATAAATCCCAAAGTGAATTTCGGGATCAGGGAAGAGACCTCTTCGTATCAAGGCCCCAAGTCTATTTCAGACTTCTTCTGGCAAAATACTTTCCTGATGTAGCCAGAGCTGTTGGAATTGAGGGTATTGTTTGACACTTTGACAATTTTGTACTTCATTTTATTTTTCCAGCTTCAAAAAAGGAACCACGTGAATTTTCCAAAAGAATGCTCAAAGAAAATATCGAATATCGAATGAAAAATGGAATCAAACGTGAAGACTCTCATGGACATGAATGAAGAGACCAAAGACTATGCCAAAAGATGTACATTCGATCAGATGGTTTCCAATACGATGTTGTTCTTCATAGCTGGTAAGTCAATCTATGTTGTGTCCATATCAAAACCCTTGCAATTGGACAGGTTTTGATAGCTCATCAACTGCAATGACATTCACTGAAACTGGCCAAGAACCCAGACATATAGGAAAAGGCCCGGCAGGAGATCAGCAAAGTACTGGAAAAACACAAAGACAAATACCTAATGGTAAGGTATTGATACTTCAACATAATTGAAATAATCGCTTGTCATTCTTCACAGAGGCCATGAGGTTATACCCTTCTTTGGTATTTTTGGGAAGAATCTGCACCAAAGACAATCAACTAAGAGACACAAACATCACCTTAGAAAAGGGCACTCCTGTTGTCATTTCGACTCTAGGCCTAGGTAGAGATCCAGAGCAATACCCGGATCCTGAAAAGTTTGATCCGGAAAGGTTTGGTCCCGAGGAGAAAGCCAAAAGACATCCTTATGTGCATCTACCCTTTGGCGAAGGACCTAGAAACTGTATTGATAGGAAAATTAATGCCAAAGATGAGAACTAGTCTGTCCAATGTCGCAATTACAGGCTTGAGGGCTTGAGGTTTGGAGAGATGCAATCCAAACTTGGTCTTGTGGGAGTGTTGTCCAACTTCAAAGTCTCCACTAGTCCCTAGACACAAATCCCTGTTGAATTAGATCCCGCAGTGTTTCTTTTGAAGGAAGCTAGTCCATTGTATCTTGTAGCTGAGAAGATCTGATAAAGAAAATAATTAATAATTATCTGTCTATAGTCTACAGTTTGTTGCGCTTCAAATAAATGTCAATGATTCAGAATCTGTCTGAATGCATTTCTTCATAGTATGGTGTACAAAATATTCCAGTCCAAATCAATCATAAGAATTCATTTTTTTATTAACCTTTAAATGTGTTTCTCTTAAGTTAAATTATGTTTTTTAAAATGTTTGAAGTATACAATCTTGAAGTTTCAAATTTTTCATCTTAACTTTAGTCAAACTCAAATAATTGTCAATGTACATAGTTGAATGGATTAACGTTTTTGGAGAATTGAAACTATAGGACATATGGTCCTTACTCACGACAACGGCGGATATTCAGGTGAAATAGGTAAAATGCCACTCCACTAAAAGTAAATGATAAAACATGTCAATATTTTTCAATTTAGACTATACAGGGTGTCCGGAAATTACGCGTCAGGATTTTGGTGGGCGATTCTACATGAAAAATTAATGCAACAAACTTCTATACAATTTTTTCAAAAACTCAAAATCAAGGAAGATACAGGGTGTTGAAAAATTTTTTTTTTTTCTTATTTTTTTTAATAACTTTTTTTCTAGTGTAATGATTTTCGCCAAATTTTGCATGCATGTCACGAGTGTTTCTTTGTATTCACCCTATTAATTTGACGCTAGTCGTCAATGACAAAAGGCTGAAGCTGTCCTTCACCTTAGGAAAATTACTTGGAACTTTTTTGTTTTAATCTTTTTATAAATTTGGATGTCAAATTAGTAAAGAGCATCAAAATATTTTTTAAAAAGGTGCTCGTGTTGCATCATCGTAGAATTAACGGTTTCCGAGAAAAACGACTTTAAACATTAACCGTACCTTAAATAATTAAAAATTCGTACTTTGAAAAAAATTTTGAAGTTTTTGAAAAAATTGTATAGAAGTTTGTTGTAGAATCGCTCACCAAAATCCTGACGCGTAATTTCCGGACACCCTGTATTTTCAAACAAAAAATATGACATTTTATGATCTATGAACCGCTGGTGCTCGCGGCTCTCGTCCGTTAACTACAAATACTGCTCCAAATGATCAGACATGAACCACTGACACGACAGTATTTTTCCATATATTATGCTTTTTCCCGATTATAACTTAAAACATCATATCATTTTATAATAAGACTAATCATATAGAATAGCCGGAGGCGTGGTGTATAATGAATATGGAGGACTCATATATCTATTAATAACTATATGGGAGGTGATTCTACACGCTTGATGCCAGAATGAGATAGAAGATCCCGCTGTACTTTATATTTTTCGCATAAGTCCATCCTTTTCTATCGCGAGGGGACCGTACCCCGTACAGTACAGCGGGATCTTCTATCTCATCCTGGCTTCAAGCGTCGCTCGTTGTTCAAATGGGACGGTTACCATATAGAGTTAATAGATATATGAGAGGAGTTATATGATATCAGAAATGTTATATGATATTCAAATTCTACTAAATAAATACTCATCAATGGAAGTTGGAACTAGACAAGTGAAAGGCAATAAATTAAAACATTTTTTTTTTCACTAATACCTATTATTATTATTAGAGTTCACAAACAAGCTTCTTATTTGTCTCATGCAATTTGTTTGGAGATGAAAGGGCCAAAAAATGACGTCATACGCCATAATTTATGGACTGCTTCAAAGTTGTCAGCTAAACTGAGTAGTGGTACGGATTTAACACGGATATTTCAGATTTCATTGAGATTCGGATACGGAATCTCAATTAATTATAGTCGTTTTAGTTACGGTAGTTTCCATTGGTTTTCTCGCTTCCGGTAAAAATAGATACATTTCTCATTCCAGATAACCACTATCGGAGAGTATCGGTGGTTAGTTTCAAATTTCGTTGTGAAGAAGTGAACTTTTTTGTGTTTGTGTATATTTGGGTTTGGATTTTTGTATTTTTTTTGGTATATGAAACAGTCGAAAATGAATCCGATTTGCTGGAGACCCCGTTCAGCAGATGGGGTGATCAGGATAAAATAGATCTTTTGATAACTTGTCGAAGCTAAAATGGCGAATGTGCCTTTTTATGTTTCGTGCACCTCACCTGGTTCTCAACCCGCGAGTGGCCCTCTTACGCATCCGATTCGGTCTTTATTAGGCCACTATCAGGGCATGCATACAACATTGAATCAAAGTACGCATACAAAAATGCATAGGTATTTTGTTACAAAGACAAACATTTATGGGGTAAGGAAGGGATTTTTCTCAAACAACCAATGTTTAGGCATAACTCTGTATAACATTGGAAAAAATCAAAAGACAGTTGTCAAAACGAATAATTATTTAAGCTAGAGGTGCCGATGATTTATTTTGTGATATTCGATTTTTTTACATCATTACAAAACATAAATCATTATTGAGTACACAGTCTATAATGATGTTATCATAAGTCAATACACTTCTGGATCAACAAGATAAATTCTTACTCTTTTTATAAATGAAACATATAAATAAGATAGTCAACAAAATGCATCTGATGACGATCCAGGCTTGATCAAAACGTCATATTATAGAAAACAGCACTTCCACTTCAATTAGAGATGTCAACACAGAAATTGCGGTCAAACATTGCTGTTTTATAAACAGGTGGTATAAAAAGAGAACAAGTTATTGCTCGTGTATTCTTATTGAAATTCCTTGAAGTAGAATTATACTTACTTTATAAAAAATCAACAAAATTAACTTGTCTTATCAATACCATTTCAAATTTTCAGATATACCTTCTTTTTCATATTCCGAATAAGTTGACTTGATTTATCAATGGTTACTTCACAGCATAGAAATTTGTTCAGTTGTTTGAATTATAACTGGCCTTATTGTGAATCAGCTCATGCAAACCTACTATTTCTGTATTTTTTTAGTCAGCGATTTTTGCTAACTATTTGAATGGTATGTGATACAGATTGGTTGATATAATTTGGTTTTTACTCAATTATTCTATGGAATTAAATTACTATAACAAATAGAAAAAAAAATTAGGTGGCCTTCACCGTAAAAACCATATACTTTTGTATTTATAAGTATATGGTAAAAACCATTGGGTCGATGCTCGACTGTGGTTATTTTCTACACGCTTCATATTAGCTTCACTTGTATGTAAGTTTGTAACAGAACCTTTAAACTCTGTTTTTACCCACACTTTGCACACATATCAAGCATTTTAATGAAAAAAAGCTAAAAAGTAGTTAATATATTGTTATTAAAGAAAAATCCCAGTTTTGTTGAGTTTTTGACATTTGTCTGAAGGGACCATAGATAAAGGATAAAGGATCGGTTATTCCTAAACCGGCCGCGGCCGTCTGTTAGGAGTGATAGGCAACGTTGCCAAATCAATTCTTTTACGCAATTCGGATTATAGCGTATTCCGGATTATGGGGGACTCCAACTACCCATACATTACTGTGATGATTATTGATATCAAAAATTATCATATTAGTATTCGATATGATATTAAAATAAATTATGGTTTGAAAAACACGCTTTTGAACAAGAAAGTTAAAAATAATTTTCAATTTGAGAATAAAATGATTAACGAGAAAATTAATGTCATTGTGATAAAATCTTAAGGTGCGTAGTGTAGCTCTGCATTTAGAAATAGAAATTAGTGAAAAATTCTAACAATGATAATTGTTTTCGAAGGGCCTCACGCTTTTATCAAAATGAAATTAATTTTCCCTGATTTTGTTTTTTTGGGATATCGCCACACCTTTTCAAAAAACAATCAAACTAGTGTGTATATACCGGATCTTCTATATTGCCTGGATTGCCTTATAAGTGAACAATGAAACCTATCAATATCAAACGTTTCGGAACAGAATCTGCTTCCGTTGTTAGTGAAACTTAAAAAAGAAACAATTAACTCAAATTCAAAATATATAGTACGTTTTTTTGTGGTTTCGCAGTAAAATTGGCTTTTTTTGTGTTTATGAAAAAAAGTCTATATTTTTTGAATTTGAGTTAATTGTTCCTTTTTTAGGTTCCACTGACGACGGAAGCAGATTTGCTTCTAAAACGTTTGATATTGATAGGTTTTATTGAAAAAAAGAAAATGTGTCAAGAAAGAAGTACGAATATTCATTACTTTTATCAAAAATGTTTTTTCATAGTGTTTAAAATGTCATTTCCACCTTTACATAAACGAAAAAGCAATTCATGAACTCAATGAACCACGAATCATTCGTAGTGTTAGGTAAATTTATTAGGTTAGCCGAAAAGTATTTGGAGGTGGAAGGTAGCTATGTACAATTATTTTATTCACGACTTAATATAATGTAAGTTTTATACTTGTAAACTTTGCATCAGTATAATCCGAGAAAAAAATAACAATGAGAAGCGACAAAAACTTGTTTTCCCCATTGCTTCAATAGAAACACATTTATTTCGCCTTGAAATTGAAACTATTGACAACTTTCATCGTATCCCAGTACGATGCAAGTTGTCAAACGCGGGGCAACCAGGATAAATGATACTTATAGTCCGAGCGTCTGGGCCCAGAATAAAAATAGTGGGATATTCTGAAGTTTGATATAGGAGGGTTTTTGATGTTGTTAAAAAAGTGCCTGATATTGTTTCTTATACTAGGTACTCAAAAACATTCAACAAAAACAAACATAAAGACTGATTGAAAAATCAAACGTTTATTTGACAATAAGAAATATTAACTTACGTGTACAGGGTTTTTCCTCATAATTTGCTACCCCTTTAGAAACCCTAGATACAAAAAAATGTTCTATTTAAAGTTGCATGATTTTTATAGAAGATTTTATGATAGCTAAACGGAAGAACATCACCATTGGAAATCGGGAAAATGTGGATAGGTTTAACTTTTTCAAATGGAATGCCCTATATTTCAATACAGATTCAAGATCTCCTCATTTTCCTCTTTTCAAAAATACATAGTCTACCTATGTTTGTACCAGCCGTTATTGAGTTATTTCACTTTGAATAAGATAGTGTAAAGTGAAGTTGTGATGCGGGCGAAAAATGCTATTATTCATCGCAGCCGTTATGAGAAACCATGAAAAACCAAGGATAGTACTTGATATGAGTAAAAATTGTCATTTCCCTTGGTGATCCCTGGCAGTGGCCATAAAATATCTTATTCCCTAGATTGCAAGATAAACTTTTCACAAGTATTCGCAATTGACATCCGCATTCCTGCGCGAGGAGTCATGCTGTTTGTTCCGGTCTATACTTCTATATTCTTCTATATTCTAGAATTTACGGATTAGCTATACAAGCGAGTACATTGTAAACAGTTTTTGCAGTCTAGTTTCCAAGTTCAGTTCGAGACATAAATAGTAAGTGGTTTCTATAGCAATTCAACGTTACATTAGTGTCGGAAGTCGAATTTATTTTTTGTTAATTATTGCTAAAGACGGACATAAATAGACAAAAGTCGTTATAATGGCTACGAAACAAGTGCTGCTGACCGGATTGCGGGTTGCTGATTTAAAAAAAGAATTGATTTGGATTCCACCGGAAAGAAAGCTGACCTTCAACCCAGACTCCGAGAGGCTTTACTGGAAGATGTCGTCGATCCTGATTGTTTCCATCTCTAGGTTCCTGATCTCAATTCAATTGAGAAAATGTCCAGAAAATTGGAGAAGAAGTTGGGACATTCTTTGAGAGCTTCGGAGAAAAAGCTGGTTGAATCTTCGAGAGCTGTGGAAGAGAATTTGAATGGATCTTCGGGAGCTTTGGATGAACTAGAAGAGAAGTACGCAGAATCCTCGAGAATAGAGGAGAAGTTTGAACAATCTTCTAGAGAGATGGAGGAGAAAATCAAAGAACAACTGGAAGGCAACTGCAACAAGTTGAAGGATCACGTAGCTGAAGAGATCGGCAACCTTGAGAAATGGTTTGAAGATGCAATGAAGACTCTTGAGGACGAGGTCGATAAAGTAAAAAGGCAAGCAGCTACCTTCAAACAACCAGAGGTAACATTTGCGAGCCAAGGACCAAGTGCCAAGTTAGAAGCTGATACTGTCAGAGTCCACATGAAAGCTCCACAGTTTGATGTCAAGCTTTCATGAAACAACTACCATCGACAATTTGAGACAGAGACACGATACCTGTTTTACCTGGTGACAAAGAAGCTTTCACAACATCGGACCAGCTATATTGATGTTTGGAGGGCACTCCATCAGCTTAGAAGCTTGATGCTGTCACAGGACCTCACACACCTGGCAATTCCGAAGATGACGAACGACCAACTGGACTGAAGAGTAGTAAGGAGCATGCAGGAGGTCATCTTCAAAGAAAGCGGAATCGACATCCTGGTATGCTGCTATCCTTCCCGGAGGATGAACCAGAGGACAGTGGACTGCTCTGCTACTGCCATAGGACATCAGGCTGCCGGTTTCGGAACAGTTGCCGATACCGTCATTGAGCCATTTCGGGACGAAATGCTTTAAGGAGGGGGTAATGTAAAGAAGACGATAATTGTCCCATCCATTCGGGATTCCAGCCCACTGATGTCAATCCGGAATGTACTACATGTTTACCGGAGAGCCGCATTCCTGCGCGATGAGTCATGCTCTTTGTTCCGGTCTATACTTCTATATTCTCCTATATTGTAGAATTTACAGATTAGCTATATAAGCGAGAACATTGTAAACAGTTTTTAAAGTCTATAGTTTCCGAGTTCAGTTCGAGACATAAATACTCGATTTGTGAATTGTACAAATATGAATCAACTGTTAGTGGGTTGTGTACAGAAATTCGTGTAAATTAATTAGTTTAGTGATTTTAGTGGTCTTCACTTGCTATAGAGCAATGGACAATTTGCATACATTTTCAAATGACCTGAAATTTTATATACGTATTCTAGACATTATTTGAAAGTCACCAGCGAGAAAAAATTTCCGAAAAAATAAAAAATAAATGAAAAAGAAGACGCGAACTTCACTGCATGATCGCAAAAGGGGTGGGGCCATATCACCCTCCCGAGAGAGATAGCTGCAGTGGCTACGAAACTAGTGTTTTCAACCGGATTGAAGGTTACCGAGTTGAAGAGGGAGCTGGAGGAGCGTGATTTGGATACAAGTGGGAAGAAAGCTGATCTACAACAACGACTTTGTGAGGCTTCAACGGAAGAAGGCATGGATCCTAATACGTTCCAATTTGAAATTCCTGATCCAAACGCTGTGGAGAAATTGTCGAAAAACTAGAAAGATGAGCTGAAGGATCAACTTCAAGAAAACTCTAGAAAATTGGAAGAAAATTCAAAAAAATTGGAAGAAAAATTCCAGAGGTATGGAAGAAAAGCTGGAAGAATCTTCTAGAGCTGTGGAAGAGAACTCGAGGAAATTGGAGAAGTTGGAAAAATCTTCTAGAGCTTTGGAAAAAAAGTTCAAGGAATCCTATATAAGAGCTATGGAAGAGAGATCGGAAAAGAACCTCAAAGAAACTTCTAGAGCTATGATGGATCAGGTTGAAGAAGAATTCGGGAAACAGCTAGAAGATACAGTGAAGACTCTGGAAGAAGAAATAGAGCAAATGAAAAGAAAAGTAACAGTGATTATGAAACAACCAGAAGTTACATTCGGGAGTGAAGATGCAAGATAGAGGCTGATACCGTCAGAGCTCAAATGAAAGCACCTCAGTTTGATGGCAAGCTGTCCTGGAGCAATTACCATCGCCAGTTCGAGGCAGCAGCGAGAGCAAATGGATGGGGTGGAACCGAAAAAGCCTTGGCATTGACACTAGCAATTCGCGGTGAGGCGACGGAAATCCTGCAGACGCTAAGCCCCCAAGAGCAGAAAGACTACGATGTTCTGGTCAAGCATTTAGAGCTGCGATATGGACAAACTCACTTGGAGCACGTCTACCACTTCCAGCTAAAAACCCGCTCCCAGAGGACCAATGAGAGCCTGCAGAAGTCTCAGGCTGATGAAGCTCGCCTTGCATAACTGGCTTATCCAACCTCGCCAGAGAACGTTATGGAGAGGCTTGCAGCTCAGGCCTTTTTGGATGGACTTCGAGACCAGGAGATAAGAATGTTCTTGATTCTTCAACTTCTTGACAATCTGGTGGATGTGCTGGTCAAAGCGTTGGGACTCGGCAAGTTTCCTGCGCGCGTGCGAAGGATGGGAGACAGCTTCGACGCAAATCAGAAAACAGGGATCATAGAACAAAATCAAGCCTCAAGAACTTTAGTGGCTTTTCCAGGACACAAAGCCGAGGAAAAGGAAGCGAGCGTGCGCAGGACAACTGTTGTGGATGATTCCTGGCGGTCCAAGGAGCTTCGCGAGGACCAGGAGAAAGATATTGATCTTGAGCTAATCATTGGATGAAAGCTAGCAGACCAACGACCAACTTGGCAAGAAGTCGCACGATTTTCAACTACAGTGAAATCCTACTGGACTCAATGGGACTCACTGGTTATTGGCGACGGCATCCTGATGAGACTAGTGAAAAGTCTGGACGGCACGAATCGGAGGCAGATAGTGGTTCCTTGAAGCAGACAGGCCGAGGTGATGAGATGGCGTCACGGGTGGACATCTGGGAGTGACCAAGACGCTAGGAGAGCTGCGTGAAAGGTTTTTCTGGATCAAATGTCAGGCCGATATTCGGAAGTGGTGCAGGAAATGCACCGTTTGTGCTGCAAGCATTGGACCACAGAAACACCCAAAAGCTCCTATGTGCCAGAACAACGTTGGAAGCCCGTTTGAGAGGATCGCCATAGATGTTGCTGGACCGTTTTCTGGGTCGAATAGAGGAAATAGATACACCCTGGTCGCGATGGATCACTTCAGCAAGTGGGCCGAAGCGTAAGGAATGGATCTTGCATTTTTGGCGAAGGAGCCCGAGGATATAGAAGCCCGCCATCCAGACAGAAGTAAAGTTCAGTTTAGTCAGTTATTGATTGGACGCGAAATATAAATTGTAAAACATAAGTAGCCTGCGATTGTGAACATGAATATTTGTGATTGTTCAGAGTGACTTGTGAAATAAATTAGTTAGAACTGAACAATGTTTTCTATAGCGAAATTCTATACAAATTATTGTCACCTGCATCGTCAGTTGTTACTATTGTCTGCGGTCTGCGTGTAGTCATTCAAGAAAAACAGTGTTCTTTATAATCCAATTATTGGTTATTGCAGTTTTATTCTTTTACCGTGGCATCCTTGCAGAACTAAATGAAACCGTCCGATGCTACTTGTGTAGATAATACATGAATTTCTCAAATCCTTGTTATTTTCATTTTCTTTAATTGAATATATCTGACGAATACTTTCCAAAACATAAAGTCTGGATGATGAGATTTCCAAGGAAAAAAGTCTTCTGTAAATAATAGAATATTTATCGCCCAAACAAATAATGACATTGGATATATCCACAGTGATGAGGGTATTTTCAAAGATTTAAGTCGATTGATATCGATAACGATTGAAAAATCTATAATCTATGACAAGCGATAAACAAGCTGTTTAGTTTCCATTTTCTCCTTTTTGCATGAACCTTCCTATTACAACTGTTCATCATTTCTATTATCTACTTGTAAATTTTGACTTGAGCCCCATTTTTGGAATTCGTCATTCAACCAAACCAAATTCCCAACATACGTCTGCCAATTAAATGCTATTTATGTTTCGATTATATCATTGCCGTTTATCGCTACCGTTACGGACAAAAAATATTCGGAAATTACAATCAAAATACTTGAAGTTTGACAATTATCTTGCCTTCAATACACCTGTATTTACATAATTAGGACTTTATCTAACGCACTCAATATCAGTGTTCGTGAAGGTACTTCACAGTCACTCATGAGATTTGTCTCCATTCAGTACCAATGTAAGTATTACAACAATCAATTGAAGTTTTCATATTATTATTCTGTGGCTTGGTGCAAGAAGGGCCAATGTCACTTTTTCTCAATTTTGAGTTCTATGTCACACACGATTCTAGTTACTTATTCTATTATATAGTTAAAAGACCAATGTCAGATATGATGATCGATAATAGTAAGGTCAATGTCGAATCAATTTGTAATTTTCAACTCTAGTAGTTGAACTTGCCAATGTATACTTGGGCCCTATTATATCTTTACATGATATCAGACACTGGCCCTATTGCTGATAGTTTGGGACAAACATATAACGTTTGTTTTCATTCTTGTATAACCAGTGTTAAAAAATAAGTCCTGAAATCAAATTTCCCAGAGATTGGGCGATTTGGATTCTCTTGATTCTTAAACATGCAGTATCTCCCTAAAAAAATGAGGAGCTTCAGAATTAACTACGTTTTTGGCCTGCGGGGGTTACTTTGGCACCCACGTATTTTTAATTTTTTTTTTATTTATGAGGTCTTCAAATTTTTTTTCAAGAGATCCACCACGGAGAAAAAATTCAAAAAACCTTTATGAATAATAAAAAACGTGGGGTGTCAAAGTAACCCCGACCTTGTTTATTGTGGAAAAAGAAAATTGAGTTCATGCTAGAGGTTGAAGAGGTAAAACCGAAATTGTGTTATTTGTTCTTTTTGTTACAAAAACAAATATTTTTTTTCTTTTCAAGGGCCAATGTCAATACTTTCTCGAGAATTCCAAGGGTCAATGTCAATTTCTTTCTTGTGAATATTGAGTTTCACAAGATTTTCTTCTGTAATAGATACGTATACTATGAAGAGCAGTAGAACCGATTTCTATTCAGAAAAACTTGAACGCTAATACTCAATTTTGACTTTGACCCTTCTTGCATCAAGCCACAGTATTAGTCTTTGGATTTAGTTCTTTAGTCAGTCTAAAACTTCTTACAAGTATTTTTGTCAACGAGTATTTTTAGCCTATTTCAGTGGCAATGGTTTCTCGAGTACCTAGTATAAAACATTCACGACAATAAATAATTTTGTAGCAAAACGTGATTAGTTGGCGTCTATTATGAAGTCTTCTCTTATCGAGGACTTCTACAGAGAACCATTACCTCACTTATTTGCGTTTTGCATTCATAGAGAGGTTGGGTTGATATGCATTCTTGAATTGGTTCTATGATGGAAAAAGAAAACCCATGGATTGCGATCTACTGAATGTGATGTTGATCCTTATCACTTCTTGTTTCCAGAACCTAGAACAGCAATGTTGTCCACAGGATTTTGGATCTTCGATCTACTTCTCCTCGTGCTTGCAGCATCCATTGCCGTTTTCGTATACTTCAAACACTCATACCAGTATTGGAAGAACAAAGGAGTGCCCTACCTGGAGCCTACTTTTCCTTATGGTAAACGTTATCACGATGTTTTTTTTTAACGCGAAATTACATTTTCAGGAAACAACGTGAGCTTATTCCCCAAAACACCAACATTTTCTGGAGAAACAAAGGCTTGGTACGATGAGTTAAGAGCACGAGGCCACAAATTTGGTGGAGCCTGGGCTATATCCAGAAAAGTTCTGATTTTAATTGATCCTGATTACATCAAGGACATACTGACGCAAGATTTTTCCCATTTTATTGACCGGGACTTCTTTGTCAACGAACGGCATGATCCTCTTGGGACACATTTGTTTAATATAGGCGATCCAAACTGGAAACCTCTCAGACAAAAACTGACTCCGATGTTCACTTCTGGTAAAATGAAGATGATGTTCGAGTCTATGGTTGGTTGCAGTGACGCTATGATTGGATATTTGAGGAAGTGTGCTGATAATAAAGAGGATATTGGAATACGAGAGGTGTTGACTTCGTTTACAACAGACGTAATTGGATCGGTGGCTTTTGGTGTTGAGTGCAACAGCTTTGACAATTCTCAAAATGAATTTAGGAATCAGCGTAAAGATATTTTCAATTTTGGGCTATATCAGTATTTTAAAATCCTTCTGGCAAAGAGCTTTCCTGATTTAGCCAGAGCATTAAGGCTTAGAAGTATAGTTCAACACCTTGAATATTCAGTTCTAATTTAATTATTTCTAGCTGGAAAATTGAAGCCTCGACTATTTTTCGCAAAAATGCTCAAAGAAAATATGGCATATCGTGTAAAGAATGGCATCAAACGTAATGACTTTGTGCAACTTCTTATGGACATGAATGAAGAGACCAAGGATACAAGCAAACAATTTACGTTTGAGCAGATGGTTGCCAATACGTTATTGTTTTTCATTGCAGGTGAGTCGATGTATTTTTTGTGTACCATCAACTAAGGTTATTCGACAGGTTTTGATACTTCATCAACATCGATGACATTCACATTGTTCGAACTGGCCAAGAACCCAGACATACAGGAAAAGACTCGACGAGAAATCAACAAGGTTCTGGAGAAACACAATGGACAGATCACGTATGACTCCATAATGGAAATGACTTATCTAAGACAAGTGCTTGATGGTATAAAATATGTTTGTGGTTAAAAACCCTAAGCTTGACTATCCTTATAGAGGCCTTGAGGATATACCCTGCTGCAGTAACTTATGGAAGAATCTGCACTAAAGATTATCAACTCAGAGACACAAACATCATCATAGAAAAAGGCACTTCTATTGTCATTTCACCACTAGGTCTCGGCAGAGACCCTGAACATTATCCGGATCCTGAAAAGTTTGATCCAGATAGGTTTAGTCCTGAAGAGAAAGCAAAAAGACATCCCTATATACATCTACCTTTTGGCGAAGGACCCAGAAACTGTATTGGTAAGAGAACCCGAAAGTAGAGACTAGTTTGCTTATTGTTACATTTACAGGCATGAGGTTTGGACTGATGCAATCCAAACTCGGTCTTATTAAAGTGTTGACCAACTTCAAACTCTCTGTTAGTCCCAAGACCAAAATGCCTGTGGAACTGGATCCCACAGTATTTCTGTTGAAGGAAATTAGCCCATTGTATCTTATAGCGGAGAAGATTTGATGTGGATGTCACGTTTAAGATCATTTCTCAAGAAGGGATTCTTCCCACACTGTTTCAATATACACAAATAGAACACTAATAGAAAAAACAAAACAACCGCCTTGAATTTGATAAAACTTCATCCTTGAATTAATTACATATTTTGGTGCCTAAGATTTAAAATCTGATTATAGGTATGCCCATGATTTCAAAAATATTCTCATTTTTTTCAGCTCTAGTTTTTTAGATAAAAATATAGCATTTTTACAAAAAGAACACTTTATCTCTCGCTTTATCTTGAAGTCTTACCGCAAGAAATTATCTTTTAAGTGATTTTCCCCCACTGAACTTTGAATTTTTCTGTTATTGTTGGCCTGTGTTATCAAAAAAATTATGGTTCATCAGACACACCAATCTATTTGTCAGTTCGCGTTTCTTGGGGATTTAAAAAAAATATATTGCCCTTCACTGTCTCGTTAAAAAAATAGCAATGATAAAAATGTATAGCACCGTTCCAAAGAGGGGCAATATTATGTATTTCCTGAAACTTTTTGGAAAAATATCGGTTTCATCAAATTTTAGGCAGTTTTGGTTTTGTCTACTAGTTAACTTCTTTGAGACTTCATATGAAAGATTCAAATCTTCCAGCGACTAAAGGGAGCTCAAACTCACTCACCATGACCCTTCGGGTGATAATCACTCATTATTACTCACAAAACAACTGTTAACAAAAGAGTCATGAGAAACCCACGCAATATTCCCCAAATAATCACCAAATGTCTCCGAAATTATGAGTAAACGAGAAATACCGAATAAATAATTTCATATAGTTTCATTAGGATTTTGATTAAATCTCGAACTAGACCTAGAACTATTCTGACATCCTTATACATGTAGAAATTTTTATTATCATACATTGGATCCTTTGGCACACTACCCGTGTCTTGTGTCAATTTGTTATAGTGGAAATGTATCATTTGTCTTATAGGCGAGATAAAAATGTTCCTAAATCACAAAAATAATATTTGAGGTTGGTATAACAATAAACCGGCCTTTTATTAAATTATTCAAATAACTATCTTGCGTTAAAAAAGATACATATTTGAATAATCCTTTTGTTACAGTATATATAACCGCTGCTGATTCTCGTATTATACAGTCATCACGAGTTTTATGATTAAGAATACAGTCCGTACAACTTATGATGTAAGTAGGCTGACAAGTATTGTAAATATATGTAGGATAGTTTTAAGTTTAGTTTCATTATTATGTGACCTTAAGGTACAGAGAAGCTATAGACTCATGTGGACCTTAAAGTTGTCTTTAAAAAATGCTACAGTTTTTGTAATAACAACTAAAAACCGGTTCCAACCCATTGACTAGCATATACAGGGTGTTCCAGCAAGGGTGGCCACCGGCCATATCTCAGAAACTACTGGACCTAAAAGTTCAGGAAAAAAAAAATTATCACTAGTGGCCACGAGAAAATGCTGGGAAATATTTATAACTTCGAAATTTTTCCGCTAGGGGGCGCAATCAAAGCTTAAATATTAAAATTCGAAATTTCTCCGGAAATTCTCAGATTGAGGTATATCTTTATCAACATGGTTAGAGAACCTAGACAATTTCACGTCTTTTTGGTACAGAGCTCATTGGCGTACCGATCTTCGTGTGAGTAGGGGAAGGTAGTGAAAGTGTAATTGTTCAAGTGGCTGTAACTTATAAACGACTTGTCCGATTTTGTTGCGTATAGGCTTGTTTGGAAGATAAATGTGAGTACTTTCGTATATCGTATCCAGTGATGCGTGATTGTCTCCAGAAAAGTTGCTAGAAGGCGTAATTTGAATTAAAAACTGTTATTTTCGTTTCACCTCAAAAATTTAAATGGTACGGTATAATTCTGATAACAGAATCGAAATGAATATTAAATTTACAAGAAAAAACCTCCAAACCGCAGGTTGATATCTTTTCTCGTTTTCGAGTTATGGCCGAGAAAATAATTTTTGACACTCGAAAAGTTGTTTGTTGTGTAGTTTTATTTAACTTTATGAATGTTCGAATTGTCCTCCATCTTGTAAAATACATTTCTCAATTCTGTGCCTACAAATAGAAACAGCTGTTTCTATTTCAATTGGTGCAATGGAATGTATAGCATTCTCAATCCGCTCAATCATATTTTCTCTTGTGGTGGGACGAGTTTTGTAAACGATGTCCTTGATTCGTCCCCACAAGTAATAGTCCAACACAGTTAAATCGGGGGATCTCGGTGGCAATGGGAACAAACTGCCCCTTCCAATCCAGCGATCTGGAAAACGGTTGTTTAAAAAATCACGAACTCTCCGTGCATAATGAGCTGGGCAACCGTCATGTTGGTACCACATGGACATCCTAAGACCAATGGGAACATCTTCTAAAAGTATTTGCAAGTCATTTTCTAAAAAGTTTAAATATGATTCACCATTTAAATGGCCATCAATAATATACGGCCCAATAATTTTGTTTCCTAACACTCCGCACCAGACGTTTACACTCCACCTGTTTTGATGATCCACTTCCCGCATCCAGTGTGGGTTTTCCCGCGACCAAAAGTGCATGTTATGCAAATTAACATTTCCAGAACTAGAGAAACGGGCTTCATCGGTCCATAAAATTTGGGAGAGGAATTGAGGATGTTCGTTGCACATTTCTCGAAGCCAATAGCAATGGTCTAGTCGCCTGTTGAAATCATCTTCTGATAGAGCTTGGTGTAAGGAAAGATGGTATGGACGAAGTTTGAAGTCTCTTAAAATTCGGAGCACTGAAGAACGACTTAATCCTAGATGGTGGGAAATTTCTCTTGTGCTCAAATGCGGTGAAGCTTCCATGTAAGCGAGAACGTTTATAATATTGTCTTCATGGTTTCTTACCGGACGTCTTCTGATTGGAACTGGATTGAGCTGTACACTTCCCGTTGTTCTTAAACGTATTGCCATTCGCCGAAATACCTTTCTGCTGTAGTGCCTTTGTTCAGGATACCTTGCAGCGTATTCACGTGCCGCAATCGGAGCATTTCCAAAACATTGAAAATATACGGCGAGCATATCAAAAGCCTCGGCATTGGTGTAGGACATTTTAACAGAGAATGTTAAAATGATAATTAAGAGATTGTTATGATTGCAATATCTGTTTCAATTATCTCCATGAAAACCCGCCGATGTTTTTCCACAGCTACCTGCTAGATTTTTTTTCAACCCATCATTGCAATATTTAATACATAATTAGATTGGGATTTATGCTCATCAAAATATTTTTCATTTATTATGAGTTTTGTTCTATTGAAATAACAAATGAAAACATTAAATTTTACATAATTTGAACTAGTTATTATTATTGAAGCCAAAAAAAAAGCAGGTTGCAATAGAACTACACAACAAACAACTTTTCGAGTGTCAAAAACTCTTTTCTCGGCAATAACTCGAAAACGAAAAAAGATATCCACCTGCGTATCAAAGGTTTTTTCTTGTAAATTTAATGTACCTTTCGATGCTCTTATCAGAATTATACCATACCATTTAAATTTTTGCGGTAAAATGAAAAACACAGTTTTTGATTCAAGTTACCCCTTCTAGCAATTTTGCTGGAGACAATCACGCACTACTGGAGACGATGTTCGAAAGTACTCACATTTATCTTCTAAACTAGCCTATACGCAACAAAATCGGACAAGTCGTTAATAGGTTACAGCTACTTGAACAATTACACTTTCACTACCTTCCCCTACTTACACGAAGATCGGTACGCCAATGAGCCCTGTACCAAAAAGACGTGAAATTGTCTAGGTTTTCTAACCATGTTGAAAAAGATATACCTCAATCTGAGAATTTCCGGAGAAATTTCGAATTTTAATATTTAGGCTTTGATTGCGCCCCCTATCGGAAAAATTTCGAAGCTATTAATATTTCCCAGCATTTTCTCGTGGCCACTTTAGTGATAATTTTTTTTTTCCTGAACTTTTAGGTCCAGTAGTTTCTGAGATATGGCCGGTGGCCACCCTTGCTGGGACACCCTGTACTTATACTTATACCTAATACAATCCTGCAAGGCAAAAACCCATGGACCGATTGATGAATTTAACTATAATTGTTAGAATAATCGATCGATCGAGTTTTCGGTTAACCCAAACCCAAACAATTTTTGGTTGGCCCGAATTCATCAATCACGCTGAAATCGCCGTTCACGTAAACGTCGTTCACTGTAAACGATATAAATTGAAACGCAGTTTTGTTCTGTGGTATTCACCGATATGAGTTATGAGTTCACCAGCTGCAGTTTAACGAAACGGCGTTTAAGTGAGTGCACAGTTGGGCAACATTGGAAATAGCTACAAATGGATGAAAAAAGTCAAGAAAGTGTAGATTATGTTGTCGGCATAACCAAAATTTCCTCGTTGTCACCATTTGTCAGTTCAAATTTATTACTGTTGGTTTTGTGTGTCAATGTGTGTGATAAATTCTTTCGTTTATTGGAATATTGTGAAGCGTAGTGAAGCATAAAAAATGGAAAGTGAGAAAGTGGAAAGAATACTTCTAGTTGAATTGGTTGAAAAATACTTCTCCATTGTGGAATGTAAAAAGACTGACGCAATCTCATCTAAAACGAAAACGCAACAGTGGAACATAATTGCGGACCAATTCAATGCAAGAGGAATCTTCGTTCAAAGAGAAGCTCAGGGCTCAAGAACGGCTTGGGAGAATATGAAGAAAAAAGCAAGAAGTATGATCACAAAAGAAAACCAGAATCGTATTGCAACAGGTAAACATATTGGCTAGTCCTAGAAAATGACTACCTATATATTAATTTTATTGTATTTTCCAATGACGTGTGAAATATATGAAATAGAATATTTAATTTATAGGCGGAGGCCCTCAACCAACACCTGAAAAAGTAGACCCCGTAATTGAGAAGGTTATAATATTGTTGCGGCCAGTAGTGCAAGGTTTTGACAATGGTCTTGATTCGGACAGTATTGGAAAATGTGTGAACCTTTTTTTAGTTTTTGATCTGATTTGACATCATATTCTATTAGCAGATGCAACAGAAGGTGAGACTGAGGGTGAAACTAGGAATGACACTCTAATAATACCTGTATCAAATGATAATGTCTCCAATGTTGTAAGTACAATCATGCAGCAACAATAGACAAATTGTGATAACTTTTTCTTGTAGGTATTAGTGGATAGTGTAGAAGAAAAATCGTCCATAGAAATAGAGCTTTCTGGAGATTGGAGCTCCTATACAAGTTCAATGCTGAGAACCCCACGAACCAACATTCTACAAAAGACTATTTTGCATACTTCTTCTTATTCTTCTCTGCCTTTGCCTATCGATAACGAACAAGAAGACTTTGCAATCCCTCACAAGGCTCTTGAATCATACAGTACAACTCCAGCCCCTCTAAATCACAATATTGCCACAGTTGAAAATAGTAGCCGACATCCCAAGTCTAGTTCAAGTCGACGACGACCTCATCTGAAGCAAACTGAAGCCGAGCAGTTGGCCAAAGAAAAAATAAAGACTCTAGAAGGCACTGCTCAACAGGCAACAGAGGAGCATGATGTCACGATGCGTATTCTTCTCCTTCAGGAGCAGCAGGAGAAAGAAAAATTGAAACAGCAGCAGTTTGCAACTTTGCGGGAACAAGTGAAGCTGAATCAAGAAAATTTAAAGCTGGAACAGCTTCAAAGAGAAATAAAAGAAAAAATCTCTGAAGTTTAATTTTCTAAAAGTTTAATTAGTTCTTGTAGGTACCTACTCATAAATGATGAAGAGTAATACATGTTTATGTAAAAAAAATCAATAAATATTCGTTTACGGTGAAGAATGTTTTATTTCATTGTTCTAACACCTGCCTTACTGCTTCATCTTGTCTATCACGCACTTCCTGCATAGCCAACCTTCAAAAAAGATATAGAGAACACCAAATTCAAAGTAATGCACAAACGATGTTGATGTCTCATTTCTCACCCAGCAAAGTAATTGTCAATAAGAGCACGACGCCAGCGATGATTTGGGTTGTCCCTTCTACGAGCAGCCTGCAGAAGAGGATCATTGTCCATCTGTCCTTGCGCCAGAAGAGCATCCCATGGAGCTGGCAGGTTCAGTTTATTATCATCAGGAGGTATTGGCCCTCCTGCTCTCTGAGCTATGTTGTGAAGGACAACTGTGGAAATTATAATAGCAAAGGACTTTGCAACATCAACACGTAAGCCAAGAGCCATGGCTGGAAACCGTCTTTTCCATACACCAAATAATCATTCGATTGGGTTTCTTGTGCGAATCTGTAATTCATTGAAAAGGTTCTCAGCGGCTGTGTCACAGTTGTCAAGAGGGGTCATCATGTAACGATTACATGCATAGCCGGCATCTCCCACAAGCTCAGCTTCTCCATATGTTCTCTGTTCGAACATTGCTCTCCGGTAGGAGTTGTTGAATATGTAGGAGTCGTGAGTGCTAGTAGGCCATATAGCAACAATATCTGTGAATTCCAAATTGGCATTGCATATTGCCTGTACATTCAAGGAAAAATACCCTTTCCTGTTTCTGAACACCTCTGCATTATCTCCTGCTAAAAAATCACATCAATTTATCAAGCTATGTATAGATTGGTAATATCAACTCTCACCTGACGACTTGGCCAATTTGACATGGGTACAGTCAATTGCCCCTATAACTTTGGAAAACCTTGCTTTCTGATAAAAATCAACCTGTGTTTTGAGAATTTCATCGTTTTGATCGGGAAAGAACACATGCATGGGTCGCAACCGGGCAATAGCATCACTGACTTTATGGATAATTCTATGAGCTGTTGGTTGACTGAATCCACCCAAATCTCCAGCAGTTACTTGGAAACAACCTGTAGCATAGAATCTCAGTGCACATAATAATTGATTGATTGGGCTGACTGAGAAATTTCTAAACATAATAAATTATTTTGATGATTATTTGAGTTTGATCAATATTTGCTCAGTATTTACCTATCTGATTCATACTCAAGGCGTTCCTCAATTTGTTCCAAAACATATAATGTTGTTTCTTTGGATAGACGATACCTCATTTTAAAATCTACATCATCCAAAGTATTCATGTGATCTTCTCTTTCTCGAATCCATCTTGGTCGCTGAACGAGAAATTCATCTTCACTATCGCTATCGTCAAAAATGAAATCAAATACACGACGCCTTGAAGGATTCATTGCCAAAATCACTATTTTCCACTACACAAATAAAAATAATGAAAACTGCAAATAACCAAAGAATTTTCTTTCTGTCACGATGACACGAATTACGGTAAAACGACGTTTTGATTCGAAAACGCCCGATGAACAGCCGTTTTGCTACTAACAGTAGTTTTCGCATCAAACTGGAGGTTAAGCATGTGGTGAATTCCATTTGTAGCCGAAACTGCGTTCAAGATCTTAAATCAGAGATTAACACGTTGGTGAATTTAGGACTTTTTTGGTTTTGATCAAAACCGCGATTAACCGGTTAACTGAAAAATCTGGTTTGGTTGCCAGCACTAGCAGAGATATCCAATACTAGAAACTTGTGTACTTGATCGGATTCTCAACCTAAAGCTCGAATGATCACTTTCTAGTGCACTCCAAGGTTGGATGCACGCACACACCTGAAGACGATCAATGATATTGATCGAAACGTCGTGTAGCCAATAAACTTTGAGACGATGAAAGTCAAATTAAATCAAATTCTAAACAAACAGGAGTCACCCCACAGTCCACAGAGAAATCGGAAAAGACTTCGACTGCAGATGGTGTTGGGGGACCACAAGTTTGATTCAGTACTCCCTGCACCAATCATCCAGATGGCGCTAGAGGGAATCGGCCAATCAAGCAGGAATAGATGCAGCATTTTCACTTGAATGTTTGACTCTTGGCTGGTTGGGTGTAATTGAGGTAGAATGGTTATTTATTTCAAATATTCAGTATAACGATATTTCAATACTGCTATCAATGAAGATTTCCTCATTCTGTCCAATGAAGGCAACTGTCAAGAATTAATGCCTTCTTCAGAGTTGCTCCTTGTTCATGGCCAGTGCCTTCGACCACCTCATCCGATGTTGATGCAACCTATGATTTGTGGTTTCTTCCCTATTGTTGCTCTTATTGAAGTCTAACAGTGAGTGGACGCTTGGCAAGATTCATCACTCTCAGTTGACCTTTCCAATTCTTCTGTTGTGTATATGGGGTGAACCAAACAATAAAAGTATCTTCTACATATCTATCAAATTTAGAGTTTTATTATTCATCAGGCTGCAACGAAGTATGTTCATGGAGGATTCAATTTTGGTCTTACCTCTGCCTTAGAATGTCGAATGGGATTCCAATTATAGAGACTTTCAACATAAAAACTGACAAATCTATCGTTTCCAACAACTGTGAAGACGAGATTATAATAATATCTACAAAATTATGTGATGAGTTTTGTACATAATATTATGTACACTGTAACGGCTGAGTAATCTACAGAAGAGACTTGGAAGCTCGCTGCTTGCAGAACAGCGAGTTTAAGGACGTAATGGTGTTTTCTGTGTACCTTCGCCTGTCCATACAGATGTGAAGATTTGCTGTATGGGTTGAACGAATGTTGGCAACTTCGTCAGCCGCAGTGTTCCAATAATTAATTTGAATATTAAATCAATGAGTGTTCCCAAATCAAAAGATCTGTGCAGTCGCGTTTAGCTTCACTTTTTTGAAAGCTACAGAAAAGTGCAAGACATTAAAGTTGTGCGGAACTTTGTCGACAGTCCAGACATAATCAAATAATTACGCATTTTGAAATTTCCAGTGAATTTTGAAAAGTTCCATAGTCCGCAAATTATATAAAATTAAATCTACCCTTCTCAACAGAATCATCTTGAATCACAAAATTATAGAAGAGCAATCCCTCCTCGTCAAAACCAGATCAAGATCACGTCAATCGGTTGAGTTGTTTCAAAGTTATAAGCATTTTTGAGTAGTTAACTTTGATGGCTGATATAATAATATGTCCCATTTGAAATGTTGAGAAAAAAATCCGTCAAAGTATCCACGGCGGTACTCATCTATATGCAGTTCTTTTTGAAAATTTCAAAAAACAGCAGTTTCTCCTGCTGACAGCATCGTTACGATATCTTATGGCCATACTAGAAACTTCTGATATATTGTCAGCATTCTCTAGGCCATATTACATTAAAAAAAAAATCGGAAGTCATTGGGATCTGGCGATCTGGGAGCCTTGCATTCCTCAAATAATCAGCCTGTACATCATAAATTCAATGAAATCGAGTCGCCACGCCACTGACGGATGAGAAAACAGGAGCTTTGGTAGCAGACAGAATATTTCTTCTGCCCCTCTCAGCGTTGCACACTATAGTTCCTATACCCTTCTGATGATTGGTGCGTTCAGTCTGGTTTATTCTTACCCAGACAATATGCTGGTCGGAAAATGATCTTGGAGTAATAATCGTGAATTTTTCACTACATATTTTTAAAACCACTCTGTGAACCTGTAAACATTCCAAACATCAGTTGGAAAGGTATTCGTACTTTTTTTTACATATTTTCGTTGCTATTTTTGGAAGTCATACTCGCTTCTCTGTTATTTGGTTATTTAATGTTTACAATACAAGATAACATTGATCATACGCACTGCTTTACAATTAAATAATCGAGCAATTTATTGTTATCTCATGACATTGAATCAGTCTTAAGCCCAGTTTCACAATATCTGGTAACCTTGTTTTTGCTGACCTAACCAAATGCGTTCACAGTTAGCAATGATTAAGGTACAAACGATTGAAGTTTTCAAATTTTCAAATGGATCTGAAATTGGATGTCATTTCTACTTTTCTTCCATAAATCATTCAAAACTCTGGTATTTGGTGTTGTAGTTCAGATTGTATTTTGACGGTAAGCATTATTAGGTACAGTTTTGGTTTATTGTCTGTGGCAACTGAGCCTCCTCTGTGTTATTCTTTTTTCTATTTCTCGCTATTGAGTATAGGTCCGGAAACTGTTGATTTTGGGACGGCGTACTAAATCTTTCTCATCATCGCTGCATGCATTGATGTCATTTATATAATTTTATTCTACTCCACTCTACTTGTGCTTATTTATTATGATTGGTGAAAATCTCCAATTTAGTATTCAAGAATTATTCAAGAAGCAGAACACAAACGTCAAAATAGTCATAGTAAGGTCATGTTCATTTGGTTTGTGCTTAACCTGGGCTTTTGATCAGTGAATTTTCCACTGGTCAACTTGACCTGTAGTTAACTTCAATAGTAAGCTTCACTATCGAATGTGGAACAGTTTATCATCTTTAACTCAGGGTTAACTCATAACCACATGGTGACCAGACATCGTGAAACCCAAGGTCATAGAAAAGTGAAGATTGTAAATATTAAACCATGGTTACCACGGTGTCCTATTCGTCTCAAAATAAATCTGTGAACGGAAAACTATAAATAGGAGATATTTGATAATTTGATCTCATCCCAATTTTTATTTATAGGTACAATCAAACTGAAATATTTTCAAGACTATGGCAGGAGTCGATTTGCTAGTTTGAAATGAAAAATTCTATTAGGTGGTATATTATTTCATGTTTTTAAAAAATGAATGATACAAGGTAAATATAAACATGCGTGAATGTTCCGGAAATGGCAAGAGATAGCTCTTGGAGCAAAATGATGTAGAATCATCTGAAGCGACCAGAAAAGTAAAAATAAACGGGTGGCTCTTTTGAAATTTCAAACTTGATACTTTTTTTCCGTAGAAGCGGCAACACTGCGATGTCAAAAATATTTTACAAATGTGGGGAATATTCGATAATCTACGTAACCAAATTTTTAGTTCGATCTGTTCTCCAAAAACGTCTAATAGGCCACTTAACATGACGTACCCTGTATGGGGTACGCCATGGTGAAGGTTGAACGCAAGTGCAAGAATTTTGAAAATATTTCAGCTATCTAGTTTTCAAATTTATCTTACATATCAACTTGTATACAGGGAGCAGAGGCTCGAAAACTTTCTCCACTTAGATTTTCTCAGGTGTTAGAAGATTGATCAAAAATCGTTTGGACACATCAATTTTTGTTTTTTGGGAGACATATTTTTTGATATTTTCAAATCTCACCTGGTGGTCAATTCTTGCACCCTTCGCAAAATTGATACCTATACGCAAAAATGCGATTACCATCTTATTTCAAATGCTGATCGCACAATTGCGTATACGTTTTTAATTTGCGAAGGCTCAAAAATTGACCCCTGAGCAGGGTGATAGTTACCCCCAGAATTTCAAAGGGAAAGGGGGGTCGAATGATACGTCATTTTAAAGGTATTTTTATCAAGATTATATCCCCAAAGTTTCAAGTTGCTACTACTTATTGTACCTAATTTCTTATTATTTATCATTTTTTAAAATATTTTTTTTTGGAACACGTTTAGGGTTTAACAGGTAGGGGGTGAAAAATATGACAAAATGTGTCCCCCAAAAAACAAAAGTTGACGTGTTCGAGCAATTTTCACCTGAAAGAACACATGGATCAGGAGTTTTTCGTGCCTCACCCTGTATAGATTTTCATATATTTTTTTTTTGTTAGGTCTCGTCAAACACTTTTCGAACATTATACCAAATCAGTTCCAGGGACGTACTTTTGGGTGACTATGGGGGTTCAAAGTGGGTCAAATTTCAGAAAATCGAATTAGGGGATTTTTTGAAAGAAAAAAACTGACAACGGAACCTCAATCAGAATGACCAAAAACCTCCCTGTTCACATTTAAAAAAAAAAAATGTCACTGTTTTTGTTATTTTTTTTTTGTTAATTTGTTGATTTAATACTTGTACTGCTCATTGACGTTCTAATTAATAAGATGTTGATAAAATCCCAGAATGTGTGTTTTAAACAAAAAATCATCGATACCTAATACAGGGTGGGCGACTTCAGAGTGGACACACCGTAGATCGATGAAGTTTCCGGTGGGACACCCTGTATTTATGTAAATGACTATAAAGATATACAGCGTGTCCGGAAAATACGTGAACAGTGCCATCAAAATAGGTCAATTTGAATCAACTAGCTATAGCCAACCAGTTTGGTTGGTCCAAGATTGCTTCGTTTACGAGTAGCGAAATCTCTAGTTGGAAGTTTCATGGTTTCATTCGACTTGTATTTGCATTTTTTTTCCGATGTTTCGTTCCTTGTTTCGATGGATTGACTTCGAAACGTCAAGTAAATGTTAAGTGTGATACGTCATTGAAACTGGAGTTCAAATAAGAGTTATTTAGCATTTAACGGAATTGTTTCACCACTATCACCATTTATATCTTTATCAACTTTTTCAGAATCTAAAATGACTGCCACAATATCAACAGGATTTTTGATCTTTGACCTACTTCTTCTCGTACTTGCAGCATGCATTGCTGTTTTTGTTCACTTCAAACACTCCTACCAGTATTGGAAGAACAAAGGAGTGCCATACCTGGAACCTAGATTTCCATACGGTAAACACAGGGTATTTCAAAAAGGTGTTGCCAAAATAAGGAGCATCGTGTTTGGAGTATTTTTAGAAACGGCAGCGTTATCCTGTTGAGGTTAGCGATAAACACTGAACATCTATATTTAGAGAATGTTTATGAACCACTGATAAGTTTATCTTTCTTGATGTTTACACATTAAAACCATATAATTATAAAGATTGCCCAAGTTTGGCAACACCCTGTATACTGTGAATGACAATTAACTATGAAAATTTTTGCAGGAAACACTCCATATTTACTCCCCAGAAACCCATCAATCTGTTGCGAGGCAAAAGATTGGTACGAGGAATTAAAAGCACGAGGGCACAAGTTTGGCGGAGTCTGGGCTATATCCAGAAAAGTTTTGGTCTTAGTTGATCCCGACTACATTAAAGACATAATGACAAAAGATTTTTCCCACTTTGGCGATCGAGACTTTTTTGCCAACGAGCGGCATGATCCTATTGGGACGCACCTGTTCAATATTCCCGACCCAAACTGGAAACCTCTCAGACAAAAACTCACCCCAACTTTCACCACTGGCAAAATGAAGATGATGTTTGAGACTATGATTAGTTTCAGTGACGCTATGGTTGACTACATGAGACAGTGTGCTGATAATAAGGAAGATATTGAATTGAGAGAGGTTTTGGCTTCGTTCACAACAGACGTAATTGGATCTGTGGCTTTTGGAGTTGAATGCAATAGCTTTGATAAATCCCGAAGTGAATTTAGAGAACAGGGCATAGACTTATTTGCCGTTGGGCCTTATGACTATTTTAGAATCCTCATGGGAAAGTACTTTCCAGATTTTGCCAGAGTTATCGGGATTAAGTGTATTGCTCAAAACTTTCATCATCTCGTGCCTAATTTTGTTGATTCCAGCTGGAAAAATGAAGCCTCAACGGTTTTTCAAACAAATGCTCAAAGAAAATATCGAGTATCGAATAAAAAATGGCATCAAACGTAAAGACTTTCTGCAAATTCTCATGGACATTAATGAAGAGACCGAGGAATACTCTAAGAAATTTACTCTCGAACAGATGGTTGCTAATACGATACTGTTCTTTATAGCAGGTGAGTCGATCTATGGTTTGTTCATCATCAAACCTTGGTCATTCGACAGGTTTTGATACTTCATCAACGGCAATGACATTTACGTTGTTTGAACTGGCCAGGAACCCCAACATACAGGAAAAGGCCCGACAAGAAATCAACAAAGTACTTGAAAAACACAATGGACAGATCACCTATGAAGCCATTCAAGAAATGACTTATCTCAGACAAGTTCTTGACGGTAAGGTTTCCTCACAGAATTAATGCTGCGATTATTCGCTCTCCATTCTTCACAGAGGCCATGAGGTTATACCCTTCTTTGGTATCTTTGGGGAGAGTCTGCACCAAAGACTATCAACTCCGAGACACAAACATCACAATCGAAAAAGGAACACCTGTTGTTATTTCAACCCTAGCCCTCGGCAGAGACCCTGAATATTTTCCGGATCCTGAGAAATTTGATCCGGAAAGGTTTAGTCCTGAAGAGAAAGCAAAACGACACCCTTACGTGCATCTACCGTTTGGCGAAGGACCCAGAAACTGTATTGGTGAGAAATCCCGGGGTAGAGACCATTTTGCACATTGTAACTGTTACAGGCTTAAGGTTTGGAGTGATGCAATCCAAACTTGGTGTTATAAAAATGTTGACCAACTTCAAACTCTCAGTCAGTCCCAAGACCAGATTGCCTGTAGAATTAGATCCTGGAGTGTTACTTTTGAAGGAGATTAGTCCTTTGTACTTTTTAGCTGAGAAAATTTGATGATAATAAACTACTTTTTTCAACTGCCACAAGTGAATATAATTGTTGATAAGATGGTGTCGGAGCTTTTTCGAGCTCCAATAAGAATTTCAGATGCTCATAATTTTAATAATTTTCAATCACATTACGAATAATTGTAACGCTATAATTTGGTTAAATTCAAAATAAACATTTCAAGGGTGTTATTACTACATTACCATGGGCGAACTGAAATCGTTTTCAACGAGGAATCCCTCGACTTGCAGTTGGATCGGTCTTTGTCATCTGGTGCTTAATCAATCTGCTCAACATGATACGATTGATGACAGGGGAATAGAGGTTGTTGAAACTAACAAATATCTGATGGGTGTTACATTTGACAGGAGGCTAAATTTCACGAACGACATTGAGAGCATCGTCATCACGGCCTTCAGAATGCTTGGGTTCATCAACAGAAACACCAAGGAAATTAGAAACCGAGAGTGGTTCATTTCAACCGTTTACCGTTTGGCCCAGTATGCTGGGAATCATGACGATCAGAACGCTGAAGTAAGACAGATCAGGACGCTCGAAGAGGACAGTCTTAGTTCACTGATGGTATATCGTGAAGGTCCATCAGTAGGTATAATAAACGTCCAAATGTGTATGTCTTTTTTAGTCGTCACGTCGTGATTACGTTTCATGAATGCCCGGTTTTATGGTTGTGTCCTGTAACTTGTGACTAAGGCCAAGGCTGGCGAACTATCGAGAACGTCAGAATTGTTGTGTGGTTCTAGGCATGCCAATAATTGTCATGATATTTTTAATATGGACGATAACAAGAATTTACATGATGAGTTCCAATTCCTTCTTATAGATATGTATAGAAGGGAAAACGTATACAAAATATTTTATTTCATTATTCAATACCATATTATGTTATTCCAAAACGTACAGTAATGGACTAAGTAAGTAGAAATACGGCCTAAAATTTGATAAAACTTTACTTCTGCATCAGTTATTGAAGAAGTGATAGTGCATTCAGGAACTTCTATCGGCGTTGTGGTGAGATGGTAGGACGCCTGGGTTCGATCTCCGGGCGGACAAACGTTGTTCTGGGCGGATATCACTTCAGTGGACTGTATATTAGTTTAGTAATGCACCGGTGATCTCAAAGAACAATTTATTGACGAATGCAAAAATGAGCTTTCGTACTGCGTATCAACATGCTGTCTGCATGCAATACGAATTCGTACTGAGCGAGCTGACCAGGAAACGGAAACAGGTCTAGTCAAACTGCTTTATTCTATTAAAAGAAGTACAAAAGCGGGGTGTGTTTTACAAGTTGGATTTTTCAAATATACAGTACGAGATAGAACATACCGCCGACCTTGAAATTAATAATATTTCAAAACTAGAACAACTACAATTTCAAATGCAGCACCATATAGCTAGATAAATACATAACAATTAACTAAACAGTGAACACTTTTTTCCAAATTAACAACCAAACTATTATTCAAGTTCATCAATGTAAACTCGAGAGTCTATCGGAAGCGGGCAAATCTTAGTGAGCGACCGCTTGGCACGCTTCCCGTCACTGAACCTCACCATGACTACTCTGATGAGATTGTCCTACCCAGGAAATAGCTGAATGATGCGAGACATTTTCCATAGCATGGGTGGTAGCTGATCTTCCTTCACAATGACAAGAATTCCATTCTTGACAGTATGCTGGATCCAGTTTGCCGCCACCTTGGTCGGCATTGAAGCTCAGATATACACACGCCGGCAAAATTAGGGGAACGCTGTATTTAACCTGTATTTATATATAATATACAGTGTGACCCATTTGTTTTGGGAACACCCTGATAAAAAGTTTATTTCTTAACCGATTTGGTTCGTTTTTTTTTTGGATTGTAGAGCTCGAAAAATTGTATATTCTTGGCAAAAAGTGACTTTCGCCATTTTGACTTCAAGGCCTACTATGTTAGTTTTTAAGAGCAAAATTTCAGGAAACCATATTAGCGATTTTTTTAGAAAAAATCTGTGTGCGCCACTGGATTCAGCATCCTTTAAAACGGGTCTAAACAAATTTTCAACCGAAAATATCAAGTTGAAAAAAATTAAAAATTCGCACTTCAACAATCTTTGATTCTATCAAAACAAATAAAAATGACATAAAACTAAAAATTTGTTACTTCTACCAAACCACCATCAACTTCAATGCATTTATCATTTCTTTTGATAGAATCAAAGATTGTTAAAGTGCGAATTTTTAATTTTTTTCAACTTGATATTTTCGGTTGAAAATTTGTATAGACCCGTTTTAAAGGATGCTGAATCCAGTGGCGCACACAGATTTTTTCTAAAAAAATCGCTTATATGGTTTCCTGAAATTTTGCTCTTAAAAACTAACATAGTAGGCCTTGAGGTCAAAATGGCGAAGGTCACTTTTTGCCAAGAATATACAATTTTTCGAGCTCTACAATCCAAAAAAAAAACGAACCAAATCGGTTAAGAAATAAACTTTTCATCAGGGTGTTCCCAAAACAAATGGGTCACACTGTATGTAACCCTGTATTTTCGTTAAAAATTGAGATATCACAGAAAATAAAAAACGGAAATGTTTAGAAAAAATCAGGCTACAATGTGATGCTATAGACCATATTCAACTGTCAGCGGTTCAATCCACAGAGTGTCTCAAAAAACAACAAAAAATCTTCACTTCCTTTTCGCCCCTGTATATGGTATAAGACGAATAACTTTATAACGAAAACTAGTCAGATGTATTCTTGAAGAGCCGATCGACAATCCAGTAAAAAATATATTGAAATCGAGCATAGAGTTCTAGAGAAAATTGATGTCAAACTTTGTATATATATATTTTGTGCGTTCCCCTAATTTTGCCGGTGTGTTTATATTCTTTGTACCATCGCTTCCAGAAGTTTTGAACGAGTTGTTGTTGGCGTTTTTCGTGAACCTTGGTTAAATCAGGATCAGGTAGGGAGTTTAATGATCCCCCAATTGAAAGGTGCCCAGGAGTCAATGGCAGGAAATCATCTGGACTTGACGACATAGGACTTATAGGCCGTGAGTTTCAAATTGATTCAATTTGGGTCAGTATGGTCATAAAGTTTTCAAGGTGCGAATTACCAATCACGCGTTTCAAGTGGTATTTGAAACACTTAACACCAGCTTCCCAAAGTCCGCCAAAATTAGGTGCGCGGGGAGGAATGAAGTACCAATTTATACCTGAATTGGCTAAGCCGTGTTTAATGACATTTGAACCTTTGTTCAAAAATGATTTCAATTCCGAACTCTCACCAATGAAAGTTGAACCAATATCCGAAAACATATCAGATGGTTTGCCTCTCCTTGATATAAAGCGTCTCAGGGTAGCCAAAAATGCATCACTTTCCAAACTGGTCACAAGTTCAAGGTGTATGGCCTTTGTAACCATACATACAAAGACACAAACGTAAGCCTTTATCAATTTGAAACCTCGCTCTTTTTTCTGTCCTTTATTAAAAAGAAACCGCCGTAATCGCAACAAGTCTTAAAAAAAGGAGTAGTGTGATTCAACCTTTCGCTAGGTAAATTACCCATGATGTAATCACAAGTCTTGGGCTTAGCCTTAAAGCCAGCTAGAGAATCTTGAAAATATATCTCAATCATTTTTTAAGATCGTCAAGTTGGTTTGTAAATGTACACGTTCCTCCAGTATTTCTTAGTGAAAGGTTTTATTATCACTAGGCCATTCTGTCTCAGGCATCTTTAACCAAGTAGGTCCTTCAAACCAAAGTTGATTGTCAATGAGGGATTTTGCGGAAATACCACGGGAAATCAAATCCGCAGGATTATCCTGGGATCTGACATGATTCCATTGATTTGTGTCGGTCAAGCTTTGAATGGTTCCTACTTTAATGAAAACGAATGTTTTCCATCTATCTGGTGCACCTTTCATCCAACACAACGAGATGGTGGAGTTAGTCCAATAGTAATACCTGTCAAATTCGAATCTCAATGATTTCTTTACCTTCCTGCAAGTTTACTTGCTAGGACAGCACCAGGGTAGAGTTTAAGGGGGCTCACTGCAAACATTACTTTGAAAAATACAGCATTCTCACGCTTCCTGCTCTATTTATTTTAGAAACAGCCTGTTTGATACGTAAACACCAAATCACCTCTCCTGAAAAGCCACAGCATAGGTATCCCACCAGGAAATCGTGTCTCGATATCTACCTACCCTTTCCCACCTCCGAACGAAAACCTTCCTCTTGGAAAGACCTTTTTATTCTATAAATGAGTTTTTCACGGAATAGTTCCATATCTCTGTTTGGGCAACATAAGCGGCAGTTTTACAATTACTCACTGGTGAAGTGGAAGTTGTTCTAGGGCATTCAGTGAACATTGGAGTATTCATATTTTTTAGGGGTCAACAATCGCCTAGTTTGGTAATTCATTCAGCACGGTAGGGTCAAGTTCAAATTGCACTGAGGTCGCGCACCTCGACTGTTGTTTATTTCCTGAATAGAAAATGGATATCAACACGTTTTGGTTGCAATAATGTGAACAACCCCAAGTTCCTTGTTTGATATTTAAATCAAAAATAATTACATGCTGCGGACAGGGCGGAAACAAGATGACTCCAGATTTATTGATTAAATTTCGAGTTCACCGATATCGCTCACCCCACCTGATTGTTCATTTTTTGAATGGGAAGCGAAAAAAAACGTGAGAAATCGTTGGTTCCTTGTTCGATATTTAACACCGCAGTTTTATTGTTCTACACGTAAGTGTTGATTTTGCTGTGTTATTGTCTTACTAACTTGTCATCATAACATAACTGGAAGTGTGCCAATGTTTATTGTTGTCCATGAGCAATTTCCAATTAAATTTAAATTTGACAAAATATTGGGAAAATATATTTGTATACTAGTTTTGTCCTATTTTTCACGTAATTGTTCACGTACTGTATACTATTATCGTGTTTTGTATTGTTTTTACTCTAGCATTTTGTATTTGCTTTGTCCATAAAATTTATTTAAATTTTTCTGTGGCAATAAAGCATATTTGATTTGATTTGATTTGAAAGTACGTACAGGAACCACTTTACTCTTTGCCAAAATCAAGTTAAAGACAATAGAATTATAGTCATTCAAAATACATCTAACGTTTGCGCATGCTCCAGATGATTTTTGTGAAACATCAGCGAATAAAATGTAATTCAGTGCGAATTGCATTTTTATGAAAAACACGTCTGAGAATTTGAATATTTTCAAGGTGAATTAAATCATCACCGAAGGAAATCCATTTCTCTCTGAGGCTTTGAGAGACTTCCTCGTCCCAAGTGAGTTTTTTTTCCAAAGTAGTTGCAGTATCATTTTAGCACGTATGACAATAGGACCAAGTAGATCCAAAATGTCAAATATTTGACTTGATGTCGAAAGAATTGTTCGCTTGGTGACATGATGAAATTCCTTGAATGCACCAATGTGATACTGTATAGTGTCAGTTGCGGCGTTACAGCCAGGCACTTCGAAAGCGGTGAGCGTTTTGGAGAACGAAAATACGGGCCCAGACCTATCATGGCGTGAACCCTCTGTGTTTGTTTGCGCATCAAAATGCAAAAAGGAGTTTATGTAGTTCGAGCATTTCCTACATGGTGGCTTTGAACATTGTTGAGTAGAGTGCTTTGGATTTAAACAGTTGAGGCAAAAGTTCAGACGCTCTGCTGCACTGTTACGCTTATTTATGTCGAGTTTGGTGAAAGAAATGCACTCAAAAATGCAGTAGGCAGATTTACAGTAAAAACATTTGATTTTTTTCATCACTGCCTCTCTGATGAGCATACAAATTTCTGGTAATTTAATTGCGCTGTTTGAAATTATTGACAGGCGTTTCCTTTTTTGCGATTTCGAATCTTTCAAGCAGTTCGCATTTTTTTTTATTAATTTATTGATGTCGTTTAACGTGGAGCTCATTTGGACATCTGGAAGCTTCCCAGTCGCGTCTCGTGCGACTGTCCAGTTTACTACAAATCAAGTATATCCTGGTCCGTAATAATTTCAAGCTACTTGAATTTTTATTAAAAGTCTCGTATACATTGCGTAAATCTGTGTGAGACTCTCTGGTCAATGCAGGGGCATCAAATAAGGCTTCAAAGTAAGTGAAAATAATGAACTTATTGATTTCATACCTCTGTTCGAGCATTGTTAAGGCTACGTCAAAATTCTGATCGATTCCAACATTCGAGCGGCATCACCCTCTAGATGCGCTCGTAGATAATAAAACTTTTGATTCTTGTTCAGAGATGCATTTTGGTCAATCATCGATGTAAAAGCATCGCGAAATTCAAGACATTTGTCGAATGACCCTGACCCTGAGAATTTGGGAAAAAACATGTCAGGCAATTTTATGGAAAAACCAAGACCTTGATTCTGTAATGATTGCATGGCGTTCGAAATCATTTGCACTATCAGCCTTCTGTCGTGCGCCTTCCTAGTTTTTCACTAAAACTGAACTTTTGCTGTTAATTCGAAAAAATCGTCTTTGAATGTTCCTCTTGCGGAATATTCCAATTGCAGGTCAGCTAGACTTAAATTGAGAGTATCGTCTTTTGTTTCGAGAATTAGTTCTAGATCAGTTTGAATTTGATTGAAATCATCAAAGAGCGCTTGGCACTTTTTCCAACCTACTACCCAATTGATGAATGGCGATTTGACTTAAGTTACTGCGGTGTCAAGAGTCCCAACAAACTCTTTTAACCTTTTGAGACTCTTAAATAATTGGTCTCTTTTGAATTGCAGTTTGTGGAATTCTTCCATTGTAATAATACAATAATCAATAAACAATGAATACAAATTAATCGTGTCAGATATGAATCAATGCCTGGCAACAGCGTTCGTCTTCTGGTCCGTCGTCGCGGTCCCAATTTTCCTGCCAAATGGTGACAGTGGCAACACCGAGGCTTGATGCTACGCCGCACAGTGGTCCAGAATAGGATAAAAATGCCGCATTTGATTATTGAAGAGTTTTGATCTAATTTAGGTTGCCAAATTCTACTATAATCAAACATACTGACGTACCGGCATTTATTTTGGGAATTTAATGTCATTTAAAAAAAAAGACCAAGACAAATCGACTTTGTTTTGAGGGGGACACTTTATTGGGCGTCAAAGCAAAACCCTCATCAACAACCCCTTGGGCAGGGTGAAGCTCACCCCTCAAATCTTGATTGGAAAAAGAAGTCGAGTGATACCTTATTTTGAAGGTCCTGCGACTCTGATTACAACTGCCAAGTTTCAAGCCTCTGATGTCATTCCTGTTGAAATGACAGCTGGTCCTTTTTTTTAATTTTCTATATTCAGTAAATAATTACCCGCCAGAGTTAACTTTTCCAAACTAAGAGGATATGATTGGGGTCATATGACCTTCAAAATGAGTTATTACTATTTAAACCTTTTGACAAGGAATTATTTCAACCTCAAAAAAAAAATAGTTATTATGACTGTCTTGAGATAAATGATTTTTATAATGAAAATTGTAATATTTCTGTTAGCTTCAAAGAGTAATATAGATCTATAAGGTAACTTTAGTCCCATGGGCGGACAGAACAGAACATGAACAAAGATAACATGAGAAAACAGAACAGTGAAAAAAGAGAACACCATCGATGAAACATAGCAAGGAAAAAAGAAAAAACTGATAAACAAGACAAGTAAAAAATAGAGCCATGACAAAACAGAAGCGAGAAAAAAAGAACACTGAAATAACAGACACACTTCACTGTCTTGTTTTTTCACTGTTCTGTTTTTTCGTGGTCTCTTCTTTCATGTTCTTTTAATTCATGGAATCCTTTAGTCCTTCTCTCCTTATGTGATTTTGATACAGCCGAAAATGGTATTCTACTAACCATACGGGTTTGTAAAGTTGCGGTAGGTATTTTTTCTGTGTCGGGACTCTCAAATACTATGCTCTCATCCAGCCATGATCCATATTTGATTTCAAATCTATTCCAGCAAAATCCATCTTTCTGTCCAGTTTTTTACGAATAATTTTATTTTATTCCGCTTAGCAGTTATCCTTATTCCTAGTATGCCCTGATCGTTCAAGTATAGAACTATTTCCTTCATTATAGCAGGTTCTTGTCGGTTATTGAAACCTCCATTTAAAAATCCAGTACAGAAAAACTGACAGAACAGACTGATTACTGATTCCATTCAAGATAAAATAAAGAAGCCTGTAGTATTTTGATAAAAACACATCCTTTTCTACCACTTGTAGGATAAAAGAATGTGTATTGGTATGTGTCGATTAAAGACCCAATGCGGCATACTTTTTAAATTCTGGACCACTGTGCGCCGTGTCTTGGAATTTGCAAATCGATTTTGCAAACATCTTCATTTATCCATCCAAAAAATCGTATCTGGCTCGTATGGACCAATGTTCTGGGTGGATATCACTGCAGTGGACTGTATATTAGTTTAGTAATGCACTGATAATCTCAAAATACAATTTATTGACGAATGTAAAAATGGGCTTTCGTACTACGTATCAACATGCTGTCTGCATGAACATGAAATACGAATTCGAATTCGTACTATTCGTACTGAGCGATCTGACCAGGAAACAGGTCTAGTCAAACTGCTTTATTCTATTAAAAGAAGTACAAGAGCGGGGGGATTTTACGAGTTAGATTTTAGATTCAATCAAACAGTATGAGACAGAACAAACGTCGATGTTAAAATTTGGAATATGGTTTAAAGAGATCCATCGTCTTTGGAAGAGACGTTAAACAGTGGGTCACGTGTCATGGATGTTGGCACGTTAAAGAACCCTACCCTCTTCAGAGAGGGATTCGGCAAAATTACCAGATAGGGTAAGACAAATTCCCTGGCGTCGCTGATTAGCCTTGGTCGCAGAAATAGACCGACGAAAAAAAAATCAGGAACTTCAATTCACTTTCCAGTTTACATGTCTTGGCAATTTTTTTTTCCAAAAAATGGTAAAGTGTCTTTTTTTCAAGTTCAAAAACAGGTATGAAAACAAAACCTTGGTCTCTCTACGAGAACCACTTTGACAAAAAAACGGACTTAAAGTCATTTCTCTAGCCATTTTTTCCCATTTATGGTCAGAAATATCTCTTCAATGTCAGCTTTTTTGTTTCATATCTCATAATGTATTATGCAACCCAGTTTCAGGACCCGTATTCCGTGTACTGTGGAATTCCATAGCAACACGTCGCTCTCTGTGTAAAATGATGGGAAAGCGACATGTTGCTAGAACTCCACAGGTACACGGAATCCGGGTACAGGCATCTGCTGTAATTCCTGTTGATGTGACAGCTTGTCAAAATTTAATTTTTTTATTTTATCTGTATATGTATTTCACAAAAAAAAATGGGGGTGGGATAAATCAAAAGGCCTGACTAATAGAAGATGTTTAGTCCCTCATTATATCCTCCAAGTATGCATGGAGAAGTTAACTCCTTGCTGTCATATCAACAGGAATAACAGCAGAGACTTGAAACTCGGTAATCAGGGCCAAGGGCCTTCAAAATATAGTATCACTCGACCTCCCTTTTCATTTAAGATCTCAGAGGTTTATCTCAACCTGTCTAAGGGGTTGCAGGTCAGGGTGGGATCGAACGTTTTTTTTGTTCCCCTTTGTTTAATAGGAACTGTTCTGAGCGTTTTTTGATTCAGTTTTTCGTTCTCAGGTTATGGAGATTTCAAGTTTTCAAATTGTCATTCTGTATACAGCATATATTGAATTCAAGGGCGTATTCCTTAGCTAATTTCATGAAAAAAAAATCATATTAACATGCGTCCTGAAGTGCAGTGTTTTCGAGATAAAGGGTGTTGAACTATTTTAAAAAATCGTTTTCTTACAAATGTTACAGATAAATATTTTTGAACCGTTTTTTTTGAAATTGGGCAGATTTATTTGAAGTGAAGGATGCCTATTTTAGCCCTAGGTAGGTGAAAATTATAAAGACCGATGATGTTGCAAGGTGCATTTTACCGAATATTTCTGTTGAATAAATGTACGCCACTGACTTTATTCTGATTTTTATTTTGTTTTTAAAGGGGTTTAGTCTTTCAAAGCAAGTAAAACGGAGCCAGATACGAAAGAAATCCAAGAGGAAAAAAAAGTTGTTGACTTGATAGGATTGTCTTTCCAAAAATAAATAGAATAAAATGAAATAGAATGCTAATACAGCAAGTTCGTTAGTGGGGTAGAGGACCGAAGAAAAAAACACTATTTTTCAATTAATCGATGCGTTTATCAAGCGCTAAAACAAAAAGCAAACATATCATGGTAAACAATCTACGATATCATGGCGGTACTTTACCTACTTGATTGCAATATACAGTGTGTCCAAAAATTTTAAAGCTAAAGGTCATTATTTGAAGCTGTATGTCTGATGTCCCCTTCACAACTTCAGATAATTGATTTAAAAAAAATCTACCAGTGTCGAACAGGATTTGTATTGAATTTTTTTTAACAAAAAGGTTCGCTACTTCAAGAGACCAAATTAACTCCAAAGTAAATACGTATTTCAAAAATAGAATTGATTTTAGAAAAAAGCAGTTAGATAAATAAAATGTTATCCAAATCCTGTTCGACAGTTTTAAAAACTTTTACATCAAAAAATGTAATTTGATGGTGAAAAGAAGTGTGTCAAGTGAAAGTATCTGGAGTGGTAGAAAAATAAGGATAAAAAAGACATTTTTTTCTTAAAAATGTAACACCCTGGATATTCCTATACCTATCTAAGTTTTCCATGAATTGACACTCAACAAATAAAAAACAAACTATTAGGAATTCCATCAAAATGCATGTTTTCGCTCTATGAAAATCCCTTTTTTTAGTTGTTTACTGATCGTGATAGTCAGTTTGGTGAAGACTTCAGCACGCTCGTGTTGAAAGCCGCTCAAATTATTCAGTCTGAAACCAATGTATTTTGTTTGTTATAATCTTAACGATGATTGTTGAGTTAATTAGTGAAATAGAACCATTGTGTGACTGTACCCTGTGCAGTGCAAAAATAATAAAAATAATGTTTAATAAGCATCAGCTACACATATCAACAATAATGTAAATCTATTTCACACTTCTATCACTATTTCCACAGCTACACAGAACCATACTTTCAAAATACTTTTCAATATTTAACGCAGCTTCGAATCGAAGTCAAAACAACAGAATCCAATCCAAGGAGATTCAATTTCATTGAAAGTGGCAGTAGTGACAATGACGTGAGTGTCCATGCCAATCCTCAACTGTCAAGACCGTTTATTTCATGGTATTCGGGAAGCGCAAGTCTAAGTAGTGGCCACCAGTTGTGTGTTGTATGTGTTTTTTCTTTTGTGACCGTTGGCTTAGATAATGTATGAATTTCAAGTTGTCGTAACTTTGTTATTGATGAATATATTTTTATGAAATTTTGGTCACAGCTATTTGAAAGCTCTCCAAATCCAATGGCGTATTCATTTATTATGTGATAAAAACATCGCTTATATAAACTCTTCATTTTCTATCACGAAAAAGTACCGAATGCCCTTAAAATTTAAATAAATATTTCAATTTTTTTTCCGTAGTAGAACCTTTAAATTATACAGCTGTTATCAATATCTCATTTCAGATATTGGGCAGCGTGTTGTGTTGAATATTCTGTAGAAAAAATTAAAAAGGACTCTTCAATTCAATTATACAGTGCTTTTCTTTAATGTCCCCCCCTCCTTTTATTTTTTGAACAGCTTAATTTAGAGACTACTTTGTTTTAACGATCTTGGAATGTTTTTTCAAATAGGAATAGGAGTCATGTGACACCTCATTTTGAAGGTCCTGATGAGTTCTTTATATAGCACTGTATAGAATAGTGCGTCAATATCTTCAAGTACTACAAAATGGCGGAACATTTAAATACTGTATTGTTAAAACACTTTTGAAAAAATGATAAATGACAAAAATGTCAAAACATTCTACAACACCCACAATCAATTTGTTAAAAATTCAAAATATTCTGATTTTGTTTGATACCTGCTCTCTGCTTCAAAATGGTCAACTATCGACCACTGAAAGAAAAAGTCAAAGTGATTTATATTAATGTTGCGCCGCGGAATTCACACGAATCGACCAATCTGTAGAAAATATTCAAGAGAGCTTCTATCCAAATTTGTAACTACTGGAAATCTACAGAATAAAAAGCCTGCAGGCCATCCAACAGTACCAGAGGAGAAGCAAATTCAAATAATTGGTGAGATGATAGTGAATCCTCAGCAAGGTATTTCCGCGGTTGCAAATGTCTGTGAAGTTGGACCTTCCACTGTATAGAGGCTATTAAAAAAAATGTGTGCCACCCTTATAAAATTCAAATGGTTCGTCAGTTAACCGAAGATGATGCAGACCAAAGAATAGAATTTTGTGAAACGATGACAAAAAATATGGATGTCATGAACGCGTATGTATGCCCTTCAATTCAAAAAAGAGATCAGCTTGAATATTTTTTAAAATACAGGTCTGGAAACGTTAAAAACATGTTTCACGAAAAATATATTTTTTTTTAGGCTTTTTCATCCTAACAATTGTCGTGAAAAATGATTTCGTATATCATGTGACCTACTCAAAGTATTGGACCTCTGTCTGGTTTTGGTTCTACTCGAGGTTCTACTCCAATTTATTTTTCTCATAGACTAAGCGACTGAGGGGCTGTTTATCAATTGCGAGTTAACCCATGGATAAGCTGACCCTGGGTTAACTAAGCCACTGCCAAATCGACGAATGTCGAACATTTTGAGGTTATTGTGTTAACCCAGGTGTTAACTCGATTGATAAACAGGCCCTCAGACGCTCGATTTTACTCCTATATTTGAAAAATCAGTAAACCAAATTCAATATTTCAAACCCAAACATATTAATGTAAAATGTAAGTAATTTTTTCTGTCGCTCTACAGACGTTTTTTTTGCTATATTTGGAAGCCATACACGCTTCTTAGTCCTTTGGTTATTCAAGGTTTACAATGTTAAGATAAGGTTTATGATACGCACTTTACAATAAAATAATCGACAAATTTGTTTTTTTTCTCATGGCATTGAGCCTAACTGTTTGTGATAGCCGGTTTTTGTCAAATCTAATTGATGTAAGTATAATAGATCGTATAAATATAAAAAAAATCATGTGTGCAGCATCGTACACGTGGCAGAAGTGAATCTTTTTTCAGACTCATCTGAATCAGACTAGAGAATGAGAGAAAGAGATCATTTTGAAAGATTTAATATATTTGATATGTATAACAGTACAACATTTTTGTGACAAATATTCCGTCTCTTTCTCATTTTCACTACGTTATATCTATTTTTGATATGTGGGCCCACTCGCCCACTGCAGTTTTAGAAAGAATATTTTTTATAATATTCGAGAAGCGACGAAAACCTTTTTTCCCCATTGATAAGAACGCATTTATTTGGCGTTGAAATTGAAATTTGACTGTGTCCGACCTCTCGGATGACGTAACGTTTGGTTATAGTCAGGGCCAACTTGACAAATTCCGAAAGTGTCGTCGCGTCTCAATGTTCTGTTCATTCTCGGACCTTGACAACATCTTGGCAACGTTGTAAGGTCACCCGTCAAAGCGTCAACGTCAACCAGTCTTTTATTCTCTTTGACAAGCCAGTCCGATAATTCAACTGAATCACGATTTTGTTTAATTAGAAAGTATTGATTACTCTCCAGCTCTTTTTCAACTGAAATTATTGTACTATTTTCATTGCAAAGTTTCGAATAAATCTGGGCATTTAGAGTTAGTGAAAATCGAGTTCTAAGTGTTTTTCGGTATATTGCTACAGAGAGAGCTATAAACCCTGTAGCTCTAGAACAAAGCATTTCCAGATACATGTTTAGGGAGTATTCTTCTCATTTTTAAACGCACACTCATTTTAAATTTGTTTGCAATAATAATGGACTTATCTCAATCTACTTTTTCAGAATCTAAAATGGCTGCCACAATATCAACAGGATTTTTGATCTTTGACTTACTTCTCCTCGTACTTGCAGCATTCATTGCTGTTTTCGTATACTTCAAACACTCCTACCAGTATTGGAAGAACAAAGGAGTGCCGTACCTGGAACCTAAATTTCCTTACGGTAAACATTATACAGGGTGGTCAAAAGGAAGTTGCCAAAATAAGAGCCATCGAATTGTAATATTTTTCGGAAACACACCGTTATTCTGTTGAATTTGTTGTCAGCCTATATTTGGAGAACGTTTATAATAATCACGCAACCAGTGATAAGTTTATCTTATTTGCTGTGTACACATAAAAAAAGATATGATAAAGATTGCCCAGGTTTGGCATTGGCAACACCTCGGACATCATCTTGTATATTGTGAATGACAAACAATTTGCACTTGAAAATTTCCAGGAAACACCCCATTTCTTCTCTCAAAAACTCCATCATTCTGTAGTGAAGCAAAGGGTTGGTACGAGGAATTAAAAGCACGCGGCCACAAGTTTGGCGGAGCCTGGGCTACATCCAGAAAAGTGTTGGTCTTAGTTGATCCTGACTATATCAAAGACATAATGTCGAAAGATTTTTCCCACTTTGTCGATCGGGACTCCTATGCCAACGAGAGGGATGATCCTCTTGGGACGCACCTGTTCAATATACCAAACCCATCCTGGAAACCTCTGAGACAAAAACTTACACCAACTTTCACCACTGGTAAAATGAAGATGATGTTTGAGACCATGGTTGGTTGCAGTGACGCTATGGTTGACTACATGAGGAAGAGTGCTGATAACAAGGAAGATATTGAAATAAGAGAGGTTTTGTCTTCGTTCACAACAGACGTAATTGGATCTGTGGCTTTTGGAGTTGAATGCAACAGCTTTGATAAGTCCCGAAGTGAATTCAGAGATCAGGGTAAAGACCTCTTTGTTGTTGGGCCCCATGACTATTTTAGATTCATCATGGCAAAATTCTTTCCTGATTTTGCCAGAGCTATCGGGATTAAGGGTATTGCTTGATACATTGATCATCTGATGCCTGATTTTATCAATTTCAGCTGAAAAAATGAGGACACAATTGTTTTTTAAAAAAATGCTTGAAGAAAATATCGAGTATAGGATGAAAAATGGTATCAAACGTAAAGATTTTCTGCAAATTCTCATTGACATCAATGAAGAGACCAAAGAATACTCCAAGAAATTCACTATCGACCAGATGGTTGCAAATACTTTGTTGTTCTTCATAGCAGGTTTGTCAATCTTTGGTTTTTTCATCATCAAACCCTGGTCATCCGACAGGCTTTGATACTTCATCCACTGCAATGACATATTCATTATTTGAACTTGCCAGAAACCCCGACATACAAGAAAAGACACGGAAGGAAATCAAAAATGTACTGGAAAAACACAATGGACATATCACCTATGAAGCCATTCAAGAAATGACTTATCTTAGACAAGTACTTGACGGTAAGGTAACCTACAGAATATGCTGAGATCATTCATTCTAAATTTTTCACAGAGGCCATGAGGTTATACCCATCTTTGGTGTCTTTGTCAAGAATCTGCACTAAAGAGTATCAACTCCGAGACACAAACATCACACTCGAAAAAGGAACTCCTGTTGTCATTTCAACCCTAGCACTCGGCAGAGACCCTGAATATTTTCCGGATCCCGAAAAGTTTGATCCGGAAAGATTTAGTCCTGAAGAGAAAGCAAAGAGACATCCTTATGCATATCTTCCCTTTGGCGAAGGACCCAGAAACTGTATTGGTAAGAAAACACATAAGAAATACTTCTTTGCTCATTGTCACAATTACAGGATTGAGGTTTGGAGTGATGCAATCCAAACTTGGCATTATACGAATGTTGACCAGCTTCAAACTGTCTGTCAGTCCCAAGACCAAAATGCCTGTAGAACTAGACCCCAGAGTGTTACTTTTGAAGGAGAGTAGTCCATTGTACTTTTTAGCTGAGCAGATTTGATGATGAACTACTTTTTCAAACTGCCGCAAGTGTATATTGTTGATTAGATGGCGAGGTCCAATAATTGTATTTTCATTTGACCAAAATGTGAACCTTGAGCTTGAATAAACTCACTAGGTATTATTCTCAAGTGGCGGCTCGTTGAGTGTGGGTTTGGGTGTGCGCTACCAAAACAAGACCACAGCAATAATAGTTATTCACTTGAGGTTCGTAACTCAAGCCTAATAAAATTGGAATAAACCAAATTGAAAAACCGATGTATTTATTCCTTGAACAAGAACGAAGAAGAAAACAATAGTTAAATATTGTTTCGTAAAAAGACATTTCAATTAGGACACCGTTAAAAAAGTTCACCTTGATAAAAATAGAGGTATCATTAAAAATACACGTGGTATCACTTCGTCGTGAAACTTTCAAAAATAACGTGTATTGCTAATTTTCCCTACGTTTTATTGCTTTTGAAAAATTCGCAACCACGTCCATACATGACATCATCATACCTACTCGTAAGGAGAGATCCCTACTTTTGACAACACTGTTGTGAATAAATTCACGCAGACCGCAGACTTACAGTGACAATAGGGACAACAACAAGACAGGAGACAATTGTACTGGAGAATGGCAAATCTACTAGTTGTGTTCGGTTTGAACCAATTTTGAACTATGATATCCATACAGTCAGCACAATTATTGAACTAGGTTTGACACCCAGCACACAGTTAAAAAAAAAACGCTTCCCGTCCCTAGTGTGTATTCAAATAACGCACGGTGATGCCTTTACATCGAGCGATTTCCCGAATACTTCCGACAAATAACCGTAGCGAAAATTCATTTGAATGGAGCGCCGAACACATACCGACATGTACTGGAACACAGACTGATAGACATAGAAAAGAGAATTAAATATAGGAGGTCGACTCCATTTGATTCGTCCACTACCTATTTTAGTTCCTTGACTTCACCCTTAGAAAAGGGAGAAGAGAGGATACCCCACAATGTGAGTTGTTTTGCGACCTTTTGGCACCAAAAAAAGGGCCGTCACTGTCAAATTAGGTAACAATTTTTTAGGTCGTGCGAAATTCATGATCTTTCTTTATCAAATATTTCAAATTCAACTTTTGTTTATTGATTATTGCAGATGTTAAGTTCACAAAATCAGTGAGGTCCTCAATGATACAAATTATCCAAACTGACTCCAAACTGGCCGCAATCTCGACGTGTAACGTTTATAGGGAGTTACGAGTCCTCTTTCTTATTACGTCGCTATATGCGCTCCAATCGCAATAATTTGACAAATTTGACATGCGACAACCATCATACGTCAATAGTGTCAATATTCCATTTGTCCCTGTTCGTCTCAATCTGTCATCACTCATCCATTCGCCATTTGTATTTGTCATTTTCTGTTTTGTTTATGAATATGAATATTTTGAAAGTGTTTATGTGATTGTGTCTTGGCGTTATTTTGGTTTTGACTTTTATTCAGGCGAATTTGTGTAGAGTGGATTGTGTATCATTGAGAACATATTTTATTGTGTTGTATCGTGTGAGAGCTCAAAAAACTACAGCCGATTGCACTGGTGCACTCATAATTATCATGTTAAAACTCGTTAAAATAAAGAAACATGTGCAATACTACCGTTGAAAGTAATTTTAAGTTTTTTTCGTGAACCATCTCGTCAGTGTTTGGAAATAAATAATTGACTTTTTCGATCCAGCCAGTATGTTGATATTGTTGATCAATACATTCAATAAATACATAATAAGTACGTTTAATTTGTTTAATTGTTATATTCCTGTATATTAAATACTTGCTAAACATAAACAGTTTGTAAGTATTTATTATACAGCAAATATACAGGGTGTCTCACGGTCTATGGTACGTTAGACGTTTACGGAAAACAAGACATAGAATCGACCTGAAAATTTGGCTGAGCCCATAATCGAGTATGATCTATATTTTTAAAATATTTTTAGTTTTGCAGTGTTGCCGCTTCTTTCCAAAAGTCGTAACAACTTTCTTATTTTTAATGGACCACCCTGTATATTATTATTTTTTTGGATTCCTTGAGTAATTCTAATCACTTTTGCTTCATATACTCCTATACCTATCGGCAGCGGTTTTCGAGATATAAATTAATTTATAATATTTTTGTCGTAAAACACATCAGTGGATTGAGTTCAATAATCTCGTACTTGAAAACGGTAAATTGCTATGCCGACTAGAGAAAGGAAGGTTTATATGGTTCCAATGGAGAAACCGATCTGAAAATATACAGGGGTGCTTCAAATTTATTAATCTTTCTCCTTCACACAAAAATGATAAAAAAACATTTTTTTCAAATGGCACCCCCTGTATATAACTTGAAAAATGAAAAGGCCAATAAATTTCCTTTCAAATGGTATTCCATGTTCCTATACCTAAACTTTCAGGATCTACAAGAAAAATGCATTTTACTAAAAAATAAATTATATTGGTATACATGATATGAAACATAATGTAGTTTCTAGGGCAACCTATAGTTGGCAGGTCACACAGCAATAACAATTTATTTTTAGTAGCAAACTGCAACTATAATAGTCCGTTTCACGAGGGTTTGTACTCACGTCATTGATTGTCTCTCCTTTTCTAACTCATGGAGAGGTTTAAAAACAGACTGAAACAGAATTAATGACGTAATAAACATCGGTCGTTACTGGAATCCAAAATGGCCGCCGAGCAACAGCTGATTTCTATCATCTCTGAATAATAATAACCTAAAATTTGGTCATGTGATCAAGTAATTAATCAAAACAATGTTGTTGTCAAAACACAAGTCAGTTAACTTCTCCAATGTCACAGTTTTTTTTGTATAAAATACCTTGTCGGTATTCAGAATGTGAACAAAATACGATAAAAAAGCTTGTGGTCTACTTTACAAAGGATGGAGATGCTGAAAAACATTTTTCACCACTTGAGGCAGTTTTGGAGGTGAGTTATTTCATAAAACTAGTTCTTTGTACCTATTCATTTCCTATTCCATCTCCTGAACTTTTGTAGAGAGTATCTGATGCCCTTTGAATTGAAATTACAACTCTAAAAGATCAGATCTCATGGGATCAGAATTGATGAGGACTTCAAGGCATCCACGTCAATTGCAGTCCAGAGATCAGAAAGATAGATGGATTATTGGAGCAGTCATGCGTTGTTGAGAAAAGAAAAAAAGGGCTAGTATTGTTATTGAATGAATATTTTGGGCAGGCAGAATTTGACATTATTTTAGTTTATATTCAGTTCGTGTTCATGATTTCAGTCTCCTCATCTATGTTCCGCTGGTACTTGTTTGTAATAAAATTACGTTTATTATTTTCTTCTCCTATAGTAAGGAATGTGACTTATTTATCACCTTATGATTGGGCAGGAAGTGATGTCTTGCAGTTGATAACTGATCTGAAAAATGTTTCCATTTTTCACTCCCCCTCAAATGGCCGTTATTTCATGAGTTAGGTATAAAAAAATTATTGATAATTTATCATTTTTTTATAACTTAAAATAACGGCTATTAGGGCGGTTTGCAAATTACAAGGAAAATCCTTCACTCCGCATTTTCAAAAAACACAAAAGTCTGACGCTTTGTTCTTTTTGACACTATCATAAAACTTGGAAAAATACATACACTCTGTAGAATCAAAATATACACTCACGGTCGGATAAACAGCACATGCCTAAAATTTGATAAAACTTTGATATTATGATATAATATAATATGATAATCGTTTATTAAGCTAATAAGCTTTACAAAGTCATCCTGCTTCAGTTATCAAAAAATTATTGGTGCATTAAAATGGTTCAAACAATCTGTCATTTGATCGGTCATGGCGATTTTATTCAAAATATTGTTTAGGTCTCTTTGTTCACGTTACAAAAAAAATGTGTAAGTTCTGGAACAATTGGTTAGCACCATCCGAAAGGGAAAATTTCTGTACCCTATGAAAATCGAAAAGAATCGCTGGTTTAGTGAAGTGGATTCAAGTTCTTGAATGCACCATCACATCTTTGATAATTGTTGCAGGATCAAAGTGTTATCAAGTTTTAGGCTGTTAATCTACTTTTGGCCACCAAACTGATAAATTAAATTTCGTTTACCTATTAATTCATAAAAAAAAATGCTGACCAGCTGATTTCTCGTGGGTTGGTTTGTTCATCCAGTGATGGGGGGACGTCTACTGATAAGAATAAAACTCGATTATTGTGGGTTTTTGCGATAATGGTGCTTTCTTAGTTTTTTATTTAAACGTGTCTATATAGCAACGATTGCTTATTAGTATACTAAGAGAAGTCCATTTTGTGAACTATTATAAATAGAAAAAAACCCTTTGCAAAAACACACAATTGTGGCGAATGTATCCCCCAAAAAGATCCAGCTCCTCAGCAATTTATTTTTTTCAATAATGATATTTCTACTGGACGAATGTATGGATGAATGTATTTTTTCACTCTCTCGAGCTTGCAATCCCTCCATATGAGGATTTTTCAAAAACTACATATCTTGGAATTTCATTCTACATGATTTTCTCAATGCACAAACAGAAGCGAACTGGAATAGCGTTGAGTCTAATGGTAGAGTCACAAGCAGTGCACGCTGTAAGCTGCCTAGTCTAACGATCGCTCGCATCCGGATGGCGGATATACACGCGACTACGCTTCCAATGGATGACCAGCCTGAATCCAAAATCTAAATGGAAAACAAATCTGAACGTGTTCTGGAGAGCGTTTTGGAACATACTTGTTCGGCTTCAATACAAAATTTGAACGCTCTTGAAACTATATGAATTAGCTACGACATACGTTTTTTTTTTCAAGTAATGACGTCATCTATGACGTGAGTATGAACCCTCGTGAAACGGACGTACATTATGTTTCATATCAATAATACCAATAAAATTTATTTTTTAGACAAATGCATTTTTCTTGTAGAACCTGGAGGTTTAGGTATAGGAACATGGGATACCATTTGAAAGGAAATTTATTGGTCTTTTCATTTTTCAAGTAATATACAGGGGGTTCCATTTGAAAAAATAGCTTTTTTATCATTTTTGTGTATAGGAAAAATATTAATAAATTTGAAGCACCCTGTATATTTACAGATCGGTTTCTCCATTGGAACCATATAAACCTACCTTTCCCTAGTCGGCATAGCAATTTCAACTCTCCACCGTTTTCAAGTACGAAATTATTGAACTCAATCCACTGATGTGATTTACGACAAAAATATTATAAATTAATTTATATCTCGAAAACCGCTGCCGATAGGTATAAGAGTATATCAAGCAAAAGTGATTAGAATCAGTCAAGGAATCCAAAAAAATAATAATATACAGGGTGGTCTATTTAAAATAAGAAAGTTGCCACGACTTTTGGGTAGAAGCGGCAACACTGCAGAACTGAAAATATTTTTGAAATATAGATCATACTCGATTATGTGCTGAGCCAAATTTTTAGATCGATCCTATGTCTAGTTTTCCGTAAACGTCTAAGATACCATAGATCGTGAGACACCCTGTATGTCTGTTTAAAATGGTATAGTAATAATTAATAAAAAATCAGCAATTTGAACAGCCCGCCAGAAAATATTGTTTCCTTGACTCCACTGCTATGGCAGCACAGTCACCCAAACTTTGCATGGGCAAATACTATAGGAAGGCGTTCTATATTCTATATTGAGTCTTTTTCCTATGCTGAGAGAACAGACACTCAACGGAGTAGAGGATTCTAGAGACAAAGGAGGGCGATTTCCCGAATACTTCCGACCAATTTCCATAGCGAAACTACATTCGAATGAAGCGCCGAACGCATACCCACATGGGATGGGAAAGACTAAGGGAAAGACTAAGAGAACAGTCACTATGCAACGGAGTAGAGGATTCTATAGAGGCGAAGGAGGTTGGTGTTGATAGATAACGATATTATTTCTCTTCTTTGGGACTCTGGGCTATATAAAAATAGTGAAAATGAACCATTATTCGTAATAAGATTGTTATAAGGATTTACTTTCCAAGATTTTGTTTTTATTTCTTCTTGTTTTCGCTGGCAGTGCGCGCGCACGGGCGCTCTTATTGACGAGCCGCCCCTGTTATCTTCTGATAATTTTTAATAATTGAGTGACAAATAATGGTAGCGCTTGCCATTTTAATTTGGTTAAATTTGAGATAAATTGTCCAATGGAGTAGTATTTGGAACACCATACTGGTTGTTGGCCACAGAAAGCGAGGATAATATCATTCTATAATAAGACTATTATGAAATGATAATATCGATGCTTGAAAGAAAAAAGGTAATAAGGGATATTTTGTGGATTTTATAGCAGAGCGATTTAAAAAGAACTTTTTTGAAAAAAATTATTACTTTTTTTGGTAATCATATATTTGACAACTGGAAAGAAAGTATTTGGTTCTAGGTCATTTTTTTCATCATCTGTAGTCTAGTTATTTGAATTAACATAGGTATAAGGACTCAAAGCCAATAATTAATAATTAAAAGTTGATGTGAAAAGTCCTAACCATCAACCTAATATTGCCCAAGAAACAGGTAATACGAGTTAAATCCATTAATCAGTAAAAACAAATTTATGTAAAAGTGCTCAACCACTAACGAAAAACTAAAAGTACCAGGTGATGCAATTTAAGTCTCATGCAAGAGCTTATGGCAAAGGAAAGTGAGGGATAATCACCTGAACAAAATGTTCAAAAATGTTCCTTAAATTGATAGCTGAGGACCTATTAACAAATCACCCAAATCAGGGTTTCAATGCAAAGACTTTGAAAAACATCTTAAGGTAAAACAGGTTACGCGCAATATACCTTTTTTCCACGATGAAAGAAAAATAGTTCAAGTGTAAAAACTTTGAACAGTTTTTCAAGGTAAAACAGGATAAGCGCCATTTCTCAACAAGCCAGGGAATTTCAAAAAGATTCAACTGAAAACGTTTTCGAGGTTGATAGTCTCAGTAACACCACATTGAAGTCGTCCAAATAATGATAGCTTGGTGAATACAAATTTAAATACTTTTGTCAAAATATGTTTGAGTTAGGCGACATAAATTTATTCGTAGCAAGCTCAAACGTAGACCAATCGACGCAGAAAAAAAACTGCACTTGGTAGAATTTAAAGGCAACAAATTAAATGGTCAGTATTTCAATTTTATGGATAGTTCTCTTTGCCATTATTTAATTTATCTTGGTCAGTATGATAATAAATGGTCAGTTGAAATAATGAAGGGTCAGTAACATAAAGAAGTGGCCAGTAAAAATAATAAATGGTCAGTATAATAATGAATGGTCGGTTGAAATAATTAACGGTTAGTAATATAAAGAAATGGTCAGTAAAAATAATGAAGGGTCAGTAACATAAATAAGTGGTCAGTAAAAATAATAAATGGTAGATATAAATAATCAAGAGTCAGTATCATAATAAAACGATCAGATAAATTAGTAAATGCCTGGTGAAAATAATGGACAGTCCATAAAATTAATAAAGCAACAGTAAAATAATGAGTGGTCATATATTTTATTCCGTATAAATACAAAAAAATTTACAACGGAACGAAACACAACTTGGTAAAGAGAAAACACTCTGCCTTTTTGTCATGATGAAGTATAGTCAGATAGGTTCTTTTGATAGGCGGATTTAGTTTAAGTTACTCAGGGTAAGTTTGTGTTGGTAATAGAAATTGATGAAAAATATGCAGCGGCTCGTTGGTTAGCACTAGGTTAACATTACAATTATTATTATATATCATAATTGGCGTGTTCTGTATTGATATTTTGTGTATCAAGTTTGGGTTAGTTAGAGTTAGTTAAAATTATTACTGACTATTGCATACTGGCTATTTATTAATTCTTACTGTACATTTGTGGAATTATTACCAGCTAAGTCATACTGACATTTCATAAATTTTCACTGACCATTAGAATCACAATAGTGAACATAGAAATACAGGCCAAATAGTACTTTCACTGCTCAAAAATTCCATTTTTACTTATCATTTTCAAGTCTTTCACAATATTATACTGACTGCTTGTGATAATATACTGTACATAATGAATTAAATACTGTTCAGTTTATTACAACCCGAATTTAAAAGTCATTTTGATGAATAATATCGCTCATGCCCTTTTTCCTTTCAAGCATCGATATGTATGTGAATACTCAGATTACAGTTGAGAATTATGTGCACCGTCTAGAAATAACAAATTGAGTACACGCTGAAAGAATTTTTTTCTTGCAACACAAAAAGATGTTCGATTTTTTTTTTGCTCTAGGTAGTTGTTGAAGTAGTGGAATAAAACCAAAAACATAATGAAATATGTGTAAACATAATTTTACGTTGTAGTGTTAAGACACTGCATGTGTGCAGCACGCGAAATTCTCAAAATCTATCATAAAGATGCATTGATCACGGTATGATATGGTATTGTTATAAATTTCGCTATAGAAAACACTTGTCCAGTTTTGATATATATATTTAAGTCACCATAGCACACGGTTTACAACACCACAAATATTTATGTTCACAATCACAGCTTATCAAAATCCCAACACGGAAACTAGACTTCTCTACTGTTTACAATGCACAGGGTGTTCACAGGTAAATGGATCGTCCTATTATTTTGATGTTTGGGAAAAAAATGTTTTGAATGAAAGTTTAATGGTTCAAAATGAATTTTGTCAAAACAATTTTTTCACACATACAGGGTGTTTCAGAACTTCTGGGCGTGGTCCAACTTTCTTATTTCAAATTGCAACCTTATTTTTTTATTAGATTTTTGCATTCTCCGGAAAATTCTAAACATTTTTCATGAAGCATACTCTATACCCAGATTCAACCAATATCATCAGAAATTTGCTTTTTTTTTCGAGCATGTCTTGAAATGTATGGTATTATTTGGTAACCTTGGAAACAAGGTAGTTGTTAATAGATGTCAACTTTTCAAAAAATATTTGAAAAACGAACAGGGTGACCCAATTTTATCCGACAATATTTAAAATCTAGATTCAACTAATTAAAATGAACAATCTTTATTCTATGGACATTTATTTTGAAAGACGACGAAATAGCCCCTCGAACCATGACAAAATCCACTCAAACAATAGGAGTTAAACCTATCCATGTTTAAAAAAGCTTCTAAAAAGAAACTAAATATTTTAAAGGTTTTCATAGAATAAAAATTTTTGATTACTTGGTAGAATCCGAGGTAGATTCTTGATTTGGATTGTAGGATAAAACTGGGACACCCTTTAAGTATAAAGAGAATATTTCAACTTTTTCCCCTTTGCAATATGGCATGTTCAAATCTTTCTTGACAAGTTGACATCCATTAACATCTACTCCGTTTCCATGCAAGGTTTCGAAATAATACCATACATGTTAAAACATGCTCGAAAAAATAGCAAATTTTTGACGTTAATATCATCTTATTGGTTGAATTTGGGTATAGGGTATGCTATATGAAAAATGTTTACAATTTAACGGAGAATGCAAAAGTAAAATAAAAAAATAGAGATGCAATTTGAAATAAGAAAGTTGGACCACGCCCAGAAGTTCTGAAACACTCTGTTTATGTGAAAACCTCGTTTTCACAAAACTCATTTTGAACCATAAAACTTTTATTTGAAACAATTTTTCCCCAAACATCAAATTAAAAAGTTAATGAGGGGGGTCCATTTATCTGTGAACACCCTGTACACGCTTATATAGCTAATCCGTAAATTCTAGAATCTAGAAGAATATAGAAGTAGAGACCGGAACAGACAGCATGACTCATCGCGCAGGAATGCGACCCACCGATAAACATGTAAGTAGTAAATTCCATATCGACTGCAGTGGGCTGGAATCTCGGATGGATGGGACAATTATCGTTCTTGCTTCATTGGCCCCTCCTTAAAGTATTTCGTCCCGAAATGGCTCCATCACGGTATCGGCAACTGTCCCCAAACCGGCAGCCTGATGTCCTATGGAAGAAGCAGTCCACTGTCCTCTGGTTCGTCCTCCGGGAAAGAAAACAGCATACCAGGATGTCAATGCCGCTTTCTTTGGAGATCACCTCCAGCAGGCTCCTTACTACTCTCCAGTCCAGTTGGTCGTTCGTCATCTTTGGAATTGCCAGATGGGTCAGGTCCTGTGACAGCATTAAGCTTCTCAGCTGATGAAGCTATAGCTGGTCCGATGTTGTGGAAGCTTCTTTGTCACCAGGTTGAACAGGTATCGTGTACCTGTCGTGACTTGAAGCATCCTTTCAACCTCTGGCCTTTGTCGTCGCAGATGGTCCATATGCCCAAATTTTCCCTTGAATGCAGCAACAAGTCCAGTCCTCATGCTGAGATCTTCGGGGACCGACTGAGCAGGGGTTAACGATTGATAAACAGGCCCTCAGACGTGCAATTTTACTCCTGTATTTGAACAATCAATAAAAAATTCAATATTCCAAACCTATGTTTGGGTTTGGAATATTATGGAATACATCAATAATGTCAGTACTTTTTTATGACGCTCTACACACGTTTTTTTTGCTATTTTTGGAAGCCATACTCGCTTCTTGATGCTTTGGTTATTCAAGGTTTACAATGTTAAGATAAGGTTTATGATACGCACTACAATAAAATAGTCGACAAATTTGTATCTATTCTCATGGCATTGAGCCTTATTGTTTGTGATAGCCAGTTTTTGTCAAATCTAATTGATGTAAGTATAATAGTATACGATCTATTATAAAAGATAAAAAAAATCATGTGTGCAGCATCGTACACGTGGCAGAAGTGAATCTTTTTTCAGGCTCATCTGAATCAGACTAGAGAATGAGAGAAAGAGAGATGGAGAAAGGGATCATCTTGAAAGATATAATATACTTGATATACATAATCGGTTCAACATTTTTGTGGCAAAAATTCGGTGTCTTTCTCATTTTCACTTCGTTATATCCATTTTTAATATGTTTGCCCACTAAAGTTTTAGAAATATTATTTTTTATACTGTTTGAGAAGCGACAAAAACCTTTTTTCCCCATTAATAGGTACGCGTTGATTGGGTTGAAATTGAAATTTGACATTGTCCGATCTCTCGGATGACGTGACGTTTGGTTATAGTCAGGGCCAACTTGACGGACTCCGAAAGTGTCGTCGCTTCTCAATGTTCTGTTTATTCTCGGGCCTTGACATCATCTTGGCAACGTTGCACAGGCCACCCGTCAAAGCGTCGACGTCAACCAGTCTTTCATTCTCTTTGACAAGCCAGTCAGATAATTCAACTAAATCACGATTTTGTTTAATAAGAAGGTATTGATTACTTCTCGGCAATTTTCAACTGAAATTATTGTACTATTTTCATTGTTGAGTTTCGAAAAAATTTGGGCATTTGAAGTAAGTAAAAATCGAGTTCCAAGTGTTCGGTATCCCATGTAGCATCAAATATTGGTAATCTGTTGGTGCAATATTGTTTCAATATTTGCCTGCCTTCGCAATATTGGGGATAGTATGCCAATATTTGACAAATATAAATTCGCAGTACATACCGAATATTGCATATTCTTATATCAATGCAATATCTCACCAATATTCCTATTCAATGATATTGAGACTATATATTGACTCAATATAATCTTTCAATGAATAGCTGATATTGTATTAGTCATATCAATGCAATATCTGACCAATATTTTCATGCAATTGTATTGGGTACTGGAATATTGGATACATATAATTGTTCAATAGATAGCAAATATTGTATAAGCATATCAATCCAATATCCCACTGATATTTGTATTCAATTGTGTTGGAACTGTTATATTGGGTGAATATAATTTTTCAATAGATAGCAAATATTGCATAATCATATCAGTGCAATGTCTCACTAATATTTGTATTGGTTTGAATTGGAACTGAAATATTGGTTACATATTATTTTCCAATGTATATCAAATATTGCATTTTTATAATAATGGAATATCTCCTCAATATTCGAATTCAATGTTCAGACCGGGTTTCAAGCGTGCATGGCAACAGCTCAACGTTTGTCCTTGCACATTACTTCTATACTCCGCCGCCCTTCAGCTTTTCACTTTTTAGTTTTTAGTAGTTTTCAGGTATCAGGTGACGCCGGCTGCTTATTTGTGACCGAAAGATCGTTATTGAATTGTGTAATCTTGACATTATAAGTGTTTTGTGACTTGTGACGATCAATCTGCGAAGATGTAAGTACCAACATCATTTACAATAAAATAATAATTACCTATATTGTATACCTATTTGGGTAATGGAAAGTTACCGGCTACTTATTGCTTTTGTTTTTATTGGGTAATTGGTTGTTGCATGCATGGTGTTGGGTGAATACCGATTTTCATTTAGGCTGTTTTGTTCAACTATACTTATATTCCATAATAAAATGTAAAACTGGTGTTTATTTGCACCTGTTTTTGGGCGTACAATTTACTCACATGCTCCGAGTTTTGGGTTGTAGCAATGCCATTCATTCAATAATATTGTGCAAGTGTCAGCGAAGTTTTTAGATAACATGAAAACAGACAAAATGAAGAATTACTGTTCTGTTTAATTGAGAAATACAAAATGTACTCACCGGGGCCCTCCTCTCCCCTTGCTTCATACTCATGCAAATATGTGATTTAATCGTTTCAAGATGAGCTCAACAAACAAGATACGTTTAGCACGATATAATAAGTTTAATAGCAAATATGGCAACCGATATGTATTATTTTGTCAACATTTTAAATTTCATGGCAGTTACTAAAAAACTTGTTACTTTGACGTTTATAATTAGTCGAGGAAAATACGCATAACTCCGTTATTTTTGGTTTCAGGAAAAAATTCATAATAACCTTTCATGTTCAGAAAAGAGTAGCTAATCAAATATGATAAAAATATACACGGTGTCCCATTTAAAAAAAAATACGCTTTTTGAAATAAATCGAGAACGCGTTGTTCAATTGTTTTTTTGTCAGCATAACGTTAATCCGGAGAAAAAATACTACTAGTTCTCTCATTTGAACGACCTCGTATTTTCAATAATAAAGAAGTTAGCAATAGTGCCGACTTAATTGGAGGCACCCTGTATATTTCCAAAACTCTAATTTTCCTGGCTCTTCTACAACATCCGGTCCATTCAGACCAGTTGAAATCATCTTTTCTAACTATTTTTCTATGTAAGCATTTGTAAGAATCTCTCGTTTATTTTTTTGTATATCTATGCAAATCAAATATTTTCAGCATTATCTGCAACACCTGCATCTATGCCAAAGAGTGATACCAATCAGAGAAGACTCACTTCTGATCATGGCGCCTTAATTATGAAAGACGTCATTCCCTCAAGTACGAAATGAGGGAACTGAAACAAACCCTATCTAGAATAGAAAATAAATTGGATACATACCAAATTCAAAACGAAACCGTTATGGAACAAAATAATTTTTCGCTCCCAATTCAAAATGACGAAGAACTTGACCAAACTATGGAAGCTCTTGCCGATGCAGATAAAAGAAATCATTTGGTATTTACCTCGAAATTTGTATATCACTTAGCGATATAATAAAAAATTATTACAGGTACGACTCCTTTCTCTTATTGGGGGAGATAGTGTACGCCAAAATGTCAACAAGGTTTTGCAGAAGTTGATGTCGAAGTCTGTAGCTTTACAGTTTTCGTTACGTGGAAAACAAACGAAAAGGCCATTCCATAAGCTACCCTTGTAGCAGATAGTTATTGGTAAGATGCAATTTTTCTCAACGAATAACAGCAAATGTAGGTTGTTTTGCTTTTTGTCAGATGCTGTCCGTCACACCTATAAAAATGCCACGGAACAGGAAATTTCAAGGTTTATAGGATTTGCACTTGCAAGTGCAGGGGATCGCGATGGTGGTCGCAAGACCAGAACAAAAAAAAAGGGCGACGAAGGGGACGGCAGTGACGCCAACGAAGGAGTGGAACCTGGAGTGGAACACGCAAATTAACTTTTCTCCTATAGATTTTCATGTGGGTGATATTTGTTTATGTTATTTATTAATGTGATATTTCTACGCTTCATTTCTTTTATTTTTGTTTTTACTTAAATGAATGAATAACTTTTATGTTTATATTTTTGAAACTAGAATGTAATATATTTATTTATTTGAGACTAAAAGTAATTATTTGATTTAACCAATAAAGGGTGAGTATTCTGATTAAATATTACATCAATATTGAAACATAAATATTTCTCTTTATTGCTTCAATATTACGGAAGAGAAATATTTGAATATTTGAACAATAATACACTGCAATATTGTAACAATACTGCGAAGTAATATTGGCAGAATAAAAAAAAATGTTCACATTTCCATATTGGCGCAATATTGGAATACAATTTTATCAATATAAAAACTATAAATTGCCAATATTGTTCAAATATTTCTTGCTACATGGGATATAGCTACAGAGAGAGCTATAAACCCTGTAGCTCTAGAACAAAGCATTTCCAGATACATGTTTATGAAGTATCCTTCTTATTTTCAAACGGACACTCATCCTTCATTTTTTTGCAAGATTAATAAAACACACCGTATATCTCTATCTACTTTTTCAGAATCTAAAATGACCGCCACAATATCAACAGGATTTTTGATCTTTGACCTACTTCTCCTCATACTTGCAGCATTCATTGCTGTTTTCGTATACTTTAAACACTCCTACCAGTATTGGAAGAACAAAGGAGTGCCATACCTGGAGCCTACTTTTCCTTACGGTAAACATTATACAGAGTGATTCAGAAACGTGTTATAAAAATCAAAAGCATCGGCTTTGGAGTATTTTTCGAAAAGGCAGCGTCCTGCACATATAGAAACTACGCAACCACTGATAAGTTTATCTTTTTCCATGCATATTGTGATGATGAATTATTTCACATTGACATTTCCAGGAAACACCACATACCTTCTTCCAAAAAACCCATCAATCTGTTGCGAAGCAAAAGATTGGTACGAGGAATTAAAAGCAAAAGGCCACAAGTTTGGCGGAGCCTGGTCTCTATCCAGAAAAGTTTTGGTCTTAGTTGATCCTGACTATATCAAAGACATAATGACACAAGATTTCTCCCACTTTGTCGATCGGGACTCCTATGCCAACGAGCGGGATGATCCTCTTGGAACACACCTATTCAATATACCCAACCCAAATTGGAAACCCCTTAGGCAAAAACTCACCCCAACTTTCACCACAGGTAAAATGAAGATAATGTTTGAGACTATGGTTGGTTGCAGTGACGCTATGGTTGACTACATGAGGAAGTGTGCTGATAAGGAAGATATTGAATTGAGAGAGGTTTTGGCTTCGTTCACAACAGACGTAATTGGATCTGTGGCTTTTGGGGTTGAATGCAATAGCTTTGATAAATCCCGAAGTGAATTCAGAGAGCAGGGCATAGACTTATTTGGTGTTGGGCCTTATGACTGTTTTAGATTCTTCATGGGAAAGCACTTTCCTGATTTTGCCAGAGTTATCGGGATTAAGGGTATTGCTTGAAACTTTGATCATTTGGTGCTTAATTTTGTTAATTCCAGTTGGAAAAATGAAACCTCGAAGGTTTTTCAAACAAATGCTCGAAAAAAATATCGATTATCGAATGAAAAATGGTATCAGACGTAAAGACTTCTTGCAAATTCTCATGGACATTAATGAAGAGACCAAGGAATACTCCAAGAAATTCACTATCGAACAGATGGTTGCTAATACAGTTTTGTTCTTCATAGCAGGTGAGTTGATCTATGGTTTGCTCAACATCATCCTGATCATTCAACAGGTTTTGATACTTCATCAACGGCAATGACATTTACGTTGTTTGAACTAGCCAGGAACCCCAACATACAGGAAAAGGCCCGGCAAGAAATCAACAAAGTACTTGAAAAACACAATGGACAGATCACCTATGAAGCCATTCAAGAAATGACTTATCTCAGACAAGTTCTTGACGGTAAGGTATTCTTACAGCATTTTTGCTGCGATCAATCGCTTCACATTATTCACAGAGGCCATGAGGCTATACCCTTCCTTGGTAACTTTGGGAAGAATCTGCACCAAAGACTATCAACTCAGAGACACAGACATTACAATCGAAAAAGGAACACCTGTTGTTATTTCAACCCTAGCCCTCGGCAGAGACCCCCAATATTTTCCAAATCCTGAAAAGTTTGATCCGGAAAGATTTAGTCCTGAAGGGAAAGCAAAACGACACGCTTATGTGCATCTACCTTTTGGCGAAGGACCCAGAAACTGTATTGGTGAGAAATCCCATGGGAGAGACTATTTTGCACATAGTAACAAATTACAGGCTTGAGGTTTGGAGTGATGCAATCCAAACTTGGTATTATACAAATGTTGACCAACTTCAAACTCTCTGTCAGTCCCAAGACCAAAATGCCTGTAGAACTAGACCCCAGAGTGTTACTTTTGAAGGAGAAGAGTCCATTGTACTTCTTAGCTGAGAAGATTTGATGATAATAAACTACTTTTTTCAACTGCCGCAAGCGTGTTGTTAATTGGATGGTGACGGAGCCATTTCGAGGTCCAATAGTATTTTAATTCTGACAGTCAACTTCTGAACCTAGCAACCAAACAAACTATAGTTCATTTTGTATTTAAAGTTACAGTGACAGATCAAAATTGTAGGTTAAAGGAGGCAAACATATTTTATTACGATAGTCATAAATTGAACTGTGATTCGTTGTATTTTGTTATGTTCAAAATGTATTCTGGAATTGATTATCAAAATCCTTCTTTAATCGAAAAAATCAAGTCGATCATCAAGAATATTATTATCTTTTCATTTCAATTAGCGAGCACTTATGTCATTTAATTTTTTTTGTCAACCATCAACCTCCAATTTTGATCTGTCACTGTCACTTTGAATAAAAAATGAAAACTGTATTGTTGATTTGGTTGATGTTGGTAATTCAAAAATACCCCAATTTCATGCTGAAAGGAAGAAAGCGTCTCAAGTTTATTTTGAGTTTTTAATACGGTGCTTCCATGAATGACGTCACCAAATCCACCAAGTCCTTATTTGATCTAAACATTATTTACAAATTCACAGACCAAAATCATGAATGGAACACTCTGTCTAAGGATATCCCTGCCGTTCAAAATATATTTTGAGTAGGTGAATAAACTGACTTATATTATCCATTATAGTATAAATACCAAAATAAAGCCATGTCATCAAAAAATGAACCATTGAATAAAACTCAGACAATTCAGATTTTATAGAGGTTATATAAAGAGGAAATCCTCATTTCGATAGAAAGTCATACCTACTCTCTCTTCTTTTCTACTCTTTTCCGCACCAACTTGATAGAAAAGAGAAAGGAAATGCAGAAGCAACATTGCAAAGCTTCAGTAGAACTTTTGAACCAATCAAAATTAAGGAAATTTTGACAGTGATCTTCAGAACCTACACCTAACCAAACTAAGATTACTGTATTTTAAATTGTTGACAACAACAAATAATGATATGATATAGTTTGAGGCCTGAAGACGTTGATCGTTGTTTTTCTTCAAATGATATACTGTTGTGGAAAATTAGCAAAAACCACATTACGGCAAAACAAAAATGAGAAATAATTGATTTTCCATAGCATCATCTCAAAACCTACAAATTTATTCAAAAGCATTATGAAGTGAATTGGCAAAAGATTTTAACGCTTTTCCTAATGTGACAACTATTATGAAGATTGTTTCGAAATTAGGTATCCAAACAATGGTTTCGAATGCTGAATTTTGTGTTTATAGAGAGAGCAAAAGCTGAAGAATGTGCTCTTATTAACGGAGCCACCAACTGTTAACTCAGACAAATAAGATTTAGTAACTTACATGGGAAGAGGAGCTCCAGATCTATTGATTTTTCCTATTTCTCTCAGTCAATACCAAAGCGAATTCAATTCTACCGGTTTCCAATAGAGATGATTTCAAGAATAACGCTTTCCTAGGTAACGCCCACTTTTTGGCACTTTCTCTCACAATTTCTGCTTCCTGAAACTCAAGAATACGGTCACAGCTGGATTTCGATGATCTTCATCTGGTGCTGAGTCAATCTGCTCAACATGAACATAACCAAGTATGCAAATCAATCTGCTTCAGAAGATCAAAGAGCCCATTTATTTCTACCTGAACGTTTGATGGCAGTGGGATCGAGATTGTTGAAACCATTATTGATTTGGCGTTGTGACATTGAGAACATCGTCATCAATGGCTTCAGAATGCTTGACTTCATTGTGAGAAGCATCAGGGACATGAGAGACACAAGGAGTATACTGAATACTGTTCTATATTATGGTTTCCCCTGTGAAAATCGTATATGGAAAAAATTATTGGGAAGGTGCAAAAGAGATTCAACAAATATCTCTCGCACAAACACCACTGGCCATGATCCAGTCTACCATACGAAATCATACTGCCCCTTCATGTATGATATAAAGACCTCAGAGCCATGACAAAACGAGGCACTTTTGCGTTTCCTTTATAAGATCCTTCACAGTTAAATGGACTGTAGCAAGTTGCTTGAATCGGTTACACTGCTTGTTCCATCCAGGCGCACCAGACTGCAGCAGCAGTTCTACGCACCAATACACTAGTGCATTCTCTGATAGGATGGTTAGAGACTACAATCAACGTTACTACAACCGTGATATATTTCAACTTTCCTGGACACGAACCAAACTCCATATTATGAATAGTCTGTGATCACATCGCATGTTCTCTTTTTCTTATAATGTCAAGTTTAATCCTCTAATTGCTTAAATTGTATTTCATTTGAATTTAATACTGTTTTCTTCAATTTTTATTTTACAGTAGGGTTTAAAACAATAATTATTTTTCTGTAGTGTGTTGTGAAGACATGTAATCTCACATAAATCCAGTTCGGGCAAATGATAAAAATTCGCTCTAGTGCAACTCCTATCAAACATACATTATGATCGGGTTCCGAGAGTACGCAGCAAAATTCCTATTTTATTGAAATTTGAATGGTGTAACTTCTTGATAATCTGATAATATCCTGTCTCTATGTAACAGCGGAAGTGATTCTGAGACTTGATGACTATCTTGTATGGTCAAAAAAACAAAATTTTGAGACCAATCAATGTTCTGTATCACATAGACACACAGAATCATCACTGACATTGCACTACATCAAGAAAATCTGTACTGAGCGCAATTATTGTTGACCCAATTTCTCAATTGAACAGAAAAACCCTCTTGATTTTTACCAGTCAAAAACACTATTATTTTACTATAAAATTGCATATAAATAGTCGTTGGTATGGCGACGAAACAAGTTCTGCTAGCTGGATTGAAGGTCGCCGAGTTAAATAGGGAGCTGTATGAGCGTCATTTGGGTACGTCAGGAGTGGGAAGAAGGCTGATTCACGATAGACATAGACACTTCGAGAGGCTTTATTGGAAGTTGGGATCGATCCCGACACGTTCCAATCCGAAATTCCTGATCCCAACGCACTAAAACATCATTCGTAGAGAAGTTCAAAGAATCATCTATAGAGCTATGGAAGAGAAGTTTAAAGAATCTTCTAGGACTAACTTTGTGAGGTAACACTTAGCACAACAAATCTTGAGAAACGATTTGAAGACACATTCAAGACTCTGGAAGGCGAAATTGAGAAAGTGAGCCAAGGTGCGAATGCCAAAATAGAGGCTGATACCATCGGAATTCACAGGAAAGCTTCGACCATACACGGATTTTTTGTGTAGGTATGGTAGAAAGGAGAGAGACGTGGATGAGAAAGCCACTTGAGAAGGAGAGCAAGTGCTGATTATCCGGAAGTTTAAGTCAGGGGCGAGCTAAATGGCAAGATTTTTTGATTCTCATTGTTCATTTTAATAATAGTGTCCAGTGGAGTTCCATAATGTGTTTTAGTCGTCGGGACGTGAATGCCCGGCTTTAAAATGGTGGAACTCTGGCAAACTGGAAGGTCATTCTGCTGCCAGTCTCATCGTTACACACTCCTACCCTGTAACCTGCAAGACTAAGGATAAGGTTATGGTGGATGATTGTTCTTACTTTTGACGAACCAACAAAAAAGTCAGAATTGTTGGTCAGATGTAGGTGATTATGGTGCTTGCTAATTATACAGTTTTGTCAAGATATTTTGAAGATAAACGATAATGAGAATTTGATTAGAAATTGAGGTAGTCATTCACAAAAATTGTATTTTTCGACGTGTAATATTTTCAAATTATTAAACACGAGCCCGATAAGTTTTGTCTTGTAAATGTGTCCCTTTCTCGCATTGACAAGGAAGAAAATGGACTCACACTAATGGGCCACCCTGTATGAAGGTACTTTTTACTGACGCTCTATACATTTGTTTTTCTGATATTTTTGGAGACAATCTCGCTTCTTAGTGCGTTGGTTTATTGTTATGTTTACAATAAATATAAGTTGGTGTGTTAGCGTCCTTTTAAAAGACAAAAAATCAAACTTCGGTTTTTTCTTTAAATTGCCCCCTTTCATTTGTAGCCTTGAGAAAGACCGAAATTATATGGTCGAAACGTCGGCAATTTAAAGAAAAAATCGAAGTTTGATTTTTGTCCTATACCCGCTACTGACCATCCGAATAAATATAAGATAAGATTGATGACACGCACTCTGCTTTGCTTTATACAAGTAAATAGTCGACAGATTTGCTTTTCTTCTCATGACATTGAATCACTCTCATTGTTTTTGCCGGTTTTTGTCAAATCTAATCGATGTAAGTATAAAAGATCGTATGAATATGATGAATATGAATATGATTGATATTATAACTCGATGTTTGAGCTTAGCATTCGCACTTTTTGATTCTTGGTGAAATGCCTTTCAAAAATTCAAATTATTCCGAATATTTTGTAAAATGGTTTTGAAATGTCACATCTTCACAGCCACTTTTTTTCTTCTACAATCGGCATCATCAAATTTATGAACTGACGTTACGTCTCTGAGCGACCATCATCAAATAAACATATACAACTTTGACAAAATTTAACTTAAATTGTTATCATCAAATTTTGAAGAGCCTGTTTAGACGGTTTGTAGGTCAAATGACTTGAACATTTTGAACATTTTGTTCTTATTTATCGACATTTATATATCTATTATTTCAGAAACTGAAATGGCTGCCACAATATCAACAGGATTTTTGATCTTTGACCTACTTCTCCTCGTACTTGCAGCATTCATCGCTGTTTTCGTATACTTTAAACACTCTTACCAGTATTGGAAGAACAAAGGAGTGCCGTACCTGGAACCTAAATTTCCTTACGGTAAACATTATACAGTGTGGTCAAAAAGGTGTTGCCAAAATAAGAGCCATCGGACTATAGAATTTTTCGGAAACACACCATTATTCTGTTGAATTTGTAAACATCTATATTTGGGAACGTTTATGATGATCACGCAACCAGTGATAAGTTTATCTTATTTGCTGTGTACACATAGAACAGATATAAAAACGATTGCCCAGATTTGACATTGGCAACACCTCAGACATCACCTTGTATATTGTGAATGACAAACAATTTGCACATGAACATTTCCAGGAAACACCCCATTTCTTCTCTCAAAAACCCCATCATTCTGTAGTGAAGCAAAGGGTTGGTACGAGGAATTGAAAGCACGCGGCCACAAGTTTGGCGGAGCCTGGGCTATATCCAGAAAAGTGTTGGTCTTAGTTGATCCTGACTATATCAAAGACATAATGGCAAAAGACTTTTCCCACTTTGTCGATCGGGACTCCTATGCCAACGAGCGGGATGATCCTCTTGGGACGCACCTGTTTAATGTACCCAACCCAACCTGGAAACCTCTGAGACAAAAACTAACACCAACTTTCACCACTGGTAAAATGAAGATGATGTTTGAGACTATGGTTGGTTGCAGTGACGCTATGGTTGACTACATGAGAAAGTGTGCTGATAATAAGGAAGATATTGAGATGAGAGAGGTTTTGTCTTCGTTCACAACAGACGTAATTGGATCTGTGGCTTTTGGGGTTGAATGCAACAGCTTTGATAAATCCCGAAGTGAATTTAGAGAGCAGGGTATAGACCTATTTGCTGTTGGGTCTCATGACTATTTCAGATTCCTCATGGCAAAATTCTTTCCTGATTTTGCCAGAGCTATCGGGATTAAGGGTATTGCTTTGAATTTTGATCATCTGGTGCCTGATTTTGTCAATTCCAGCTGGAAAAATGAGGCCCCGATTGTTTTTCAAAAAAATGCTCAAAGAAAATATCGAGTATAGGATGAAAAATGGCATCAAACGTAAAGATTTTTTGCAAATTCTCATGGACATCAATGAAGAGACCAAAGAATACTCCAAGAAATTCACTATCGACCAGATGGTTGCTAATACGGTGTTGTTCTTCATAGCAGGTTAGTCAATCTTTGGTTTGTTCATCATCAAAACTTGGTCATCCGAAAGGTTTTGATACTTCATCCACTGCAATGACATATTCATTGTTCGAACTGGCCAGAAACTCCGACATACAGGAAAAGACCCGGCAGGAAATCAAAAATGTACTGGAAAAACACAATGGACAGATCACCTATGAAGCCATTCAAGAAATGACTTATCTCAGACAAGTTCTTGACGGTAAGGTAACCTACAGAATATGCTCAAAGCATTCGTTATAAATTCTTCACAGAGGCCATGAGGTTATACCCATCTTTGGTGTCTTTGTCAAGAATCTGTACTAAAGAGTATCAACTCCGAGACACAAACATCACACTCGAAAAAGGAACTCCTGTTGTCATTTCAACCCTAGCACTCGGCAGAGACCCTGAATATTTTCCGGATCCCGAAAAGTTTGATCCGGAAAGATTTAGTCCTGAAGAGAAAGCAAAGAGACATCTTTATGTATATCTTCCCTTTGGCGAAGGACCCAGAAACTGTATTGGTAAGAAAACACATAAGAAAAACTACTTTGCTCATTGTCACAATTACAGGCTTGAGGTTTGGAGTGATGCAATCCAAACTTGGTATTATACAAATGTTGACCAACTTCAAACTCTCTGTCAGTCCCAAGACCAAATTGCCTGTAGAACTAGACCCCAGAGTGTTACTGTTGAAGGAGAGTAGTCCATTGTACTTTTTAGCTGAGAAGATCTGATGATAAACTACTTTTTCAAACTGCTGCAAGTGTATTGTTGATAAGATGGCAAGGTCCAAAAATTGTTTATTCATATGACCGAAATGTGACCCTTGAGCTTAAATAAACTCACTAGGTATTATCTTCCAGTGGCGACTCGTGCAGTGTAGGTTTTGGTGCGTGCGCTACCAAAAGGAGACCACAGCAATAATAGTTATTCACTTGAGGTTCGTAACTCAATCCAAAGAAAATCGGAATAATCCAAAATAAAGAACCGAGGAAAAAACAATAGTTGAATATTGTTTCGTGAAAAAACATTTCAATTGGGCTACCGTTAAAAAAAGTTCACCTCCGTGAAAGTAGAGGTATCATTATAAATACACGTGGTATCACTACGCCGTGAAACTTTCTAAAATTCCGTGTACTGTCAATTCTCCTACGTTTTATTGGTTTTGAAAATTTCGCAACCACGTTTATACATGACATCATTATACCAACTCGTAAGGAAAAATCCCTACTTTTGGCAACACTGTTTATCTTGAATAAATACCAGAGCTTAGAACATAGAACCCCCTAGAACTAGCGCACACCCTAGATTCCGAGCAAATTGTTTGTAACTATAATAAACATGTTATTATTTACATTTCGTCCGTTGAATTCGTTCAACGTACCATCAACGTTGCCTTGTTTTAAATAAAAAGCACTCAGAACGTTCGCTTTTTATCAAAAGGGATTATCCAGTGTTTAAACGAGGATATGTTTCAATTTTTTATTTGTTTCAATATCGTTGGTGTTATCGGACAGTTAAAATTAACTGATTATTGATAAGTTTTGTTCACATGAATCAGCTATTCGGCCTTCAAAAATATTGAATTTTGAACAAGCCGACAACAGTGTTCCAAGGGAGCTACAGGCTATGATTGGTTGAAATGACTATCAGTTGTGATTGGTTGATCTCAAATAGGTATTTGTGTCGTGCTGCCAGATGTATTTCGTTGCATCGTGTCAACATAAGTAACTAAGGTTCATGGAAAAATATGGTTCTCATTGAAAGTGTTTTATTATCACTAGTGATCTGAAAATGTACATATTATATAATTGGTAACTACTGGAGATGCACTCATAGAGTATAGAGTATTTTTAATTAGAATAAAAATACCTTGAATACAAGGTAGCTACTTATTAAATTTGCAGTTTGGCAAACTCGCAAGAATTCCTCTCTTATCCCAATGTATAAACATGTGACACACAAAGAGACGTCGGGCTATATCTAGTTGTTGGAAAATCATTGTACCAGAGATATAGAGGTACGAGAAATGAAAATGAATGAGACTGCACATCCAAATTCTCTTAGACACTATGGGGGTGCCATTTTCTAGGCATGTGTTGCCAATGTGCTCATATGTCAACGCATTCAAAATTATTTTTGAGCTTTGAGCATTCGATATGGATAAAATTGCATAGACCTTTGTGTTTTACGGATTACATGCATGATAATAAATATTCATTTGTTTTTGTAAAAATGTGCATATCAAAGTAAATCTCATGAAAATTGTCAAGTCCGGCAACATTGCCTCAAATTGCTTGGTTTGAATGCAATAATTCCGGTTATGTTGATGTTTTGAGTTTGAATTTGGATTTTAAAAATTTCAGGATCTTCTGAAAACCCATGCATTTACTGTCGTATTTTGTCATTTTGTGTGATAAATCGCGAATCATTATTATCCGAACATTATTGGTCGATTAGTGTTCATCAGGTGTTTGATAATGGTGTGTTGTTCCCTGAAACATGGTTCAAATGACAGAAAGCTTCTTTTTCAAGATAAAACTGTTTTCTGGTGAAAGTCAACTAGTTTCCATATTAGCAGGTATACTGGTATACACTACCTATACACTTTTGCAGATCTCCCATGATTAGGTTTGCTTGATAGGAAGGCGAGTAAACCCGTGCGGTTCAGAAATAAAAAACATATTGAAGGAAATGGTTTTGTGATCTCAGGACAAGAAAAGTTATATCTTTATGTTATGATATCAAGTATTCATCTTTTCCTAAATCGTTGGGCATATAACAACAACAACTAGGTACGAAGGTATCAAGAATAGGTAGGTACTCACGAATCTGGGAAATCCCATTTGAAAATATTTGGTGGTTGCTTGCTTTCTACCAATTTCGATCAACTTTTGTGGCGCCTTAAATTTAAAGACCTATGTGAAGACACAAAAAGGCAATGAGTCGAAAAAGAAAAAACTTCTAATCAACCAGATAATCAGACAACGACAGTCACAATAAATAAAATACCAAACAATCAAAGAAGACATCAAAAAGAACGAAAATCAATTAAGATCATGAAAACCAAAAAATAAATTTTCAGACAACATACAAAGAACAAGAACGCACCCCAAAATTATAAATAAATGAATATATCTTTATTAGCATGTTGCTACATAGAAAAAAAAGTAATAAGGTATCAAATGAATAAAATACATCCACTCACAAAATTGAGTTTCAAAAAATAAAAAATGACAAATAAAACTTAAATATATATAGGCATAGTAGGTACATAGAATTAGAATTTGGACAATACATGATTCATCAAAATCTTAAAATCACGAAGGTCATCACAGTTTTTGAGATCAGGCGGTAAGCTATCAAATTCATTCAAACCCTTATTATGCAATATAAAGTTTTGAACATGACTGGAATAACATTGCCTCAGCCTAAGATCACCACAGTTTCTGGTATTATAGGAATGATTATCTTTGAAATAAGTAACCCTATCGCATACATAGCTAGGAACACATTGCTGTTTGATTTTAAAAACAAATTTACAAATATTGAACATAATTTTTTGCTTCACAGACATGAAATTGAGTTTAACAATGTTTGAATAAAACCTAAGAAGAAAAGAGCTTACTTTAAAATTACGAAAAAAAACGATAGACACAAAGAAGCAAGAAAAGCTGGATTTATAATTACAAATAACGACGAAGAAAAGTCACTTTGAATAAAAAAAAAAGAAAACTTTACTATATCAACACCAAAAACAATCTAACTGCCAATTTGAGAGTGATTTAGAAAATATTTCTTATAAAAAAGTTGACTAGAGATTGAAAAATACGACGGTTAATCAGTTACCAAAATACAAACAAGAACAAGGAAAATGAAATTCCGCAACAATAAACAACAAAATTGGGACAATTCACCCTAAACCATGAAAATTGAACAGAGCAAGATCCATTTAGAAAATTAGACTATTGATTCCAATTGAGGAGTGACTTATCAAAATGCGTTTTGTCCAAAATCGGAAATAAATAATTTTGATGTGGATTTGCTAACATGAAGACGTAATACATACGAACCAATCCACAGAATGCAGCAAATCAACTTTGATCGCATAGTAATTCAAATAAAAAATCGACCAGTCACATCAAAACGCTTAGCGGCGCTGATATAGTTCCGAAAACAGTTGTCTTTCTGGTCTTATAACATAAATTAATCAATATTTCAGAGATTTTTCTCATTTTACAGACTTGTATCTACATCTATTTTTTAATTTTTTTCCCATTTGGAACCCCTAGTGAGTTTTATTTCACTTCATTCGTAAGTATAAACGCAGAAACTTTCCATTATGTTTAAAAATATTGAAAATTTCAAAGCACAAAACGCATAAAGACAATTTTCTCCAATATGTTGCAGCAAAATACATTTAAACCAAGACTTTTTAGTCTTTTAATGGAAACTTAAGGTACTTTCGATTTGAATGAGACTATTTTCCATGTCCATGCATGTATATACATCGATTCTACACATACATTTTCCAAAACCACTTTGTTTTCAGTCGTAAAGGGTTTTTGGTCATTATTGAGAATCTAGTTTTGGGTGACATAAAGCGTTTTGATAAGTCATTACCCAATTATGATTGTCAATTTACAAAATCCGATAGTTTTGCAATATTTTATACAGAAAGCAAAATCAAATAAAAAAAAATTTTGTCAGAATCAAAACAGCCTACTATAACGATCACTGATTTTGTCGTGCTCGTTTAATCTATGACTATCTTTAGATGTGCCAGATTTTGAGTTAACGGATACAGAATCACAGTCTCGCTCAAATCCCCCAAAAGTCATTGATCAGATTAGTCGATGGCATATTTTTTCATATCAGGATCATATCAATTTCAAATAAAAAATCCAATAAATGGTCCATAAAAGATGTTCAATCCCTCAAATTAGACAGTCTACAGTTGAAAAATTTAATGCTGGCATTAATCAACAGATCTACTCAAAATCAAAACGTTGTAAAACTGCTTTGTATATGAAGTTGGAACACACTTCTGAAATCAGAATCTAGCCAGCTTTCAGTCATGAGAGTCTATTTCGTAGTAGCTTTCATATTACTTGATGGGTTGATGGTTGATGGGACTATAGTACATCAAACATAACGATTGTTGCACGTGGAAAGTGCAATTTGTTGATGATCAATTCAATCATCACGTCAATTCTAGTTGTTCAGGCATGGCGATCGCAACCCTGAATCAGATTCCACGATCTGGTCTAGCAACCCTTATAGAAACGAAATTTTTTATCCTGAAGGTTATGGACAGCTCACCAAAGCATTTCTCAATATCAAACTCTGGAGGTGTTACCATGTAATCCATTACATTTTCTAGGCAGGAAAGGCGACAGAATCTAAATTGGGAAAATGGTACAGGCAACGCTGTGTCAAGTTTTTGGGAGACGGTTTTATGCGCACGTCCATAAGATCGATCTTCCATCCGTCCACTGACGTCAACAGTGAACATTTTTAGGAGGAATTGTACCTATTTTCTGAATTAATAGACTGTGCTAAAATCGGTTGATCAGAAGACATGGCAGCGCTGTCAACTCAGACAAACCCCGCATCTCACACAAACAAATCGATACCTAAAAGCGCAAAGGTGGTCAAATTTTTGTCATTAGTAGGTATTCGCAAAATAAGTTTTGTATCTTGTATAAGTATAAGACAAGTCGTTTTTTTTTTGTTTCTGAGGCTCAAATCATAATGTTTAGAAAAGCCATTTTAAGAATGTAGAAAAAAAAATTGAAGAAAGAAAAAAGAGAAAACTACCTAATTTTAATTACCAAAGAAAGCACTCAGTAATCTAAAAAATATTTCGAAAACCATCGAAACTCCAAAAACACTTGTTTATCAGATAAGAATCAACAAGGAAATGTGGACATAGCACCTCTGCGCTTTTAGGTATCGAAATCAAAATATACTCACTGTGAAAAGATTAAAATGCAAAGTAAGCCATCTGTCGCTTTCTGGAAACCTCTTTTTCACATGGATGCCCAGATAGGTTTGTTCTTATAGTTGATATTAACTAGACCCCGTATAATTTGTCCAATAGACAATAAAATATGCAAACTATTCACAATGGAGAAAAACGCTCTAAAAATGCGAGACTTGTTAAAATCGTACCGCCATCCCAGCTAATAATAAAATGTCTTCCGCATTTTTAAGACGTTTTTTTTCATCGACAATGGTTTTGCATATTTTATTGCCTATTAGGCCAAACTATACGGGCTGTGGGTGACACCGTATAAACTGACACCCCTCCCTAACTTTGTTATTTTTTATCGTAGGTACAGCAAAATGAAAAATACAGACTTCAAGAGGAAACTTTTTCCAGTTTAAATATCATTTCCTATTTTCTGTAACTGCAAAGGTATACGGGGGCGCGACAAAAAGGTTTTTTTTTAATGGAAAGCCCCAATTATCTCTTTCCAGAATGAAGATCTTACTTTACTTATTTCAAAAATAACATATCTACAATGATATATATACAAAAGAAATTAATTTTTTTCTTCGGTTCAAAATTGCGATTTGAAAAAAAAACACTGAGTGACATTTTATGAAAATTATCTATTCTAGGATTGTCTTGCTATACAGTGCGGCTCTAAAAGGTCTCCCTTCTAACTTTTGAATCGTTTGATATGTAGATGTAGATGTAGATGTTTCAGTGGGTGGCTCATGCCAAAACCTGCTTAGGCCTCCTGGTCCCGTTGCAACCCACAATAGATAGAAGTGAGATTATTGAAGGCACGAAGCTTTCGCGAAGCTCAGCAGGTCCCTCAAATAGATCCCTTCCAATTCCTGGAGTGTTGTGAGTTCAGCTCCAAAGTGTTCCATCCTAATGCTACGAAGAGCCGGACATTCCGTTAGGATGTGGGCTACGGTCTCTACGTCTTCAAGGCACCACCTACAGTCTGAATCTTCCCCGATCCCGATCCTATGGAGGTGACCCTTCAGGTTCATGTGACCAGTTAATAGACCAATCATTGTGCGGAGGTCTTTTCTTTTTTTGGTTCTGCCCGTGTCAGGTCCTGTTATCATCGCCTTGGCATGTAGCATACCAGGGGCATTATTTCAGCATAGAGTGGCCTTTTCGAGTAGAAGTTTCTTCGCCTCGCCCATTCCTATTGCTTTAGAGATGCCAATCATTGGTTCGGGTCCTATCGGCCTGTGCGATGAAACACTTTTGGCAAGTCTGTCAGCTTCAATGTTTCCCTTTATACCGCTATGGCCCGGGACTCAAATTAGCCTCACCTTGTTGTTATTTTGAATTATCTTATGCAGAGCCTCTTTGCATTCTAGGACTGCTTTAGAGTCTACTGCCTTTCTCACAACAGCCTTTAATGCTGAAAACAGCCTTTAATGCTGAAGTGCTATCTGAACAAATGTTGAAAGTTCTGTGATTTGTGCCGCTCTCAAGAATGTGTATGTGCACATTGTGTTATGGCGAAGATTTCGGCCTGTAGGATCGAAGCGTGAATCCCGAGCGAGGTCATTTTATTGTCCCTCCCGCTCTTGCAGAATCCTGCTCCTGTGCCTCTCTGATGTTTGGAGCCATCAGTAAACCACCACGACCCTTCTCGTGTTTGAACTGGTCTGTTCTGATCCGTCCAATCCTCTGGTCTAGGAATAATCAGCTCAGGCGAGCTACCAGCATAGAAGATTGGAGTCATGTAGTCGGAGTGCATTAGCAGCACTCCATCTTTTATCTGGGGTTCACTCATGATGACCGAGTGTCCCTTGTTCCTCCGCTTCAGATGTTCCAGACAGTAAAGACGGTATGCTGTTCTGAGTGCAACACTCTCTACAAACAAGTGCAGTGGGGGTAGCTCCAGGATTACCCCCAACGCTCTCGTTGGTGTGGTCCGTACTGCGCTTGTTATACTGATGCATCCCATCCTTTGAACCTTATCCAGTTGCCTTTGGATGTATGCTTTCTTGGTTGCGGGCCACCATACTATGGCTCCGTAGGTGATCAGAGGTCTGATAACCATAGAATAGATCCAGTAAACTATTCTGGGTTTCAGTCCCCATGTTGTCCCTATAGCTCTTTTGCATGCCCATAGAGAGCATATGGCTTTCCTAGAGCGTTCTTCGATGTGATCTTTCCAGGACAGTTTCTGGTCAAGAGTTACTCCTAGGTATTTGACCGTTTTCCTGTATTCCAGGACTCTTCCTGAGATGGATATCTCCGGTTTGAGTCCTGATTTGTATTTCCTGGTGAATAACAGGATTTCGATCTTTTCGGGGTTGATCCTAAGTCCTTCAAGGGAGCACCACTGTTCTATAATTCTCAGGGCTCGCATTGTGGGTGCTCTCAGCTCCTGAATGTGGCTACTCGTCGTTAGGATCACCAGATCATCAGCATAGGCCTGTGTATACAATCCCGAATCGTTCAGCTGCTTCAGCAGGCTGTCCACCACAAGACTCCAAAGGAGAGGGGATAGGACTCCACCCTGGGGACAGCCTCTGGCAGCCATAGTTCTGACATTTTGTCCGTTTAATTCGGCAAATATCGTCCTTTGTGATAGCATATTTGATATCCACTGGGTCAGTGTTCTTTCTGAGCCCCTTGCTTCTAATGCTCGACAGATCGATTCAAAGGAGGTATTGTCAAATGCGCCTTCGATGTCCACAAAAGCACCCAATGCTGATCTATTTCCGTCTAGCGCTCCCTCTACCTTGGTGATAAGGTGATGTAGCGCCGTGTCCGTCGATAGACCTTGTCGATAGGCATATTGATTGTTATGCAGTGGCATGGATAACAGATGCGTTTTCTTGATGTATCTATCAACAAGTCTTTCTAGTGTCTTGAGTAAAAAGCTTGATAGACTAATCGGTCGGAAGGACTTGGGGTTGGTGTAGTCTGATTTCCCTGGTTTCGGGATAAATATCACCTTCACTTCCCTCCAGCTAGAGGGAATATAGCCCATGGCAAGGCATGAACGAAAGAGCTTCACCAGGAATGCGGTTACACGATTACTAGCATTTTGTAGCAAGGCCGGAAAAACCCCATCCATCCCTGGAGCTTTGTACGGAGAGAAGGACTCGAGAGCCCATTCTTCCTTTTCATAGTCGACTATCCTCTTTGCAGTTTCAAAGTCGGGAGCTGTGCGGGCTCTTACCTGATGTGGGAGTGCAGCGATTTGCCCCGATCCAGGAAAGTGCACTTCCAGTAGCCTGTTAAGCGTCTCCTCCTCGGACAAGGTTAATTTTCCATCCGCTTTAACTAGGCATCCTATTTTGGCTCCAGGGTCCTTTGCTAAGATCTTGCATAGGCGGAGCGTAGACGGAAGGTCGTTCAGCTCTTCGCAAAAGCTTTGCCAGCTATGTCTCTGAGCTGATCTTATGACCTTCTTGTAGTTTCTTTGGGCTGTCTTATTGTCATCCCAGCTGTCCGGAGTACGCAGTTCTTTAGCTCTACTGAGGGGCCTGCGAACTTTGCGACGGTGAGTCTCCGTTTGTTTATTCCACCAGACCGTCTTGGAGTTGTTTGGCTTTTCCCTTAAGGGACATGCTGTCTCAAATGAATTAGTGAGGCATTCTTGGAGCTGATTTGCAGCCAGCTCAATGTCCTCTTCTATTCTTATTTTGGTAAGAGTGTTGTCGACACCTCTTTCTATTTCCTCTCTAAAGAGATCCCAGTTAGTGAGTTTCCTATTTCTTACCTTAAGCTGTGCTATTAAGCACTCTTGTTCGAGTGTGAACATGATGTGCCGGTGGTCAGACAGTGAGACTTCACCAGCCACCCTCCACTCTTTTACCTTGTTATATAGACTCGTTGAGCATAACGTTAAATCTATGATTGACTCACTCCTAACATTGGAGAATGTAGGAGCAGCACCCCTGTTTAGGATATGGAGGTCCGTGGAGCTGAGGTATTCGGCTAGGTCTCTACCTCGTGGGTTGATATCTCTACTACCCCATATAAAATGATGAGCGTTTGAGTCACATCCAATAAGGAGAGGAAGATTCCTTACTTTGCAGAAATTCACAAGATCAATCACCTCGGTTGTAGGGCTTTCCCTCTCATATGGGAGGTAGGCCGATGCAACAATGAGGATCCCATTGTCCTTAGTGATTATCTTGATGACAGTCAGATCTCTGGTTGAGAGTCCTGACAATAGAAAACTGTTAACTTCTCTTGTTACAATACACGACTTTGGGTTTTTGCTGGAGGGGCTATGAAACAGTGAGCCTCCTACCAGTCCCAGTCCCCTAATCTTACTCTGGTTAAGCCAGGGTTCCTGAATGAGGGCTATGTGTGTACCTAGTTTGTTTATCGTGTTACATAGGACAGCTGTTGGGGCTTTCCCATGTTGCAGGTTAATCTGTATAAGTTTTAAAGCCATTTGAATGACAATTTATACTGTTGTAGGTTAGTCTTAAGTTCCTAGAAACTAAGGTTAGTAATACCAAGACTGACATGAGACTCACCTGAGGAAGATGGTGTATCCTCGTTGGCTGTGATTGGGGACAGTCAGGAACTGTCGCCCTTTTCTTGATCCTCTGGGGTTGGGGTTGGTGGTTGCTCCTCCTCCCCTTCCTTGATCCCCTGTTCCGTCGGAGCCACCTGGACTTTCGGCTTGGGTTCAGCTTTGGGCGCAGTGCCGGTGGAAAAGATAGCCCTCCCCAAGCCATAGAATGGACGGTTGCCCAGTCTTAACGACTCACGATCGACGCCAACGATCAGCCGTAGGCCCCGGGGCTGTTCCGTCCTATCCCACACCCTCCATTTGGATGAGGACAGACCGGGGTTAGACCGTTCCAGGTAGCTGAGAGCAGCCTGGTCCGTTGGGTGTCAACACCCGGAAGCCACAGGACCCCACGGGTCAGCCTGAAGGCGGCAGGGTCACATGATATATGCGGACGAAATTTGGACACACCATATCATGTGAGACCGTTCTGCATTTTTTGACATATTAGTGAAAGCTCAAAATGACAGCTGGGCACCCTTTTGGTAGTATTTCATTCAAAATGGCGCCCAACTGTCATTTTGACATTTTCAGCTGTCAAAACGATGTCAAAAAATGCAGAACGTCTTCACATATGGTGTGTCCAAATTTCGCTTGCATATATCAATCGGTTCAAAAGCTTTTGAGACGCACTGTATATTGTTATGTGTGTTTTAAAAATTGGGTATATATTTTTTTCAAGACCATCAAGACCAAGACCAAGACTGACCAGTCTTGTCTTGATATAACGAGACCAATACCAAGACCAAGACCAAATTTATTTTTCGAGACCAAGACCAAGACTAGCCAGTCTTGGTCTTGGTCTTGGTCTTGAGAAGCCCTATTGCTTGGATTTGTATGGCTCTTACGGGGTTTGATCTGTTGTAGCTGTACTACTATGCTGAGGGTACATTGACTTCAATGACTATTCCAGACTGCGTCCATTTCTGTCCTTTTAAAAAGTTTTATTCTTTAGTTGAGTATCTTTTGCCTGCTGAGGATGAATATTGTCAAGGCACATAAATCTAATAGTACCAGGATGGTTTGGAAATAAATCTTTTGAACATATAGTTTTTTGTTGATTATGCTTAGTCATGTACCGATCACATCATCGTAGGATCATTAAAAAAGTTCGTTACATTGCATGAACATCGTAAAAAATGCTAACGTATATAACACCGACAATGACAGAGATAAAATTTTTTTTAGGTCGCATTGGAACATAATTTGGTGTGATGAAATCACGTTTTATAACTACAGCCACGGCGAGTATCAGACTTGGGAATTGAATCTCACAAAGGCTTTTGGTTTGATAGCTGTCCAATTATAACGTCCGTAATAATATGGACATTATAATTGTCGTCATAATACCTATAAACATTTTTTCACAAAATGCCCAGAAATATGAATAACAGTTACTTACTTTACGAATAAGTGTTTCACTGTCTGACTTGGGGACATAACGTAACGTTAATCAAAGGAACTCGACGCCTGGTTCTAACTTTACTTTTATTTAACACTTATACTTACTTATAAAAAGTGATTGCCAATACATAATTATCTGGAGCAACGAGAGAGAGATAGCTGGTGTCAAAAAGGAAGACTGGCAAGGCATCGAAACGTTCTTGGGTTCTATGCTACCAGCACAACCTTCCTGGGAATCGGGGTGAGAACTGCTCTACTATCAATTGTGACTAAAATGATAGACACATATATTTCACCAAGTCAGTACTCCACTACTTCAGAATGCCGATTCGACAAATTTGGGGTTATTCTAGTTCATCTCTGGGTGCCTTTGAATTTGATTGAACCCCTTACTGCCCCGGATGTTCAAATTGAATTGGAAAATCTATTGAAATATTGAGGAAGTTTTTTTTTCGTTGAATGAAATTGAGAGAGGTTTTGTCTTCGTTTCTGTACAAGCTGGGCTTACAAGCTAAACTGAACTCGAGTTGTCTCAGCAGCGGAAAGGAAAAGTGAAGTTTACTGCCAGAGAGCAGCCTTACTCTGTGCTACGACCCAGGTGGCTTGGGCGTAATTGGTTTGAGTAAGATAACTTTTTGGGCAGGTGCTGAATACTTGACGGCTTCTTCGATTGCGAGTTTCTGAAAAGTCTTTATAACTGAGTACGGACCTGAGGCTATGCCGTAATGACGGCGGTGAGCTCGTATTCAAACAGTGGTTGACGGGGAAGTGATTGACTTTCCTCATGTGGACCAGCTCCAGGTACTCTCCTGGATATTTTTCTCGTAAACCGAAATCTTGATGTCATTTTTTTTCAACATTTATGAGTCCAGTTGCAGCCCTTGGTTTAGAATGACCCAATATATCCGTTGGTTGCTTGAATGAGATTTTGACTACTAGAACTCTCCATATGCTTGCTAGAGTTCTTCTTTTGTCAGTTGAAGGGATTGTGGAATTTCTTTAATTTCCAAGAACTTTGCTAGTTGTTTGTCCTCCTGGACGTGAGTGATCATACTGACAACTTAAATAGCTGACGATTCAGATGCTATTGGTCCGGATACTATCCATCCTAGTTCTGTGTGTTGTCTTAAGAGACCATCTGATACTGGAATATTCTTTTGCTCCAAATATTCCATTCATTGCGCCTGGATAAATGTTTGATCAGCGAGCACATCATTTTCACAATTATCTAAACTGTTGATATACAGATGTCGCGTCAATTTCGGAAAAACAATCATATCGATTTCCATCGAGACCGCGCTAGCAAACCTTGGTTTGAGGTGTGTGTCAATGTATTTCCTGTGTCGGCAACTCTCTGGATTTCTGGCAGTAGTATATCATATTTTGATGAAACATCTTGACTGACTGTGTTTCCTTTCTGAACTTGTTTGTCGTTCTGCTGCCATTTTCTGATTATTATTCGAGTTAATATGGGGCTAGTGACGTCATGCAGCTACCTTAGCTTCAGAAAGTTCTTACTGGAAATTTCTAGTAAGTCAAGCAGCTTGTCTAGTACTTTGAAGATCAGCAGCCCTTTGTTTTCGTGACGTCTTTAAAGTGGATCCCATGCTGAGTCTTGATTGGCTGCGATTGCTTACAGGTATATCAGATTGCTTGCTTGTTCTTCCATATGCGCCTTCAAGTACCTGATCCATTTAGTCTGCTTTGGTCAATGCAGAGTTTTCATGGATGAATTTTTTGAAAATATCACATTTTTCATATCCCCCCTAGAAAATGATTGAAATCTGTACTTTTGACAGCTAGTAGATGCTGTTAAGTGTCTCTTGTTGACCAGGGGCTATGGCGTTTTGCTGGACTTTGATGGTTAGATCATCTTATTTGAATTGTCTGCGGATTTCTTCGTATACGTTTGGAGTGAAATATTCGCTATCATGTTCTTTTTCGTTGACTGGAATTTCTTCATCGAGGTGAGCATCAGGTGCTTTATTTTGCTGAATTTAGCTGGAAAAATGAGGTCCCGCATGAAAAAAAAAAAAAGCTCAGACAAAATATCAAGTTACGGATAAAAAATGGTATCAAACGTAGAGCCTTTCTGCAAATTTTCATGAACATTAATGAAGAGGGCAAAGAATACTCCAACAAATTTACTATCGACCAGATGGTTGCTAATACGGTGTTGTTCTTCATAGCAGATGAATTGGTCTTTGGTTTGTTCATTATCAAACCATGGTCATTCGACAGGTTTTGATACTTCATCCACTGGCCAGACATATAGGAGAAGACCCGACAGAAAATCAAAAATGTACTGGAAAAACGAAATGGACACCTACGAAGCCATTCAAGAAATAACTTATCTGAGACAAGTTCTTGACGGTAAGGTGACCTACAGAATATGCTGAAATCCTCCGTTATAAATTCTTCACGTGAGGCACCCATCTTTGGTGTCTTTATCAAGAATCTGCGCCAAATCCTGAGGAGTATGAACCAGAAGAGTTTAGTCCTGAAGTCCTAAAGAGAAAGCAGAGAGACACCCTTATGTATATCTATCTTTGGCGAAGGACCTAGAAACTGTATTGGTTAGAAGACACATAATAGATACTATTTTGCTCATTGTCCCAATTACAGGCTTGAGGTTGGGAGTGATGTTATCCAAACTTGGTATCTTACAAAAACTTTCTGTCAGTTCGAAGACCAAAATGCCTGAAGAACTAGACCCCAGAGTGTCACTTTTGAAGGAAAGTAGTCCATTGTAATTTTTATCTGAGAAGATCTGATGAAAAACCACTTTTTCAAACTGCCGCAAGTGTATTGTTGATTAGATAGTGACGGAGTTTTTTCCGTGAAAATTCCCTACCAGTCAATTCTAACCAATCATAGGCTTGCATTTCATTATGTTGCTATGGCAACGACCTAATTTTATCGGAAATCACCCTGCTCATAATCACGTGACTGAAAGATTAATAAGTGGAAATCTCCCTGGCTTTGCATCTTTGCATGTAGCTCCCATATGATTACAGTGTTGCCGTCCCCACTCTCCCTAACAATCCCAACCCAACCCAACTTTCACACACAGAGATAAGGCAAACGGCAACACTGTGGTTGGTGCATGGGAGCTACATCCAGCCGCGAGTGCTTGACAGCTGTTAAAAACAATGACAAATATTTTTGATAAATGATTTATTTTCAAATCCCTTACAAAGTTGCAATGTTATCAATTATGGACAAGATTGGTTATAACTTCCAAATGTTTTATAAAATCCTGATTCCCTTCCTTCTTCCTCAATGGCGAGTAGATTAAGGAGCCGTTGGTTTCTTCCACTAAATGCGAGGTGAGTCCTGGGTTATGTTTTTTCCAATGATCAGTTTTGGTATGAAATTCTCTTGCCGAATCTCCCGCGAGCTCGAATTAAAAATCCGGAAATTTGTTCTCGTTGCGAATTTTTCAAGAAAATTCGCAACTCGACAAAATTTCCGGAAATAATTCGAGCTCCAGGGAGATTATAAGTGAAAATCTTATTATGATTTGCCCACGGTGTGACATTTTGGCTTCAATAAACTCACTAGGTATTATCTTGTAATAGTTTTCAATTACGGTACAAATAATGCTGGCGCTTGTCATTATAATCTGGTTAAATTTGAGATAAAATGGTCCGATGGAGTAATATTAAGGCACCGTGCTGGTTGTTGGCCACTGAACCTGCGCCTGCGAGTATAATATGTATGTAAATACTCAGATCACAGTCGAGAATTATGTGCTTTAGCAGCGTCTAGCTGCAGCCTAATGTTCGCTCTGTTTCCGGGTAGAACATTCTTTAGAACTAACAGGAACATCACGGTATTATCATCAGATTGTGACTGCCAAATAAAGTACACGCTCAAAAACTTTCACCCTATTGAACCGTTCAATCTGAACAATATCAACATTTCTTTCTTTATTTTTTTCAAATATTGGATAAGACTGTTGAGATCACAATTTGGAGAATAATCAAAAACTCCAAACTCTATACCTAGAAATAAAACGGGGCAAAATATAATCTCTAAGTTTTCAAAAATGTTTAAAAAACAAGAAAAACATCATTTTATCAAAAAAAAAACAATTTTTTTTTGATCATTTTAATTGAGTTCTCAAAATATAAAAGACTCAAAAAAAGACGAAAACTTATGGAGTCAAGAACACAAGAAGAAATAGCAGTGGGGTTTCGTCCATTATTAGTATAGCTGTCGAAGAAAAAAGGTTTCAGTTTTTTTTGCACAATATATCAATAAGTCAACGTTTCGCAACTGGTCCGTTCCATCATCAGGGCTAGATAATCAAAGTTGCGCAATACATATAAAATTGTGAAACTGTAGTGCATAGATAAGGAAAATGAGACGCTCCATCATTAGCTCAGTCATCGATTCTAACAGTACTGTACTACCAACCTTTTTCACTTAAAAAAGGTGTACCTTGTTCAAGTTTCTAGAGGTACCTGGCCGTTTTCGAAATTTCCAATGCACCGGACACTGGAAAATATTGAATGAATTCGTCGCCTCCTTCATAAACATATTGACTAGTAACATAAAAAGTAATTTACCGTCTTGGTAACGTAAATTACCATTTTGAGTTAGTTACCACTTATTTGCGTTGCTTTTACATATTGTAATTAATATTATGGATTTAAACTGCCCTTTTCATAGATAGGTTTGGATAAAGGTATGGGGGTGACATACATGTTCTCAGAACTTCACACAGAATTCCAAAATGGAATGAAAAATACCTGTTTCCAAACAGGTATTTTTACATGGTATACATGAATATGACATAAAAAAAAACAGTATCCAAAAATGAAAATCGACGTGTTCGAGCGTTTTCCAAAATCAAAACTCTGAATTTGAAAAGAATTTGTTCCATATTTTAGCCGGCCACTCTATACATTGCAAGGTTTTCGTCAAATTCACAAAAAAAAATAGAAAACGACAGACACAAGAAATGAAGAAAAAAAAACTAATGAAGAGAAAAAAGAATAAAGGACGAAAAACATATTTATGGAAAATATAACAAAAATAGTTTTCAACATACAAAAAACAGGTTGAAAACACAAAAACCCAAAACCTTATCTTGATAACAAGTTGACTGGAGAATAAAAAATACGACAGAAAATTAGTGCTCAAAATACAGACAAGGAAAAGGGAAATAAAATTTGTCAAAAATAGTCAACAAAATTGGGACTTTGGAACAAATCACACAATCCATGAAAATTGAACAGAAGAAGATCTTACGGGGGAGAGCCACTAAAAGTGAAACTATAGATTTAAATTATTGTCGATTTCCAAAATCCGATGGTTTTCAAATATTTTATACAGAAAGCAAAATTAAGTTTGATAAAAAAATTGTTTTGTTGGAATCCTTATCCTTATTCTTATATGAACATTTCTACATCTGATTGCAGATTGATTTTGTTTCGTGCGCAATGGACAGAAATTTTTTGACCGTTTCTTACAACCCAAATAGTTCTTCCATTTAATTTTTTTGATTTCGTTGTTGAAGTAGTGGTATGAAACTTAAAACATTATGAAATATACAATATTTTTTTTACGTTGTAGTGATCCATTTATACGACATAGAGATGCATTGGTCACGTTTAGTACGTACAGTAAATCCGAGCTTTTGCAGAGAATTTTGGAAAATGCGGAAAATTCTTGATTTATCTTGTGGAAGGAGTTCTCAATAGCTCAACTGACTTTTGAATTTCCAAAATGGGAAATTGGGACGTGGGTGCATGGTAAGCTTTGAAACGAACATCCTGTATGTTCGATAAGGATTTGAAAATGTAGTCCATTGTGATAGTCCATTTTCCTTTTATTTCGCACTTTCTGGCCATATCCAGAAATCACCCTGTAGATTTTCCATTATAGCTTGATTCTAAACAACTTTCCTTTTATAATATTTTCTTGAAAGTCTTATGGGAAGGGAGATAATAAGTAGCGCCTTAATTTTGAAGATGCTGGGGTAAGCTAACCTTCGACATTACCGAAAACTGATAGTCAAGCTTCTTAGAAAAACAATTGCGTATTTGTCGAGATTCTCAGATGGCCCTATTTCAGACAAGGATTAACAAACTGTACTAGCAATGATAAAGTGAAACGCATTCTAACTGACTCATGGCACTATTTCTAGAAAAGTCTTATTACTTATACATCTTCCAAAGATCATTAATAAGATTATCAAATCGATGCCATAATTGTTTTATATCAGGATCATATCGATTTCCAATAAAAAATAAAACAATAAATTAAACATAAAACGTGATCAATCTCTCAAATTAGACAGTCTAAAGTGAAAAACTATAATCCCGGTAATAACCAATATATTTCCAAAACCAAGTGGTTGTAAAACTGCTTTGTATATAAAGCTGGAGCACATTGCTCAAGACAGAATCTAGCCAGCTTCCAGCCATGAGGGTCTATTGGGTAGTAGCTTTCCTGTTACTTGATGGGTTGATGGTTGATGGGGCTACCACATCAACTTTACGGTTGTTGCACGTGGTAAGTGCAATTTGTTGATGATTAATTCAATAGTCACGTCCATTCTAGCTGTTCAGGCATGGAGACCGCAACCCTGGATCAGAGTCATCGATCTGGTCTAGCAACCCTTATAGAAACGAAAGTTTCTATCCTGAAGGTTATGGACAGCTCACCAAGGTATTGTGCAATATTAAACTCTAAAGGTGTAACCATGTAATCCCATTTAACTGAATTATTCAACGTATGTGCTTAATTTCATCCTTCGTTACAAGCAGTAAAATTCCCATCAAACGATCGATAGGCAACTACTGTGTTACAAATTGCCATTAACTAGCTCAACCTGCTACAGCTTTATTACTATTACATTTTCTAGGCTGGAAAGGTGACTGAATATACATTGGGAAAATGGTACAGACAACGCTATGACAACTTTTTGGGAGACGAATGGAATATTAACCTCATGAACGTGCGATCAACCGACGTGAACAGAACCAAAATGTCTGTAGAGCTGGTCACAGCAGGAATGTGGGTACCGCAAGGTCCTGCTTTGTGGAATGAAGAGCTACCATGGCAACCTGTTCCATACAACTTTGTGCCCACAACTGAAGATTCGGTAATGGTTTAAGATTGGTGAGTTCAAGGTTTGACCAATGAGGTTTCAGTTGACAACACCATGGGAGTGTGCTGCGTACGCTGCTGCCTATGCTGCAGTGTTTGATTCGGATGAACTTGTAGCCAACTTGGCTGCTAAGTATGGTGCGATGATGGAGGTTTTGAGTGAAAATACTGGTATCGAAGTTGACGCATACACAACCGCTTTGGGATATGGAGACACTATGAAAGTACAGGTGGGAACTCTCATCTGTTGTACAAGACAAATGAATTTATCTCCAAATGCTTGAGTAGTTAAACTCAATTTAATTCACAAATATTTTTTTAATCAAATTATGTAGAATTTTCTCAAAGCTCTCATTTACCTTGGTAAACATCCAAAACCGGACAATCCATGACACTCATAGCTAATAATATTTTCTAGAGTGAGTTGGGTTTTGAAGCAGAAGAATGGGTCAAGTCAGTCTACCCCGAACCCATCAGTTCTCTCAGTGTTGACAACTACTACATTATGACCAACAACACCTCCCTTAAAAGAATCATGGCCGGAGCACTAGTCAAAAAAATCCTTTCAGACACCGGAAGCTACATCAATGGGACAATTTCCCCATCAACAAGAAAAGTATTCATGTACTCTGCCCATGACTACAATGTGGGGTCATTGCTGATGTCTTTGGAGGCTTTGGAATTGACAACAAGTCCACCATACGGTTCTTCTGTACTTTTTGAGGTACACGAAATCAGGTCTACCTATGGCTTCAAGGTGAGTTGTTGCTGGGATTTGAATGGGTTTAACGGGGTTTATTTTGTTGTAGTTGTACTACTATGCTGAAGGTACATTGACCCCAGTGGCTATTCCTGGCTGCGCCCATTTCTGTCCATTTGACCAGTTTTATTCTTTGGTTGAGTATCTTTTGCCTTCTGAAGATGAATATTGTCAAGGCACATAAATTTGATAGAACTATGATTGTTTGGAAATAAACCCTTTGAGCATCTATTTTTTTGTTGATAATGTTTATTCATGTACCGATAGATGCTCGATGCATCCATCAAATCATCGTCACATCAAACAAATTCGCTTAAATGAATGGACATCGTAGTCGACAACTACAGAGATAGAACTTTTTTTTGATAAAATAAAATCTACAGCCATGCCAGTATCAGGGTATTGAATCTCACTAGGATATTTGGTTAACTGGGACACTATCGACTTATAAAACAGACCTCTACCATAGAACCCGCATTTTTTTCCAAATGCCCAGAAATATAATCAATGGTTGTCTCCTTTGATTCTCTACATCACTGGAAACGGGGCGTTCCTGATAGCAATTGCAGTAACGCTATGGTTGACTATAAAAGCAAGAGTGCTGATGCTAATAACAAGGAATATATTGTCACAACCGTGGAGACTTCTCCGCCAAGTGTTCCACTCTCTGACTGGGGGACGTAGCGTAAATTAAAGGGTTCGGCGACTGGTTCTACTGATTACTGATTACTGACGTACAGGCGCTACGAGTTTCGGGCTGTTGGCCCCGACACCGCAGCCTCTAGTTGGGCTTATTGTATCTTCTCTGTGCCTGTCTCTCAGTCGAAAAGCTCCATTGCCCGAATAAGGTTTATGACTCGATCTACTGTTTCCCTGTCCGTCCTTTGAGGACTGGTTGTGAATTCCCCATTATCTTTTCTCCAGTACGCCAGCGCTTAACATTCGAATACAATACAATGTGGGAGGCTGTTTCCTCCTCCTCGTTTCCACAGCCTACATATGGGTTCCTCTTTGAAAAGACCCATGCTATGCATGTGTTTCCTTAGAGTGCAGTGTCCAGTTAATATACCTGTTACTTTCCTAAGCTGATTCCTGCTGAGTTTCAGTAGGCTTCCAGAAAATGATGATTCGATCTCGTCTGCCATCATCAATTTACTGTGTTTCAGACCTGGTGATTGGCACCATCTAGCTTTCTGTTGTTTTTTGAACCAACAGTTCAGCCAACCTCTCACAGAGGATTTTGTAATACCAATAGCAGGTTCTGGACCCAGAAGTGGTGTGGTTGCAGCTTTGCAGGCTAGTAGATCCGCCCGCTCGTTCCCAGCTATCTCTGTGTGTCCTGGTATCCATCCAAGAGTGACATCGTTAGATACTCCCAGTGTGACAAGGTTTTGCTGACAGTCCATGACTTGTTTGGATTTGGTTTCCCGACAGGAGATGGTTTTGATTGCAGCTTGGCTGTCACCAAGGATAAGGAGTTTCCTTCCTCTGTAGCCTCTCCTGAGATTCTCTTGCATACGTTTATTGCATGTACTTCTGCCTGGAAAACTGTAGCGTACATCCCGGGTGGTTCACATGTTTCCCACTTTGGATTTTTACCTACGATTCCGGCACCAGTTCCTTGGCTTGTTTTGGAGCCGTCTGTGTACCATATTGCCCCATTAGCCATCCGGAGCTGTTTCACCGTTTCCTCTTCCCATATTAGCTTGGTCTTGGGAGACGTGCTAAAGTTGATATTTTTCAACATGATATCACTCGTCATTGTTTCTAAGTGGTTCGTGACTGTGCTGGTTATCTTAGTTTGTCCTTGAGAGTTTGAGTGGCTCCAGTTCCCGGTGTTGCTAAGTCTATATGCTCCCATTCTTGCTTTCATTTTGATATAGATATCTAAAGGAGGAAGGTTGAGCATGGCCTCCATGGCAATTGTTGGAGTAGTTTTCATGGCTCCCGTTACACAGAGACATGCTGGCCTCTGAACTTTTGCAAGTTTCGTGGCTGCTTGTCGCTACTTGATTTTCGGCCACCAGACAACAGAGCTATAAGCAACGGTGGGTCTTACCACGGTACAGTACAGTGTACCATGCGCGGATTTATGCCCCAATTCTTTCCTATCGCTCTTTTTGTTGTCATTATTGTGGCTTTACCTCGATTCACTATTTTCTGTAGGTGTGAAATTCATGTGAGTTTGTCTTCCAGGATGATGCTTAGGTATTTGACTTCTCTTCCCACCTGCAGTTCTTGTGCAAAGAACATGGGTTTGAAAAATTCCGCTGTCTTCCTCTTTCTCGTAAAGCTGACCAGGGAGGTTTTCTCAGGATTGACCTTCAGGTTCACCTTCCTGCACCCATCTTTTACGATTGTCAGAGCTGTCTGCATCAGTTCTGATATTGTCTTGGTGTGTTTGTCAGTGATAAGTATTGCTACGTCATCGGCATAGCCTTGGGCGTAGAAACCTTTGCTGTTTAACTCTACCAGTAGTTCATCTGCGACTAGGTTCCAGAGGAGAGGGGACAAGACCCCACCCTGGGGGCAGCCTTCAGCTGCCTCTATATTTACAGTTTTGTCAAGCATAGTTGCTTGAATTCTTCTACCTTCAGCATGTTTCTTATCCACCTACAAACTGTGTCTTTAATTCCACGCCGATTGATTGCGGTGGTCATTGAATCGAAGGAGGTGTGATCAAATACTCCTTCTATATCAAGGAATGCAGCTAGGGCAACCCCTTCCCAGCAAACACCTTTGGTCGGCAAGGTACATATTTAATGATGGCATCGTTGGCATCATGATGGCAAATTATTGATGTGCATTATTTGCAAAATAATAACAACTGCAAACATGCATTGTTTGTCAAATGAAGAAAAGGTACTGGCACATTACCCATAAAAGGGCAAATTTCCAATTTTCAATATGCCTGTGCAGCCAAAGTTACATTTTCTTTATACAATAGCCAATGACTTTTAATAGCCTTGCATACAGCAATGTTCAATCACATGTTAACTGGTGATCTTCATGCAAAGCTTTTTTATCAATCATTGAGTAAATAGGAAACGACACGTTATATTTAATCCATGAATTGTACTTTTAGACTAAAACGATGCCAATATTTTCAGTTCACAATTGACATTTGACAAATGCGCAGACGCAGATCCCGGATCCCGGTATTTGTTCGTTTCAAAGTTCAAAAACATGTGTATTTGTGCAGTGAGTGTGGAACAAAAATAATTCGTATTGAATTGAAACAAATTCATTCACAGTACAGGTGGTTATCCGTGCATTTGATTACGTTCTAAAACTTATTGGGGAAAGAACACAAGAAGCTACATATGCACATTCTACAAAAAAAAGGGTTATGCCCAAACTCATTAGACACGAATGGCTCAGTTTATCAACATTTAAAGGTGTAATCAAAACTGGACAATAGGCAAGACGGATTTAAAAGCCACTCTTTCATATGCTTTTAGTGGTATGGTTCAACTTATTTGTGGTAAGAATTTTACGTTTTATATCTAACTATTTCTTAGAAATGCATCAACTGATTTTGTACCTATCATTTTCTAATACTTGATGAAAGTACTATACTTATATCAACAATGGTGAATGAAGCATAGGAAGGCGTTTATCAGCTCAACATACATTGCTGAAATGTGCCATTCAAGCACTCAAACATGAAATCTCCATTTTTTTATTGCAGATTGCAGACTCACTCAAGGCTGATCCACTTCCAGTCAACAATTTCACGTTATCTTCAAGGGCCTCGCATAGGAGGACGCACAAACAGAAAAAGACAATAAATTGCATTTAGTTTTAGATATTGTCCCGGTTATTGTTATCCTAACCACATTTTTTTTATATCAGGACCAGAACTGAAATATGCCAATAAATATAATGCCCTGTATTGGTGGTGTTTTTTTATCACTCCTTGACATTTGATGGTGAAGTAGTGATTTGCCATCATGGCAAAATGCCTTGCGGCCAAATGACGGCCGGCGTGCCAAATTGATACTCCTCAGGTGATAACTGCCTGTACATTGCCAATGAGAATTGCAGGCAATGCCGTTACTATAGTGTTACATTGCCGGCATGGCATGTATGCTGGGTTGGTTGTTCAGTGGTTGCTCTATTTTATGAACAAGTTCATGCAGAGCAGTTTCCCATGATTTACCAGGTTGATAGGCGTTTTGGTTTTTCTGTAGTGGCCTCTCTATTGGGGAGGTCTCCCTTATGTGCCTTTCAATCACTTTCTCCATCGTTTTGAGTAGAAACGACGAGAGATTTATTGGTCTGAATGCCTTGGGCTGAGAGCTATCTTTCCCGGGTTTCGGTATAAAGACCACTCGTGAGAGTTTCCATATCATGAGTATATGTGTCCCGTTGCCAGGCTTCCTCTGAATAGTTGGCAAAGCATCGATATGAGTTGGGCTTCGCCCTGCTGCAGGTGTGCCGGTATTATCCCATCGCATCCAGGTGCTTTGTATGGTTTGAATGAGTTTATGGCCCATTCGATTCTATTTGGTGTCACAATCTGTCAGGCTATGACCCAATCATGTCTTGATCCTCTCATCCGGAGGATCTCAGGAGATAGGGAGTTGGTTCCCTGTTGCGAGTTGATTATGGTCGAGTCCGGAAAGTGTGCCCTGAGTAATGTCTCAATGGTTTCTTCGCCATTTGTCGTGTATTCCCCATTTGGTTTCTTAAGTGTTCCCATTGGTGGAAGGGGATGTTTAGCTAGGATTTTCTGGAGGCGTGTGCCTTCCGAGGTTTTTTCGACCTCAGTGCAAAACTTCCTCCAGGAGTTCCTCTTAGCTTCCCTTACTTCTTTGTTGTATTTCGTCAGAGTATGGTGGTATTCATCCCATTCACCGGTTTTCTTGGCCACATTGAAGAGTCTGTGTGTTTCACCCTTCATCTTGTCAAGTTTCTCGTTCCACCAGGTTGTGTGCTTGCATGAAGAACGCCGGATTAGTGGACAGCTTTGATGGTATGAGTAAATTATGGCGTTTTGTAGTTGTTCCGCTACTACCTCAACATCAAATCTGTTACGCATACGTTCCTTGATCCCGCTCAACCCCGCCCCCAGCTCCTCCCGGTATTCAGTCCAGTTTGTTTTGCGTGGGTTGCGGTACATCTCTGACGGCTTGTCAATACTATTGATTTCCATCAGTATATACCTTTGGTCCGACAGGGATGGTTCATCGGATACGCGCCACCGCTGGATATCGGGATTGATACGGGAGGTGGACAGAGTGACATCAATAACTTCCGACCGTATGCGGATTGCAAAAGTAGGCGTGTTGCCCTTGTTTAGAATCTCCAAATCATGGGTTTTGATAAAATCCAATAAAGACTCACCTCCTTAGTTGATTTCGCTGCTCCCCCAGATGGTGTGATGCGAGTTGGCGTCCATACGTATTATACACTACTGTAGGTTTCTCTGCCCACAGTGATTCACTAGTTTCTCCAGGTCTTCCGATGGTGGGGGTCTGGGTGCATCGTAGGGAAGGTAGACCAAGGCTATATTATGATGTCCTTCTGGGTTCCTTCCTCTTTGTAGCTTAGTTGGACGGCTACTCGAATATGGGGCGCTCCATCATTAGCTCAGTCATCGATTTTAACAGTACTGTACTAACAACCTTTTTCACTGAAAAAAGGTGTACCTTATTCAATTCTCTAGAGGTATCTGACCGTTTTCGAAATCTCCAATGCACCGGAAATTTGAAAATATTGAATGAATAATCGGTATTACCGTAAGAATTGAGGTCAGGAGCAAAAAATGGATCTTTAACATACCCAATTTTCAAAATATTAGACATGAAAGTTCAAAATTGCCTTCAGGTATTCAAAGACAAAGTAATTTGCTTATTAGTTTGGGATAGCAGAATTATGCGAATAAAGACTTTCATGTCTAATATTTTGAAAATTGGCTATGTTGAAGAGCCAGCAATAGAAAAACTGAGCGAGGAAGTTTTTTCATTTCATACTGTACTGTAAAGTTTGATCCACCGGACCCAAAACCAGTCCAATAAATGATATTAAATTTACTTTACTAGTCCTCTAAATGACCCTGCATCATCAGAGACTGTGAAATTGGATAGGGAAAATACATAATTTGACTAACTTTGGAAGTGGTAGCATGGTCTGGCTAGTGCCATCTCATGGTTTAAATTAATATCTTCACATAAAATGTTGGTAACATGATCTATATCACCTATGTAAGTTGTGTCGTGACATGGTCTGGCTGGCGTCATCTTATGGTAAGAATGTAATAAAAAATACGACGGAAATTTAGTGCTCCAGAATACAGATAAGGAAAACGGAAATGAAAGTCCTCAAAAATCGGCAACAAAATTGGGACTTTGGGACAAATCACACAATCCATGAATATTGAATAGAGAGGGGAGAGCCACTAAAAATAAATGAAACTATTCATTTTAATTAAAAAAATGTAAATCTCCAAAATCCGATAGTTTTCAAATACTTTATACAGAAAGCAAAATTAAACTTGAAAATAAAAATGTTTTGTTGAAATTAAAACAGCCCACTAACTAACATATACCCGCAATACAGTAATACTCGTTTTACCTTATGACCATTTCTAGATGTGCCAGATTTCACGTTTGATTTGTGTCCTTCGTGCGCGAAGGACGGAAACTTTGGACCAGTTCTTACAACCCAAATGGTTTTTCCATATTTTTTTTTTGCTTTAGTTGTTGAAACTGAAAACAATATGAAATATGTGTAAATATATATTTTACGTTGTACCAGGCGTTGTACTGATCCATTTTTATGACACTATGCATATGGGTGCAGCACGCGATATTCATAAAATCTATCATAAAGAATCATTGATCACGTTTAGTACAGTAAATCCGTGCTTTTGCTGAGAATTCCGGAAAATACGGAAAATTTTTGTTTTAACTTGTAGACCCAATAGGTCAACTCTGAGTTTTCGGGAAAATCGAGAGTGAGCTTATCTTAAAAGTAAGGGCACTCTGCGTTTTCTTTGTTCTCATTAGATTTATGACGTAAAATATTATGCAACCAAAGTTGTCCTGAATTAAATTCCCAACAACTTTTGTGAAAAATTTTTTATTCTAGAATAAAAAGTGAAAAAATCTACAGGATGATTCGGTAATATATCATAGTGTGAGAAAAATTGGGACGAAAGTTGTGCATTTCCTGCAACTTTTTTTTTCTTAATTTACTGTGAAAAAATATACAGGGCAATTTGCTACAACATGAAACGAAACAGGTGTTGGACTATTAGGTACTTATAAGGGTTCTGTGAACTACTATACAGTTGTGTAACGGTGTTAACGGGGAAAGGGGATCAATACAAGATCATTAAATGAGTTTATTTCATACTATACCGTGAAGTATCATTTACCGGACCCAAAACCAGTCCGGTAAATGACACTCCACATCATCAGAGACTGTAAAGAAAAATTACTTGATTACTCCAAAAATGACATTTGCATCATCGAAGACTGTGATATTGCATTGGTTTGGCTGGCGCCATCTCATGATTTTAATTAATAACTTGACAAAGAATGTTGGTAACATATAATTAACCTATCTATTACCCAAGTGGTGACATGGTTTGACTGGCGCCATCTCATGGTAAGAATGTGAGGAAGTGTATGGTTTGACAAGAATGCACTTTAAAACGATAAAAAAACATTATCACAGTATGAAACAGAACAATGTATGATACACAGCCGTTGAATGTCATTAAACAACTCGTCTAGAAATTCCAGACTCGGCTCCTTCGTCGCCTCGTCCATAAACATCTTGACTCGTAATTTAAAAAGTCATTCACCGCCTTAGTAACGTAAATTACTATTTCCTACGACTATTCATTGATATCTTTACTATACAGGGAGTTTACGTTTCTGCAATATCAACAGATTTGGAAAATTGATCAAAACACGTCACCAATTACTGAGGGGAAAGGTTTTTTCACGAAAGATTGGATGACGCTATAGTTCAACCCCACAAACTCTAGAAGCTACCATTCAAAAATTTTCTTATGGGAAATTGTGACCCTATTTTAAGCAAAGATTTACTGTACTAGTTCTGATAAAGTGAAACGCATTCTAACTGACTCATTGCACTATTTCTAGAACAGTCTCATTGCAATAATAATTGTAATGGATAAAAAATTACAAAATCACCTGAATCTTCCAAAGATCATTGATCAGTTATCAAATCGATGCCATATTTTTTTTATATTAGGATCATATCGATCTGCAATAAAAAATCCAATAAATTGACTATAAAACGTGATCAATCTCTCAAATTAGACAGTCTAAAGTGAAAAAACTATAATCCCGTTAATAACCAATATACAATTTCCAAAACCCAGTTGTAAAACTGCTTTGTATATAAAGCTGGAGCACATTGCTCAAGACAGAATCTAGCCAGCTTCCAGCCATGAGGGTCTATTGGGTAGTAGCTTTCCTGTTAATTGATGGGTTGATGGTTGATGGGGCTACCACATCAACTTTACGGTTGTTGCACGTGGTAAGTGCAATTTGTTGATGATTAATTCAATAGTCACGTCCATTCTAGCTGTTCAGGCATGGAGACCGCAACCCTGGATCAGAGTCCTCGATCTGGTCTAGCAACCCTTATAGAAACGAAAGTTTCTATCCTGAAGGTTATGGACAGCTCACCAAGGTATTTTGCAATATTAAACTCTAAAGGTGTAACCATGTAATCCCATTCAACTGAATTATTCAACGTATGTACTTAATTTTATCCTTCGTTACAAACAGTAAAATTCCCATCAAACGATCGATAGGCAACTACTGTGTTACAAATTGCCATTAACCAGCTCAACCTGCTACAGCTTTATTACTATTACATTTTCTAGGCTGGAAAGGTGACTGAATATAAATTGGGAAAATGGTACAGACAACGCTATGACAACTTTTTGGGAGACGAATGGAATATTAACCTCATGAACGTGCGATCCACCGACGTGAACAGAACCAAAATGTCTGTAGAGCTGGTCACAGCAGGAATGTGGATACCGCAAGGTCCTGCTTTGTGGAATGAAGAGCTACCATGGCAACCTGTTCCATACAACTTTGTGCCCACAACTGAAGATTCGGTAATGGTAAAAAGATGGTGAGTTCAAGGTTTGACCAATGAGGTTTCAGTTGACAACACCATGGGAGTGTGCTGCGTACGCTGCTGCCTATGCTGCAGTGTTTGATTCGGATGAACTTGTAGCCAACTTGGCTGCTAAGTATGGTGCAATGATGGAGGTTTTGAGTGAAAATACTGGTATAGAAGTTGACGCATACACAACCGCTTTGGGATATGGAGACACTATGAAAGTACAGGTGAGAACTCCCATTGGTTGTATATGACAATTTGAACTGACTTACAAATGCTTGCTCCAAGTTATGTAGAATTTTCTCAAATTTGTCATTAACCTTGGTAAACATCCAAAGCCGAACAATATCATGCAAAAATCCATGACCATCATAGCTATGATTTTTTTCCAGAGTGAGTTGGGTTTTGAAGCAGAGGACTGGGTCAACTCAGTCTACCCTGAACCCATCAGTTCTCTCAGTGTTGACAACTACTACATTATGACCAACAACACTGCCCTTAAGAGAATCATGGCAGGAGCACTTGTCAAGAAAATCCTTTCAGACACCAAAAGCTACATCAATGGGACAATTTCCCCATCAAGCAGAAAAGTATTCATGTACTCTGCCCATGACTACAACGTGGGGTCATTGCTGATGTCTTTGGAGGCTTTGGAATTGACAGCAAGTCCACCATACGGCTCTTCTGTACTTTTTGAGGTGCACGAAATCAGGTCTACCTATGGCTTCAAGGTGAGTTGTTGCTCTGCTTTGTATGGGTCTAACGGGGTTTATTTTGTTGTAGTTGTACTACTATGCTGAAGGTACATTGACCCCAGTGGCTATTCCTGGCTGCGCCCTTTTCTGTCCATTTGACCAGTTTTATTCCTTGGTTGAGTATCTTTTGCCTTCTGATGATGAATATTGTCAAGGCACGTAGATTTGATAGTTCCATGATTGTTTGGAAATAAATCTTTTGAACTTCTAGTTTTTTTGTTGATTATGCTCATTCATGTACAGACCGATGCTGAATACATTATTAACATCATCGTCAAAATATCAAACAAGCTCGTTATACTGAATGATCATCGTAAAAAATACAAACGTGTAAAACCGACAATGACTGAAATAAAACTTTTTTTATGGTCACATTGAAACATAATTTGGTGTAATCAAATCACGTTTGATAAAATAAAAACTACCGCCATAGCTAGTGTACCAGACTCCGGTTTTGCTTCCCACGCCAGACTTTTGGTTTGATGGACGTCTATAACAGCAGCAATAATTTTCATTCAAGTTGTCCAAAAATACAAAAAGAAATACATTACATAAAGATGGGAGGGGTGGATTAAAATAAATTCATTGAAAATTCAGGGGTCTGTCTAGTGAGAAAATGCTCGGACACTTTGTTTTTATTTTTGACTGCAGTTTTTTTGATGATTATGTTATGTATAGAGGGTGTACCAAAAATAAATTACGACCATCAACCTCCCAAGTAACACAAATATCTTAAAAGTATTTCATAGACCGTTATATAACAGTTTCGTAAGACATTTTGCTCGTATAAATATTTTGATATTCATTTCATAGACATTAATAACACACTTATAAACACGAAAAAAGACCAGTTTATAAAATATTTTTGTCGTATTAAAATGTTTATAGGGGTTCTAGGTAACATAAAGCTACTTAACTACTGCTATAGAGCTCAAATAAGAGTGGAGTTGTTCCAAGTTACATATTTATAAAACAGTTATAAATATATTTTCTTGTTGATATATTCGCGGTATTTACACTGCAATTTTGTGTATATTCAGAGCAGAATAAATCAGAATTGTTGCGAAAGTATATCACCTGTAAATGACAAAAAATTAATGGAGTCTATCCTATCCTACTATAAGACAAGTAGCATATTGCAAAATATTAAAAATTCAAGCATGATAATATGTTGATTTGACTTGCTGTTAATATATGGGTACATTATGAACTACATTCTCATGCACATGCATTTTGAGGCAATTTGAGACTTTTTATCCTGATAATTTAAATTTCATGACAAGATCTGAGTACAAACAAAAACTACTCTATTAAATATGAATTGTCTGATATTTACAATGTTTTTTTTATAATGACGTTTTTATTATCGTATTTTCTTAATAAATATTTGGTTTTCTTTCCCAAACCTAGAAAATGACCGACAAAGTTCGCCTACCAAATATGACGAACTCTTATAACTGTGCTTGTTGCGACAAATTTGTTATATGTATATTGGACAATTTGCATACATTTTCAAATGACTTGAAATTTCATATACGTACTCTAGACATTATTTGGAAGGCACCAGCGAAAAAATTTTATCAAAATCCCAAAAATATACCAAATAAATGAAGACGCAAAATTCACCCTCCCGAGAGAGAGAGAGTCATGCTATTGACTATTTTGTGCCCATTTTTATTTTGTAGTGTTTCATTAGTTTTATAGTGCTGTCTTGTACGTTCGAAATCAAGTAGATATTCTCGTAAGCCAATTCAGATTTAAATACGTTTGCGACTTGACGGTTTTATTAAAGATAGCTATATGATAAAATGATAAATCTCTAATAAAAATATTTTGTAATGATATAAAGTTCTCTATAAAACCTTAATTAACCGATTATACATCAAATTAGACTTGAGAGTTATTCCTTTTATAAAGTTGGTGCTGTAATATGCTATAAGAATTAAATTTCTTATGTTTTATAAAAGGCTTATTAAATGGTCTTCTAGAGAGCTATATCACATGATTATAACACTTTTTTGTCTCTGAGAGTATTTTGTGCCAACTACCGTCACCAAATGATAGAATTGTTATTGAAGGACCCTAATATATCAGTTATATAGCATTTTAGTTTGATAAGGCACAATCTGTGTTACTTGGGCTCATGCTTTGAAATGAAAACCAAAATTTTTGAATTACATTTTTGAATTCTACATCAAATTCTTAGTGATATGTTGATGATAATTTTATGTATACAGGGTGAACCAAAAATAATTTACGACCACCAACAGCATTTTTTTTATGGAAACCCCTTTTTTTATTCCATTTTCGAATTCTACATCAAATTCCAAGCAAGTATCATTTACCATGCCCTAAACCTTACCCCAACAGTTATCGAGAATTTTACAATTGATCAAATGGATTGTACCTATGTGTTTCTGAACAATATCGTATATTTCTCGATAACTGTCGGGTTAGGTCAAGGACATGGTACATGAACCCTATTTGGAATTTGATATAGAATTCGAAAATGAAATAAAAAAGGGGGGTTTCCAATTGCAAAAATGTAACTCATTTTCGGTCCACCCTGCACACATAAAATGATCATAAAAAAATCAACGTCTCCAAGCGGTTTTCCACAAAACAAACCCCCTGGATTTTGAATGAATCTATTCCAACCTACGCATCCTCACTATATTATAAATAATATATCTGTTCGTAGAACAATCTCAAATCAGCTCTGATTGGCTCTGGCTGATTTATGCTTGTTCAACGAACAGACCTACTAGTTGATGCTCAATTTGATTCGCTTTATGACCAAAAACGGGGAGTTCCTTATAGCAAACAAAGTGACATCACCATGCCTGCGTTTATGTAGTTGAGCGGCTAATTTCGGTGGAATCTTCACTCTACTTAAACGTGTTGCATCATACGGGTGTGCTGAAGAAATTTGTAAAAAGGGACAGATTTTCGAGAAAAATCTTTCTTTCTTTACCAGCAATCCCGGATCACTCTCGACGACGGTTCTGGAACAAAATGATGGAGGAGGTTGGTAGATACCATGTAAGATTGTTTTAATTTTGGAATGCGCGTTCGCCATGTTATTTATCCTTGTTATTCTTTTGAAACAAAAAAGGAATAAATTAAGACTCTTAGCTTTAGCTTTGATTTTGTTCCCGCCGGTGGCCTATAAACGATTAGCTTTAATCAAAGATCCATCCAAACTTGTTTAGACAGCTGTGTGTTTATTGTCCTGGGAAATTTTGGTCTAAATATCAATGAAAAAAGCATAGGATAGTGGAGCTGCGCACCTCTTGCGATGGTTTTTTACCATTTTTTTTGCAACTTTAATTAACTCCTGTAATGGCTGTGTAGATAGTAGCGGTGTTAAACTCGGAGGTTATAATCCACATAGAAATACCTTCAAAATTAGTTATCACTCGACTCCTCTCATACCATTTAAAATCATGAGGGTCCTTGTCACCCACGTTAGGGCTTTGCCCTTCACGGGGTGAAATTGCCAAAAAAATGGTTCCCTCTAAAATCAAAAATCAACGGGACTGACGGTCTTTTCTTAAATGACTCGAGGCGGCCAGGATTAGCTCTGTATCCTTCTCAAATGGCCACCCTATATATCTAAGAAGGGAATTACATTATTTTGTTCTTTTTCAATTGTAAATTTGATTGTGCGTGGGTTCTTTATCATGATTGTGAATTGAAAAGTCATTGAGTTGTTGTGCATCATGTTCATATACAGGGTGTAACAAATTCGATGGGATAACATTGGTAACTCGCTAACCGTATGAGATACCATTAGGGATTCATCAAGCCAAGTAGCTTGACTATTTTCTAAGATACTTGACTTGACTTGAAAACTCAAGCTTTTTAAAAATGTTTACTTGACTTGACTTGATTTACGGTCAGAACTACTTGACTTGACTTGACTTGAAATCAAGCTACTTGATACTTGATTCCGTGAAATGTACACAGGGGATTCACTGAGCTTACAGCAAGCAGGCATGTGGAAACATCTATACCGACCTCTTCAACTTCAAATTGAGATTTCATAAATTCAAATAGAGAAAAATTGAAACTAATCAGAATCAAATTACATATTATACATAGATACATAATTACATATGCACACAATAAAAACAAATTGATATTATGTAGACGAAATATAACTATTTTGGAGATTTTTTTATTAAGAATAAAATAAATTAGTTAGTCAACTCATTTCTTGATTTGCAATAAATTAACATCAACAACTGCGCAAGATATGTGGCACACATTGAAAGGTTTATTTCAGAATCTTTGAAGTTAGTTCACATTCGAATAAGTGAATAAGTATAATGTATAATCACATATCAAATTCGTTTTCGTGATACTTACGTATTGTAGTTATTTATCATAATATTATGTTACATTTTTTTCCACTTTTTATCTAAAATGTACATGATAATAATTATTGTAATAATTAAGCAATAACTATTATTATGACTGACTGACCAGAGCATGCATCTTATTATTTCTGCTAGATAATATTAATTTCGATTTTCTTATGTATTTCAAGATATGGGAATCAATTTGATTCTGCTTAGTTTCAATTTGATAGGATTCCATAGTCGAAGTCCACGTCCGGTAGAAAAATGATAAGCTCTAAGCTCTGCTACATTTTAAATCCTAGCTGTATAGCTGGTAGGCCATTAAACCGAAAACTTGAGACAATTATGCAGCTTGGCATTGTTGATCTCGATCGATGCGGTGATATGCGTCATTCCTGCCAATGTCACTACTGTCAACGTCAACTGTCAGGAACGTGAACGTAGCTTACTGAGCTTACCTGCCGGCCTGCCGCGAAAACAATATAACTATAATAATTTACTGTTTTCACTTTTGTTTTTTTGTATTTTTACAAGATTTTGTTTCGTTGTTTTATTATTCAATACTTAACAAAGTATGTCCGTTTGTTTTTTTTATATATATTTTGTACTCAGATTTTTATTTTTTTTACGTTTGGGCAGTTCAGATTATTGTTAGAGAATGTGCTTGTTTTTAGATCAAACTCAAGTAGCTTGAATATTTTGGGCTTGATCGTCAAGCTACTTGATGTCTAACCACTTGACTTGACTTGAATTCCAAAACCAGATACTTGACTTGAGATTGACTTGATTTCAGGTCAAGTCAAGTCAAGTAGCTTGAAAATCAAGTCAAGCCGTGAATCACTAGATACAACGTCGGTTATATGGACGCAAAGTTGCGGAATCTGAGTCTTAAAAAAATGCTGCTTAGAAACTTGGAAGAATACAAAGACTTCCGAAGTTTTCCGACGATAACGACAATTTATCTGTAGCGATGATTGAAAATGAGTGGCACATTTTCATGGCCACTTTTTCTGCTCTTCAAGATAGCATGGTCGAAATTGATAGACGAGGTTTCGAATTCTCGCGAACATCATCAACTTTATTTTTTCGGCCCAACTTTTCTAATTCATTTTTAGGTAACTCTTCACTTCCTGAAAGTGATGATGCATCATACTCAACTTTTTTTAATTTTTTTTATTATTATTATTTTTCTTATCATTCTTAATTTCTTTTCAAACATGAAGCTTCTCTTTTCAAGCTTCGAAAGTCACATGTTATTATTGTTACCATGCATGACTACGATCCGCGTGACTCGTACTGAAAGAATTAGAAATTAGCCTAGTTTACACCGACAAATTGGTCCGCGGACCAAGTACTAAGTTCGAACTATATCAGAACCAAATATTTGGTTCGAACGGTGTAAACAGCTGCGGATTAAGCTGGTCCGCTCTTGTATCACTTACGGTTGACAAGTTACCAATGCTAGCCCATCGAATTTTGAACACCCTGTATAAAAAAAATATCATCCACATATCACCGGTATCTACATATATGTTTCTATATGGAATGTTTCAAAATGTTCCATGAAAATATTTGTTAAAAGTGGAGATAAAGGAGAACCCATCGCTATTCCAAAATCTTGTTGATAATAGTTATTTATCTAACGCATGATAGTTATAGGTTTAATTTTTGATGTCATTTTGGACAAGTAAAGTGTCAAATAACCCACAAGTGTGTTATTATCCATAACTCTCTGGTCACTAGTGAGTTATGGATTATAACTCACGCTCCCGTGACAACCAAACAAACAATAACTTATTTTGACCAAATTGTAAACAAGTCACTGTCTAGTCATTCTGACACTGAAACTTATATTTAATAATTATCTTATAAAAAAACAATTTCCTCCATTTGTTGGATAAAACATTCTATGGCACTCGTGCGTTATGTTTCACAAGTCACTTGAGAATTTATACCACTCGGCCTGTACAAATCCTTCTCGCGTAACTTATTTTCAACACAACTCACTAGTGCCATAAGTAACGTTTATGGTGTCCCATACAATGTTCTGTCCAACCAATGGAGGATATCGTTTTTTTATGAGATGAATATGAATATCAAATATAAGTTTCACTGTCTGAATGACTAGATGATGACATGTTTACATTTTGGTCAAAATAGGCTCTTGTTTGTTTGGTTGCCACGGGAACGTGATAGATTGTTTGTTTGTTTGCCATGGAAACGTGAGTTATATCTAATGCATAGAGATCACTTGTGACCAGTGAGTTATGGATTATAGCACACTATGGTGTGTTATTTGATACTTTACTTGTCCAAAATGACACGAGTGTTCAATAAAAAATACGATCAAGTCACCTCTGGATTTATTTTTCTGTCATGAACGTAGGTCGTGGCTAGTTTGTATGGTTTGTCATCATGGCATCTGTGACGGTTAGAAAGTGGATTGTCATGTCATAATTGCGATGTTAACCAAGATATACGTTTTTTGAAACAATTGCAATCCATAGGTGACTTGATCGTATTTTTTATTGAACACTCTTCATTATGCGTTAGATAAAATTCATTATTAGGGCCTATATTGAAAATATGTTGTTTTATCAGAAAATGTTAAAAGTTCTATAATAGCATCAATATCCAAGTCTGTTCTTTCTTTTAAATGTGTATCATTTTCAAGATCACCTCTTAAGCATATAATATACGGACCATTTTTGAAACTAATAATAAACTTTGCTCTAATTAGACCCAATAATATAAACAAGTCCACTAAAAATGTAATTTACAAATTTCTTTGTGAATGTGATAAATTCTATAATCGAGAGACCTCACAACCTAAAAAAAGAGAATGGACAATTCGCACATTTTTTGGAAATATGAAAAATATAAGGATTAGTGAGTACTGATGCCATTGATGGTTGAAAAATCAACCTACGACCTCTATTAATGTGATAATCACCGATTGAAGAGCGCCAATCAACATCCACAACGTCACAGAATACATTATCTATCTCCTTCTGGCGTATTGATTGAGATGACTTTCTCTCAGAAGGGTAATATGGCCCCTCCCCGTTTTCGATCATACAGTGAAATTTGCGTTTTCTTTTTTATTTAGTCTTGAATACGTATATGAAATTTCAAGTCATTTGAAAATGGATGCTAGTTGTCCATTGAAAAACATAAGTCATATTGTATAAAAAAGGGAATTTCATAGATCGGGAATTAATCAACATGCATATTGCATAGATAATAACCATGAAGTAAATTGGGATAATTCAAAAAGCTGCGCAAAAGAGCCATGTTCTAAGAAACGAAAACTCAAAGAAAGTGCATATATTATGTTGAACAATAATATAAATATCTAGCAACTTGCTCTGTAAATCTAAATAATACATGGTTACCTTTATGAGGAAATTGAACATGTCCCAAAAAAGTGGATTTTGAATACTTTCTGTACAACCTACACGTGAACTCCACTTTTTAATGCATGTAAGCAGGTGGAAAGTCCCTTATTTTGGCAGCCAGGCCTAAAAGTACTTCCGCGCACGCGGGCGCTAAAGTAGGTCGCTTAGCAACGGTTCCTCGGATTCCAAAGCCTCTGGATCTAATATCCACGTGACGTGACAGTTCAGCATACTAAAAGGAACTAATCACGTGACACTGAATCGGCACCACAAAAGAATACGGGAACGCACCTATTGTTTCCATTTGTCAATAATTGACAGTTGTCACTTTTCTGACTTGTCAGCAGTGTAGTGCAGTGTGTTGATTATTGATTTTTCTTTTTATTTTTTTCTTTCTTTTTAGTGATTCCAAACTGGTTGTAACAAAAAGCACTGTTTGCACCACGGACTAAAGATAATTTTGACTCGGGTAATATCTGCCCTCGCTTCGCTCGTGCTGATACTTATACCCTCGTCAAAATCATCTACTTTCTGCCCTTGATACAAAATGTACTATAACATATGAAAAGTTGAACAGTCAACACAATACACTTCAATGTCAGTAAAAGTGACATTTTGAGCCATAAACACAAAAAAGCCAATTTTGCTGAGAAATCACACGAAAACGAACGATATTTTTTGAATCAATTGTTCTTTTTGCAGGTTCCACTGACGACGGAAGAAGATTCGCTTCCAAAACGTCTGATACTGTTTACTAATAGACTTTTTTCTCATGTAATATAGAAAATCCGGTATATCTATAAACACTTGTTTGATTGTTATTTGATAGGGTGTGGCAAAATACCCAAAAAAATCTGGTATAGCCTATAACTAATTTGAAAAATTCTTATTTTACACTGGATTATCTTGAAAAGTGTGCACTATTAACTCACCAATTCCCATTTTCTCTGGAAAATATGTTTTTGAGAAGTTTGAAATTGAATGACATCATGGACATGTACATGGACATTAACTTTACCATTTGATGTTTGGGAGAAAAATGTTTCGGATGAAAGTTCAATGGTTCAAAATGAATTTCATGAAATCATCGTTTCCACATCCTACCAGGGTGTTTGAGAACTCCTGAGCGTGGTCCAACTTTCTTATTTCAAAGTACAACCCTATCTTCTTGTTTGATTTGTGCATTCTCCCGAAAATTCTTAACATTTTTCATATAGCATGCCGTATACCCAATTCCAACCAATAAGAAGATATTAACGTCAGAAACTTGCTATTTTTTCGAGAATGTTTTAAAATGTATGGTATTATTTCGAAACCTTGGAAACGAAGAGGTTGTTAATATAGATGTCAACTTGTCAAGAAAGATTTGAACATTCTATATTGCGAAGGGAAAGAGTTGAAATATTCTCTTAATACATACAGGGTGACCCAGTTTTATTCTACAATATTTCAAATTAAGATTCTACTAAGTAATTATTAAAATGAACATTTTTTGATCTATGAAAACTTTTAAAATATTCAGATTCTTTTTAGAAGCTTTTTTAAAAATAAATATAACTCCTATTGTTTGAGTGAATTTTGTCATGGTTCGAGGGGCATTTCGTCGTTTTTCAGAATAAATCTCCATTGAATAAAGATTGTTATTTTGATTAGTAGAATCTAAATTTTAAATATCGTCGGATAAAATTGGGTCACCCTGTAAGCTGTTCAAATCTTTTTTGAGAAGTTAACATCTATCAACAATTATTTCGTTGCCAAGGTTTCTAAATGATACCATACATTTCAAAATATTCTTGAAAAAATAGCATATTTTTGATGTTAATATCTTCTTATTGGTTGAGTTTGGGTATAGGGTATGCTATGTAAAAAGAGTTTAGAATTTTCCAGAGAATGCAAAAATCATATAAAAAATTGGGTTGCGATTCAAAATAAGAAAGTTGGAGTACGTCCAGATGTTCTGGAACACCCTGTACATGTGAAAACCTTGTTTTCACAAAATTCATTTTGAACCATTGAACTTCCATTTGAAACATTTTTTTGCCAAACAAGTTAATGGGGGGTGAAAAAAAGACTTTGCCTGTGATGTAAGTGTGAACTCGACCTACATACAATTAGCTTAATTCAAAAGTTCATAACTTCCAAACAAGTTGGTATATCAGAGTATTTTTTGCACTAGATTATCCCAGAAAGTGTTAGATAGAAACTTACCAATCTTGATTTTTCTATGAAAATAAGTTATTGAGAAATTTGGAATTTAATGACGTCATGTAATGTAAGTGTAAACTAGCTTACATACCAAACTAGTTTAGATAGCAAGTATTTTTATTTCCTGACTAAAGTTATGTTTTTAATAACCAACTTATTGATCCTGCTAACAGTTTTTTTTGTTAATTTTTCAGTGGAGGCATACTGATCATCTATTCAGAACTCCAACACAAAAGATGTGTTTCGATCGATACATTACTGATTTGAAGTTCAAAGGAAACATTTTATCACATGGATTCAACAATTCACTTGAATAAACAACAAAAAACCAATCTGTAATCCAAAAACATTGTAAGTCATCAATTCGCTTATCAAAAGCCATAATAATTAGTAAAATCATAATCAACATCATTTCCCTTTAACGTGCCGGTTTGCCAATAAAACGTGATTTAATACCTCAAATCAGATACTCACGTTTTGACAAAATTTTAATCCCTGACCAATAAACATGCTAAAGTTGTATAATTCCAGACTATTTAAATTCAAAGCGCCATGATGAATTTATCTAGTCAGCTTCGACATTCCAACCATGAGGGTCTATTGGGCAGTAGCTTTCCTGTTACTTAATGGGTGGTTTGTTGATGGGGCTAGTACCAGAACTTTACGATTGTTGCATGTGGTGAGTACAATTTTGTTGTGGATTGAGAATTGACTAAATAATAATATTTATCAAATCCATTTTAGCTGTTTAGGCATGGAAATCGCAACCCTGCATCATCATCCTCGTTGTGGGTTGGCAATCCGTTTACAGACGACAGCTTCTATCCGGAAGGCTTTGGACAGCTCACAACGGTATTTCTCTATTCTAAACTTTACATTATGTGACCAATCGTTTTAGAAGTTGACTCTGTTACAAGCGGTGGACTTACCAACATCTAGCTACAATTTTGCATTTTCTAGGATGGAAAAATGACGGAATATGAGTTGGGAACATGGTACAGAGAACGCTATGACACTTTCTTGGGAGACGAATGGAACATTGACCTCATGGACGTGCGGTCCACTGACATGAACAGAACAAAAATGTCTGCAGAGTTGGTTCTCGCAGGAATGTGGGTACCGAAAGGTCGTAATGTATGGAATAAAAATCTACTTTGGCAACCAATTCCATACAACTATGTTTCTGGAAGTGAAGATTCGGTAACAAACGATAACCCCTATTCAATAGCTAACCAATGGTATTGTAGCTGAACTCACCTATGAGTTGTCCAACGTATAAAGAAGCCTATAATTCTGTTTGGTACTCAAAAAAAATCCAGGCCAATTTGGCTGCCAAGTATGGAGCTATGATGGAGATTGTGAGTGACAATACAGGTATAGATGTTGATGATTTCTCCACCGCAATGGGCTACTACGACGTGATGAAAATCCAGGTAACTATATATCACCAAAATATCGACAAATTTGATGAAAGCGGAGGGATAGCCTAGAAAAATGATCATTTGGCCCTTATTTTCGAAAACAAGAATTTTGTTATTTGGGATGATATTATGTTTATTTGTTTCCAGTTCAGAGTATAAATTCTTTGAACAAAAGTCAAAGAAACTTCTCATTTTGCTTTGTGATTTTTTCAATGAGCATGGATTAGCAATGTATTAGAAATGTTCAAAAATATTCAAGATAGACGGAAGTCAAAATAAAAATCAAAAAGGTTTTTTCAAGTTAGCTAATATCCTTGGTACACATAATCAAAAAAAAAATGAATATCACGTATTTTTCAATGAGAAGGAATAGGTTATAGAATAGGAAACAGAATGATAAAATAGGTATTGAGAAGCTGGAGGAAAAGTATACCTATTGTGTAATATATTGATCAACTAGAATCCACATACGCAGGATTAAAAACTATCAATTGTTTTCAGAGAGAGTTGGGCTTTACGGAAGAAGAATGGGTCAGTTCAGTCTACCCAGAACCCATCAGTTCTCTTGCTTTGGAGGACTACTACATCAAGACCAACGACACCGCTCTCAAAAGAATCATGTCTGGTGCTCTACTCAAGAAAATTCTCTCAGACACCCAAAGCCTTATTGATGGGACATTGTCCCCATCAGCCAGAAAAGTATTCATGTACTCTGCCCATGATTTTAACGTGGGCGCAATGTTGAGGGCTTTGGACGCTTTACCGTTGTCAATAATTCCTCCATATGGTTCTACTGTCGTTTTTGAGGTGCATGAGATCAAATCAACCTATGGCTTCCAGGTGAGTTGTTGCTGGGATTTGTATGGATTTGATGGGGTTTATTTTGTTGCAGTTGTACTACCATGCGAATGGTACATTGACCCCACTGACTGTTCCTGGCTGCACCCATTTCTGTCCTTTTGACAAGTTTTATTCTTTGTTTGAGTATCTTTTGCCTTCTGAGGATGAATATTGTCAAGGCACATAAATTTGACCCTCAATGCAATATGAAGTGAATTATTTGGAAATACATTTTACGAACATCTAGACTTGCGTTTGCTCATTCAATGCAACATACGTTGATTTCCCCCAATTCCTAGCTTAACAGAAAAATGTAGAAGTCCTGATAGCATAGCCGTCAATGCGTCACATTCAAAAGATAATCTGTGCTCGACACGTTTTGATTAATTATCTGAAATTAAAACTGTACTTGAAACTCATAAATGCATGGTCAAATTTCAGTATTTAGACCTGATTGAACACAAGGGAGGCGGGACAAAACAGAACATGAAAAAACGAAGTATGAATAAAAATTACATGTGAAAACAGATCAGTGGAAAAAAGAGAGGACTGATAAAACAAGACAACGAAAAAAAAGAAACATGACAAAACAGAACCGAGAAAAAAAAAAACACTAAAATAACATAACCTTGTCAAAACAACTTGAAACTTTTTGTTTGGGTTTATCTGGGTTTGGCTAAAATTTGAGTATATAATAATATGGTAGCTACATTTTACGATTGGCTGATTCATAATTGTTTGGTTTAGTTTGGGTTTGTTTAAGAGCGCCTTAGACTTCGAAGAGTAGGAGAAACCAAGCCTCCGCGTAGCTTGTTAGCCAAAACAGATGAGACAGACTAAGACAAAAGCCGACTAAAGAATATTATTCACTAAGTGATTAAGCATTGCCAGAAATTAACTTATGCTTTTCAATGCACGCACCATTTACTGAATACAAAAAGCTAGGAATTCGAATATGTACTAAGGATTTTGAAGTTTTAAGCATTTATTTATTTATTTATCCATTTATCTATTAATTTATTTATTCATTTATTTATTTCCTGTATAAAGAGGGTGGCAAAAAAGTCTGGAATATTGTTAATATTTTTCAAACCGCTAACATTTTTTTGAAAAAAAATTGGCTACCTAAACTTTTATCTGTTAGGGCATTGAAAAATTAAGTTTTATTTGAAAGATAAAATTAATACTGTGATTCAATAAATTCATTGGGATTCTTTTGATAATGTTTTGCAAGAATAATGTTTAGCTAATCATGGCAAACAATTTGAACATTTAATAAAATAGCCGATTTTATTTTTAATAATTCATCAATTTTCTTTTCAATGTGGTTGTTCAGGTCGTTCAACTGCTTGTTATTTTTTTTTATTCTGATTTGTCTATGTTCTTAATACTTTTTAAGTCACCCTTCAGAAGCAAAAACATGTTGTGATTGTTACATCTTGACTTATTTCAATTGAATTTTGCGTAAGAAATCATAAATGCGTTTTTTCAATCAAATTGGTATAACCCTGTCATTTTGACAGATAGGTAAACAAATAAAACCCTATATCACTGGAATTGTTTCAAAAAGATCCATTGATATCCATAAAAATATACAGGGTGATCCATATTCGAAATCAAAAAGTTGATCATATTTTTGACTCACATGTATAGGTGTATTTTTGAAAACGAGATTATTTTCATCTTGTTCCTCATTAAAAATTATGTGCATGAGTTTGCAAATTTTTATCAAAAAAATGCTAGCGGTTTGGAAGATATTAGCAATATTCCAGACTTCTTTTCCACCCTGAATACCAGTGAATGTAGGTATAGCATAGAGGGATATCATTCCTGTACATGGACTGGTTACTTGTTAGCTAGACTTTAAACCAAAAAGTATCTTTGAAGATGAGTATGTGTAAAAATCTCACAACGTCGATGAAAACATTCTTACGACAGTGAAAATACAATTCATCAGCTTAAGTAAATGTTCAATACTATATTTAGAACTTAAGGGATTTTTTTCCTTTGCTCAGAATTTTTAGTTCATTGGGTAATAAATTAAAAAGTTTCATAGCCTGTCCGAGACCATTTTTATCACTTTTCGAGTTTTTTGATATTGGTATATGGTTTTGTTCCTGGTAGTATCTTGAGGACTCCGTATATTTACTTGTGAGTGTATTGACAATAGCGCTCCAATTAGGTACACTTATTTGATATTTAGGGGATTGCTCGCATTGGATGTGCTCTCGTTTATGAATCGCAATAATTTGTTTTGAAAGATTTGTAGTAATTTACGATTATTTTCGTATGCACCTCCCCACGCTATATTATACAATACGTAGCAACAATTTAAAAAAATGCATAAGAGTCTCAAGCAAGTCTACACTCATGACTTTGAAGAGTTTATTTAATAGTATGTACTTTGTCTTTTTTGGCAAGTATTCTATGCCTATTCTTCTTTACATTATGATCAAAAATTATTCCAAGACATCCACACTCTTCGACCCTCTTGAGTGTTCTATCATTTCTGTACAGGGTTTTTTTTTATATATTGACACCCCCTTAACTTTTTTGTTTAACGTTTCTGAAAAAAGTTTCTCAGATAAAAGTTTGGTGGTTTTCAGTAAATTTTTTGAGAAACTCTATTTCGCACATACAGGGTGCCTCAGAAAGTCTGGGCGTGGTCCAACTTTCTTCTTTCAAATTAGAACCCTATTTTTTTATTCGATTTTTATATTCTCCTAAAAATTCTAAACAATTTTCGTAAAGCATACCCTATACCTAAATTTAACAAAAAAACAGATATTGACCGAGGAAAGTTTTTTATGTAGCATACCTAAATTTGACGTATGAATAATTCGCAATGTTGCTTGGCTACCGTAATTGTTTAAATCTCTGACATATTCGTTGTCTGAGACGATAAAAATGCCTTACACAGATGAGGAAAAATGTGATATTCTTCGAATATTTTATCAAAATGACAAAAATGCATGTGTAGCAAGAAGGGAATATCGGCAACTCTTCCCAATGCGAGCGCTCCCAACGCGAACAACATTCAAAAATGTTGAACGTGGGTTTAGGCAGCGAATGTACGTAAAAAAAAAGGCTAGCCGTTGTCGATCAGGAGGAAGAACTAAATATTTTATTGTAGTTTCAAGGTAGGTAAATAGAATGAGAGTAATTCAGAAGCAGTTTTCGTTACAAAAGGGCTCAAAATGAATAAGGATCTTTATTTTTAGAGAATTCAAATGCAGCTTTGAAAGATGCATCAAACTTTTTCGATAAATCAATTAGCAAAATCTATTATACCCTAAAAAAACATGGTTACCATCCCTATATAAAATAATGCCAGTGCAAAAATTGACTCAAGAGCAAAAGGACAAAAGAATTATGTTTTGCCAAGAGATGTTGATATCAAAGGAAGAAGATCACAATTTTTTCAAAAACATATTATCTAGCATATTATGGTCCGATGAATGCATTTTCAGAACTGCAGGAATTCATAATCGAAAAAACGTGAGATTTTGGGCAACTCAAAACCCCCGAGCAACGAGGGAAACTAAGATCCAAGGTCGGAGTTCCTTAAATGTGTGGTGTGGAATCTTGGAGAATAAAATTATTGGGCCTATTTTTATTGACGAGCGCTTAAACGGCGAGAAATATTTGAATTTATTGACGAACGAGGTAGAAAATTATTTGGAAAACTTACCACTCCGTCAATACAAATAAATTGGCATCAGGACGGAGCTCCACCAAACAACGTTTTTCCGGTTGTGAATTATCTCAATGAGAAATACCAAACGTGGATTCACAACACTATACAATTGTTTGTTTCTGGGGGTATATTTCTTAATAATTTTAATATCCTTCTGTGCTACAGCCGATAGACAATTTTGCTGTTTCATCCGTTCGCACTGGACCGATCAGATGGCCGCCAAATAGCCCGGATTTGACGCCACTTGACTCTTTTTTGTGGGGTTTTCTGAAGAACAAGGTCTATGAAATACCGACCGAAAATGTAGAATTTTTAAGAAATCGGATTATTGAGGCCATTCAAGAGACCAATCAAAATAATGCTCACTTTATTGTTAATTGCATAAATAAAATCGAGCGAGATTATACGCAGTGCTTAGAAATGGACGGTGGACATATCGAGCAGTCATAGTGTTGTGTTTAGTTTGATGAAATATAAGATTGTTTTTTATATTTGCATGTTTTTTTGTTTCTATCCAATTTCTATGAAACGTCAACATTCAAAGGTCAATATCTTTTTCTACGTCAAAATTAGGTATAGGGTATGCTACATAAGAAATGTGTAGAATTATCTCGAGAATATAAAAATCAAATAGAAAAACAGGGTTCTAATTTGAAATAAGAAATTTGGACCACGCCCAGACTTTCTGAGGCACCCTGTATATGCAAATTAGAGTTTTTTGAAAAATTGACTCAAAACCAATGAACTTACATCCAGGACACTTTTTTCAAAAACGTCAAATAAAAAAGACAAGGGGGTGTCAATATTTAAAAAAAAACCCTGTACATATAGTTCTGGGTACACTGTCACAATAATTGCCAAAAGTCGTGAACACACTCTTATCTATATTTAGTGCCAACTTGTTTAAAGATCAAACCGGTATTTTATCAAGCTGCGCATCCATTTTCACGGCAGCCCCTGACCAAGTAACATCAGTCAGCATCTCCAAAAGATCATTAAAATACAATACAAAATACAAACAAGAGTGGTCCAAGAATCGTTCCCGGGAAAACACCAATAGCAACTTTTCTGACTCCACTCAATGTATCACCTAATCTTACTCTTTGACCTCTATTATCCGGATAGTTTGATATTAAATGTAGACAATTGACCCTGATATCAAAAAAATTAAGTTTCCCCAACAATACATCATGGTCAACAGTATTAAATGCTTTGGCTAAATGTGAAAAAGTTATTATTTAGAGTGTACTTCTTGGTGTCCCGAAAATATTTCAACCACGTATTCTTCGCCCCAAAATAGAAATGAAACTTCATATAAACTATCCACAATCTCTTTGTTTTCAAGAAACAGGGTGTTAAAGGTGAAGACCTGATGACGTTTTTTTGTAGATATTTTCGAAACCTGTTGAGCTTAATGAATAAAATTTGGTACAGTGACTAAACTTTTTACACTCTATCTAGTGAACAATAACTTAGTATTTTATACACATTATGAGTGGGATATATGGGATATTTCCATATATACCATATACAGGGTGTTTCCTAACCCCTGTGACAAAATGAAAGGGGTGATTCTTCGCTTAATTTTAAGACGAAAGTGTGGTATAACTTTTTTTCGAATTTCACTTTGTTTCCAAAATACAGGGTGTTTAATTTTTTTTTTTTGATTAGTTTTTTATTTTTAATTAATTTATCTTTCACTTGATTTTGTTGAAGTTTGGTAACGGTATTTATAGTGATAACGGGCTCATTTTGCCATGAACAAATGAAAATTATCGAATACAGTGGCGTCCCGAGCGGCACTTCAACCAATATTATTGGGAAAAAAATGTACGTCACTGACTTTTTGTGTCATTTTCATTTTTTTCTCAGGTTATTCAACTAAAAACGCAACTTTTTGATCTCATGAATTTTTATCGTATCTTGCCTAATTTTTGAGATAAAAAATTAAATCTAGTTGAGTGAGTTTTGACGCAAAAAGTAATTTTATCGCTGATGTTGAATTTTCTAACAAATACAGCAATCAATTATAATCATTTTAATGGAGAATTCAAAAACACTAAATAAATAAAAAAAAGTTAAAAATAAAAAACTTATCAAAAAAAATAAATTAAACACCCTGTATTTTGGAAACAAAGCGAAATTCGAAAAAAAGTTATACCACATTTTCGTCTTAAAATTAAGCGAAGAATCACCCCTTTCATTTTGTCACAGAGGTGAGGAAACACCCTGTATATGGATGAAATAATAAGAAGGTGTACAATCAGGACAAAAAAACTGCAAGTAGGCTATAGAAACATGCAAAATATACAAATATCAGAGGCAGCTTTTGCAGACGACATTGTATTATTTGCAGAAAATGAAAGAGACCTTAACAGTAACATCAACATATGGAGTCAGGTGACAAAAGAATATGGAATGCAAATCAACAAAACCAAAACAAAAGTTATGATAGTTGGAAAAAACATTCTTCAAATGAACATTCAAGTGGAAGGAGAGAGAATAGAGCAGGTCAAAACTTATAAATACTTAGGGGTGGAACTGGACCAATCAGGAACAACAGAACCAGAAGTCAACAGACGAATAGAGACCTCAACAAAACTTTACTATGCAATAAACAAAAAAATAATAAACAGAAAAGAAATATCCAAAAACACAAAGATGAAAGTATTCAAAACTATCTACAGACCAGTACTGACATATGGATGTGAATCATGGATACTATCTCAGAGACAAGAAAGCAAAATACAGGCCATGGAAATGAACTACTTAAGAAGAGTAATGGGGGTAACAAGGATGGACAAGATCAAGAACAACGACATCAGGGAAAAAATGGATATAGAATCAATCCTAGAATTTATTGAAAAGAGAAAATTGAGTTGGTGGGGACATTTACAAAGAATGGGGAGCAATAGGCAGGTGAAACAAATCTGGGAAGCAAGAGCGGGAGGAAGAAGGATGAGAGGAAGACCAAAAAAACATGGAACCAGACTGTAGGGGAGGCACTGGAGAAAAGAGAAAAATCATGGAATGAGGCTAAAGCATTGACCAGAAATAAGAAGGAATGGGCCAGATTCGTGCACAATTAATGTAAATTGAGAAAAAAAAAATGTAGACATGTATACACCCGACACCATTTCAAATGGTACAGTATGGGGTTTTTTGATAATATATATATATATATGAGTGGGATATACAGGGACGGGTTTGAGAAAAATATGCCTCAGATTTCTTGGTTGCAGATTTTTAGTAGCCTTGCATACAAATTTTGAAAATCTGGTGCTTTCTACATAAAAGAGGTACCCTGTTGTAATTCACTGAGACGCACCATTTTCGAGAAAAACGCATTTGAAAAGCCTTTTACACACTGATTTTAGTGAAAAATGTCGTGTGCGTCTGGCTAAGCTATCACATGTAAACTCGTGCTTTTGCTGAGAGTTTTGGTATATGCAGTTTTGTTTGTGATAAGATTTTCAAATGCATTTTTCTCGAAAATGGTGCGTCCCAGCGAGGTAGAAAAAGAGTACCTTATTTATGTAAAAAACTCTAGATTTTGAAATTGTGCAGGCAAAACTACTAAGAATCAACAAACAAATAATTTAGGGCATTTTTCCCAAGCCCGTCCCTGTACTCCCTAGCCATGAAGGTTATACAATACTAAGTTTCCATTCATCGGGTAGAGCGTAAAAAGGTTGGTAACTCTACAGAATTTACCCAATGATCTTTACAGATTTCGAAAATATTCACGAAAAACCGTCATCCGGTCTTCACCTTTAACACACTGTATCTTGAAAATGAAGGGTCTGTGGATACTAGTTTATATATTATGAAGTGCGGATGGTCAGTAGCGGGTATAGGACAAAAAATCAAACTTCGGTTTTTTCTTTAAATTGCCGATGTTTCGACCGTATAATTTCGGTCTTTCTCAAGGCTACAAATGAAAGGGGGCGTAAGTATTACAAAATAACAAAATGAAAAGAAAAAAAAAAACACACAAACAGCTGAGCAAGCAGAACTCATTCTACGTCGTAAACAATGAATCGTACTGAACGATCTAATGATGGTAAAAAAAATATACTTTCAACGATAACTCAATTAAAACAATCACATAAAAATAAAAATAAATAGATACACAATGATACGGTGCAAGACATACCTTTTTAAAGTTTAGAAGTTCTCACTCGGAAAAATAACATAGTATCCATCAAACATACATAAAAATTGGGATTTCACAATACATGTACACATAGTAAACCTCTTATATTCCTTATATTTCTTATATTCCTTATACCGAAATTATACGGTCGAAACGTCGGCAATTTAAAGAAAAAACCGAAGTTTGATTTTTTGTCCTATACCCGCTACTGACCATCCGCATTGATTTGAAAAGGACGCTAACACACCAACATATTATGAAGTATTATTTTTATTTTGGGGTGTAGAATACGTGGTTAAAATATTGAATTTCGGGACACCCTATATAATATCTGTGATGTGATTAATTGTATCCTTGGTTCCTCTGTTTTTTATAAAACTGTATTGTTTGTGAGACAGTATATTAGTGGTGATAGCGAAATTGAAAATTCTTTCATGAATAATTTTCTCAAATATTTTCGCGACGTTGGAAATTAAAGAAATTGGTCTATATGTTAGACATTTTTTTTTTACTCTCTGATTTATGAATGTTGATTATTTCAGCCGCATCAAAGGGAATGGGCCATACAGATTTTTCATTGCAAAGACTGAAGATATATAAGCTAATGGTTCACATAATAAAGCATCGGAAACCACTTGAAGAACCTTGGTGTCGATTTTGTCAACACCTCCTTTCCTTAATTTGAAAGTCGATATAATGTTTCGTATTTCCGTGGAACTTGTTGGGTTTATAAAAATTGATTTAGGATTTAGCTGAGCCATCCGAATTTGGCTGATTTGATATGAGATACAACGTCGGTTAAATGGACGCAAAGTTGCGCAATTTAATTGAGTCTTGAAAAAATGCTGCTTGGAAACTTGGAAGAATACCGAGACTTCCGGAGATATCCGACAATAACCGATTTTTTCTAAATCCTTATTTATTTTGTCCTTAATTTATCTGTAGAGATGATTGAAAACGAGTGGCACATTTTCTTGCCACTTTTTCTGCTCTTCAAGATAGCATGGTCGAAATTGATATCCGAGGTTTCGAGTTCTCGCTAACATCATCAACTTTATTTTTTCGGCCCAACTTTTCTAATTCATTTTTAGGTAACTCTTCACTTCCTGGAAGTTATGATGCATCATACTCAACTTTTTCTTATTTTTTTTATTATTATAATTTTTTTTATCATTCTTAATTTCTTTTCAAACGTGAAGCTTCTTTTTTCAAGCTTCGATAGTCACTTGTTATTATTGTTACCATGACTACGATCCGCGTGATCGCGTGACCCGTTCTGAAAGAATTAGAAATTAGCCTAGTATACACCGACAACTTGGTCCGCTGACTAACCCAAACTAACCCAACTATTTGGTTCGAACGGTGTAAACTGCTGCGGACTAAGCTGGTCCACTCTTGGTTCGGTATTCGACAGCAGGTGTACCGAACTAAATTTGGTCCGGATTTGGTGCGATCTCAATCAAAATTATGAGGTTATGTTGTCTGTTGATGTGTTGTGATTTTGTTGGTTCTATTTCTAGGGCAATTTAGACGGATTGCGCGCGTACTCATTTAGTTCACGCGTTGCAAGACGGTGTAAACGGGCGAGAAGCAAGCATTGGACCTACCGTACTATCCCCACCCACTTAACTAAACGAGTTATTGGTGTAAACTAGACTACTGTTTTTTTAACTCTCGTATCAACTTTCTGCATTATTTCAAAATGGCAACTGTGACATATCATTATTTTCAGGAAGCGAAGTGTTATTTAAAAATTAATCACAAAAATTGAGTTCGTATTTGGAAAAAAAAGTTCATGATGGTCGCGAGAATTCGAAACGTCGGACTTCAATTTCGAACATGCCTTTATCTTGAAGAGCAGAAAAAGTGGCCATGAAATTGTGTTATTCGTTTTCAATTATCTCTTCAAATAAATTCAGGACAGGATGAAAAAGGATTTCGAAAAAATTGGTTATTGTCGGATATCTTCGGAAGTCTTTGGAATTTTCCAGGTTACAAGGCAGCATTTTTTAAAGATTCAAATTGCGCAACTTTGCCTCCATTCAACCGACGTTGTATGTATTTTGACCAAATTGTAAACAAGTCACTGTCTGGTCATTCTCACACTGAAATTTATATTTAATGATAATCTTATAAAAAAACAATTTCCTCCATTTGTTGGATAAAACATTTTGTATGGCACTCGTGCGTGCGTTATGTTTCACAAGTCACTTGAGAATTTAAACCACTCGGCCTGTACAAATCCTTCTCGCGTAACTTATTTTCAACACAACGCACTACCCACATAACAATGAAAGCATATTCATATCTTCAGCATGTACTTAGAACGTGCGTCAACTCATATGCTTACGGGCATATCATTAGCATGCTCTACGAATATATTCTCATGTACCAAATATATTCTTTAACGTATATGCGCTCACATATATTCTCAGCATGTGCCAAGAACATTTTACCATATGTTTATAAATGCTTGGCCGGATATAATTTTCACCATGTGTTAGAACGTGCCTAGAATATGCTTCCAAAATATAAAATGAAAAAAACCAGCCCTTTCAATCCACCCGATCCAGTTTTTTCAAAGTAGACAGGCATAGGTAGTTAGGTACCTATCTATAGGTACCTCTTGTATGAACAAAAATATAATACAATCTTATTTGTATACGGTGTATACGTTATTATCAAAAGTGTGTAACTTGGAGTTCTCCATAGAAAAAGTTCTCCTTCTACAATATTTTTTACCTCGTCTGTCGTCCGTCTGCGGGTCTGCGTACTCGTCATTTTCATGAACAGCGTTGCCAAGTGTAGCTTGGCATAACAATTATTACGATCATGATTCTGGATTTTTGCAATAAAATAGGTACTATGGTAAAAGCAAAGAATGATCCCTACACTCAAGTAGAAGACAATGTCAACTTCTTCAATAAATATTGAATAAATGTAACGTCAAATAGGATTTACACAATTAAAAATTCCAGAATGAATAATGAGAGTTCTTTTTTAAGTGGAAAATATGACAACAGTGCCGCTGTGCCGCTTATCTATTTCCATAGTTGCTCACGCGCACGCGGCTGTGGTGCACGCCATTTTGATATTTTGATGTTTGTGAAGTGAGTAGAGTGGTGTGGTTTGTTTTGTCCTCGGTTTTGCCAAAAAAGTATTAATCGGTTGATTGTATCTGGTTTCTAAACTTTTGTGTGTGTTATGTGATTAAAATGTGGAATCAGGAGTTTGATGAAGTGTCCTGTGCCAAAGATTTGCTATAGTCTATAGTGGTCGGTATTAGTGACAAGTTTATAAGCCTTATAACTTTGCATCTTCTTCGGATTGGATTGATAGACCATATACCTGATGGTAAGTGATTGATTGTAATCAGGCTTATTGGAAATTGATGAATGCTTCCTCCGGGCTCTCTCAATATATAGGTACCTACCTACATGATGGCTGGAAAAAGTCGGGAGGCAGGACTGCTCACGTTGGATGACAATTTTGAAGAGTCAAGTTTCTACCGGATTCCCCAATTTCTCATAGCTGTGTCTAGTGATAATATTGATTGTAAGTAGGTATCAGTTTTTCTAGCGATCTTGTACCTACTTATTGTGCTTATTGATGTTGACAATGAAATTATGTAATGATTCAAACGGTTTCATTTTCGGCAAGCCTTGACATGTTTCTCTTTACCTATCTCTGCATTTTTGATTTTTAAAATTGTGCATGATCATATTTTGTCTAACTAGGAATGGAATAATTAGAGTTTATATTCAATCATGGTAATACTTATTGGTATTATGTTCCTACAATAGATCTGGATCTGTATTTATAGATTTAGAGTGTCTTGATTTATTTTCAGTTGACAAATTCGTGACTTGAATTTCATTTGTTTATAGGTACTTGGCAAAAATAAAATACTCCAAATAGTATATGAGCTGATTTTATTTCTAGGAATGTTCACAGAATATGCTGAGATATATAAAAGAGGATATACTTGGTATATTTTGGAATATTCCTGGAACATTCCTGATCAAAGTTCCATAGCACATGCTACTCGCGGCCAAAACATAATGCTCAGCACCTCCCCAGTATATATAAGTATTATTCTTAGCACATGCTCAGAACATATTTTCAATATCCTTATACCAAGGAGAAGATGCTGAGCACATGCTAGGTATATCATTTTGTTATGTGGGTAGTACCATAAGTAACTTTTATGGTGTCCCATACAATGCTATATCCAACAAATGGAGGATATCGTTTTTTTATGAGATGAATATCAAATATAAGTTTCACTGTCTGAATGACTAGATGATGACATGTTTAGATTTTGGTCAAAATAGGCTCTTGCAACGACGTCGAATGGTCGTTGGGCTCTTGTTTGTTTGGTTGCCACGGGAACGTGATAGATTGTTTGTTTGTTTGCCAGGAAAACGTGAGTTATACCTAATACATAGGTCACTTGGGACCAGTGAGTTATGGATTATAGCACACTATGGTGTGTTATTTGATACTTCACTTGTCCAAAATGACACTCATGACTATCTATCTAGAATACGTATATGAAATTTCAAGTCATTTGAAAATGTATGCCAATTGTCCATTGAATAACATAAATCATATTGTATAAAAAAAGAAATTTCATAGATCGGGAATTAATCAGCATGAATATTGCATAGATAATAACCATGAAGTAAATTGGGATAATTCAAAAAGCTTAGCAAAAGAGCCATGTTCTAAAAAACGAAAACTCAAAGGCAGTGCATATATTCTGTTGAATAATAATATAAATATCTAGCAACTTGCTCTGTAAGTCTAAATAATACATGGTTACCTTTATGAGGAAATTGAACATGGCTCAAAAAAATGGATTTTAAATACTTTCTGTACAACCTACACGTAAATTCCACTTTTCAATGCATGTAAAGCAGGAGAAAAGTCCCTTATTTCGGCAGTCGGGCATAAAAGTACTTTCGCGCACGCGGGCGCTGAAGTAGGTCGCTTAGCAACGCTTCCTGGATCCCAACGCCACTGAATCCAATAACCACGTGACGTGACAGTCCAGCATACTAAAAGGAATAAATCACGTGACAATGAATCGGAACCACAAAAGAATACGGGAACGCATCTATTGTTTCCATTTGTCAATAATTGACAGTTGTCACTTGTCTGACTTGTCAGCAGTGTAGTGCAGTGTGTTGATTATTGATTTTTCATTTTTGTGATTTCTTTCTTTTTAGTGATTCCAAACTGGTTGTGCAAGAAGCACTGTTTGCACAACGGACTAAAGATGATTTTGACTCGGGTAATATCTGCCCTCGCTTCGCTCGTGCTGATACTTATACCCTCGTCAAAATCATCTACTTTCTGCCCTTGATACAAAATGTACTATAACAAATGAAAAGTTAAACAGTCAACACGATACACTTCAATGTCAGTAAAAGTGACATTTTGAGCCATAAACACAAAAAAAACAATTTTGCTGAGAAATCACACGAAAACGAACGATATTTTTTGAATCAATTGTTCTTTTTTCAGGTTCCATACCGACGACGGAAGCAGATTCGCTTCCAAAACGCCTGATACTGTTTACTAATAGACTTTTTTGTAAAACCTACAAGTGAACTCCACTTTTCAATGCATGTAATGCAGGCGGAAAGTCCCTAATGTTGGCAGCCGAGCCTAAAAGTACTTTCGCGCCCTCCTAATCTTATAATCACGTGACAGTCTAGCATACTAAAAGGAACTTATCACGTGACAATGAATCGGCACCACAAAAGAATACAGGAACCACCTATTGTTTCCATTTGCCAATAATTGATAGTTGTCACTTGTCTGACTTGTCAGCAGTGTAGTGCAGTGTGCAGTGCAGTGTGTTGATTATTGATTTTTGATTTTCATGATTTCTTTTTAGTGATTCGAAACTGGTTGTACAAAAAGCACTGTTTGCAGCACGGACGAGAGATGATTTTGACTCGGCGAATATCTGCCCTCGCTTCGCTCGTGCTGATACTTATACCCTCGTCGAAATCATCTACTTTCCGCTCTTGATACAAAATGAACTATTTTCTCATGTAATATAGAAAATCCGGTATATCTATAAACACTAGTTTGATTGATATTTGATAGGGTGTGTCAAAATACCCAAAAAAATCTGGTATAGCCTATAACTTATTTGAAAAATTCTTATTTTGCACTGGATTATCTTGAAAAGTGTGCACTATTAACTCACCAATTCCCATTTTTCTCTGGAAATATGTTTTTGAGAAGTTTGAAATTCAATGACATCATGTACAGCTGGTTCGTAAAAAACTGGTGTTGCTCATAGAAATGTTCAAAAACTTGAGCAGTGTAATATTTGTTTTGACAAAACAAAAAAGTATGACGTCATATTTTTACCAGGTTGATACTTTTGAATATTTTTTTTCAAATGACTCCTCACATGGGTACAGAAACTAAAGCAAAAATATTGAATCGATCGATTGTGTGTATCAAAATTTGCAAATCTACCTGATTCAAATCAATTATTTACATACATACATCATAACATACCCAAACTTTTCACTTCAATGACATGTCACTGTCGTAGAGTTTTGTCAAAACTAATATTACACTGCTCAATTTTGTAAACATTTCTATGAGCAATACCAGTTTTTTTACGAACCAGCTGTACATACATGGACCCCCCATTAACTTTTTCATTTGATGTTTGGGAGAAAAATGTTTCGAATGAAAGTGCAATGGTTCAAAATTAATTTCATGAAAACAACGTTTCCACATCCTACAGGGTGTTTCAGAACTCCTGAGCGTGGTCGAACTTTCTTATTTCAAAGTACACCCCTATTTTCTTGTTTGATTTGTGCATTCTCCCGAAAATTCAAAACATTTTTCATATAGCATGCCGTATACCCAATTCCAACCAATAAGAAGATATTAACGTCAGAATCTTGCTATTTTTTCGAGTATGTTTTAAAATCTTCGGTATTATTTCGAAACCTTGAAATCGAATAAGTAGGTAGTTGCTAATAGATGTCAACTTGCCAAGAAAGATTTGAACATGTTATATTGCGAAGGGAAAGAGTTGAAATATTCTCTTCATACATACAGGGTGACCCAGTTTTATCCTACAATATTTCGAATTAGGATGCCACCTCGGACTCTATAAAATAATTATTAAAATGAACGTTTTTTGATCTATGAAAACTTTTAAAATAATCAGATTCTTTTTAGAAGCTTTTTTGAAAATAAATAGGTATAACTCCTATTGTACGAGTGGATTTTGTCATGGTTCGAGGGGCATTTCGTCGTTTTTCAGTATAAATCTCCATAGAATAAAGATTGTTCATTTTGATTACTAGAATCTAAATTTTAAATATTGGCGGATAAAATTGGGTCAACCTGTAAGTTGTTCAAATCTTTTTTGAAAGTTGACATCTATCAACAATTATTTTGTTGCTAAGGTTTCTAAATTATTATTTAGTATTCCATACATTTCAAAACATGCTTGAAAAAATAGCATATTTCTGATGTTAATATCTTCTTATTGGTTGAGTTTGGGTATAGGGTATGATCTATGAAAAGCGTTTAGAATTTTCCAGAGAATGCAAAAATCATATGGAAAAATAGGGATGCGATTCAAAATAAAAAGTTGGAGTACTCCCAGAAGTTCTGAAACACCCTGTATATGTGAAAACCTCGTTTTCACAAAATTTATTTTGAACCATCAAACCTCCATTCGAAACATTTTTTTGTCAAACAAGTTAATGAGGGGGTCCATTTATCTGTGAACACCCTGTACTGTAAGTGTGAACTCGACCCACATACAACTAGCTAAATTCAAAAGTTCATAACTTCCAAACAAGTTGGTATACCAGAGTATTTTTTGCACTAGATTATCCCAGAAAGTGTTAACCAGAAACTCAACAATCTTGATTTTTCTATGAAAATGAGTTATTGAGAAATTCGTAATTTAATGACGTCATGTAATGTAAGTATAAACTAGCTTACATACCATACTAGTTCAGATAGCAAGTATTTTTATTTCCTGACTAAAGTTATGTTTTTTATAACCAACTTATTGATCCTACTAACAGATTTTTTTGTTGATTTTTCAGTGGAGGCATACTGCATCTATTCAAAACTCCAACACAAGAGATGTGTTTCGATCGATACATTACTGATTTGAAGTTGAAAGAAAACATTTTATCACATGGATTCAGCAATTCACTCGAATAAACAACAAAAAACCAATCTGTAATCCAGAAACATTGTAAGTCATCAATTCGCTTATCAAAAGCCATAATGATAAGTAAAATCATAATCAACATAATTTCCCTTTAACGTGCCGGTTTGCCAATAAAACGTGATTTAATACCTCAAATCAGATACTCACGTTTTGACAAAATTTTAATCCCTGTATTGACCAATAAACATGCTAAAGTTGTATAATTCCAGACTATTTAAATTCAAAGCGCCATGATGAATTTATCTAGTCAGCTTCGACATTCCAACCATGAGGGTCTATTGGGCAGTAGCTTTACTGTTACTTAATGGGTGGTTTGTTGATGGGGCTAGTACCAGAACTTTACGATTGTTGCATGTGGTGAGTACAATTTTGTTGTGGATTGAGAATTGACTAAATAATAATATTTATCAAATCCATTTTAGCTGTTTAGGCATGGAAATCGCAACCCTACATCATCATCCTCGTTGTGGGTTGGCAATCCGTTTACAGACGACAGCTTCTATCCGGAAGGCTTTGGACAGCTCACAACGGTATTTCTGTATTCTAAACTTTACATTATGTGACCAATCGTTTTAGAAGTTGACTCTGTTACAAGTGGTAGACTTACCAACATCTAGCTACAATTTTGCATTTTCTAGGATGGAAAAATGACGGAATATGAGTTGGGAACATGGTACAGGGAACGCTATGACACTTTCTTGGGAGACGAATGGAACATTGACCTCATGGACGTGCGGTCCACTGACATAAACAGAACAAAAATGTCTGCAGAGTTGGTTCTCGCAGGAATGTGGGTACCGAAAGGTCGTAATGTATGGAATAAAAATCTACTTTGGCAACCAATTCCATACAACTTTGTGTCTGGAAGTGAAGATTCGGTAACAAACGATAACCCCTATTCAATAGCTAACCAATGGTATTGTAGCTGAACTCACCTATGAGTTGTCCAACGTATAAAGAAGCCTATAATTCTGTTTGGTACTCAAAAAAAATCCAGGCCAATTTGGCTGCCAAGTATGGAGCTATGATGGAGATTGTGAGTGACAATACAGGTATAGATGTTGATGATTTCTCCACCGCTATGGGCTACTACGACGTGATGAAAATCCAGGTAACTATCACCAAAATGTCGACAAATTTTATGGAAGCGGAGGTTTAGCCTAGAAAAATGATCATTTGACCCTTATTTTTGAAAACAAGAATTTTGTTATTTTGGAAGATATGTTCATTTTTTTCCAGTTCAGAGTATAAATTCTCTAAACAAAAGTCAAAGAAACTTCTCATTTTGCTTCGTGATTTTTTCCATGAACATGGAGTAGCAATGTATTAGAAATGTTCAAAAATATTCAAGATAGACGGAAGTCAAAATAAAAATCAAAAAGGTTTTTTCAAGCCAGCTAACATCCTTGGTACACATAATCAAAAAAAGATTAATATTATGTATTTTTCAATGAGAAGGAATAGGTTATAAAATGGGAAACAGAATAATAAAATAGGTATTGAGAAGCTGAAGGAAAAGTATACCTATTGTGTAATATATTGATCAACTAGAATCCACATACGCAGGATTAAAAACTATCAATTGTTTTCAGAGAGAGCTGGGCTTTACGGAAGAAGAATGGGTCAGTTCAGTCTACCCAGAACCCATCAGTTCTCTTGCTTTGGAGGACTACTACATCAAGACCAACGACACCGCTCTCAAAAGAATCATGTCTGGTGCTCTACTCAAGAAAATTCTCTCAGACACCCAAAGCCTTATTGATGGGACATTGTCCCCATCAGCCAGAAAAGTATTCATGTACTCTGCCCATGATTTTAACGTGGGCGCAATGTTGAGGGCTTTGGACGCTTTACCGTTGTCAATAATTCCTCCATATGGTTCTACTGTCGTTTTTGAGGTGCATGAGATCAAATCAACCTATGGCTTCCAGGTGAGTTGTTGCTGGGATTTGTATGGATTTGATGGGGTTTATTTTGTTGCAGTTGTACTACCATGCGAATGGTACATTGACCCCACTGACTGTTCCTGGCTGCACCCATTTCTGTCCTTTTGACAAGTTTTATTCTTTGTTTGAGTATCTTTTGCCTTCTGAGGATGAATATTGTCAAGGCACATAAATTTGACCCTCAATGCAATATGAAGTGAATTATTTGGAAATACATTTTACGAACATCTAGACTTGCGTTTGCTCATTCAATGCAACTTACGTTGATTTCCCCCAATTCCCAGCTTAACAGAAAAATGTAGAAGTCCTGATAGCATAGCCGTCAATGCGTCACATTCAAAAGATAATCTGTGCTCGACACGTTTTGATTAATTATCTGGAATTAAAACTGTACTTGAAACTCATAAATGCATGGTCAAATTCCAGTATTTAGACCTGATTGAACACAAGGGAGGCGGGACAAAACAGAACATGAAAAAACGAAGTATGAATAAAAATTACATGTGAAAACAGATCAGTGGAAAAAAGAGAGGACTGATAAAACAAGACAACGAAAAAAAAGAAACATGACAAAACAGAATCGAGAAAAAAAAAACACTAAAATAACATAACCTTGTCAAAACAACTTGAAACTAGGTTTGTTTGGGTTTATCTGGGTTTGGCTAAAATTTGAGTATATAATAATATGGTAGCTACATTTTACGATTGGCTGATTCATAATTGTTTGGTTTAGTTTGGGTTTGTTTAAGAGTGCCTTAGACTTCGAAGAGTAGGAGAAACCAAGCCTCCGCGTAGCTTGTTAGCCAAAACAGATGAGACAGACTAAGACAAAAGCCGACTAAAGAATATTATTCACTAAGTGATTAAGCATTGCCAGAAATTAACTTATGCTTTTCAATGCACGCACCATTTACTGAATACAAAAAGCTAGGAATTCGAATAATATGTACTAAGGATTTTGAAGTTTTAAGCATTTATTTATTTATTTATCCATTTATTTATTAATTTATTTATTCATTTATTTATTTCCTGTATAAAGAGGGTGGCAAAAAAGTCTGGAATATTGTTAATATTTTTCAAACCGCTAACATTTTTTTGAAAAAAAATTGGCTACCTAAACTTTTATCTGTTAGGGCATTGAAAAATTAAGTTTTATTTGAAAGATAAAATTAATACTGTGATTCAATTAATTCATTGGGATTCTTTTGATAATGTTTTGCAAGAATAATGTTTAGCTAATCATGGCAAACAATTTGAACATTTAATAAAATAGCCGATTTTATTTTTAATAATTCATCAATTTTCTTTTCATTGTGGTTGTTCAGGTCGTTCAACTGCTTGTTATTTTTTTTTATTCTGATTTGTCTATGTACTTAATACTTTTTAAGTCACCCTTCAGAAGCAGAAACATGTTGTGATTGTTACATTTTGACTTATTTCAATTGAATTTCGCGTAAAAAATCATAAATGCGTTTTTTCAATCAAATTGGTATAACTCTGTCATTTTGATAGATAGGTAAACAAATAAAACCCTATATCACTGGAATTGTTTCAAAAAGATCCATCGATATCCATAAAAATATACAGGGTGATCCATATCCGAAATCAAAAAGTTGATCATATTTTTGACTCACATGTATAGGTGTATTTTTGAAAACGAGATTATTTTCATCTTGTTCCTCATTGAAAGTTATGTGCATGGGTTTGCAAATTTTTATTAATCATATCAGATGAGTATGCGTAAAGATCTCACAACGTCGATGTAAACATTCTTGCTACAGTTAAAATACAATTTATCAGCTAAAGTAAATGTTCAATACTATATTTAGAACTTGAGGGATTTTTTTCCTTTGCGCAGAATTTTTAGTTCATTGGGTAATAAATCAAAAAGTTTCATAGCCTGTCCGAGACCATTTTTATCACTTTTCGAGTTTTTTGATATTGGTGTATGGTTTTGTTTCTGGTATTACTTCATATGCACCTCCCCACGCTATATTATACAATACGTAGCAACACTTTAAAAAAGTGCATAATAGTCTCAAGCAACTCTGCACTCATGACTTTGGAGAGTTTATTTAATAGTATGTACTTTGTCTTTTTTGGCAAGTATTCAATATGCCTATTCTTCTTAACATTATGATCAAAAATTATTCCAAGACATCCATACTCTTAGAAATAAAACTTCATATAAACTATCCACAATCTCTCTGTTTTCAAGAACCAGGGTGTTAAAGGTGAAGACCTGATGACGTGTTTTTGTAGATATTTTCGAAACCGAATTTGGTACAGTGACTTAGCTTTTTACACTCTATCTAGTGAACAAAAACTAAGTATTTTATACACATTATGAGTGGGATATACAGGGACGGATTTGAGAAAAATATGCCCCAGATTTCTTGGTTGCAGGTTTTTAGTAGCCTTGCATACAAATTTTGAAAATCTGGTGTTTTCTACATAAAAGAGGTAGTCCTGTTGTAATTCACTGAGACGCACCATTTTCTAGAAAAACGCATTCGAAAATCTTTTGACACTCCGATTTTAGTAAAAAATGTCGTGTGCGTCTGGCTAAGCTATCACAGGTGAACTTGTACTTTTGCTAAGAGTTTTGGTATATGCAGTTTTGTTTGTGATAAGATTTTCAAATGCATTTTTCTCGAAAATGGTGCGTCCCAGCGAGCTAGAAAAAGAGTACCATGTCTATGTAAAAAAACTCTAGATTTTGAAATTGTGCAGGCAAAACTACTTAGAATCAACAAACAAATAATTTAGGGCATTTTTTCCCAAGCCCGTCCCTGTACTCCCTAGCCATGAAGGTTATACAATACTAAGTTTCCATTCATCGGGTAGAGCGTAAAAAGGTTGGTAACTCTACAGAATTCACCCAATGATCTTACCAGATTTCGAAAATATTCACGAAAAACCGTCATCAGGTCTTCACCTTTAACACACTGTATATCTTGAAAACGAAGACTCTGTGGATACTAGTTTATACACACACCGGCAAAATTAGGGGAACGCTGTATGAACGCTGTATTTAACCTGTATTTATATATGTATATATGTAACCCTGTATTTTCGTTAAAAATTGAGATATCACAGAAAATAAAAAACGGAAATGTTTAGAAAAGATCAGGCTACAATGTGATGCTATAGACCATATTCAACTGTCAGCGGTTCACTCCACAGAGTGTCTCAAAAAACAACAAAAAATCTTCACATCTTCACTTCCTTTTCGCCCCTGTATATGGTATAAAGACGAATAATTTTATAACGAAAACTAGTCAGATGTATTCTTGAAGAGCCGATCAACAATCCAGTAAAAAATATATTGAAATCGAGCATAGAGTTCTAGAGAAAATTGATGTCAAACTTTGTATATATATATTTTGTGCGTTCCCCTAATTTTGCCGGTGTGTTTATATGAAGTATTATTTTTATTTTGGGGTGTAGAATACGTGGTTAAAATATTGAATTTCGGGACACCCTATATAATATCTGTGATGTGATTAAGTGTATCCTTGGTTCCTCTGTTTTTTACAAAACTGTATTGTTTGTGAGACAGTATATTAGTGGTGATAGCGAAATTGAAAATTCTTTCATGAATAATTTTCTCAAATATTTTCGCGACGTTGGAAATTAAAGAAATTGGTCTATATGTTAGATTTATTTTTTTTACTCTCTGATTTATGAATATTGATTATTTCAGCAGCTTCAAAGGGAATGGGCCATACAGATTTTTCATTGCAAAGACTGAAGATATATAAGCTAATGGTTCACATAATAAAGCATCGGAAACCACTTGAGAACCTTTGTGTCGATTTTGTCAACACCTCCTTTCCTTAATTTGAAATTCTATATACAGGGTGATTCAGGAGGAAATGGAAATATTTTAAGGATATGTCCAGGAAGTCAAAATAAGCAAAATAAGCTCATATATTCAAGTCCGATTTTTATTTGTTTCAAAGATATTTTGATTAATTGTAATTTAAAAACTAAATCAAAATTATTACAAAACTAGTAAAACAAAACAAATAGCACTAATTCATAGTAAATTTTCGAAAACATTACCTCCCACTTCGATACACTTATTTGCGCGTTTAAAAATTGATCTTGTAGCGAGTTTATTTATTTATTTTTTATTTATTTATTTTTTTTTATTTTTTTTTTTTTAGCTTATTTTGCTTATTTTGACTTCCTGGACATATCCTTAAAATATTTCCATTTCCTCCTGAATCACCCTGTATATGTTTCGTATTTCCGTCAAACTTGTTGGGTTTATGAAAATTGATTTAGGATTTAGCTGAGCCATCCGAATTTGGCTGATTTGATATGAGATACAACGTCGGTTAAATGGACGCAAAGTTGCGCAATTTAATTGAGTCTTGAAAAAATGCTGCTTGGAAACTTGGAAGAATACCGAGACTTCCGGAGATATCCGACAATAACCGATTTTCTCTAAATCCTTATTTATTTTGTCCTTAATTTATCTGTAGAGATGATTGAAAACGAGTGGCACATTTTCTTGCCACTTTTTCTGCTCTTCAAGATAGCATGGTCGAAATTGATATCCGAGGTTTCGAGTTCTCGCTAACATCATCAACTTTATTTTTTCGGCCCAACTTTTCTAATTCATTTTTAGGTAACTCTTCACTTCCTGAAAGTTATGATGCATCATACTCAACTTTTTCTTATTTTTTTTAATATTATAATTTTTTTTATCATTCTTAATTTCTATTCAAACGTGAAGCTTCTTTTTTCAAGCTTCGAAAGTCACATAATATTATTGTTACCATGACTACGATCCGCGTGACTCGTTCTGAAAGCATTAGAAATTAGCCTAGTTTACACCGACAACTTGGTCCGCGGACCAAGTACTAAATTCGAACTATATCAGTACCAACTATTTGGTTCGAACGGTGTAAACAGCTGCGGACTGGTCCGCTCTTGGTTCGGTATTCGCCAGCAGGTGTACCGAACTAAATTTGGTCCGGATTTGGTGCAATCCCAATCAAAATTATGAGGTTATGTTGTCTGTTGATGTGTTGTGATTTTTTTGGTTCTATTTCTAGGGCAATTTCGACGGATTGCGCGCGTACCCATTTAGTTCACGCGTTGCAAGACGGTGTAAACGGGCGAGAAGCAAGCATTGGTCCTACCGTACTATCCCCAACCACTTGGTCCTATCGGACCAAACTAAACGAGTTATCGGTGTAAACTAGGCTACTGTTTTTTTGATAACTCCCGTATCAACTTTCTGCATTATTTCAAAATGGCAACTGTGACATATCATTATTTTCAGGAAGCGAAGTTTTATTCAAAAATTAATCAAAAAAATTGAGTTCGTATTTGGAAAAAAAAGTTCATGATAGTCGCGAGAATTCGAAACGTCGGACTTCAATTTCGACCATGTCTTTATCTTGAAGAGCAGAAAAAGTGGTCATGAAAATGTGTTATTCGTTTTCAATTATCTCTTCATATAAATTCAGGACAGGATGAAAAAGGATTTCGAAAAATTTGGTTATTGTCGGATATCTTCGGAAGTCTCCGGAATTTTCCAGGTTTCAAGGCAGCATTTTTTAAAGATTCAAATTGCGCAACTTTGCCTCCATTCAACCGACGTTGTATCGCTTACGGTTGACGAGTTACCAATGCTATCCTATCCAGTTTTGAACACCCTGTATAGAAAAAATATCATCCACATATCACCGGTATCTACATATATGTTTCTACATGGATTGTTTCAATATGTTCCATGAAAATATTTGTTAAAAGTGGAGATGAAGGAGAGCCCATCGCTATTCCAAAATCTTGTTGATAATAGTTATTTATCTAACGCATGATAGTTATAGGTATCATATTTGATGTCATTTTGGACAAGTAAAGTGTCAAATATCCCACAATTAAGTGTGTTATTATCCATAACTCTCTGATCACTAGTGAGTTATGGATTAAAACTCACGCTCCCGTGGCAACCAAACAAAGAATAACTTATTTTGACCAAATTGTAAACAAGTCACTGTCTAGTCATTCTGACACTGAAACTTATATTTAATAATTATCTTATAAAAAAACAATTTCCTCCATTTTTTGGATAAAACATTTTGTATGGCACTCGTGCGTTATGTTTCACAAGTCACTTGAGAATTTAAACCACTCGGCCTGTACAAATCCTTCTCGCGTAACTTATTTTCAACACTACGCACTAGTACCATAAGTAACTTTTATGGTATCCCATACAATGTTCTGTCCAACAAATGGAGGATATCGTTTTTTTATGAGATGAATATCAAATAAAAGTTTCACTGTCTGAATGACTAGATGATGACATGTTTACATTTTGGTCAAAATAGGCTCTTGTTTGTTTGTTTGCCAGGAAAACGTGAGTTATACCTAATACATAGGTCACTTGTGACCAGTGAGTTATGGATTTTAGCACACTATGGTGTGTTATTTGATACTTTACTTGTCCAAAATGACACCCATGACTATCTATCTAGAATACGTATATGAAATTTCAAGTCATTTGAAAATGTATGCAAATTGTCCATTGAATAACATAAATCATATTGTATAAAAAAAGAAATTTCATAGATCGGGAAACAATCAACATGCATATTGCATAGATAATGATCATGAAGTAAATTGGGATAATTCAAAAAGCTTGGCAAAAGAGCCATGTTCTAAAAAACGAAAACTCAAAGAAAGTGCATATATTATGTTGAATAATAAAATAAATATCTAGCAACTTGCTCTGTAAGTCTAAATAATACATGGTTACCTTTATGAGGAAATTGAACATGGCTCAAAAAAATGGATTTTAAATACTTTCTGTACAACCTACACGTAAATTCCATTTTTGAATGCATGTAAAGCAGGAGAAAAGTCCCTCATTTTGGCAGCCGGGCATAAAAGTACTTTCGCGCACGCGGGCGCTAAAGTAGGTCGCTTAGCAACGGTTCCTTGGATCCCAACGCCAGTGAATCTAATAACCACGTGACGTGACAGTCTAGCATACTAAAAGGAACTAATCACGTGACAATGAATCGGAACCACAAAAGAATACGGGAACGCATCTATTGTTTCCATTTGTCAATAATTGACAGTTGTCACTTGTCTGACATGTCAGCAGTGTAGTTCAGTGTGTTGATTATTGATTTTTCATTTTTGTAATCTCTTTCTTTTTAGTGATTCCAAACTGGTTGTGCAAAAAGCACTGTTTGCACAACGGACTAAAGATGATTTTGACTCGGGTAATATCTGCCCTCGCTTCGCTCGTGCTGATACTTATACCCTCGTCAAAATCATCTACTTTCTGCCCTTGATACAAAATGTACTATAACATATGAAAAGTTGAACAGTCAACACGATACACTTCAATGTCAGTAAAAGTGACATTTTGAGCCATAAACACAAAAAGGCCAATTTTGCTGAGAAATCACACGAAAACGAACGATATTTGTTGAATCAATTGTTCTTTTTGCAGGTTCCACTGACGACGGAAGCAGATTCGCTTCCAAAACGTCTGATACTGTTTACTAATAGACTTTTTTCTCATGAAATATAGAAAATCCGGGCACTAGTTTGATTGTTATTTGATAGGGTGTGGCAAAATACCCAAGAAAATCTGGTATAGCCTATAACTAATTTGAAAAATTCTTATTTTGCACTGGATTATCTTGAAAAGTGTGCACTATTAACTCACCAATTCCCATTTTTCTCTGGAAAATATGTTTTTGAGAAGTTTGAAATTGAATGACATCATGTACATGGACATTAACTTTTCCATTTGATGTTTGGGAGAAAAATGTTTCGAATGAAACTGCAATGGATCAAAATTAATTTCATGAAAACATCGTTTCCATATCCTACCAGGGTGTTTCAGAACTCCTGAGCGTGGTCCAACTTTCTTATTTCAAAGTACAACCCTATTTTCTTGTTCGATTTGTGTATTCTCCCGAAAATTCTTAACATTTTTCATATAGCATGCCGTATGCCCAATTCCAACCAATAAGAAGATATCAACGTCAGAAACTTGCTATTTTTTCGAGAATGTTTTAAAATGTTTGGTATTATTTCGAAACCTTGGAAACGAAGTAGTTGCTAATAGATGTCAACTTGTCAAGAAAGATTTGAACATGTTATATTGCGAAGGGAAAGATGTGAAATATTCTCTTCATACATACAGGGTGACCCAGTTTTATCCTACTATATTTCGAATTAAGATTCCACCTCGGACTCTATAAAGTAATTATTAAAATGAACGTTTTTTGATCTATGAAAACTTTCAAAATAATCAGATTCTTTTTAGAAGCTTTTTTGAAAATAAATAGGTATAACTCCTATTGTACGAGTGGATTTTGTCATGGTTCGAGGGGCATTTCGTCGTTTTTCAGTATAAATCTCCATAGAATAAAGATTGTTCATTTTGATTACTAGAATCTAAATTTCAAATATTGCCGGATAAAATTGGGTCACCCTGTAAGTTGTTCAAATCTTTTTTTTTAAAGTAAATTATTATTTAGTATTCCATACATTTCAAAACATGCTTGAAAAAATAGCATAGGTATTTCATATTTCTGATGTTAATATCTTCTTATTGGTTGAGTTTGGGTATAGGGTATGATATATGAAAAGCGTTTAGAATTTTCCAGAGAATGCAAAAATCAAATAGAAAAATAGGGATGCGATTCAAAATAAAAAGTTGGAGTACTCCCAGAAGTTCTGAAACACCCTGTATATGTGAAAACCTCGTTTTCACAAAATTTATTTTGAACCATCAAACATCCATTCGAAACATTTTTTTGTCAAACAAGTTAATGAGGGGGTCCATTTATCTGTGAACATCCTGTACTGTAAGTGTGAACTCGACCCACATACAATTAGCTAAATTCAAAAGTTCATAACTTCCAAACAAGTTGGTAAACCAGAGTATTTTTTGCACTAGATTATCCCAGAAAGTGTTAGATAGAAACTTACCAATCTTGATTTTTCTATGAAAATAAGTTATTGAGAAATTCGTAATTTAATGACGTCATGTAATGTAAGTGTAAACTAGCTTACATACCATACTAGTTCAGATAGCAAGTATTTTTATTTCCTGACTAAAGTTATGTTTTTTATAACCAACTTATTATTGATCCTACTAACAGATTTTTTTGTTAAATTTTTAGTGGAGGCATACTGATCATCCATTCAAAACTCCAACACAAAAGATGTGTTTCTATCGATACATTACTGATTTGAAGTTCAAAGGAAACATTTTATTACATGGATTCAACAATTCACTCGAATAAACAACAAAAAACCAATCTGTAATCCAGAAACATTGTAAGTCATCAATTCGCTTATCAAAAGCCATAATGATAAGTAAAATCATAATCAACATAATTTCCCTTTAACGTGCCGGTTTGCCAATAAAACGTGATTTAATACCTCAAATCAGATACTCACGTTTTGACAAAATTTTAATCCCTGTATTGACCAATAAACATGCTAAAGTTGTATAATTCCAGACTATTTAAATTCAAAGCGCCATGATGAATTTATCTAGTCAGCTTCGACATTCCAACCATGAGGGTCTATTGGGCAGTAGCTTTACTGTTACTTAATGGGTGGTTTGTTGATGGGGCTAGTACCAGAACTTTACGATTGTTGCATGTGGTGAGTACAATTTTGCTTTGGATCGAGTATTGACTAAATAATAATATTTATCAAACTAATTTTAGCTGTTTAGGCATGGAAATCGCAACCCTACATCATCATCCTCGTTGTGGGTTGGCAATCCGTTTACAGACGACAGCTTCTATCCGGAAGGCTTTGGACAGCTCACAACGGTATTTCTGTATTCTAAACTTTACATTATGTGACCAATCGTTTTAGAAGTTGACTCTGTTACAAGTGGTAGACTTACCAACATCTAGCTACAATTTTGCATTTTCTAGGATGGAAAAATGACGGAATATGAGTTGGGAACATGGTACAGGGAACGCTATGACACTTTCTTGGGAGACGAATGGAACATTGACCTCATGGACGTGCGGTCCACTGACATGAACAGAACAAAAATGTCTGCAGAGTTGGTTCTCGCAGGAATGTGGGTACCGAAAGGTCGTAATGTATGGAATAAAAATCTACTTTGGCAACCAATTCCATACAACTTTGTGTCTGGAAGTGAAGATTCGGTAACAAACGATAACCCCTATTCAATAGCTAACCAATGGTATTGTAGCTGAACTCACCTATGAGTTGTCCAACGTATAAAGAAGCCTATAATTCTGTTTGGTACTCAAAAAAAATCCAGGCCAATTTGGCTGCCAAGTATGGAGCTATGATGGAGATTGTGAGTGACAATACAGGTATAGATGTTGATGATTTCTCCACCGCTATGGGCTACTACGACGTGATGAAAATCCAGGTAACTATCACCAAAATGTCGACAAATTTTATGGAAGCGGAGGTTTAGCCTAGAAAAATGATCATTTGACCCTTATTTTTGAAAACAAGAATTTTGTTATTTTGGAAGATATGTTCATTTTTTTCCAGTTCAGAGTATAAATTCTCTAAACAAAAGTCAAAGAAACTTCTCATTTTGCTTCGTGATTTTTTCCATGAACATGGAGTAGCAATGTATTAGAAATGTTCAAAAATATTCAAGATAGACGGAAGTCAAAATAAAAATCAAAAAGGTTTTTTCAAGCTAGCTAATATCCTTGGTACACATAATCAAAAAAAGATTAATATTATGTATTTTTCAATGAGAAGGAATAGGTTATAAAATGGGAAACAGAATAATAAAATAGGTATTGAGAAGCTGAAGGAAAAGTATACCTATTGTGTAATATATTGATCAACTAGAATCCACATACGCAGGATTAAAAACTATCAATTGTTTTCAGAGAGAGTTGGGCTTTACGGAAGAAGAATGGGTCAGTTCAGTCTACCCAGAACCCATCAGTTCTCTTGCTTTGGAGGACTACTACATCAAGACCAACGACACCGCTCTCAAAAGAATCATGTCTGGTGCTCTACTCAAGAAAATTCTCTCAGACACCCAAAGCCTTATTGATGGGACATTGTCCCCATCAGCCAGAAAAGTATTCATGTACTCTGCCCATGATTTTAACGTTGGCGCAATATTGAGGGCTCTGGACGCTTTACCATTGTCGACAATTCCTCCATATGGTTCTACTGTCGTTTTTGAGGTGCATGAGATCAAATCAACCTATGGCTTCCAGGTGAGTTGTTGCTGGGATTTGTATGGATTTGATGAGGTTTATTTTGTTGCAGTTGTACTACCATGCGAATGGTATATTGACCCCACTGACTGTTCCTGGCTGCACCCATTTCTGTCCTTTTGACAAGTTTTATTCTTTGTTTGAGTATCTTTTACCTTCTGAGGATGAATATTGTCAAGGCACATAGATTTGACCCTCAATGCAATATGAAGTGAATTATTTGGAAATACATTTTACGAACATCTAGACTTGCGTTTGCTCATTCAATGCAACATACGTTGATTTCCCCCAATTCCCAGCTTAACAGAAAAATGTAGAAGTCCTGATAGCATAGCCGTCAATGCGTCACATTCAAAAGATAATCTGTGCTCGACACGTTTTGATTAATTATCTGAAATTAAAACTGTACTTGAAACTCATAAATGCATGGTCAAATTTCAGTATTTAGACCTGATTGAAACAACTTGAAACTAGGTTTGTTTGGGTTTATCTGGGTTTGGCTAAAATTTGAGTATATAATAATATGGTAGCTACATTTTACGATTGGCTGATTCATAATTGTTTGGTTTAGTTTGGGTTTGTTTAAGAGTGCCTTAGACTTCGAAGACACCTAGCCTCCGCGTAGCTTGTTAGCCAAAACAGATGAGACAGACTAAGACAAAAGCCGACTAAAGAATATTATTCACTAAGTGATTGAGCATTGCCAGAAATTAACTTATGCTTTTCAATGCACGCACCATTTACTGAATACAAAAAGCTAGGAATTCGAATATGTACTAAGGATTTTGAAGTTTTAAGCATTCATTTATTTATTTATCCATTTATTTATTAATTCATTTATTCATTTATTTATTTCCTGTATAAAGAGGGTGGCAAAAAAGTCTGGAATATTGTTAATATTTTTCAAACCGCTAACATTTTTTTGAAAAAAAGTTGGCTACCTAAACTTTTATCTGTTAGGGCATTGAAAAATTAAGTTTTATTTGAAAGATAAAATTAATACTGTGATTCAATAAATTCATTGGGATTCTTTCGATAATGTTTTGCAAGAATAATGTTTAGCTAATCATGGCAAACAATTTGAACATTTAATAAAATGGCCGATTTTATTTTTAATAATTCATCAATTTTCTTTTCATTGTGGTTGTTCAGGTCGTTCAACTGCTTGTTATTTTTTTTTATTCTGATTTGTCTATGTACTTAATACTTTTTGAGTCACCCTTCAGAAGCAAAAACATGTTGTGATTGTTACATCTTGACTTATTTCAATTGAATTTCGCGTAAAAAATCATAAATGCGTTTTTTCAATCAAATTGGTATAACTCTGTCATTTTGACAGATAGGTAAACAAATAAAACCCTATATCTCTGGAATTGTTTCAAAAAGATCCATCGATATCCATAAAAATATACAGGGTGATCCATATTCGAAATCAAAAAGTTGATCATATTTTTGACTCACATGTATAGGTGTATTTTTGAAAACGAGATTATTTTCATCTTGTTCCTCATTAATAATTATGTGCATGGGTTTGCAAATTTTTATCAAAAAAATGCTAGCGGTTTGGAGGATATTAGCAATATTCCAGACTTCTTTTCCACCCTGAACACACGTGAATGTAGGTATAGCATAGAGGGATATCATTCCTGTACATGGACTGGTTACTTGTTAGCTAGACTTTAAACCAAAAAGTATCTTTGGAGATGAGTATGTGTAAAAATCTCACAACGTCGATGTAAACATTCTTGCTACAGTGAAAATACAATTTATCAGCTTAAGTTAATGTTTAATACTATATTTAGAACTAAAGGGATTTTTTTCCTTTGCGCAGAATTTCAAGTTCATTGGGTACTAAATTAAAAAGTTTCATAGCCTGTCCAAGACCATTTTTATCACTTTTCGAGTTTTTTGATATTGATATATGGATTTGTTCCTGGTAGTACTTGAGGACTCCGTATATTAACTTGTGAGTGTATTGACAATAGCGCTTTAATTAGGAACACTTATTTAATATTTAGGGGATTGCTCGCATTAGATGTGCTCTTGTTTATGAATCGCAATAATTTGTGTTGAATGATTTGTAATAATTTACGATTATTTTCGTATGCACCTTCCCACGCTATATTATACAATACGTAGCAACACTGTAAAAAATCCATAATAGTCTCAAGCAAGTCTGCACTCATGACTTTGGAGAGTTTATAAAACACAGACAGTATGTACTTTGTCTTTTTTGGCAAGTATTCAATATGCCTATTCTTCTTAACATTATAATCAAAAATTATTCCAAGATATCTACACTTTTCGATCCTCTTGAGTATTCTATCATTTTTGTACAAATAGTTCTGGGGACACTGTCACAATAATTGCCAAAAGTCATGAACACACTCTTATCTATATTGAGTGCCAACCTGTTTAAAGATAATCAAACCGCTATTTTATCAAGCTGCGCATCCATTTTCACGGCAGCCCCTGACCAAGTAACATCAGTCAGCATCTCCAAAAGATCATTAAAATACAATACAAAATACAAACAAGAGCGGTCCAAGAATCGTTCCCGGGAAAACACCAATAGCAACTCGGCTGCCCCAAGCAGAAACACAGTAACTCCTTCGCACAAAGTTTTGGGAAAATCGGGTTTTTGTTATAATTTTCCAGCCTTACTCCATTTGTTGGAATTTTTATTTTAAACTTATATACAATAGAAGTGTCGATCTGAGCAATGTTTTCATGATAGTTTCAGATAAAATAGTGTAAAATGAGCGACCTCGGCAATCCAAAAACTGTTTCTGCATAATATTATACCTATCAATTTAAAATAAATATATTTTACAGAAACACAGCAACTGCACTTACTGATTTTGATCACCGATAAAGAATGATTGAATTCTGGATCAAAAACACAGTAACTGCAAGAAAAGATTCCGAGTTTTTATTAAATGTATTTCCCACACCATTCGTATCAAATTCCTGGGTTTCCTGAATAAATATTTCCTCAAAGATAATATACTATAGGTTGTTCTGGGCTGTGTTATGTGAAGAACATCGCTTAAAAATTCAATATATTCACCTTTTTGTTCGTTGCTCTCCAGACAATCAGTAAACCATGAACATGTCTCATTTTTTATGGCGGAAAATATTTCTACGGGTTCGACATAACGCTAAGCAGATTTTTTTTTAAATAAGTGGGAATTATGAAAAACCTTCTCTTATATGAGATTATTTTGAAAACAATCTATCAAGACACATTCCAGAATTGTACTGCCAACTTATTTTATAGTTTTAACATTCAATATTGAGAGGAGAAGATAGTTCTAGTTGTCCAATGTATCATCAATAACTACTATAAAAAAAAAAACATGTTCAGCATCGTACACGGGGCAGGCAAAATTGATATTTTTGAGTTGAGATAGAGAGAGAGAGAGAGGAAGAGACAGAAGGGAATAATTTCAAAAGATATTATAGCAATACATTTTCTTTAAACAAATATTCGATTTATTCATTATCTACACCATCATCGGTTGGTGCTTGAATTGGTAATACTTACCTACTTCTGTAAAGATCCGGACTTTGAGGTTACAAACAAACTTACATACAAGTACTTTCAGTTCGAAAGTGTGTTTTTTGTTTTTTTTTACTATAATTTTTGTAGCCTCTTTACAAGAAAATTACCTTGGCAACGTTGCATATCAGCCGGGCGGTTTAAGTATAAGAGTAACAGTCTCGTCAACCAGTCTTCCATTAACCATCTGTTTGACAAGCCAAAAGTCAGATAATATAACAAAACCACGATTTGTTTGATTCAAAATTATTGATCCCGCAGTTTCCTGCTTCGCATTGCTTTCACTCGGAGGCCAAATGACCCATTGTGTTCCCTTGTTTGGAGAAGTGTCCCCTTGGTCTTGACCTTCAGCCTTTCTCTTCATCGTTCTCAACCATCCCATGGTTTTTACGAAGTTCCGAATCATCACGATCTCTTCATTTGCCGCGTCGTCCAAGTCTTCATATCAGTCTTCAAGGTAGTATTGTCCCATATTCCTGAGGCGTCCCTCTTTCAGAGTTGGGCAGTGGCACAGTAGATGTTTTATCGTTCCATCCTCATCGATGCAGTCCTTGCAGAGATCATCGGTCCCTATGCTTCATATTTTAAGCATGGTTCCGATTTCACAGTGTCCTGTGATTACTCTAACAAGGATGCTCATGCACAGAAGATTTGCTCTGCTTTAGTTATTTCCCTGTTTCTTCTTTATCCAAGCTTAGCCACAGAGCTCTCGATGTGTTGCAGTCGTTTCGATTGCTCCACCGGTCGCTGTGTACCTTTACCCTCTTAGCATAGAACGAGCTTCTTGTTCCTGATTCAGGACAATGCCCCACGGCAACTCATCACTTTCTGACTCTAGTAGTATCTGCTTCGCAGTCTGCATAGATTGTGACGTCTTTTGCTGTGTTGTCCAGTCTTTGCAGCAGGTTGTCTACTTCTTTATTGTCAAGATTTCTGTATGCAGAATACCACATCCTTTCTCAAGCCTAATAGACTCTTGGATGTTTAGTTCCTTCGAGTATATCCCTGCTCCTGTGCCTGTGTTTGTCTTTTTTGCGACTGTAAAGATGGATATCTCTTCCACCCTTATGATTGAGTCTTGATTCCAGTCTTCTCTGGAAGGCATTCCAACCACTACCTTATTCTCAAAAGAACTCTTGGTCACCATGTAGTTGGTTGCAGTTTGTAGCAGCTGCGCCCCTTGGATATTCATAGCCTTTGAGATTTCCCTCAGCACCATTAAGTGTCCACTTGTTGCCTGTTTTCACAATTTGGCCTCCCTGAGAGCTCCCTTTGCGGCAGTGATGTTGATGAACAAGTCAATGGGCATCACGAGGTTTAGAATGACCCTGCGGTGTGATGTTCTCTGCTCCCGTTGTACTTAGTGTTGCCAGCCGTTGTACTTTCGTGAACATCTTTACGTTCAAGTTGGTGTCAGTGACTTTCCACCATACCATGTCTCCGTAGATAATTATGGGTCTCAGGATTCAGGATCGCTGTATACATCCAGTGGATGATGTGCGGCTTTAGTCCCCATTTTTTACCAATTATTCTCCTGTATAGACAGGGTGTCTCACGGTGGCCGTCCAGAAGAATATCTCGGGAAATAAAGTGATTGGAATTCAGAAAATTTGTATGGTGAAATATTCAAGGATGCTATGTTGTGCGACTTCCGGTTGTACCGGAGATAGGTGTCAACTCTCTTGTTTTATGGAACACCCTCTGAATCATTACATTTTTGGATTCTTAAAATTCTAGGCAGATTTGAAGTATCATGTCATATACTAAGGTATACAAGTTTTTGAAATATTTGAGTTTTTATGTCATAAATGACGTTTGCTTAGGCTCCAACTCAACTGTGAATTTTATCTATAAAGCCTCTTTTATTGAATTTGAGTTATATTTATTATTGGAAGAAACCCACTATGGAGAATGTTTACAATATTTTTAGAGCAATCAATACAGTTGTTGTTTCTCTAGAGATTTCCTTATTATTTATAAATGTCTTGCTCATCGAGTAGTATAGTTTCATTGTTTTTACTATTCTGTTATATATTTCAATTTCCTGTGTACCCTTCTCGTCTATGTTCACTCCGAGGTATTGGAATGAATTCACCTGTTCCATTTCTGTTCCATGCATCAATTTAAATTGTCAATTCTTTTCTTTTTTCCTATTGTCATCACTTTGGTTTTGTTTGTTCTTATTTATTTTCATTCCGTGTTCCTCTATGATTTTGTTCCACAATTCAAGGTTCTTTTGCAAGTTGTTTTGATTTCTTGCAATGATCGCTATGTCCTCTGCGAACACACATTCAGATATATCTACTCATTGTAGATTCTAACGTCCGATATTTAATCTTGCGCCTTGCTTTGAGCATTTATTTATTAATCCGTCCATGTAAAGTTAATTTTTTATTTAAAGTTACAGTGACATATCAAAATTGAAGGTTAAAGGTTGGCAAACATGGTTTATTACGATTAGTCTAGGCAACGAAGGTGGTGTAGAGTGCATGAAGGGGGGGAAAATTTTTCTCTTCAGGAATGTGTTGGGGGTAGTTGGGACGTAAACATACTAAAAGTCCCCGCCTGTAGTCCGTCCGCTTCAGCGGGGGCAGGGGGGTAGAAATGTTCATTTTCTGGTTTTTCGCTTATTACTCGAAAATGGTGCGTCGTAGGGAAAAAATCTCTAATTAGAAATAAAAGCTCATAAAATTTTCTACAAGATTAGTTTGAAAAATTTTTTTGCTGCAACGTACCGTTTTCGAGATATCTGCTCTCAAAAGATGGTATTTTTATAAAAAAAAATTTTGGTCACGATCTTTGTCGTAATTCTTCTGGTAACTCCACGAACTTTTGTTTTCCGCAATAGAGCTTTTTTTTCAATAATATAAAATACAAAATTTTGTCCAAAGGGTCAGAAGTTCCATCAATTTGATTTTTTTATTTTACGAAAACGAACATAAAACGAGAAATGTGAAACATTTATCTACAAGAAATGTACGAACAAATAAAAAATCTTGAAAGCTACGTGAATTTATCTCATCAAAACATAAATGAATTGGACCTTATTCTCTTGGGCCGGGACGATCCGGCTTCTGGCTCTATCATCGACACTGATCGCAGCACGAATTGTGAATCACCTTCGTCTTCGTCATCATTTTCCTCAATTTTGGATGAAGTGTCCTCAGGGGATGTGCGAAGAGGCTCCAAATCATCTTCGTCGTCGTCCTCGGTCAAAATGGGCACGCCGTTTGAACAGTGCCCCTGACAGTGTTGACACAGTCGAGAGCCACTCAACGCTGCCTTTTTGCAGCTGCACCTTCCACTGCTGCAGTCTTTCGTGCATTTGCAAAAGATGAGGTCCAAAATTTCCCTGGGCGCTGCTTGTATTGACACCGATTTCAAAAATTAATCGTACCTGAAGGTGTTGAGAGAGTTCATCTTTGCAGGGGCGCCGTACCATTTCAGCATGCATGTTTGCCCAGCTTCCTCAACATCAGCATGTGAGGAGGAGGGGTTATGGAATATTTCGGCTGCTCGTTGTACGTCAGGATATTTTTGGTAAATTTTCACGAAACCAAGTTTCGTGACCAAAATTATTTTTTATGAAAATACCAACTTTCGAGAGCAGATATCTCGAAAACGGTACGTTGCAGCGAAAAAATGTATGGTACTTATCTTGTAGAAAATTTTCTGTTCTTTTATTTTTATGCCACAAATTTTTCGCTACGACGCACCGTTTTCGAGTTATAGGCGAAAAACCAAAAAAGTGACCTTTCTACCCCCCTGCCCCCGCTGAAGCGGACGGACTAGGGGCGGGGACTTTTGGTATGTTGAAGTCATTACTACCCCTAAGACATACCTGGAGAAAACACTCTTCCCCCCCTGCATGCACTCTACACCCCCTTTTCGGCCATTCATTGACTAGCCTAGATAGTCATGAATTGAACTGTGATTCGTTTGATTTTGCTATGTTCAAAATGTATTTGATTTGGGAGAAAAAAACTTCCGAGAATAGAGAGTGATGATAATTTTGGAATTGATGATCAAAATCCTTATTTAATCGAGAAAATTAAGTCTATTATCAAATATTTCATCTTTCCATTTCAATTAGCGAGCACTTTATGTCATTAATTTTTTTTTGCCAACCTCTAACCTCCAATTATGATCTGTCACTGTTACTTTAAATAAAAAATGAACTGTATATTATGAAGAGAACTGGGCTTAAAAATCCACCTTAGGTCCTAGTCCGTCTCTTGTTGTAAATGTATCTGACTGGTCATTATGACTGATGATTCAGTTGGTGTTATGTGTATAGATTTTTTGCATTATTCTAACCATCTTGTCTGTGATGCCTCTTTCTCTCAGTGTCTCCCATAACTTACCTCTTGGGATTTTATCGAACGCTTTTTCTAGGTCTTTGAATGGCATGTATATTGTTTTTTTTTCTTGTATTGCTTCTTGTGTGATTTGATTTATCGTAAATATTTGGTCTTCTATTCTCCTTCCTCCTCTCAATCCGCTTTGTGCGTAGGTTCTGCTATTGCTCTTATTGTGTTTTCTTGTATTTATTCCAGAATTTGCATTCCTGTACTTAGTAGTGTTATACCTCTATAATAGTTGTTGCATTTTTTTCTGTCTCTTTTCATTATGTATTGGTACTATTAGTGCTATCTGCCAATCTTCTGGTAGTTCTCCTTCCCTCCATACTTTGATAAGTTCTCTAAGTAGCATTTCTGTCCCATTTTCTCCCATATTCTTCATCATTTCGGCCGTGATTTTATCGTATCTTGGAGATTTCCCATTTTTCAGCCTTCTCATTGCATCCTGCAGTTCTCTCAGCTGTATTCCTCCATCTACGCGTAAATCCTCTTCTTCTGTTTCCTTGTGTGTAGCCGTCCCTTCCTCGCTCACTTCTTCTGCGTTAAGTAGTTCTTGGAAATATTCTTTCCACCTTTCCATTATTTCATTTTCTTCGTTCAACATTTCTCCATTTTTATGTTTAATATAGTTTGTTTCTTTCGTTTTCTGTTGTCTTGTAGCTTTGAGCATTTTTTAGAACAATTTTTGATCTTCTTTCCAGCTTTTCTCCATCTTTTCTCCAATTTTTCTCCATTCGTTGTTTTTCGCCTCTCTTTTACCAGTTCTTTCACATTTTCCTTTGCTTTTTATATACGTCGTATTTTTCAGTTGTTCTGTTGTTCAGGAATTGTTCCCATGTCTTTTTTTTTATTCTTATTAGTGTCTTTATTTCCTCTGTCCACCATGCTGTCTGTTTTCTGTTGTTATTTTCATTCATGTTTTATTTGTTTAACTTCTCCTTTTTCTTCTCTTCGCATTTTTTCGGCCTTCTCTTCCTTTATTTTGGCTATATCACTACATAGTCGTCACTGCCTATTTCATGTCCTCTTCTTGCTTTTGCGTCATTCAAAGTTTTCCTGTTTTGTTTTCCACCAGGATGTAATCAATTATCGATTTTTCCTCTCTTCTTTTCATTTCTTTTGTGTATTTGTTTATGTCTTTATTTTATATATTCCAATTATGTTTTTATTTGTTTCATCTTTTTTTCCTTCCCAAGATGCATATTCTTCCTTTTGTCTTTTCTAATGTTATCGTTAGTTCTTCCCAAAATTTGTCTTTGTTCTCTGTTTTGTCATCTTCGTTTAGTCCATATACTACTATAATTGTTTCTTTTGTATTCGCGTTCTTATCTTTTATGTCTATTTTTAATATTTTATCCGATATTGCTTCCCAGCTGTGTATGTTCATTTCTAATCTCTTGTGTATAATGCATCCCGCTGCTACTCTCTTTCTCTCTTCTACTCCACTGGTTATAAGTGTATGGCCTTTTTCCATTTTTATCGCTCCTTGTCCCTTCTTTTTTGTCTCTGTTATTGCTAGCCTCGTTGCTAGCATTTCCAATGCATTCCTCTTCTAGTTCTATTTCTTTGCCTGCTATACATCCTGATATTCCATGTTCTTATTTTTCTTATATTGTTTCTTTTGGTCTTGTTTATCTGTCCCTCTGTTGCTTGTTCCATATTCGTATTTGTTTTCACAGCCTGTATTAATAGTTTTCAAAATATTAAAAAAAATAAATTCATATTAGGTCCTTTTCAACAAGGAATTTGACACAGATTAAATAATAAAGGCTTTCTTGTAGGTAGAATTCACATTTAAATAGGAGCCTACAAACTCAAATATTTCAAAAACTCCTATACTTAGGTATAGGATATGATACATCAAATCTGTCTAGAATTGCACGTAGAATCCAAAAATGTATTGATATATAGGGTGTTCTATCAAAAATAAGCAAAGTGACACCCACTTCCGCACAACGAAGTCGCACAACGTCGCTATTATTCCATTTCAAGAGAGCATATTTGAAAATCTCACCATACAAATTTTCAGAATTCCAATCGTCTTATTTCCTGAGATATTCTAATGGACTGAAAGTGTTCTCAGTTTTATCAATTTAAACTGATTATTTTGTTATATTATTTAGGTTAATTTTCATTTAGAAATCATCGATTAACCAGTTTATACAATCCAAAATGCATAAACATAAATCCTATTTATGTTTATGATACCTATACAGAGCTGTTACGTGAAACATTATGAGATACATAATTTCAACAATTCACTTCAATAGGCAATACAAAAAATGTTTATTCAAAGGATTGTAAGTGATCAATTTCCTTATCACAAGTCATAATTGGTAAAATAATAATCAACATAGTTTCTTTTTATCATGACGATTTCCTAATAAAACGTGATTTAATCCGTCAAATTAAACACTCACGTTTTCACTAAAGTTTAATCCCCATATAGACCAATAAACATGCTTAAGTTGTAAAATTCCAGACTATTTAAAATCAAATCGCAATGATGAATGTATCTAGTCAGCTTCGACATTTCAACCAAGAGGGTCCATTGGGTTGTTTGTCGATGGGGCTAGTACGAGAACTTAACGATTATTGCATGTGGTAAGGGGAACTTTGTTGCTCCTACGCAAATTATCAAGTCCATTTTAGCGGTTCAGACATGGAAACCGCAACCCTGGATCATCATCAGCGATCTGGGAAATCAATCCGTTTACAGACTCTAGCTTCTATCCTGAAGGATATGGACAGCTCACAACGGTATTTTGCAAGGAGCTATGATGGAGATTTTGAGTGACAATACTGGTATAGATGTTGATGATCTCTCCACCACTATCGGTTACTATAACGTGGTAAAGATCCAGGTTACTATCATCAAATTTATGAGGGCGGGATAAATGAACTATTTTATTTTTATTTGGTGAGTTTTTAATTCATTAAGAAGTTCTCTTTTTCTTTTGAAAGTGAATTCAAAACTGTCAATATTTTTCAGAGAGAATTGGGCCTCACAGAAGAAGGATGGATCAGTTCAGTTTACCCAGACTACACAACTACATCCAGACCAACAACGCCGCTCTTAAAAGAATCATGTCAGGTGCAATATTAAAAAAAATCCTCCCAGACACCCGGAGCCTTATTGATGGGACATTGTTCTCATCAACCAGGAAGGTATTTATGTACTCTGCTCATGACCTTAACGTGTGCGCAATGTTGTGGGCTCTGGACGCTTTACCGTTGTCAACAATTCCTCCCTATGGTTCTACTGTCGTTTTTGAGGTGCATTAGATCGAATCAATATATGGCTTCCAGGTGAGTTGTTGCTGGGATTTGTATGGGTTTGATGGGGTTTATTTTGTTGCAGTTGTACTATCATGCGAAAGGTACATTGACCTCACTGACTATTCCTGGCTGCACCCATTTCTGTCCCTTTGACAAGTTCTATTCTTTGGTTGAGTATCTTCTGCCTTCTGAAGATGAATATTGTCAAGGCACATAGTTTTGATCCTCAATGCAATATGGAGTGAATTTTTTGGAAATAAATTCTACGAACAGAAGACTTGTTTTCATTTTTATAATCCAATACCCTATCCATTTACTGAATTTGAAAATCTAGGAATTTTTGAGCATGGTACGAATTCAACATAGCTTTCACCAGAAAAATTATTTATTCCGGAATGAAAGCAGCGAAGTATGATAAACTGTTATTAAAATCGACGCAGGATGACCAAGAAATAGTCCAAATAGTCTAGTTCCAAGAAGTTTGTAGTTTCTTCATATACCTACTCTGGAATATTTGAATTTTATGATTCAACATATTTGTCAAGAGGTTTCATTTTTTTGGATAATAATTATCAATAGTTCAATCATTTTTTAAGGTGGTCTTTTGTCCTAAATATCTTCATCAATATAATAAAAAAAAACATTGATGCTTGACTGACTAATTTTTTTTGGCACTTCTTAGAGAACTATTATTGTTCTGAATGATTTTTGAATTTACAAATTTAAAAATCATGGTGTCATTTTTTTTAGATAACATAATCTTCCCGATCTCTAGTTCTATGTAACTAGTTTTTGTGATTCAACAATTTTCGAATGTTTTTTTTCATTGACTATTAAAAAAATAGACCGAGCATAAGCAGCCGGTTCATCCATAAATTGCTATGTTTTGCGATCCAAAACACATTCAAAAGAGCTCACTGGTGGGACAAGGACCTCTATTCCATCTCTTTTTACATACATGGTCAAAGCAACAGCGCGAGGATAGAATAGGCGGGACCAGGCGAATCGATAAACGATGTTCATGGGCGGTGGTCGGGGAGTTTGGAATGTTGCAAATTATTAGATTTTTTTTTATTCAATGTTTTTATCTTTAATGAGAGTTACAGGGTTGATCTGGATTGAAAAAAATGTATGACATCCCACACAAGTTTTTGGTTATAAGTAAATATGAAGTAATTGGTTATTGCGATATTTGATAGAGAATGCATATGACAACTAAGTACAGGGTGTCCCAACGATAGAGTAAAGTAGGTTTTATCATATAGGATATGAAAAATATCAATATCAATATGCGTCACAGGTTAGGGGTGTAAATAGCGCACATTCTGAAAATATTTGGAAACATACAGGGTGCGTCACAAATGTATGGCACGAAAAAGTATGATTTTTTTAAATGGAACCCCATGTATATTAATTGATATTTCAATTCTTTCTTCAATTTGGAACAAAAACTATGATACAACTAATGTTCCTAAATTCAACCGTTATCGAGATATCGCGATTTAAAAATGGCATTTTTGCAACTTTGACATGCTATAAAACTCAAACTATTCAAGTTAGAGGAAAATGGTTTGCACTTTCCTATCTTAACTTTTCAAGAGCTCTTCTGTCATTTGGATAGAAGGTAACGTCAACTGTCAACTTTTTTCGGCACATTTTGACATTTTTTCACAATAATGGATTTAATCTCCTTGAATAGCTCTTGAAAAGTTAAGATAGGAATGTGCAATCCATTTTTCTCTAACTTGAATAGTTTGAGTTTTATAGCATGTCAAAGTTGCAAAAATGCCATTTTCAAAACGCGATATCTTGATAACGGTTGAATTTAGGAACATTAGTTGTATCACAATTTTTGTTCCAAATTGAAGAAAGAATTGAAATATCAATTAATATACAGGGGGTTCCATTTAAAAAAATCATACTTTTTCGTGCCATACTTTTGTGACGCACCCTGTATGTTTCCAAATATTTTCAGAATGTGCGCTATTTACACCCCTAACCTGTGACGCATATTGATATTGATATTTTTCATAGCCTATATGATAAAACCTACTTTACTCTATCGTTGGGACACCCTGTATGTAAGTAAGTAGTTGAGTACCTGCCTATAATTTTGTATACATTGACAAAAAACATTGAATATCTTTGAGAAAAACATGGTTTTTTCAATATCAAATTGGAGTAATGTGGGCACCTATTTTAGATTATAATACCATATTGCAATATATAAAAAATAATAATTATAGGAACTGACATGGAGAATTAAAATTATTTGTCTGAAAATACAAATGTATACTTAGTTGTGGGGTATCATAGAAGGAATTCACTTGTAGGTTATGAGGGATGAAAAAAAGGATAATTACACTGGCAGGAAAACGGGTTTCAAAAAGGAGTTTTGCAATGTTGAAACATGATTTAAAAAATGCGGTTGCTGAGAAGTCGTATAGAAAAATGGATTGAAATTAATTTTTTTTTAAATATCAAATGATGAGTAGATTATTATGCGAAGGGGTCAAAAAAGGTTTGTTTTCTGAATATCAAATTTTGGGTTGTCATATTGAAGGAAATTCAGGGTGCAGATAATTATAGATGGCAAAATAAAATTTTGAAGAATGGCGGAGGAATGTAAAATTGATTTTTTCTTGAATATTTTTTGCTCGATATCCGTGAATATTTTTCAAATAACATTTATATGTGATTTTTCAAATTTTCAGTGAATTTGTCACTATTCATATAATATACAATAATTGAGTGTAACTTGTATATCAATCTGCTAAATGAATATATTGATATAATTCTCATAGCAAAGTAAATTAGGTACCTACCGGCAGATTATGATGTGGAAGACTTGACAGTTTACAGAAAAAAAAAGTTTTTCGTGGATTTGAATTCTACAAGGGGCGCAAGCAACTCCAAATAATGGGCGACAGGCTGTCTCCAAAAATTAATTGATAATAAAAAATTATAATTTATAGTAGCAACTTGAAACTTCGGGGAAAATCTTGACAAAAATACTCATCAAACGACCCTATTTATTAAAAATTCTGGGGGTACCTGTCAACCCCTGAACGAAAATAAAAATAACAAAAAAAAAGTGTCAAAAAAAAAGTGTAAAAAAAACAAAAATGATTGACTTGTCTAAGCGATTTTTGATTTATCACCGAACACCTGAGAAATCCTGGGTGGAAAGTTTTTCGTGCCCCATCATGTATTTGATGGCTTCATTCCAACTTTTCAAAATTCGATAGTTTGAATAGTTTTAGAAAAACGAGGCAATGAAAAATAAACTCAGTATTTTTTCAAAAACTATTGAAATATAGAGATATCTAAATTACTCCAAGTATACATAATATTTCAAATGGAGTCACGACTTGTATGCAGAACATTAATTTATTGTCAATGATAAAGAATAATTTTTTTTTGAAAGATTCTCGACTTTCACCGAGTCAATTTTATGAGAAATCCATTATCTTATTATACAATGCGACCGTGAAGGTTGGAACAAATTCATTTAAAATCCAGGGTTTTGTTTTGGTGAAAACGCTCGGACTCGTTCATTTTTATTTTTGACAACGTTTTTTTTTATCATAATTTTATGTGTATCTACAGGGTGGACCAAAAATAAGTTACGACCATAAACTTGATTTTGTCAAATAGAAACCCCCATTTATTATTTTATTTTCGGATTATACATCAAATTCTTAGTAATATGATTTTTACTGAGGTAGGGCTAAAATTGGCTTTTATAAGGTACTTGAAATAAATCTGCCAAATTTCAAAAATATCGGTTCAAGGATATTTGTAACATTTGTGAGGAACCGATTTGAATAAAAAATAAGTTCAACATCCTGTATCTTAAAAACAATGCACTTCCGGACAGATATATGTTTATACCTATGAACTTTTTTCTCATGAAATTAGCTCAGGAATACGCCTTGAATTTATTGTACGCAATAAGGAGTCACCCTGTATAATGCATACTTACTAATGTTATGAAACCATGTCTTTAAAAGTATACCTACTTTCCAGTGTGATTTGAAAATTTTCAAAATTTGTAGTGTTATGGAACCAGGAATGTCCTTTTTGTATATGAGCAAAGTTGTTATTACTTTCATTTTTGTGTTGATTTTCATTTAAAATATATTTTTTCTTGTATGAAATGCAAACATATCCGAAAATACATAATACGCCACTGAAGTAAGAAGGTAGGCAATGTCCTAGAATCTATTTTAAAATCAAGATGGCAGTATATTGACTGATGAAACGAGAAGTCCTGGTTTTTATGGTCCAATTTACCACAAACTTGACACTTTCGCATCATATTAATGTACAAATAATATCGTCAAATCACAAATAGTGTGAAAATCACACAAAAACAAGGTAAATTTAGCACTCAGCATAGACAATGTGAAAGCAACACGCATAAACTCGTCACTACCACTACCAACATGAATAAAATTCTTAACGCTTGAACGTGGAATCGATACGTAGTATAAGCGACTGGTAGATCGCAAGTACAAAAAACCTGATCTTGTTGCCAAATTTTCGAGGCACTTTTGAAGGTGATGATAACTTATTGTCAAATAAATCGTGCCAGAATGAAAAATACATATTTGGATGCCAAAAATATCGTTCTTATTGTTTCTAACTGATGAGATTATAGATGAGAGTTGGTTTAATCATGATTCGATCATGTTTTAACTGATGATAAATATGGAGAGTAAGATGGAGTATCTTTTTAAAATTGGAGTCTCTTCAAATTTTGGGGTTTTCTTATCAATCAAAACAGTATCCTCATTCAATTTTTATGGACTGCATTAATAACGAAAAAAAAAACATAAAACAACAATGATTTTTCCAAAATAATGTTTCACGTAATGATGTTCTGAACAATAAAAGCGACGACAAACTACATAGGTTCTAATTGGGCATCAAGGCAACTCACCGAAGAAACATAAAACTCCATAAAAACGAACGAAACGTATAACGTCGGAGATTACCTTTTTTATGGTCAAATTGAAACATGATTTGATGTAATCAACTCAGGTATCGTAAAATAAAATCTTAACCTTTGTGCCATTTTTTTGTTTAGCTGTTTCATAAATGACATCCGGAATAATTTATTAGCATCGTTTATTAGTTATAGCTCCCATTATAATTATACACGATAAAAGGGGATTGAATAATTATTCACCTGAACTGTACATGAATTATTTTACTCAAATGATGAATTAAAATGGAAAAATCAGATTGTCAGAGATCAGATTATTACAAAATTTGAAACAAAATTGACTTAACCCCACATAACAATATAAGGATATTGAAAAAAGGTTATGTGCGTAGAATAATACTTATACAAGGTGGCCATTTGAAAACGAAACAAAGCTAATTTTGGAGATCTCAAGTAGTTTTTGAAAAAACCCTCGGACCCGTCAATTTTTGATTCAAGGGAGAACCCTTTTTTTGCTTGTTTGCCTCCCTGAGGGCAAAGCCCTAGCGGGGGTGACAAGCGCCCACAAAATTTTAAATGGAATGGGGGGCGAGTGGTACCTTATTTTGAAGGTATTTTTATGTAGATTATAACCACAAAATTTAAATCGATACTAGCCTATACAGGGACTAATGAAAGTTACAATATTTTTTTACCTATCTTCAACCGTTTCAAAGTTATTTGAATTTTTCATAAAATTGGGACCTTTTCGTTGAAAAATTTAAATAACTTTAAAACGGTTGGAGATAGGTATAAACTGTATTATACAAAAGTTACTGAAAACTTCATGGAGAATCCAAAATTAGAAAAAAAATTGGGGGTTTCCATTTAAAAATGTCAAGTGTAATGCGATTTCTTATTTTTGGAACACCCTGTATTATACAGTCATACACAAAAAGACGTCCCCCTGAAAATAAAAATTGACTTGTCCGAGCGTTTTTCCCAAAATATACCGGGAAAGTCATAAATAAGGGTGGGACCTTTTCGTTGAAAAATTCAAATAACTTAAAAACGGTTGAAAATAGGTATAAACTGTATTATACAAAAGTTACTAAAAACTTCATGGAGAATCCAAAAATAGAAAAAAAAAATGGGGGTTTCCATTTAAAAATGTCAAGTGTAATGCGATATCTTATTTTTGGAACACCCTGTATTAAACAGTCATACACGAAAAGACGTCCCCTTAAAAATAAAAATTGACGTGTCCGAGCGTTTTTTCCAAAATATATTTTGAAAGTCATAAATAAGGGTGGGACCTTTTCGTTGGGCCACCCTGTATAAAACCAAATCGCAATTCATGATGAAACTATAGTATCTAGTCAGCTCCGACATTATAACCATGAGGGTACATTGGGTAGTAGCTTTGTTGTTACTTAATGGGGTTGGTTGTTGATGGGGCAATTTTGTTGTTAATCAAGTCAATAATCATCAAATCCATTCTAGCTGTTTAGGCATGAAAATCACAACCCCTCATCAAAATCCATGATGTGGGATAGCAATCCGTTCTGAAGGATATGGACCGCACACCAAGGTACTGTCGTGACAATATTTAATCTACTAATATAATACCAATACTAACTGTATAGACGTATGTTTATAATAAACTTATCGCAGTTCCTGAACAAATTATATCTATGTTGTTGGTCTAGGCAGAATCGATAAAATAAGTTTGACGGGTTCAGAGCGAAATTATTTTTTGGAAGTTAGTTCAATCAACCTCATGGACGTCCGCACCACTGATCTTAATAGGACCAAAATGTCTGTAGAGTTGGTTCTCGTATCAATGTGGATGCCCAAAGGCCATAATGTATGGAATAGAAGGCTACCTTGGAAACCTATTCCTTACTACCATATGTTTCTAGAACTGAAGATTTGGTAAGAAACGCCTACTGTGATTCAATAGGTAGCAAATGGTTTTAGAGCTGACCACACCGTGAAAGCTCTAAAACCTAAGCTATCTTTGTGGCAGTGCTCACAGGAGGCCTGCCATGAGTCTGTGTTGGTCTTCCTCATTTCACTTTGGTATCTGTTGAAACTGTCCTTGTACTCGATTCAGTCCTTCTTTTTTTCATTTCTATATGCTTCATTGAAAAGACATATTGTGGGTGCTTTTGCGCCATCGGCTTAAGGGACGTGATTTGTTAATAGCTTTCCTTGATTTTTCCCAGAGCTTCTTTACCTCATCCTCTATTCTCTCTTTGGTGGGAGACTTGACAGAGGCAAATAGTGTCTTGTCCATGAGCTCGGACAATTTTTGCCAGTCTGTCTTACAAGTATTCTGGAATGGTTCAACATTTGGGAGTTCACCATTGATTTCGAATAGAATTCTCCTATGATCCGAACCCGATTGTTTGAGAGAAGCTCTTCAATTTTCAAACGTTAGCTCGCCAAAGTTGAATCTAACACCTCTTCCTTAACCATGTCGACAATTGTAGGTTCACCTTCTATATAATTGTCGATGCAATGGCTAGTATAAACTTTAAAATTGACCAAGAACTTCATTTTCTCTTCGGTGTGGTGGACCAGAAATTGGATTGCTGCCGGTTTCAGTTTCTTCATATGACATGAATGCGGACACTAGAATAAGTGTTTGCTAGTTATCTGCACGTTGGTCACCTGTACTGTGCTGTGACAATAGACTAAGATTTAGTGTCTTCCTTGCAATTAATTCTCATTTCACTTATCGTCGGAAAATGATATAGATAGTGGACTTTCGCTTTTAACCCTTGAATTTTGCATTACCTAAGCCATGGTTCTTGAGAAGTGCGATGTCCATTTTAATCTCCATCATAAACAGCATCCAGTCTTCCGATGCTGCTTCGCAATGATGCAAATTAATTTGCACCGCTGCAGCTTCAGGTTCTTGGGTGCCATCCTAATTGTCTTCGAGGAGCCTCGTTTCCAGGGAACCTGACCCGCTAGCTTTGCTCCCGTTGTTGTTGCTCTTTAGCCTCTCGAAGGTATGTCCTGCTTTCACCGTGCCGACGATTTCCTTATTTCCTGAACCAAACTTTGTCGGAAAGATTACTCTAACTTTGTGTACGCTTGTTCCACCTGTCGGTGTATGGGGTTTATCGCTCAACGAAACCAGAGGCTGATTCCACACTGCTGTCACTCAACACAGAGGCAGCTTCGGCAAAGTCGGTTGAACCTCTAGTTTGGCTCCGCCAGCTCCGTCAAAGTTAACCGCCTCATTGCGGCTCTCCTTATCGAACTCCAGTAGCTATGACGTCCAGTATCCCCGATTCCACTTTGAGCCACTGTACGCCGTTATTTTCCCATCGATAGCTACTTGCAGCTCTTCCGGCGTATCGATGCTTTTCGAGATGAGATACCATAACTTTACAATTTAATTCAGATCATGGTGAATTGAAAGGACGTATTCGGGATCTAACTAGAAAGCTGGACAAGACCTTCAGAAAGGAGGAGAAAGGAGGAGAACGCTAAGTTTTACAAATGATGTCTATGATAGTGGGGCAGCTTTGATGGAGAGTATTAGAGAAAAAACGGAATCAATATATTCTCTAAATAACATTGATGAGCTTAATAAAGAGTTAGAGGAGCTGAAGAATAAATTGAGGGATTGTGAAAATGCCAATATAAAGCTGAAACAAGATATGGAGGATATAAATAGTGACTACAGAAATATGGTGGAAATGCTACGACTTATCTAATCAGAAAATAAAACTTTTGGAGTGGACTTGCTTCAGCGAGGGAAAAGATAAAACTGTATGAGAACCCTAGAACACCTCAGCCAGGATATTCTCCATCTAAACTAGCTCCGTGCGTTAGTATTGAAACTAAGGCCAAGAGACCTCAGATTTTGATTATTGGGGAATCCGTCCACGTGAGGACTTTGAACTCAATGATCAAGAGATCTACTAATGGTGCATTTGGTATGAATACGCAACACAAAAGTGAGTACAGTATGTGTAAACTCGTGGAGGACTGCATGACCTACGACAGGAACTTTTCTAAGGTAGACTATATCATTATATTTCCTGGTTTTTCTAATGGCGCAGAGTCAGGTGCATACGAGGTTGCAAATCACGTGGACATATTTTCAACACTATCTGCAAAGACCAATCTAATTATGATTGGTTCACCATTTTATGCATTTTTTTGAACGTACATACCATGGAGGATCTTCTTTCAGTAGCAAAAGACTTTTATGCAACTTTTTATGTAAGCATGTATTAAATAAAAGTGTGATTAACAAGACTAGCACCAATAGGCCGCTAACAGGCTTGAGTACAGATGATTTAAAAAACGTAAATTGCGATAAAGTTACCAATGTGCAGACGTCGGTTCCAGTGATTGTCGGTCGTGATGGTGATGTGGTGGAGGAGGTCACAAATGGAGTTTTTTTAGACCACGCACACCAGAAGCACACATCCCCATAATATCTCCTGTTCTACAGAATAACAGCACCTGCTCTGATACAGATATCTTCCGTATTTTCTATACCAACATTCAGTGCATCAGAAATAAGGCAGATGATTTTCTTTTGTTGCTTGATTCCGTCCAATATCCAGACATTGTTTGTGCTACTGAGCACTGGCTATCCCCAAACGAATCGTTTTATCTACCCATGTCTACTGGCGTAAGTATAAGTACTGTAGAACAACTTCAAGGCAAGGAGGTTTTCTCATATTGGTGAAGGACAACAGCTTCAACTTACACAGTTTCTCTTGTAGATCTGAGTCTAGTGACTTGTACGAGAAACTCATCTTTGAATGCTCAGCTATCTTTTCTCCATCATGCAACATGTACGTTGTCTGCATCTATCGAAGCCCAAATTCTGATGTCAGCTCATTCCTGTCAAAGGTAGATCTACTATCAAGCATACCTCTGTGCAGTAAATTTATTCTAACGGGAGATTTCAATATCAATTTTCTCGATTCTAATTCCAAAGTTACCCACATCTTGAGTAACCTCTTGGAGTCCTATAACTGCTCAATACACGTGAGTACTCCCACCCGGATCACCAGACAATCAGCCTCTTTGATAGACTACATGTGCTCAAACTCAAACCCTAGATCTGTCAATAATTGTACTGTTATTAGTTGTGATATTTCAGACCATGAGGCGATCACTGCTGACATATTGCTGGAAAAACAAAAATCCCAATCCAAGATGTGCAGGCGCGGTCGAATATTCTCTAAACGTAATTATGAACGCTTCCACAAACTTTGTTCAAGTGAAAATTGGACTGCGATGGCTGTGAGTGGCGATAGTCTTCAGCGCTTTCATTCCAAGATGCTACCCTTATTCAACAGAGCGTTTCCAAAGATACATCTGAAAAGGAAGAAGGATAGAAAGCCTTGGATAAGATAAGGCCTGAGGATGTCCAGCAAAAATATGAGAAGCCTTAACTACATAAGAAGGTTCCATGCTGATAGTGGGTTCTTCTCAGCATACCACAGAGAATATCGGAAGATTTATCGTAGAGTCATATCGGCTGCAAAGAAAACTTTCTATGAGAAACGATTATCCGACGCTCATAATGCCCAAAGGGAAATTTGGCGCATCATTAAGGAGCTCAGAAACAACTCCAACTCAACATCTCAATTGCCTAGCTTCTGAATTCTGTTTCGGTTATGTTCTGTGACATAGCCAAGGCTTTCGACTGCATCGAACATGACACTCTGTTGAAGAAGCTTGAGATTTATGGTTTTCGGGGGACTTTTCATCGCTGGTTGCAGTCGTATTTATCTAGACGCACACAGAAAGTACATTGTAACAAATCTGTCTCAAGAGAAGGAAAGCTTTGTGCTGGATTTCCTCAAGGATCAGTGTTAGGGCCTCTCTTATTCCTGATATCTATATCAATGATCTGCCCAAGTCCATCAGCCATGGGAAATGCACCTCTTTTGCAGATGATACCACTCTTCTCTGGCATGACAGCGATCTTGAAGTTTTGAGGGGTGTAGTGGAGACTGACCTCGCATCATGAAAGGTGTGGTGTGCCTCCAATGGTCTGTCGTTCAATATTTCCAAAACAGAGATAATGCATTTCAAGTGCTGCCTTGATGAGGTTGGGATGGGCGACGAGGACGTGAAGAAGTTGTCGAAGTGCAGATTCCTAGGTCTGATAATTAATGACAACTTGAAGTTTGACGGCCACATTCCGAACCTATCTATAAAGTTGTCTAGGGGGTGCTATGCCGTTCGAGTGGTTAGGAGGGAGCTGGGTGTTGCTGCTGCTAGAAATGTTTACCATTCTCTAATCGAATCCCACCTAAGATACGGTCTCAGCTTTTGGGGTTCATGCTCCTTGGGTCTATTCAACCATGTTTTCCGGATTCAGAAACGAGCCATTCGTTTTCTCTACGGTCTGCATCCTCAGGATTCGTGCAGGCCCTACTTCACGGAGAAAAGAATTCTGACACTGCCGTCTCTATTTATCCTCTCGACGTCTATCCTTATGCATAGGAAGTACGGGTACCTCATCCATCGCATTTCCAGTGTCAACACACGACAAACATATACGATTCCTCTGCCTGTTCCCACTTCTACCCTCACAAAAACATCTGTATTCTACCGCAGTGAAAAAATATTCAACAATTTGCCGTTATTTTTGAGAAGTGAAAAGCGCCCAGGTGTCTTCAAAAGAAGGCTAATCAATATTCTGCTGGATAAATGTTTTTACTCTGTAGATGAATTTTTTACAACTTACTGTACTGTCATGTAAAATTTTGTGTTTTTTATTTTTTTTTATATTATTGATTGTTATTGTACCTTGCCGTTTGAGTTTTTGTATGTATTTTTGGTGTGCTTTGTCAATAAGTATATTTGATCTTACGACAATAAAGCTTATTTTGAATTTGAATTTGAATTTGAGTTCTTTACCCTTTTCCGTTTTTGCATTTTCCTACCAGCAGTAATTTTCCACCTTAATTCAGAAGAAATAAGTGTCTTGTCCTTGTACGTTTTGGTTGTTTTCAAGTAATTTTAGACTTATTCTCACACCTAATTTGAGCGTTTGAGGTTATTCATAAAGTTGAACGATCTTTGTTATAACCCAACAGACAGGTAGCGATAAAGACAGAATGTTGTTCATAATTTGGTAATATTCCACCTGAATTCAGAGGAAAGGCAACTTTTTCGGTTATTTTCTTGTTAATTTAGACTTCTTCGTATACCTTAAACACGGTGCCACAGATTCGAGTGCATGCATGGGGATCTCGGTTATTGTAAGAGATACAGGGTCCATTGAATGGACACAAAGTTGCGTATTTTTATGAACAACAAAATGTCATTACCACATTTGAAAAATTCCCACTACTTCCGAAGATATTTAAAAAAAAAACGAAATTTCGCAAAAACGTTATTGATATTTCTTGAGTTTATTTGAGAAGATATTTAAAAATGAATTGCACTTTTCCATTGCCACTTTTTCTCCTCTACCATATGATAGTATCCAATCAGAAATCTGACGTTTCGTCCTTGAGCGGCCATCATCAAGTTAATTTTTTTAAACACGGACCTGGATTTTATATTTTATTCTCAGTTATCTTTTAATGTCCTTACAGTTAGGGGATTTTGCTTCATCGGTGAAGTTATTTGCTGGGGATGACACTGCATCAGACCTTTCCAGAATTATTTACTTTGTTTGTTTTTGTTGTTGCTTTGCGGTGCCTTCCGGGTTTTTTTTCTCGGGCTCTTGTTGTCTATTGATGAAGTCCTTATCTCTCTTAGAGAGTTCTCTATCCTCCTTTCCTTCCAACTTCCTCAGGAGTTACTGCAAAATTTCCTAAATCATGATTTTCTATATAATATGTATTTTGTACAGTGGGTTTGTACTTTCAAAGAAGTGAAAATATATGAATCTAATAAATAAACGAATAAAATGAAAATGGAGAATAAGTATAATCGATACAAATCACCATTAATTTTATCAAATTCGTGAGAACTTGTTAACTTTTTCCAGAGAGAGTTGGGCTTTACAGAAGAAAAACGGGTCAGCTCAGTCTACCCAGAACCCATCAGTTCTCTTGCTCTAGATGGATACTACAACGCTGCTCTAAAAAGAATCATGACAGGCACTCTACTCAAAAAAATTCTTTCAGACACCCAAGCTCTTATTTATGGGAACATATTCCCATCAGCTAGGAAAGTATTCATGTACTCTGCCCATGACTACAACGTAGGAAAAATGTTGCGGTCTTTGGACCCTCTGAAGTTGTCGGCATCTCCATCCTATGGTTCTACTATCGTTTTTGAGGTCCATGACATTAAAAGGATTTATGTATTTGAGCTGAGTTGTTGCAGGGGTACGTATGGGTCTGACGGGATTTATTCTTTTGCAATTGTACTATTATGCGGATGGTAGATTGACTTCACTGACTATTCCTGGCTGCACCCATTTCTGTCCGTTTGTCAAGTTTTATTCTTTGCTTAAGGATCTCTTGCCTACTGACGATGAATATTGTCAAGGCACATGAATGTAGTGGATTATTTGAAAATAAACCTTATAAACATATTTGTATTAATTATACTCAAAGCTGATACGTGTATCGGAAAACCCAAGAGCTTTACCTGTAATTAGTGCGAAGTGTGCATATATAGGGTTTGGTCTCGTACAATTTATGAGCCAGTAGCACTAATGTCTGTCAAAGTTTCCATAGCATGCCTGAGTGAGTGGGCTTAATGAGATTTTCTCTAGGATTCTCGATCGAAATCGATTTGTTGTTTCTAGTTGTCCTTTGCGGCCTTGATGGAAATCTGTATTGAATTAATTCGAAAGGATACTGATGAAGGTTGATTATCTTTAACCCTGTATCCTTGGATTATAGAATTGTCGAATTTCTATCTTGAAAATCACATTTGTTATTTATTGCAACCAGCTTTTTCATTTTAGTTCATAATGCTTGAAAAGCTCTATCATTTCTTTAAAAAAAAAATTGACATAGGTTAAAGTCGGGTAAATTGTACCACGCGGTTCGGCAAATTCTACTATACCAAACGTCATTGGATTTCTGGTGTCAGTGAAACAATTTATCGAACAAAATATCCTGAGTTAATCATTCTTTCGATTTTATTTAAACAAGCTTGAGTATAGAAAACCAAATATCATCCTAATGAATAACTATGAGGATTGAGAATATCTATCCATGCACCCAAGTTAGTCCAAATTTTCCAGTTTTATAGTCTCTTATTGGTGTTCTCATAATCCTGCTCTGACCACTGGCAGTATTTGATAGCCTTGTGAAGCATGAACGAATCAGAAATTATGGGTTTGGTTAAATATTTTCGGTACAATTTAACCAACCACCAACATGGTTGCCGAACCGACATGATTGACAAAAATTGTCCAGTTTCTTCGAGGAATGTCAGATTAAGTTGAGGGTCACTCTTGCATCTTGGAAAATGACCTATAATTTCGAAAAATTGCTATTCCAATTATCAAATAGCGATCATTTTCACAAAAACCCTCATCTTGGAATATCTAACACTTACTGCCTAACCACGTTTGGTAATCAACACAGATTCACAATTTTGCGAGAGACCGACACTCACCGCTTTTTATCAGTTCTTGCTTTGATGACCAGAGGTGTCAAATAAGCTAACCAGGTGGCACCGGAAAGTCAGAATTTGATAAAAATTGAGGTGGTACATTTTAAAAACCGGTACAATATACCCGACTCTACCCTATAAGGCGTTCTACGGGCTGATCAATTTTAAGTCTGCACTATTGCTAACTTCTTTATCCTTGAAGATATATACGAGGTCGTTCAAATGAGAGAATTAGTAGTATTTTTTCTGCTGATTTTAACGTGATGCTGATAAAAAAACAATTGAATATCGAGTTCTCGGGTTATTCCAGAAAATGTTTTTTTTTTAATGGGACGCCATGCGTGTACAGGGTGTATTTTAAGTTTGGGTTTTCCTTTTAACATGAGACAGGACTTGATAAAAAAGCAAATTTATCGAATACCATTTTCTCAAAAACTCAAACATAAATGTGGCTGAAAAAATGTGCGAAAACTGTACTTAAAATACACCCTGTATTTTTAATATAATTGATTGGCTACTCTCTTCGGAACATAAAAAGGTTATTCTGATTTTTTCCCTGAAACCAAAAATAACCGAGTCATGCGTATTTTCGTCGACTTAAGAGAAATATTCAATAAACTTCAAAGTGATAAAGAATGTTTTGCTTGATATATTAAGTTTAATAAGTTAACTTGTCGAAAAATTGAAAAAGGCATAACTCTGGATTAATCGAGTTTTAAGAAATATTGGAAAAATTCGATCTTAGGGTGCTAAGTCAGGCGAACTTGGAGGCCAATTCACTAGCTTGAAACGTTCAGAAGTATTTTTATCTCAAATTGGCATCTGACTAGTCATAATGGAGACATTTGTAGAAATAGTAAAAAAGTTCTGTGGTCCTGGATCGGACGATCTTGGAGGCCAGTTAACCGTACAGAATATTTTGTTTTAACCAAAAATTGTGAAAAAACCAAGACAAACTCACTGTTGAGAAAATTGTAGGTCTAGCGGCGTTAAATCAGGTCCTTGGAGGCCAATTAACTGATCCCAAATAATTCTGTATTTTCTTTTCATTGGTGATCAGGAGGAAATTTGTGAATAATACTGTCAAAAAACTCTGGCGGAGCTAAATCAGGAGATCTTGGAAGCCGATTGACTGACCCAAACTTATCACTGGATTATATTATATTATCGCAAATCGCCAGGCATTTTGTTTAAACCGATGATTATGGGTAACATCTTACTGATAAGGAAAAACAAAGATCAAGCGAAATCAAATCAACGATCTTGGAGGCCAATTTACTAGCCTAAACCTCAAAGAGATATTTGTATCACTGTATAGATTATTGAATCTCAAATTCTAGTTTTTTACTAGGAGTTATAAAGAAAATCCACTGGTATGATGAGTATAAGAACTCAAGCCTTGTTGAATCAGACGACCTTGGAGGCCTATCAACATGCTTGAACCTTCATAAGTGGATTTGGAACTCAAATCGATGATCGAATATGATGAAGAATTCACTAGTAAAAAATAAGAGTCCTAACGGTGCCTAATCAGATGATCTCGGAGGCCAGTTGACTGGCCCAAATCGTACAGAATTATTTTTATTATTTGATCTTTATCCCAAATCGCCTTGTATTTTGCTTTCACGGATGATCGAGTAGAAAATTTGTGAAACATTCATTTGAGAAAATATACTCTTGCTAAGCTAAATCAGACGATCCTGGAGGCCAATTGACTGTCTCAAATCGTTCAGAAATAATTTTATTGCTGGATTTATATCTGGAATCACTTTTTTTTCAGTTTTCAGGAGAGATTATGTGAAGAACTCTATAGAGCATTTACAGATACAAAAATGAACACTGAAGCTAAATTGGACGAGCTTGGAGGCCAATCAAATGGTCCAGATCGCCATGTATTTTGTTTCCATTGAGGATCATTTGGAAGCTTGTCAATTTGAAGATAAATAAATTGAGCTCTATGTTCTAAACCAGACAGATCCTAACTTGCTCAAATCGTGAAAAAGTATCTCTATGACTGGATTCTTTTTTTCATATTCCATTCTGGTCTTTATCAATACTCAGCAATATTCATACAGGGTATGCCATTAATTTTGACCATTAGAAATATACTTTTTCCTTAATTTTGGGTTCTTTTCCTTGGGGAGACTCAATGATATGTTCAAAGTGATTTTTCAAAACGATTTTCAGAATATTGTGGCACTTCCAGTTTACGAAAAGTTGGGTTATGATTTGTCAAATTGTTTTCTAATTCGGAATTTTGACCATTAAGGGTGACGAGGTATCTCACGAACAGCTAGTCGTAAAGAGTTAGGAAAAAGATCTCTGAGAGGAAATCAACCAAGAGAACTAATTGCGGAAAATATGTTTTGAATTCAAATATCCACCGCTGTAGGACGTATTTACTTGATGGTATAAAAAAAGGATTTTTCACGAAAATTTTCCAATACAAGTTCAGAAATAAACGTGCTCACGGAAGGTAGGTAGGTATAATAATCGCAACAGGGGAGGCTTGGAAAAATGAGGGTCGGTATGACTAAAAAATAAAGATAAGTTGAAAATTAGGTTGAGTGAACGCAATAAATAACTACAGACAAAAACAATGAATCCCCCAAATGAAGAAACCACGTAGTCGTTTTGTGCCAGAATAATTGATTAGCCGAAAATAAAGGTACACCGAAGAGTTTTCCAGCTGTAATTAGCGATAATGGATGCTGAGGCCCCGCTATTATCCGCTCTAGGCATTAATAATTTCTAAAGATTCACTTGAACACTTACAAAATGAAAGTTTTCTGGCGTTGACTGATAATACATGAAAGAATCCTTGGATCAGATTTTGAATATTCTATCAAACCCTGAAAATTCGGGTTCGTTAGAATCCGTCAATCAAGTCCAATGTCAAATAGATTGAAGATATTTAGAATATAATCGATAGTTTATAAAACACGCTTGGAGTTAGATTACTGATGTGGGCAAGTGCATGCCTACAAAGAATAACACGAGCATGTGTTTAGTAGGGGAGACCGGTGATGAATGGTACACAAATAGGAAATATCATAACATGTACTGAAATATTATCACGCTTTGTGATTGTCTTTATTTTACGTTGGAATTTTCCTTTTGACTTTTGATAAATATTTTCAAAAAAAAACCAGAACTCAATGGGAAAATTTTGTAAATTGCCCCACGCTAGGCGCCAAAATTTTTCATGCAACTTCGATGATGTTGAATGAAGAAGAGTCACTGATGACGAGATACTCGAAGGATTGCTAAGAACCTTTTTTGATAGAGACGCAGTACAATTTGATATTAAAATATAGATTTAGATTATTCATTAATTGGAATAGTTGTTGTTAAATGCGCCGTTTGTTTTGTTCGAGTGAAGGTGAATTTTTTTCCTAGATCGTGGAATGTTGTCCTTGCGTTAAAAAGTTGATGCAACTTGACGCGAGTATTGCAGTTTTTGCGAGTGCCCCAAATATTCGCGGCAGTATTGGTAAATTTAGCACTAATGTTGTTTAATTTAATTTGTCCACGATTTTCTTAATAATTAAATTATTCAATTTCATCAATCGAACAAAACAGATTAGGATCGTGTAAAATTTGGTTTTAGTAGGGTTTGACCGTTAAGGTATGTGTGAAAGAAAAATATGCATAATATTTTCGTAATGGCCATCCCAACCACTAATGGAAAAATAATTCTAAACCGTATAGAATATAATGGAAGTTTTGTCAGTATTGATTTTTAGACAGATTGAGATAAGATAATAGTATGCAAATGCTGTGGAATGCTACACACATCTTAAAATAAACCTAGTTTTGTTGGCGTGAGGATTATTGAGGATTGATTCTTCCTTTCTTCACTTTTATTCAGTTCTTGATTCGTATTCAAAATAAGCTCTAGGATATTCTTGTTTGCACGGGTTTAAGATCCAAGCTTTTATAGAAAAATTATAGATCCGTGCCTGAACATTTAATTCCTGAATACATTTTAAAATCATGAACGATAAAAAAATACACAGTATCTACCTACCTATGGTTTTTGAGATACAAGGGTGTTGAAGGTTAAAAAAAAAATCGAATTTATTATTAATATCTCAAAGATCCCTAAGCATTTACTAGATGGTGATTATGAGATCCAGTGGCGTCCCGGGGGCAGGATCACGAATAATACTGACGAAAAATGTGCGCTACTGACTCTTACTGAATTTTATTTTTTTTTTCAGATAAACAATTTTTCAACATGCAATTAAGTGGTTCTGTTTTTTTTCCTCGAAAACTGAGAAAGATACGAAAAAATATCATGGGACAAAAAAGTTGTATCTACAGCTGCTCTATCAAAAAAAAATGGATGAGTCCAAAATAATCTGGATTTCAAAATAGAGTGTTGGTTCAGAAAAAATTCGGATCTATTATTTTTAACCCAAAGTTCCTTTTGCCGACTTTTTTTGAATTTTGGTAAAGTTTTACATTGTAATAAGGCGCTCAATTTGCACTAAGTAGATGGTGATTATGAATTCCAGTGGTATCCAGTGGAAAATGATTTATTGTTTTCAGATTAAACAGCTGAAAATACAGCTTTTCTGTTTCATCATATTTTTTCGTATCTATGTCCGTTTTCGAGAACAAAAATAAAAACAACTTTGTTTCAAAAATTTTTCGAACGAAGAAATATTTCGAAAAATATCTAGAGACAAAAAAGTTGTATATTTAGCTGAAATAGAACATTTTCAAGAAATGCCAGTGGCTTACATTTTTTTGACAGTTTAATCCAATTTTTTTAAATGTTCAACACCATGTATCTCGATACCCTGACTATTTAGGACACGTGTTTATAGGACCATTTCCAATTTACTATGGTTCAGGAATGCGTATTTGGAATTATGGCCTTCCATTGAGTAACACCCTGTATCATGTGAGAATTGTGTTTTTAGAACACTCTGTAGGAAGTCCTGAATAGAACACACCGACACTGCTAATAAGCTTCTGATTGTAAGTATATCACGTGGTAACTCGTTTGCTTCAAACTAATTCAATCACGTGATCTTCAATAAAGCATGTGGATATGAAAAAGTGATAAAAACCGCAAAAAACTACAGGCTAATATTTCTTGGAAAATGAAATAAATAATAATATAACTGCCGCGAAGTAGTAAAAAAAGACACGGTGCACAAATTGATTCAATATCGCCAGTGGTGTGTTGTAGGTACCAACTAATTGATTCGAGTATTAACACACCCATTGGAATTCTATTCCCCTTTTAAAAATCGAACCAATAAGAATAAAGGTGAAGTAAATTATTACTCCCTACGAGCTGTTTCATTATAATCGGCTCCAAACACTCTAATTTGAATAAAAACGACATCCTGTTTGTTGGTCTCAATCACTTGAAACTTAAAATAACAAAATCATACGTGAAAACTACTTCTATGTTAAATTTTCCATCAAAAATAACTTTTCTGTCACAAAAACTATTTGAACAAAGCACATTTTTATTGAAAGAATACCAACGTGACGAAATATGGCAACACAGCAGGAGATGAAACATGAAACCTGGGCAACTCGGAAAGATATTGTTTATTGTTCTCTATATTGAAATGTGTTATAGTGTTCCATTTATGAAACAATGACAAACAACTGTGTAGTGTGTTGGTAAGAACCAAAATCACGACGAAATATATCATTTCACCGTTTAGTAAACAGAACATCTCCCCGGCCTCAAATACAGGGTCGTTCAAAAAAACCTAGAAAAAAACACTCGATTGGAGCTTCACCATCAAAACATTATCAAATTATGGTATGGTATCCACAAGGTGTAACCCAGTGCGTAAGATCAAAATTTTCGTATCAATCTGTCCCACCCTCCCCTAATATAATTATCAATCTCGCGTTCCAAGTACCTACAACAAAAAGTCTCACATTTCTGAGAGGATTCAATCTTCCATTGCCCACGGCAGCTGTTACAGTACGATGCGTTAGTTATAGTCTTTCTTACCTGTTGCTGTAGGCCATTAAGGCAAGGCCGTCGTTCTTTGCCCGGTTCAGTAACATTTTTGCGAACAACTTGTATGGTTCAGGATTGGAATTTTTGTGCTATTTTTAGAACGGTACAATGATTTTGCCCAGCAGTGTTACTGACAAGTTTAAGGGCACGGTTCCGCAGCTATTGGCTGCTGTTTCTGGTGAGTTCAATTTTTTTTTTTTCAACCAGATAGGGCATGTCTGTTTTATATAGTATAATGATGGTTAATGCCAATAATTTTGATTTTTTGTTGCCTATTTGTTAAAACGATAACAAAGCATTGTCAGGAAAACAGATGTTTAATTAAATAACATACCCGTTCTATTTATGGTGGTTTGAATACAATCAATTGATTTTAATTATTGTCAACATTATATTTGGAAATGACGGTTATTATACTAAGATAAACGTTGATAATAAATAATGATTTGGTTCTCTTGCAGACATATTTGCACTGGATTCCCCCAAATCAAAATAAATATGTAATAATTGCTAAATGTTAAAATTCCAAATACCTTTATTGTGTACCTATTACCTATCAGGCGCAAACAATCAATTTTATTATATTATCTGTCTACTGATTCTTCAGATTTTACTATTTTTTTGTTAGCTTCAACACTCATTCACATTCAATTCAATCTGTTGAGAGTTTCTAGTCTAGTTTATATAAATGTGGAATAAAAATTTCCATCGATGTTCTGTCGCTCGCTCGCTTTATTGTTGGTCATCTACAGGGTGTTCCAAGTAAGAACCTCTACTGCCTTAATTAGAAAAAAAAAGTTAAATATAAAGTCTTGTAGTTTTCAAAGGAACTATATTGACATATATAGGGTGCTCAGTTTTTCATGGGCTGGATCCAACTTTTTAAAATTGAATGGAAAACCCTGTATATTATTTCAGAAATGAATTTCACATGATAATGAAGGTTGCTATAGGATGTCCCTTGGACTATAATTTTATTTATAGTCTAAGGGATGTCCTATACCTGTCTCCAATAGTTTTGGATATAATAGCGATTTTGAAAAATTTGGCTCTCTAAGATTGATTTCGTATACTAGAATTAGTTAGAAATTGAAAAAAAAAACAAAAAAGAATAAAATTAAAAAAAAAATTAAGTGAACTTTTTTTTTAAATTGGACTAATTCTTATCTGTCAATCACTCTGAAACTGTTAAGAAGTTTTTCAATACCAACAATAAAAACAACTTACTGTTGTCTCGCCGTGGTATTTTGATGTATATTATTGCAATAACGTGTAAAACAAAAACCTATTTTTATCGAAAATGTTTAGTTTTGTCGGAAAAAAACAAAAGTACCTTTTTTGTTGAGAAAAGGGCAAATTATTTGAAAAAGTAGTTTTTAGCTCTGTAAAATGACACCTGCCAAAATCGGGCCCAAAAGGTTTGATGGCTAGTCCGTTCCTGGTTTCCCCTACAATTTAAAATATTGACTTCACTATGGTTTTAACATACTAAAATTTCATCAACTTATACAAGCCGGTATAAAAGTTAGAGCTAAAAAAATAAATCGATGGGTAACCTTTAAGGGATCTGTATCTCCGTCAGGAGGAACTTTATAAAAAAACATTTGTTGACAAACTACTAAACTGATGTTTTTTTGACCTCTCCTATACGCTTCCGAAATCATGCCATATATTTGACGGACCCCCTGTATAATTCCAGTTGCTCAGAATGACTGCCAATTATACATGGTGATGTCGGAAGTTGAACCCAACCCAAAATTACCAATAAGACAAAATTATCAAATAGAACGGATTCTGATTCTTTACCAAAAATAAAGGTAAGTTTGTATGAGATAGTATATACCTATCCTTATATTATATATTTAATCCTTTTTATGCATAAAAAACCTATTGTGCAAATTCAATGAGGAAAAATATAGGTAACAAATATTTTCAAACGGGCCGACGATTATTATCACCATTATTCTGTAACTATTGTTAAATTTTGCCAAGAAATCATTCATAACTATTATTAAAAATGGGAAACTAAACCAATTAAAAAATGTTGCACGGGTGATGATGGAAATTACGCATAATGGAAACACAGATACAGTGCCTTGGAAACCAACAGAACAATAGATGTCGGATAACTTTTTCTTCTTTTTTCAAAAATGTTTTATAATGCTGAGGAAAGGCTAGGTTAATCTTATTTTTTGCATAAAAAAGATCAAATGGTAAATATTATTTGAACGGCTAGAGATAAGTATAGACTATTTTATACAAACTAACCTTTATTTTTGGTGAACAATCAAAATCCGTGATGATAAACAGGGTATTCTATTCAACATTTTCGACTTATGGGTGATTTAATTTCCGAATTGGGCTCAGCTGCTGACATCACCCTGTATAATTGGCAGTCATTCTAACCAACTGGAACTATATTATTGTTGTAGTGTTGTCTGTAGAACAAAAGTGATAGAGTTCACTATGAACTATGAACATTGAACATGATAGTGAAAGTTCACTATGAACATGAACCTGAACATGAACATGAACCTATTTTTTTTTCACCAGTTAAAATATATTTTTTGCAAAAAAAATGGATCGCTTTTATATTCCAAACTATCAGAAATAGGTACAGGACATCCTCTAGAAAGTAACCTTTATTTTTTATGTACAATCATTCCTGATATAATAAACAGGGTGTTTCATTTAATTTTGAAAAGTTGGGTCCAGCCAAGGGAAAATTAATCACCCTGTATATTTCAAATGTAAAATTTAAGTGCCGTTGAAAACAACAAGACTTTATACTTAACTTCTTTTCATAAATCGCATATCTTCCAAAATAAGATAGTAGAAGATTTTATATGGGACTATGGGACACCCTGTACATACATATGTATGTCGTAAAAGTCACGAGGACAGAGAAATCAGCTTGAAACTCTTTTTTATGAGGATTATAACATCAATGGAAAGTGGACCTTTTTCAATTTCTTGTCAACTTTATGAGTTTCACTTGGATCACGCTATCCCCCTCCACTCCTGCCTGACTGATGATCCTTATTAAATCTGTTGACAACAGGGTCAAATGTAAAGCGTAAAGTTTTTTGATTAGAAATGCTCTCCTTCCTAGTCGTGTCAATTACCAAGACTTTTATTCGAGATAAAAACTAGCCAGTCTGGAATTGTACAAAATTTTAATAGCATTTTCAAGAAAACAAATTATGTAAGTATGTAATACATATTCAAATTTCAGTGAATTTTTATCATAGACGTATAACCAAGGATATACGTCTATGATTTTTACAGACAAAATGTGCGACATTTGAATTAAAAAAAATGAAGTATTGATTGATTTAATTGTTGCACTGCGCAGTGTCCCTGATTGGATTAAATTCAGTTATGAAAAAAAGTTTTTTGTCCCGAAAATATATTCGATGTGTCCAAATCAAAATATAGTCGATGACGTCATATTTCAAATTTGGAACACCCCCTATAAATTTTTTGCACATCAAAAAGAGCGCAATCTACAAAACTAATCGACGTGTCCGAGGATATTCTCAAAAAAAAAACTGTCTTTGATTCACTGAATTAATTCGAAGTCAGAGACACCCTGTGGTAGATACTGCATTCTTCTAATGAGATCAAAGCTCAAAGTTGAAAATGAGTTGTCAGGTCACGTTTGCGATAGATGAAAAATCGATTTTATATCTACTCGAAATGTCATGGAGACCACATGGTAACTATCTAAAACCAAGTTGAGGATGAACATTCATGAAAATACCTCATTTGAACCCAAATGTAAATCACCCATCGTGTCACTTTGGTCTATCGAATCATTTATCTGTCATCCCCTTCACCTTATTTTATATGAGCGATATCACTTTCAACAAATTCGTTCTACTCTATCATTTAATCCTTTAAAAAAATGCCTTACCCCAATTTCCAATCCATTTAACACCAGCTGGCACCCAAACACAGTCCATTATTATTATAATTTTATAAAAACGTAATTGTAATGCACAAACAGATATTTATCGCTGGCCCAGGTATCGATTTCTGTTGCAGGCAATAACTTTATTTTTATTTTTTGTTCAGCAACCATAACATGTATATCGGATGGAATGCACTATGGATGGACGGCCCCTGTCATCCCAAGACTGTTGGCCAAAGACAGTCCCGTGCCTGTAACAGAAAATCAGGCGGAGCTCTTGGAAACAATATTGATGCTGGGCGCCTGTTGCGGCCTTCCCATTACCATGTACCTGGTAGATAGGGTCGGAAGAAAACAGCTGCTGTTAGGTCTGTACTCATACCCGCTTGACTGAAGTAATTATTGATTGATTCAGGTGCAGCAGTTCTGAATCTTCTTTCCTGGGCAATAACGGCGGCAGCGCCAAACATCTATTTTATCTTTTGTGCCAGATTCATAGCTGGCTTGTCTGGCGACAGTGCCTTTGTTGCAGCCCCCATGTACATTGCCGAAATGGCCGATCAAAAAATCCGAGGCTTTCTTTCCAGCATCATTTATCTAATGATGCTAGTCGGAGTGATTCTTGTCTATTGCATCACCCCATTTGTACCCATCTGGATTCCTTGCATCATCGGTAAGCAATCACGCTATTTAGCTCGACAATAATTGACATGTTTATTACAGGTATTTGCTTCTGCTCCTTCACCCTAGTAACATTCCCATTTATGCCCGACTCACCGTATTACCTTCTTTATCGCGACAATCCCGAGGGGGCTAAAGAGGCTCTTAAACGATTACGTCCAACCGGCAATCCCGATGCCGAAGTCAAAGAAATTTCCATGGCTATAGAGCGGCAGAAGAACGAAAAGGGTCGGCCGCAGGATTTGCTTTTAGTGAAAAGTAACCGCAAAGCTTTGGTGATTATGGTGTGGTTGAATGGTAGCCAACACATGAGCAGCATCAGTGTTATGTTGATGAATTTGCACTCGATTCTGGACGAAGCTGGCGCAGTGCATGTTTCCTCATCAACAGCAGCCATTGTGTTTTCAGCGCTGATGTTTGTAGCAGCTTTGTCAGCATCGCTGGCTATTGACAACTTCGGCAGACGGTTTCTGCTGATGGCTTCAGGTTTCTTTGCTGGTATGAGCCTGGCGGTTATGGCAACGTACTTTGCAATGCAGAACAAAGGATTCAATGTTGTAGCCTACAGCTGGGTCGTACCGGTGGCGGTGCTATGTTACGCGGCAGCTTTCAAGTTCGGCATAGGCTTGGTTCCGATAGTCTTAACAGCTGAGCTATTTCCTGCTAAAATGAAGGCTTTAGGAATGACTATTTCGGACGCTTGTTACGTAGGCTTTTCCATAGTGTCACTGCAGATATATCATCAGCTGAGAAGCAGGTTCGGCATACATGTCCCGTTCTACATTTTTGCCTTTTGGTGTTTGCTAACAGTACTGTTCACCTTCGTGTTTATTCCTGAAACAAAGGGCAAGACTTTGGAGGAGATTCAGTTTATTTTGAAGGGATCTGTTGATCCGGATGAAGGTAATACGAGTAGGGCGTCCTACAAGAATGAAGCTTTTGCTTCGTAGCAACAATTAGTGAGCTTTTAGTTAAACCAATGATCTCCCCTTCTGTACTAATTAAACGAATTTTGCCATAATAAGTAGTTTCATTAGCAACTCCATTACATCCAAGCTCCCAAATAGATGCACTCAGTGCAGCTGGATGGTCTTCCACGAAACTTGCAAATTAAATAATATTAGTTTAACAAAGCTTCGACTATGGCTAATGGTTATTGATTGATGTTGCGGCAACTTGCTGTGAAAAAAAACCAAACAAAATAAATCCTTGGTGCCAACAGTGAAGGCACTAAATCCCGTCTTATATATTCCATTCATGCATCATTTGCTGAAACAAAACTTTTTCTCATTTGTTCTTTTTTCCCTCATACACAAAGACTTGAGTTTTGTCAGTAACGTGCCAGGAATCCCATTCGTTGTCTGATTAAATATAACTTTTTGATTAGAGTCGCTGATTATTATGTCCGAACTTTATTTGGGCTGAGCACGTAGATATAAACGATATAGTTGGATAGAAGTTCCTTATCTCATCACGGTCATACTATTGGGATAATTGGTTAGCAAAATTATTGTCGCAATAATTATGTTAAAGACTGTTCAATTGATAGGCTGGTTATTTTATGGTTGTGACTGTTTCGTAGTAATATTGTATTGGGGTTATTGATGAACGATGATAGCTCCTTTATTTTTTAAACAACCTTATTTTAATAGCAGTGGGGCTTCGTCCATTATTGGTAAAGTTGTGAGGAAAGAAATTTTCTGCTATCCTTGGACAACATTGATATTTGATATTGATCTTTAATATATTGTCCAAGAAAAGCTGCACCTCTCTGGCCTTGCTTGTTATTTTTTAATTCATTTCAAGACAGAGTTTTAATTATTTGGGAATTATTTGCTCCTATTTATTTTTAGCCACCGCCTGGTTTTTACCGTTCTAAATTATTTTCAACCTTTTGATTTTTGAAGGATTGTACTTTACGTTACTTGTTTTTTTTTTGAAAATGTTCTCTGCCCAAATCTGCCCCTCTTTCAAATATAGTTTTATCATCTTGGAATTCTTATTTTTTTTATTGTATCAACTTTTTTTTTTAATTTTTCGAATAAGATATCTTTAAAAAGCTTGTCGCTTCTCAAGCTAATACAATATTGTCACTATTAATTGACTATTCTCGAGACTATTCTTTTTATTCGATTTTCAATATTTTTTCAAAAATTTTATCGTGTCTTATTCAGGTTAGTCCAATAAATTTAGTAATATAATAATATGACACTTTCCCGGATATATTTTTCTATAAGGATCTTTTCTATTCCAACTTTAACAATGTCTCTTTAGATACACAGTGTCCAAAAAGTCTGGAGACGGTGAAAAATCTCGCAAACGACGTTTAGAATAAAAAAAAATGATAAAACTTGTCAAATATTTTCTAAAAATCTCTTTATTGAAAACTCTTTTTGATTCCTAAGCCCATTAACAGTGGAACGTTTGTGGACTTTTTGGACTTTTTGGATAACCTATATATGTTTTGGATACCCTATACATACAGGGTGAGGGTATGAGTCTTTTTTATGTCCAGCATAGGGTTCTCAGATACGAGAAAGTTTGATTGGGCAACGATTTGCAGTTTTGTAAGCTCTACTCAAAACCGTTCTGGAAAATTTGACAGCTGTCAGAAGATATTTAAAAAAAAAAAACTGATTTCGCCTCCAGCTCCGCGAATATTGATTGTGGAAGAAGATGTTAAATAAGTACAAAAGTATTAGGAAATTCTAGTCTTAATAAAATGACATTAAAACATTTTTGGTCACAACCATTATTTTTGACATACTTATGACATAAACTTACGTTTTGTTGATTGAAAACCATATTGAATCTTATCCTTATTTGATAAAGAATTTAATCACGATTCTGACAATATATCATATAAAAGAGTTATTTTTGATAATAAAGCTTCTATGGGCATTATTTGTTTTTGTCTGATTTTTAAAATTATGTTTTATCTCAACGTAGTTAATCCAATTATCTATGGAAAAAAACCATTAAATGAAATAAGGAATTGATAACACATAGTATGATTACCATAGTGACACATAACAATATTGTATTATTTTGAAAATTAACATTTTCTATGAGTATTCAGGGGCAAGTTAAGAAACGTCACATCCGGTGTGAGTATGATCCACTAACAATTCAGATATGGCAAGCCGTTTCACTTTTCAATCAGCCCTGCTCATGAAGTATCATGAAAACTATTCTTATGACACTTTATAAGCACAGATGAATACAAAGTAGAACGACTTGCCATATCTGAACGATTAGTGTTTGACACTTGGATCACACTCACACCAGGTGTGACGTTTTTGAACTGGCCCCAGTGATAGAAGCATTATACATCCAGTTTTCATTGGTTAATGTAACTCGTTACTCATACCGGTGACTCTTTTGTCATTATTCGATTGTTTTTAACCAATGAAATGATCTAATGTCATCACTCCACTGTCTTAGTGCCAATCAGAACATTCGACAAAATGTCAACCTTCAAATCCATCATTTTAAAACAGCCAATTTGACCGTCCATACTTGTTTTATAGTAATTGTCACATTGTGCTAGCATCCTAACCTCACTTTAAGTACAGTCGTTGTCAAAAAGGGCCGTCCAAATGAAATTGAATATTGCAAAGTCGCTTCAATTATCGAATAATCATAGAAAAAGTATAGTATTCTACTCGCGGGAAATGGCAATTACTCACTCAAATGATTACGCTACTCGCCTAACGGCTCGTAAAGCGCAAACTTCATCCTTGTGACTGATATACACCATCTCCCGCTCGTTGAATTATATACTATAGTTCAAAAAGTCTTTTGAAAAAAAACGCGATATTATATAATGCTACATAAAATGCAATGAAAATGCTGTAAGATCTGCTGAGGATCACTCTTGTTTATGGCCACCACGATCCCCCGATCATTCGGTATTAGTTTTTCACAAAAAACCTATACTACAATAAAACTTCGAGCTGCTGTGATTAAAGCTTTCAATAATATTACTGGGCAAACTCTAAGAAAGGCAACTGATTCAGTTTTAAAACGATGCAACGTTTGCGTTAACACCAAATAACGGTGGAATTCTCGGAAATATTTTATAAAAACTAAATAAATAACCATGGAAACCGTACCATCAATGCTTCATTTCATGTATTAACCTTTTATCATAGGTAACAGGATAACTACGTTAAGTTAATACGTGAATAAAAAAACATAAAAAACGCCCATAAAAACTTTATTTTAAAAAATAACCCTATCATATGATGTATCGTTAGAATCGTATCAGAATTCTCTATCAAATAAGGAGGTTCCCAAAAAAAACAAAAAGTTTATGTCACATGTCAAAAATGACGGGTGTGTGACGAAAAATGTTCTACATAATGTCATTTTGTGCATAGTTGAATTTTCTAATACTTTTGTATTTAACATTTTCTCCTAAATTCATTATTCGCGGTTTTGAAGAATCGCTGAAAATTAGTTGTTCTTCAATATCTTCTGAGAGCTGTCAAATTTTTCAAACTCAAAATGGTTTTGAGTAGAGCTTACAAAACTGCCAATCTTTGCCCATGCATTTTAACTCGTATCTGCTTTAGTTTGCGATATCCCTATGCCACACTTTAAAACTCACCCTGTATTTATTTTTTATATTACACTGCTCCGCAAAGATGAGAATTAATGTCGGGACAACAACACAGGACCAAGGTCTAAATCAATTTGCTGCTGGTTTGATGGCGGTAGTCGCGTGCTTTTGTGCCAAACTTCAGATGATGAGAGCAGTATAATCATCTCAATTGTCCCTCGAAAATCCACAAGTCTTTTGGAGACTAGGATGACATTATCAGCATAAAAAAGTTTGCTGTTTGATGACGTACCGTCTCCTGTTAAAAGATGCGGTGCTTTGGTCCCAAAAGTTTCGTAACTGTTCTCCACATTTAATTCATTTACTGCGAGAGGAAAGTTTACACTGTAACTGTAGTTTTTCCGATCACAACACTCCAATATGAGACTCAAAGTCTGTGTTTTCACGACAATTATGCAGCTGAAGTTTCTTTTACGACTTTTCCAGAACAGTGCTGCTAGTTTAAACAAGAAAAGTCCATTTGTGGATTATTTTATCATGTGAATCGAGTTTCTGGACTTCATTTTTTTCAATAAAGACTAGAAATAGGACAATTCAATATGGTGAAATCTACTTCAAAAACGGGCTTTGCCTAAGTAAACATATCAGTCTATTTGAGCCGTAAATTTTATTTTCCAAGACTTAATCTGGAATTCACTAACCTAGACACAGTTCTTATAAACAGTCTGGAAGTTTTATGATTGGAAATGTCATCTGGATATAATAAAACAGGTCGGCAAATATCTCCAAGTATGATTTTTTTTATGTTGCATGGCCTCTTTCTTGGAGAACATAAAACTATCGGAACAATAAAACTGTGATTGGATGCCACATAAGACCCAAAAATAATATACTAGGCTGGTCTGAAAACGTGAAGATCGTAACACTGCTCGCAAATAGTGTGTATGACAAAGAAAGTTGACACAATGTGGCAACCTCGAAGGCCTGTCCTCGCTTTCGTTCAAGTTTTTTGATTGCCGGGATACCGGTTTGTTAGGTTATGAAAACAATGACAACCTACTTTGTCAAAAAAAACGTTCTAATCATGAATTTTTAAAACTTATAGAGTAATTAAAAACACAAAAAAGTTTCACTGATGCGTGAAACATCAAAACATCAGGAAACAACCGCGTGAAAACAAAGCATCCTTCATATTAGCTTTGACGTTTACAGGGCGACTTTGCGGTGTTGCCGGACTTTCATATTTGGAGGCTATTTGGGTAAAATTCTCTTTAAAAATATTTTCCTTACACTTTTGAATGGATAACTTCCTATTTCATCATTGTTTCAAAAAAAAACAACACATTGGAAGCCGGTGATAATGATATAACAAAAACCCTAGAGCACATTTTATTTATCGAAACATCAAAAACAATAATAAATATTATGTTGTCCGAACCGATCGACCCAGTCCAGCTTCGCCAAACTAACCTCATACAAAACAAAAAAAAAAACAATAATAAAGCCGATTCGATTCGTAGATACGTTTTGGCGAAACGCCGATCGTCGACCAACGACGTCCATGATCGATGACGCCAATATGTATCAAATTCTAGCCAGGAGTGATGAATGACCTAAGATGATAGAGGCTCAATTTTCCAATTCGCTTGGGCGTTCGGCTACGCTCGGTTGCAGTGTATTATTCGGGTGCTTTCGACAAGCTTCAAAAAAGAAAATCAGATAAAGCAGAATACAAAAACGGAAGATGCATTGCCTTGAACCGGGAAAAATATTGTATTGGCTGGATTGTCAAAAAAAATTCGATGTTGCATGGAATACAAAATACAAAATAGCTCAAAAACTCCCGCGCCTCAAAACACTTTCCTCTCAAATCAATACCTCACGTACAAACTCCAACTGCATCCGAAATATATTGTTAACCTTCCAATTCATCCCTCATGAATTACAATTCCAATTTTCACACCCCTATTGTTCCACATATAACTGTGTATATGGACCAAACGCGGTGGCTGGATGACGCGTGCGTCGTTCGGCGTCTCGACGCTTCCTCTTGAACATATCCAACCTCCGTGTTGAACTTGTAGATTCGGCTTTGGACTTCCGTGCGGGACGCAACATCATTTTTTTTCGAAATACTTCGCGCGTTTTGTTGCGAGGTGAACTTTTTTGGCAAGTTGTGACTGAACTTTGCGAATATGTGAAAGGTGGGTTGCTTAGAGTGAGAGTATCGAACGTAAGTGAAATATTTTTTGCTACTTAACAGCCAGTATATTTCTTAGAATAGATGCCAATCGAAATGTGTTGAAGCCTCATTGTTCACATCAGATTGCAATGAATTAAGTTCTGTTTCTGAATCCCGAAAAGCTGATTATAACAAAAAAAATTGATGTTGATAGGATTTCCAATCAACTCTTTTTTGTTAGTTTGAGTTAATTGGGGCAGACCCAAGTGACACTGGATGAAAATTCGTTCAACTTTCTAATTTAGAAACTTCAGCGATTAAATTTTCTTCTAGGTTATTTTCAAAAAATGGAGATCCATAAATTGATAACCAAAAATTTCCTATAATCTTGATTTGTTGTAACTGATATTTTTGTTATGATTGTTAATTTTTTTCAATGATTTTATGATTTTAGAATCAGTACAAGAGTATATGTATTGCTCTTAACATCCTATATATTTTAATTTAAACATTTCTGGCAAATAACAACTATAATTCCACGTCCCTTATCTTATCTTCCTCAATTAAAGCTAATGAATCTGTAAATAGAAAAAGTTAATCACATTCATAAAACACTTTACAGTCATAATAAATATGTATAAGAATTAACTACCTACTATTAAAACAAGATAATAAACAAAAATCCTTTTACATTTTTGCATTATATGGTATAAACGAATGATGAAGAATCTTTGAAATCATGTGCTACACATGAAAAAAAATTACTATCCTCAAAAAGAATAAATCAGAATGTCGAACAACGCCTGGCAGATCTGGACTTTTCTTTCGGAGAATAAAAGGATAATCGAAACTTTGTTACAAAAACAAACATTTATTTCTTCACAACACTGCTATTTAGTTTTTTGCGATAAGAAAGATTTATCTCTATATCTACTTCCTCATTTCTCTCGAAAAATGCAAACAAACCTACAGTTTTTCTAGATAGAACAAAATACTATTATAAAGCTGACTTCATTAAATTCCGAAATTCTTCAAAAACATAAAACATAAAACATTTCGTCCACAGACAGTTATTAAATATTGCAGTAGTTCCACCCACTAACGTTAGACTGCTGGCTGGTTTAACTTTTGAATAATTATAGCCAAGCAAGAGCAACACTTCAGTCTCGAAATTTAAACTTCACGTTTAAAAGCACCTTTTGTAATTTTGAACTAAATTATTCACTTCTCTGAAACTTTACCCTTCCTGACAAGTTCTCTGATCAAAAACTACGCAGGAGAATGTATTTTGAAATTCTACACAAAGTGGACAATTAACTTGATCCCTAGGGCTTTGACATTTTGGGGGGAATGTGACAAAATCTGTCAGCTAAGGTCTTTGAAGTAAATCATGTTTGCTTTACAAGTATACGCAAAAAGTTCACGAACTTTTTTTCAAAATGACATGGCCAGCTGACAACTTTCGCCACTTATCAAAAGCCTAGTTTCCTAGCTGATAAGTTTATCGACAATGTGATAGCTGTCACATGTCAAATAATGTTCACGTCAATAGTTGATTCTCGTTTCTGCTGAGATTACCCTATTTTACGTGCTTTCTTACAAAATGACATGGCCAGCTGACAACTTTCGCCTCTTATCAAAAGCCTAGCGTCCTAGCTGACAAGTTTATCGACAATGTGATAACAGCTGTAACATGTCAAATAATTTTCATGTCAAGAGTTGATTCTCGCATCTTCAGAGATAAACCAATTTAACGTGCTTTTTTACACAATGACATGGTCAGCTGACAACTTTCGCCACTTATCAAAAGCCTAGCGTCCTAGCTGACAAGTTTAGCGACAATGTCATAACAGCTGTCACATGTCAAATAATTTTCAAGTCAAGAGTTGATTCTCGTTTCTGCTGAGATAAACCAATATAACGTGATTTTTTACACAATGACATGGCCAGCTGACAACTTTCGCCACTTATCAAAAGCCTAGCGTCCTAGCTGACAAGTTTATCGACAATGTGATAGCTGTCACATGTCAAATAATTTTCACGTCAATAGTTGATTCTCGTTTCTGCTGAGATTACCCTATTTTACGTGCTTTCTTACAAAATGACATGGCCAGCTGACAACTTTCGCCTCTTATCATAAGCCCAGCGTGCTAGCAGACAGGTTTATCGACAATGTGATGACAGCTGTCACATGTCAAATAATTTTCACGTCAATAGATGATTTTCGTCTCTGCTGAGATATCCCAATTTTACGTGCTTTTTTACACAATGACATGGTCAGCTGACAACTTTCGCCACTTATCAAAAGCCTAGCGTCCTAGCTGACAAGTTTATCGACAATGTGATAACAGTTGTCACATGTCAAATAATTTTCAAGTCAATAGTTGATTCTCGTGTCTGCTGAGATGCTGAGATTACCCTATTTTACGTGCTTTCTTACAAAATGACATGGCCAGCTGACAAACTTTCGCCACTTATCAAAAGCCTAGCGTTCTAGCTGACAAGTTTATCGACAATGTGATAACAGCTGTCACATGTCAAATAATTTTCAAGTCAATAGTTGATTTTCGTTTTTGCTGAGATAACTCAATTTGACGTGCTTTTTTACACAATGACATGGCCAGCTGACAACTTTCGCCACTTATCAAAAGCCTAGCGTCCTAGCTGACAAGTTTGTCGACAATGTGATAACAGTTGTCACATGTCAAATAATTTTCAAGTCAATAGTTGATTCTCGTGTCTGCTGAGATGCTGAGATTACCCTATTTTACGTGCTTTCTTACAAAATGACATGGCCAGCTGACAAACTTTCGCCACTTATCAAAAGCCTAGCGTTCTAGCTGACAAGTTTATCGACAATGTGATAACAGCTGTCACATGTCAAATAATTTTCAAGTCAATAGTTGATTTTCGTTTTTGCTGAGATAACTCAATTTGACGTGCTTTTTTACACAATGACATGGCCAGCTGACAACTTCCGCCACTTATCAAAAGCCTAGCGGCCTAGCTGACAGGTTTATCGACAATGTGATATCAGCTGTCACATGTCAAATAATTTTCACGTCAATATGATTTTCGTCTTTGCTGAGATAACCAAATTCTACGTGCTTTTTCACACGATGACATGGTCAGCTGACAATCTTCGCCAATAACTATCAAATCAGCTAGGATCACGTGTTGAATAATTTTCGGCTCTGCTCAACTCAAATAACCCAATTTTACGTGTTTGTTCACAGAATGACATGGCCAGCTGACAACTTTTGCCACTTATCCTCTGTAGCTCACCAATTTTTGTTGATTATAACTTATAACGGAACTATTTACAAATTTCAGCTAAGCTGAATTGTTCTGGAAAAAATTCTTCCTTATGTGGTCTTCAGAACAAAAACTAACACCATACTAATAAAATGACATCCAAAATGATAATTATAGAAGCTCGTGCATTTTTATACGCCTAAATAAACAGTCTGAGGATGTTTTGATTACTTCCTGATTACATTCCATTCACCCATTTTTCTGATTACTTTTATCAATTTTCGTCGAATTATGTATGGGTTATACGTCGTTAATTATTTTTCCGTTGGGCAAATTATAATGTCAACTGAAAAGGGAAATAAAAATTCCGAATCATTCCGTTCAATTATTAATTAGAGAAATTGGATGGGTTTTCGGTCGGACAGACTACGAAGATATTTCCACTGAATTTATTGATACTTTTTAATTAAAACATAGCCATCAGAGAAAAGCGAATTAAAAATTCCAATGTTTTATTGGGGGTTTCATTTTATCAAAGATCTTTTTCATTTATAAAACGAAAATAATTAAAAATGGCTCTTTTGTAAGTCTGGCCATTTCTCGTAGAATTTTTGAATCGGAAACTATTTTTATCATTAAAGACAAAACACTACCTGCTTAATGTGTTCAGGATATTTTCGTCGTTTTTATGTGCGTGACACAAACGAATCTTCGCTTTGGAGAAAATATTTATTTTCTGTTTCAGATGACAGAATATTAATGAGGCACAGTGCGTTTTTGAAAGGTTTTTTTATAAATACGAAACTTTATATCTCTGATAGTCATAGGCTTATAGAACTATGCGATAGACTCCGACGGAATTTTTACGTGCTCTCCAAGCCAACTAAAAAAACAAAAGTGAGGCAGACAGTTTATTATGTAGCAGTAAAATGCTTATTCACAAAAAAAAACATGAAATTTTCGTGTGAATAAAATATTCTTGTCTTCTACTCTGCCGTTTTGGAATGCGAGAATTTTAGTATCTTTCCCGAAAGTTTATCTCTTTTTTTTTTCGTTGTAGACGTTATAGGAATATTATGCTGACTGAATAAGTTTTCTCTGTTTGTTTCTCTCATAATAACACGAAAAATGGGTAATTTTTGCCAAGTTCAAAATTTTGTAGCTTGACTTTCCTTTGTTCAATTATCATGAAATTTTCAGGAAGAACAAAACTTTTGCTCCTCTTTCGAATGATGCTAGTCATTTTGATCAAAAATTACACAGAAAAAAGTTCAATTTTCAACCTTTTTTTTAAGGGGCACAAGTTTTTGAGAAAAATCGCCAGGACACGCAAACTACCAAATGGATTGAAGTATTAAAATTCACCATTAGGTATTTCTATGATATCTAATATCTAATGCAGGATGAAAGTTATATCAAATTTTTAGGTTACTCTTATAACTTTTTAATAAGTAACTTTACCCCTCAGTTTTGTCTCAAATAAAGAGTGTCTTTTTTCAGAGGTATAGAACTTTGAAATTAAATAAAACCCAAGAAAGTTAGGTTAAAGTTCATGGCTGGCCCGGATTCCGGATAAAGCGCAATGGAAGGCCAATTTTCTACCACTGTTTTCTGCATTTTTCTCCACGGTCATGTGATATCTCACTCATGGACTACTTTCTGTGAGGATAAGTGAAGTCGCTGCTCTATTCTGATGAATTAACGACTTCGGATCAGCTGGAAGCCAACATTCGCTCCGTTATTGGCTATATGTTGTTGGAAAAAGTGGTAGAAAAAAAACCATTACAGATTGCGCTTTATATAGGCCATATACACATCCTGAAAATTTCATGTTTGAACGAAAATGAATCTAGCCATGGAGTTTTGGATTTGGCAAAAATAATCCAATTTTCATAATTTCTTCAAAGATAATGTGTCATTTTTGCAAAGTTCAAAATTCTATAACTAGTTCTCTGTTCAATTTTTTATTGTGAAATTTTTAGGAACTACATCGAAATTCTTGTCCCTTTTGCCACAGAAAAAGAATTCTACTTCTACGACTTTTTTGAATGTGATAAAAAAGCACTTGATAATTTTTAAAAAAAAAATCGTCAGGACACTTAATCTGACAAATGGGTTGAAGATTCGGATGCACCATCACTTTTTTGATAGCTGATGCAGGATCAAAATGATTTATGATCAAAAACCAATGTAAGAAAACAGGTCCAATTTCTCGGGTAACCATCGTTCCTTCAAGAAAACTACCTAAAGTTTCCTAAACATCGGTGAACATTCTGTTGGGTGATTCCTGGGGTATTTTTATGAGAAAAAGTTCCGAAGAACATACACCGTCGTATACCCCTCGAACATTGAACCACTAGAACAAGCATAGCACCCCGAACGTACGCGATTCGTTTGAGTCGATAACATTATGTTTTGTTTTCATATTTATGTAATGTTATTTTGACTTATTTGTGATAAGATCTGTACAATCCAACCGTTCATGAAGAAGCTCCACAAACACAGCACTTTTTGGCATAATTGCCACACTAAATCTTCTTCTCGAGCACAAATAAATTATTTTCAACTGGAAAATGACAACACATAACACTGTTATGACAACAACCGTCACTTTGAAGCATCTATCAGCGTCATGGCAATGCATTTCAAATAGCTCGATTGATGCCCAACGTTGCCGTTTGTGAAAAAAATTCCTCTCATCAACTTTTTAGTGTAAAAGATCAGGGAAAATCGTTCGAGTATTTAACGACAAGTAGTAATAGCGATGAAAAAAAAATGCTACACTGTCCTTGAATATTGAGATCTTGCTGGTTGATTTTGCCATTGTTTGCCATGGCGACTTTAAAAAATGCGTGTGTTAGAAAGTTCATTTTTAACACGCTTAAGCGTGCTAAAATAAGCATTATAGTCAGTCAATAAAAAAAAAAACATTAGAGCTATTTTATTGAATTCATAGTGACATTTTCAAGAACGAAATCATCAAAATCAAGCCTCAAATTTTATCGATCGGATTAAAATAGATTGAATAGTCATCGATTAGTTGGCTTTATCACAGATAGGGATTCAATTTAAAGGATGTTTCTGCGAATTTATCATGCAGAAAAGCAAACAGCATTCGATGGCTACGTCTACACAACCATTGCCGATAAACAAGCGGCAATCATGAGCAACGCAGGATTCTATTTGAAGATAAATTCCATCCGAAGTGTCGTGTTGATTGCATCAAGCTCGTCAAATTGCAAATGGTGAGCCGGTTGTGTTCAATATTTATCTTAAATTAACATAGGGTTAGACTTGGATTTGCAACACAGAACTTGTTAACATTGTTATAAAGGAATATATAGGGTGATTTCACAGATAACTTTTGGAAAACAGAAAAAAATCATTCATTAAGTAGTGGCTTCTTGATGCAAGAATACAATTTACGTCTTTTTAATTCAATATTATAGTTCAGTCTTGATCTTATATTATGACTTGAAAAATTTCTCTTTTCACTGAAAACTGATTCAAATATGTCATTTTTGTTCATGTCCTATTTTAAATATTGGGTAACAATAGATTGGCTTGCTGCACTAAATTTGCCCAACAGGAAGCCAATTCAGCACATCTGGCGTAATTTTTATTGGTCTATATTTACTTGATTTTGTAATCATTCAGATTATTTTATTTTGCTTAATTTGCGCTGCAACAGCGCACGACAGTACAGGGTGATTAGCTATATATTGGCCCCCCTCGAACTCATTCTATACAAGGTGTACAGAAAAAAGTTGTTTGGTTTATACAATTTTTTCTAATTAATCAGTATCATTTATACAAGGTGTTCCAAAAGCTGTCCGCAGCTCTCAGCTTTGAAATTTTAAATGGGACACCCTGTATTTTATTTTATTTTTAGGTTCTACGTTAAATTCTAAGACAAATAAATCTTTCATATCTTTGCCACTTTCTAGATATTCTCTGTTCAATTTTGTTAAAAATTCTGAGATGTAGGATTGTTTCTTGATAGCCATATTGAATAAAGATTGCTTCGAAGCTTTAGTCTACCTCATAAAATATCAAAATTAAAAGAATTCTAGTTTAGTTCAAAAAAAGCTACTTTCCATTTTCAAAAGGCCCACACTTCAATATGTTTTGTAGCACTAATATTAAGGTAAAATTCAACAGCTTTTATCTCAAAAACGGTAGAAGATAAGATAGATCCATCTTTCACAGATTTAACTAATAATTCAACGTAGAATCTGACATAATCGATATACCTAGAAAAATTCAACTACCGACTACTGTTCCAAGATTAATGCTTGATTTCTGACACATACTCGATGGGGTGGTTGTTAATATCAGTCATAAGCCTGATTCTTTGAATTTTATGCAGAATGTTTTTGAGCCTATCACCAAGCATTTTGTCTTTGTTTCTTGGTACTTGTCAGCTTCTTCAATAGAATGTGACGATGGATAGTTTCGAAAGATCTCTGCAAGTCAAGGAATGGATGTTACGGAAACCAGATTGTACCCCCAGATCAACCCAACATAATATATTTATCTATGTGTCCCATGCACAAACAATGACTGATGGTTATTTTCAAAGTTCTCAACTGTTAGCAGACAATAATTTTTTCAACAAAACGAACTAGATTGATAGGTCCAGCTTCTCTGAGATGTTAGGTTTGGATACTTTTGGTATAAGAATCATGATGCTAGTTTAAAATTGATTCGCTCCTGTCAAGGTCCCCGAGAATTTTCCGACGATTTTCGACGAGGTGAGGAAAATCGTGTTTTCCATATCTCGGGCGCCACCCTCTGTACTGACGTGGTAGAGTGCCCACAAAATGCCTTTATACAGTGGAGAAAGTCCAATCGTTCGTGATCTCCAAATTTCCGCTCTGAAATGGACTTCTGAACTTTTTTTATGAAACACGGGTGTTGGAAGAAAAATAAGATATTATCTCTCAATTTTTTTATTTTTCTATTGTCTCAAATATAAACATTTGACTGGTTAAAAACCAGCAATAACCAACATTAGAATGAGAACAGTAAAAACTTTTCCGGTGGAGATTCAGAATAACAGGATCTACGAGGTTTCAAACGAGTGGTTTAACTGCGGAATTTAGAAGTAAAACAGCGAAAATGAAAAATGAAATTTGTCCGACGGCATAGAGAAGAACTGAGCCGGGAAAACCGACGCGACGGGGTCACTTTACCATGACAAGGTGGGAAGAGAGGTGCGGAAAATGTAAAAGAAAACTCGCCCAATCAGGAGTTACTGTTTCGGGCAGTAATTAAGCAGTAAATTATTGATTGTAACACGGCAAACATCATTTTAGATAAAATGCGGGATCAAACGAATTACAGGAAAAAGTCAACTACTCGAATGATAACATGAAAATTTGACAAGTCAATGTTCAAATCACCCAAAATGATATCTGATTATTAAAAAGATCATCGAGTTTTTCATCTAATTTATTTATTCTTTATTTGGCTTGGGTATCTGTAAATAGCGGCCACCGTTATCAACACTTATTTCTGTATCTCTACTCTTATCCAAAGTGCCCAATAATTATAATTAACACAATCGATGGATACTCCACTATAGATATTTCCTTCTCATTAAAATCTTGCGTCATGTGTGTCTCACGAACACAAACAATCTCTGGATTTCTGTCGCAGAACAATTATTATTGTTTCATATTCTCCATTTGTGCCAGCAGTCTCTGAGCATTCGCTTGCAGTATTACTATGCCCCTTTTGAAAACTTCAGTGAAACTCGTTGATTGCTATACAGTGCGGCTCAAAAAGGACCTCCCCTAACTTTTAAACCGCTTTTTGTGCAAGATTGAAGTTTGGATCCCCAATAAATTAGCACGTACAATCATTTCTCCACACAGCAATTACTGCTGATAATGTAAAAAACAATGGCGACATTTTGAAAAAAAGATCTGGCTTAAAATTGAAAAATTATAACTCATTTCTATCAAAAACGCTATATCCTGATTGTTTGTTTGATGTTTTTCTGATATTGATGTCCATTTGTGTATCAGTTGTTTCATCCATTGAATAAAATTTTTTTTTGAAAGCCACAACGACGATTTTCGGATAAGCCATCCTTGGAACTTCGAGTGTATAATCATCAGGGAGTTCGGATTCTACCTTATTTTGCAGTTTTTTTACGGATTCCCTATCGTCACACTCGATTAACTCACCTTGCCCCTTGCCTGACCTATTTGACTTTTTATATCTCCACAGATAAATTCGATTGATTTATTTTGTTTACCACGGACTTTTTTGTCATCATACCATCTTGTCCGGTCTTTTAAGGCTTGAAAATAAGTCCAGGAAAATTGGTCTCCTTTCCAACAGTTGACCATTGATTTTCACTGTATTCACCACACTGTATCTTTGCATGGTCTGGTAGGACAGAATTTTTGTTGTTTGTGTTCCAGGTCCGATATTTCTTCTTTTGAAATTCGATTTTCAACCAACAGAATGTCCACCTTATCATTAAACTTCTTCAACTTTTCGCATATCAATTGAAGCATGCTATTAGTTTCTTCAATACTTTTTCCACCTTCAAAATCTTTAGTTCTGAGCGTTTTTCTGGATGTAGCAGGATTTCTCGTTTCTCATGATTTTGACCTCCTTGGAGCTCTTCTCTTCATATCTTCTTTGAAGACGAAGACTACAGTTACTCACTTTTTGGTAAAACTTGAATAAGTATGGAAGGTTTAAGGGCTAGTCAAATCAGGGCTGGTGAAAAGTGAGGCTATGTAGTCCCTAATTTGAGGTATGATACACATACAGCGGTATATGACGTCATGTTGGAGACAATACACTGTTATGACCTTATAATTAAAAGTGGAATGATTTTAACAACAAATATAACAGCTAAATCAACTCTACAATATCATAAACACATAAAAACCACAGCAAAATTATCAGTAAATCAATCAGTAGATGTGGTCCTATACATTAGCCGCCTCTATCCCCTCTTCTAAAGAGGGGATATATTGAGGTTTTTTTAAAAAAAAATGTTTATAGAAAAAGAGGTTCAGTTACTCGGCTTTTATCAGTAATAAAATATTCTCTATATTTGTTTGCGTTCTAATTTAAATAAGCTTTTTTCGCTAATGTGTTGACAGTTCCATTTCTAAATTATTTTTTATGGTTTGTGACGAAAAATGAAAATTGTTATTTATATTTTTCCCAATTTTTATTCTATCTCTCTGATTTTTTTTTAATTTCTTAAACATTTTTGCATTTCTTTTTTCTTTTTGGACGTGTTTCTATAATTGTTTTTCACTCAACTTAGTATCGCCCAATTATCTAGGAACTTTTTTCACAAAAGTAAACAAAATTATTATAAAGTGAGTGATCAAAATCAAAATCTGTAGTGGAAAGTAAATATTAATATAACTAAACAAAAATTATTTTTTAAATGTGATAGCCACCAAAAGATTGTAATGTGAAAAATTTACAAATCTGTACTGTTATTGTGAAAAGTAGAAACACTTTTGAAAATGTGATTGAAAAGTGAACAAAACAAAACTTCATGAAGTCACTAGAAAAAAAAATCTCGAAATGGATGTTAAAAAATGGACAAAAGTTTTGAAAGTACCCATGCGAATGTTGATGTTTTTATCAATTTTTTTATTTCAGATGAGTTTCTATGGTCAGTTTTCTTGTCAATTCAAGATCCTTAGACTTTGTATTTATAAATGTAAACAAGAGTCTTGAAAAGTGAATTTGTGAAAATCGTCAACATAGTTATAAAGAGAACAAGAAGTCACTAAATGATAAAAAAACTCCAAATGGATAAAAAAATAGTCGAAAGTTCTATCAAAATCCATTTCAAAGATAGAAAATTGCGTTTCCAATGTTCCATCACCAAAATCGTGATGATTCTACACCCATTGGAACTTCTTGCAATAAGATTTTTAATTAGAGCTCCTCTCCATGGCGCAATAAATCCGATTCGCATCGCAATAATGGAAGTAAGACTCATCAGTCTGCTTCCTATTCATACTCAAAGTTATAAAAAAAAATCCAGAGATGTTTGGATTAATCAACGGTTATACCAAGTGCCTTATAATATCTTTTATCATGAATTATATTTTTCTTTTACAGAGACTGTCTTATGCGGGAAAAACCAATTTTAGTTATAATTGGAGAGATCGCGATAAAGAGAAGGATAAGGGATGATTGTATTGAGAAATGATTTTGAAATTGAAACATTCTGGTCAGTGGTCATGCAATTAAAAAGTTTTATGTACTAGAGGATCAAAATAAATAATAGTATGAAAAAGTTACTGCAAATTGGTAAAGATAAGGACATAAAAATGCAAATCGAACAAACATCATTGAATTAGGAAAAAATTACAAGATGAATGGAATAAATAAAAATTTTCAATATTGTACTAAGATGCGTAACAAAATCTTGAAAATCAAAAAATATAAGAATGTACTGAAAGTTTCTGATATCTTGTGAAACTTTTTATAAAATTAAAAAGTGACATGAATATGAAAAACGTAAAATCATTTCTAATCCAGATGTTTTTCCAGGAGTGAATCAATTCAAAATAAAATTTATACAAAAGACTATTCTGAGACAATGTTCCAAATCTAGGTAAAAAGAAATAAAAGTGGAAACGTCTAGAAATTGATTTTAATAAAGCTACCATAAAATTAGATTACAAAATACGTGATTGATAAGCATATAAAATTCACTATGATGGTAAAAAATATGAGAAATCCTATCACCTACTAGGAGACAAAAGTCACTAAAACTGAAAAAAGTTTAGTAAAATTTAGTGAAGCTTGTGAAGAGTGATTGGGAAATCTAAAAAAATTATTTTAATGTTGAACTAAAAAAAAAGGAACAGTTTGTCATTGGGGCGGTAGGGCATGTTTCAATTGTTGATAAAAGTTCAAAAACTCTTAACCTATGAGTGTGGATATAAATTATTGTGCTATAAAATATTTTCCATTCTCAAATTTTAATTTTTGCCATTTTCCAGAATTGTTCCATTATACCCAGTAGAGCCATAAAAGAAACAGAACGCCCGAAACATAATGGCACGAGTTGTTATTCGTCTTGAAATAAAATGAAACTGGAATGTAATCTTAAGGGAGACTAAATGCAATTTTAAAACGTCCACAGGACTTCATAATGAAATTTTAATTGAAGCAAAGAGCCTGCAATTTATAATTTAACCATTCCATAAATCAATACAAAAGATACGAGTTTATGCAAAACATCAACACAAACTCATTTAACAAGTCTCAATTTGTATACGAACTCACAAATTTCCAATACAGATAAGTTTCTAATTAAGAGATGAACAACGTACAAATCAAATTGAACTGTCTGGAAAGTTTTATTCGACAGAATTTCCTTAACTATTAATGCCAGTTTTGCATAATATCAAACTGACAACAACCATGACGAATATTGGAGGCTTGCGGAAGTTTGCTCGGAAACTTTGTGCGGTTTGTTTGCAGCTGAGCAGCTACCTTAATAAAGTAGATGCTTTTGGGTCTTGAGTAATGGATTAACCGATGTATATTTCATCTTTTTTTGGGGTTGATATCTTGTGATATAACCATGTTGGTGTCTCTGGAATGAAGTCTGGATTCAACTTTGATTACTTAAAAACTGTCCTCAGCTCGCGAAGAAGTGAAGTTTTCAATCGATGTGTCGACATCGTTCGGGACAAAGTAATTTGGAATTCTGAACTAAATTCTGGATGCAATTTTGGAAGTTTAGATATTCGAAAGTCCTTTTGTATTGAACTGGAACTTCTGGAATAAAGTCTGGCTACAATTTTTAAATTCAGGATATTAAAAAATACTCTTCACCTCATATTATTATGAAAGTGCGTTTTTTGTAGTATGTCTTGATATCATACAAAATGAAGTTATTGATGCTCTTGGAATAAATTCTGGATTCAACTTGATTAAGAAAAAATCTCTGCCTCATTTAAAAGTGAATTTAGTGTCTTGCTATCATTTGATGGAAATCTATTGGAATGACGTCTGAATGCAACTTTGGAAAAAAAAATCGCAACTACATATAAAATTGAATTTTATTGTCAATGTTATTATATCATTCAAAATAAATATATAGGGGCTTCTGAATCAAGTCTAGATTCAATTTGAAAAGTTAATTCCCCACCAATCGTCCGAATCGTTTATATGCATAATTCATTCATTTTATTCATTAAAAAGATTAAAGAAGTCTCGTCTCGTCTCGAAATATCAGACATATGTCCCCTGGCAAATTAATATAGCAGCCTGATAAATAATAAACTGATAAAGTCTTCAGAAACTTCAGACGTAATAAAGTAAAGATGACAAATTACTGCAACGAAAACGCTCGCAAGTTATTCATCAGAACTAAATTAATTCAGCAAAGAATCAGGTGTTGTTTATTTTTAATTAAACTCATTTGAACAGGCTGTGATTTTGTTTACACGAAAACACAATTAATCGTTTTTATTTACCCACTTACGAGGAGCATAAACACAGATTGATCCAAATATTTACGGTAGTTTCATCATTGTATTGTAGTTTTATGGAAATAAATGCATTTAAAGTTGCTTAAATGTTTGCAAAGTTCAAAACAGCAGTATTTCCTGATTTCAAACAACAATGTTGCCAACTTTATCACACGGAAAGTACATTAATCTAAATTGAAAATATAACTGCAGAAATGTTTGAATGGGAAATATAATGTAAAAATCAGTTAGACAATGTTTAATAAAATGTTCTTTTACAGATAAAATTCACTTCAATTCCGTACAATTTAGAAGCCAATAACTTTTCCAAATTTTATGACGTAATAAATCTTGAGAACAAAATATCCAATTTGGTTTGTCATCCAAGGATAATCTCCATTCAATTGATATACAGGGTAAGAAATGATGAAAACGTTTTAACGAAAATTCGTTTTTTTTATAGCTTCGGAAGTAGTCGGATTTTTCTAAATTTTAAAATGACATTTTGTTAAGTACAAAAATGTGCAACTTTGCCTACATTTAACCGACCCTGTATCTTTTGTATATTATAACGGAGAGTTCCATACATACACACATTTTTTTTAATTTATTTGCGTAACTATCAAATCTTAGGAATAGCGGTGAATTTTTGAAAATATCCAATAAATGATAATAACAAGTAATAACTAGTTTTTCCATGAATTTTCGGAATCAATAAATTTTTGGAATTGCAGTGAATTTTTGAAAATCTTCTTCAAATAATAACGAATCATTCTGTATGAATTATTGAATAATAATTTTCACAAATAATATTTGCATACAAAGTGAATCCAGAATTCCAGATACAGTACCTCGCATTCTTAGTTGCCCAACCTGTATGTACAATAGTTTTTTGATTTTCCATAAATTTTTGGAAATGTCCGTTGGATATTTATGAATATCACTCTGTATATATCATTGAATCACAATGTTGGCAAATATTCACAGACAGCGTGATAACGGACATCGATAACTGTTTTTTTTCCTGAATATTCAAAATTATTAAATATTTGAAATTGCCGTGATTTTTTTGAAAATCTCCCTTAAATATTTACGGATCACTCTGTATATCTAAATCATCGAATGATAATTTTTACAAATAGAATTCACATACAGAGTGAATGCGAACAATAATAAATATTTTGTTTTTCCATGAATTTTCGAATCTTTGAAATGTCCGTTTGATTATGGGTGTTTCAGAATAACATGCTAATAATAAAGGGGGTGATTCTTGGGCTCATTTTAAGAAAAAAAAATCCTATGAACGTATGTCCTAAACGCCTTAACTTTTTTCCCAAAAAATATGCAAACCAAAACCCGCATGGACGGCACTGGTCAGAATAATTATTTTGTTGGTGCATCAAAGAATGAGTATTAATGCCTAAAATACATGACTCAAATTTCATAAAGATATCTACAGTAATGACAAAGTTATTGTAAAAAAAGTATCTATTTTTTAAAACTTTGACACCCTGTATCTCAAAAATTAAGGCGTTTAGGACATACGTTCATATGAATTTTTTTTCTTAAAATGAGCCCAAGAATCACCCCCTTTATTATTAGCATGTTATTCTGAAACACCCTGTATATAAATCACTCTGTATAAATCATCAAATTACAATGTTGCATGGCAAATATTTTCAGAGAGTGATGACGAATATCAATAACTTGTTTTTAACTTGAATTACTGAAGTTATTAAGTTCTTGGAATTGCAATGAATTTTTGAGAATTCTCCTTGAATATTCACAAATTATTTTGTATAAATCATTGAATAACAGTTTTGACAAATAATATTGAGATACCTACAGAGTGAATGCGGATAATATTATTTTGTTTTTCCATGAATTTTAGAAATAGCGGTGAATTTTTGGAAATAAAAAATCACTTTGTATAAATCATTAAATTACAATGTTGGTAAATGTTTACAGGCAGAGTAATGACGGACATGGATAACTTGTTTTTTCCTGAGTTTTCGAAATTATTTAATTATTGGATTTGCGGAGAAATTTTGGAAATGTCCATCTTTGGAAACGTCCCTGTCACCAAATAACAATTTTGGTAAATACATGTACAGGGTAATTGCGAACACTGATTCATTATTGTTATTTATACATTAACGAAACATTTTGGAAATTGTGTTGAATTTCTGAAAATGTCTATAAAACAATTTTAAATCACTGGGTATATGTATATCAACAATTTTGGTAGATATTTATACTTATATACACAGAGTGACTGTGATTATCTTGTTTCATCACTTTCCAAAATTAGGAACATAATGAATTTTTCATTGAATATTTTTTAATAGATCACTTCGTATAAATCATTCAAAAATCAATTTGGTGGATATTCACAAAAGAACAGAATAAATGGTTGTTATGATATCTTGACTTCCAATGCATTATCGAATTTTTAAAATTGTGACGAATTTTTGAGAATTTCAAATAAACATCTATGAATATCTCTGTATATAGAGCTTTGATCAACAATGTTGAAAAATCTTTATCCACAGGGCGATTGCTTACACCAATATCTTATATACAGGTTGTGATCTTTCCAAAAATGTTTAGCGGCAGCATCTATCAAATTTGTTGTATACAGGGTGGGTCTCCAACTTGGAAGTTAGTAATTCAAATTGCGCTTTTTTTAATATAAAGGGTGTCCCAACGATAGAGTAAAGTAGGTTTTATCATATAGGATATGGAAAATATCAATATCAATATGCGTCACAGGTTAGGGGTGTGAATAGCGCACATTCTGAAAATATTTGGAAACATACAGGGTGCGTCACAAAAGTATGGCACGAAAAAGTATGATTTTTTTAAATGGAACCCCCTGTATATTAATGGGTTGTAATAAACTGAACAGTATTTAATTCATTATGTACAGTATAATATCACAAGCAGTCAGTATAATATTGTAGGAGACTCAGTATTTCTGTTAAAAATGATAAGTAAAAATGGAATTTTTGAGCAGTAAAAGTACTATTTGGCCTGTATTTCTATGTTCACTATTGTGATTCTAATGGTCAGTGAAAATTTATGAAATGTCAGTATGACTTAGCTGGTAATAATTCCACAAAAGTACAGTAAGAAATAATAAATGGCCAGTATGCAAAAGTCAGTAATAATTTTAACTAACTCAAACTAACCCAAACTTGATCCACATAAAACCAATACACAACACGTCAATTATAATATATAATAATAATTGTAATGTTAACGTAGTGCTAACCAACGAGCCGCTGCATATTTTTCATCAATTTCTATTACCAACACAAACTAACCCTAACTAACTCAAACTAAATCCGCCTCTCAAAGGAACCTATCTGACTACTTCATCATGACATAAAGGCAGAGTGTTTTCTCTTTTCTAAGTTGTGTTTCGTTCCGTTGTAAAAATGTTTGTATTTATACGAAATAAAATATATGACCAACCATTCATTATTTCACTGTCACTTTATTAATTTTATGGACTGTCCATTATTTTCACCAGGCATTTACTAATTTATTTGATCGTTTTTTTATGATACTGACTCTTGATTATTTATATCTACCATTTATTATTTTTACTGACCACTTCTTTATGTTACTGACCCTTCATTATTTTTACTGATCATTTCTTTATATTACTAACAGTTAATTATTTCAACCGACCATTTATTATTATACTGACCATTTATTATTTTTACTGACCACTTCTTCATGTTACTGACCCTTCATTATTTCAACCGACCATTTATTATCATACTGACCAAGGGAAATAAAATAATGGCAAAGAGTACTGTCCATAAAATTGAAATACTGACCATTTAATTTGTTGCTCATATTAATTGATATTTCAATTCTTTGTTCAATTTTGAACAAAAATTGTGATACAACTAATGTTCCTGAATTCAACCGTTATCGAGATATCGCGTTTTAAAAATGGCATTTTTGCAACTTTGACATGCTATAAAACTCAAACTATTCAAGTAAGAGGAAAATGGTTTGCACTTTCCCATCTTAACTTTTCAAGAGCTCTTCTGTCATTTGGATAGAAGGTAACGTCAACTGTCAACTTTTTTCGGCACATTTTGACATTTTTTCACAATAATGGATTTAATCTCCTTGAATAGCTCTTGAAAAGTTAAGACAGGAATGTGCAATCCATTTTTCTCTAACTTGAATAGTTTGAGTTTTATAGCATGTCAAAGTTGCAAAAATGCCATTTTCAAAACGCGATATATCGATAACGGTTGAATTTAGGAACATTAGTTGTATCACAATTTTTGTTCCAAATTGAAAAAAGAATTGAAATATCAATTAATATACAGGGGGTTCCATTTAAAAAAATCATACTTTTTCGTGCCATACTTTTGTGACGCACCCTGTATGTTTCCAAATATTCTCAGAATGTGCGCTATTTACAACCCTAACCTGTGACGCATATTGATATTGATATTTTCCATATCCTATATGATAAAACCTACTTTACTCTATCGTTGGGACACCCTGTACAAGAATTTCATACCAGGTGTCCAAAATTGCGACCTATTTTTACTAGAACTATTTTAAAATGCTGAATCAAGTTACACATGCGTGCCAAATTGCAGATCTTTTTTGATTTTTTAGTCTCGTATTTACTGAATATATTCCAAGTTAGAGACTCACTGTCCATAACCAAAACCATCAAAAAGAATGTTATTTCCACATATATTTACCAAAGGAAAAAGTGTCTATCTTAAACGATACGTTTATGAAGTGATCATGCTAAAATAGTAAAATGCATATCATAACCCATAAGGTTATGGATAAGAGCAGCAGACATCGAGGAACGTTTTCAACCTATATTTGCATGATGTATTATACTAGACTAACAGAAAAAAATGTTATATTTCCATTATCACAATAAACTTTTTTATATGAATAAGAACGAACCAAAAAGGGATAAGAAACCGTCCAGGAAGATTTGCTATTTACATTTGAATCGCAGACTAGGGCATAAAATGTCAGACTACAAAAACACAAAGAGGCAAGAGAAATTATTCAAAAGTCAAAAATCAATTTTGTATCAAATATAAGCAGAAATTATTTAACAATGACCTCCACACAAAGTAAAGGAAACATATTTCCACCATGAATCCGAAACTAATAAATCATCTGTCGCCTATTATCATCCAGTCTGCTAAGGGAAAATGAAAATAAATAGCTGCCTTGACTGTGATTAAGTCACATTAGCCCAAATGATTGTATGCATCAAAATAATTTCAAGGTTGTAACAGTCATTATTACAATGAATAATGTAGTTTTAATGCATACACTTTCAGTTGTTTTTTAGTTCTTATAGTTTATAGAATGAATGCTTTCAAAGTTGATTAGTTGGAAGTCTATGGGTGCAGCAATGGGTTATCAGCTGACTACTGTGTGAGTATAAATGAGCCTGTCATAATTACTGTAATTGAAAATCAGATCTATCATTAAATAATTCATTACAATAGCAAAGTGTCTATCATAACCACTACAACTATGGAATCATAATAGAATAACAAAAAGGCCATCATAAACAACCAAATTATGAAACTCAATTCAATTGTACTCAAAGTCACCTAGCTGAAAATCCAAACTCATTTTAATCAACTCTCAGTATCTAAAGCTTTTTCAAGTTAAAAGCTCATTAAAATCCTAAAAAGAGCTTTCATCATCGAGAGCTGACTTTCACCATTTAACTGTCAGCTCGGGTTTTTGTCACGGATGACTTCTGAGGGCCTCAAATTTCTCATCGTTATAGAGGCTACGGGGAGATTAATTTTGCGCTTTAATAGATCTGATAAATGTGTGTTAACTGGTTTTGATGGATTTGATGCAATTTTCAAAATTATTTAATCAACAATAAAGATGGTGACACCAACAGTGGCGTCTGAGATTTTCCATCAATATTATTGGCACTTGTTGCACCTTATTCTGACTGATTAGCCGTAAAACACGCTATTTATTTGTAGAACTGAAACCAATGGACGGAAAATTTTGTCTGAATGAACAATTTTGATTTCACAGTCGACAATATACATCAACTCAAGCCGCCCCAAGAGCGTTCAACTGTGGCTTTACATGGCTCTTTGATGTGCATTAATTGGAAGATTCACATATGTTTGAGCTTCAGATATGTCAGTTTGAAGAGTTTGTTTAATTGAGACAAACATCATCAACTGTTCCACTTTATTGATTATAAGGAATGGGTGTAGATGGGACATACTTGCAATCACGAACTATTAGCAGCCATGGACAAGTCAATAATGTTGTAGGTTTATCCGGAACGGAATTTGCAAACTCCGAAACTCCATTTAGTGGATTTGGAATATTGGAGCGATCATATTATTATGTGATCATATTGTGGTATTTTTCATGTGTGTCTTGAATAAGGTTGGGCCGTCACTGCTTGAAAGGAGAGGAGACTCATTAAATGTATACGTTCAACAGTATCATTTTTTGTATGTCAGGATAATCTTTTGATTAAAGAATTTCATCATTGGATTTACGGTTTCCATATTGAATTTGCACGATGAGGTTGATATTCATTACAACCAAAGATTGGACTATTTTGAGGATACCTTCCTTTTATTTTTGTTGGTAGATATATCCTTCTATTTGGAGGCAAAGTTTTCAAGTTTTTCCAGAGTTCATGCGTATTATTTTTGCAGTTATCTATTTTTCTCGAAAGTATTTGTCCTTTTCTTCATTGATGTTTTTAACAATTGCATTTTTCACCTCTTTGTATTTGTTCCAAGTATCTTGATTTTTCTCACATGTGGCTCTCACATAGAGAGGATCCCTTTCCAGCATCATGTTCCTCATATCAATTTTTCAATAAAATGGTTGTTCAATTTTGAAAAAGGTCTTTGGGAACATACTGTTCAAACCATCAATCATACTGTTGGTAAACGCCAATTCATCAACGTTTGTGTTATTCGAATTCCATGAAGTATACATTATGCTTTACTGCATCTTGTTGGCATCATATTTCTTCATATTTTTTCATAAAATGGTTGTAGACGGAGATTGATCGGGATAGTGACTGGCGTTAATGGGTATGAAACTATGATCACTGATTCTCGGATATAAATGGACTTGATGTTTGAGGTGTTTATCATTGGTCATTGTAAAGTCGATAAATGTTTTACCCGTATTGGTGATCCTTGTTGGTTTATTGACAAGCTGGATGAAACCATGGTTTTGAATAATATCGCTAATTCAATCACCATAGAACGAAGGCTTCATGAGGTCAAATTCAAAATCACCAGTGATAACAACAATACCAGCAAAGTCACTCACTTGGTAAAGATAGTCCTTGAAAAAATCGACGAATAAACTATTTTTTCTATGAATATTCAATAATAGATGTATTATACATCCACTTTCTGATAACTTAATTAATCAATTTATTTATTCATAACGGCTCGTAGCGCAAACTTCATCCTCGTGAGTAATATCCACCATTTTCAGCTCGTTGAAGAATATTCTATTGTTTGCCAGGCGGGTGATACAAAATACAATAAAGGAATAATTTTGAGTGGCCTGTATCTATAGACAACAACCACATGTAAGTATCGATTCACTGTTTGTCATTGATCTTAAATCTGATTCCGTCTTTCACAATTTCCATTACTCCACTGGTTCTTTTGTTGGTTGTTTATCATTGCTCCATCTGATATCCATCAATATGAAACTCACTATTTTACACATCGCCGTTTTTCATAACAAAACTACATTTGAGCTCCAATCAACTATACATTAGTGCTTCAATATCATCTTTGTTGTTCAAGAATTGAAGTAAACTACAGTATTATTTTGGCTATCACAACACTGTATTCGCTATTGAAGGTATTTGTTTCTTTGTGTTCGTTCCAGTGGCGGCTGGTCGGGGTAGGCAAGGTAGGCGCCGCCTCACCGCAGTAAATAGTAAATAACAAAATAAATTATTATTGTGAACTGAATAATTGAATCACAATTAATCAAGAAGATTTCCATTTAAAAACAATGCTTATTATATTCTTCATTACTTCTACCTACCAGTGGTGCGAAACTCATTCCTAAACACCCTCAAGAGGACCAGGTCCTAGCCGTTGACCGCTGGTGCATTCAAAATAAGCGGCCGTCCCGGTTGCCTTTTCTCTCTGTTCCCGCGTGGTATTTTATGCACATGAGAAGGGGTAATCTTGAGAGTGGGGCAACGGCGAATATAAGGAAAATATAGGCGAATCGATTTCCGCCTTCGTCGCGTGTTTTCGGTGTCGACGCGCGAAACGGTCATCCCACAATGACATGAAGCATGAAGCATAAAGATGAGACGATTGAAACGTATAAAAACGACAGTCGATACTCTTTACCCATCTAGCGAATATGAATTGATTCATCAATACAGATTATCAAACTTTTTTAAAAACACTTTTGGCATAAAAAAGCTAGCCCGAGCATTATTCTATCTATACTCTTTTTTATGCAATTGCAGTGATGACTGCAATAAATAGTCGTTATTGGGGATATCGGTTGCGATTATCCATCCTAGGCCTTGAGCCCGAGAAAAACCAAACTAAATTAGACTGTATTGTTCTTATCAGGTGGCGGGTGGCGGTGTTTTGTGATTTTGCCAAGATTTGGATAACTACACTACAATTATTGATATAATCACAGATTATCAGATAAGTTTTAGAAATTAGTAAATTAGAATTTCTGTTTTGATATTTTCATTTTTTGGGACAGGATTTGTCCACACATAGAGGTAGAGTTTAGTTTGTTTAGTAGTTGTCGTTTTTTCAGGATATTCATTATTTATTTTTGGCATTTTTACGTAAGTTCTTTTTATTTTCAAAATGACTTTGCCAGCTCATGACGTTATTTGTTCCTTATTGGAGGAACCGTTTTCTAGGCTTAAGGTTGAAGATCGAAATCAAATAATCGCTGTAGGTCGCCCTACACCCTCACTTGACATTTTGAAACCGGATAAAAAACAAGGGCAACATTTTTCTCGCACTTTTAACACCCAATGGTATAAAAGCCACGGATGGTTATGCGGTAGTTTCTATAAACAGAGCCTTTTTTGTTGGCCCTGTTTATTGCTCGCGAAAGGAAGAAATAACGTTTGGGTACTGCAAGGATATACAGATTTGAAAAATTTGTCTGCAAGTATTAGAAAACATGACAGCTCTAAAGAACATCTGAGCAGTTACTTGACTTTAAAACGATTACAGACAAATTCTTCAACGATAAAAGACGCTCTTGAAATTCAAACCGCTCTTTCTTTAAAACTTTATAACGAAGACGTTCGAAAAAATAGAAATTTGATGATGTATCTAATAGACGTAACATGTTTACTTGCAAAGCAAGAATTGGCATTTAGGGGACATAACGAGAAAAATGAATCTTCAAACGTTGGAAATTTCAAAGAATTTTTCAAGGTTCTGATCAAACGCGATGTGGAGATGCAAGAACATTTGAAAAAAATTGGTAACATATTTTCGGGATTATCTAAAACTATTCAGAATGATTTAATTGTATGCATTTCCGAGCATCTTATGGAACACATTAACCGGGAAATTAAAGATTCTATTTTTTTTGCGGTACAGGCGGATGATACAACCGATATAGTTGAAAAATCGCAGTGTGCAATTTCGGTTCGTTTTGTCAATGAATCGGGAAAAATTCAAGAAAGATTTTTAGGATTTTATGACGTGAGCCAAGATAGAACTGCTCTTGCAATGTACGAACTGGTATCGGCGGTTTTGCGTCCGTTTGACTATAAAGCCAAGTTAGTTGGTCAGTGTTACGATGGTGCGAGTGTCATGGCTGGTTCATTAAATGGCTTACAGATGAAAATCAAATCTGATGCACCAAACGCTTTATTTACACACTGCAGCGCTCATAGATTAAATTTAGTTTTGCAAGACGGAACAAAAAGCATTAAATGCTGTCGTATCTATTTTGCCAGCGCTACTTCATTACCGGGATTTTTTAATCAATCAGCGAAACGAACATTTGTTTTAGATTCGGTAATGGCTAGGAGAATTCCTTCCTCTGTGGAAACAAGGTGGTCCTCCCGCTCTAAAACCATCAATATCATAGATTCAGAGTGGGAAAATTTGCGTACAGTTTTTACTGAAATTATTAACGATACGTCATCAGGAAAAGAGTCCATTTTTGGCGCAAGGGGCTACTTAAATTTTTTAGAAGATATTGAATTTTCATTTTTAACGGCTGCTTTCAAAAATATATTTGATATTACCGATTTATTATTTGACATTTTACAAAAAAAGTCTTTGGATATAACTTACTGCAAAAATCAAGTTTTTTCTGCCAGGGATCGCATAAAACTGCTGAGAACTGAAGAGAAGTTTAACAAGATTTTTGAAAAAGCGGAGGGTAGAATAAATAAATCTGCGTGCTTACCACCTGCACAAAAACGAGCTAGAATATCTGATGCTATTCCAGATAACAAAAAAGCCTCATTGCGTATTCTATTTTATGAAATCTTAGATAACGTCGTAACGCAAATAGAGGTGCGATTTGCGGATTTGTCACAAATGACATTTTTTGCGTTAGCTGACTCGTCAAAATTTAAACATTTTAATAATAACTTTCCCCATGATTTGGTTACTGGTTTGGTCGATTTTTATAAAGATGTTTTTGATAAACAAAGATTAATAAATGAGTTGTCTGTTAGTCTGTTATCTATCAGGATGAACAATTCGAAAAGTTAAATTTAGAATCAATTTTACAAAACCTGGTCAATAACGAACTTCGACAAATATTTTCTGAGGCCTATAAAATGTTTGTTTTGATTGCCACGATTCCCGTAACAAGCGTCGCTGTTGAGCGTCATTTCTCGTGCCTTAAACGTATCAAAACATACAGTCGTAACTCTATGAGAAATGAACGTTTGTCTTCACTGGCATTGTTAGCTATAGAAAAAGAATTGTTTCTTGAAATCCAGGCCAGTGAAAGTTTTGAAGCTGATATAATCCAGAAATTTTCGCTTCTAAAGGATAGGAGAATAAATCTAATTTATAAAAAATAAATTCTTTTTTTTTCTATGATAATATTAGTGTATGGTGAGGTTCAGGAAGGCTGTATGGGGAGGAGGAGGCCTTATTTTTTGCAATCAAGATACATTCTTTGTAATATTTCAAAATTAAAATAAAATGACCGCAATATAAATTATTAGTCAAAGTTTGGGCAGGGTCTCGAACAATGATTTGTCTGCTGCGCATTCTCCACTTACTGGATATGAGGGGAAATTATTTATAAATGAGGAGAAATCTCACGAAAAATTCGCCTGCGGCGTAGTGGCGGAACTATAATAGAACAATTCGAGGCGAAGCCCGGGGACCCGTGAGGTTGGGGGTCTACAGACTCTTTATTTAAGATTAAAGTTAAAGTTGTTTTTTTCCCTCTGTTGTGTTGTGTTGTAGAGTTGTTTAGTTCTCCAATATATAGAGAATTGGAATGTGAAATGTCTCAGGGATCGGAGAAAAGAGCTGCTCCAGCAGGAAATACTATTCTCAGTTATTTTAAAAAACTGAAAACAAAGAATCAAATCGAAGAGCAAGTGGAATCAAACTCAGCCCAAATATCCCTTACTATAGAACGGAACTTCCCCTACCAGAAATGAGGGAAAATTAATTATAAAGGAGGGGAAATACAACCACGAAATTTTTCGCCTACGGCGCTTTGCCTGCGGCGCCTTCTTAACCAACAACATTTAGTCACGCTACGCCACAGGATTCCGCCTACCCAAAGCCGCCACTGGTTCGTTCTATTTTCATATATGTTTCGCATTTACGCGTAACTCATAACATATGGTCAGTTTTCAGACGCAATCCATATTTACAATTTGACAGAACACAATTTGAACATTTACTCACAGTACTTGGGCAGTCTTCAAGATCATGGTTCGAACTACACTTTGGCCAAACTTCGTTTTTTTTGCACTCCTTCACCATACTATGACCATAACGATTACACTTGAAACACCTAATAACCCCATATTCCTTGTATACAGGACTGCGCGACCACCCAATATTTATTTTGCCATTCTGTTTAAAATAATTGTAAGATACATCATCCAGTTCTACTATGGTATTAAATCTGTTGTTATACAGTTTGGTCTTCCGAATAATTTTCAATCTAGCGTCGCGTTGTTGCTTAATTTGTTAATTGTAATTAATTAATTGTACCAACCTTTCCGTTTAATTTGTTTTGTTTTTCATCATGGTAATCATTCGTTCAACACCATTATTCTTTTCAGATTCATTAAGCCCCACAACTCTGTTTCTGTACTGCAAAATTTTTGGTCTCTCCACGGAGTATTCATCTCCAAGTTTCTTCTGGATTTCCGTACAAATATAAATAATTTCATTCTCGCTGCCACACTTGAGAATAAGAGCCCAGTTTTTTATTTGTCGGCCCAACGAAATTCCAGCGCCTAGGTCTGTCGGATTGACTTTTTGTTTTTAAAACGTCTTTAAGTGATTAACGTCTTGACTTTGTGATGACTTAGATTCAACAACAACATTAGTATTTTGCTTCGATGTTATGGAGACATAATTATTTGTTGATCCAATATTAGTATTAGTGAAAAGTTGTAGTACATAACGCCATCTATCGGCAGAATTTGTCAATCTAAGGATGGAAATTCCCATCAATCTAATGAAAGACATCTACCATTTGGTCGCCAAAGTGTCTACAACGGGTTAATGGGTGAAACCTCCCGGGAAAACAAAAAAGGAAAATCTTGATGGGAATTTCCATCCTAAGATTGACAAATTCTGCCGATAGATGGAGTTATGTACTACAACTTTTCACATTTCATTTGCTTGTCAGCTAGACGTGAACTCACTTGATACTGTTCTCTTCAGTCTGACTTGGACCCATAGCCATACTGATGAGTCCTAGTAGGACGAAACGTATATGGATTGGTCATGGTCAGACTGAGGAAACAGTTTCAAGATTTTCCCTCTTTGCTTTCCCGGGAGGTTTTACCCATTAACCCGTTGTAGACACTTTGATGACCACATGGTAGATGTCTTTCATTGGATTGATGGGAATTTCCATCCTAAGATTGACAAATTCTGCCGATAGATGGCGTTATGTACTACAACTTTTCACATTTCATTTGCTTGTCAGCTAGACGTGAACTCACTTGAAACTGTTCTCTTCAGTCTGACTTAGACCCATAGCCATACTGATGAGTCCTAGTAGGACGAAACGTATATGGATTGGTCATGGTCAGACTGAGAAAACAGTTTCAAGATTTTCCTTTTTTGCTTTCCCGGGAGGTTTACCCAATAACCCGTTGTAGACACTTTGGCGACCAAATGGTAGATGTCTTTCATTAGATTGATGGGAATTTCCATCCTAAGATTGACAAATTCTGCCGATAGATGGCGTTATGTACTACAACTTTTCACATTTCATTTGCTTGTCAGCTAGACGTGAACTCACTTGAAACTGTTCTCCTCAGTCTGACCCATGGTCATATTGATGAGTCCTCGTGGGACGAAACGTATATGGATTGGTCATGGTCAGACTGAGGAAACAGTTTCAAGATTTTCCTTTTTTCCTTATTAGTATTAGTGTTTGTTTCTGTGGTTAGCTTCTGTTTAAGGTAATTTTAAGGTTAATGATTGTCAGTCAATGATAGATTCATTTTTGATTCGAATTCTTGAGTGGTGTCCAGTAGATTTTGTAAGGACAATGGAATGAACTCTACAACGCTTTCACCAACACACAAAACCCTCTGACGGCTCCTTTTTCTGCTACTTTCTTCGTTTGTAGTAGCTTCAAACTGCACTGGACATGATTTGCATCTCCAGCCGTTTTTCTTTATGTGGAATCCACGAAGTTCCACGCCCACACAATTTCCATGATGACAAATTTTGCAATTATAACACATAATAACCGATTTAATTTCATCATTAGTCTCCTTACAAGTAAAACATCGATAGTCGTCCGAACACACGTCCGTACCGGTTGACATCATATACTTTTGTACTATATCTTGAAATTCCGGACTCGACTTCTTCGTCTTAGACAATATGTTTATCTTTTGAAATTATCCCTTCATCTCTCTCTTTCTCTCATTCTCTAGTTTGGAAGAAGTTCCACTTCTGCCACTTGTACGTGTACGATGCTGCAGATGATTTGTTTTAATAGAAAGCTTTTATTCATACGGAACAGTTTTAGAACAAGAAAATGATGAAGCACATTTGAATGAAAAAAACGTTTGCGCAGCGCAGTAGTGGAAAATGCGAACGTCACCCACGTAACGGTGTTCATTACGGTTTTCATATTAAGTGAGTTTTATAATTATTATTGCTCAGTTTTTTTAAAAAGATTCACACAAAACAACCAAACTAACCAAAATTGACTTAAACTAACCAAACTAACCCAACATTATCACACTAACCCAGTCCACAAGGCTACCTCAACTAACTCAAACTAGCCAGACTTACCAAAAATTACTAACTAACCCAAATTGTTCAAGACTAACCCAAAATTATCAAACTAACCCAAACCAACTCAAAATAACCAGACAAACTCAAAACTACCAAACTAGCTCAAACTAACCCAAATTGACCCATACTAACCAGATCAACCCACAATTACCAGACTAACCCAAACCACCCCAAAATTACCAGACTAGCTCAAAATTAACAAACTAACCAAAACTAACTCAAATCGACCAAGACTTACCGCTGAAGCACGCAAACTGACTCAAACTAATCCAAACTAGCCTATATAAAGTAACCAGACAATGCGTTCGTGTATGGGATTGGTAGACTGCTGAAGATAATAGACACTTTAAGCAAACCCAACATTTTTTCACGTATACGCATCCGGATCCCCTAACGAATCGACACACGTTAATCATATAAAAACCTGCTTAAGCAGCGATCGGTTCTACGTATACGAAACGGATTGGTGAAACGTCAAAGTTGTCAAACTTCGCGTTTTGTAACCTAGATATTGATTTTTGTTTATATTTTTGGTTTGGTTTGGATGTTTGTGTATTTTTTGTTTATCGGTTTTGAAGAGCTTTTGTTATGATTATTCGATTAGTTGAGATGCGTTCTCAGATAAGGATACGATGAAAGGCCCGCAACGATGCGTGCAACGGAACGAATCGGAACCCCCGCATCTATTCTGAGCATGCGCAGATTGATGTGAATACGGATACGTTTGAAATTGAGGACGTGCTGAAAGTGTCTAATACATCTTACATCAACGATATTTGGCATTGGCAACCCTGTTCTACGTCAAAACCGAGCTCCATGCTCTGTTATGACAGATAACAGGGTTGCCAAGTTACTTTTTAAAAATAAATCGGCTGTTTCCATTCAGGTTCACAGTGCAGTAGATGAACCAAGAAGAATGCCAATTTTTTTTCTGATAAACCTGATTGATTTTGTGAATAGTTTTGTATACTTAAATTACATAGGTAATATTCAAATGTTCATTTAATGACCTTATCTGATCAAAGAAATACTATAAAACTCTGTGGGTCGTCAAGTTTACTAGAACCGAGTTTCTAAATTGGGAGTGATGGTTTTCGATATAACTGTCGTCAATTTTGTTTAAACCATAAACGTCTATATCAATCACAATCTACTTCCGCTACGTGATCGTTCCAGACAATCCAGGTATATTTTTTCCAATATTGCCCTCCAAAGCCATTTTAGCCATAAATAGTATATCAAAGAAATCCCCACAGCTGTAAATGTATAGCCCTGTAAATAGAATATACTGGTGGTGTCAAAGCATAACACTAAACCCAGCTTAGTGCTTTGTGTTCTGGATTCAACATTTTTCGGCTGGATTCTATTATTGTCGTTCAAGATTGTTGGCGATTTGAGATGGATGACGAATCTCTGGTTGGGTTCATCGAAATTTTCCTGAGCATCACCGGATTACAAGTCCAACAGTTCAAGTGGTGGATCAAAATGATAATAAATGAGTAATTGACAAAAATTTGAAAAGAGATAACAAGTAAACTACCACCGAATGATGAAGGTGCCAAGAGGTTCTATAGGGTTCTATAAAAAAATAATAAGTAAAAATTTTAAAAGTGCGGGAAAAGAACGTATAAAGGAACTTCCGATTAAAAACCAAGGTTGTAACTGTGCAGTTACATTTTCTTGAAGCCCATTTCTCTGATTAACAATCAAGCTTCCAAACAACATAACACAAACCCTTCGAAACTGCGTAAAAACCCTATTTTCCCTCCATCATTATTCGTTTCAAAATTGAAAAAACCGGCTTCTACGGTCTGAATGACTGCTTATCTCTATGACCCAACTGGCATTCCTTTGTTTCAAAATTCAGCTGTCTGATGAGCGTCAACTTTTGTGCTAAAAACTGCTGAACTGGTAAATAATGCATTTAAAGGCTTGGTTATTTTTATATTTCTCTCACTGGTGGAATTTTCATCGCAGCTTAATACAATAACCAATTATGCTTCTATATTAACGATTTAATCGTAGCTCGTGGATGCAGCTTGTGTAATTGAAGCGTCATTATGGTGTATAATGAATCATCCGAGCATGTCCTGAAGGCATTGTATTATAATCCATGAGGGGATGAGCGTTATTAACATGAACATTGATGCCCATGGATAAAAGTCGGTTATTGTCATTGGAACCTTCAAAATCATTACTATCCTTAAGATTTGCTGCTACTGAGAACATTGGCAACACCGCGGAATGTCACGTGTTCACGTTTCAATCTAATGAGCGCCGCCAAAATTGTTTTGGCTCTAGTTAGGTAGTATTAAAAAGTCAATGATATGCTATAAGAAAATTCAACACTTGGAGGCACACCAACAAAGGAATAGAAAGATGTGTAAACGATTTTAAAATCAACTAGTCTAATAAAGTTCGAAAGAAAAAATATTAAATCAAAGTGAAAATTGCAAAGGCACAGCTAAAAGTGACAAAAAAAGACGAAACCTAATACAAAGTAATCGATACTAGGTGGAAAAGGATTAACGAGAAAAGGGGGAGAAAAAAGAACTTGCCCAAATTCAATGTGGAAAGAAAAATAAACGAATCCAAAATAAATAAAACACAAAAAGCCTACTAGGAAAAAACAGAAGGAAACGTATGCAAATCAAAAAACAAGGGGAATAATGAGACAACCTCAGATCAATATTTATTAATCTGAGGAGACAACTAACTCAGTTTAAAAGAACTAAAAAAAATAATGTGGAAAAAAAGTTAGAAATCAATTACATACTTTGATAAAGCTTACTCAAGTTAAATGTGGTGAAAAAAAGTCAAATGATTATGATAATAATGGTAAAAAAAAACAATTTGAGCTGGAGAGAGAATGGAGAAAAATGTGAATATACAGGGCTTTTCACTTAAAACTCCCCACGTCAATATCTCGGAAACGAATAGGAATATTTGATTTCTGTAAAAAGTAGTCAATGTATGGGGTCGAGTAGTTATTTTTCACTGTTAAAAAAATTCGACGCCTACCAAGAGTAAAGCGTCGCGACGCATTGAAAATATTAATCGATTGCAGGGACTTTGAAATTACGCGCATGCTAAAGTACATGTTATTTATAAACTTTTTTGTTATTCAGTCGAACTCATTTATTCTACTCAGTTTTGAGATATACAGTGTGTCCAAGATAAGGATGTCTATCATGGGGATCTTGGAAACCGTGAGAGATACAAGGTTGGTTAAATGGAGGCAAAGTTGCGTATTTTGATGCTTAACAAAATGCCGTTTTAAAAGCCAAGAAATTCCGAGTAAGTCCGAAATTATCCGAAAAAAAACGAAATTATTCAAAATTGTTTTCATTTTTTTCTGACCACATTTGAAGAGATATTTTGAAATGAATGGATTTTCTTCATTGCCACTTTTTGCCCTTTACAAGATAGCGTTATTGAATTGAAGAACCGACGTTTCGTCTATGAGCAGCCATCATCAACTTTGTTTTTTTAAATACGGTCCTGGATTTTTTATGACGGATTTTGAGGGCCTCTTATGTTCCTAAACCAACAATGTATCGCAATTATTAAAAAAAATTATGTTTGTGGATTTTTGCATAAGAACTCATGTGTTGGAGGGAGACAAAAAATACATTTTTAATAGGATCAAAAACAAACAACTTTTTTTTAATAAGTGCGATACATTGTTGGTTTAGGAACATAAGAGGCTCTCAAAATCCGTGATAAAAAATCCAGGACCGTATTTGAAAAAACAAAGTTGATGATGGCTGCTAATAGACGAAACGTCGGTTCTTCAATTTGATAACGCTATCTTGTAAAGGGCAAAAAGTGGCAATGAAGAAGTTCCATTCATTTCAAAATATCTCTTCAAATGTGGCCAGAAAAAAATGAAAACAATTTTGAAAAATTTCGGTTTTTTTCGGATAATTTCGGACTTAGTCGGAATTTCTTGGCTTTTAAAATGGCATTTTGTTAAGCATCAAAATACGCAACTTTGCCTCAATTCAACCGACCTTGTATCTCTCACGGTTTCCAAGATCCCCGTGATAGACATCCTTATCTTGGACACACTGTATATCTCAAAACTGAGTAGAATAAATGAGTTCGACTGAAAACAAAAAAGTTTATAAATAACATGTACTTTAGCATGCGCGTAATTCAAAATACCTGCAATCGATTAATATTTTCAATGCGTCGCGACGCTTTACTCTTGGTAGGCGTCGAATTTTTTTAACTGTGAAAAATAACTACTCGACCCCATACATTGACTACTTTTTACAGAAATCAAATATTCTTATTCGTTTCCGAGATATTGACGTGGGGAGTTTTAAGTGAAAAGCCCTGTAGAAGGCAACTAAGCAGCACGGAAAGTTGGAGAGAAGAAATTACAAATGGAAAATTCATTTTAGTTTAAAACTGGTAAAAAAATTAAAGAAAAACGGGAAAAATTATGTGGGTGGAAAAAAAGATAAACCAACCCAAAATAAAAACTAAAAAAATGGGAAGGTCGAGGCTAACTCAGATTCAAAGTGTAGCAGAGAGAACAAAATAGAAAATCATTCACTTAAAATAAAAAATGAATCAACCACGTTTGGATTAACCTTCGATGAATGTCCCTGCAAAGAAAAGTCATGAAAATACACCAACAATGAATAATATAATATACATATTTCAACACTAAACAAAAACAGCTAGATATCAGAAATGTTAAACCAAAACAAAAAATTCAATACACTGGATAAAGTTGCATACCATGTACTACAGGGTGTCCCATTTTGGGTATTTTTGCAGTATATCTCCGTTATTCTTATAGATAGAAAGTTGCGGTTTTCGCGACAATGTGCTACTTTTTCGTGAAACTCAAGATGCCGTTAACAAAATTTTCATAGCCCTTCTAGTTTTTAAGATACAGGGCTAAACAGAAAATGTTGCATTTTTAAGTAGATATCCCTCGTATCTAAACCATTACAAAAATTTATTTTTTCGAAAGTACATACTGTGATATAGTTTTGAAACGGTAAAAAAAACAAATCTTATGGACTATAAATATACAGAGTGTTCCATTTCAAAAAATAAAGTTGGGTCCGATAGTTTTTTGACCTGATCCTGCATACTGATTTCGAAGGCAGAATCGAGTTCTACGGGAAAAGTTATATAAGAAACAGTTTTCACATTTTCCATAACTTATCTGATGCAACATTTTCAGTTTAGCCCTGTATCATAAAAACTAAAAATTTTTATAGTGATATTCGAATCAAGTTTTTAAAAAATGGATTTTCTAGGTGGTCATAATAAAACTCCATAATTATTGACCTTCAGTCTATGCCCTGAAAAGACATCTCTCAATAATACGCTGCCTTTTATGATAATGTCAACGAGGATTTGGAGCTAATTTTCGAGAAAACAAAAGGCACTTTCACAATACTTGTTTGAATGTAAAACGTAATCCCTGCAGCTGCAGACATAATGTATGCTTGAAGTTTTGGGTCGAGTGGAATGAAGGCCGTTTTTGTCCAGTGGCAGACATGTCTCGGTAAATATGATGTAAAATAACCAACTTCCATTACCTGTCATTCTATTAGGCCTTAAGCCATATACTTCCTTAAGCCAAATATCAGAGTGATTCTCGGAATTGTTTTGTTTTTGTGTTTTATGGAATATTGGAACGTCCATGGCGATACTTCAGAGAGAGTGCTCGTGATCGTGTTGCCATCTGGTTTGAACCCATTGTACTAGAAATAGTTGTCGAATCGGCTGGATGGTGTTCAGGTATATAGTTTTAATTGATTTCCATTGAATGGATAGTGTCAAATGTTGAAAAACCGAACAAGTTGTATATATTTTCCCCATCAATTAGGAATATAATATTACCTACACAAAACTTGCAATAAAACTGATTTAATCAGCTTTCCTAATAAATTAGGTTATGTTCTTCAAAACATATAGAAATCTCAGCTACTTTTACGAAGCTTTTTTCCACCTTTTCCCGAGATTTTCTATCCTTGAATCAGCAGTGTTCAGTTGATTATTCTATGTATGGCAGCTGTTATGGCATGGATATATTACAAATCTCGTTTGGCAAAACATAGACGAACATTGCTATGGTTCATTTGATGGTACAAACAATACCAAGAAAATATTGATTTACTGACATTTTTCGCGGTTATTGAACTTAGGAACCAAAACTATTAACTACTTCATAAACGAATTTCCGCTTGACGAATTCATTATTAAATGCCATAGCGGGGCTTGTTATGCAGTAACTACTTTTTAATTTGGAACACCTTCAATTCTCAGCACAGTTGATTGAAATTCCTAGAAAACAATGCAATTACAGAATTCATTGAGCATCTAATGAGATAGGCATCTCTGGATATAATCTTATGAAGATGTGATAGTTGAGTAAACTTCATTATGAACTCACTCACTTTGAAGAAGAAAACATTCCAGGTATAACGAAATTTCTAGAGTTTGGGACGTTTGCAAATTCGAACTAAGACTGTCAACGAAATTTAAAAACAAAAGTAGGCAACCCAAAATAGAATGGACAATCATTGGAAAAAAAAAACTCTCCCATGCAAATCAGATATAAAATACATTTTCCATGTCTATACATATTTATATTTTTGAAGGGAAAGGACATATTCACCAGCCAAAAATTGAAAAAAATGAATCTTTCATAAACATATATCCTAACTTTTGATTCGTTTTCTTAATATTGAATGTATAAGATTTTGGAAAAAATCGTTTTTTTATTAATTACCCAAAAACCTTCAAGCTGATTTCAACAAAATTTGGAACTCTTATTTTGTTGTGATAAGGGTCTTTCTTTTGTGTAAATAAATCAAAATTATTCATTCAGTGGCGTCCCAGTCGGTCATATAAACGAAGCAAGTAAAGAAATGTTTATATGAGAAAAATATTTTATTTTTGGCTTGTACATATTCCCTCAAAATCTTTGTACTCAATTTTGAAACACCCGGTACTTTTTCTAGCAGAGATTCATTTTTTCTGGTGATTTCTCATATTTATTTTAGCTCAAAATAAGGTGGAACAACTGTTTAAAGTGAATAATAAGGTATTCATGGGAATTTTGGCATGGTTCCATGCATCACCCTGTATAAAATCATAAACCATGTTGTGTTGAGTTGTAAAAAGAGCCGATCAACACAGACTTGATCAAGGTCGAAAAAAAAGTGTAACAAAAGAAAAAATGGAGGAAACTAATGCCATTCAAAAATGGCGGAGAATGGAAAAAAACTCAATATAAACACAGGTCAAACAGAGAAAGGAATAAACCAACTGGAATTGAATGTGCAAAAAGAGAGAAAACATCGATAAACCTATCCCAAGCTAATTCAAGAAAAACGAAAAAAAAATAAGAATTATGGGCCAATGGGGAACTTGCCTCAAATCTTTTTAATGCTGGAATCGAAAGTCCATAAAAAATAAAGAGACCCGTATTTTATTTTATGTTAGTCGAAAGTGACGGAGATATAAAGCTTTGAAGTGTGCTGAAATTGCAATGTTATGACGTCATAACACTGGAACACCATGCTCTATATATCAATATATACAAAACTTTAAACTTGAATAACTATTGGAAAAATCATATTTTTCGAAATAAAAAAATACGTATCGATTTTTTTGCGATTTTCTTTAGTTTGCAATAAAAAAAATCGATTTAATTTTTTATGCAAGTTCCCCATTCTGTGCACTTCTGTAAAACCAATCTGTAACTTTCTATAAGCTTCTGGGATCACGATTGCCAAGCACTCGATCGTAAATAGATACAATTCTATAAGATTTTATGTGAGCTATAGGACGCGCAGAGCTGCAGATTGATGTCTATGGGCTAATAGAAATCTACAGATTCTCTTGAAGGCGTGGCCAGAATTGGCCTATTACTCAACCCAAAACTGGAAAAAGTAAACTAAATGAGCGAAAACACAATGGAAACAAAAAATAGAAAAAATATATAAAAACAAGGATAAAGATGAACCCGAATGAAAAATGGAAAACTACTTTAGAAATTTGAAAGTAGGTACTAGAAAAAAAATGTTACGTTGATCTAAAGAGAAAATTGACAATAAAATTCGAGAAACAAAAAAAAAGATAATCTATACATGGAAAAAGACCAACAAAAAAGGCAAAACTAATCAACTTCAGAATAACAAAACCGCATAATCCAGAATAAAAAAGAAAAAAAAAAATCATAGTCTGTCCTGATTCAAAACAGCGTCAAAGCTAACAAACCACAAAACAAAGCGGAACGATCTAACAAGCCACATGCATCACGTGATCTGTTCAATCGTTCTGCTTTGTCTGATCACGTGTGGTTTGTTTGCTTCAACGGTCTTGGAACAGGATAGATCAAAAATTCAAGTGATTTGAATTCAAAAGTAGAAAAAAAGGATTATAAACTGAAAGAGGGAATGAAAAATGTGAAATCATGGAGAGCTAACGAAAAGTTACCCAAACTAAATGAAAGAAAATAACGTAAAAAAAGTTGGATAGATGAATGAGAAAAGAAAAACTGACCACTACTAAAAGTCACTGCGCGCACTGCTGGTGAAAAGACGAAAACGAAATAAAAATAATATTTTAGAAAGTGGATCCTTATAACAGAATATTTTACATATCACGGAGTGTTTTTGCTATTATATTGCTCAGAAGTGCAAAAATCCCCTTTCTATCAGTACAAAGCTGCCGCGCTTTTCGCATCTTCTACTCTGTTGAATAGTCACTATGCTGTATGACAGTCCGTCCTAGACCATGTATGTGTGTATTCGTTCGGCGCTCAAGTCAACTGCAGTCGGAACTATTCGGGAATAGCCCGATATAAGGGCGCCACCGTGCGCTATTTGAAGACACACGAGGGCAGGGAAGCGTTCCATCCATGATACACATACTCGCCGATACGCATATGTGACGTCACTATGGAGTAAATAATTACTCCAACATATCATGAACACACAAAATCCCCATCTCATTTTAGTTGAGTCACAAACCTCAAACCAATTTTTTCTCTTGAGTTTTTTATTTTTGGTAGCGCACACCCATACTTTCACATCACGAGCCGCCACTGCTAAAATTGCTGAAGTAAAGTAAAAAAAAAGTGAAAAATGGAAAAACAAAGACAGCAGAACAAGGGAGAAAAGCAGAACTCTAACACTAACCCAAACGAAAAGTGGTAAGAAATGGGAAAATAACTAAAACTTAAAATAGGAGGAAAAAGTATAAAGGCTAAGAGCGAGAAAACATTTTGAGAAAATGAAAAACTGGCACAGAAAAAAAAGTGAATGAGATTAAATCACGTACAAACAAAGCAAAATGTAGAAGAATAAATAGAAAAAAAAATGTATACTACGAAAAAAAATAGTGACTGCTATTAAGTGAGGGAAAAATTTTAAAGGAAAAAAGAATTCTATAAAAGAGTCTACACAAGGACTGCTAACATCATTTTCAAATACATAATCCTACGTTTTGGCTTAAAGAAAGCATCATCAACTTAATTTTTCTCAAATTAAATTGAACGTTGATGAAGAATGAACTCATTAAAATGGAAACAAAATCCTTTCCACCCCATCAAAGGGGAACAACTGAAGGTTTTGATGACTATCCCCTTTCTCACACAGCAAAGAGCATAATAAATCATCTCTTATAGGACTGCAACAAAGTTATTATATTCAACGGTGAACATATTCTAACAATTACCTTGCGACAAATACCTGACTTAGCTAGACCTATCAACTTAATGGAGCGGATTTTTAATGGAAACAGGCGACAACCTACCGTTGAGCTAATTTACTTGAAATAGCTGTTTAGACGGAATTCAATTAAATTCTGATTTAAGGCCGTCTTATTGAGCTCAATTTCCTCATGTTGCAGTCTTTTTCCACTCTGTTAGCGAGTTAGAAGCCTAATTAAATCCAGAGGGAGGTGAATGTGTAAAGAAAAGCGCTCATTTGCATTGTGGTTCTGGATTAATTTTCCGGGTTGATGACTGCAAATGGGTTTATAATTTCAAATTTATTCCTTTTAATTTTCACTTAAAATTCACAAAAGCTATTTTGCGGAAATTGACAAAAAAATAATTCAGCCCCAATATAATTTGTTATATTTAGTTTAACTCTGCATGCTATTCTTCTTTATCCTACTTATTTGTGTTTTTATTATTTTTCAAGCAACCTGTTTGACTTTCTCAATGATTTTCATCAAGTCTATCACTAATTCATATTGGTTTACTTTTAGCGTGATATTTTTACATTAAGTATTATAAACTTCGAAACTACCCTCATGGCTCGGTTTTGAACTTTTCGAAATAGATGAAAAGTTGAGTATTCTGGATTTCGTCGAAAAAATAAAAAAATATTCATATCGACGAAATTTTTTTACCAATTCTTCCTCATCTATTTAACTCATTTTTTTCTCCAAATAGAATTTTCCTGCAGCAACTTTCAAAAAGGAAATCATTTTGCCCGCCAGTAATGAACATTATTCTCAAGATAATGCCTGTTATCCGGAAGTTTTCATGTACTTTTCATCGTACCAAGTTCAATTTCCTTGTTCTCCAGGGAAATGCATGTGCTGGCTTTTCTGGAAAGAGAAAGTCCGCCAGACGTAATACATGGTAAAAAATTAATTATCATTACCTCCGCTGGAATTTGCCATAAGCCCTAGGTTGTCGGATTAGGTCCCTTGAGACTGTTTTATCGTCGACCTGGAAATGTGTCTGAATTTGGAAAACATGGAATTGTCATAAAAGGTTTCAAAAAATGAGGCTGGGTTAAAGTGGAGAGTTTTTAGGGATTCCAGGTAGAAAAGATATTTTTCCACCAAGGGAAATAGATCTTATCCGACCCTCATTTATCGACATGTGTTGCCTCCGCAGGGAGTTTATCTTCAGCAGTTTTTGAGATGACGTAGAGTGATTAGGAGACATAATGCCATGAGTTGTCGCTTGGGAATAGATCTGGTGAGTAAGAGCGGTGTCAACAGATTTTTCTTTTCTTCAAAATGTGGCCCTTTTTCCGCAATTTCATGCAGTCAACAAACTCTAGTATAGAGATAGAGAGCGAATAAAATGAAAAGACATCCGTATTGAATAGATATAAAATTCAATTCAATTCAACTTACGCAATTAAAAACATTTTTTTCTCATTGAAACCAACATGATGCTCGTCTGCGGTCAAAAGTTTCCTCAATGCTTTCGCTAAGCAAATCTACTTGAGCCAATATCAGCTTATAAGAGCTTGAAACTTTGCTATTTGCATAATTACGAAGCTGGATGCACAGGAACAATGGTTATGAGCAAGTTTTGCATTATTGGATGAATTAAATGGTTCAGTCGCGCCACTCAAATCATGTTCGACGAAATGAATAAAAAATTAGAACTGGCGGTTTTTATGGTATTTAATGTCCGTCCACCCATCAGGAATCTGATAGCGTCGATATTTAGAGTAAATGGATTCAAACTGGAAAATACGCTTTTTTATGAAATTCATCTGAGTGGATGGGTCTTTCAACTTTTTTTGTTATTTCAATAAGAAAAAATGGTGAAATAATGTCAAATAAACTGAGGTTCTCATTAACCCAATGCACTTTTTGTTCGCTTATTTTTTCGAAGTTATGTGTTCAACAAAAAGAATTATCAAGATTCCTTGAATTTAATGAAACATGAAAAGAATATTATAAACATAATCCACATTTTTTAATAAACGGATAAACAAAGACAACACTTAATATGAAGAAAAATTGATGATGACAAAAATGTCCTGAAACAATGATCAATTCTAGAAACATCTTCTTTTGATTTTTAGTTTTTTTTTTTTTTTTAATTTATTCATCCAAATACTATCACGTCGAAACAAAAAATATTGAAAGTTTCAACAAATTCAAAATTCCTTAAAATTAATGCATATAACTAGGAAATAAGTAGCCTACTTGACATGTAAAAAGCAAATCAATAAAATCAATAAGAAAATATAAGACACACAGAGTCAAAATGACGTTAAATGAACTTATACAAATAATGTTCATTTTAACCCATCTATTGGAATTTTCCATTTTTAAAAAGTGAAAAAACAATTCAAAATACTTATTTGACAAAAGACATTATCGACTATTAAAATTCCTTAAAGTTAAGTAGTAGATATAGGAACTAGATTAGTGCGTGAACAAATTAATAAAAGCAGGACAAAATCAAAATAAAAGCATAAAAACCTAAATAAAAGTTCTCCAAGTATAATAATAACATATTTCAAAAATTCTTCAACATTTTAACAACTTAGTGACAAGGAAGCTCGCAAGGAAGTAAATTCTTCAACTTTTTAACAAAGAAACGATGAATATAAGAAACGCTAAGGTAAAATCAAATCGAATAAAATAGTACAGGGTTATTCATCATATTTTGACACCCGCACTCACAGCTGTCATTATGGATGATAAAAAAAACTTTGAATACAAAAGATTTAGATTTTTTCACGTAGTATCATTTGGTGATGGCGGAAATAAAAAATTGACTTTACAACATTGAAAAAATGTATTGGGAAGTCTATTTTTTCTTTATTAAACACCCTGTATATTATTAGCTAGAATGAAAGATCTCTTTGTTCTTATTACAAATATATACAGTGTGTCTGCTTAAGTTGGCCACATATGGGAAACTTTTTTATTATTAATTTTAGGAAAAAAAATTATTCTTTATAAAAAGTTCTGCATGTTCCAAAACCTAAAATGCAACCATCAGATATTACATTTTTTCATTTGAATCAATGCATTGATTTAAATGTCCAATAATTAAAATAAGAGATTACTGTTTAATATTAATTTATTTATAAAATTTAATAAATTTAAAAAAGAAAAAAACAATCATTTTAATGGTAGTGTTTATTTTTCTTTATAACAATTTTCGATATTGTCAAATTTTACTCTTGAGTGAAATTCATATTTTTTGACAAACCTTGTATACGACTGAAAAAATGTAATATCTGATGGTTGCATTTTAGGTTTTGGAACATGCTGAACTTTTTATAAAGAATAACTTTTTTTCCTAAAATTAATAATAAAAAAGTTTCCCATATGTGGCCAACTTAAGCAGACACACTGTATATATAATTTGTTGGCATTTGGTCTGGCCACTTTTGAAATATTTGAGTTTAAGCAAATTTGTTTTCAAATTATTCAACAACAAAATACTCACAATACTCACTCATTCATATAGTAAATGATATTATACACAAAATAAACATTTTGACTAGGTAGGATGAAAAGTAATAAAACCACTGATAGAGGTAGAAAAAAATTATAATAAATTCAGATTAACGATGACAAAACATTTCTAAAACAAGAATCAATTTAAAAAAAATTTTAATTTGTTTTGGAATGTTTCACTTTTTTATTTCGATCATTTATTCAAATACAACCGCATAAAATGAAAAAAAGTGAATAGATCCAACAATACTTAAGTTATTAAAAATGAATTCGTAATGAAGGAATTGGTATCTATCAACTCTCTTTGAAAAACCAATGAATTGAATCAATAAGAAAATAAAACGCACAGACTGAAAACTTGAATTAAATATAGGTGCTTAAAACATTAACGAGATAAATAGGTAAAAATACTAGGTTCATATAAAAACGGATAAAGGCATAGAAAAATTAACATAAAAGAAAATAGACTTTCAAGAATATTTGACTAGGCAATATCCTATCAAAAAAGTTCATTGACGGTTACGGTTTTTTACATCAGAAACCCCACGAAAACAAAATGACCAAAATTAAGTTGATTCCACATGCCTATTCAATAATACGTGAAACAAAAACATTTTTTTTAACGATGAATAAAATTAATAAGAGAAGACAAAACGCATTGAAAAAGACAGAAGAAAGGGATAACTTCCAGTTACAAGAAATAGGAAATTAGTCTCACTTCTCAGAAAGAAAAAACAAAACTAACATGAAATCATTTTTTTTCAATAAGATTAGTTCATTCAAGACTTTTTCAATTTATCTTTAATTTTCAAGGTATGTATTTTTAATTTTAATATCTTCTTGATTTCTCACGAAACCTTTTTTTTAATGATTTGATTTTCTCAAATATTGTTCATCTTTCTAGAGTGAACTTTATCTAGAGTTTTGTTTTTTTATAATATTTTTATTTTTCCACTTTCCTCCCCTCCAATAGTGTAATAGTGTTATCTTAAAAAATTGCTTTGTCAAAACCATTTTCGATTGTGTGTAAGGATCGCACGGAGAGAAATATCAACTTGATCATTTTTAAGTAGTTTTTCTTATCATAAAAGCAAAAACCCCAAGAGCTGTTGTTATGAAAATCAGGACATTGCTCTGTATTTATTGTTGCGACTCCCAACAGACAATATCAGGTTACGTCATGTTGAAGCTGTTACAAAAACCTCTTGTATGGAACGTCGTTTCTGTGCTTTTTTATTATCAAGCGCTTCTCATGTTTTCGACATTGCAGATAAATCCCTTTGACTTTGTTCAGTCGTATTTCCGTTCTATTAAGAACATGATGAAAGGAAAAGAGTAGACGATATCGTGTTCTCCAGCACATTAGAGTTTTCGTTAAATAACCAGCTATGGTTTACGAAAATGAGTACGTAGAGCAAGATCATATTTAGTTTATGTTGAGTTGAGTGCCGTTTGCCCGTCAGGACAAAAAAAACAGAACTCATCAGCAACATCAGAGGTTTAGTGTATACAATTTTATTTTATGGTAAAAGAACAAGTCACCGAGGCATTGTGAGTATCATAACCGTTTTACCTTTTCATGTGATTCACATTTTTGCGTTTTTGTTGTTCGAATCTCACACATATTGAAAAAACGAAACAAAAGTGCCGTGATGTGGCAACAAAATATGCAAAATTCAGTTTCATGTATCATGTCAGTGAAAAAAACAGCTGCATCGAAATCAAACTACCCACTCAACAAAATATTCAAATTTGTCCAAAAAACTCCATTTATAACCCTCAAATTGAATGTTCCGTTTCGCATGAAAAAATCAAATTCCAGAATAACCGGATTATCGGTGATACCAAAAATCAAAAATTCCATCGTCTACAGTGGGAAAAAGTGAATTCAATCGAAATTAAAAACAACAACGTCGCCTTATACATGGCAATTTGCGGAACGCTGCAAGAATTGGAAATTTAATATAGAATACTGCAACAGCTGTTTTTTTTTCTGGAACGCCACAATGTGGATGAAAAAGTTGTTCTACCTTGTTAGTGGTGTGTCCCGGATAATGAAGCGAAACCGCATCTGTTTCCCTTTGTGCAACGCTGAAATTTGAGATTCGGGATACAAAATTGTGCTCATATTTTTGAAACACCTTGACAGAAGCATAGTATTGTTTCGGAACTCATTAAAAGACGGCTTGGATGGGAAACATTTATTTGAAGTTGGTGTCATCAATTTACGTATGTGGTTCTTGTACAGCTAGCAAGGAAAATGATATAAAGTTGGAATTTAACCATCGTACAATCGTAACTTTTTCAGAAATTTCATACACGTCATGGGAGATCTGATTTTTTTTCTGTCTATGGAAACGGAAACTGTGTGATGATAACTTTGACAAATCTTGATGGAATTTATAAAAATCGAATATTTTCGGACATTTTGCTACATTGAAAACAAATGAAACACTCAAATTTAAGTCAATTATTGATTTTTTTGAGAATTTGTATTTTTGTTCTGATGTATTGCAAAATTCCTTAAACCTTTTCCTTCGTTTTTCCCAAAATAAAATATCTATTTTTTTTATAAATCTCCAATGCAAATTCTCAAAAATACAATACATAGGATTCTTTATTCGCAATCCTATTTTATTCATTTTGAAAATGTGCTTCTCTACCAAAGTAAAAATCAAGAACAAAAAAACAGATGACAACAACATCAAAATTTAGAAAATGAAATTTCCGCGATTATTATGTCTGAATATGAACTCTCAAATATAAATATTTATCTTGAAAAAAAACATTCAACCCATGGACATGCCTATTCTTTGCTTTTGCATTGAATGTTTTGGCGCAAACACAAATGAATGGAGAGGCCGGGGAGCAGTCAAACATTCCGGTAGGTATAGGATTCGGCACCCCACAAAACAAACCAACCTTAACGGTCGCACTGTTTATTCTATACAGGGTGTCGGAAAATTAGGTAACGAAACTTCAGCACTATATTTATCGCTCAAAAATGACAAAACCTTTTCTTAGAAGTAAACAATATCGGCAAACGCCCTCTAAGGCAGCTACGCCTCCTTAAACCTGGATACCTGGGGATGGATTTTTCCAATTATTTCCAAAACGGTTCAGATTAATGTTTTGAAACTTTTATGTTCCACTTATTTGAATATCTAGAAATGAAATATAGATTCAGAAATTGGATTACTTGGACAGAGGCGTATAATTTTGTAGGGTGAGTATAAAGAATGAAATTCTTTATAGATCATCTTTTCGCTTTTTTATGTCTACAAATTTAGAAAATACTCAACAAATGTACCTGTTAATACCTTAACTTTGAGGGGTTTTGTATTTTTTTTTCATTCGTCGGGAACTATATATCTGCTTTTCATATTCAGCTATCCACTCAATTACATCCCTCTGATTTTTCAACCGAGCCCTGAACACTTGTTCAGTAACTTTCTTTAAATGCTTCATTTTACTTATATCATTTACACCTATACGCATCAGTATGTCAAAATGCAGGGCAACATCCCGACCTGGATTTCAGAAGCGCATAACATTCTGGTATCGGTGTCAGCACTTCGCCTTCGATTAGTCGAGAGTTGGAATCTGAATGCTATGCCGGAATGTTTAAATGCGGCAGGGTTCGCTAACAGAAAAAATGATAGATTTGCACGTGATTTTGTATTTTTCCAACACACTTTTTTGTCATTGTTGTATCAATGGAAAACTATAACACAATTATTGGAAATAGAGATGGTTTTATTCTTATAAATTTCGAAATAAAATCACTGAAGCGGTTGTAAACAATAAACAGTAAACAATATCGTCCCAACTTGCCCGGGATTCAGGATTTATCTTCCATTGTTTGTATTTCTTGTCACGTTGCTATTTGTTCAATAGGAATGTTAATTGTTGAAAATGTATTTGTGACAGAACATTTATTTTTTTATAGAAAATTGAACATTAACGCAGCAATTTTCAGGTATTTTGCGGATTTTTTTTCACAAGACATTGAGGAGACTTGGCAACGTCACACTGAACATAATCAAATATTTTCATGAAAGAAAATAAAGAGATTCTTGAGTCACGTTTCGATGTTTTGTTCCTTGTTTTGTTATGTTGAATCTTTGTTCCACCTCCTTTTTTCTTGATAATATATTTAATAATGTTATTCAAAATATAGCATGATCTCGTTCGGCGTGATATCTCGAAAGAAAAATAAATATTTTGAATGATCATTGTTTCACCCACGTTTTCCTCCCTCTATTACAACTCCAATTTTTATATTTTCACTTTTCTGTTACATAAGGAAATCATTGTAATGAGGAGTTTGAGCCATTATTATTGATTATGTAATATAACAAAAAATGTAAGAAGTGCATGAAAATTCAGTCAACATTAACAATTAACATACCTTAACGCGTCTGAAAAACTATTGTTATAAGAGAAAGCTATAAAACATGTTTTTTCTAAACAATGGACAAATTAATTTATCATGAAAAAAAAATTATCAAGAAGACACGTACTTAAAAAAAATATAAAATCCAAAAATAAGCAGATCTTTATCAATTTCCGGGAATAAGCAGAGTGAACTATATTCTTCAATATTCGAAAAGAATGGAAAATCTCTTGAAAAATGAATGATAAAAAAACTGTGTCCTGTGATACCTACAATTTTTTGGTTTTTACCCGGGTTTTCCGGTGATTTTAGACGGAGAGGGAAAATCGTGTTTCCGTATCATGCATGGGAGCTACCCTTTGGATTAACGTGGTAAAGGGTCCCCAGAGCCTATAGGGTAGTAATTGAATAGTTAATCAAGACGTGATTACGATATTTTAGAGAACATACGGGATTGTTTGAAAAATAACCGTGTTACGAGAATCTGCGAATTACTCGAATTAAACCGCGAGGGTAAACAAATCCGACAATTTTGTAACCCCCCGTTACTGTGGAAACAATCATTTCTGAACTCTGGCTCTGGATAAGTGATTATAGCTCAATCACTATCAGAAACGTGAATTATTGATTAACCACCTTGTGTATGACTAATTTAAATATTCAGAATATTTCCAAATTCAAATTGATTATTCCTTACACCCCGTGTTCCACCCTTGGGTTTTTTTGACGATTTGTAATAATAATGTTTTGTTCCCAAATGCCCAAAATCATTCAACGTTTCGTTAATCAAAGGCTGATGTAAAAATAAATAAGTTTTTCAATCCTATTTGAATGAGAATGATTACTTCAATACCATATGTCTCCTCCGACCTACTTCCGCTATAATATGAAAAATGAGTTAAAATATTCCTCACAATATTCCATCCACCTTGACACTGATGCCGCAATCCGAATGATTAATGGGACATATTATTTCCATAAGGTACTCTAGGAAAATTACCCTGCCTAATTTTCTTCAAAAGGCTGTCATTCTAGGATATAGCCGCGTGTATGCTTGAATTCACCTCTATTAAAAAAAAAAACTGTAAAAATAAATGCCTTGTTTATTTTGGAGTCGAAAATTTAATGAGTCATAAAATGAACTGGTTGTTTTGTTCTATTTTGGGGAGATTGCAAAATAAACTTTAGCGGACTGCATTGAATGGTAAACAGATTGTTGTTTGTGGTTTCGAGCTATTTAACTGGCTCTCTTTGTTGATATGTGCTTGTTTTATGTTGTGGCTTTTTGTTTCATCTTGGTAGGCAGGACCTTGGTGGCCACTTTATTTCAGGATTTTAAAAAATAAGGCGACCGATAGGTGTTGAATAAATAGAAACTATACATTTTGTCGCATAAATAGAATGGAAATTAAAGTCTGAAGGACTGAGAAAGAGCCTCATGAGCTCTGAAAAGCTGAACATATCATGGGATACTTCTTCTTTCACACCGACACCATCCGATTCAGCTCCTGGAGATATTTTCGAGAAGAATTTTGCTAGATAGTTTTGGCAAAGTTTACTAATATACAATAAGTTAGGTCACTTAGAAGTCGGCTCTTTGAAACCCGTATACAAGCGCGGCCGCGGCGTCAAAGCATGCCGCTCAAAGAAACCCGCCCAGCGAAAATGGTTCAAAGCGACCGACAGACGTTCCGAACTAATGGGAACTGGGCTCTCCAAGAGAAACGAAGTAGAAGGGTGGAGCCGGTTTCGCGCGTTTTCGAAAGTGGTCCAACTGTTTATTATTAGTAAACTTTGGTTTTGGTAAAATGGTCTTATATGGAGGAACTCAACTGCTCTGAAAAGCTGACATCAACATGAGTCACTGCTCAAACCTCTATTTCATTATGTATCTACTCTGCCATGTGTGGGATTTAGCTCCCACGGATTTTTGAAGTGTAACCTCTGTAGGGACGGTGAGAGTAACATTTCAAGGGTCACACGATGATCTGGTGTCACGGGTTGCGATGGCACGCAAATTATTTCCTTGATTATTTGTTCACTAGGAATTTATCAAGATTTTCACACTAGATAAATATTGGATTGAAAGGTGAAAAGAGTGACCCTTCCGGGTTCATTCGGATTCTTCCGAGTTCTTTGGGATTCTCTCGTGTTCGTCCGGTTTCTTTGGGCTTCTGTGGGGTTCTTTCGGGGCTTTCCGGGTTATCTCGGGTACTATGAGGTTCTTTCGGTCTCTTCCTTTCGGATACATTGGGGTTCGTTCGGTCTCTTCTGGGTTCTTTCAGGTTTTTCAGGTTCTCTTGGATTCTTCCTGTTTCATTTGGGTACTTTGAGGTTTTTTCAGGCTCTTCCGGGTTCCTTGGAATTCTTTCGGGTGCTTTGAGATTCTTCCGGGTTCTTTCGAGTTATTTCGAGTTATTTCGAGTTGTTCTGGGTTTTTCCAAGTTCTTTCGGGTTCTTTCGTGTTATTTCGAACTCTTTCAGGCTTTTTTGAATTCTTTCGAGTCCTTTCGGGTTCTTCTGGGCTCTTTGATTCATTTGATCCAGCTGCTCAAGGTTAAAAAGTTCCACATCAGATATGCACACATAGTGCCCGCAAGTTTTGCCCATTGAGGAGAATGCCAGATAATTTTCCCAACTCTTAAAGTTCAGTTCATGGTCTTATAGGAAGTATAGCAGATGCTTGAGATAGTAATGGTGAAGGGGGGGGGGCAAAGCTCGGCGAGTGGGCCTAGTGGCCCTTTTCGCCATCTCCGCTTGGTCAACCAAAATACTCAAACCGGCCCGTTCTTGTCGTAAATAGGAACAGATCATCCAAGCTCAGGTACCCCAACTTTTCCCTGGGGACGGTGGCTTTTCCTAGGACATTTCTTCTCGAACGACCCCACCTGTCGAAAACTCCCATCAGGTGGTAGGAGGTTTCCTGCGCCCTTCTGCAGGGGGGGCACAGGTGTGATTCGCTTATTCCTAACAAATTCAGGTGTCTATTGAACCTGCAATGACCTGTCAGAATGCCAACGATGGTGCTTAGTGCCTTCCTGCTCTTGTTCAGCAATTGGGTCGGCCTTGGCCTGTGAGGTTCTGATATCGTTTCTTTGGCCTGTCTGTATAATGGGTTACTGTTCCAGTTCTCAACTGTCCTCTCCCACGCCCATTCGTTAAGAGTGCGTGAGATTGATTGTTTACTAAGGCCTAGAAATGGTTCCGGTCCGGACAGTCGCGTGGCAGGTCCCTGATTGGCCAGCTTGTCCACTTGCTCATTGCCGGTGATCCCCGCGTGCCCCGGAACCCATACTAGTTTGACCCTCTTGTTCTCACCCAGCACCTGCAGCGCATCCCTACACTCTTGGACCAGCGGGCAGCTTATCCTTGGTTTGGTGATTGCTTCAAGTGCCGCTTGACTGTTGGGGTAGATAACAATGTTATTATCCATTCCTCTTTTAACCTCATCTCTCTAGGATAGCGAATATTTTCTCCTGGAAGACGTTTGGCCAGCTTGTCCGCTTGCTCATTGCCGGTGATCCTAACAATGTTATTCTCCATTCCTCTTCCAACCTCATCTCTCTAGGACAGCGAATATTTTCTCCTGGAAGACTGTTGCAGGTCTTTCAAGGGGAAAAGCTTCGACAGTGTTCCTGTCAGCCCTGAACACTCCGGCTCCAGTCGAACCCCTGCGTTCAGCCTGTGAACCAGACTTGAGTCTTGACAGGCGCCTCCATCGGTTTGGTCAGCAACTCTTTCCTCGTCGGTACGTGCACCTCTAAGCTCCTTCGGGTCTGAGACGACCATCCGTGAGTGTCAACCCGGCCAATACGAGCGGTAACTCGCACCACACCAGTGATAATATTTTAGTGTGGTCAACTTCCATTCTCATGTTCCTCCATGTCTTCTGAGCAACCATTCTATAGGAAGTCATCGCGTCGCCCTTCACCCAGAGTCCTAGCTCTCAGTCCACGGAGGATGTTCAGTGCTGCCTCCTTGTCCTCATTGCGCCTGTTTTACCCAAACAAGCCAACCTTTGCAGTCGGTCTAGCTTGAGTACATAAGTGGTCTCATCTGTTGCCGGCCACCAGGCCACGGATCCGTATGAGATCCTCTGCCTGATGACAGCCTGGTAGAGCCAATGCATAACCTGGGGTTTTGGTAATCTGGCTGCCGTTTGGAGATATTGTTTCTTTTATTCATTTCAAGTACTGGTCCAGGATCAGACGCTATGAAATAATACTGACGGACAATTGAATGATTTTGTTTTCTGCAACCTTTGTTTTAATGGAAAGTTCAGTAGGTAGTCTATTTCAGAGCGGAATTTGGAAGTCCGCGAACGCCTGTACTCTTTTTTATTATTACCACGTTAATCCAAAGGGTGGCGCTCGAGATAAGGAAAATATGATTTTTCCTACCTGTCTGAATTGCTTAGTCAATATTCAACATACCAGGTGACTGCTCGACCACTACTATTGAATTTTTCTGTTCCAGCCTAAAGAGCACCATCCGACAACCATGTGAACAAAATCCAAGATGATGAACTTTGCTGCAGGCCCCAACTCGTGGCGGCCACCCGCTCCATCGTTCAAAAACTCCATCAATGCCACACCAACAGCTGCATCACCAGCCAATTATTTCTCGAACTTCAGGTCCAATGACGCATCTAGTGTTCCTGCGACTACAGAATATGTTGACAATGACATATGGTATCCGATACAATTTCGGGAGAATTCCAGCTTCTATTTCGATACCATCAAGGATGACTGGCTGTTGAGTTCCGCATGGAATGGTTCTGACAATGGGACTCTTGGTGGGATGAGGGATGTGGCCGATTTGAATGCCACCATTGAGATGATAACTATGATTGGGACGGCTGTTTTGTTGGGGTTGATCATCTTGGCCACTATTATAGGTGAGTTTCGGTGGTTGTCACTTGACCAAGCACGGTAGCTGTTGCGGATCCCAGACACTTTCTAGAATGACCAAAACCATGTCAACTTGAAAATTGAAGTTAAATGCTGTGTGACAAAAATCAGCCCACATGTCATAAATTTCAAAACTTCTAGACTGCATGTCTCCAAACGGGTTTCTTCCGCTTCGTGATTTTATCCAAGATAATCTGCAACCATGCACGTGTCATGATTTAATAATAATTTTCCAACGTGAAAGATACAGCGTTACTGCAAGAAATACACTTTTGGCTTATTGTATTGTGTTCTCCATTCGCCGCTGTGAATGGTAAATTTCAAAATTGAATTATTCAAATAGGTTTGAGTTTGCGTAGGTGGCATTTCTGCTATGTGCAGCGTATGGGAACCGGAATTGGAAAAGAAAAAAGTGGCGATGAAAAGTTCACGAGCTGGGTTGATAATGTAACTTTTGTGCAAGTGAAATAATAAAAGGACAATTTGCGTGCATTCTCGAATGAGTTGAATTTTTTTATACAGAGTGAGTCTGGAAAAAGTGCGCATTTTGAATGTGTCCGCAAAGGTTTTGTTAAAAATGATGATAATAATAATAATTTTTATTTTTTGGCTATAAATTCGAAACGTCTCAAGCGATTTGAGTAAAATTTCAAGAGTTTTTTTCTTTTTCAAGCAACAAAGCGCAGCAGTTGTTATGAAATTCTTTGATTTTCCATTTTTCTTATCCCCAGATTCTGAACAATAAGATAGCTATTCGATAAGAACATTGATTCGATAAACAACCACACCTCAATGATATTATGTCATTTATGTCAACTTAAACCGGATCCATAAGTTGGTGTCAAATGTTGAGAAACTGGGCATTAGAGCTAGAAATAAGTGAGTTCTTCTGCATCACATTGATTTTTATTTTTTATTTCGAAAACGACGCATCAAAGAAGAAAAACTCAAGTTACTTTTTACTCGAAATTGGACGGAAAATTAAAACATGGTTTTTACTTTGTGAAAACTGAATGACGTACCACTTTGTTCTTCGTTAAGAGAAATATGGGTAATTCCAAGTCCGGTCCTGGAAAAATTACAATCGAACAAATTTTTCAAGATGCTTAAGTACCACGGATATACTCCCTGAAAGTTTGAGCAAAATCGCTTGAGGCGTTTAGAATTTGCGGACACAATACATGTTCATTCACAAAAAGTGATTATCCCACTTCACTCTATATTCCTCATGTCAAAATGCGCATGTTTTTTAGACTCACCCTGTATACAGGGTGTCTCCGATTATGTCGGCAGTATTGCTTGCTATCCGTTATTATTGCAGCTACGATGATGTTTGAATCAGCAAAATAGTAGGATTTTTTCTGCTGATAGAAATGGTGAAAATAGAAAAAGAATTGAGCATCGCGTTTTGGATTTATCTCATAAGATTTTTTTTTTCAATGAGATGTTCAATATATTTTTGCACAGATGTAAAAAGTCTTCTTGGTAAAAATGTTGATTTGCATTACAGACCTCATTCCAAAAATAAACAAGTTATGACCACAATTTATTTAGAGAAAATTTCTCTTTAAAAGTCTAAATAAAGAAACAATGGACATTTGCATACATTTTCAAGTTACTCAAAATTTTATACACGTATTCTAGACAATATTGGAAAGCCATCAGCGAAAAAGTGTTTCCAAAATACCCAGAAATATACTAAATGAATGAAAAAGAAAACGCCAATTTCACTGTATGATCGAAAACGGGGCGGAGTCAAATTACTCTTCCGAGAGAGAGAGAATCATCTCAGGCAATACGCCAGACGGAGATAGATAATGTATTCTGTGACGTAGTGGATGTTGATTGGCGCTCTTCAATCGGTGATTACTACATCAATAGAGGTCGTAGGTGGATTTTTTGAACATCAATGCTATCAGAACTCACTAATACTTAGATTTTCCATATTTCCAAAAAATGTGCAAATTGTCCATTGCATGGTTGCTATTGACTATTGATCAGCAGAAAAAATCCTACTGGTCTGCTGATTTAAACATCGTAGCTGCAATAATGATGAAGTTAGAAATAGTGCCTTCCTGCTACCTCGATTTTAGGACTGTCTTATCATCAAACGGTGGTGCTTTCATCTGAACTATTCCTTGATCTTAGCACTCTCAGCTCATGATTTTAACCTTTGGTTGCTCAATGATAATATCGACTCTTTTTCTCGTTTTCCCCTGTACTTCTGCTACATGCTACATCACATATTTGTAGATCTCACGAAGTCTTTATCAGCCTTCTTCCCGCTCGAATCCAAGTCACGTTGTTCCAACTCCCCTTTCAACTCGAAGACCTTCACCAATTCAAAGTACTTGTTTCGTAGTCATAATAACGACTATTCATGTCTGATTCTCACTTCCGACACCAATCGTAATGTTTTCCATTATAGAACTGACTGTTTGGTCCAAACTAATTATTCCCAGTCACTTTTTATGTACAGGGCGCTCCCGTATATTTTTGCACCCCACCTAGAGAGTTTATTTGAAAAAATATTGAAATAAGGTTGATACAAAACTTTCATGGTTTTCATTCACTTTCAGAATCTGTAGGCAAAAATGTCAAAAAAAGTAAGTAAATGTTAATTAGAAAAAGGGAACAAGCTCCGTAAAAAAAATACAAATTCAGAATCACAAACAGTCAAGTGATTCAAAGAGCTCAAAGCATCAACAAATGTATGTTAAAAACTAATTATCCTTTTTAAAACCAATATTCATATTTACATTGGTATGTTTATGTTTTACCAAACTGGAATGTGTTGATGTTTCCAAAATGCAATTTGGCGATAAAGCTACCGGTTCCGATGTATTCTGTTTTCCATTCTATTGTTAATAATTGAAATTTTATCACATATGAATGCCTTCATAAACGGGTCAAACATGCATAACAATAGCGGATGTTTTAATTATTCAAAATGATGCCTTTTGAATCTGGATGGAAATTCGACTGCATTAAAATGAGAGTCTGAGTCCTGTGGGTTGGTTTTCTGGTATTTCAACCAGAATGTTTTGCTAGTTGAAACGAATTGACCTCTGGCATTAATATTCAAAATGGTCAGATTTTTTTCGTTTTAGTTATGTACAGGGTTCTTTAAAAAGAACGGGACATACGGAAAAAGACAATAATCAAAATTTAACTTTGACACCCTGTATCTCTGTTAATATCATCTTTCGCAACAAACAAGTTAGGGGCGATCGCAATATTTTTGTGTGAGGAATCTGCTATTACCGTATGTCCCATTCCTTTTGAGACACCCTGTATATTGAAAATAAAGGAAGACAATTAGTACTCGTGTACAGATTTGTTTTCTTTATCTTTGTGTTATATTAATGCCTCTTTTCATTTTTGACATAGAAAAAAAATCTTCAGTTGTTTAATCCGAGTTATGGAGCTATGTAGTTTTCTCAATCTCAAAAAGATTGTATACCTATTTGTTTACTTTTTTTCTTTCACTTTTCATTTCACATGTTTTATCTAGTTTTTATGGATTATATTTCTTCTCACCATAATTCTCCTTGATTATAAATTATAATTAATCATAATTTTTGATCAATGATTATAGACAAATCATGTCAACTCTACTTAATGTTCTCATTTTTTTTCTAGATTCATACAGAGTGACCCATTTGAAAGCGGGCCACCCCCATAACATTTTTATTTATGGAGCGATTCTGAAGAAGCCAAACGGCGTCAAGTTTTTTCAAAATTCAAGGCCTACAAGATCATATTATTTTAGAGGCTGAAAAATCCAGAATCCATATTAGCGATTGTTTTTAAAAAAATCTGTCTACGGCACTGGATTCGTCATACCTTGGAATGGATCTGTACCAAATTTCATGAAAAAATATCAAAAATTGACGATTAATTTAATTATGCGGCAAGAAGTATTTCACCTCGAAAGTCTTGCGATAGCAAATCTATCGGAGAAAAAATGTTAAATATAAACATTCAATAGATATTCTCATGTCAAAATACAATGAAAACAAACAGACGAGAATGACAAAAAAATAGAACAAAAGTTACACATAGAAATAATATTTTTGAATTGAATATTTTTCATGAAATTTGGTACAGACCCATTTCAGGGGATGAAAAATCCAGTGGCGTAGGCAGATTTTCTCTAAAAAAATCGCCAATATGTTTTCTGGATTTTTTAGCCTCCAAATATGCTCTAGTAGGCCTTGGTTTTTGGAAAAAACTGGCTGACGTATGGCCTCAAAATACACCTCTCCCCTCGTCAAAATCGATCAATTCATTACAAAAGGGTCACTCTGTATATTTTTCATCATAAAAATATTTTCAGTTGGGATTATATTTTTTCTTTTGCGATTTCACTTTATTTTTGTATTTCATGCTCCTATTAACTTCAATAACTACCTACTCAATTTGGATTCCCAATATTCTCTTTATTATCGAGTAATTTACTTTTTCTAGATTCTCATAGCGATCCATATTCTCATTCTAATTTTTGATCCAATTCATTCATATCAATCCAATCAACCGACATTATTGAATCTTGAACACGTCTAATCAGAATCACTACAAATTGGAAATTCTGAAAAATGGTTACTAAGCCAACGTTTCGAGACATATTTTGTTGATCACATTGTCGAATATAAATATTTCAATGGGCTTAAGAATGTGTTTTTACTGACAAATGAGTTTTGTTTCGGCAACTAAATGTTGAACGAAACCAGAGCGAACAGTAAACGATTAATTGAATTGAATAACTTTGCATTGTACTGAACTTTCTCATTTACACGTTACTAATGACTAGGAACGAGTTGATTGGATTGAGTTTTATTGAAAGTATACGATCGTTTAATTAACTTCGATCACTTCTTTTGGATCTTTTAGGGGTTGCAAAAGGCAGCATTTGCTTTAACCTTGTTCTGGAATGTTTTCATTATTAATTGACTATTAAGTCATTTTTAAAAAAAGAGTTGAATACGAATCGAATTATAGAATATGCACTTTCATCACGCCCAGAGCCCTTCTTCTGCTGTTATTCATATGTCCAATCTTTGCTAACAAAGTTGAAGGACACATCATTCGTCAAAAAACTCCAACAAGAGACATCATTAGTCTTGAAATCCATCTTCAACAAAATCAACCATCCTCTACTAACGTCCCTTTTCGTCAGCTTCGCTCAAGGATGGCAAATGATATTAGGTGCATTTCTGCTCCTTGCACAAATTTACTTCACTTTCCGAAAGTTTTATCGTAATCTTTTTATTTTACAAAGTTGCCGGGATTTGCAGTCCACGCGAATGATTTCCTCAAGAACCGGATTTGTCAAATATGAAGTTATATGATGCTATTGGAATATTCAAGGCATGACTTTGGAGGAGAATGGAATATTGATTTCCTTGAAAGTCAAAGTTCAATTTTTATGGTGCATTTCTAATATCCTTTCACATAAACTTAGTCAACTTACAGTGCAAAGATTCGAAATACAATCTACTCCGAAAGTATGTTAGTGTCGCCTCTCACATTTCAACCGACAAAGTTCCTTTAATTACGAAGAATACTCGACGTCAAGTTACGATTACATCAAATGGACTTTCAGTCAACACATTCTTTTAATGGATTAGCAAAACTCCAGAGTAGCTTTTGATCTCGAGTTTTGAGGTTTCAAGAGAGTATTTGTATTTAACTGCTTTATGCATAATTCACAAGCGAATTACCGTGTGTTTCAGTTGATACAACTTTGTTGAGTTTGTGAACCAGACTAACCCAGCTTCGTTTTGGTTAGATTTGATCGATTCAAGTTTGATTTGGGTAAGTCTGTGTGAGTTCGTGATTGGGTTGGTATAAGTTTGATTTGGGTTGATTTTGCTTGGAATGGGTTAGATTGGGTCAATTTTGGTGAGTTTGCATGGGTAAGTTCTGGTTAGATTGGATTGGTTTGAGTTTAATTTGGGTTGGTTTGAGTGAATTTTGTTTATTTAGGATAAGTTTTGCTTAGATTGGGTTGGTTCTAGTTAGCTTAAGTTATTTTTGATTAATTTGAGTGAGTTTTAGTTAGTTTGTGAAAGTTCCGGTTAGATTGCGTTGGTTTTGGTTGGATTGGGTTGGTTTTAGTTAGATTGAGTCAGTTTTGTTAAGTTTTGGTGATGTTTGGTTAGGTTGGGTTAGTTTTGGTCAAATTGGGTGAGTTCTGGTTAGACTGGGTTAGTTTTGGTCAGATTAGGTTAGTTTTGGTAAGATTGTGTTAGTTTGGGTTAGATCTGATTAGATTGAGACGCTCGATTAGGACTAGATGGTAATTATGAGTTTCAGTGGCGTCCAGAGGGACAAAGTCACGAATAAAATTGACAAAAAAAAGTGCGTCACGGACTTTTTCTGAATTTTTTATTATTTTTTTAAGATAGAGAGGAGAAAATACAGCTTTTTTGTATCTTTCTTCGTTTTTGGGTAAACAAATCCAAAACACTTTATTGCACGTCGAAAAATTGTCAAGATAACGTGACTTTTTTTTCCAAAACCTCAAAAAAAAACGGAAAAAATATATAAAAAACAGAAAACTTGTATTTTTGGCTGCTTAATCTGGAAAAAAATAGAAAAGTTTTAGAAAAAGACAGTGTCGCACATCTTTTTTGTAAATTTTATTCGTGAAACTGTCTCTATGGAGGCCACTGAAGCTCATAATTATCATCTAGTTAATGCTCATTGAAAGTCTTGTTGCAATGAGGAACTCTATCAAAATTGAACAAAATCGGCAAAATGAACTTTGAGATATTGACAATCCGATTTCTGAAACATCCTGTGTGTCAAAAACCTATTTTGGAAACATTTTTTTTTCTTGAAAGCGCTGCTTAAAATACAACTTTTCTGTTTCCCGAAAGAAAATATCGTTTTCGAGGAAAAAAATCAAAACAACTTTATTGCATGTCGAAAAATTGTTCAAAGTAGTTTATATTTTTTTCCTCGAAAACGAAGGAAGATACGAAGAAATACCAGGAGACAAAAAAATTGTATTTTCAGCTGCTTGATCTAAAAAAAAAATGGAACTCCTGGAGAAAGTTGTCACAATGAAAAGCTCTGTTTATTAGACCTTTTCTACTTGAATTTGGTTCAGGAATGCGTCTTGGGAATTACCTATCATTAAGTTACACCCTGTAGACTATTAAAGTATTAAGACAAAAACAGTCATGGTTCTTGAAAAAAATAGAGTTAGGCAACATTGAATTTTAGGTTCGTAATGTAGCTTGTACAGTGACAAAGCAAAAGGAGTTTTTGCAATGAATTCTAATTAGAAATCAGATTGTTTTGGAATTATGTTTTGTTTTGAAAGTCATTGATCGAGCATTTTTTTTAATCTAAATGGATCCACATTATTGTTCATTGATCGTGGCAAAAGTGTGGTTATGTAGTCGTTGCTAAAAAAATCAATGGCAAAATGATTGGTTGATACGTATGACAAAGTTGCAATTTTGAACTCAACGGAAGCTCACAACCCATGTATTCCAGAATACACGTTTTTCCATCGCCCGATTCACATCAATCCATTTTATAAAATCAGAATAACGAGTCCGCAGTTCAATAACAATACTTGTCGACTCAAGAATTCCATCCACGCTCAAAAGTCTGATGAGGAAATCATGCTTCTTAATACTTCTAAAGAGAGGTTCTTTGTTGGGGAACGATAAGTGATTATTTATTTAAATCTGAGGCAGCTTACGTCCCACAATTTTTGTGCAAATTTGTTAATGGACTGGGAAAAAACATTTTAAAAAATGAAGCAAAAACATGAAATTAATGACCATTATTCACAAGGACAATATTATGCATCCTTCACAATTTACCGGGATATGATATACACAGTCATTAAACATGTTTCTTGCCCAACTGACATTCCAGAAATGTACAACACAAATATGAGACACTTAATTACACCAGCACCAGAACTAGGATGTATTAAAATGTGGGCTTTTTGCAAATGATTTATAGAAGCCGGAATTCGGTGGAGCCCAAAATGAAATATTGCACGTCTCAAGGTAAAAGTATCGAATGGGTGGCTGTGATAAATGACGTTCAGAACAGATGCTCATTTATTTGCAGACACAAAACAATTTGGCTTAGAAGTTTTGAAGAGATAGGGTGGAAAAGTGTTGAGTTTCAATTGGTTTTTGACGTCCATTGTTGTGGTTATAAGCTTGATTAATTATTATTTGATGACTTTATTGGGTATTTGTTGATTTTGCTAACCATGTCCAGCAGATAATTCGAAATATTTCCAAGGATGTCAATCTCAAACTACTTGAAGGTCAATAAGTAGCAGACAAAGTTATATCAAGCTGTCCAGATAATTCATTTCTTTTGATTTCACGTTCCTGATTAAATGATAGTCTCACCCTCGTCCATCACCATTTTCTGTAACAAACTCAAGTTCGTTGTGCTCAAAACATTTTCTCCATCAAACCTGAGCGAAACTCATTTCGCCGCTGTCATCTGGACATCCCCATCAACCCTGTGACTCAATTACATACACTGTGACAAAAAAAGCATTGTCCGTTGCGTTGAATGACACTCAAACATAAGAACGAGTTTTGGTCCAAGAATCATTCCTTGCTATTTTGGGAACATCATTGTTCTCGTTTGGGGGTTAATTTTAGTATTGGGCCTCTGCTACTTCTTTTGTTTCACATTTTTGTCAATTGACTTGTCTATTGATCATGTTTTCTTCTTCAAAACCATAGGGAGATGTGTTGCTCACAACTCGTAGGGATATGATATCCCCTTTGTCATTTAATTTTGAAGAGGAACGGGATAAAAATAGGATTTTATGAGCAACAAAGGCAAACATCGTTAGCCATAGCCGTTGAAGGGCTGCAAATATATTTGTTCGTGATACGGTCATGTAAAGGAGAGACTACTCGACGTAGCCAGCTTATTGATCAAACTTGATGTACTCGATTAATGTAGGTATTGATATTCATGATATTCCGAGAAATTCTTGCAAAACTGTTCAAAATATTGATCCTAGCACATTTGAACCCCTTCACCAATTAACTTCACGTTCAGCACACGACCAAGGGTCTTCAATTACAAATACTCAAAGTTCTTTCTTCAACTGGAAAAACGTATTTCCATTCAATCTGCCCTTTGGGGCTTCAAAGTCATTCAAGCAAATTGTGCCGCTTGACTTCATGTGGAGCTGTCGCAAAACACATATGGTATTGATTCAAAGCTGCCACGTATTACCACAATCATTTTTCATACTGTTGACAAGGATTTGCTTCAGGCAAAAAGTAAAAAGAATAATATCCTCATTGTTGACATAATTCCATGATGGATGAATGGAGTTTTATATGAATAAATATTGATTTAACATCGTTGCTGAAAAATTGAGGTTTGATGTTGAGGCGAATCTCATCAAAGACAACAATTTACACGAATGAGAGTTCATGATGCACATTTCTCCACAACAACTCAACTACAATGCCCAATTCATTTTGAGGATCATATTTTATAATCTGAGAGATTATGATGCACAGTTAATAGTTTTTCAAATCTGATACATTCTGACGCACCCAGAGGGATTATGATGCTCACTTCTTCAATTTGACGCGGATAAGTGTCTGGCAATCCTTTTAGCATCACAGAGGTTGACAAAGGGTTGTTTTTGGTCATAATGGTCCTTTCAGGGGTCTGACAGATGTTCACTGATTACTCTGGATCAGACACAAAAGAAGTTGTAACCGATGGGAATAGGATCGTTTGCTACAAATGTGTAGTTTGTGCGGTTGGTTTTTCCGGCAAAGTTTCCTCAACAAAGATTGATGGATGGAGGAGAATGCGAGTTTTATGGATAGCACGTGCGAGATGTCGAGGATTCTTGGATTTTCAGATACTATCGTGATCGACAGAAATACTGCAAATATCTTATGAACAGCAGTAGCCTGGAGCTAGGTCAGAAAAGTAATTTGAAGCTCTTTCGATTGCTTTTATTTGGTTTTAGTTAAAATATTCATAACTCGGTTGAATATGACATCCACTTTTTCCAGTGGCCATAATTACTTTTGATACATTTATTTTATGGATTTGATTGGCAATCAGGTGAAAACTGTTAATGAGAATATATCTTTTGTCTGCTGAAACCTTATTATCTTGCATCCTTTGATCAGTGGTGTATAAAATTATTGTTTTGTGAGTTCCAGACAAATATTCAGTTGATGATAATTTCAATTAAAATACCAAATAAACATTATTTTGGTGAACAACAAGCAAATTCCAGTTGAAAATCTGCGATGCAAACGTGTAGGATGGAGTTTATAAATTCGAACATTTCAGCTTCTAATTACAATGGCAAAATTGGTTTTCATTCATTGACTAGAGCATTGTCACAGCTTCAATAGTTTTAATTGATGCTGGAAAGGGAAGGTGACAAAAAAGTTTAAAAGATACAGTTGATGTTTAAGTCAATAATAAAATGAATACTACAATGAAAAAATGAACAGGATGTTCAACAAATTTGGCAATGAACTGAAATGTCCCATGTAAATCCATCGGAAGATTCCTTACAAGTAGAGATTAAGCTTCTTAAATGGAAGAAACATGTTTAAAGACTAAGTGTCGACTCCATCCATCATATCTGGAGTTTGAATTTTTCATGTGATCCAGGATCAGATTAATCATATTTAGTTGACGGGTAATACAATGAATAAATATTGGCACATTGAAATGCCACTCAGCTAATCCAAACAGTTTTAGTCAAAACCAACTTGAGACCCCATCCCAATTAGAAATCGAACTCCGTTCCAACAAAGCCTTGTCTTATTTTGAACTCAAATAAATCTCCACGCTTAAGATGCCCCCGTATTATCGCATCCGAGCGGAACGTGCTCAGTTTATTTTACCTAAAAATGACACCAGTATAGGGTCTTGCAGAAACTCGACTTTCGATAGCTGAGACTTCCAAACCGGAAAATTGAAGTTTTACACGCCTGGATATTTTTTCTTGAACTTTGCATCTCTAGAGATGCATTACTCCAGCCAGGAAGTTTAATGAAAATATCACCCGGAAAATGGAGATGGAGTTTAGTTTGCGCGGATTTGTTTCCCAAGCTAAAAATGTCTGCATTATACAGCAGTGCCAGGTCCAGACATTTGGCTTGAATTATTTTTGCTTTTGTCGTTTGGCAAATCCGATTAATTTTGTCTAAAAAACCCCCTGTATATGAAATAACCGACTGATCCATGATTCAAGTGACTATGATTGACACATAAAAACCCTCATTTCAGTCATGCATTGAATGTGCAACGTTTTGTTGGATCTATCACCTTCATCAGACAATAGAATGAAAGACCGAAAGGCAACAGTGTAACCACACCACTGACAAGATTGATAACCTAATCTCCGTTTTCATGAAAAATTGGCATACACTAATGGCCCAATTATTCACAATGACCTTTGCTTCTATACTCTGACAACACAAATGTGGTGTATTATCCCGAACCACTGGATATATTTTTTCCTCCTCACAATCACAGCTCTTTGTTACTAAATCACGAAGAAGATGAATGTTATCGCCCCTATTTCCCTTGTTGGTATTGAGTAATGGTGGTAATCAGAATAACAACAAGAGTTATTCACATTGTAACAGGTTTGATGGCACATTAAGCTCACTGATGATGTTCTGTCGTCAATGGTCACTGTTCTTTCTTTGTCACGTTTTTTATATGGAGTGAATGGATAGTTTGATGATCTAGTTATATGAACCCTGTTCCATAACTCGTCGGACTATGATTGACACATTATCAAAGTGTAGTTGTTCCACGGTCATTTCTTCATACTTCTCTTTTACTTTTTGAAACGTGATTCTCCAAAAGTTGGAACCATATGGAAAACTTTATTATTAACTGGGCGTCCTATCGCCGGCTTTGACGAAATATCTGATTCGAACGTCTCGGCGTTTGTCCCTCCAATCGCTACCACTATTGTTGAACGAGGTGATTTTAAAATTTTAGAAGCGGACCAGTAGATGGTACGATGGTATTCTGGGGGTCTAGGCGGAGGATATATACAGACTTCGCCAGTTCAAGAAGAGTTAGTCGTGTACAGTGAATTGTGGGTGAGCAGTTACATAAATAAGTGCTATGGTGAGTGAAGATTAATGGTAACTGTAAACAAATCAGCTGAAACTGGACAAGTGTTTTCCATAGTGAAAAAAAAGTTTGAAAAAAAAAAGATAATCTCGAAATAATGAACTATCCAAATATATCAACAAAAAGATGAAAAAGTAGATCTCCAGTTGCTAGCGATAAGCCAATGAAGTTAAACTTTGTAGATGAAATTAAAAAAAAATAATCATAATCAGTTACCTGGAGCAAAAAATCATGGATGTAAAGTAACCTGAATTGAAAGTCCAAAAGATAGGAGATGATAATATGGAGTATAAAGCCATAAATCATATGAACGCACTTCCATAACTCAATTGACAACGATTGGCACATTATCAAAAAGTTATAATAATATTCTAGACGTTCTCTTTCGATTAAAAAATAAAAATAATATGAAGTGCATTAGCGAAACGTTTCACTAGCCTTCATCAGACCTTCAAGCCTATTTTGGACAATGGAATATTTTTCAATCGCATGATACGTGCTATGTGGCTGGTTGAAATGAACAATTTCACTGCTTGATGAGAAAGGTCAGTCTAAATAAAGGATGTCAATACAATGTTGATTATTCAAGGCAGACATTCTGATATCATTATGGGATGACGAACGGTTGAAGGCCCGCAATCAAAAACGAATTCATTATTCTATTCAAAATCATTCCTCTCCTCGCCTAATCATCAGAGTTCATTTTCGTAATTTGTAATGAAATAAGGTCTTTGAAGAGTTACAAATGAAATTTACAAACCTCGACTCCACCATTAATTCAAGCTTGAACCAATGTAGGGCACAGATTAATTGGCATACCTTTCCGTCGATTCTTCATTCCAAACACTTACAAGATGCTAAACTATTCCAATATCAGCATCTTTCTGTCCCCAAAGTCAATTCCAAGTCACGAGTATAAATTTGGACTTTTAATTACAATGGCCCGAATCTGTCGATTAAAGAGTTTTCCAGCTGGAAAAAGTCACTTAACCGTGATTCGATAAGTTTCAGTCTTTGAAAGTTTCTTTATTTGATTCATCTTTTGTGAATGCTTCTATGAATTGTTTCCGCATGCAAATGCAAAACTTGGATTGTGTTTGATGGAGATAACAATTATGTGCGGATGTGCGGAATAAAAGCGGAGATGTGGGAAAAAGTTTGTTCGCGTTAAGTGCACTTGCGGTTGATAATATGTCGAACGTTTAATCGGATTACTTGGATTAATAATGTAAAATACATTTTCCTTACAAGCAATCCTGATTTATAAATATAAACTTATTCCACCGAGGTGGTTTCTGAATCCATTCTACTGGTACGACTTTCCGAACCGTAATCGCCAGGTGGTGATGTGCTACCTTTTCCAAATATATTAGAAACATTTTTCGAAATCCTTGTTTATTCATCAATAGAATCCGGAAAGCTGGAACTTGATTCAATAATGGAAGCTGAGTTTCTCTATTTAAAGCGAAAATGTTCGAATTTATTAACTCTCCTTTACATTGGGGTTTCATTTTACGGATATTGGACGGGAATTTGATTTTAATTCGAAAAAATAATATTTATTTGGTATGTTTTAATCAGATTTATCATTGATTGTATATTTCTCTGGACCAGTCAAAGAGAAATCATTCACAAAACAATATTTTTATACTTTATTGATCAAAGGATGTATGATAATAAAAATTTATATTTCCATTTGAAGTTTCAATCGTTTGATAAATGCATCGTTATACAAGTAGATGAAGTCTTATTCACAGCCTAGATTCTCTGGAATAATCATGGAAAAGCTGAGGTCTGATCAACCATTCAATGCAGAAAGTGGATGTCATATCCGACAAAGTTATGAATAAATATTTTCGATTTGCTTAAGTACCTTAACCAGTGAGTTTAACATGAAATAATATGCATATCTCACTTCATCAACTGTGAATGAGATGGAATATTGTTGTCCAGACAAAAAGTTTGAATATATAAATAACTCCCTAGCTTGTGTTTTTTTTAAGCTGACGGTAGGAAGTATGTCGATGTTTCAAAGTTAATCAATGCTCGCATTCATAAGATGGAACAGTTGTGGGACTGTTACCTCTCTTTCTCATAAATGAAGCGCTACTTTGGTAGCAGTCTCATAAGACTTAACAGTCAACTGTGAGTTGCCAAACAACGCTTCCGGAGCGTAGCGGTGACTGTTGCGTCTTATGACCGCGACTAATGGTCTTCTTGGAAGCTTGATGATAGGTCAACAGAAGTGGACTAGAAAAACTGAAAAATATTATCCGGCGCTTTCGCACAACCTGTGTCTTGTTGATGGCGAAGGTCGTCTTGACATTCTGGAAACTCTTGCTGTGAAGGAAAAAACAAAACTGATAGAGAACCAACTGGTTGTTGCTTGTGAGTGGTATATAACAAAACGGTCCAGCTTAATGAAGGGGCTTAATTGGACACCCAGGTTGGTGACACCAAACTAAAAGTCGACAAAATCTCATAGAAGTTTTTGTTCGCCAGGCCGGATAATAAATCGCACCAATCAAAAATTATCCATGTCTTCATGATCCCCGTCACATAGTCCCTCCGGATAAAGTTATCGTTTATTTGGCCATACGAGAATCTCTCTGATTTATTCGTACAGCAAATTTTCGTACATCATAAATTTTCATTACAAAAACTCACAATATCTGCCGTTCTATCAAGGGAAATATTGTAATTAGTGAACTTAATGAGGTTTTAACAAAATAACCGGATTTGTCCATAACTGGGTGGCGCATGATGTTCATTTATTTGCCAATACAGGATTATCTGTAATTCTGTTAGTCTACACGATTTCGTCATTTATTCCATCAATGCGTTGGGCAATTACATTTCCAGAGACTCTTTTGACTATCTGCAGTGCAACAAGTTTGATTAAATGGTTGGAAATAGCCATATTTTGAATGTTCATATAGAATGGGAAGTTGCGTATCATGGAACAAATGAGGATAGTTGATGCGCATAATATGCTTCTGAATAGTCGGCAAATATTTCCATTTGATGGGATCCTGCATGAAGCTTTTTAGAGGTAAATTAAACACATTGTCCTGTTGTTGTTTATTTACACTGCAGCCAGTGGCTTATTGTGCTGCCTCAACCACTTCTGTCCCTTCAATCAAGTCCAGTAAGTTACCAGAAAGTTTTCTGGAAGAGTGGTCTCTCACTTGCGAGCCAGAGGTTCACAGTCAAACATGATCTGTGGTCTGTGACTTGTGGGACGACTGCTTATATACTCTTAGGTGTACAATGCCCCACCACAAGTCGAACACTGACCTGCATCAGTGTTTCACTCACCTAATTATTACCACTTTCTCAAGCATCCAAACACAAAACCCTTCTTGATTCAGCAAATTTGCTACTCCTTAACTTTCCACACAATAGACTCTTCAGAGCACGAGCCATTTCATCTAAAATCGCTTTATTCTATCGCAAATCTAGGGTAAAACGTGCTTATTATGAAATGTCAAGTGACACCTATTGTGTACAGTTGTCATGTTACTGCTTCGCTGATTTTCAGATCGATTATATGTGTAGTGTAAAGTGATAATTAAGTTCATTATTGTTACATTGAATCATGCTTAAATGGCATGAGAACATTTCAGCCCTCCAATCTGATGAGCTTCCATTGCTAATAGACTGGAAAACTATTCCCACTGTGCATGATTTTGAATTCATAATTTGTTAGAAGATTACTCACCGATGGATTATGAATAATTAAAAATCCCAACCCTTGTACGTGAATTTGACAGAAGTTTCAGTCACAAAACTGCCATAATCATCAAAGCCACATTCAATTCCACAAAGCCAATAAATTTCAAATCCAATGTCCAGCTGAAAAAAGCCCGGACATATTTGTCAAATATTTGGACGCTAATAGCGAATTCGCGTATGAGTGGTGTTTGAAATTTTAATCAATTCTCTACAGCTTGATAACGTCTAGCTGATTTGACATGTTTTGACTGCCTATCATGTCTCTAAACATTATGAAGAATGACATTTAGAATGAGATATAATGTCCACATAAGCATGAGACCACCCTACTGTTGTGAATGTACAAGATACTTCTTCCTTCCATCCAATTGCTTCTCCCTCTTTCATGAAACAAATTGAATCTGCCTTCAAGGGTCGGGTAGTACCCTTCTACTGGCCCTTCGACCACTTCCCCACCATGCTAAACACAACTCAGTTGCTTTTGAAAAAGGAATAGTATGTCCTCTGTTTACACTATAATTCTTATACATTCCTTGACTACTCAAGACATTCACTGAGAATTGGCAACAACCTCCAACAAGCAGCAGACTTAAAGATGCCAAGTTGATTTGCAAGGCATATATCAACTTGCGTTTACTACCCAAGTTATGTCTACCGTACTCTTTAACGTGGATCGTCCATGGTATCCCTCATCCATAGACTATCAAACCAGCTTCAACATTGTTAAGAAAAAGCTGTGAGTTCAGTCGAGTTGTCAACGTGAGTTGTATGGATCATCAGACCAGACGATGGAACCACCACGGAAAAAATAGTCAAAAGATCGGAATCAGAAGCTATAAATATTTTTCACAATTTGAAGGGCAATGACTCTCATTTTATAAACTGGCATGTCTAATTCCCTATTTCAACAAACTGTCAGAAGCACATTCTTGAGATGCAATACATATATCACCTTCAAGAGTAACAACCACTCTTGCCTCTACAAAATGTAGTGCATTGAATAGACTTTTGTTCAAATTATAATTAGTTTTCATGTAAAACAGATGATGCATTTCCAAACTAATTTATCATGTATTCATTCGATACTCCTAATAAAAGGATCATTGCCAATAAATAAGTTCTCAATAAATTTGGTTGGTTTGTACGGGAAATTACATCAGTGAAAAATCATTATATCTTGCAATTCCATCATCTATAATGATTTTTGATCAACGACGCTTAATAGAGCATTTTTCCAATATAACTCAGATTTCCAATGCATATCAAGCATTCACAATATACATTATTCATAATTCATAGGATCTTGATAGACACTTTATCATCAGGAGCTTCAAATGTGTGGGGGAGACCAAGCAAGAGCTTGCGGAATTATTTAGTCATAAATCCTCAGATACTGAACAAAGGAAGGTTTCAAATATTTATAAGGTTGTGGTCAGAATTTTAGGCTCTTACCTCAAATGTAACGAGGCTTATCAGAGAAACCAGACATTGAGAAATAAAAAAGTCATTATTCCTATTATATTGAGTGAGGTTGAGAGAAAACGACTTCAAGTAATTGTTGAAACTTTCCAATTTGGAAATTAATAACTTATATAGTCTTATACTGACTGAGAGTGTTCTCCAAATTGTTTCTTGAACGTTTGTCATATGTTTTAACCAGAAGGCGGAAAAAATGAGGTTTTATTCTGGTTATCGTATGTAGTCCTAAGCAAACACTTCCAACGGTGAAAATATATATGTTGTTTTCGCAGAAATAAAAAGTAATTTGTTTACATAGTGGCGAGACACATTTGGTGGATACTGAAAAAACATGAGAGTTAAGACAAATACTGTAGGGTAAAAAAAAACAAAACTGCGGTCTTAAATCGATATTTTAGATTTTTATCAAAAAGTGTTGATCATACGCCGATCAGCTATGATTAAAATAGTATTTGTCAACAATGAAGAAGTGGCCATCATATTACCTCAAATAATGTACTCCATCGAAAACCCTTCCACTAGATTTTATTGAATCATTCCGCAAAACAGAGAAAGATATAAACATCACAAACTCTTACCCAACCTATAAAACTGCGAATTTATTTTGCACGGTCCGTTTTATTCCCATATCCTTCACCAATATTCTCCTCCTTTTATAAAGCGTTAAAGAATATTTTCATATATCACAACTGCGAAAAATACCGCAAATCTCTGTCGGAGATATTCTGGATTTTTTGGAGCACAGAAAGCTGGCAAAATTTTTTTGTTGGACCAGATTGCAAATAAATCAATGACGTGTGAATAAAAATGGCTTATGTTGAGAAAAAGGGATCTTCAAAAATGTGTATCTCCATTGCATAAGGATTACTGAATTCCCCACAATCCATTGGGTAATGATTCACACTTTCTGAATTCTATCATGAACATTTTCAACATATTGTTGGTGGGACGTTGACTTAGTCAGAGAAGAACAGATTTTGTGACCCAACCCCTTCGCTGGATAAGATCAAAAAACAATTAGTTAAAAATACGTGAATATCAAGGATAGATTCCATTGAGGTTAGATCTTCAAAAATGTATCTCAAGCATAATCCTCATTTATAAATCTGTGCATATTCTTCACAATCTATTGTGACATGATCTACACTTTTTTATTGATGTTATCATAAACACCTTTTTTAAACTTTTCGGCGCCAGTGAATCGCTGAACTTTTGTCGAATAAGCACACATGCATTGACTTTAAACTCAATGCACACATGGCTTGACACAATTTGTGACACAATCTTTCCTGGGCAAAATCTGATTGCTTATGTCCAACACCGCTCAGCGAAGGCTCAGCGGTCACAGCAACTGAGTAAATTTTGACAGTTTTGTGTGCAAAACTGTCAAAGTTTGTGCAGCTACTGTCACCGCTGAGTTGTGTTGGACAAAAGGATTGAATCCAATGACAAGTTTTGTGATTGAAGTGAAGAGTTTTCAATAAAAAATACGATCAAGTCACCTATGGATTGCAATTGTTTCAAAAAACGTATGTCTTGGTTAACATCGCAATTATGACATGACAATCTACTTTCTTACCGTCACAGATGCCATGATGACAAACCATACAAACTAGCCACGACCTACGTTCATGACAGAAAAAGAAATGCAGAGGTGACTTGATAGTATTTTTTATTAAACACTCGTTATATTTCCACTTAAAAAAAAACATGTTCTCCACAATCGACTGGTTCTTGATTGACACTTTCTGGAATTTATAGTTCGCTGGTTCTTAGTAGATTGGGCCCAACATTGAAATTTAACAAAATTCGTAGTTGAGAATTCAAGAAAACCGGTATGGAGTTTGAATAGAGGAGGATAAATTAACAAATGCTGAGTGGAGTTCTTGAACCATGACTAGCATTTTATTAGAAGAAGAATTTTTCTCTCGGTTTTCTTCCGCATAATGCATCGGGCAATGAAAGGCACTTTCAAAAAATATTGTTGGGGTTATTGAGCTGAGGTCCAATTCTCCTCATGCGATCACTGGAAAGCACTAATACCAAAACTCTACTTCAAAGCCTCAACTTTTGTGATTATTATAACAAGAAACAACATGAATAGTTTGAATTCAACTCAGACTTGTACAATGTGTTCTCATAACGCTGAAATGAACACACTCCAAGGGAACGAATTAAGACACAGCCTGCTGCCACATATAAGATTATCTTTAATTTTACTCCATTCTATAGTTTCTCATCAAGTGCTGAACCCAGTTGCTTATTACCAAGATCAGTGGATATTAAGAAGACTGTAGAGGTTAAACTGAGCTGACAATCATACACCCACAAATTATATGAATTGAACACGAAATATCAGACGTCTTCAAGTTCACTCAATTTGAATTGTTTGCCAAGGAGGACTACAGAAACGATGACAAAGCATGAGTCGGAATGTAATTTTCCCCTCGAAAAAATATGTTTGCTGCCTCGTCTCAAAAAGCCATCGGAAAGTTTCTATCTTTCTTTGAAGAAAGTTGGAAACTTTTATTGGTTTTTTCACAAGGTTGATAAAGTTTTCCAAGATACTTATTGGTTTATAACTGATACACTTTTCCCCATGATCAAGTAATTTTGAATCAGCTTATTCAAGAGGCGGTTTTAACGGGAAATAAAGCTCGTTGTAAAAGTTCGAAACACAATACCACGTCTTAATAAAGTGCCAACTTCTAAAGTGATCTTTCAAGGAAATTGGAAATTGCTTTAAGAATTAATGTCGGCAAGTTAGATTAGTTTGACTTCGAACATTTTGAGAAACTTGAATTTGGAAACTATGCATAATTCATTAGGTCATGATAGACACTTCTCATTCGTACACTTGATAGGATGAGCTCCCATTGGTCTAATGGAAAGCGATAACACTAATCTGTGAATTATGCATTATGTTTAATGATAGACAGTTTCCATTCCTATACATTCGTGGGCCACAGACTGTGATTTTATAGATGAATAGGTTGATCAGATTGGCTTTGAACTTTAATCTACAATGAAAATTTGAAACTCAAAACTGAAAATAATACCCAGTTCACTGGGATACTTTATGTATGGATCATAGGTTTTGGCATAAGAGATGAATAGGATGATTAGTTGGGCCCTGATATTTCATTTGTGCAATCAACAGCCGACACCGATCCACAAATTATGCATAATCCATTTTAAACTAATGACATAATGCTGCTTGTTTGAGAGTCGCGTGTGAGCATAAGCTTGGGTTTCGAACCTTCACCAACAATATTGCGTCATTTATTAGATCCCCCAACCAATATCAATTTGTTGATATTCACTGGAGTGTATCAAGTATCATCATTTTATTGTCATCACCCATTGATCATTTTTTATTATTTTCTCTGCATGAGAAACCAATTATCTTGAGCACTTCTTGTTCTCTATATTAAGGTTGGAAGACATCCCAAGCTATTTCACGGAACATTATTTGATATTATTCCAAAAGAAATTTGATGGGAATTCAACTCAACTGAGCTAAATAATTTTAAACATTGAATTGTTCCAAATTCTCAAGATGCTGTCCGGATGCTGTCTGTATCAGAGAAATACAATTTGGCAACACTGCTAATTGATTATTTTTAACTGTGGCGATTCTCAAGCGATGTTGTCTTATTTGTTTTTTGTGTATTTTCAACTTGTAATGTGTTTTCGTTCTTATTTATCAACACTGTCGATTGGAAAGAACGTTGTCGGATCTTGGTTTGATACGACTGGCAACATCGAAGTCATTTTCAATATGTGAAACAATCTGCACATTTTAGTTAGTTGCGATGATGTCAAATTTCACTTGAGCATTGTATTATTATCCTAATAACAATTTAATGTTTTTTTTTATTTTCAGCTCACTCTGAATGAGCCATGAAATCCTAGTTGAGAGAAACTTCTCAAAATTGAAGGTTATCAAATAAATGATTTGCACGCGGAGAATCACTAAAAAGAAAATCTTGGTTAATGTTAACAGATTGTAAGAAAACCTAGAAGAGCATTGAAAAATTATTAAATAAAGCTTTATTATAAGCTTTGAAAAAGCGATAAGAAATCATTTTTAATGTGAAAAAGATCTTTGAATATTCAAACAAACAAAAAAGCATCAGATGTTCTTGAGAAAAGACAAAAACAATTCCAAAAATAATTATAGATCACAGAAAAAACAAGATCAAGTCATAAATTTTTTAAAAAAAATCACAAATAAGTTTGATAAATAACCTTCTACGTTCCTAAGATCAGTCCAGATAAAAAAATGCTCAGAAGAAAAATAAAACTTTACGAAAAGTATCAAGCAATATTCCATATAAACGCACTAGTTTCTATAAACATATCAATAAACGCATTATAAATTTCCCTTAGAATTAGATAATAATATAATAAGTAGAGGAGAAAAAGCAGATGAATAGAAAAGTATGAAAAATAAATGAGTGAAAAAAAGAAGTGAGAATGAAAAAAACTGCCAAGAAACCAGGATGAAGTAAATCGGTTTGACAAGTTAATTTGGATAAAAGGCTCAAAAAAAATTATAAAAAAATCATTTGAAACTATATTATAATAAGATAAGAAATAATAAAAAAGGAACTTATAAGTAAATTTGTTAAAATTACGAAAAAATGGAAAAAGGAGCGTAACAGAAATGTTTACTGAATTCGGGTCAGGGTTCAGTAGAGCCCATAGAAACTGGGTTTTGGTAGAAGCAAAGGTACACGGGTTTGACCCATTCACACCGCTGCCGAAGTTCACCGTCGAGTGTTGACTTGAGTTATGACAGAGAACAACACCCAGTCACATAGATCACATAGATGATAGGGTTAATTTCAATCCAGGCGGAATTATCAACTTTTGAGCTTATATTACACGAGTCACCAAATATTCAAACAGAAAATAATTTCTGCCGACCTTGAAAATCGAGCCCACGACCATCAGAGCTCCGTCCCTCTGGTCCGACGCTTCACGCCACTCGGCCCTGGAACTGCAACAATAATTTTGGCAAAGAAAATTTGAATGTTTTGATTTATTCAACTCCAGAATTTCCAAAATTTGATGTTCCAAGATATTCATCTCTATTAGCTGTTAACCATCGACGCCGTCCTTGAAATACAGAGAAGATCAACGAACTCAAGTGATCTGACAATATATTCACATTCACGACCTAAATGGACATGTTTTGTGTTTCCGGACCGTCGTCCATCAGCAGTAGATGAAGCAGATATATTTGCGTCCCCGGACAACAGCTGACCCCACTTTGCCTTCACATTAATCTTCATATGTCCCCGACGGTTCTGAATTAGCAAAAGATCAGTTGCCTATATTTTTCAAGAACAAGACATTATGTTTTATCGCGATTCAGAATTGGATATTCTATTTAACGACGGGACAGCCGTCAACTATAATTTTCGTCATTCGCACTAACGTCGTGACATTAAATTTTATCATAGCAGGGAGGCATGGTTAACGACCCGCATAATCCCATCAACTATAAACTGCCATGTGTTGATTATTAGAAAGGATATAGTTTGTTCCTATAGGAATAAGCTTTTCATCATTTAAGCCTACAAGAATCTCATTTCTTTGATAACAGATCAGCTCACATGAACTGGAAGTAACACTCACTCTACTAGACGTGGAGCCAGGGGTCTAGTAACAGGTGACAGTGTTATTGAAGGGTATCTATGTGACGTGAGATGACGTGGCGAAATAGTAATTGATGATATTTTTGTATCACTTCGTTGCCAAAATTCCATGTAACACAATGCAATTTTATACCCCCAAACAATTTGTTTTTGAAATACTTTTCAAAAATAAACTCGTTTACTAAAAAACTTTATAAAAGTTCAATCCATACCAAATAAATTAACAGATTTGATCGCTACACGCCAGTTTAAATAATTCACCCGAAAGTTCATCAATTGGCCCAAGCTACAAACGAAAAAGTTTCGTTAGGGTACTCTGACCATTTAAACATTTGTGAATTGAATACTGGATGAGGGAAAATTTTTATTGCCCTTGTTTTCAGGTCAGATGCTCTTATGGTTTCTTAATTGATGTGCATTTCAGCGAGGTTTTCCACTTGATGCACACGTCAGAAATTCAGAGAATGGCAACTTTTAGTCTCAAGCACTGAGTACCAAACCTTCTGTATCTTAAAGTCTATACCAACAATATCAAGCACTACCCTGAGCAGCTTCTACCGAGACTGTGCAGACTTCTGCCTCTGAAACTATTAACCAATCTTTTTATATTTCTGGATCTACTCCTAAAGCCTAGCTAGGAGTGATATCTGATCCTTAATCGAATTCAAACAGCAGCTAGGCAGCAAAAACTGACTCTCTTTTCTATTTCAGGCAATGTGTTTGTAATAGCGGCCATTCTCCTAGAAAGAAACTTGCAAAACGTTGCCAACTATCTGATCCTATCACTGGCAGTAGCAGATCTTCTAGTGGCATGTCTAGTGATGCCCCTCGGTGCCGTCCAAGAAGTCAACCAAGAATGGTCTCTTGGACCAGAACTCTGCGACATGTGGACCTCCAGCGACGTACTCTGTTGCACTGCTTCGATTTTGCATTTGGTCGCTATTGCTCTCGACAGGTAAGACCAAAACAATAAAATTTCAAGACTACTAAACGCTTTTAAATTTAGTTTATAGCTTATGTCACGGTAAAAGCACCAAGATAAAATTTATAGTGCCGTAAATTCCGCAGAGGAAAATGACGAAAAAGTATGCCGAAAATGTTTTGCTTTCATTAGCCACTGGGAGACATACGCTAACAAAGTTCGTCATAAAAATCGATTTCCTGAGTCTTAACGTTTCAGTGGATTTTCAGAGGTCGTTGGCTTCATAGACGCGAGTGCACAGATAGAGGTTGCAGCGGATAAAATACGATTTCGCGTTTCCGGTTTGCTTCTTGGAAATAAGTCTCTGGAAACTCAATCAATTATTTAAAGTTTGGTTGGGAGAAACTGAAAGGTCAAACCGGATTGGTCATAGTTGGGGTTAAAGATTTCTTTTTCAAAACATCAATAAATGTATATTTGATAATCAAGATTCCATGAGTTTGTAGACATCAAAAATTTAAAGAATTTCTTCCATCTCATGCGACATATGTTACGGTGTGGATATTCGTAGGTTCAGATTATAATATTTTAGCGTTGGATTGTTAGTCAATTGTTGACAAGTGATAGTTCAAGAATGTTTAAACATTTGGATTATTGTTTAATAATAATTCAAAGATAATCAGTCACTCACGAACTCATTTTTGCGATCACATTGGAGTGTCTCAGTTCAGTCGAGTCGAGATGAACTTTTCAATTTGGCAACGTTGCTTGATCTTTTGAGTTCTTGTTTTTTTTTACAAGAAAAATCTCGGAGAATCAGTTAAATCTGAGGTTACCGTGTGGAATCATATCGTGGCATATTTGTCGATTCCTTTGGAGAATTTTCCGATCAAATCAAAAATGGTAGCAGCAGCAGCTCTAGCTTTGTCAGCTGTACCAAGTGCCATAGTGCAGATTTGTTGATTCAAATGAGTAAAATCTACCCAGTTTTGAGTCTGTTTATACTCTGTATATTTTATTCTTCATTCAAAAACCCGCCATATTTCGGAGAGCGTTGCCTGATTAACGAACAAGTACTCTCTTGATGTGGCTGATTGACCCTCACTGAACTACTGGATCAATTTGGACAACCCCTCTTTCTAGATCCGCTTAAACCACCCTATTCCTCACGATATTTGGACAATTTGAACTTATATCATATCGAATCAGCCTGGACTAACCCGCTGACGTCACAGGATCGTACAGAATTGCGCCCCTATAACCGGTGAGCTCGTTCCATATTCATTTTTTGGGTGAAATCAGTATCATCATCAGTTAATATTGGCTCTCATAGGAAAAAGAATTCTCTTTTCTATGTTGGCACTTGTTTCAACAGGAGATTATTCTCGTTGGTGTAATTTTGTTTATATGAACTTGAAGTTTTAGTTACGATCCAATTATCACTTATAATCTCCCTGGAGCTCGAATTATTTCCGGAAATTTTGTCGAGTTGCGAATTTTTTGAAAAATTCGCAACGAGAACAAATTTCCGGATTTTTAATTCGAGCTCGCGGGAGATTCGGCAAGAAAATTTCATGCCAAAACTGATCATTGGAAAAAAACATAACCCAGGACTTACCTCGCATTTAGTGGAAGAAAACAACGGCTCCTTACTCTACTCGCCATTGAGGAAGAAAGAAGGGAATCAGGACTTTTTAAAACATTTGGAAGTTATAACCAATCTTGTCCATAATTGATAACATTGCAACTTTGTATTGGAAGTTGAAAATAAATCATTTATCAAAAATATTTGTCATTGTTTTTAACAGCTGTCAAGCACTCGCGACTGGATGTAGCTCCCATGCACCAACCACAGTGTTGCCGTTTGCCTTATCTCTGTCTGTGAAAGTTGGGTTGGGTTGGGATTGTTAGGGAGAGTGGGGACGGCAACACTGTAATCATATGGGAGCTACATCCAGATGCAAAGCGCCAGGGAGATTTCCACTTATTAATCTTTCAGTCACGTGATTATGAGCAGGGTGATTTCCGATAAAATTAGGTCGTTGCCATAGCAACATAATAAAATGCAAGCCTATGATTGGTTAGAATTGACTGGTAGGAAATTTTCAGTGTAATTTGGTTATAGTTCACTCACTTTTCCTTGCCACAATAAACTCATAACCGACACATAATCCAATTTCACTCATCACTACAAACCAATATAGTGGTCACTTTAATGGTATTCAAAATCAAATTTGGTGTATACCTGCCTTAAGATTAAGAATTTTTGTTCCGATTGGGGACCATAGAAAAGTGAATATAATATATGATATATATTTTAATCACTTTTCTATGTTGGGGACTGTCAAAGCTTACTACAGTTCATTTTTTATTCAAAGTTACAGTGACAGATCAAAATTGTAGGTTAAAGGTTGGCAAACATGTTCTATTACAAAAGTCATAGATTGAACTGTGATTCGTTTTATTTTGCTATGTTCAAAATGTTTTTGATTTGATAGAAAAACTCGTTTGAGAATAGACAGTGATGATGATTTTGAATTTGTTGATCAGAAACCTTCATCAATCGAGAAAATGAAGTTTATAATCAAATAATATATCTCTTCATTTCAATTAGCAAGCACTTTGTAGCATTTAGCTTTTTTTGCCAACCTTCAACGTCCAATTTTGATCCGTCACTGTAACTTTAAATAAAAAATGAACTTTACAATAATAGGTGTGTCTGTTATTTCGGTGCAGATATTCTAACCTGAAAAAAATTCACAAACACCGATGGATTTTTTCACATTGATTTTTTTCTCAAAATTTTCTGTATTTATATTTGAGGTTGAGTTAAGAGAAGCTTTGTCTACAAAATACACGAAATAGGCTTCCCGCCGTATTCTTCACTACGCTACACTTGTTACACCTCCTCTTGACCTGGTGTACCTAGTGCGGTAAGGTGCATCCTACACTGATCTAACAAACACGCTTCACTGTTTGCACTGACCGCGTAACAAACGCCGCAGTCTAGAAAAGTGTGGATTTGTGTGCACTAGTGGAGGAAAACAAACACACCTAATATAGTTAGCGGAATAAATTTGACGTGAGAGTGTGAGGTTGAGTAGAACATAGGATTGGTTGATATATCGATAGTTCAGTCGTCGATATCGATAATAATTTATTGTGTGTTACAGTTCATTTTTTATTTAAAGTTACTGTGACAGATCAAAATTGTAGGTTAAAGGTTGGCAAACATGTTCTTTCACGATAGTCACAGATTGAACTATGATTCGCTCTATTTTGCCATGTTCAAAATGTATTTGATTTGATAGAAAAAAGGTTCGAGCATAAACAGTGATGATAATTTTGAAATTGATGATCAAAACCCTTCTTTAATCGAGAGGATGAAGTTTTTAATCAAATATTTTATCATTTCATTTCAATTAGCGAGCACTTTATGACATTTAATTTTTTTTTTGCCAACCTTCGACCTCCAATTTTGATCTGTCACTGTAACTTTAAATGAATGAACTGTACATTGCTTTGTGAATACATCGTATTAGACACACAACATCTGTTCTTTTGAGAGTGCTTCTGCCCACGGCCATTCTTTGAACGAGTTAGCAAAATTCTCCAATCTTCAACTTGTAATAAGCATTGGGATGCTCGTTCCAAGTTCCAAATTTTTTATTTTTTTATTTTTTGATATGGAAGGAAGTCATGTTGATATTCAAAGTTTTATATAATATATTATAGAAATAATATAAATAAATGAATAAATCCCATGGAAAAGGAATTTATCCTTTTCTTCATTTGAATAAAGGACCTCTTTGAGATCAAGATCAAAATGCAAATAACTAGAAAATCTCACCGATGCTTTATTTCCCAATGTTTTCGTTACATGGTTTTATGAAACGCCTGTTTTTTGTTATTTTTATCCTCCGAACGCGTTCACTAATCAACTCCATGTTTGGTTTAGAAATGGAGTAAATATGGACATTTTTTTGGAAAGTAACTCTACAGTCGATTCAATCTTGAGTCACGCCGATGCAAACAGAAGCACGCAGGAAATTCATGTCAGTTTGCACACTTTTAAAAAACACAGGACGTTTTTCTCTCGAGTTAGAAAAAGGATATTGCCTTTTCTTTGACTAAAACCGCTCTCTACGTATCCACTTTTTGTTAACCAAATATGTTGTTTGTCATTCCTGCACGACATTGTGCACATACTGCCTGATATGTGAAATAAGTTTCGGACCCTTTTGAAGCACATCTGTGGTTTTTGTCAAGTCATGGGAATTTGTTTTCTTTTTGAATTGTGCAGATTTAATGTTGGATTCTGCTACAGATGATATGATCATGAAATAAATAAATATCGAATTTATCAGCAGGGCTTAATCAAAACCCATTATCTCAAATTCTTTCCGAATCAGATCCCTTAGCATTTCCAATTTCTCCCGAGACTTCAAGTTAAATTACCATAATCTCCGATATGTTTAATCCGAAAGCCATCTTCATCCCAAACCCTATTAAATTTTGTTCGAAAAATTTTAATATCATTCGTCTACTAATGAAAGACCGGATGGCCTTTGGACTTATTGTCAAAGGGGTCCTTTTCTCGTTTATTCCCATTTTTGTTTCATCTGGCAAAGCTCTATTCAGATCAGATATGATTGAAATATAGTTCTGTACCCTAGAAGCAAACTATGTTAAGTCCAAAATTGTCAATTTTGAGTTAAATATGTTAAGTTACTTAACATATTTTGTTCTATCATCTGCTCTTTTTTGTTTTACGTTATCTTTACAAACAAAAAAAATAGGCTAGTTTAAACTAAATTAAGTCCAAAGCTGGTCCTGAGCTAAATGAGGTTAAGTCACATGGTCGCATGCTCTCTTTGGACTTAACATTATTTGGATCTTGGATAAAATGTGACTTAATATTATTTACAGTTTCAGTTGCTTACATCATTGTTTCAAATCCCAATGTATTATTTATCTTTCATGTTGTATTTCATGGTGTGTGTTTGAAAATAATAAATAAAATAATATGTTGCATAATTTTATTGATATAAATAACTACTCTTTACTCGAATTAATGCTTAATGGTATCTTTGGACTTAACATTGTTTGGATCTTGGATAAAATGTGACTTAGGAAAGGAAAGGAAGCAATGCACTTAACATAAGTTAAGTCCTGAATAATATTTTTTTCTAATGTGCAAACTATGTTAAGTCCCATATAAAAAAAATAATAAATCACGCAGAAATAAGTCTTTCAGATTTTAAACAGCCAAATATGAAAACCATAGGTTTAAAAATAACAAAGTTAATTAGAAATCACCACAAAAAATATCTTCAAAATCGTTTTTCTCAGAACTATGTTTTGTGACTTAACTTAGTTTGCTTCTAGGGTACCGAGTTGGAGACATAGAAAATGGTGAAGTTGAAGTACTAACTAAAGAATTCACGACAAGAGCGGCAAATACGCGTCGTCTCTTGCTGTCGCCGTTTCCACGACCTTCAAGTAAGGCACGTGCGTACCATCATCGGAATATCGATTCTACTCATAGATAAAAAATATATATACAGGAGTCTACTGTATAATGTAGTTACTACATACGATTAAATTGGGTCTGTAAGCGTCTGTCCAGTAATTATTCTAGCTCTAAATTCTGATGTATGATGCTTTCCGTGAAAAAATACGCAACGATTGACGATTGACGCTTGAGGATTTGAGGAAATGACTTCATTTGGTGACAGAAGACATTGACATTGACAGAGTGACGGCTCGGATGTCACTGATCTTTAGCCAATACGCTTTTTTTTTGAAAACGTCACAGGAACCATATGATTGGTCGTGGCCGAATTTGGTATCCAAACAAGCTTTTGTGACATCTGGTTCTGTATTGTGTGAGGAAATCAGTGTTTGTGTTTCATTTGGACTTCTTTGAACTATATTTTTGGGTGTATTACATATATCGTGTGTCCCGTTAGTGCGTATTTGATTAGCCGAGTGGAAAGTCAGCTTTTGATGTGATAAAAAATAGTCTGTTTGGATATTTCCGTCTGACAGCTGACGTCATGACGTCACAGAAACCTAGCGTATAGACGACAGTAAAACGCAACAGGGTACGTGTCATGTCTGTCTATTATCAAACAATAAGGATGTCGCTCACGCGACATCCATTTGTTTACCAAACCCAAACTAACCCAAACTAACCTGAACTCATGTCCAATTCTACATTAAACACACATTTGATAATATTGTTACTTCGGCGATCACCATGTTGCCATCTATGTCAACCAATCTGACCAATCACGGGCGACGTCCCTATTGGCTTTTACTGTAGTCTTTAGCCAATAACATAGACCTCACAAAGAATGGATGTGCTAGGCGTGATCGCCGACTTACTTACTGTGGAAGCCGAGAAAAAATATCAATGAGAAGCGACAAAACTTTTCCCGTCAAAAAAATTGGGTGTGGGTATGTGCTGCAGATTCTGTCATAGGCTTCGTCAGCTGTTCAAAGATAAATTCGAATAGTCCACACATGAATTGATAATGACATCTGAGGATGTTTGGTCATGTGACAGTCGCTTTATACCAATAAAATTGTCTGTCACATGACATTTTTTTATTGTTGAATGTTTTTGAGTGCCTATAGTATGAAGAAGCATATCCGGCACTTTTTTCACGATTGGGCTACGTCAAATTCTTGTTAAACAACATCAAAAATCAAGAAAATCTTACTGTTTGTATTATGGCCCGAAGTATAACGTGGTATAACTAAACGTAAGGTCAGAGTTACTGAATCTGAGAAGTATAGGACGCTGTCAAAATTTTAATTTCAAGGTCGAATAAATGCGCTCCCATTGAAGCAATGAGGAGAACAGGTTTTTGTCGATTCTCACTGTGTTCTCTGGTGAAGTATGTCAAGGATTTGGATTTTCTGTCACCCACTGTACATTCTGGGAATGAGATTGAGAATGGCGTGGCGTGATGCTGCCGCAATGTCCTTTCCAGATCATTTGAAGGGAAACATTGATTACATGGAAACTAATTTACCTGATTTTTTTGGGTATTTCGCCACACCTTATCAAAAAACAATCAAACTAGTGGTAATATACCGGATCTTCTATATTACCTGAAAAAAATTCTATCAGTAAACAATAAAACCTAACAATATCAAACGTTTCAAAAGCGAATCTGCTTTCGTCGTCAGTGGAACCTAAAAAAGAAAGAATTAATTCAAATTCAAAAATTATTCTACGTTTTTTCGCAGTAAAAAATTGTGTTTTTTTGTGTTTTTGGCACAAAATGTCACTTATACTCAGTAAAATGTCACTTTTACTCAGTAAAAGTGACATTTTGTGCCAAAAACACAAAAAAACACAATTTTTACTGCGAAAAAACGTAGAATAATTTTTGAATTTGAATTAATTGTTTCTTTTTTAGGTTCCACTGACGACGAAAGCAGATTCGCTTTTGAAACGTTTGATATTGTTAGGTTTTATTGTTTACTGATAGAATTTTTTTCAGGTAATATAGAAGATCCGGTATATTACCACTAGTTTGATTGTTTTTTGATAAGGTGTGGCGAAATACCCAAAAAAATCAGGTAAATCATGGATGCGCCACAAAACTACAGAGCATATCTACATGGAAACTAGTTTCACTACCTGTATTTGCCCAGCTGAATTTCAATTGTCCCTTGTGGATTGATTTTGGCTCGGTGAAATATTGGCATTTTATCAGAGTGTTTTTCTTTTGGATGAAACGTGCCAGAGTTTCCAATTGAAAACACCGTTCCTGGGAATTGATGACGCAGTTGGCAATAATTAACTGACCTTTAGAAAAGTTCGTACTGATGAACATGACGATATCATCATCTTAAGAGCCTTTCTTCACATATTATGCCTCTCAGGATAAATTGTTCTCCAATCTGCACCCATCAAACATCCAGGTTTCAATAACTGGGATAGTCAACTCCTTGGGTTCAGTGATCACCAATGCTAAGTATGGAATATTTTTTTTCCAACCAATGTCAGAATTCATTTCTAACAAAAATAAACAATGAACTATAGTTGACCAGAACAAAAGCACCTGAAATAAAAAAATAAAAAGTGTTGAGTCAGCTTTCTTATTAATGTCAACATAATGTGGTATTTGAGGTCGGGGTTCTTAGAATGAGCAAACTAAAAAATACAAATTCTGTAATTTCTACATCACATCTACTGGAACGCTGTATGTATCTTTCTAGAACATAATCACCAAAATAAAACAAAGCTTGGGCGTCCATACGGTGGTATGCTAGCCATATAACGTAGGTTTCTTCTTTAGCCAGTTTAAATTATAACTCACAGTTTAATCTATCAAGCCACATGCCTATATCCCACTGTTATCTACAGGGTGCTTCCTAACGTCACTGACAAAAGAAAGGGGGATAATCCTTATCAAATTTGAAACGAATACGAATATTAAAACTAGATGCGTTTACTTTTCATCATTAACTGATGTCAAGCAATTTTTCACTTGTATTTAGTACAAGTAATTCCCTTTGTGACCATTTCAAACTAAAAAATTAATTTTCGTCCTAAAATTAGATGGGGATTCTTCCCCTTTCTTTTGTCAGAGAGGCAGGAAACACCCGGTATAACGTAATCCCCAGTATTGCTTCCCGAGATCGATTTTCGACGGTGATGAGAAAAATCGTGGATTTTCACAAAACTTGGGCACCACCCTCTACCGGCTACCTTTGAAACAGTTGAGAAAGTCCAAGCGTTCGTTGTTTTCGAAATTCCGCAAAATTTCCGATCTGAAATGGACTTCTGAACTTTCAAAATGATAACGCGGGTGTTGATAGAAAATAAATCAAACAGTCTATTTGTCCACAATATTTACAATTTGTCTGGTTTCCAAAGAGCAAATAAAATGAAAATAACTTAGAAAAAAACAGTAGAAAAATCAGTCAAACTCTCCCGATGGAGACTCAAAATGGCAGCTAATAAAAACGCAATTTGATAGCAGTAAAATAAAACGTGAAGGAGCGGCGTGTGAGCGAAGTTGTGGCGACAAATTTTACAGCAGGATTTTAACAGAAAAACAATGGAAATGTAAAAGAGAATTCCGACGACGTAGAGAGAGAAAATGATACGGAAAAACCGACGCGACGGGGTCAGTTTGCGTCCTGACGAGATAAGACGAGAGAGGCACGAGAAATTGGTAAAAGGAAACTCGCTCCGAAATCGACTGTACGATTTTCCGGCTGCGAGGAAATTCAAATAAAACGTTTCAAGTACGCATAGTAACTCCAGAAGCATCTCTCTATTGTTTTCCGGAAATATCTCAGGAACGTTAGATAAAAAAAACTATTCCGGCAGAAAACGCGGTTTTGAACTTTTTGTCTGATGGCAAAGAGTCGTTCTCCTGAAAATTAAATAAAACAAGACCACAAAAATAGAGAATGATCTGAAAGGATTCCGTGAGGCAAAACCTGACACACCGGTTACCAAACTGAGTGCCAACTCAAGCCAAGCCAAGGACCGAAAAGTCCCAGATATCTGACCAACTTTGAACAGAAAATAGTTTTCCGGGGAACAGATCTGATCTTCTCGGGTAATCACGCCGAAGAAAACCAGATCTGTCCCAAGAAAACCCACCAGCAAATTAATTATGACTTGGAATGTTATGTTTTCCCACCCGGCTATACTTACTCTATTAGGTTCAACGCGGTTCTGCTTCCCACATAACAAAATGATATACCAAGCATGTGCTCAGCATCTTCTTTTTGGTATAAGGATATTGAAAATATGTTCTGAGCATGTGCTAAGAATAATATAACAGGAGCTCGTGGGAGGCAGTCAAAATGACTGCCTCCCACGAGCTCCTGTTACATAATTCTGTTCCGCTCCAGTCACGAAACTAGCAACAATACTAAGAATAATACTTATATATACTGGGGAGGTGCTCAGCATTATCTTTTGGCCGCGAGTAGCATGTGCTATGGAACTTTGATCAGGAATGTTTCAGGAATATACCAAGAATATCCTCTTTAATATATATACCTCAGCATATTCCTTGAACATTCCTAGAAATAAAATCAGCTCGTATATTATTTGGAGTGTTTTATTTTTGCCAAGTACCTATAAACAAATGAAATTCAAGTCGAGAATTTGTCAACTGAAAATAAATCAAGATATTCTGAATCTAAATACAGATCCAGATCTATTGTAGGAACATAATACACATAAGTAATAACAAGATTGAATATAAACTCTAATTATTCCTAGTTAGAAAAAATATGACGTGTGAACTATTACATAATTTCGTTAACATCAATAAGTACAAGAAATTGGGGAAACAGGTGGAAGATTGACTCTTCAAAGTTGTCATCCAAAGTAAGCAGTCCTGCCTTGCGAGTTTTTCCACCCATTTTGTACCTATCTATTGAGGGTGCCCGGAGGAAGCATTTATTATTTTCCAATAAGCCTGATCACAAGCAATCACTTACCATCAGGTATATGGTCTATCAATCCAATCCGAAAAAGATTCAAAGTTATGAGGCTTATAAACTTGACCCTAATACCGACTACTATAGACTATATAGCAAATCTTTGGCACAGGACACTTCATCAAACTTCTGATTCCACATTTTAATCACATAACACACACAAATGTATCAACATAAATCACACAAAATTTTAAAAACCAGATACAATCAACCGTTTAAAACTTTTTTGACAAAACTTACCACACCACTCCTGACCACTCACAAACATCAAAATGGCGTGTCACTCTGCCCCGTGAGCAACTTAGGAAATAAGCGGCACTGTTGTCATACTTTTCACTTAAAAAAGAACTCTCTTTATTCATACTGGAATTTTCAATAGTGTTAATCCTATTTGACATTACATATATTCAATATTTATTGAAGAGCTTTTACCATAGTATTTTATTGCAAAAATCCAGAACCATGATCGTAATAATTGTTATGCCAAGCTACACTTGGCAACGCTGTTCATGACTATGACGAGTACGCAGACCCGCAGATGGACGACAGACGAAGTAAAAAATATTGTAGAAACCGGAGAACTCCAAGTTACTCACTTATGATAATTACGTAGACACCGTATTCAAATAAGATTGTATTATGTTTTTGTTCATACAAGAGGAACCCATAGATAGGAAGATAGGTACCTAACTACCTAGTCCTGTCTTCTTTGAAAAAACTTGATCGGATGGATTGAAGGGATGGTTTTTTTCATTTTATACATTAGAAGCATATTCTTCGCACGTTCTAACACATGGTGCAAATTATATCCTGTCAAGCATTTATAAACATATGGTAAAATGTTCTTGGCACATGCTGAGAATATATGTATATATGTATTGACTGCTTCCCACGAGCTCATGTTACATAATTCTGTTCCGCTCCAGTCACGAAACTAGCAACAATATGTAAGCGCATATACGTTAAAGAATATATTTGGTACAGTATACATTCGTAGAGCATGCTAATGATATGCGCGTAAGCATATGAGTTGCCGCACGTTCTAAGTACTTGCTGAAGATAGGAATATGCTTTCATTGTTATGTGGGTTGAGATCAAAAATAAACATAATAACGGGTGGAAAAGTCCTACGTCGTGGTTTGAAAAAGTAAAAGGAATTGAAATGAAAAACGGGTCGAGATCCGGAACCACCTAGCATTAAGCTAAACTCGGCCTCGATATATTTTGACGTGGGAAACTTGGTTCCATTCAATTATGCACAATTCCTGCTGACGCGCAGCTAGAGAAATAAAATATTTGTTTGATTGATTGATGAAAAACGAAGGAATGCTGTTTCAGACAGTTATTAATCAGTAAATTATTGATTCTTACACGGCAGACGTTGGTTTAAAGAAAATACGGGGTCTTTCGGCAGATGAATAAGCGAGTTACGGAAAAAAATGAATCACTTGATTAAAGACGCGAAAAGTCATCGGAAAAATTAGAAACGATGGAAAAATAAGTCAGAAAATTCTGTAACTTCGTTACACACCAAAGAGCGATGGCAAATCGTGAAAGACGTATGTATGTTATCATTTATCTACTTATCAGAACTTCAACCGTGCATGGATCGTGGGTCATTCCAAGTACCAGATATCGAGTCCAATACCAAGACGAAGACCACATTTATTTTTCGAGTCTTGGTGTTGGTCTTGGTCTTGCGAAGCCCTATAGGCAGACATGAAGCAAAATATTCTGAATGAGAAATGAGAACTTCTCAGTTGTTCAGTCATTAATTGCCATTACACCTAACACCACTTATATCATTTCTTATACTTTTCCATTTCAATTCCTCCTGTTCCACATCAACAAAGAGTGGATTTTGTCCAATGAAGACTTACTTGAATGAGACAATTTTTGGCAAATTGTTACTTTTTCCCTGTTGATCTATTGTTCAACAGTCAACCCCGGAACTTCACACGTCTACATTCACAATATTCACACAATCATTAAGCGGAGGAAGGAATAAACCGTTCCGGCTTAAATCTTGAATGGAATGGCTTTATTTATTCAAACTCAAAACAAAACCAACCTGATCAACGCTACAAACATCTGATCTATTCTCTGCCGTCACTGTTTATAATTTCATGGGCTGTTTATCCATTGAGTTAACCCCTGGAATAACATTTACCCACGATCAGCTAAACAGCCCCTCAGTCGACTGAAATATTGTAGAGCGGTTTACAAGGTCGTAGGCTTCAAAGGATAGACCGGTAGACTTCGTCGCAAAGATGACGTCATAGGAAGTAGTTGGGCTACACCTTTTTTTCGAGTATTCACTTTCAAATATTCGGTTAGAATACGTATATAAAATTTCAAGTCATTCGAAAATGTTTGCAAATTGTCCATGTGTAAGTTCATCTCCATAGCCTCAACAACTACAATTATGCAAGATGTGAATAGTTGCTGATGGATATAATCAGCTACTGCAATAATTAGACTTGAATGCGCTGATTTGAGGATGAAATATTGATTTAGCCAAAAGCAAATACATGCTCCACCGTTCTCCATTTCACAATATTCTTATCTCCATGCGCATTTAAATTTTTAACCAGAAATTCCATTTCCCAAACGACATCATATCTATCTCAGGCGAAACGCAATATATGCACCAAATATTCACTTTTTCAGCGTTAACATTGAGTGGGGAATTTCCGCGAAGTTTGCAAGCCAGAGTATAAATTTGATCTTGGCATAGTTTGGATACACAAAGTTTTGTTTATGGAACTTGAACATGTGCTGCGAACGCTACTGATGAGGCAAAGATTCTTATCCAAGATGGTCGAGACAACTTAGTTTATCTTGGTGATTTATGGTCTGGAAAAGTTTAGACTGGCGTTTGTTTATTGGGGGCTGAAGATGAATGATCGTTTTGAAACTGATAATGGTGATTTATTGGAAAACAATATGTTCACATTGAAAGTTTTCTTTTTTTATTTGCTTGCTACAAGAACAAGGTTTAAGTATCTGATTCACCCAGAAAGGGTCTTCGACCATTTTTCAAATAGAATCTACGTCTCTTTGGGACAGTTTTTCAAATTTAAGTGACTTTTATGGGTTTAGAGGATTTATAATTTTTAGATTTATCCGAGGATTTACCTTTTTGCTTTACTTGAAGGTATTTCTGCCTCTTTGCAAATTATCTAGAGCCTGATGACGTCTTTGTTCACACAGTTTTTCTTTATTGACAACTCCAAGGACTTTTGTCTTACTTTGAATCTAAGTTCTAGATTCTAGAGACTCCCAATATTCAATATTTATTGATATTTAAGTTGACATATCTGATATCTACTACAGTTTTATCGTTGTTCGAGTAAAGGTTACTCAAACAACGGTTTTATCCTATTATTCCTATTCGTTCGTGGTTTCTCCAGATTTTAACTTCTCTGTTCACCAGTTCACCCTTAGAATTTAGGGGATGATGTTTAAATATGTATTCGATATTTTGAAGTAGAGGGAGTAAGATTATAAACGTTGATAATTTCACAAAGCTGTTGACGATAAAAATGCTAAATATATCCATTCGTCAGGAAGCAGGAAGACAACAAACTCCCCCAAATCTCTGACTATCGAACACGTTTTCTACAACCAAAGCTACTGAAGCGCGAAAAATTGAGCCAAATCGAATTACAGCAATAATTTTGAGCTGCGACATTTTTATAAATCGGAAATTGAAAATGCCGAAGAAAATATCCCGTTGCGAGAAGCAAATATTGGAATAATGAAGGGACATGATTTTTCAAGGACAGCACAAAGTCAGCATATTGATTTCAAGAGGATTTTCCCGTCTGTGTTTATTACAGCTTGACTTTTTATCGCTTTGAAATGATAAGAACGTAAAGTAAGAACAGCAACGGCTTTACCGGTTTCAAGACCACTTGAAAAGTGAGTTTTCTTTTTTGTCTGCTGGAAGTGCTCGTTGTTCACTTGTTTTACCAGAAAGGTGTTTTCAAGTGGACTTGTGGAGTTCAGGTAGTGTGCAGATGAAATTGATCAAAAATAAATGTCAGAGTTTTTTTTCTTTTCTTGAAAAATTCCAGCTTTCTTGCAGTCAACCTATTTCAGGAATATTTCATCTGCTCATGGGAATATTTTTGATTTTTTATGAAGTACCTACATATCTTTCAAGGAAATTTCTCCAAATTGGTTCAATCTCTGTATGATCAAAGTTTACTTATTGTTAAGTAAACTTTGGTGTGATGCATGATGTAGTTTGTACGTGGCCAACTAGAGAGACATGCTATGGCGTAACGCGAAATCGGATTGTCACGTGACCGACTTGGTCTGATTAAGTATACTTATACTAAACATATTATTATTTTATGAATAACTATGGCTTTGGTTGTGTAAAAGAATCATAAATATAATTTCTTGTTTGAACAATTTGAAGTAAACATACTTGGTAAGCTAGAGTTCGAATATTTGCTCAAATGATGACGGTGAAAACCCACGTTTTTGCATTTTTATCTCCAATATCTATTCAAACTGGACAAGAAGAAAGAAACAACTATTTATTTCTTTAGTTTCTTCAATTTTTCTCTCACTTACATACGCTAGAATCTCGTCGAGGCATTGACGCAAGTTAGACGAGTTACCATAGCAAATGCCAAACAACGATCTACGTCATAATTGCCACCAAGCACGTTGTTATGAAGTTGGCTGGTGGCCAAATTTCGTCACCTGCAAATCACATAATAACTCGCTTGGAGGCAATTATGACGTGAATCGAAAGTAGTTTGGCATTTGCTGTATATTATTATTATTATATTAAGTTCAGTTTCCATATACATAACGAGCTCCATGATAAATAGAACTAAGAAGCAGTTTACTGGAATAGGTTAATAGATATTAGCAGAGCCGTCTAGGATTGTAATAGCCCTGAGGAAATAATTTTGGCAGCACCGCGTGTGGTCCCAATTGAGGTTATGTTCATTCAACTTAGTTTCAAATTGCCCTCATTCGCCTTCAAATTGTATTTTGAAAAAGTGGGAAGCTCGGTAAAAAAATAAGTGATTTCTGCGTTCTTAAAAGTCAAGATTAAGGTTAGTGGTTGATTACTAAAAAAATCGTAATGTGACAGTGAATATTTTCCTAATAGGCTGGTATAGATAGTTTCATCTTATGGTATGTCTATCTCTATTGGGTATTATGCCTTTCGGGAAGTACTCAATGAGAAAAATACATATTTAATAGTAAAAATTGATGAATGAATGCGTCAACCTGGACTCCTCATACATAAGCACCATCAGCTTCGATGTCATGTGTAAAAACCAGAGTATTGTCGAGCGTTTGTTTTCGTTCACTTCAAAAAAACAATATGGTGCGAAGATATGGTGCTTTGTGGTTCAACATTTTTAATCATTATTATCAACTCCTGCGTCCTCCAGAATCTGAGGAAATCACATCCCAAAATCTGTTACCATCCACCTATCTGGCGGTGTCAATGTTTTATTGTTAAGAATTATTATCTTTTCCCAGAAAAAATCATAAAAAACTTGTTATGTAAGGATATGTATTATGTTTGTTATGTTTGTTCTTGTGTTATAATCTGATAAACATCATACTTGTTGCGATAATATATAAGTTATTCTTTCAAATTACTGTTGGACTGACATGTTTCGGTATCTCGTAATCGTAATATGCCTTTATTTTCAGAAAAAGCTCTGTGGGGACCAAAAGAACCTCTTTACCCTCCGATATTATTCGCACAAATCTTAGTTCTTAGTTAAAATAAGCAGTCCGCTGCAATTTGTAAGACGCGACCATCTACCTGATCTTTGTCAGACAGACTTGTCAGACTTGTCCGTGAAAGTACCTCGTCTATTTCCTCGTATCAAAATTGAATAAAATATTGATTTGCTACTATCGTCTTGATGCTTCCGCCGATTCCCACAAATTGGTGACCCCGACGTGATCGGAAAAGTTTCGCGTGTGACATAAAACTTGTGGGATCTATCAGTGAGTTTATTGATATAGTGGTTCATATCAATCCACGATGGACTCGAATTTTTTCGATGCCAACCAAACAGTACTTAACATGGAAGGGGACGACGTGCAACTCAATCCAATCAATCGCAATCAACAGATTGATCGCGTAGCCATGAAAGTGCCGCCATTCATTGCGTCTGACCCGAAGCTATGGTTCTGCATGCTGGAAAGTAGCTTCGATGCTTCTGGAATCACCCAGGATTGCACAAAGTTCGGATATTATGCCCTCACAGGGCTCGATAAAAAATACGCGATATTATTGTGAAGCCGGCGAATGAGCGCACATACGCGTTGCTCAAGATCGAGCTGATAAAACGCATGGGTTCGTCTCAAGAGCAAAACACCCGTCGCCTGTTGGAGAATGAGCCTCTGGGCGACAGGAAACCAACACAATTCTTGCTTCATCTGCGCGGCCTTGCTGGAAGTCAGTTCCCTGAGGAGGTCCTACAAACCCTGTGGCTCGGTCGGTTGCCCAAGACCATGCAAGCAAGCACTCCTTGCTGCACACAAGGACCTCTCATTAGAGAAACGAGCAGAAATCGCGGACTCAATGGCCGAGTTCTACCGGGCGCACGTCGCCATCACAGAAGTCGCAACGAATCCGGCTCTAGCAGAAAAAGTTGTATACCTGGAGCATGCAATGGGAATCCTAATTCAAAAATTTGAGGCTCTGGAAATCCATCATGTGTCATCGAGATGAGCGCTGGACACAAGTATTGCCTACAGTCCTGTTGGGCATTCGATCAGCGTGGAAGGAAGACCTCAAATCAACGTCAGCAGAAATGCTCTACGACCAGCCTCTTCGACTTCCAGGAGAATTCCTGGGCTCAAAGAGCCCTGATTTGGACATCAGCAACGATTTTATCAAAGAACTTCGCCAGCAGATGAGAGACCTCCAGCCTGTGGCAGGGACCCAGCACGGGGAGAGGTGTTCATTTGTTTTCAAAGATCTAGCTACTACCGACCAGGTATTCGTTCGGCGTGATAGCCATCGCCAGCCTCTCCAACAACCGTACGATGGGCCGTACCAGGTGATAAGCCGAACCGATAAAACAATGGTAGTATACATCAATGGCCAAGACGTCACCATCTCCATCGATCGTTTGAAACCAGCGTATGTCATGACTGAGCAACCATCCACCGGAGTCACTGATCCAATACCTTCATCAGACCAGCCAGCAGTCCAATGTGAGAACTCAACACCACCAGAACTAGGTTCTGATGAACCTCCAGTAACTCAGCAACCATCAACGAGCCAACAACCGAAACGTACGACAAGATTTGGTAGATGTGTCCGCTTCCCAGACCGTCTCCAGGAAGGTTTTTCGTAGTTAGTTTTTTTTTTTGTCATAACGTTAATCACTGGCAGGGGGGTACTGTGGGGACCAAAAAAATCTCTTTACCCTCCGATATTATTCGCACAAATTTTAGTTCTTAGTTAAAATAAGCAGCCCGCTGCAATTTGTAAAACGCGACCATCTACCTGATCTTTGTTTGCTGTATCGAGAAAAGGTTTTATGATAGCAGGGTGCGTAGTGAGTATTTCAACGGCAGACAGACTGTGTCTTTGTCCGTGAAAGTACCTCGTTTATTTCCTCGTATTAAAATTGAATCAAATATTGATTTGCCACTATCGTCTTAATGCTTCCGCCGATTCCCACAGCTCCTTCAATCAATGCAAAATTTGGACCATCGTTGACGTTAGATGCGACGTTGCAATTGTTACTTCTTGGCTTGTATGACTTTAAGCGTTTTCATGAAGTGCGAGCTGCAAGAGACATTTATCACAGACCAAACTGGAATGGTCTCATGTATGGTGGACTATGTCCTCCATAGTCTCATGATACCATACTCCATGAAAACGCTAAATATTGTCAGCTCTCAGCTCTATACCTTTTCAACTTCAAATTGGGACTAAACAACTCCAAGTTGGGAATTAACAAAATCAAATTGGGAATAATCACTTTCAGATTGGGACTAGTCAACTTCAAATCAAAATTGACTTTTCCCAATTTGAAATTGATTAGTTCCAATTTGAATATGATAATTCCCAATTTGATTTTGTTAATTCCCAAATCGAAGTTGTTAAGTCCCAATTTGAAGTTAAAAAAGTATAAAATTAGCATATTTATTGAGAAAAACAAACTGTCACCGGCTAGATGCTAGATGCAAGTGTAAAAAAACAATCATCGTTTGGGATATATGCACACTCTCTCAATAGTTCAACTGTCTTTGGAATAATAACTAGATTATAGAATAAAATTTATATGACGCCTAAAATGAGGAAATGTTCTCAAAAGTCACGCCATTTTTTTTTAGCGCCACGGCCTGTCTTCTGGTTGGCCTGAGGTTTGTATGGTGCGAAATGTCAGATGACACCTGGCGGTCTTGCCGAGTTGATTTTTCAGTAGATGAGTTACGCTTTAATCAGATTTATGTGGCTCCCGGTATATTATAATTGGGCACCACACACGGAGCGACGAGGTCGGTCGAAAGAGGCCGACCGGATCGGCCGACCGTCTGCCATACCAAATCCGCCGACTTGGTCTGTGAGTCTGTGACCTGTGAGCGATCAGATATGTCGTGTCCACACACGGACATACTTGGTCCGCCATTAATCAAAAGATTTCTTTTTGCACGGATACAACCCCTTAAAAGAGCCCCACATGAACAAAATTTGAATCTCGATCAAACAACGAGCGTAACGGCTTGGTCTTTATGTAAGTTGTGAATGAAAATTTGACTGTAGAGTGTAGTGACAAGGTCTTTCACCGACGACGTATTTCACCGACCGGGTCCGTCGTTCCGCACTAACGGGCGGTCGAAGTGTGCAAAATTAGACAGACACTGTCCGCTGCATACCAAGTCGCTCAAAATGTCGCTCCGTGTGTGGGTCCCTAATGTTATTGGATATGCGAAAATGTGATTACCACGAAGTTATACTCCACACTTATTATTTATTGAATTACTTTCACCTGGTTTATTCGGTGTTTTTATTTAAATTTTAATTGAATTTAGCTTTTTCCTGGTTTTTATCGATCGCACATAATTACAGGCTGTTTTTTAAGTTGGGGTTTTCCTCTTAACATGAGACAAGAAGAAGCAGATTCCTAAAATAACATTTTCTTGAAAACTCAAAAAGAAAAGAGATGTGGCTAAATTGATTAATTAGCTTCGATTTGCTTCTTTTATTAAGTCATGTTTCATGTTACAAGGAAAACCACAGCTTAAAAACACCCTATATTATATTGGAGTTCTTATAAATAGATAAGCCTTTTTTTCTGCGTTAAGGGATAGGGGCGATGGTTAATGAATGGGGACGTTTTCGAAATTTGGTTGTACATTTTTTCTTGCAAAATCATTTTATACAGAGTGTGTCATGTAGCAGTGGCTGATACCAACTTTGTTGTTATGAATACAAAACCCAGTATATTATTCAATTTTCGGAAAATTCTAAACATATTTCATGAACTATATCCTATATCTATCTCTAACTGTTTTGGAAATATCAAGTGTTTTCAGACATTTATTGCAAAAATTAATATCACAAAAATAAAATCACTCCATAAGAGAAATTCGCTACTAACACAATGAAAAATTAATAAACACCAAGAATTAGTAAAGTGTCTATTTCTTAATAATGAAAAAATTTCACTTTTTTTCTAATTATCAAGAACTAAATGTGTTGACTGTGTTCTCGAGTTTTTTTTTGATTTTTTCAATAAATCTGAAAACACTGCAGATTTCCGAAATAGTTGATGATAGGTATGAAACATTGTACATGGATTATGTCTAGAATTCTCTGAAGAATCAAAAAATTGAATAATATACAGGGTGTTGTAGTTTGAATAACAAAGTTAGTATCAACCACTACTACTTACATTACACACCCTGTATAAAATGTTTTTGCTGGAAAAAATGTATAACCAAAAATATCCATCGAGCGTTTTTTCGAAAACGTCCCCATTAGTTAACTAATTTATTCCATTTGGCTGTATCCACATTGTATTCTTCCACATACTGCGTATCCAGTAGTTCTCCTGGAGCTGGACATCTGCTTGTGGGCAGTTCTGAGGTTTATTCTTTCTCACTTTTTCAGTATGTTGTTTGTCTTTACTCATGACTGTGCGCCCCATCAATCTTCATTTGATTCATTTATGCACTAGAGATAACAGTTTCTGGATTTCCCATATCAATGACTCAATCTGCCAGCTCTGAAATAATTGAAGCTGGCTTCATTCAAACCTCCAAATTGTTCACACATGAAGGATTTCTCCAAACTACAGCAGTTTGACTACGAGCTGGTACTTCCGATACGTCAGATAAACGTTGTTGTACCTTGCTTTTGTGAACGATTCCGAGGATTTAGGTAAACCTCCTGCTAAGAAAGAAGGACTGACTAAACGCATCCGCGAGTTTCCCCGAAATCTCTTAAATAGCCAATAAATTTCTGGCAAAACTTGAAAGCAAAGAATGTTTCATTAAACCAACAATTCCGCAAGAGAAGGGTGCGACTTACACCTATAAATCCAAAACTAATTTATTCCCGCTTCCTGCTTGTCTTATCGGAAAGATATTCTCCAATTACACTCAAGTTCCAATATTCCCCATGATACGGAACATTTTTCAATTTCGGAGGTCAGAATTTCAATATCCTATCCTGTCAATATATCAATGTCGAAACGGTTATTCCTGGACTTGCTACATTTTAATTCACATACACGTTGCATTGAAACATAATTTACGTATTCTGTGCATCGATCTGTGGTAAGAAAAATGTTGCCAGACTTCCAATTTCAAGTTTATTGTCCACTGTAATGTTTTTTCCCGTATTTTCCAGATATTGGGCTGTAACCAACGTGGAGTATATACACCATCGAACATCAAAACGTATAGGAATCATGATATTCATTATATGGGTTGTGGCTTTTCTGGTATGTATCGCCCCATTACTAGGCTGGAAGGATCCGCAGTGGAGCGATAGAGTACGTAACAAGCTGTGCCTAGTCAGCCAGGATCTATTTTATCAAATATTCGCAACAGCGTCCTCATTTTATTTGCCTCTTTTGGTAAGGCCCCTCTCCGCAACCTACATCTTTTAATTGTCCATAATTTCCAGGTTATCCTAATACTGTACTGGCGGATATTCCAGACTGCCAGGAAACGCATCAGAAGAAGACAAATGATGAGCAAAACTCAAGAAACCGAAAAAAATCCTGCTTTGGGTGGTATCGCTGGCGGCTTGGCCGCTGCAAGTGGAACAGGTAATTCAAATTTCCAGATGCCATCTCTCATCTGCAATGCAGAAACTATATGCTGGAATGTACTACAAAGGGTAATAGAGATCTGATTCAATATGGACAATTAGGTACATAGATCATGTTAATCGAGGACAATCTGGATGTGCGGTTGAATATATAAACCTACATGTGGGTCATGAAATCTGGATCTGATTGGCTTATTGAACCATCAAGCGTAGTCGCTGGGCAAGGGTGTTGGAAATGCCATAACTCTTCCGGAACGTGTTTCTCCTTAGACTCTTCTCCCCTGAAGAAAGCTTTTGAAGCTGACCACTCCTTAAATTTGATAATAGAAGCATGCGCGTCAAGGAACCGCGCGCCCGATATAAAAAAAGATCTTAATGTCTGAACTCGGCCTCTGCTTCTTCTCTTATCACATTGGGTTGACGTGTTATTTATGAACCCGTCAAGGGACTGTGGCTTCTGTCAACAAAATACTCCACTTTGAAATATGAATCACTACAATCCCTCTTGCTGTCATCAGCTCCTGGACTAGAAATAACACGCAGTAAATTCAATTGGGAAATCTGATATGTGTTGTGTGCCTTTGACCAACAAACATCGGAAAGTTTTCCCCAAATCGATTCTAATCCGACCGCGAGCCGCGAGACTAAATGTTCAATTCGAGGTGGATTATGGTCAAATGGGATGTTGAGCATTAAAAGAACTCTCATCTAGTTGGTTGTTTTTTTCAGTCCGAGATAACGAGACCTCTACTAATTCCGGTTTTCTAAATCCGCTTTTCTACGAAGGTTCATTATTTTCACACCCTTTCATCATTTTAACTGCACAAAATAGCTGCTGCCATTCGCTAACATTTCAAAGAAGCAATTCGGGATACCGTAATTGAAAAAGCAGACGTGATTGAAGTAACCAGGAATTTTCCATTATGCTATAGGTATCGTATTTATCAAAAGAAGTTTTGTGCGAATTGAACGGAGTTGTGGTTTTGAAATAAAGTTTTTACCAGTTAGTGGAACTTTACAGATGTTTTGACATTTCTTCTGAGGTTATGGCTTTATTTTATTTTTCTATTTATTTCTATGACTTATTTACTTTGATCGCGTTTTTCATTACTTTTATTTTGAACACATTTTTTTTTTATTTCGATATCGTCTTAGTCTTTTGTAAATCTTGTGCTTTTTTTTCTTGTTTTTGATTATTTTTCTGTTTTGTTCAAAAAGATTCATCAATTTCTTTACTGTTCTTGATTTTCAGTTGGGGTGTGTTTGCTATCCTTATTCATTTTCTTTCATTTCACTCCTCTTTTTACCACTTATACCGTTTCTTGAAGATGTTTTTTCTTGCGAGAATGTTTTATTCTGATTTTTTTTTCATTCATTGATCATGTAAATTATAATATTTTTTTTTATCAGAGAAATATGTTCCAGGATCCCTTCAAATTTAGACGAAATCCAAAATATTCGATTTAGTGACATTTTCAATCTTCATAAATTCTTTCAAACGTTGTAACTTTCGAACGAATTGACCAATTTCAATGAATCTCATGATCATCATTTTGAAGGGAATAAGATCTAGTTTTTTCATGAATTTTTGTGATTTTTAACTGTTTGGCGCATAATTTCTAACTGAACGTTGTTTTTTGACAAGAAAAAAAACTCGAAAAAGCTGCATGTTTTTCAAAAAAAGATGCAAATTACGTCCCGATATCTAAAAAACTAAGTTTCAAGCCTTGGAATGTGAGAAAACAATGAAACTCAAAATATCATACTTTCTTATGAAAATAAAAAAAAAACAATGTTTGCAACTTTTTTCATTTCTCTTTTTACACATGATTGTTTTTGTATATGGAAACACATTCTAGTTTTGTGTTATAATTTGATCTTCAATATTCTACTATTCTTCAAATACTTTTTTTTGTTTTCAATCCTGTAGGTACTCTTTCCAGATTAGGTATTCAGTTATTTCTCATTATTCTTACCAATTAACGAACTCCTGTGATAATTTCAGTTCCTTTTTCTCCGTGAACGATTATTCAGATCTGGAAGTATTTACTTCAGGCCTGCTACAGATTTTATAAAATCAATTCATCTTGGAACATAGGTATACCTAATAAAATCGGTTTTTCACCAACATTAACTTGGCAACAATGCACTATGTCAGTATTGACGTAACGGGTTGATGTAACTCGTTGTTGCCACTCTCAACTTATTATTTTCTGATAATCTGTACAGACTGTCCACGGATAGGGTTTACAAGTTCACAAGAACACAAATGGATACAAAATTTCATTTTTCGAGAAAAACTTATTCTTGATAAAAAAAAAATTGCTTGTGAAAAAAATACTATCCACAAAGAGATTTTTTTCATTTTCCTAAATTTTTCTCAACAGTACAACTTTTATTTTCAATTTTTGTGAAGTGAAATTCGAGATTTGAAATAAATCTTGGATCTTTTTAGTTTTTCCAATCTTTAGAAAATAAAACTACTCTAGATTCTGATTTCAAACTTCTAAATCAATGCATTTCTACTTCGTACCACCTTTTGTGAAAACACGGATTCTTTTTTTTCCAAATAAATATTTTTTAACGCAAAAATCATTCTTTGAAACTTTTTATTGAAAAATTAAGTCAATAATGCTGTATATCTATTTCAACCCTTAATGCTGTCCACAAACAAATTGAATTGGAATTCTGCTTAAAAATAAAATAAAGGTAGGTATAGGTTGTTTACTCTTGGAAAAAATTCAGGTTTTTGAAGTTTTTGCGAACCCTGTATAAAAAATCAAAATCTTCCCTTTGTGAATCGTATTTTGTTCACAAGCAAATTTTTCTATGAAGAAAGAGTTTTTCCATTTTTTTTTTATCTACATCTATGCGATAACTAATGTAATTCTGTGTGTGGTAGGTACTGTATTATCGTTCGCCGTTGTCACCGTGCTGTAATAATTTTATTAGCGCACACGTTGCTGTTAGCAACGTTTATTCTGTGAAGGGTGGCAAGATGCCAGAGACAAGCTTTTACCTCTTTTAAACTTTTGGATATTTTGTCAACGAACGGTCGTAGATGAAATACTGTATATAATTCGTATGGTAATCAGGTATAATCGCCCTCAAGTGAGTACAAACCTCGCCTCTCCGGCTCGGTATGCAATTTTCACACTCGTGCGGTAATACACTTACTAGTTACCACACCTAATATATAATATACTATTATCCAACGCATGATGGTTTTGAGTGTCATTTTTGATGTCATTTTAGGCAAGTAAACTATCAAATAACACACCAGTGTATTAAAATCCATAACTCACTAGTCACTAGTGAACTATGGATTATACCACGTCCCCGTGGCAACCAAACAAACAACCTACTTAGAACAAAATGTAAAAGAGTCTTGAACTTGTTGGATAAAACATTGTATGCCACTCGTGCGGAGTCGTGCGTAATGTTTCCCAATTCACTCGAGAACAACATAACGCACTAGTATCATAAATGACTATCATCCATGTGCGCTCTTGTTGACCCTATCCGAGGACATTCTGTCTCACCGAGTTGTTGAAAAATTGCAACCATTATCCATGATAATCTCATTTTGATGTTACAGGTGGCATAGCAGCGGCGGTGGTGACAGTAATAGGGCGACCCTTGCCCACCATATCCGAAGCCACCACCACAACAGCATTCACCAACATCTCATCCAACAATTCCAGCCCCGAAAAAACATCAGTGGCCAATGGCCTGGAAGCAGATCTTCCAACAACAACCGGAGAATCCTACGCCACCTATCAGCAACAACACCACCCAGTCAAGAGAAAAAATCGCGAAGGACTCGACTCCAAACGCGAAAGAAAAGCCGCAAAAACCTTGGCCATAATCACCGGAGCTTTCGTTCTTTGCTGGCTACCATTCTTCATCATGGCCGTCATCATGCCCATCAAAGCCGACTTATTTGAAAAGTACATGATCAGCATCTTCCTATGGCTCGGCTACTTCAACTCGACTCTCAACCCCATCATCTACACCATCTTCAGTCCGGAATTCCGACATGCTTTCAAGAAGATCCTGTGCGGCAGAAATTACGCCAGAAGAAACCGGCACTTTGGGGTGCGGGGGCTGGCTTGATGGCGGCCCAGTGGTCGAATGCCTTCTGATAATGAGCCGCCAGTGGCCGCCCGTTTGGCCGCCATCGTGGCAGCACCTGCTGTTGGTGCCAGCTCTAAGAATGTCACTTTCAAGTGTGACTGATCCGAAGTCAATCGATCACGTAACGTGGTTTCTCCGATAATGGAATTTGAGAGTAGCAGCAGTAATGAGAGCAGGGTGGTGCTGGAGATGAAGCAGATTGACAATTAGTCTGTCGTTGACGATGGACTGAACTTTTGTAGTGAGCTGGACTGAACGGAATCCAATTGCTGACCAGTGTACATAGTACAATGTATAGTGAACGTCTAATGCGGTGCAATATCATCGCCATATCTCCTCCAAAAGGGCTTTCTCTTGTACAGATCAAAACCTTATTGGTAAGGTACTAAACCCATGGATTTTTTTGTATCCCGACAACCACCTACCTCCGATTGTTTTTGATGAAAATGAGGAAACTGAAGTACAAACGGTAGACATTGCTAAGTGGGCTTTAGTAGTCGAAATCCTTTGTTTGAATTAAATTTAAGTCAACCTTCGAGAACCAATTTTTTGATATTAGAACCTACGTTTTAGTGTGGACCAATAAGTTTCCTTAAATGAACCCTTATTAATATTCTGATAATGGTAAGCTTACTAGACTAAATTAAAATTATCATGCAATAAGTAACTTTTATCATTGCTGTTGTGAATTAGCTGTTGTTAGTATGAGCGAACCAAAATTGTGATGTACAATCATATACAGGGAAACATGTAGGCCAATACCTTTGGCCTATGAACTTCAACTTATAAGATCAAGTTTCCTTTGTTATGTTGGGTGATATTTCCTAAGCTTGTTGATATTTTTTGCCTTGAATCAAAAAAATCAAAGATATTTCTTTAAGTAAGCTTCACCTGTTGTAACGAGCACAGTTAAAGGCGGATGGTCCTTTTTATAATGAGACCGAAAATCAATATTAAAAGACAATCAATCTATGTACAGGTGTGGTTATAATTTCACACCCCACTCATAGGGTGGGCATCTTAAAATATCCAAGTTTAGGTCCCATCCGCCCCTGCTTGCTGCTCAACAGTAACCTTTACTTGGAAATTTCTTTGCCACGTTAACAGTCAATGTGATATATCTCTATTATCACATCTAACTTGAGCCATAGATATGATGAAAGAATGTATCTAACATTTCATTTCCAAAGTGTAAATAATATATTGAATATGATTATGTAAAATAAAAATATCTGAATGTTATTTTTTTTATTTAATTGACTATGAAATGCCCAAGCTAGATTCACTTAGGATGAGCTTGCTATAGTGGTAGTTTCATCATCTTCTTCGACACATTCTTCATCCGAATCTGTCGTGGTTTCTGCTGGCGAGGTTGGTGTTGTAGTCATTGCCATCGCTACTGGAGGTGGTGTTGTTATCATTGCTGCCGGAGGTGGTGTCGTTGTCATCATTGCTTCCGGAGATTGTGTCGTTGTCATTGCCTTTGCCTCGGGAGGTGGCGTTGTCGTCATAATTGCATCCGGAGGTGGTGTTGTTGTCATCTTTGCTTCCGGAGTTGGTGTCGTTGTCATTGCCATCGCCTCTGGAGATGGCGTTGTCGTCATCATTGCTGCCGGAGGTGGTGTCGTTGTCATCATTGCTTCCGGAGATTGTGTCGTCATTGCCTTCGGCTCGGGAGGTGGCGTTGTCGTCATAATTGCATCCGGAGGTGGTGTTGTTGTCATCTTTGCTTCCGGAGTTGGTGTCGTTGTCATTGCCATCGCCTCTGGAGATGGCGTTGTCGTCATCATTGCTTCCGGAGAAGGGGTCCTTGTCGTTGCTATCATCACTGGAGGTGGTGTTGTCATCATTGGTTCCGGAGATGGTGTTGTCATCATTGTTTCCGGAGGTGGTGTCGTCATTGCGATCGTTTCTGGAGGTGATGTTGCCATCGGTGGTTCGACAGATGGTTGTGTTGTCACTGACCTAGATGATCCAGATGGCGTTGACATAGGGGGTTCTGTCGTCTGTGAAGCTGATCCTGCAAATCCATTGGGGTTATTGTCGATAGAAACTCAAACTTTGAATAAGAATGTAGAAACATGATCTGATAAAATGAAGAAAAACTAGTATCTCAGACAAAATTAATTTATTGTCCAAATGGTTTCACAGAATAATATATATGGATTAATTGCATGTCTTCTATCTGGCTGGCGTCTTCTAAGAGCCTGCAACAATAGCTGGGTTTAAGTAACTAGTATCAGCTACACAATGTATATTGCACTTCTTAAGTATAGCACATTACTTCACTTACCTTGTTGTACTAAAGATCGGATTATCGGCAATCAACAAGTGGTAGAAAAGTAAGGTGCTATATCTTGTTCTACACAATTCACTGTCACTCGATAATACGTTCAAAAACCCGAAAAATAGAAAACTGGGGGATAAATGGTAATGAAGGTCACAATGGGAGGTGAAACGAGCCCTCACAACTTACCAGAGAGGGTTGTCAAAACAGGTGGTAGAGAGGTTGTTCCTGTAATAGTTTGCATAGTGAAGAAACAAAAACTCAACTCCCTATAGATCGAGATACAAAGTATCATTACCTGCGCTAACACTGGCGCTAGCACTGGCACTAGCACTGGGTGATCCATTGCCCCCTTCACTCTCCAACTCTGTAAATTTGATACAATCACCACGATGCCTATAATCACTCACTCACCGTTGATCTGCTGTTGGACCGCCATCGCTTGCTGGCTCAATCCCAAAAACTGGAATAGGTTAAGCTTGATCTCATCCAACCTGATATTCAATAACCATTGTAGGCTTCCAGTTGGTGACATTACAGCGCTTGTATCACCAGGACAAGCGTCTAAGTTACCATTAACCAAAGCCTGCGCCGCGTTTAAGACAACAAGAATCCTGCTGGAAATCGCATCTGACAGCGGTTGTATAAAGTCCTTGTTCTTGTCCAATTCGGACTGAACCAGCGTTTTTACATCGTCAATTTGCGTTTGGAAGTTATTGCTAATGAACATCTGGATTTGTTGCTGGAATTGCACCAAGTCTCGGATAACAGGCAGGCTGGTGATCTTCGCCCTAATTTTCGGTATGTTTAGATTATCGATCACTTCCTTGAGACGCTCAACTAATCCAGCACTAAGAGAGTTTTGCGACTGCATGAGTCTACTCGCTGTTTGCGTTGCAAAATTCTGAATGGAGTTTATAATTTGCTCGGTGCTTTTGCCCTGGAACACCCCCGCTGAGACAAGACCATCAACAACATTATCGATCACTTGTTTATACAAAGAGATTAACTCGGACAAGCTATTGGAGTTCACATTCTCTAAATCTTGCACCAGACTCGAAACTTTGGCTGTACCTTGGGTGGCTAGCGTGATGGGCATCAAGAAACCATACTTGTACTGGAGACTACCAACTCTGCCAAGAATGCTAGCAGGAACATGTAGAATCTTGGCAAGAGCACCATGAACCCCGAAACCTCCCCTGATATGTACACTAACTGCAGAGGGGGGTTTTATAATAGCTTTGAAATACACCAAGAATTGACTCACATCCGCCACTTTCGTTACCTCCAGCTGATCCTCCACCAGCTTGTCCACTTGACGTTGAGTCGGCATTTAAATCTGCGGTTACCTCTGGTGTATGGATGCCAAAATGAACGCATTCTGTGGATAAATTTGTAGCTTTGCTCTGAAGGTAGATAGCTCGACTTACCCACATAACTGAGAGCTATGAATAGAACGCACACACTAAAATTAACTGTTCGCTGTACAATCATATTTGTACTAAACGAGTGGTTCGGTCAAGCGAGTCTAGTAATATGAGACCGAGCAACAAATAACGAGTAAATTTACCTTCTAATTGGTTTCTAGATACAGTAGATACTTATTAAGCTCGATAAGGTACTGATGAGCAATTATTTAAAAAAATACCAAACCCTTAAAAATAATAATTATTGAAGCGATAAGCGTATAATAATTATTTTGAAACAATTTGTAGCTAAATGTATAATTTATTTTGCACAATTAAACATTTTTAACACTCTTCCCGTTCTCATCATGCAATCTCCTCTTCTTGCGCAACAACCATATCTCCTTGGCCCTCTTTTGCTTGCCTTCCATCATACTCTTGTACAACTTCTTGTGCTTTTTCTTGATCATCTTCTCCCTCAACTTGAATTCTTGTCTCTCTTGTCTGTTCTTCTCCCAGGGTACTTCCTTGTACACTTCCCCAGTTGACACAGATAGCTTTGACTTTTTCTCATCCGTAACTTCTTCCTCCATAGCTTCCTCCTCCTCCTCCTCCTCCTCCTCACTATCCGCCTCATTCACTTGCATTTCGTCCTTCTTGTGTTGTTCTTCTAAAATAGAAGGGTCGTACAAAGCGCGTTCTTCTGGAGGAATGTACTGTTGGTCTCGTTCAGGATCGATGAATGGACTCAAATGGGGCGGCAGGATTTCGCCCATGAAGTATTTGTTGACAGGGAGAATTTCTCTGGCATTTACACTGTCGAAGACCCACTGTGGTTGGATGTAGTAGCGGGAAATAAACTGTTTGGGCATGGTTGGTCTGTCCACAATGTGGTGGGTGATGGATTCATCATTTTCGTCAAACGTGGACCCAACAAACAAGTCCTTGTCCCACGACACCTCACCTCCGAAACATCTGATGACAAACACCAAAGGCTCTCTCGGCACCTCCCTGTTCAAGAAGAACTTCAGCCCCTTGAACAGGGTTTTCAACTTCTTCACCTTTTCCACTTCCTTTTTAGCTTCTTCAACCTTCTCGGGACTATCGTCAGTGTTGAAGCTATCAATTTCAACTTCATCGTCTACAATATCATTTGACATCTTAGAAATGGGGAAGTTCAACGCTCCAACTCTTTCAGCAACAAAAATATCTTCGTCAACCAAGGTTTTTTCGTTTTCGTTCGGAGTAAGAGAGCCGAACTTCGGAGGGTAGTAAAGGTTGAGACTGTGGTACAGCCTGAAGTTGACAAAGCCGAGCATTATGGTGTAGAACTCCACGAAGGTTGACATTATTTTGAAGTCGACTTCAGATTTTTGTTGTGGTTCGAAGGAGAAATGGTGGGGAACTATCCAGGTGACTGTTTCGCCTTTGATTTCTGCTTGGAAATAGTAACCTGAAACAAGTGAAAAGGGTTGAAATTGAAATATTATTTTCATATATGGGGTGTTCGGTGTTTCTTCGACAAACCCAACTTGTTGTGGCAGGTGAAATGACAAATATAACTACATATTCCTCAATTAAAATTATTCGTACTCAACCCCATTATGCGAATCAAAAACAATAAGAAAAACTCTTGAAATATGAACTTGTTGAAAAACGGTTATCACTCAAGGGTCTTGTAAACATTAGGTATCCACGTATCTTCTAATATTTAATGGTGAATTTGGAAAATTCGTTAAGCTATTCTGAGGAGAAATGCTGGATGAATCACTTCTTTGCAGAGAAATAGTGAGCAAAGTGATGCTTTTCCGCAAAGAAACAGCGCATGTTTTACGAACAATATTTTTCCACCAGCATTCACAAATTAGAAACGAAAGACTTTTAATACTATTTTCAAAGGCAAATAACAAAAACCTCGAAAGAACACTTGGCAACGTTGGGCACAGTTGAAGCAATAATTGATCTGTCATACGCATAGTTAACCGGAGCCAGTCTGTATCAAGTCGTTGTTTCTGGTCAAATTTCTCCACATCGCATCGCTTGCAAAATCACGAATACGCAAAAAGTGTTTTAAGGCAAAACAGAATCATGTCTTTTATTTTGACGGGAAAGTGAACAGTGACAATAATATTTGTGCATTATTAACAATTTGGTTTGTTTGGTATGAAAACAAAGTTTAAACCAAGGGAGGTATTTGAGTTGACATTTGAGTGCGGAAAAAATTTGGCTGGAAAAAAGGTTGATTTGCGCACGCAAATGAGTGTGCAAAGTGGTTACTTTCCTTACGCTCGTAGACAAACACAATTTTAGGAGGCATATTGTTTGAAAATGATATTTTTTTTTTTATTTTCGATTTCTTCCAGTTGTGGATCATTGAAATTTCCAATTTCTGTAGTTCTCATGTACTACCAAGTAACCACTCAAGAAGTTCAAAGAAACGATTTAGCAAGAGATACAAATTTAAAAAAAATATATGAATGACCAATGTGGATGAAAATCACGGCAGGTCAAATCACATGCCGCTCACGGTACGTTAATCAGAAAAAGACTAACGGTTCACCCTTACTGAATTTGTATTATAACCCCTCTGATGATTCAATTGAATCCTCAAATCCAAAATTTAATCTTTGGGTAAAATATTTTCAAAAAAAAAACAGCTACATCACTGGAATATAGACCGGTTTGTTTAAACCACGCCTTTCTTCCAGCACGTAAACGATGCCGCTTATGGCCCATGCTTCTCTGAATCCATCTCTAAAATTTTACAAAACAAATTGGCATACCGCTCTTTGTGTATCGTGGTTCTTGTACACAAAAACGTAATGATTTTAACCCTTCATCTATTGTAATATTTTTCGCTATAGAAAACACTCTTCAGTTTTAATTTATTTATTTTAAGTCAGTATGTACAGCACTCACTATTTACAAACAATTTATATGGCAATCGCAGCGTATTTATGTTTTAGCGATTTATAATTCGCGTCTTATCAATAACTGAACTGAACTTCATCCCATGGCGCCCCTTTTTTATACCTAACACGGCCTTCGCCGATAATTCATGAATACCCTAGAATTGTCGGGAAGAAATAGATAGATGGCGAATTTCGAACCACTGGGCATGTTTCGTCACATTATGGTTATTTTTGTAGGCTGTTTTTTTGGTTTTTGTCAGACTCAGTTTATTAATATTGATTGTTTACGAGTACGAGTACTACAATTTATGTCTGACGCTGTTCGTGCTTCGCAGGGTGCTAGTGGAAAGTGGAAGTGAAAACTTGGGACTTGATCCGGCGCAGGATCCGATGTGCAAAACATATTTTAGCTTAAAAACCGATGTATGGACTTTCATTTAAAGATAAGATGCTTGTAGATACTTTTATATTAATATACGCATACTTTTACTGCGGTGGACTTTTATGGTAGTTAATAGTTGATTGATTTTTGTTTTTACAAAACAATACTATTACACCAATTTTCTAAATTGGTTTATGGCAGTTTATGTTGGATCTCTTTTTGTTGAGTCATAAACCTTAAACCAATTACCAATTATTCAAGTGAAATGGTGAATGCGCCGTATTTTTTCCAGAGTTTTTCTTTGGTAGCGCCCACCCAGACTTACATATCACGAGCCGCCACTGCCCAAGTAACACAAATATGTTTATAAGTATTCTATAGACCGTTATATAACAGTTTCGTAAAACATTTTGCTCGTAAAAATATTTTTATAATCATTTCATAGCCATTAATAACACACTTATAAACACGAAAAAGGACCACTTTATAAAATATTTTCGTCGTATTAAAATGTTTATAGGGGTTCTAGGTAACAACTATAAAGCTACTTTACTACTGCTATAGAGCTCTTATAAGAGTGAATTGTTCCAAGTTACACATTTATAAAACAGTTATAAATATATTTTGTTGTTGATATATTCGCGGCATTTACACTGCAATTTTGTGTATGTTCAGAGCAGAATAAATCAGAATTGTTGTAAAAGAATATCAACTGTGAATGACGAAAAATTAATGGAGTCTATCCTACTATTAGACAAGTAGCATATTGCAAAATATTGAAAATTCAAGCATGATAATATGTTGATTTGACTTGCGAATTTGATTTTACTGTTAATATATGGGTACATTATGAACTAAATTTTCATGCGCCTGCATTTTGAGGCAATTCAAGACTTTTTATCCTGATATTTTAAATTTCATAACCTCAAGATCTTAATTACAAACAAAAACTACTCTATTAAATAATAATTGTCTAATATTTACAATGTTTTTCTTATAATGACGTTCTTATTATCGTATTTCCTTGATAAATATTTGGTTTTTTTCCCAAACCTAAAAAATGACCGACAAAGTTCGCCTACCAAATATGGCGAACTCTTATAACTGTGCTTGTTGCGACAAATTTGTTATATAGGTATTGGACAATTTGCATACATTTTCAAATGACTTGAAATCTTATAACGTATTCTAGACATTATTTGAAAGTCACCAGCGAATACATTTTTCCAAAATACCCAAAAATATACTAAATAAATGAAAAAGAAGACGCGAATTTCACTGTATGATCGCAAACGGGGTGGGGATCTTTAGGCAAGACATATTTCAAGACAATGTTGCTATTTCGTGCCCATTTTTATTTTATTTGTTTTATAGTGCTGTCTTGTACGATCGAAATCAAGTATTCTATAAAACATTTCTATAAGATATTCTCGTAAGCCAATTCAGATTTAAATACGTTTGCGACTTAACGATAAAATAATAAATCTCTAATAAAAATATTTTGTAACGATCTCATAAAGTTCTCTATAAAACCTTAATAAACCAATACAACAAATAACAATAACACTTTTTTGTCTCTGAGAGTATTTTGTGCCAACTACCGCCACTAAATGATACAATTGTTATTGAAGTACCCTAATAAATCAGTTATTTAGCATTTTAGTTTGATAAGGCACAATCTGTGTTAGTTGGGATAAACTATAAGACAGTGTTGCTATTTTGTGTCCATTTTTATTTTGTAAGTGTTTTATATTGATTTTATAGTGCTGTTTTGTACGTTCTAGATCAAGCATCCTATAAAACATTTTTATAAGATATTCTCTCAAGCCAATTCAGTCTTAAATACTTTTGCGAGTTAACTGTTTTATTGGAGATAGCTATATGATAATATAATAAATCTCTAATAAAAATATTTTGTAACCCTCTTATAAGTTCTTTGCAAAACAATAATGAACCAATAATACAACAAATTAGACTAGGAGAGTAATTACTCTTATAACATTGGTACTATAGTATGCTATAAGAATTCAATTTCTTCCGTTTTATAAAAGATTTATTAAATGGTTTTGTAGAGAGCTATATTACATGATTATAACACTTTTTTGTCTCTGAGAGTATTTTGTCTTAACTAATGATAAAATTGTATATTGATGATTTTGATTTATTAAGGCACAATCTGTGTTAGTTGGGTGGTAGTATGTGGAACTAAATGAGTGCATTTATTCGGTCTTTCTTGTTTCCAGTTACTTTTATTACAATGGGTCGTTTGATAATTAGTAAAGCGGGAATTTATTGGGATCGTGTTCCGTGTTATTGGCTTGAAGAAAGTAAATTACCTCATTGGAACTGGAAGTGAAAATTCATTCAATTTTGAAAATGTATTTTTTTTTTGTTTTGTATCCCTCACCTTCCTCACTAGAATATCATTAATGAAGATGATTTTTTTTGTTTTTGTAAAATTCCAATTTCATTTGTACTGAAAGATAACTTTGAAATGGTGTTTTTCATTGCGCATTTACGTTTCATGTTGCTGATATATTTTCATTGGATGATTGTATTTTTTTAATCTACTCAATTATTTCTTCGAATTTGTGGAATTTGACTTCTGTCTGGCAGCACTGTTTTCATGATACTCAATTCGGAGAGTTATCGCATTGGATTGTTGTCAATATGCTTCAACAACGGTTTTTTTCCTCCTACTGCATAATATACCTGATTATTGGTCTTTCCACGGAAACATTTTTCCGAGCATTTTTCTTTAAATTGCACATACTAATACATGACCACAACCACAACTCACCTTTTATAGAAATAAACACCTTTCTCAAAGCCTTAGCTTCAATAACAGCGTGCAAAAACTCCATTGTAAGTCGCTGACACAACGCAGATTGATCTCGAGGAACATGAGCCAAACTCGGAAAAGTGCTGAACAAGAAACACAACGTCAAACAATCATCCAAATCCCTCAAAGCATCAATAAAACTCGGATATCTTTCCTTGACAATATGGTCCAATTTCAACGTGGGGTGATTATTCAAGTATTTTGTCAATTTTTCAAAGTCCCTTATCGCTCGAGCCCTTCCTACTTTCTTGTTGAAAATTTTATAGTCCCTCAATTTCCATATAATTGGCTCATGCAGCAAAAACTGTATGTCTTTAACGTGATATAGGGTTTTAATGCCGGTATGGCCTTTTTGTGCTCTTTTCCTGTTACGGGGCTCCCGAGGGTAGATTCCCTTTATGATGCACAATCTTCTGAAGTCGTTTAACGATAATTGGAGCTTTTTCAGGGCTGCTTTGCGGGACATGAATTGCGCCCCTTCTCCTACGGAATACTGCAATAAATCAACGTTAGATTTGAGTGGAAGTTACTTAAGAGTTGATTTATACCTTCTTTTTGCGTTTGCCCACCATTTTTTGTTTATTTAAACTTTATTTAAGTAGATTTTCAATGAAAAAAGGTAATAATCAGTTCCAAAACACAAATATGTCAAAATTGCACGTGAAAAGGAATTTTAGGTTATGTCAATACGTCATGTACAATGAAGTTATGGTCTGTATCTGGCTCTAACTACTGAAGTAGAATGTCTGAGGATATCGATATAAGTTTCGATTCGATTTGTGGTATACACTGCTCAACAATTTGAGACTCCACCAAAGTTTTTTTCAGCTCTGTCCCAACCCGCACAGAACTCATAGAACCATCCCAGAACCCAGAACCTATAATCAGGAATCTATAGTTACTTTTTTTGATCTCCAATCAGACAATGCTGCTGGGCAACAGTGATCAATTCGTTTATTGCGATCGTGAGTTCAATCACTTTGTTTTTTTTTACTTTTTATTGAAGAAAGTTTTGTTTGTTGGTAGCTGTATCGATTTGATTTTGAAAGTACGTACCAAAATTGATATAATAGGTGGGAATATCTCATCTGAACCAACTACTTGTCGAATTATTACAGTTCTAGAGAGATTTTGATGAGTTTCAAAATTTCCGGTTTTGATAAGCTTATTCCTTTTTCCCGATATATTTTTATAAGCTCCTCAAATAATGAGTGATATTGTTGCTGAAAGGAAATAAAGACTCATCGACGATTCTATGATTAGTGCATGGATTGGAGATTATCTGGCGTCTACGAGTACTTGAGACAAATAATTATTCAAGATTGACCCATTAATCACACATTATATGGCGAATAACATCTTTTGAATTCCACCCTAAAACGATTCTTCTGACTTGTTGAAACAACTATTATAAGATGAATCAATAGTCGATTTCGGCTTGTTTGGTACATGGTTTGGTACATGCTTTGGTCTGTCAAACACCTACCAACCAATTTCGGATCCTAAAACGATGACGTCACATCAAGTTTGGTATGTGTTTTGGTCTGTCAAAATGCCTACCGCGGTTTGCAGCACGGTTCTTTGTTTGGTATAGTGGAATCTTTGTCTATTTTTCTTTTGTCTCGCTCGGGAGTAGTAAGTTCATCGAGAATGATCAAGTGAATGTCGTAGATAAACAAATCGGCCAGTTTCATTCAAATTTAAGTCTGTGCTTCAGTGGTTGTATGTTCTATCTGATCTAAAAGTTGGTTTGCTGTTAATAATTGTAGTTTAGTTTTTTGTCAGTGTGTTCTACGACTATATTATTTACGTCAATCATTTTTTTCTCCAATTGATAGTTGGGAAATGGAAGAAGAAAATGAGTGAATTCGGGGACGTTTATATAATTCCAAAACATCAAAAACGATATAACTGCTTTTCTCTTAGGCATTTTGAGTATTGCGGCCAATACGGCCACAATCTGCTTTTTACCAAATCACTGGACAAAGCTTCAAGTTTTAACTTTATGACGAATAAGACAGATGAACTAAGTGGTGACGTTGATTGAATATTCATTCAATCAACGGTAGTGATAAACTATAACCTGTGACATATATTCTTTTTATCTATGCCTGTGAATAAACATAAACAAAAAAGATAGGTTATATAAACACTCTGCCTTTGACAGTTTTGACCAAACACCTACCAAACGATTTCGGTGAAATGTTGGTCGTGACGTCATCACCATGACGTTGCAGTTACCGTTTGGTTAACCAAAATGTAAACCAACCAAACGAGCCGAAATCGGCTATTAATATACCGTCAAACGGGACGAATCGGGACAGTTTTGACATGTTTGTTTATATAACTTTTTTCCTAATTGGAATAGAGGATCCGTTTTTTTGCCAAAAGTTAGGTCTATCTTAGAGCTTCAAAATGACATATCATTGACACCTGTCACTTGGACAGGGGAATTGTTTTTTGTGTGTCCCGATTCGCCCCGCAAGGGTGGTCAATCGGGACACTCCATATATTTCAATGAAAATGGCCGAAACACCCCAGAAATGGGGTGAATTGGGACAGAAAAAAAATAAAATAAATCTGAAAAAAATGCGGCTGAAAATGGACAAAAACAACCTGAAATAAGCGAAATAAACATTTATTCAACGAAAACGAGAAATTTACAAGCCTGATAATTAATGTAGGAACATGTTTTTCACTTAACTTAACGAACACAGAAAATCACCGACCCAAACAAAAATCACAAATAATAATAAGAATGGTGGGGGCGTGGTTACTCATTGATTCAAGTACGCCCTTTTGACAAATTTTTGGGAAAACTCATAACCACCTCTACGCAAAATTGTTGGCTGCGGCAACAATTTTGTAATTTGCTCCTTGTTGACTACGGAAACATCATCAACAGAGGGAAAAATGAAACAATTCTTCTTTTTCCGATTGGGACGAAGAAACTTGACTGTGATTGAATCTTCGTCTATTTCTTGAATGAGTCCAATGAAAAATTTATCTTCCCGATCTGTACAATATTGAATCTCAACAAAGTCATAATTTTTAAGATTCTCCAGATTCAATTCATCCATTTCGCTATCGGAGGAAGATACGGAATTTGCTGCATTTTCCAATTCGGACTCTTCAAATTCGTCTTCGATCACAGCCTTATTTCTTGATGAGGACGGTCCAGCTTCAGCAAAGTCTTCTTTTGAAATGCTTTTTCCTGGTTTCACGGTGATTTCTCTTCTCGTTACTTTTGGTTTACGTCTTGCAGTTATTGAGAAGGGAAGTTTCAATTTCAGCAAAGTCTTCCTTTCTAACGCTTTTTCCTGGTTCTACGGTGACCTTTCTTGTTCTCGTTACTGCTGGTTTACATGCAGCCCTGGAGTCATAGAGCAAATCGATAACAGAAGCTGTCCAATGATTGGGATCTTCATCTGCCGCACCTATAGGCTTTGGCAATCTTTTCAAAACTTGATTTCTATCTAGTGGAATAAGCCCTGTGCCCATGAATCCCTTTCTAATATTTTCACTCATCGTTGGCAAATTATCTAGGGTGTTTTTGAGAAATCCTGGGAAATATTGCTTTGGTATAGGCCCCTTATATTTTCCTCTTCCAATCTTCCAGAACACGCCGCCAGGTTTTTTTCAAAGGTGCAAAAACAGCGACGTCCATTGGTTGGGTCAGATGAGTTGATGAGGAAGGTAAAAACGCAAACTTAACATCATTTGGTTCACAGAGTTTTATGACATTCAATGAAAGGTGACTACACAGGTTGTCACCAATTAAAACTCTTGGGGCAGACTGTTTTTTCAAATATGGCAGGGCGATATTTTGAAACCAATTTTCAAAAAGAGGTTGTTCAAACCAGCCAGTAGAATTTCTATCATATCTTGCGTTTTTTGGCCCATTCAACATCCAAGTGTCATAAATGTGCTCACTCTTGTAGACGATAAATGGTGGTAGTAAAACACCACCACCACTTCCTGCAAACATTACCGACGTGGAGCTTTTTGCTGAGTCAATTATCCGTTCAGGATGTCGAGTTTTTCGTCTCACTATCACTTTTTTTCTTCCTGGGTCATCAACAAAGCATGTCTCGTCATAGTTGACAATGGAGTTTGGTTCAACATTTTCCAAGAGGTTTTGCAAATTGTCAAAATATAAATTTACTGTCTCCTGCGTAACACCGGCGCGGGCCCTCTTAATATTCTCGCACAGTCTCTGTGTAAGGACATCCTTATGTCGGGAAATAAAAGAAGTTGCCCAGTCCACTCCTGGCAAATTGTTTGGGAATTTGACAATTTTCACACCTTTCGTATCTAGGTAGCCCTTGACAGTATTTCGAAGATCCAGTTTATCCAATGGGTAACCCCATTCACCTGCTAATACTATCAGTTGAACCAAATGTTGTTCTTGATCTTGTGTCAGGATAGTTGGCCCCCCCTGCTTCTTCAAAGGTCCTTTATTATGCCTTGCCAGAGTCGATTTTGGAATGCCAAACACTTGTGAGGCATCTCGTATACCTATCTGACCTCGTCGAATTAGATTGAGGGCTGTTCTTAATGTCTCCTCACTATAATTCTGATAAACTCTGGTTCCCGGGGTTTTTTTGTAGTGGCGGACCATTGTCCCGATTGACCCCTGAAAATGACATTTTTTGCTAAAAAAAATGTAAAACCCACATTTAAAAACTTTTATATTTGATTTTTTGATAATGTTTACAAAACACCTTCAACTATCACATATCAAAATTTCGAACTCTCACCTTGATTCCTTAATAGTTTCCCATAGAAAGTTTTCCAATCAATCAAAAACAGCAATATTTGTATAGAATTTTCAGGCACCAGTTTTTATTCAACATTGATCGATCAACAAAATTTTGGCGGTATAATTGACAAATATAGACTGTCTGCTGTCATTTGCATCTGTCATCCGTTACCAAAACATCAAGTCCGTGACAGGGTTTCCGATTTTCTTGAGAAAAACCCGATTGTCCCGATTCACCCCGTAGTCCCGATTCGCCCCGTTTGACGGTACTTACGGTAACATGTTCTACGCACAGTGTACACATAGAAATGGAAACAATATGAATTTGAATTTTATTCCGAGGCTTAAAATAACACATACATATACCGTCAAACGGAACTATGATAAGAGAACCAAACCGGGTAAGACTCGATTATCACTGTAAAAATCAACGAATTTACAACAAGCCGGTTTAATATTCGTTGAATAAAATGAGAAGTTTTGGAACCATCGCACGCCACTCGAATCGTCAGGATTTGTTTGGTACCCTCAGAAATTCTACGTAGATATTTTTAAAATATATATTTTTGTTTGAACTTCAGAAAAGTTAGAAACATTCAGTTGCGCAACTTACAGCATAACATTTTTCTGTTCCAAAAAATGTGTTGTTTATTAGCTTATATGAAATTATATATTTCTTGAAATTCATGAAAAAACCTTATGACTCGCCTGTACAGCGAGTGTCCCATTTTGGTTACAATTGTGGGTTATCTCGCGGTTATTACTAATGATAGAGCCTTGCGATTTTCACGAACCTCAGCTACTTTTTTGTGAAACAAAAGTTGCAACAAACGAAAATCTCATATGCATTTTAGTTTTTGAGATACAGGGTGCTTATGAAAAAGTTGCATTTTTGGGCACCCCCCGTATCTCAGCTATTTGGTAAATTATCGGGTGTTGGAAACGAGATCTAATAGAACTTTTCACGTAAAATCCAGTGGCGTAATAAGTTTTTTTTCTAGATTTTATTGTTTTTGAAATCTTGACCAATGTTCGTGTTTTTTTAATGGAACACCCTATATTTATTAAAAGTTGATTCGCCGTTTCACTAGCTTTTCAAAAATATAATACAGGGTGCCACAGATTCGGAAGCATGCATGAGAGATACAGGGTCGGTTAAATGGCTGCAAAGTTGCGGATTTTCATCATAGATATATAAAATAGATGCTCAGTGGTAGTGGTCCGAATAATCCAAAAACGGCAAAACATGGGCGAAAAAATGCGTCGGTGCGCTGCGTCTGCGGTCAGAAACTTGAATGCTGGATTACTAGTGAGTGTGCGCACTAACAGCCTCTCTTCAGCTGTTTGTTATGTTTGGAAGCGTTACAGTGCCGTATTTGTCGTTCGACGCCATTTGCGATTTAAATAAGGCTGATGCCAAACATTGCATATAATCATTATGTTGGTGAAGGGGGTGAAACGTCGTTTTGACAATCAAATGTACAAAAACATATTTCTACATCTTCTTGAAGGGTTTCAGATTGTATTTTCGTATTGACCCGCTAACTACAAATTTTCTTATGCGGTTCTGTCCTAGCCTTTATCATGACAGATCAAATATTTTTCAGTGCGCAGATGTAGGGGTCTCTGAACAGTTTAAATTTTTCGGTCGTAAATTTGCCACATTTGAAATCATCTTCTGCTGATTTATTTATGTATATCTATGATTTTTATGCTCAAGAAAATGCCATTTTGAAATTTGAAAAATTCCGACTACTTCCGAAGATATTAGAAAAAAAAACGAGATTTCGCAAAAAGATTTTTATCATTTCCTGCGTTTGTTTGAAAAGACATTTTAAAACGAACTACACCATGTCATCGCCACTTTTTCTCCTCTACAAGATGGTGGTGTCAAATTGAAAATATGGCGTTTCGTCTTCGAGCTACCATCATCAACTTAATTTTTTTAAATACGGACCTCGACTTTTTATTTTATTTCATTTATTTTAGTTATCTTTTGACGTCCTTGATGCATTGACTGAGTTCGGGGAGCACGCCATTTGCACTATTTGGGGGTACGGGCCATTCATCGTGTAGCACCAAATAGCGTCTCCCCGAACTCCCATTTCAACAACGAGCGACGCTTGATGCCAGGATGAGATAGAAGACCCCGCTGTACTGTATATTTATAAGTCTATCCTTCTCTATCGCGAGGGGACCAACTGTTGTGTGTATGAAGTAAATTTGCGACTATGGCAGAGTGAAAGTTGAAAACCATTATCAAGTAAACAATAACAAACATCCATGGTTTTCATGCATCACCATATAGCTGAGATACGAGGGGTGTCCAAAAATGCAACTTTTTCAAAATCGTCCTGTAGCTCAAATACTAAAATTCTTATGAGCTTTTTCTTTATGTAATCTTTTCACAAAAAAGTAGTTTAGTTCCGAGAAAACCGCAAGGTCATATCTTTAGTAATAACCGAGATAACCCGCAATTGCAACAAAAATGAGAAACCCTGTAAGTTTTTGTGTTCTATAAACACTTGTTATGAATCAATCTGAAATGACGAATCGAAAACATATAAGAATAAGCAGAAAAAAATAGTACATTTGGTTCTTTAAATTGTATGTAAACCTACCAGACTTTTTTTTATCTATCTACTGCTCAAATTTTCAATTTTTTGTTCTTGGTCTTTAAGGCACCATAATACGTTTTTTTGTTGAGCACAATGAGTGTAAAAATAAAATTATTTATTCGACGAATTTCGGCTTAAGCTTTTAAATTCCATAAAAATGTACATAGATGGCATTCACTGGAGTCCCCACTACTCAGTTGGAGACTTTCCTCCCTCCTCTTGCCTCTACACAACGAAAAGTTGCTAAATGTAGTCACAATAAAAAACAGTCTAAGACCAATAGACCGTACGTATTTCCAATACGTCGCAGGGTACTGTTTTTCTCTTGGAGTAATTTGAAATAGATAAATGTGTATTTGTTGCTTTATTGTTAACATTTGTAAACTATAATAAAATATATATGCATATGTTGACTTTTGAATATGAGTAAGTACTCATATTCAAAAGTTAACATTACAATAACAATCGCTGTTTTTAGGAGACGAAATTTCTTATGAAGGATGACTTTCTCGAAAAATGAGATTTTTGGTTCATATATCCTGTTGAATGCCACAACGTCGTACATACTGTAGATCTATCTCCCTCAATTTTCGTCCGACAAAAAAAAAGAAAATTTATCTATCCTTATTTTTCATGACTTTTGAATCAAGCAAATTAAAAAATTTATGAGAGTTCCTTCTTATAGCGCTAGCAACTGAGGTGGAATATCTATCGATATCGATATATTAACATCGATCTTGGTCTGTGAAATACGCTACTCAATTATTATTGAAATTCTAATCGAACCTTTACCAAAGTATGAAATGAGTAAACGACACACCAACATTTTTTCTCACAAGAAATGTTGAAATTGGAATTCAATTTTTTAAATAAAAATTAAAAAAAAAAAAAAAATCGCACAAAATTTTGAAGTGTTTTTTTATTGGGTGACAAATTATAATTTAGCTTGAATTTTCACATAGACATTAGAGTAAACGCTGTTTTCAGGTATTTCACATAGTTTGCAAAAAAACAAACGTGAAAAAGAATGAGGAATGATAAAAATAATTGAGTTTTCTTTTTTTAGCGATCATTGATAACAAACTCTTTTGTAATATACACGGCTCGTCGATTGGAATGATTCAATCTATACCAAACTCTTAAGACTCGTTAACATGATCCATCATTTATTATTTATAGATACAAGATAAAACAATTGATTTAGGACTTATTCCTACGTTCAAAACAAATAAACATTTTAACAAAATAAAACCACTTAAAATTAGATAAGTTCTAAAACGAATTATCTAAATTGTTGGCAGAAACATTGTCTATACAAAAATACAGGGTTCAAAAAGTCTAGCTATAATTTGTATAAGTTGAGAAGGATCAAATTTCCAGGAAAAACCTAATCCACAGCCAAGAACATCGAATGAAATAGTGAACAAAAATTACCTAGCGCTAGTCTTCTTCATCACTGTCCTCTTCCAGCTCGGGCATGGGAAATCGTAAAATTGCTGCAATTCCCGTAAGTTGCTCTAATTCTATAAAAAAATCAGTCAAACAATCTAAAACAGGTACATCACTTACGTTCTCCTGATATATGCATACTGGAGAAGATCTTGACATCTCCTCCCGACTCTCTAACAGAGTCAACCAGATAAACATACTCTTTCCTCAATTTAACATTATCGCACCTAAAGAGCTTATCAGAAATCAACAAAGTTTCTATAGCCTGAGCCTCATCGGCCTTTTCAATGTGTTTTTTACCATAAAACGCTTTGGCCGGCTCACATTGTAAAGTCGTGTAAAACTGTTCCAACGCTTTAACCTCTCCCGAGGCCTTTGTATCTGAGATTTTGTTTAGCACAGCTGGGTCTTGTAGCACCTCTGTAGATGTTGTATAGGTTGCAGAGTTCTCAGTTAGATGCATCCGAAAAACTTACCTCTCAGCGAATGCTTAAACCCCGAAGACGCGTGCACCAGCATAAACTTGGACTTATTTTCCAACAACACCTTATTATCCGTTTTAACAGCCATTTGAAACATGTACTCATAAAATTGATCCCTGACAAACCCTGGCGATGCAACCAGCACACATTTAACAATGTCAAAGTCGACATGCCGCAAAATCGCTTGCATAACCTGCTCGTAAAACTTGGCCAAACCCTTTTCATGTTGCTGCGCAAACCCTTTTCTTTTCCTGGGAATATTCACATCAATTTTTGCCCTAATCAATGTCATACTCGAAGTTATCAAGCAGACATGCGCCAAGCCCTCTTGCATGATAACCGCAGCAACATCAGCAGACTTGGTGGGATCACAAGCCAAGTCGATTCTGTCCAGTGAAACCGAATCCCACTCGTGTTTGCACAGCGTGAATTTGCGGTTCAATTCCAAGTCTAACGTGTGATAAGCGCCCATCTTCACATACTGATTTTCTTCGATGTTTCGGCCTTTAAGCCGGAGCATGCAAGCTTGTGTGTCAAAGTCTATGTTTTCGACTGTGATTGTTAATGTTGTTCGGATGCGGTTTGAGGTTGATGAGCCGGTTGATGATTCGGTTTGGACTTTGCGGATTGTTGAACTTTTTACAGAGTCACCTTCAGTTATGAGGTTGAAGGCGTGCCACATGTCTTCTGGTTCTTCGGGGATCAGGGTGACTACACTGAAAAATAGGTTTTGTGATATAATCTGGCTCAGTTATCTTCCTGACTAGCCTTATCAGGAGCTTTTTCAGACATATACAGGGATTCTTAAACACTTTAGAAAAAAATCCTGACGTTTTTTTTTGAAAAAATGTTTCGTCACTGATCTATGCCGATTCTTCCTCAAAATGTCCAAAACGTTTCATAGAAAAATCATGGAACTTGGTATAGACAAAGTTTACTAAGATACAATAAGTTAGGTTACTTGCCGTAGCCTCTTTTGAAAAACCCGTATCAAAAGCGGCCGCGCGTCAAAGCATGCCGTTCAAAGAAGCCAGCCTAACGAAAATTGTTCAAAGCGGCCGACAAACGTTCCGAACTAATGGAACCCAGGCTATCCGATCTAATCTAAAAAAAAGTCGCTAAAAACTCTTCAAAGGCGCCATGAAATTCGAATAGCATGCCCAGCCGTGTCTCACATTCCAAGGCGTATATCGAAGCCAAAAATCGCCTGACAAAACAAACAAACGCCCGAGAGCAAGAATCAATAATAATTACATATTTTCGGCCATAATATTGCTCTTTCCTTTGTAAGTTTGAAAACATGCTTCAAAAATATGTAGGCTGATTCAAAAAGAATATTTGTGAATGATTTGTGCAGTAATTTTGCACAAATAAAGAATTTATTCTATTGTTTTTTTGAAGAATTCAAAAATCATAAAGACCCAGACTAAACACGAAACAGTTGGCATTTGTGCACAAACAAATAAAATTTTTGTAGGAATATGAAATATCTTTGGCGGCAACAATACATCTCATAAGCTTTTGATGCCTAATCAGATGTTGGGTTGATGTTTTTCTTTACAACATTTTGATTTTAGAATAATTGGATTATTGACACGAAAAAAAATTATACAAACGCCTGGGGATCAGTAATCAGCCAGCGTCCTTATCTAGCTGCGCACGCTCGAACAAAATGTCATTTACGTCATTCCACCATCCAATGAAAAGTGAAAAACGCATTCAATATTGAGTTACGCCTGATGTAAACAGAAGGCTTCCAGGGGTCGTATTCTGCTTTATTCTGTCTCAAGTAAATGGATTGAATAAATTCATTTTCTTATTTAGTATATACAGATTGGATTGGTCATGAATGTAAGAAATATAAGACTAATCTTAATCTATCAGACTTTTACTGTCACTTTTTGGAATAGGCACAGGTCTAGACGGCTTGAACCGATCCGGAAAAATCTGAGTACAACTCTGATAAATGCTTTGTGTGCCGGTTCATTTGATTAATGGGTCGTTCGACCAATCAGAAGGCTGCTCGAGATTCGAGATTTCGAGGAAGCTGGCAGTTTGTTTTGACGCGGCGTAAAACAAGGTTGAATAAAGTGTAGTCCGCTAGGCGAACTCGACCAATAGCAACCAATAGATTCGAATTACGATAATCCTGTGATTGAAACTAGTCGAAAACTGGTTCCAAATTAAATTCGAGAAAAAACTTTTCGGAGAACTTTCGGAGGATTTATGGATATAAATGACGTCACTCGACAATATAAGTGAAATAAATTTGAGGGTCACTGATTTGATAATAGCTAAAAGAACTATGAACCTTGACGTAATATAGAATAAAAAATATTGATTAAAAACTGTAAAAATAACATAAACAAAATTAAGAAAATTTTCGCTAAAACGAACTAAGAATTGGAAGAATACCAAATTGACCAAACTTGAGCTAAAAACCACTCAATTAGAGCCATTTTAACATAAATTTAGCTCTCCATAAGGCCAATATTGTCCATTATAACCTTAAAACAAGAAACTCTTAATCTACTCACCCCTGACCACCCTTATCAATCTCCTTGTGTAGCAGTTTCATTTCGACAATTTCGAAATAGTTTCACTGGTTAAATCCAAGTTTTTTTGACTAAATGGCATTATTTTTCGATTTTGAAAATGCTTTATGAAGTACATGACATTCGATTTGTTGACTATTGAGTCAGTGTGAAGCTAGCTGATGCTGTTGATATCAAATGGCGTGTACTTGTTGTGAAGTAGGAAAGAAAGACGATATCGATATCGAACAAGTTTTTAATTTATTATGATGGAGTTAATTTTGTTGCGTCGGTGTATTTCCATTTTTGCTGATGTCAAAAGCACGAAATTAGTTATCAACTTGAAATTTGATTCACAACAATGTTCCTTGGGGACTAGGTATATCACTTGAGCGCAGCGAAATATTCCAAATTTTCCAATGGCAAACAAATGTAGATTCTCATCGCTCTCTCTTCACAAACTCATGGGATAGAAGCACTGGGTGCGCTGTGATGCAATACATTAGAAATTAAAATAAAAAACAAGCTAACGAAATCCAACGCACACTTACCAAAAAAAAATCCTTGAAACTGTAATAACTTTACCCTAAGCAAACATATTTTTAAAATCGTCATCACGTCGCAGTCACCAAAGTAAGGAGATTTTGTATATTGTTAAATATTTTATACTCGGAAACAAACCGAAACTAACCCAACCTTAAGTCACTGTCGGCGCAATCTATATGACCCAGTATCGTACCTACACATACAGGGGGGCCCAATGAAAACGTTGCACCCCCTTTTGTGACTCTCCTGGTATGTTATGGGAAAAACGCTCGAACACTTCAATTTCGATTTCTACGGGGACGTCTTTTCATGTATAGCCGTACAATACAGGGTGATCCAAAAATAAGATATTGTGTTACAGGAAACCCCTATTTTTATCCCAGACTTCCTTTTTGAAAATTAAGGTCATATAGGTATTTTTGGATCATCCTGCATTGTTCGACTATACATGAAAAGGCGTCCCCCTAGAAGGACATTAAAATTTAATCGAGAGTTTGATAATAAAAAAAGAGTCTTATTGAAACCTGACTTTAGAGGGTTATCGATAAGTTTGCTGCTGCTAAATATCGTCGTATGGATTTTATTTTCAAATAAAACTTAATTAGCTGTTCATTTTGTAAAATTGATATGAATTGTTTTTAACGTTTGTAACCTAACTTTATATGACATAACAATCATTTTAAATCCATTGCTCAAAGTTTTTTTTGGACGAGGACCCAGAAATTGATTTTGCCTCAGGGAAGCCGCTCCTGCAACCACATTTTTATTGTCTCGAATAGGGGTGCGAACTTTTCGTTGGGCCACCCTATTTAAAACAACAATGCAATGATAAGAACTGTATCAAAACAATCATATCAGGCGACTTTTAAGCTATACATTCATTCACAAGCGCAAGAACGAACGAGCCTAGATCGCAGCACAATAACGGTTTTACATCCAATGACAAATGACAGCAAGCGTCAAATACCACGTGACTTCTTCTCATGGTCAGTATATAACACGTTGACTCACTTTCACGGTCATGACGTCATCTATGTCCAGTGTTGCCAGATGATCCCTATCAAAAACAGTAGAACAGAAACCCATAGCCGAAATTAGTAACAGTACTTCTGGCAACCTTGCGATTGACACATGACACGATACGATGCAGACCGATGCAATCGTCAGTCTACTACTCTACTGCAGAAGCTAGACACCGATGACGTCATATTTTCCCCCACTCCGTCTCTTACCTCAGGCGAAGTGAGGTAACCTATTGTATACTGATCCAATTGGAGCAGTAAGGCGCGTTCCGTAAGTTTGGATTCAGAATCTCTATTTTTGTAATTCCATAATATTTTATCAATAGAGAGATCCTAGAAAGGGTTTAGAACAGATTCCTACGCTAATCAACAGCCTTCAAGAAAGGGATTCGCACTGAGGATTACCATCGAAGCCTCATCTTGACAGAACTGAACCTACTACGCCGGAGGCTCAACATCGACTTCTGCTATGTCTACAAATTTTTAAATGGCATGCTCGATAATCCGGAATTGCTACGAAAAATCAAGATCAGTATTCCCACTCTTGAACTCAGGAGTCGGGAATTGTTCCATAAAAAATTCCATCGGACATATCGTATGGAAGGAACTCATTGAAAGGTCCCTTTGTTTCATCTACAAGAGTGCCATGGCTCCACTACCATGTCATCCAACTATAGAGCCAAAGTTTTCCAAATTCTACGAGGAATGTGATCTCTTTAGGAGTTTTATTCGTATGTTGTAGTTTATTTTTGATAAAAGTTTTTGATTCAATCTATTCATTATGTATTATCATTATTTATAGTTTGATTTTTTTGTGCTTAAGTTATGGTTCAAAGTATATTTTCATAGTTGTTTTCAATAATGGGGAATCCCCGTTAAAAAAATAAACAAAATTTTTCTGGAAACACGAGAATGATACGCATTTTTTTAACGTCATTCGTATGTACATTCTACTACTGCAGATATTGATCATTCACGTAGAAATTGAGTTTTCAAGGGATTCAATGAAAGCAACAAACAATGCTTCCATTGTCGGGAGAATGACAAAAAATATATTTTTTGGAAAAATGGTTTTATTAATTTTCAATGGAACACACTTTAGTATTGTTATTCTACCAGTAGATAAATTATGGTGCCTAAAAACTACAAATGACTAAGACGTGTAAAGGGTATTAAACCTAAGATTATTGGACTATAATATACATTTCTTTCGTACAAAATCGTTCCTTTGGTTTTCCCAGCTATCACAAAAATACAAACAAAAATTTAGTACAAAACAAAAATCAGGCACTATAAATTTAGTATCCAAACAATGAACAACTTTATGCTAAACATATGCGCCATATAATGGCTACTTAGCACAGCCTATAGGGCCAACATCTGCATATAGCTATCAAATGTACATATATACATACAATTTACATATTTACACAGTTCGAGATCAAAAGTGTTAACCTTAAATTTAAAATAGCTTTCAAACAGCTACAATCTTACTGGGATCAACTTTAACTCTGATAAACAAAACATCATCCTTCATAAAGTGTCTCTTCTTCAACATTTCATGTGAGACAAACTTCGGAAAACCAAAACCAAGGGAGTCAGGTTCCTTGCTGGGTCTCTGGAAGTTTTTCCATGTGGGATCGGGGATAAAACTTTCCACAATGTTGCAGGCCTTCTCGGGACAATTTGATTGGTCAAATAGGGTGAAGGAGACAGAGTGCGAAAAGGGCCAACGCAGAAGAGCGTCATATTCTCCTGGCAAGATTTTGATGTAGACGGATATGTGGCTGTCTTCTCCTGCTCCATTGCCATTGGGGAAGAGGGAAGCCTACAGAAAATAGCGTACATTCTGGCTCTATAGAATCTGGGTTTACACTCACCTGAAGCTTATATCCGTATTGACTGGTATAAAAGGGCGGAGACACAAGCTCCATACCCTCCTTGGTCTTGGCCTCAGCAATCTTAGTACTAAAGTCGCTGACCTTCCAGATAAGCGTTCCAGAATAGTTCAGCGACAATCGGGATAAGGCACTCTTCAACGAGGTGATTTGGTGCTGCTGCTTTGACACTACAGTGCACATCAGTTGCAAATGTTGCTGGCAATTCTCCTCCAAGTGCTTCTCCATCGAATACCTCGGTCCTTTAAAGCGGCACCCTGCTTCCTTGAAGCTGCAGCTGTGAACGCTGATGGTGCATTCTTCCTTGAGATGGCTCTCCAGTTCTTCTCTGGCAAGAACATTCACATCACACCTATTGGGGCATTGAATTGGGACCCGCCCGCACTTCACATGATGGGTTTGTAGAGTATCAGCGACGAATTCTTTGGTACAGTAACGACATGGTAACAGTCTTTTGGAACAGTCGGAGGCTTTGTGTTGGGTGAGGTGCCTTCTATGAATCTTCACTCCGCATTTGTTTTCGCAGTATAAAGGTTCATAGCCGCAGTTTCCAACGTGGTTTTCAAGAGCATGTCCGCTGAATTCTTTGGTGCAGAATTCACACCTTGTGCGCCTTTGCGGACAAGTATACTTCAGGTGGTCCTCCATCAACACCCTGGGGATCTGCGCCCCACATTTGCTCGTACAAGGGGTTGCGTCATGTTTACATGTGTTAAGATGAGCCTATAAACAACGTTGTTTTAATGTATACATGATGTGTGGAGTTGTTACCTTCAGCTTTCTGAGCTCGTCTGACCATTTACAGCCGTCCTTGTGGTGAATGCAGTAGACTACCGAGCTCATGATTGCCTTTTCTGATTCGGGATCAGAATAGATCTGAAACGAAACAGAAATGATTAAATAATATTTCAACAACTATGGTGAGTGTGTTTTGAATATAAACGCGACGCCCAAGCATTACCAGGAAATGTTGCCATGATCGGTCATTTAACTGTCTAATCAACAAGTTGATCTGGGGTAATCCGACTCTAAGGATTTTTATGTTTTGTAGTATCGAGTGTAAAGTTACTGACATCGATGCGGTGCTTAGTAGAGCGCGAGAAGTTTTTCTAGCGAAAGCCCATTGCTTGATGGAGTCTTCACGTAACGGAAATAATGTCTAATCATGAAATAACGAAGCAAAACCATGTTCTATGCAGGTAGTAGTATAGATTGACTATTTCCTGTCTGGCGTTACCTACTAGTATTTTTAATATGCGCGAACGGTACATCAATTTATTTACGGATAACACAAATCATTGGCAGAATTTTATATTTTCCGATTAGACCATGAGAAACATTTTTAAGGGTCACTAGCAAAAACACGGAAGTGTGGTAACCGTTATGGTTTTTGTCAAGGTTGTTCATAATCCATGCTAATTTATGTTGATGAACCAAATTGCTTCTGTTATCACTGTTCAAATATTTCCAGTATCAAACCGTGCCGAAAAATGTCAAAAATCAACAGTTGAATTGGTGAATAAGAGCCGCCCTGTGTGCTTAATCTGAATACCTTGTTAAAATACACAGTAGTGGGTCCCAAATATATAGAAATAATTGGTCATCCCGAGTCAAAGTGACATACCTGTACAGTTTCACAGTTTACAAAAAAGGCACATCAATAAACGGTTTGTCAACAGATAATTTCCAAATTCGACAAGCTACAGAGGAACCGAAAAAAGTTGTTTACATCAGTTTCGTGGAATTGATATACAATGAGGCCAGTGTTGAAATACACCAAATCCTTGGGGTTTTGTGTATTGACATTGTGATAGTATAATGCCAAAAATGTTGATCCTTGTCATGTGTAGATTGCTACATAGACGTTTCTCTATATATGTAGATATTATAAGCATATGGTTTGTTGTAGAAGTAAATTACTTGAATACCTGGGTTAACAGAATTAGATGTAGAGATCACATTTTCTAGGAATCTCAATGGGACATCTGTTTTGTTCAACATGCGGATGCAGTTCCAATACAAATTTTTGCTTTGCAAACTCTTAACAGTTATCCGAGATTTCATTCGAATTAAGTACAACCAGTCCTCTGATTTTTATAGTCCAATTGATTCATGGGCAGGATGCAAATTTATAGTAGATTCAATTTTAGGTCACTTTTCAACAAGGACGAACAACTGCAAGTCGTGACCAGAAAGCGTGTTTTGCTCGTTAAGATTTCAGTTACGTAAAAGGTTAAAAGTTGATCTTAGCAAGGTGTTCTGTGCATCTGTCTGCCACACCTATATGGATGATCTAAGGCAGATGTTTGATTTAATTATGAGATTTGTGGTGGATTTGAGTATATGGCATGGTGTCGAAAATTGTCACAGAATTGGAGTGAATTATAGAAGATCTTTCAATATGTTAGTTTATGGTGGCGAGGGAGGTAATTCTAGGTCCAAACACAGCTGAAATTTGTTAAAATATTGCTGAAATTAAGCAAGACACAAGGCGTATTCTAGGATGATGATAATCGTGCATTATCAGCAGTCTGATTTGAGCTCCTCAGAAACGTAGATAATAGGAGTGAGGGTAGTGAATGCCACAGCACTAAGGCCACACAACGGGCCCATTGTGCATCTCCGAGAGAAGAGGTTGGTTGCTCTTGGGTCTTCATCGTCAAGCCTTAGAAATTCAGCTTGGGTTCCGGTTGTTCTAACAAAGGTGCTGATTGAGAACATCACCTATACTTCGTTCGCATCCGAGCTGCTAAAGATGTCGACAAACTACATGTGATCATCAGACAAAGCAGAACCAGCAATATATCAGTGATATAAACAACTTATATGTCCTATTCGATCGATCAGCTTAGTCTGGTCAAGTACATGTGTTGTTTAAATCTTCGGCAGCTCGGATTTGAATGGAGTGTAGATTTAGTATTGAACTTGCAGGATTCTTAATTTGGGTTTATTTTCAACTTTTTGACTGTCAGTACTGGTTCAATGTTCTAAGGTCAGTAATCAATAATACTCCGGCCTTCCCAGTTTCATTAGCCCTTGAGGGTGCCACTAAATGTTCGAAGAGAAAACTGTTTTCTGCCCACCGGGTGTATCGACCCTACATCAACCAGAAACACGGTCCCTCAAGTAAGCGCTTTACACACGCGACCACCGAATCTCTTCTTAGGGTTCGAAGTTCAAACCCCTGGGTCAACAGCCAAAATTTCACCATTTATGGGCAAAGAAGTTTATTGGGTAGCATAGAATATGGCAAAATCTGTTGAATGTTGGTAAATGTAGTAACTTTTACAAAGATCCAAATTCATTCAAACAACGTTTTCTATCCCAGAGATCATCTAAATAAGTTGGAAAATGAAGAATAAAACATCAAATTACTTGATCCCATTGTACCAATAATAGAAAACCAACCATGTAATGAGAAGAATCCAACTGTACCGACACTATTGCGGTCAACAATATAATAACCTGCATGGTTCGCGAGAGAATGCAGAAATTCCTAAGATCAATACCGCAATAAATTTCGCCCAAGCATTTCTGCAAGACTGAACAAGTTTGCCTGCTTAGATCATTGTTTTGGTATTCACTTGCCCATGTTACCAATTGGTTCTTGTCAGGTTACAACCAGTTTACATCCGGGACCCACATCAATTAACTCTTCCACCAAGTGACCAAAAGCCCCCGGTTAATTAACGTTGATTTTTTAATTAGTCTAATTAACTGGTGATAGTTTTAAATCAGCTGGGAGGGATGAGTCAGCTGGAAAAAAATTTTTTAAGAGAGAAGATGCGTCAGAGAATTGGTATTTGTCATAAATATTCATGGAGCTGGGTGGGTCGCATGGATTTTGACGGATTTATGGGAAAATTTGCCAAGAACTGGTCAGTTAAATTAACGGTCAAGCTGGACTAGACTAGAACTAGAATAGTTAAAATGAGGGAAGTCCACGCGCAGATCTCCAAAGGAGTTTTCAATAATCTTTTTAGAACAGAAAATAATGATGAATTAGAAATTGAAGTTATAAGAAAAACCTCGAGAAAAACCTAAAGTTGAAATAGGGAAAGAATGTTGAAAACTGTAAAACTTACTTGATTGACTTCAGTTAAAGAAGTACAATTATTATTATTCATCATATTAATATCGTTGTGCTTCACACTCAAAGAATTGTTACTTGGAGTAGGAGTCAAAGTAGGACTAATCTGTGAAACTTCCTTCTTATTTGGGGAAATCCTAGCGGGGAAACTCAGTGTTTTCGTCCACTGGGTTAAACTACGCACCATCGTAAAGTTTCACTTAAAAAAATTCTCACGCACAACACGTCTTCTTCTGAAAAGCTACGAATTGGAACTGTTTTGACTCGTTGAAATTTCTATACGGGTACCGGTCGTCCTTTCCAATGGCCTTTCCCCCTCCACTTGGTTTATACCCATTCAGAAACAGCTGTTTGGTTTCAGGCTGAATAGTTTACCAGTGGGTTTAGTGAAAGATTGGACAAAATTGGTTTTGCAACGGTTTTTATGGATTATGGTTGATGAGTGATGACGTTTCGTTTGTTGACTCCCGCATTTTCATTACTGCTTTACAAAATCATTATTGTCTCTTCTTCAACTTTATTTGGTTTTGGCTAGTCTTAGTGTAGGTACATCAAGTTTTAGGTTTTGACCACCACAAATTACCATTTTGCACCACTGTTGAGTCTACATAAAGGAAGCAATATACTTTACAGAATCTGTTAATATGGGCAATTTTTCCCATAATGGTTTTACTGTTTCCTCTCTTACATTGCAAGAAATGTTGAGTAATAGTGGTATAGATGTTCAATGGAATGCTTAAGGGGTGACACAGAAATTACTTTGCTCAGATTATTCAATAATCGTAAAGACTAGAAAAATTATATTCAAATAATTTTGATAACTGATGCCTGCGCTGCCAGCCGAGAATGTTCAAAAGTTGCCTATTATTACTCAAGCTTTATCTATCACACATTCCTTAAAATAAGTGTATTGTAAACAAATCTTTCACAAAAGAGCTCCAATTCTTATTTTCTAATGCATTGTGACATTCGGTTCTCAAATGAGCAGCGATAATGAGACATAAACAGTGAACCGTTATACGATAGGAAGTCGTAAATATCAACAAAGGAAATAGATGCACTAAGCAGAACATAAACAATTGTATTGTTATTCGATAGGGCTTGTTATTTTTCCAGTAAGTCCCCGGAATAATAATTAGAGTTGGCATCCACGCGACAACAAACGTTAATTAAGAATGTGGTTTATCTTTTGGAGGATGCCAGATTCGATTTTCTTCACTTCCTCACTTTGGTGAAAAATTCTTGATTCAAACATTCTTCTGAATGGGGAGATTTTTATGGAAAATAAACTCTTCTCCACTTACGGAATTTACTTCTATCTTCATGAAGATTTGTGATTCTTTAACTTAACAAATGGTTTTCAACAAATAAAAAAAAACACGAGAAAGGTCTGAGAGAAAAATGGAGCAAAATTCACCCATATTGACGCTTTGGTTCATCTTATCATCCCTAAACGAGATTTTAATGTGTTTAAACAAGATAAAGCATAACTCATAAACTATTTCCAAGAAACTAGATTCGTTTTGGGAACATTATTTCCAAACAGATAGGGAGGGACAATCACAATAATTCGAAGAATAACCATTGTATGTTCATTGTTCATCATACACATTTCCATGACGTAACTCGTATCAACAAGTAGCAAGAGCTGCAAGAAGTCTATACCTGTATAGTTTTGTTGACCTTTGAGTGGGCAGGTAATATGATTACCAAAGTGGGTACTTGAACTGTTATTGAAATCTCGATCACCTATGTTTACCTGTGAACATTGTAAATTAGTAATGCTAGTATAAACCGTTTTACAATTTCTAATGTATTTGAACATCATCAGCTCCAACGGCCATAAAACCGATCATTATTGGTGAGCTATGACGAATATGGGCCGGTAAACTTTGCGTCATTAGAAACGGTAATCTATAGTTTGTTTTAGAAGTTCTAGATGGTGAACCACCAATAATTTATACGACTCCAATAGTTTTCTGCCTAATCAAGGATTTAGTGTTCTTTATTTGTTCTCTTAGTCATTCGAAAGCCATCCTTAGATTAAGTAATTTCAAAGTAATTACGAGTTTCATTACTCTTTACTTTCCTGAAACAGAGTATAACTGAAAAAAAAAGCATAATTTCTGTACAGTGAAAATGAACCGACCATTAGCCTGCTTTTGGACTTTGATTTGAAGCCACCGATCGATGTTTAGATCAGTGTTTGGAGCACATAAAATAAAGTAATTTGTGCATAATTTCGTGCCGTCCCCACCAACATATAAGTATTCGAAGAACTGAACAATAAAAAATTAAAAAGCAGAAACATAAAAGACATAACTGTAAGGTCTATTGTGGCATTGTTCTCATAATTTGTTCTTTGGCATTCCTCACGTTTCGTTTTAGTTGTGGATGGGGAATTTTAATAAGACGTATTAATCAGAACATGTTAAAAAGTTTATTGTTGAAAGTTGAATAGTGTGAAGCAGGTGCCACGTTTTTATGAGGAATTGGAATTTATATTAGTTGTGCTAATATAACCAGATTTGTTCTGGTAATAGATCCTTTAAATATTTTTTTTTATGCAGATATGTTGGTAGGATGCCTACCAACCGCTAAAACAAACAAGTTTTAACCATCATGAATAAATAAATAAACACTCGAGAAAATGTGGAAACCACTTCAGAATCCTTTATAGAATCTCGAAATCGAAATGTAAACTATGGGCGTTAAACATCACATGGCCTAGATATTCAACCTTATCTGTGGTGAAACATTTGGCACGATTAACGTGAAAAAATCTCTTGAAAACATGTTTCACGGTGGTCTTCAAAGGTAGAAGTAAACATAGATTCTATTTTAGTAAAAAAAAGCTTTTCTGATTGGTACGTACAGTACGTTTCCCTCGACGTTTCCAAGCAACTCTTTGTCATCCCCATCTCCACGACATAAGCTTATACAAGAAGTATTTGCATGTATCCTTGCTACAGATAAATGTTTCGAAATAATTTTAGTTTTGCAAACAGTGTGCAAAGAAGTCAATGTATTCCAAGTTTTTTGGAATAACCATCTATTGTCCCTTTCGTCATGGACCACCCCGATTTTGTTACGAGTTTATCAGCATGAGGTAATGGAAGCCGACAAATGTGTCCAGTGTGCGGTACTAATTCTGGGATTTGATCTATTAATCAATCTTCGGCTTGTTTGATTTGGTTCGTGGATATTTGTGTCACTTGTTTGGGGTCCAAGTACAACTTGTAATCATTTAAATGATAATGCAGATCGAGTTTCCACTTCCAACCCTACTCCTTATTAACAATACAAATACTGACAAAGGATAGGTTTACTATCACAGGGTGAAAAAGGGATTCCGCTCTTATTTGTTGGCCTTTATGATTCTAATACGGTGTTGAAATTTGAGACGTTTTTGATGTAAAGAATGAGACAAATTCCATAGCTTTCAATACGTATACAGAACCTCATGATGCCTATATGGAACGACTCAATTTAAGGGTCGCATAATGATACTTTCTGAAACAAAGTCAAGACTTATTGCGCTTTTTGAAAGTTTATCTCAATCCATCAAAACTCATATTTATTATATTCTCATAAAAAAGCAATTCTTTGCAAAAACATAACCTAATAACAGGACTTGCGATGATTTTACCTGATAACTTAAGTACAATAGAACTACCGCTATATTATGTTCCACATTTCGTGTTAAGTTAGCTAATTTGTGCAGCTGTAGACGCATATGTAAAGCGTACTGATTTTTGGAAAAGTTGGATAGATCTTGTTCCTTGTTTATATCAATGCGGTGATAATTAAACTACTTTCTAATTGAATGTTTATTTTATCAAATTGCCTAGTTTTACTTATTGCCACTTTCACGGTGTACGTTTGAATTTAGGTTGAATCAAAAGTGAATTATAGAATAAGTGGCTTGATGGGAAAATAACAATAATTTCGTATTTATTATTATGAGAGATACAGAGGGCTGGTTACATTCTGGCAAAGTTGCGCATTTTTATACGGGGTGTTTCATCAATATTGCGAAAAAATTCAGGGTGAGTTTCCCGACTTGAAAATAATAAGAAAACTTCATATAAAGGTGTGTCCGGAAATGCTTCGTTACAGAGCTACAGGGTGTTGAAGTTTTATTCTTATTTTTGTTTTTTGTAAATAACATTTGAACCAATGTCTATATTTCCATAAAAATCGGTATTTGAGGGTTTCTTTTTATGCGGAATTCGAATTTTATCTCAGTTTGGCTCTAACTTGTAGAGGGCGCCACCTACACTCATTTGTCCTGACATGTACAGCCATAACTTTTTTGGACGTAACCGTATGACATATTTGAGTGAAAAAACATATTTCTCCTTTATTTTTATGCAAAAAAAGGCATACTTGTTAGAAGTCGCTACGTGGAACCATTTTCGAGATATTTGGATTTGAAATAATCAATACATGGGATTTTGAAATTATGGCTAAGGTAACCTGCTAGAAGTTATAACATATATTACGCATTAATGCTTAATATTTTCAGTGAAAAAGATAAAAGTCGACTTGTGTGTGATGTTATCAACAACTTTCATGCAAATATTATTTAAACAAAAACAAATAAAAAAACTAATAATAAAAATAAATTGAATAATAACTTTAACACCCTGCAGCTCTGTAACGAAGCATTTCCGGACACATCTTTATATGAAATTTTCTTTTTATTTTTAAGTGAGGAGACTTATCCTGTATTTTTGGCACTATCAATGAAACACAATGCTCGGCCATAATTTCATTATCATATTATTATGTATTAATTATTTCAAATCCAAATATCTCGAAAATGGTCCACGTAGCGACTTCTAACATGTTTGCCTTTTTTGCATAAAAATTAAGGAGAAATATGTTTTTTCACTCAAATATGTCATACGGTTACGTCCAAAAAAGTTATGGCTGTACATGTCAGGACAAATGAGTGTAGGTGGCGCCCTCTACAAGTTAGAGCCAAACTGAGTTAAAATTCGAATTCCGCATAAAAAGAAACCCTCAAAATCCGATTTTTATGGAAATATAGACATTGTTTCAAATATTATTTAGAAAAAACAAAAATAAAACTTCAACACCCTTTAGCTCTGTAACGAAGCATTTCCGGACACACTTTTATATGAAGTTTTCTTATTATTTTTAAGTGGGGAAACTCACCCCGAATTTTTTCGCAATATTAATGAAACACCCTGTATATCATTGTTTGACAAAATGCCATTTCAAAATTTAAAAATCAATTCCTACCATAGGCCAGTCGACAATTACAAACACAATCTTTGCAGTACTTCTCCACATGGTCATCGTAATGTTGACAAATGAAGGAGAAGTAGACGCGTTTTTGCCAGGCTACTTTCTGAAGCAAAAAAAAACCTCTTTTATGACATAACGATCATTATCCATCATCCTTGAGAGTAACGTCATTCATCGGGGAGAAATAATCGTACATGCATGGCAAAAAAAGTCAGTCAGTCATCCGTACGTTGTAATTTTTGTTCACCAAACTTCAAGGAAAAAATCATCAAATTTCAAGAGAACTATAATGTCCCCTAGTTTCAGGAGGTTACAAATTTCATACTAGTTGTAAAATATTATCAAGAACCTGATTTGAAGTTCCCAGAACTTCTGCAATTTTCCGCAAGTGCTAATAAAGATATGCGATTGTTGTAGTGCTCATTTTTGCATAGAGGGTTGCAGAACTGGGGAATATCTTCATTTTTTCTATCTTACTGAGCATTCAAAAATGAAGCTTTGATGAAAAAATTTGTCTAAAGAGAGTGATACGTGCAACACAAATGATTGCCAATGTATAACTAAGGGGTTTAGGTACACTTCTTCATGTTTACTATGGATACCTACCATTAATAACCCTACCAAATCTTCAATTACCTACCACTACCAGGAGACAAACAAAGAAACCCAAACAAACACAGCAGACAAAATAATTCTTACACCGCAATTAATTATTCTAAAAAAGCATCATTTCCGACCCACCTGTAGATTATTCGTTTTAACAGGTCAGTTCTCGTTTCAACTCGTCTGTAAACCGTGAAACGGCTTTGTGGCTGGACTCGTGGGAAAAATGCCATTAAAAAAAAATCAAAAATGCAAGTGAAGTGTGACTTATCAACGAATTTTGATTACCCTTGGCACTACCAGCACTATTTCATCATATACATATATCGCAATAACGGAAACAAGATATCACTTGTACAATGGACAATAGAACATATCATAAGTGGTTCTAACACTTAGCTTTCTACTGAAAAAAATCGTTTACGTAAATCCAACAAAGATTGCTCAGTGTTTTCTTGTGGGAAAATTGATCTGCTGAATCAGAAATCTTTCAAGGCCTAGCCGCTATAGGTATACAATAAAATCAATAGATTCTTTGTCGTTGATTGCAAAGTTGTTTTATCATTACGCCTACATGTGCAATCTTTTTTAATTAAGTTTTGGATATTGCAGTTATTTATGGATTTATTTTTCAAGCCATATTGAAAACCCACACAATGACACTTCGGCAGTTCTCATCATGACATTGGAAGGTTCGAAATCTTAATGGGTTTTTGCTAAAAAGGAAACTTGATTTTTATTTCTTGTAACGGTGGAATCTTTATTGATACTAGGAATTTTGTATTTTTGTTTTCTAAAATACGGTTTTCTTTGAGATTATTGTTTTAACACTTTTGTTTGTTTCTAGATTCCTGCAGCCAGTAAGTAATCCGCTCTGAACATCTTGTTTGTACATACTACATTACCTGACAAAAGGTAAAATACTCGACTCGTTTATGTGAAAAGAATGCTCAGGTCTCACAGTTAACAATTCATCACAATAACTTTGTTTCCTTGAAGAAAATTCTGAATAATGCTGCGTTAAACATAATGTATACTGAATGTAACACAAAACCGGGTTAATTGGATAATATTCAAACGGTTGACTGATAGCCCTTTTCAATGGCTCAAAATGATGTATGGAAATTCTTTTGTGTGATCTTCAGTGAAGATTAAGACGTTCAAAGCATTTAGCTTTAGCATGACAATGTCCCATCTTTTTAAGATTGGGGAGTGAAAGGAGAGAATACAAATACCTCCAAGCCTGGGAAACATTTGTTTTCGCAATAACCTTGTCTAATAATCGAGTTTTTCCCATAACGGAACTGCACAACTGAAGCTAGCAAATGTAATAATGACCACTTAATGTTGATCTTGTATATTATCACTTATAGTGTATGTTCTGCAACTTAGCAGATCGTAAACTTGTTTTATGTTATATCCCTAGAAAGCAAGGTCATTGTATTGAGATCAGTCTCGTCAATAAATCGGAGCTCTTGTATATTGTAAATATATCTAATACATACTTAATATTCTAGTTACATATATACGCATCAATTTGAAAACATAGGTATCATCACGCATTGATGTTCCTTCACCTTATGAGGTTTCTCACGATACAACCCAAACGAGTTTGATATAGATTTATGCTATAATTATTCGGATTGAAGAATGTTAGAATAAGCTGAAAAAGGTGTCAAAGGTGATTCATAAAAACTCACGTCTAATGATGAGTACACGGCTTAAGTCGGCTTCACATGGACTTATTCGCCTAATTAATTATTCTGTTGTTGGTACCTATACCTTTTAGGGTACCGCAAAGGTATGCAGTGTGGTTGCGCACACAAAAGTCTAAAAATGTTTATAATAAAATAAACAAATTCGAAAATGAATATTAAATAGGTACTCAATAAAGAACTGCAGTAAGCAAAGGTTTTTTCCAAGACAAAAATGTATAGGTTTTTTTCTCTCACGTTCTATGTTTTTTGGTCTGCTGAATCGGAATATGAGGTCTGCTCACTCGCCAGGCATCGGCTTCACAACGAAAATAGCAGAAAAACTCAGTTTCGGTTTTTTTTTTGTTTTTAACAAACTCTTAAGTTAAAAACAAAAGAACCTACACACTCCTCAATCGTCCAAAAATAGGAATAAGAGTTACCGTAAAGTGCATGGGGTTACTTTGCCTAAAAAATTGAAACTCAATTTTCTGAAAATCTGGAAAGGCTTCCTGTAATGCAATTGGCAGTAAAATACTTCGCGATCATCAGCTACTCGACTACCAAAGTTTACTAACTAAAGCAGTACTAGTCTAAAGCTTGGCGAAGCGTTGTGTCATATATTATGAAAATCATGTTATTAAAAGTTTTATTTCACCTTATAAAATTATGTTGCTTATGATAAGGGTTGATTCTGCTTTTTACATCAGCTATATGGTTCATATGTGAGTTCTATAGGGTACCTATTAACATCTTTCCAGATGCTCAATTTCATATACAGGGTTCGCCAAAGTGAGTGGCCTATTAGAATATTTCGAGAAATGAAGCGATTGGGATTCTGAAAATTTCAAGGAATAAATTTTCGGAGATGCTCTTTTTAAATGAAATAATAGTGACGTTCCCGTTTACCGGAAGTAGGTCTCAACTCGCTTGTTTTGAATGGAACACACCCTATTATTACATTTTTGGATTCTACGTAAAATTCAAGGTAGATTTGGAGTATGATCTCCTATACCTAAGTATAAGCTCTTTTGAAATAAATATTTGAGTTTTTATGTCAAAAAGGACGTTTGTAGGTTCCTATTTAAATGTATGTAAATTTTTTTATGTAAGGAGGCCTTCATTGTTTAATTGGTATTGGATTTCTTGTTGCGGGGACCTATTTTAAAATATTTTTTACAATATTTTGATAACTACTATTACAGGGTGACCCAAAAATAAGATCAAAAATCAAATTCAGAAAACTGCCATAAATCAATTTTTTCCAAATGGAAACTCCCAATTTTTATAATTTTATCTTATTGAGCATTGAAAATAAAGGTGAGTTTATATAAAATTGTCCTTGGAATGGACAAACTCAAAAAAAAAGAATAATTCTTAATTACACATCAGGGCTTTGACTGGCTGTTCTGTCAATTCTAAGTTTACAACTGACAATGTTATGGCATAAATCTATTGTTTGGATTTATCAGTGAAAACCATGACTCACAAATAGACTTGAGTTAAAGATGGAGAGAGTTCGGAACTGTTTTCATCAAAACCACTCAACGAATCTCCATTTAAATGTGAGAATTCTATCAAAATAAAGTTGATGTTTCAATCATATTCTAATTCTCAACAATAAGCGATTTTTTATCTTCAGAATATTTTTACCTATACTCATTTCCAAAATTTTTTGGAAGATGAAATTATATGGTTATATTAACGTTCAATGTCGAAATCTATAATCAGTTTATTTTGTAAAACAAATATACAGGGTGTTTATTAATTGAATGCCGATACTTAGGGGTGATAATCCTTGGATGATTTTAAGACAAAAAGTTCATATGGACATGGGTCCGCAAGAGCATAGATTTTAAGATACAGGGTGTTGAAATTAAAAAAAAAATCTTTTTTTATCATCACTTTGATACTATTCCAGATATCTTTTTGAAATTTGGTACACGTCTTCTATGCATCAAAATGCATGGGAATGTTAGAGAGGGCGCCACTGATTCAAAAATATTCGATGACACAGCAGGGTGTCAATGCAATTAAGTAGATTTTATTTTTTCAAGCGAAAACCATGCGCCGGAGGGAAAAAAATCAAGAGAACAAAATGGCTCAGAAATAAATAGTGATTTCAAAAATGATTTTTATTTTGGAAGGAAGCAATGGCGTACAAATTTTTCTCCAAAAATATTGAGTGCAAAGCCCGTACGGACGCCACTGGTGAAAATAATGGAACTGTTTGTGCATCACAAAATGCACATTGAAGCCTAGAAGACGTGCACCAAATTTCATAAAGATATCCGGAATAGTATCAAAGTAATTATTAAAAAATCATTTATTTTTTAATATTTCAACACCCTGTATCTTGAAAATTAAGCTCTTGCGGACCTATGTTCATATGAACTTTTTGTCTCAAAATCAACCAAGGATAATCACCCTCAAGCCTCAAGTATTGGCATTCAATTAATAAACACCCTGTATAATTATTTTTAATATCTGTAGTCTATAATTGAAAAAAACTATCAAATAATAGAATAAAGTGATATAGAAGATTTCAAAAGTCAAACCAAAAAAATGTCTCGCTTTTATGGATAATAAACGTTGAACATGAAAAAAAAATTATCAAAAAACTTCAAGAATTGTGAAAAAATTCAAGTTGAATGTATTAGAAACTAGCTAAAAACCCGCGACTCGGCTCGCCTGTCTGTAAGTAATATAAAATAACAAACTTCCGATTCTATAATTTTTGTGTAACAAAAGGTTATATTACAAATAATAATATATCCTCAAACACTTATCCAATACAACATTACTATTCTACCCATACCGTTTCTCATTTTCATTCACCACACAACGCAAATATTTATCAAATGTGAACACGGCGTTATGTTTTGTACGCACTAGTAGAACATGCCTCAACTTCAAATGAAAAAATCAATGTCATTTTTGATAAATGCAAGAAAATGGCGAATGCTGACAAATGTAATTTTTTATCAAAAATTTGAATATAAATCTTAATTTTTCAAAATCAGCTCAAAGTTGACGAATAAAACCTGACCTTGCACTATTTCCTGATTGACCTGATATCTCTGCAAATTTTCATTCAACTTCTTTCTGCGGTTCTTTAGTTATAAAAACACAAACGTACAGATCTTCATTATTTTTGTACAATAAAATTCAAATATTAAAAGTATTAGTAAAAAACACTTCTAAACATTTGAAAAGCCAAATAAGACATTAAGAACAGGGAATTCGGAGTTCTAAAAACAGTAAAAACAGTCCCAAAGATGCGGTAATCAAAAATGCAACACTCCTCAATTGGAAATGAAATTAAAATCGATAGGAACTAGTGACTAGTGATGGAAAAACAGAAGTTGAAAAAAAAACTATTGAACACGCAAATGAACATGAATTCAAGAATCAACAAATTTCAAATTTTAAAACACGAAAAAGAGTGATACAAAAAAAAAGAAGTAGGAATAAATTCAAAAGATAAAGCATTGAAAAAATGAATAATTAAGTATGAAATACAAGTCACATGAATCATTAATACAAATTGACATTAAAAACTGAAAATGATATAAAACTTGATATAAAACAAAAAAATTATCATGATTATCAATGTTTAAACGAAACAAATTGGTAAGTAAGTAATACAAAATCAAATAAAGGAATGAAAAAAATGTGTAGATTTAAACATCAAAAAAATCTCATAAAATTTCAAAATTTCCAGATGAAAATCTTCAATAGGCACATATTGATAATTATTATTGTAAAAAAGTAGACATGTTTAAAATGAAAAAATAAAATCGAATATATTTCCAGAAATTTTAAATTCGAATACAGTGCCCAATTGTTGCGAAATAAATATGTACCTAATAACAAAGTCAATAAAAATATCGATTGTTAATGTAAACCCATTGAAACAAGTTCAGCTGCAACATCATACGTCAATCGTAAAAGAGTGAAACTGAGGCGTGGTGCGTGGCACATCTGTCTTCACTTATAAGGGGTAGGTACAAATGGGTTTTTTTCTAAGTACAAATTTCTTTATTTGGATTTGATTGTTTTTCCTGGTTTCGATTTTCGTAGGGGACGCGAACCAGTTGGGCAAATACAATCATAATGCATTTGCTTGAATGTAACTTACGCTCATTCATTTCTTTACATCACGTCGTTTCAATCGATTACAGCAACTATAGGACATGCTTGTAGTAATATTCGAATTAATCCGCATATTTAGTTTCAAATATTCAGCTAAGAATATTTGAAATTCCTTAGGGGTGCTAACGAGTATTTTTGAAATATGTATAGTGAGTGTTCAAAGTCCAGAATTCGACAACAGATCAATGTGCAAATACCCGGAAATGAGGAACAACATGTTTCGAAATTCTCCGAGAACGAAATTCTTCAACATTGAAATGGATATGTTGTGTAGGATTTGATCAAACAATCAACAGCAAGTGTTACTGCTGTATCTCTACTATCTTTTGCTGCTTCGTGTAGAAACTGGAAACTCTTTCTAACCTTATTGAGAGGAAGATGAAGGTTACTTTCTCCCTAATCTTGTCTGATGTTGGAGATTTGTTTTCTTCTGTTTCCAATTTATTCTTCTTCAAGCATCCTTTATATTTTTTGACAACTCTCATGATTGTTCTTTTTGTTTTGTTCGATTTTTTCCAATGCTTTTGGTGTAGGTCACCTGAATCATTGGTGAAGCTTCCTGATTTTTTGTAGCTGTTTTGTTGTTGGCGGACAAATGACTAATTTTTTATACCAAAATTATCTAGAAATAATTTTGAAAAGTTATTCAATTCCAATCCCAAAACAGTGATAGATTTGCCAACTAAACCCCTCTGAACATATGCTGGAGGGATCCCAAAACGGCATCTTTCATTTAAATTGGATCCTAACAGATGGGTACAATTAGCTGCACGAAATCAACTCTTTCATTTGAGACCATCAGGAAGTAGTTGAAGTTTCATTTATTATTATGGTAGTTAAACAGACAAAAGAAGTCAGAATTCACCAAAATACAATATTTTACGTTGTCCAATATAAATTAACCCCGGTTTTATTTGGAGCACCGTCCCACCTTCATCAAAGAAACGCATAAAAGGAACATCTGGGCTAAACATTTTCAAATTATGTGGGTTTACACCAGAGATTCTCGATTGTGTGTAACTTCCCGCTTCATCCAACAGTTACCATAGCCAAGAATCCCATATTGCTTGTTCTAATGGTGGATTAAAACTATTTCACCATGAATCTCCCAAACAAATCCACCCTAAAACAGCTGTGTTTCGTTCGAAAGAAATAGAAGAATAGATACCCCCATTTTTCGAACCATACTTGAACTTTGGTTCGAGGGAAACATATGGTTGTATTTAGGTAAAATTCTTGCGGTTCCCAACTGGTTTATAGGTACTCGAATAGGCGAACCAATGTCTAAAAGAAAATCTGTAAAAACAGGATTTCATATGGGGGTTGAACGGGATTGGATATTGTTCCAAATTTAAAATTAGGTTGGTAACGGGGTCCCGCAGGGAATGTAGCAACCAAGCAGCAGACTGGATTCAATGTCAATGACACTAATGCTCCAATGGGTGGCCATCAGAAATCATTATAAGAGAACAGCTGATGAAAGTGAGGAAAGCAAAGTCAGACGAAACATGGAGCTCCTGCAGCAGGATAAAGCAGATCAATGAGAACACCTTCTGGAGCAGCGTCAAAAATCTTCTTCGAACTGCCAGAACTGGGGATGAAGGAAAAGGTGATTGTTGCTCCAGGACCAAGGATGAACAGAGTAATACCCTTGTCCTTTGTCTGGGAACCATCAATAATCAGAAGATGTTGAGAATGTATAGCAGATCAGAAGTTAGCAGTTTTTACGTAGTATGTGTTGGACCTCAAACAAGTGCCATCAAACGTTACATTCACTAATTAGTCTAACCGTAGTAAATAAGCCGCTTTTTCATAAATTTCAGCATGGACCACCCCCTAATTAAAGCCGCTTGAAGTCTTAAATATCGCATCCTTAAGGGGACACGTGTGCTCAAGATGGGACACACGAGCTGAGGTTTTTATTGTCTTTTCACTGTCTTCGTTTCCGTTCAGATCCGGATCTTTGTTAACATATCCTTGAAACAAATCTACTCAAATACATGCATCACGATAAATGAAAAGTTCCTACACCGACCCTGTCTTCCGGAAGACCGTCAAAGGGCATCAAATGACGACCCAAGTGTTCCTTTTTGCCCTCGCCGTTTCCTATAGTTTCCTTCCGATACGGTACAAGAGTTGGTGTAATGGGTTCGGGTATGCACCATAGATGGTACTTTTATATAAATATTTTATAGAACAACATATATTCTGGGTGGTTTGCATTTTTCAACACAATCAGCTTTCACACTAATCTTGCTGTCCTTTTTTCTTCACATTGTTACTAGGAGAAACTTGAACTTTTTAAATTTTGATAAACTTTTTGATAAATACTTTAACTTGATTTTTAACATATGTTCTATAATTCAATATCTGCTTTTTCAATCATTTTTGTCATCAATGAGATCATTTTAAAGACCTGTTCCCTAGCCTGTTCCAGCTCACCTTTGCGTAGTCTACTGGCACACAACCTTGAGGTCCAGTGAACAGTGCTTCGCTGTAAAAAAAATATCGAATTATTAAACCATATAAATATGAACAATGACACTATCACGCTATATATTTTTCAATCACAATTAAACGCAGAAAAGTTATCAGACTATATCAAATTTATGCAAGCACCTGCCACATTTCGTATTATTTTGCAGAAAAACATTTTTTTCAACAATTAAACTCAGTATAACAACTTCAATTCGACTATGCATTCCATTTCAATCCTGCTATGTGGTCAACCAAGCAAAAAGAAAATGGCAGGATGCTAACAATTGAGGTGAAATTCAATGAGCAGAAAATTATTCATAGTATGGCACACGAACTGTAAGAAAAAATTAAAACTTAATAAGTGGAAAGAATCTTGGAATAGAATTATTCTCTCGCACATTTTATATGTTTATGTTGTTATTGCTTAATAAATTTACCTACTTCTTCTCATGCATGCTTGATATTTATTTTTACTGCTTATTTTATACATTCATGTCAGAATAGTGGCCATATCTTGAGCTTTCTCTCCACTTTTCATTCGTTTTTCAAACTTCTTTATTTTTTTTCTTATTTTTAGTTCATTCAGTTGTATTTATTATTATTTATTGCACAACATCAAAATATGACGAGGGAATCAAGAAGCTCTAGCTACTTTGAAAGGTTGGACTAGAATACTCGAAAAATTCATTTTATTATTAATTTATGTATTACATTTTTATTTATTAAATTGCAGATTAAAGCAGGAAAAACTTTACAACTAGAATCTCTTGATCAATAATCATCCCTAGGTCTAGATTATCAAAAATCTCTTTTCAGAAATGATCAAATCCAGTCCAAAATAAATTTTAAAACAGAAACAAGTTAGGTGAATATTTTTTTAAAGTAGTGGAAAAAAAGGAGAATGTTCTTTGAAGTCTAGAAAAAGGTTTTCTCTTAGGTCATGGAAAACGATTCCCAAAAAAAGTAGTTTTAGAAATGAATACTTCTTTACCGATTTCGTAACCCAATCACCTAATACCTAACACCTAACATCTACCACCTAACATAACCTGAAACTAATTACTATAACATAACGCGCAACACATAAGGACAAACGTTGCTGTTCGTTGACGAAGATTTTTTGATTCGTTCGTCCGGTCTGTACGCTACCGGGTGGCCAACTAAGAATGCGAGGTACCGTTTCTCGGAAACTATTTATCGTAGAGGCTTGCGGCAAAAAAATTTATGACTAAAACGGCCAAGAGAAAAACCTGGAAAATATTCTCAAGTTTCTGAAATGGTCGCTAGGGGGCGTAACAACCAACACCAAGTAGAAAAATATGATTTTTATGGAATTTTGTCCAATGAAAATATATCGATGAGCTCATTTTCGGATTTACTGACTATTCACCTACACTTTTTGTCGTAAACGTTTTTTTCTATCTATCATAATAAAGTGGTGGGGGAAGTTCAATTGTTTTTTTAAACAAATGGAGATTTCTCCCGTTTCGCTTGACCGATTTAAACGAGCTTGGGCTCGTATGAAAGAGCATGATCTGCACTTCAAAAAACTTTTTTGGTTTTGAATTTTTGACCTTCGCCGTCGAGGCTAGATGGCGTTGACTGAAATGGTAGCATATTTTTGAGTTTTTTCCAAAAAAATCAAATGTAATGGTATATTCATTTTTATATATTTTAAAAGGGGATACATTTTCCTTTTAAAAAAAAACAAAAAAAATAATATTTTTTTTTGTTTTTTTTTTGTATTTTTTTTTGTTTTTCTTTAAATTTTTTTTATAGGAAAATGTGTCCCCTTTTAAAATATATGAAAATGGATATACCATTACGTTTGATTTTTTCGGAAAAAACTCAAAAGTATGCAACCATTTCAGTTAACGCCATCTAGCTGCGACGGCGAATGTTACAAATTAAAAAGCAAATGAGCATTTTATAGTGCAGACTATTCTCTTTCATATGAGCCCAAGTTCGTTGAAATCCGTCAAGCGAAACGGGAGAAATCTCCGTTTGTTTAATAAAACAATTGAACTTCCCCCACCACTGTATTATGATAGAAAAAAAACGTTTTAGACAAAAAGTGTAGGTGAATAGTCAGTAAATCCGAAAATGAGCTCATCGATATATTTTCATTGGACAAAATTCCATAAAAATCATATTTTTCTACTTGGTGTTGGTTGTTACGCCCCCTAGCGACCATTTCAGAAACTTGAAAATATTTTCCAGGTTTTTCTCTTGGCCGTTTTAGTAATAATTTTTTTTGCCGCAAGCCTTTACGATGTATAGTTTCCGAGATACAGTACCTCGCATTCTTAGTTGGCCACCCTGTACGGTCGCTCGTGGTGAATTTGCTGACAATGCGCCGCGTACGACCGTTTGTCGTTTGTCAATGTATTTCCGGCTCAACACCTAACCTAACACCCGACCTAACTTAATCTGAACCCAATCCTTACATAACACAATTTAATGACATACAAACAACCCCCAAAAAAACCTAATATAAATAAGAGAAGGCTTTGTGGAAATGTGTTAAACTTCCAATCAGGCGAATCCTTGGACCGAATCTCACACACGCGGTCTCGAAAAATCACTTTTATGCACCCAAAGAAGTAAAACCAAGAAGAGAACCTCTAGGTCAAGAAGAAAAAATGACGATGTTATTGATCGCTCTAACAAAGACAATACCGCACTTCCCACTTCCTAGTTGACATTTTTAGCTCTCATCCTCAGCGACCTCAGCACATCAATAAATCATGCATCTGAATATATGAATTCATGTAACATCCCACAAAATGTGGGTGTAGCTGATTTTTTCTATGTAAAGGTCTTCAATGAAGGCACTTTATACAATTAGAATCCCATAAGCCCACATTGTTTATGATTATCAAAACGCCCATATGATGAGAAAAACACGAAAAGTTGAAGGCGAATCTCACAAAAATATGGTTTCGTCATTAGTTTGATTGATAAGACATCCACCGACACTAGCATTAATCAATTGACAATTTTTTCAAGAATAGAAATTACACCCTGCTTCGGATTGTAAAAAGAATTCAAATTATACACCTTCACGCTCTCTAGCAATTACTTATAATCACTGGTTATGTGAATTTTAATTAAGCTTCAAATAAATGCAACAGAGATAATTACGGAGTGTTGCAATTGGTTCTTATACTGTTATTGCTGGGGTGACATACTATCACATTTAAAGACGCTTATGTAAAAGTACTTCAGATAACAGGAATGTCCCATAAGTACCCATAACTACAATAATGCCGTAATAAGTTAGTTGCAGTTAAAAATTTGATTTGCTTTTATTTTTTATTATCCTTCTTGACTTTATTATTCTATTGTTCTGCATGCTTTGTTATTTTTTTATAAATGTTCTTCTATTTCTATAGTCAACTCATCTCACAAGCATAATTTTTTGTAAATTTTTGTTTTTTCAATTCCTCTTTTAGAGAACTGTGATAAAACTTTTTTTTTTATTTTCATCTTCTACCTTTGTCATTATCTAAACGTTTTCATTTCTTTTGCATGTTATTTGTAAATTTTATGTGTCTTTTTATCATATTAAGATGTTTTATGTATGAAAATTGATACTTCAATTTCAAAAAATGATGAAATTTCAATTTATCATTTTTTTTTAAATAAAAAAAAACCTAAAACATGTAGAATACAATGATACATACATTGGTTGTTAATTTGATAGATTTTATTCATGTGTTGTTTGTTTATCTACATTTGTTCTGCTTTTATCATCATTTATGCTTTTGGTTTTCCTTTGTTATCGTTATGTAGATTATTGATATTTTAAGTTTTTATTGTCCTTTTCACATTGATTACTAATTGTTATTACATATTTTTACTCAAATATTTTACTTTCGTTAGATATCCTTCGACTTGAAACATATATGTATATCTGCTCACAAATTTGACGTCGCAGACAGTTTAATTGAGGAGTGATTCCTCCTAGTTTCAATCATATACCACCTTAGGGGGTTTATAACATTTTGGACAACCTGTAAATTGATTCACTCTGTATATTTGCTTGAAGCTTTGACTTCGCAGATTATTGTGACTATTTGAGGAGGCATTAAGGTGTTATTCCTCCTACTTTCAACCATCTACCTCCTCATGAAGAAATTGAAAGAATTTTTGAATTTTCTTTGCAACATTTTGGACAAGGACCTGTACCCAAGTTAATTTACCCTGTATCATTGCTTATGAATTAGACTTTGCAGATTATTTAGACAGTTTAAGGAGAGATTGAGGGCCAATTATTCTTCCCAGTCTCAACCATCTATACCTCAGAAAGAGTTTGAAGGAATTTTTATATTTTCTTTATATCATTTTGGACAAGCAAGGAGTTGTCTCTATAAAATACGTTAAAAATGTATACAAAATCCTTAAAAAGAACAGTCTGTCACTGAAATTACTGATGATGTTAGAAAATATGTTTTCAGATATGCGACGAACATTCATGAAATAATCAATTTGGTTAATATTTCTGTTTTGCATTAATTTTAATTCATTTTCCATATCCAAGCATATTTTTTTCTCTAAAAACCTTTTTTTTTACTTTTTCGAAACAAAACAAAGTTTCAAACGATGTTTAATACTTGATTCAATATTCTGTTTTTAAAAGACATTTATTAATTTTGTTCTGTGTTGGTCTTTACTCTTTTTCCATGTTCCTGGTTTTATTCTGTATTCCGCATATTGGTTGAGTGAGTTTTGTTAAAATGATTCGTTTATCAAAGATCAAAGCTAATATTTCTGTTTTTATTTTGATTTTTTTTTATGCCTTTCTCATCATCTATGCGTCTTGTTCTTCTCTTGATGTTGAACTTCTCAAAATTATGTTTTAAGTAAGTTGATATTTCTTTATTTGAAGGACTTCCATCGACTTAAATTTAATATAAGTTACACGATATTTGTATCTAGGTATCACTATTATTTTTGATCTTCATCAAACTTTTTCCTTTCATATCAATTTTAATAAATTTTACCGAGAACACTACAAATATTTCCATGGATTGAAGCATCAACATTAAGTTTATTGAAACCTTCAAATGCCTGTCGCATTGGATCAAAGTACCTCTTACCATGCCATTGTTTATGGTACCATTGACACGGGACTATTATCATTCTTGAATGGATATTATTTTGATTACCATGTGCATAACATCTGATTATAAAGGGTTTCTTCGAAATGCGTCCGAAGAAAGTATGCTTGACTTGTTCGGCTGGTTCTTCGTTGACAAAAGGGTGAATCTCACCAAAGACTTTCATAATTGAATTATGAAAAAAAAACAAAAACATCACATTGGATCACAGGACAGGACAGGAAAAAATACTGTTTGACTTTTTGTTTCTATCGAATTAAATACTTTTTTCTTTGACTATTCAATAATAGATGTATTATACATCCACTTTCTATTGGTTAATGTAACTCGTTACTCATTCCAGTGACTTTTTTTTAATAACTCAATTGTTTTTAACCAATTAAATGATCTAATCTCATTACTCCAATGTTTTAGAGCCAATCGGAACATTTGACAAAATGTCAACATTTAAATACATCATTTTGAAACAGCCCATTTGACCGTCCATGCTTGTTTTATAGTCATTGTCACATTGTGTGAACAACCTAACCTCACTTTAAGTAAACTAGTTCTCAAAAAGTGCCATCCAAATGAAATTGAATATTTTAAAGTACGCTTCAATGATTGAATAATCATAGAAAAAGGACTCGCGGGAAATGGATATTACTCACTCAGATGAATAAAACTTTATCCTCGTGAGTAGTATCCACCATTTCCCGCTCGTTGCGTAAAATACTATTTCTAAATTTGAGCCGAAAACGTTTTACCCTTCCGATCACACCAACAATAATTTTGTTCTTCAATATATAAGTGTATGTTTGAAGGAGATATAAGCAGAGAAAAACCAAACTAGTATTTGGTTTTTCTCTGATATAAGAGCCTTCGCACTTCGTCATTCTCGTCCCAAGTATATAGGTTTTTAGTTACTTACTTTTTTTAATCAATTATGAAGTTAAACATTTATTACTACACCCTCACCCTTACATTATTCTTATTTATTATTTGTTATTTGATTAATTTTCACCAAAACTCAACAAAATAAGAAAACTTGTCAAAACATAATTCCCGTCGAATAAATAATCCAAATTCCAAGAAATTGTTGATGTGATATGAATACAATGACATATAAAGAATTTCAGGGAATTATAATTTATTAAATTCACAAATTATACAAACAAATTAAAAAAACACAAATTGTTGAAATTAGGTGTGTTCTGCAGCTCCGCAGCACCCATACCGCCACCCCTGGTAATTGTGGTGTAATAATCAGCACGAGCAACTTGTCTTTTCATTATTTTAATTCTTTATTATTGAATTATTGCTAGAGACACTTCTTTAAAAAAAAACATGTTGTCTCTGCGAGTCATTTTAATTCCTACGAGACAAGTAACATTTTAAAAAATGAATCCAGCTGTCGAAACTTCAGCAGAATCATCTACGCACACATAACTTATATTTGCGCATGCGCAAACAGTCCAAAGTCACAACATTAGATCATTTAAGTAAAAAAAAAATAATATCAAAAATATAAAGAATAACAAAAATTGAAACATAATAAGAGTTCAACAGACCAAAGTGTAACAACGGGTTGATTGAGAATAAATAAATAAACAAAACAAATTCACCCACCTCGAAATACTATAAACAAGTCCCACGGGCATATCTGTCACGTGTCGCCAACCTCCGCGCCGATTCGTCAAAACAAGCGTTTGTCGTTTTCCAAAAACAAAACACAAAAAGTGAGTAAGTTATGCGCGATTGCAATGCAGCCTACTTAGATTGTTTTGCACGAAAGCCCAAGGCCTACTGCGACTAGCACACAGGTGAATACGTCAGGTGATTGGTCGGCCGGATGTAGCAGGGATGGGGGGAGCACTGGTTATGTGACACAGGTTAATTAACGGCAAGGGTTCTCGAACGGACTAGAAAAATTATAGCTCATCTAGAGCTAAAAATAATCGTGAAAATTAATATTCGAGAGAAAATGAAATTAAATAATGATCGAAACTAATGAAGACTTCACTTCTCTCCAGTCGAAAAGCCGAAGCCATAATAGCACTAAAGAGATATCAACTTGAAGTTTGGTATACGTTAAAAATATACAAATTTGTAGAGAAAAAAAAACGGATTCATTTTCACTTCTCTTCTTTTTGCTTTTTTTTCGTATATTTTTGATACTTTCAAGTTACAAATAATTTTGGTATTTTACTAAATAAGCCCTTTTTTTTCAGCCTTCTCAATTTTTTGTTCTTTTTAAGAGTGAGTATGGTGGAAAAATCTAATTTGTATTTCTCTCAATTTCTTTTCTTTTCTATTTCTCAATTTCTGTATGCTTTTAAATTGTTTTTTTCTGAAATGTTGTGCATAATTATTTTTTTCCAACCGTTGGAAGAATCTGATGCATTTCCAAGTATTTCTTTTTTGTTGTTTTCTTTTTAATTTATTTTCTCATATTTGTCTCCCGTATTTATTCTGAGAAATAGAAATATTTTTTCTTCGTGCAGTTTTCTTTTTGTTCTAACATCCGTTGAACAATCGCAGTTACACTTTGATCTATTTAACGTTTATTTGGAAGGCGAGTGGTTTTTCAAATCAAGATTAAGAAAAATTAAAAAAATACGTTCTTCCAATTTTCTTAACAAATTCACTCACGTTACAAAAACTCTAATGGTGTTCCAAGCAAACCAGTTCCACAGGACGTTGCGTTGTATGCCTCAAAATTGGATAATTTTCTTTCCAGTTCCTTAAAAAAAAAAACATTTTTTTCCAAACCACATCGGCTTTCATTGTAGGAGTGAACTTAATTATTCTAGTTAAATCATCCAATTAACAATAACCCAGATAAATAACTTCTAGGAGTAGGTGGAAGCAAGTGTGTAATTTAATGTCAATTTTGTTTTTGATAAAGTGCGTATTTGTGGGTAGTTGGGTCTACTTATTTGGGTTTGAATCAGTGGCGTACCCTGTCGTTCTGCCAGAAAATCTGATCTATGTTGCTATAGGCACGCGGACTGACGTCACAAGTATCGAAGCACTGTGATGCAAAATTGACAATCGAACAGTGCAGAAGTATTGAAAACAGGCTCAAGTGGTTAGAAATAAATAATAGTAGATACATGCAGTGGTCAAGTAGTGTCCCCCGCTCATGGTCACTGTTCCACAGGTAGACTTCAAAGCTCTTAATTTGAATGATCTTTGTGGGTGTAAATTGGGTTATTGTTGATTTTAAGTAGTCAGATTACTGGGCATTTACCAGCTTTTGAAGATTTATGAATGGTAGACAGGTGTTTTCAATATAAAAATCCGTACAATTCCTCCTAGGTCAATGATCTCACTATGTTTGTACATTCGCAACATCTCAACTGGAACCATCACAATGACGCCCTTATTGTTCTTGCACGTGCCTTTGAGCTGATTAAACGTTCCACCAACATGATTACGTTTCGTTCGATTGCAACAAACCTGGACAGAATTATTGGAATTGGCACGTGCAAGTTAAAGACGTATGCCGTACACGTGCCAAAAGGGCAGATGTTTGGACAATGAGCACGTATGATGGCAAACTTGCATAGGTTGGGTATTTACCTGAAACTGGTAACGGTCGATAGGGAATTTTGTAAAGGTGATTCGTATAGTCAACATTATTTTCTAATTTGTGAGTATTTTAGAGAATATTGTGGGTAGGGATTTTCTGAAGGGAGTGGACAGCGCTAGTTTCGAAGCCGATACTGATCTTAATTATAGAAAAATTAATGAGCTTCAAGTTGTAGAAGCAATATCTTCACTACAATCATCAAAAAATTGTGATTTTTTATTTCGATATTATAAAGAAAAAAATTACAATGAAATCCGACACTCTAAACCTAAATATCCATATCCCCAGACTGTTAAATCGTATCAAAGTGAACTTCCTCAGGTCTTCCGGTCACCATGCATCACTGACTATTGAAACAATAACTTCAGGACATTCTTCACATTCTTTCTCACCGTGCGATCTTCTACCTTTTTTGACTAATTGCCTTTAATGTGTGTGTTTTGTTGTGTATTATGCAGAGTTGCCTTTGTGTGGAATTTTGTGGAACTTGATTGTTGAGAACGTCTTCTTTTTTGCAGAAAAATCAACATTTAAAAGACATGCATTCTTAAATATCCAAGTTAAAAAGTTTTAAATCTGAAAACCCTTCAGCTGGATGGTCAAGCCCATTCAAACATCTGCTTATGACATGTGGGTTTTGAATTCCTTTCTTCCAGGTGTTCTTCTTGGTTGATGCCCCTTTTCTATACATTATGTTATATGTGGTTGTGGGTTGAAGAAAATTCAGTTTAGCTTGAGGCCTTACTAGTTTTGAATAGTCGCGTGACATTTTAACCAAAAAGAAAACAGCTGTTTGAATGACTGTGACATAAAAAATATTACTTCAAGCCAGATAATTGAGGAATCTTTTTTAACCGCCCAGAAGTTCTTTAAAAGCATTGCAAAGTTACAGGAAGCATCTACAATATCACTACGTCTGAATCCCATTAAATCTTGTAGATTAAAAATCTCATAATTATTTCTATGGATGATGGATGTACTACACAAATACCATTGACGACATTTTGACCCAGTAAAACGACATGCATCGTCAGGAATTATTATAACGTGATATATCCGTCCCAATTTTTTATAGACATATCAAAAAAGACAATAGATTTTTTTTTATCATGATGGATTTTCCGGATAGAAACATATGGAGCCCTACTCTAAAGAAAAACATGGTTGTGTATCAAATCAAATAATTATATGTATGTACCTAGTCCTACTACACAAAACATAGAATAAAAAATCCAGATCTGTATTTACAAAAATCAAGCTGATGATGGTTGTCCGAGAACGTAACGTCGTTTGCAAATTCTAGGACATCAGGTTGTTCAGGGGGGTGAGGAGGTAGTAATTGTCGGAAGAGTTTGGGAAAATAATCTTTAAAGGAAATCGGCCAAGAGTAACTGCTTGAAATATTTATAAAATTGACTTATCCACTGATAGAGGGCATAATTGCTTTGGTCGATTTAAAAAAGGATTTTTCTGGAAAATTTTCCAATATAACTTTAGAAATAAAACGCTAATGTTGATATTGTGAATATTTTTGGCTTCGAGGAATTTTGTAAACAAGGTCTAGTTTGAGAGAGGAAGGTTTGCTAAATAAAATAAAAATACATTCATGTCATTCTGGTTCTTGCCGCCCTCTCTAGGTGGCGTGTTCTTCAAAGTTAATCGTATTTTCAATTTTTCTTCGAAATCTTCGAAATGGTATGATTATTTCATCAGATTCGGGTAGTAGATCAAATTTTCAACAGAACATGTTGAAACCGCAATTAATCTCCATTCGTTAAAAAGTTATCCCTTAATGAATAGTTTATCAGCGAATTTATCTAGGAAGCAAAATGGATATTTGAGTTTTCAATTATTTTTCAATGTTTCGTAGTCAAGCATGACATGAACAAATAAAAAGACACTCCAAAACTTAGAACATTGAACCATATTCAAAGCTTCAAAACTTCATTCTCATTTTTATTTCAAACAATATTAATTATAATCAGGCTAATGGTACATCATATATATTTGAATGCGCTATACCCAACAAAATTGTTATTAATTTTATTATTTGTTGTTTTTCCTATATCCCTAGGTAAATCTTATCCAAGGTTGAGATTTGATATCTCATTTTTTTTTATTTTCCATTTTTTTAACGTGTGATTAAAAATTTGATTAATTCCTACAGGTAAAATTTAAGCTAGAGTATCACTATTCACAGCTTAGAGAGTCAATAATTTATGCGTGCACGGCAAATAACAGTGGCACTTTGAACATTTAATAGAACGGTAAATTTTTCTGGTAATAAAGCTTGTTCAATAATGTTTATGTTGTAATTGTTTTTTTCATGTTTGTTATATTACATCATTATTGCTGTTTACAATTGAAATAAGAATAAAGTTTCCAACTGTTTTTTCTACGAACTTCAAAAGAGTTGAGAACTATTTTTTTTCAAATAAATTCATTGATAAAATATTCTTTAAGCGATAACATTTAAAGTAATGAAGATATCGACATGCGATTTTAACAGATTTTGTTGAAAATTTCATCTAAATACTATCCAAAAACCTTCAAATTCAAACCAGACCTCTCTCACAACATTCTTTGGAATCAAACTTGAGTTATTGACGCTTTACAGTCCAAGAAGTTTAGACTCGCCTCCCGCCCTTATTTCACATCTTACGATAAAAAGTCATTGATCAAAAATATGGATCATTATGTGGTGGGTGGCATCAACGTGAGCGTTATTATTTCCAAACTTATATTGCAAAATTTTCAAGAATAATCGTTATTTCAATCGACCAAAGCAAACGCCACCTAGCGGTGAATATGTATATGAATTTAAAAAATATTTCCAGCAATTTATCATGGGCTCCCTGCGTACAACGAAAAAATATCACAAAAACTTTCAAATTTAGACTAATGTGACGATAAATCCATTGGTATTTCATCGGATGATCATTAATGAAGCCCTTGTGAACCAAACTTTGGCCCTTCGGTTCATATCTACCCATGTTCGAGACATCAATTAGAATACAATGAAACGTTTAGAATTTTGAAATGTGTTGGAATCAGAGTCTTCGTCAATGGTATTTGTGTTTAAGTATTACGTCAATGAAAAGGGTATCGCAAAGTTTTTAAAATAATGAAAAAAAAACCCATGTCCGTATTCAAAAAAATCAAGTCGATGATGGTTGTTCGATTACCAAATTCCGCCATATGAAACCATCCACAACAAGAACGGAAAAATCATGAAACTTTTAAATTTTAAGTATGTAAGTGTCTAAAAAATGTTCTCTGCAATTTTTTCACCGTTTCCAAAAGTAATTCATTGTGTGCCTTTGGTCTCCAACATGTAAAAAGTGCCCATTTTTGTAAATAGAAAGAAATTATATAATATGAAAGTCGGGAATATTTTTCTGGGCATTTGTCTACTAATAAAATAACCCAAACTAATATAACTCCACCAAACACCCTGTATACTACATTCAATTAAATTTTGTTGAACAAATGACCGAATGATGTTGAAATGACCAAAAACGGGGCGTGGCCTAATAATAAACTGTGACGTCATCATCCTTTGATATTGGTCGACCTTTCATGCCTACGACCTTGTAAACCGCACATTTGTCCATTATTTTAGTCGATTTCGATTGACAGTGACAGCTAACGGCAGAGAAGATAAGCTTTGTTTGTAGGCGCTTTCGGAAATAGTGAATCGATTATCCCGATCATCGGCTGTCATGTTTTATCTCTTTTTGTTCCACGTCGATAAAAAAAGACAAAACCGTGGAAAAAATACATAGCTGATGATGACCAAAAGCCTTGAATTTGTTGTTTGGTTGAAAATTTAAAGAAGGCATTCATATCAAAGTTTAAGCCTGAACTATTTTTTTTTTGCTTGTTGATTGTTCTCGTTTCATGTGAAAATTGTGAACGTAAGATCTGACTGTGGAACAATGGAGCGAGGGTTTCGAGAGAAACAGAGTGACAATTTGCCAAAAATTGACTCATTTTATGTTGGTGGACTGCATTGGACCAAATCCAGACTTCGTTTACCGTTGGCGAAATTGATGGACAAATCATCAAATAAGTCTCTAAAGAACTGAATACATAATACCGTTGTTTGAGTTTTCAAACAAACAACGATAATACAAAGACCCAGAAATATTTCAATGAGTGTATTGAACTCACAAGGTCACAAGCGAGTTATCAAAACTAGGAAGTCTCCTGCAGTCGAGTCGAGACAGAAAAATTTTCCGGTGCCAAAGGCAATTATTTCATATTAACAGGAAATATAAACCCACCTGTTATAAACATCAATATACAGAGGCACTCCAGCCATAGTGCACACTGCACACAACAACACTTCAACAAACACTAAATTTGTCCAATCCAATGATACTTAGTCTTAAAATGGATCTTCTGTTCCCCACAAATCGTAAATATTTTTACTGCGACCAAATGTGACTGAGATTGCGTTACAAACGCCTTTATGTTGATTCATTGAGATAAGAAGTCTGGAACAATACAGGCTTTAATATGGTGTTAAATTACACAAAAATAGCCATATGTATGTTTCGTTATTCACCATTTGTTCGCCGTGTTCATTTCCTCAGAACCATCAGTATGGCACAGGTGAGATCAACCAAGTGGAGAATTTTTGAAATTCAAATGTGCTTGTTCAAGAGGTGTATCGCCATATGATGTTAATCTATCTGTCGGTAATTTCAAAAATAATGGTAATGATTTGTTCTAGGCAGCGTAAATTTAATAACATTTGCTGAGTGGGTTGATTTAATTATGAGTGTGGAAAGTTGCGAAGGGCATTTACCTTTTGTTTATAACATTTTTTCTATTACGATCAAATTCATTCACATTTCAATGCCAAATAGACTTAATTTATTTTAATCCGATCAATTCATACCAAATTCCCCCAAATCTCATGTAAATTATCGCAAATTTTGCAGCAAAAGAGACTCAATCGTTGCAGAATACACGCTAAATTTAGTTATCTTGTTTTATGGCATTCAAAATAGACTAGTTTTGATTGAATTGAATAGACTATTATGGATAAGGTAAGATAATGGTAAGGGTGATCACTCCTCCCTAGATGTGAGATGTATACCTACCTCAAAACTTCCAGGAAGTCTTGGGGCCGATATTTCAATGTCACCTTAAGTGACATTTTAGCTAAGGTATACTTAAATTTGATGTAAATTTTAAAATAGGCCACCGAAAGTGCCGTTTTTCAATTGCGCCACACCTTTCATTTAGCTGAGGATCTTATGTGAGTGTCGCAATTAAAACACGACACTTACTACAGCAGACTTATTCAAGGTCCAAAATAACCTTTAAGTGTACCTCAATCTTAAATGGACATTGAAATATCGGCCCTTAGTCTTCGATCCGTGGGTCTCAATCCCCTGACAGTAACGGCACCTCGCGCCCCACAATAGATGATAGTGTGACCAAACTCTGTGACTCTGTCCCTCCAGACTCCTTGAGCAGACGTCTTGGAGTACCTCCAGGAGTGGTTTTCATCACACCGGTTATACTCAGACTATCCTTTGTAGTTTGAATTTGTTGGAGTTCGCCGGCCATCCGACAACGGCTCCGTATGAGAGCACCATCTCTTTACGCCATACCTCCAAGATTTTACACACTAATGCACTCGCAGACGATTCATGATGCCTGCCTCTTAGGAGGATCAGGCGATCTTCGACGTAGGCCTGCACATAAAAGCCCTCCAACACCGATCTTGTCAGGAGACTATCCATTCAGACATCAAATCCTGGGTGAGAAGCAATTGCCTTGGAGGCAAACGCCCTGCCTCTATATGGAAGTATCCAAAGGGGGCTATCACCTGGCGATCCCGAAGAGCAGACCGAACCCAGATTCGTCGGTAACGTCCTGGTTTGCCCAAACTTTGTCAGTTCATGTGTTATCCTCTCTTTTCAACAGCCCTATTCTCTGGTTGTACCCTCTGAGCCGAGTAGCTTCATGAGCCTCACACACTCTGAGAAAGATTCGATTTCCCCGCAGAATCTACGCCCTTTTTACCTCTGATTTGAATTTTCTCCAGGCTTCAACGAATGTGTCTCATTCGAGCAGTCCACCTCCCTTGGGTGTTAAACGGTGCGTCCTCCTGGCGTCATTTTTGAGCTGCTCCCAAAGTATCTTTTCACCATGAAACCTTTTTGGTCCCCGCATCCTAAGATGACAGGATGCTTCAAATGCAGTAATGATCACCCTGTTAAGGATTTGGACCTGCGTATTCAAGTCATCATAAGAGACTATGAACCAATCTTCGGTACCTATAGTCCCACTTAGTTAGTTATTATAAAGTTATCCCATCAGTCGGTTGACATCAGGATCCGTTTGAGAGGGAATGTTTCTTCTTCCGCATCCAATGAGAAGCGATTCAGCCTTTGGTCAGATATTGTTATATTGTCATCTGTAACCTGCCAGTTTTTCACCTTGCCTAAATAACTTTGTGACACAATCGTGATAGTAGCGACTTCAAGGTTTTCCGATGTGAGGTACCCTAAAAAAGCGATACCAAAGCTCACTTATATTTACAAGTTGCTTCACTTCTCGTCGGCACTTTGGCAAAACCTAAGCACAAGCATGCGCGCTTCGGGCTCATCAAAGCAATGCAGTAAGCAAGTAGCCGGCCGCTTCGGCGGAAGTTGTTCAAATCTGCTGACAAATATTGAATCTTTGTTGAATGCATGACATCTAGATCAATGTATTTTTATCAGGAAATAAGACTGAATATCATTAGCCTAGTTTACACCGACAACTTGGTCCGCGGACCAAGTACTAAATTCGAACTATATCAGAACCAAATATTTGGTTCGAATGGTGTAAACAGTTGCGGACTAAGCTGGTCCGCTCTTGGTTCGGTATTCGCCAGCAGGTGTACCGAACTAAATTAGGTCCAGATTTGGTGCGATCTCAATCAAAATTATGAGGTTATGTTGTCTGTTAATGTGTGATGGGTTTCGACTTGTTTTTGACATTTGACGAATTGCACGCGTACTCATTTAGTTCACCCGTGGCAGGGCGCGGTGTAAACGAGCGAGAAGCAAGCATTGGTCCTACCGTACTATCCCCACCCACTTGGTCCTGTCGGACCGAACTAAACGAGTTATCGGTGTAAACTAGGCTATTTAGTCCAGTAATCCAAGGGTCAGAAACGACGTTTCCCGGACAAAAATGTAGGTAGACGTTTTTTTCTCAGTAGCCTAGTTTACACCGACAACTTGGTCCGCGGACCAAGTACCAAATTCGAACTATATCAGAACCAAATATTTGGTTCGAATGGTGTAAACAGTTGCGGACTAAGCTGGTCCGCTCTTGGTTCGGTATTCGCCAGCAGGTTTACCGAACTAAATTTGGTCCAGATTTGAATTATGAGGTTATGTTGTCTGTTAATGTGTGCTGAGCGTATTTACGTATGTTTTTTTTTGGTCACGAATTGTGTTGATAAATAATTTCGACTTGTTTTTGACGTTTGACGAATTGCTCGCGTACTCATTTAGTTCACGCGTTGCAAGAGGGTGAAAACGGACGAGAAGCAAGCATTGGTCCTACCGTACTATCCCCACCCACTTGGTCCTATCGGTCCGAACTAAACGAGTTATCGGTGTAAACTAGGCTAGTGGTTCTATATGTTTTTTGGTCTGCTGAATCCGAATCTGAGGTTTGCTAGGTCGCCAGGTATCGGATCACAACGAAAATTGCAGAAATCCTCAATATTTCGGCACTTTCTTCAGTTTCCTAGGAATAACTCGAAAACAAAATACCCTACAAATACGAAAAACGCTTATGCGAAATCCGCATTATCCGAAACGACTAGTGAACCGGATTATCCGAAATGATTCTTACGACGCCTCCGCATTATCCGAAATTGAATTGTCGTTTTGTCGGCATAACACTCAACGCATTTGTTTACTCTCGAAGCTGCAAAAATATGTATTGGAATGTATGTTGAATGTAAGCTATAGTTTTAGGTGTAAAATTCAATGGTAAATACATACGACTACATTATTATGTTTTGTTAGAATTTATCACAGTTATCGAAAGTCTACTGTGATTACTTCAAACTCTGGACATTCCATGACTTCGATAGATCGGGTGGAAAAAATGGCATCTCTTGACTTTCCGTCAAAAAGTTGGTATTATTATTTTGAGTTCGCGCTTTATACCAATGATCTAATAACTAAGATCATTGCTTTATACACCTCCAAAATCAATTATTTCATGACTACCTGGTCTGGTATGTCCTAGTTACATCTAAGGAGTTGGCAAACATGGGTGAGGTCCATATACACTCATGGTCAGATAAATAGCACATGCCTAAAATTTGATGAAACTTTTATCAGTGATCAGGGAAGTCATTGTGCATTTAAGAACTCCAATCCATTTGTCAGTTTACGTTTTCTGGCGATTTTTTTCAAAAATTTGTTCAGGACGACCCTTTTGTCACGTTTAAAAAAGGATTAAAAATGAAACTTTTTTCTGTGTAATATCATAGGTAGACTATCCTTTGTTCAATTATTGTGAAATTTTCAGCGAATGGTGCTAGCCATCAGTCGCGGCTCGTGACCTGAAATCTTGGTGGGTCAAAATTAGGGTTGCCACCTTTTCAATAGCTCAGAAAAGGACATAATGAAAAAGGCGCAGAAGGCGCCGCAGGCGAAAAATTTTGTGGTTGTATTTCCCCTCCTTTATAATTAATTTTCCCTCATTTCTGGTAGGGGAAGTTCCGTTTTATAGTATCCACCAGCGACTTCTCGGATACCGGACATTCACATCCGTCTAGCTCCGAAATAAAATCTATTAATCCGCGAAAAATTCCCTGATTTTCCGATAATTCCGAATCATCATGGTAGAGCCAGTTCAAATGATCCACAAAACTTGATACAATCAATAATTTTACTTAAAATGTACCTATTTTGAGTGACTTTGTCATTATAATGTTGTACGGATTGGCGATATGCACTACTTAATTGAGTTCTTATATCAACGCGTCCCAGGCTACCAAAATTCATAGCATTTTACTATTTATTATTAGTAAACTTTGGCATTGTTCATATGAATGGTCGAAGAAGCATGTTTCTTCACATTTTCTTTCAAATGTTTGATATCAGTAACGCCCGTTTAGTCCATAACGAATCATCGGTACAAAATAAGATGCATGGGAAACAAAAAAAAGCGTTTTTCAAGTTGCATCCACAAATCCAATCCGAAATATCATACATATTTGGTTTAAAATACCTGTTGATTTCTTTCCCTCTGTCTTTTGTCGTTTGTTTTAGGTCCAAAGGAGGTTTGGGGCGACCTTTTTCTTTTATTTCTAGACGTTTCTCGAATGTTAATGCACCATTTATTTTACATTGCAGTATTTCTTGCACACTAGCCATTGTTCATTCACACTTCAAATCACAACAAAGTCAACACGGAACTCCGAAAAAACGATAATGTATCAATTCAATTCAACCTGACTGAGAAACCCGTAGATTCAATCAAATTCGTGAAGAATACTGAAAAAACACGTTCGACTGTGACACCGACTAGTTAAATACGAGTCATTGCAATGTAACATAAACAATAATAAACATGAGTTTATGAAAATGCAATGCGAATCTTTAGGGATAACGTTGTCTCCCTTAAGCTTAAAGAAAACCCCATTTGCAATGTCACCGAGCTGCATGAATGTATTTTCATAATCAGCGCGGGTGATGTCCAGACAGCGCGAAAACGCTGGGCCGTCGACAAATTTGTGATTTATTCTTCTCTTTTTAACTTGCCGTATCCGCGTATTTCTATCCCTGTTCCCTTTATCGATCAGTGAGTTCAGTCTTCATTCATATGAATCGCATTGGCATGAGCTCTACGCACATGGGACAATTTGAAATACGGCGGATTGGACCATGCTTTATGGATTAGACGCCAGACGGAGTTTCAAGAATTCGTGTGGCTGAAATGACTCGGTTTTTTATTGAAGAGTATTCGTAGTTACCTTTTTGTAAAATGTTAATATGAATGAAAAAAGTGGGTGGGTCATTGACCGATTGACCTTATGGACGAGCCGCGCCTGCTAGCCATTTTGATCAAAAGTTATACAAAAGAAAAAGTTCCATTTTCAAACCATCTCTTGAAATTGAACGTCTACAATATGTAAAAAGTTGAAAAGAGAATTATTTAATAGAAAAACTAATTCAAACAAAAGAGATAGGTAACATACACTTTGCATTGGCAAGTTACAGAAATTGTTAAAAATGATCACCAAAATGCTGGTTGTTTCTGATTATGGTGCATTTTTCTGTACCTAATCCGATTTCACCGGCTCGAAACTACAGAGTTGTAAGTTGAAGAAAGAAGACCTGCATTTGAGATATGGTGATCGTGGATCGTGAATAATTATTTCCTCTTCCAATCCATTATTTTATTTGGATACTGATGGTTCAAAAAGTCACTAAAGTAATAAAAGTAATAATAAGGCGATGTCCTATAATGATGTCCTAGTCTAAGTTGTGGTGGCAACACTGGCACCTCGTTAAGTAGATCCAGGAGAGTGTTTTGAAGAGACTCCAAATGAAACGAGCAATCAAATACTGATCAATAAAAACGATTTGTTATTATGAACGTGCGTTGGAAATATCGAGTAAGAAAACGACCCGGGAATTATTTGGACAATGCTAAGCAAAACATCACTTGCTAAATGACTCACTTTATTTTTACCGAATGGTCAAGTTTACGTTTGATTTCATAGTCAAAGTTGAAATTTTTGACGATTTTTGAATATATGTCAATTACAATACGTGTCTTCAGATATTTGGGTTTTTGATGAAAACGACGGACTTTTTTGAAAAATGACAAGAGCAAGAATAGCTTAGAACTCAATTCCTCATGAAATAAAACAAACATTTATCAAGGGCGCCAACGGGTTACAAAGTTCTGTCGTATTCTAAGGGTGCATCATACCTTGTCAACCGCTTAGAACGCCTCAATTAGACTGCAATTACTGTGGATTAATGTTCTTGATACACCAACAAGGTGTACCAAATTTGGTGTTTCTGAGTCAAGGTATTACTGAGACATTTAGTTTTTTTCGAAATTCAAAACCTCACTTGCGAGGCGTATAACTTCTTTGGGGTGCAACTTATTTGCGTTAAATCATAATATTCTGGGTTCCACTTTCCACTACATGCTCCTGCTGCTCTGTGTCGGTTCTATATATGTTATTTTTAGTAACTATCATTATCTTGTCGAAATGTTTATAAAACAACAATTATTTACTATACGTTTTCATAGATTATTCAAATCGATGGCAGTCCAATAATACTGATCGTAATGTAAAAACATCTGCCGCATCCAGCATAACGTCAAATATCGACATCGACCAATATTGAATTATGGAATTAAGCTCATTCCTAGTTTAGTCAAGTGCTAAAGCTAAAGCCATGCCAAGCTTCACCCAAAAGAAGAGAAAATATACCGCGTCCAGTTAACCTCAAATCAATTGTTAAAAGTGAAGAATTTCAGGCCACAGAAACGGAAGATTTTGAAGAATAATTACATAAAACAGGGGGCCTAGACATAGAAAAAACATAGTTCAGGTAATACCATTCATTTAATAAATTTAATATAAAACCCACATTTGTGACATTATAACGCTCGTAAACAATTGTTATTTTACTAATGTTTTCAGTTATTCATTGTTGTTTTCTGGTAATTTGTAGTAATAAACAATGGCCAAGCATCATCCCGACTTGATCTTCTGTAGAAAACAACCGGGAGTAGCTATTGGGAGGTTGTGCGAGAAGTGTGATGGAAAATGTGTTATTTGCGACTCCTATGTGCGGTATGTTCTTCATTCGATAGTTTAACAATTCTTCGTAACATTTTTTAACACATTTAATGTTTTTCTAGACCATGTACTTTAGTGAGAATCTGTGACGAATGCAATTACGGCTCATACCAAGGAAGATGTGTAATTTGCGGTGGTCCTGGCGTCTCAGATGCCTACTATTGCAAAGAATGCACAATACAAGAAAAAGACCGAGACGGATGTCCCAAAATTGTCAATTTGGGCAGTTCGAAGACAGATCTGTTCTATGAACGGAAGAAGTATGGTTTCAAGAGACGCTAGTGTGTGTGTCTGTAGGTTTAAGTTTGATTATTCTGTGTTTGTCTACTTTTTCATGAGGAGGGGTTCATCTTATGGCAATTTGTAATAGACTACTTCATTCCTATAAAAATGTGGTTTTATTTCATTTCCAAATTAATATTAACACGGTTAGTGTATGCAATAATGATACAGGGTAGCCCATCGAAAACGTTCCGGCATTGATTTTGGGCATATAATGTCATAAAAATGAAACACTCAGACACGTCAACTTTTTTTTAAGGGGGACACTACTTATCGGGAATATAAACAAACCCTAATCGGCAATCCCTTGAGCAGGGTGAAACTCACCCCTAAAATCTTGAATGGAAAAGGGGGTCGAGTTTTAAACATCCGCTGTAATTCCTGTTAATATGACAGCTTAGCGATTTTTTTAGATATTTTGTCTTTTTAATAAATAATTACCCGCAAGAGTTAAGTTCCTTAAACTAAGAGGCCATGATCAGGAACAGAAGCTCTTCAAAATGAGCTACTACTCAATCCTTTTGACAAGCTGTCATATTAACAGCACAGGCTTGAAACTCGGCAGTTGTAATCAGGTTCGAAGGACCTTCAAAATGAGGTATCACTCGACCCCGCTTTCCATTTAAGATTTTAGGGGTGAGTTTCACCCTGCCCAAGGTTTTGCTTATACGCCTAATAAGTGTGCAAAAACAAAGTTGATGAGTCATTTTTATATGACATTATAAGCCAAAAATCAATGCCGGAACGTTTTCGATGGGCTACCCTGTATGTTTGGTGAAGATCCGAACCAGGTTACATGGAGCGTTCATGACGATACAGTTCGGGGTGTCCCATTTTGGGTACTTTTGCAGTATATCTCCGTTATTCTTATAGAGTGTGCTACTTTTTCTAAAGATACCGTCAACAAAATTTTCATAGCCCTTTTAGTTTTACAGGGATACAGAGCTAAACTGAAAATGTTGCATTTCAAGGTACCTCTCGTATCTAAACTATCAGATAAGTTATGGAAAATGTGAAAACTGTTTCTTATATAACTTTTTCCCTAGAACTCGATTCTGCCTCGGAATTGTATAAAATGGTCAGCTCAAGAAGTTATCGGACAAAAATTTATTTTTTAAAAGTGTATACTGTTTTATATTTTTGAAAAGGTAAAAAAAAAACAGATCTTATGGACTATGAATATACATGGTGTTCCATTTAACAAAATGAAGTTGGGTGCGATAACTTTTTGACCTGACCCTGTATACCAATTCAGAAGGCAGGATCGGGTTCTACGGGAAAAGTTATATAAGAAACAGTTTTCACATTTTCCATAACTTATCTGATAGTTTAGATACGAGAGGTACCTTGAAATGCAACATTTTCAGTTCAGAGATCCTAGAAAGGGTTCAGAACAGATTCCTTTGCTTAATTGCCTTTGAGAAAGAAATTCGCACTGAGGATCACCATCGAAACCTCATCTAGACTGAACTGAAAACTACATACGCTTCAGCAAGGGAGACTCATCACCGACTTGTGCTATATGTCTTCAAATTGTGAAATGGCATGGTCGAGAATCCGGAATCGCTTTGCGAAATCAAGTTCAATATTCCTCAGGAGTCGGGAATAAAACTTTGTATATGTGTTCTGTGGTTGGGTCACTTATAGTCGGAACTTTGATATATCCATAACACAAGCGGCCGCGCGGTCAAAGCATGCCTTTCAAAGAAGCCGGCCCGACGAAAATTGTTCAAAACGACCGACAAAGGTTCCGAACTAATGGGGCCCAGGCTCTCCCAGAGTGGAGTAACGAGAAAGGGTCTGCCGTTTAAGAGCGCTTCGAGAGTGACCCGACTGATTAGTATTAGTAAACTTTGCTATAGAGCCAAAGTTCTCCAAATTCTACGAGGACTATGATCTCTTTGAAAGTTTTATTCGTCTTGTGGTGTAAGTTTTGTTAAGAGTTATAATTAATAATTCAATTTATTTATGTATTTTTATTATTTACAGTTAGATTTTCTTGTGCTAAAGTTATGGTTTAGAGCTCGGTTTAAAGTATATTCTCATTGTTGTTTTCAATATTGGGAAATCCCCGTTAAATAAATAATTAAATGAAGCCGGAGTTTATTCACGTGAATGGTTTGTTCAGACACGGCGATCTTGAAGGAATAGAAAGGAGACTTATTGCTAAAGTAAGGATTATTAGTGTCGAGATTAGTGTTCATTCAAAGACAAAACTCCGCTAAGTGTTAATTTTTTTGAAAAACAACGGACAACAGGAACTTGTTCAACAATCTAGGCAAATCTTCTGCACACAGAAATCGCAGGTCTGGTGACTGATGATAAGTGGGAAACATGTTTATTGTTTCATCTTTCTCCCCTTTATCCAAACAGGTATACAAAACTCCGAAGGTAGAAAGCCTATTAAAATTTATTTTCTAATTAGTTATAAATGAAGACGGTGTTAGCATAGTCTTATATAAAATTATATCAGATATGAATAAGTTAACCGCACATAGAACAGAGTCACAAACCATTATCGCCTGAAAATCGTGTTAAAATTCGTCATCATCATCAGAATCTAAAGCAGCCCTTCTTCTATCGAACTTAACTTGAACTTTGCTCTGAGTCTGAGCACTAACATTCTCCAACAGCTTAATTAACTCCTGCTCGCCTATTTTCGATAAAAGTTGTCCACTCTGAGCCATTCGGATCAACATTGACTGAACCAGTTGGCCCTTTTCCGGTTTGCACAACATGAGAGTGTTCAATCGAGCTCTGGCGTTCTGATCCAGAATTTGACTCAGAATTGAGTTTTTCGCATCTTCTTGCTGTTTTCTAGCTTCTTCTTGTTTTTGAGAATCAACTTCGCCACCTCTGGATTGGGATTGCATTTCGGCTAGGCGGCGTTTTCTGAGCTCTTCCAGTTCGGCGTCTGCCATGGTTTTAATGGTTCTTTCACAGAATAATTTGATGAAAGAAAAAAGAATTGATTTTATGAATTAAACCAAAGGATTTCTTTTCTAAACCAAAATAATTTATGTTGGTTATAAAAGTGTGGTTATGTTTTGACTTTGTTGACTCATCTTCTTCTTGGAATCGCAAACGATAGCTGTCTTGATGAATGTATGTCGATATCACTGATCTAAACCCATAGATCAGTCGATATCGAAATCATGCGTATGGCGTGGATTAATAGTAATGTGCCTTGTCTATTTGAATCGACAACCGAGAATTATTCATTCATTAAAGATAAAGAGACACTACTTGATCGACAGGTCAACAAAGAAAGAGCTGTTTTATGCAGCGTTTTGTCTATGTGACTGTGTACGTTTTTACGTCTTCGTCCTCAAACATCGATAGAGCAGAAGTCTCATCAGATCCTCTTTTACATCAATAATACCTATTGGTATTGGTATGTGTCCATCTTTTTCTTTATCATACACCTATTACTTTTCAAACTTTTTGAGGAGATGATAGATAGAAATCGGAATGAACCGTCACTACTGCGCTTGTGCATGGAAACTGACGGGAATAGAGAGACGTTTTCTTTTGGATATGAATGAAGACGTATTCTTCTGGATATAAATGTATAGATTGTTGTTACAGTCCTCCACCAAAATATTTTGGCGGGAAAAGATTTCTTGCTTCTCATTGTTTTATTTATAATTCACGGGTTCACTTGATTTGAGTTTGATAACTGCCTATTTTCGTACCAGAATGAGGTGTGTGGAAAGTTATTCAAATTCAAAAGTTCTCTAAAGAGAAATTGGCAAAATATCAACAAGGACCAGCAATGCAGCACAAACTTTAATATTCGTATGAAAGAAGAATGTGGCGATTCTTTTAGATTTAATTCCGAGTTTGTTGAGGATTTACCAACACAACAACGTTACTTTCACATCGCACTTTCTCATCTTACTTTTCCAGAGCTATATTCTGTCTCTGTCTTTTGATTAGAAGTTAAGTACATTCAACTTTTTCCGACGCATTTTGAAATGTTTTGCAAGAATTAATTGTATGTTCTTGGATGACTCAGGAATTCAGGATCATTATGTGTATCACAAAATTGAAGAAATAATCGAAATATACATTAATATACTGGGGGTTGCATTCAAAAAAGTGCAACTTTGATGTTCCACGACTAAATGACCTACCCTGCATGTATCGTTGCATTTTCACTATAACTTATAGGCATATGTATAAAAACCTCAAAGCTGTTGTATTAAACTTTTGTTGGTACCTCTTAAATTTCACCCATTCGACCGTTTCCATCCATATCCGCGACCCAAGACATCAAGAAAAAGCTTATTTTTCTAATTTAAAAAATATACGGTTTGATATAAGTATTTATTTCTGATGAGCCCTTTAGGATCGAAGTTCCTATTATACTGAGATTTCAAAAGTAGATACATAATGCATGAAATATAATATATACTATTATTTTCTATACACTGCCTTGAAAAAAACAACCATGCACTATACAACACTTTTAAATGTATCTATCTAAATATTAATTTCTATAAGTGCATTATCAAAGCTAAGTATTTTCTGAACGACTGATCAGAATATACAGGGTGTTGGTGTTTAAAAAACATTGGGCAAAAATGAAAGGAGTAATTCCTGAAAACATTCTTAGAAAAAAAGTTCCAAAAAACATAGGTCCGAAAAAGCATCGTCTTTTTTCTTTCAAAAATTGATGTTATCTTTTCGCCCTCAACTCCACTGGACACAATATTTTTATCTAGTATAGGGTCAAAACTAGCCCCTCTTATAACTTACATAACAACGCTACCAAATTTTAAACAAGTCGGTCAAAATTCAACTGAATTAAAAAAAACTTTGTCACCCTGTATCATAGAAACGTTGCGTTTTGGGACCTATATTATGTTTATTGAGATTTTTTTTCTTGGAATGACCTCTCAGTCATCATATCATTTTTGCCCAATGATTTTTAAACACCCTGTATGTAGGTATTATGAATGATAGTGTATCTCTGAAATCTGGAATATAAGCTCTTAGCGATGAATAATAATTATGTATGCCATAATTGGACAACTCATTATCTATCCACCACATTATAAAAATTAATCGTTGGAAGTTTCAGCTTCTATGTAGTACTAGATTGTTGAATTCTATCAGTAAATCTAGAGTGTCATCAAGAATTTGAAGTTATATTTATATAACAAAATGCTCTTTTACCTGACAATAATAGTCGGCTAGGATTCGACTCTAAATAATAATAATTTTCGTTCAAATATACAATTCCAACTTATCAACAACTATAGTAAATACTAGATTTATTACAAGATATAGGTTAATAATACGCAAAAAAACGCGTTGCATTCAGTTCCAATCACTTCTGATACCTATATTTTGAAACTAGTAGATATTTTATTCTTATAATGACACAGGACATCGCTTCAATTACGCGCGTAAAAGCGTTTAAAATTTGAATCACGACAAACGTCGCTAACCTGACGCATGCGTATATAAGATCGGTTCATTCCGGTTTCTATCATCTCCTACTTTTTGGTGTAAAATTTGACAGGCGAACATATGTTCCATATGGTTTCATATGGACCAAAATGACGTCTGTCAATTCTACACCCAGAGTGTGAAAAGGTGTAGAAAGTGTAACATGAAGAAAAACTCCTAGCACAATGTCATGCACATGCCTAAATATGGATACCAAAATTTTCTGATCACATCCACCTCACTTTTTCGTTCAATTCCTTTGATTGAAAATGGCAACTAGATGGTCTGAAGATAAAGATATATCTTTGGAGATCTGTGTACAGGGTGGTGCAACCAAGATGGGGTGGACGATTGTGGGAATAAAATGGTGAGAAATTTGGATAATTTTTTTTTTGTATATTATAGTTAGTCAAAAAGGCTATGTTTTAAAAATATAGTCATAGTACAGGGTGTCCTAAAAAGTTTATGGCAAACCAAACTTGTATTTTTTTAAATGGAACTCCCTGTATATTGATTGATATTTCAATTCTTTCCTCAATTTGGAACAAAAATTGTGATACAACTATTGTTCCTAAATTCAACCGTTATCGACTTATCGCGTTTTAAAAATGGCATTTTTGCAACTTTGACATGCTATAAAACTCAAATTATTCACGTTAGAGAAAAATGGATTGCACATTCCTTTCTTAACTTAATTTCAAGAGCTATTCAAGGAGATTAAATTCATTCTTGTGAAAAAAATGTAAAAATGTGCCGAAAAAAGTTGACAGTTGACGTTACCTTCTATCCAAATGACAGAAGAGCTCTTGAAAAGTTAAGATAGGAAAGTGCAAAACATTTTCCTCTAACTTGAATAGTTTGAGTTTTATAGCATGTCAAAGTTGCAAAAATGCCATTTTTAAAACGCGATATCTCGATAACGGTTGAATTTAATGACATTGGTTGTATCACAATTCTTGTTCAAAATTGAAGGAAGAATTGGAATATCAATTAATATACAGGGTGTTCCATTTAAAAAAATACAAGTTTGGTTTGCCATAGACTTTTTGGGACACCCTGTACTAAGGCTATGTTTTTAAAACATAGCCTTTTCGACTATAACTATAATAAACAAAAAAATTTTTTTCAAATCTCTCACCATTCTCCCACAATCGTCCACCCCATCTTGGTTGCACCACCCTGTATATTAATTCCAAACTTTTGATTCGATCTTTTTCTAAATACCAGTGTAAACCTAGATCATTAGTGTAGACGCTGCTTAATGTTTAAACCAACCAAAGATACTAGCCTAGTTTACACCGATAACTCGTTTAGTTCGGTCCGATAGGACCAAGTGGGTGGAGATAGTGCGGTAGGACCAATTGCTTCTCGCCCGTTCACACCGTCTTGCAACGCGTGAACTAAATGATTACGCGTCAAATGTGAAGTCGAAATTATTTATCAAAACAGTTCGTGACCAAACAACACAACATATGTAGTACGCTCAGATTGCCTTGAGAAACTCAGAAAAACAATTCACAAAAATAACAATCAACATAACCTCATAATTTTGATCCAGATCGAACCAAGTTTAGTTCGGTACACCAGCTGGCGAGTACCGAACCAAGAGCGGACCAGCTTAGTCCGCAACTGTTTTCACCATTCGAACCAAATATTTGGTTCGGATATAGTTCGAAGTTAGTACTTGGTCCGCGGACCAAGTTGTCGGTGTAAACTAGGCCACTGAACCACAGAGACACTGAACCAACTAAACTACTCAACAAAAAAAACGGTACATCCGAAATTTTCGCCTGTTTGGACACTCATAATTTTTTAACGAATCGATGAAAAAATATGCGGTTTGCACCACCATGCAGAGCATTTCTTTGCGGTTTATGCGGATGGTTCAAAAAATTGATTTCCACAAAAACTCCTTTTATACAGGATGGTGAAAAAAGTACCGTAAATTTTGTTTTTCTTTACTGTCCCCCCATTTCCACAGAGATTTTTTGGAGTTTTTTTTTATATGCCCAAGAGCTTGTTACGTCCATACCACGGGACTTTTTTGGATTTTGGGCTTTGAATGGCTTTTCTGCGAATTCTTAGTTTACAACTGACAATGTTTATGACATAGATCTATTGTTTAGCTGTGTTTCTGATGACTTATTGGATACTAAGCAATATTTTGAGTATACATAGGGTGTGCCAAAGAATTTTAAGTGAAGCACTTTTTACTTAATTATGTCTTGAAAATTATTATGTCAAAGAAGCTGAATTAATTAAATAATTAATAATTATAATAATTAATATTCAAGAAAACCTGACAAAATAACTAAAAAGTGCTTTACTTATGATCAAAATTCTTTGGCACACCCTGAACTTTTTATTGAATTACCTTTAAAAATGGGCTATTTTATTTTGCAAACTCAAGATAGTATTAAAAACCCTGGAATATTATAAATTTTTGAATTTGGTGGTAGCAGTTAACACGCCAGTTCTCCCCTCTCAATTCTCTGGTTTCGACACGCTCATCAACTGGTTGCTATCTAAATTCGGACTAGGGAAAGGAATCACACATACTTCGCTTCTTGAATCCAGATTGTCCAGAATATTCCAAAGGCCTTAATAAAGGTCGCAATAAATGACCGAAACGTCGGGAAATTCATAGCTGTGTGTTTGGTTCTACACGTACCTTCTCCGCCCTAACCTGCATCAGCTGTTTTTATCTGAAGGAAGGACGCGAACCTACGCAAATATCGATAACAAATTTCTGGAATCCATGAACATCGTCAATCGTCCTCTCAAAAGTCGCCTATGCACAAAACATCTATATCAAAAAAGTATACTCGGATTCTCGAACATCGATTAAAAGATATAATCGTCGAGTCCTCAAACATCGATAGCAATCTCCTGAAATCGTCAAACATTTATATAAAAACTGATGAATATCTAAACATCGATGCCATAATAGTTATAGGTAAGCCTCTGATGATCCTCAAACATTCGACTATGCATAAACCATCCATAGGACAAAAAAGAACCATCCTCAAACATTCTCCAAATGGTGGACTTCTTATAGTCCTCGTCAAAAGTGCAAGAATACCCCAGAAACCCGCGGAACAGTGTAGAAGCTTCTACGCCGTCAGGTTTCCCTGGAATCTTTTATGAAAAATGAAAGTTGAGGCGAGTTGCGGAACAATAAAAGACGATTTAGACATATTATGTCATACACGTCAATTCATTCGTTTAAGGGGCAAGGGGCTGTTTATCGATTGATAGTTAACCCATGGGTTAGCTGACTCGGGGTCAACTTAACATTTTGAGGTTATTGCTTTGACCCAGGGGTTAACTCAATAATTGAATAACAGCCCCTTGATGACCCAGTTTCTCAACATTTGACACTAACATGGATTCGATAAGTTGACATAATATCATTGACATTTCGTTTATTATTGAATCGAATAGATATCTTGCTGTTTAGAAACTGTCGTATCAGATTTACTGGCAAAAAAGGAAATCCGCCATTTTCAGTCGTTATTTCCAAAACCAATCGACCGATGGTAAATCTGCAGCCGTATATCGAATGCATCAAGTTTCCACCTGATTACTTTCTTCATTTAACCTTTGCTGTAGGCATAATAGGAGCCGAGATCCATGTAGAGAAACGAATCTGGGACACACTGTACAGGAACACATCATGGTACATTTCTTTTGTTGTATCCTCAGATTATATAGGTAGTATCATATGGTACCGTATCGATGATTAAAGATTCATTGTGAAAAACGTGACGAAAAAGGAACACAGTGAAAAGATGGCAGTACCGTCGCGTAAACTGAACTTACTACGCCGGAATCGCTTCGTCAGTATGAGAGTGCCCTTCGCGAGGGAAACAGTCCAATCAAATTATCTATGAATTATTGCGAAGTATACAGTAACACACTAATTTTCTTATATCCGACTCTTCTAAGCGCAACCCTTGCAACTACACTCGGCATCCCGCAAACACCTTCGGATATTGTCGGCAGGCGGAAAATATTTTGCAAAGTGGCGCTTCTAGTTTATATTTCTACTATGACATTAGATATTTCACGACAAAATGAGCGCTGGATCATGGCTACAGGGACCACAAAATTTGAAGCTCCTTCACTTTCTGTTATAGTGGCCGTGTATAGAACTAGACCTCAGAAAGTTCGTGGTCTTGACCATGGAATGGTGAAAGTGAAGGTCTGGCATGTTACCACCAAAAGGAACATGAATAATCACACTGCCTACTTGAAATTCATATATTATTTTTTGAAATCGATCTATCCATCCACCTAGATAATTACTTTACACGTTCTTTACTTCAATTGGCAGGCTCAAAAGTATAATGAACCTTCCCTTCCTTCGCCATCTGAGGAGGAACCACAGCATGAAACATTTTGGCCTGGTCGGTGATCTTCACAATAGTATACAAACCACCCAAGACACCGAAGAACTGCAGCCACAAAACCCACATTGGTTGATGAAACTTTTTATTAGCATCGAATCTGTCTTCTCGGACCAAGTCGAAATCTTCGTGCAAAGTTTCTCCGTAGTTTCTTTTCAATTCGGGATTATCCCAAGGGTAGAACGGGTCTCTGCTGTCTCCAGATTCCAAGGGCAATTTGGGGTAGTCTCCACAGCCGCTGCCATCATCTGGATAAGCTACGTATTCTTTTGGGTGTACGTTGTATTTTTCTGCTGCGGATAGTCTTTGGGCTTCGGTCAAGGGATATGCATTTGGGAAGAAATCCTGGAAAGATGGGTTTCTGTTGTGTTTTAACGAAGAGTTAGAAGAAATTTTAATCTATGTCGAGATTTCGATATCACAAGTGAGAGGACTGTGTATATACAGGGTGATTCAGGAGGAAATGGAAATATTTTAAGGATATGTCCAGGAAGTCAAAATAAGCAAAATAAGCTCATATGTTCAAGTCCGATTTTTATTTGTTTCAAAGATATTTTGATTAATTGTAATTTAAAAACTAAATCAAAATTATTACAAAACTAGTAAAACAAAACAAATAGCACTAATTCATAATAAATTTTCGAAAACATTACCTCCCACTTCGATACACTTATTTGCGCGTTTAAAAATTGATCTAGTAGCGAGTTTATTTATTTATTTTTTATTTATTTATTTTTTTTTTTTTTTTTTTTTTTTTTTAGCTCATTTTGCTTATTTTGACTTCCTGGACATATCCTTAAAATATTTCCATTTCCTCCTGAATCACCCTGTATTTTCATTTTATAAATATATGTCACCCTTCAGTTTGACAGTTGACGTATCATAGTTAATAAATGAGGATGACCTCAAGATCGAAACGTTGAAGATTCATTGGAAATTGGAAATATACTTATACCTACCACTGTGTCAGAGCTATGAGAATAACCAATCAGATCAAGATGTTGACATCAATAATTTAATTGCATTGAACATTAGTTTTGTATATGAATAATTAAAAATAATATGACCTTTGAAAATGTTTTCAATCCAATTTACCTATTTCTTATCACTTTACCTTGTTCCAGTGTCCCGCGTTTCTCACAATCGATACAGGAATTCCATTTCGAAGTAATATTTTCGCATTTTTCGGAATTTTTGCCAGTGAATTCATTTTTTTAATTATATAAGTGGATAAATAGGAAATTGAATTGTTTTTGAAAATTTTGTAACCTCAATTATTTAATTTTTGTAGTGCGAAGCTCTACTTCAGCAATCATGGGCAGGCGCGGGAACGAGGTGGCGCAGTGTTGCCGTAATTACATTGGCCTGAGTCATGCTCGAGTTTCTTTGAAGTGTCTACAGTGTTGCTTATTAACAGAAGAAGTCTTCCGAATTGTTCATGAAAATCACGAGGATTGATCAATAATTCTTCTAAGAAATATAGAGAGTGTCCCAAAAGTATTGAAAGATGTTTCAAAGACGGTTATTAGGTTGAACAAAAATAAGACTATTCTATAAAATGTTCTCGTACAACCATTCCTTTCGGAATTATTCGTACTTTGATAGCTCCGAAACGGTGAAATCAATTCAAATGAGACTTGGACAGTATACGCGGTTCGTAGTGACTGATATTTTGAGATTATAGCAGAAATCGGATCTTGGTTGCATAGGGCGGAACAATCCTACAATAAAATGCCCCTAAACTTTTATTCGCCTTTTTTCGAGTTGCAATTTTTGATTTAGTTTTGTAAATCAATTAAGAATGGAAAAGGTAAACTCTTCATTCATTCAAATAAAAAAAATTAATCGTTTTTTGGAAAACAAGCATAAATTTTCGTCAAATCGTCCAGCTATATAGTTACTATGGCAACCTCACAAAAATCCTGATCGGCCGAAAAAACTGAATATTGTAGGTACAGGGTGGTCACGCGAAAACTAGAACCTTTTATAACTTCGTTATCTTTTTGTAAGTATAATCATGTAACTTTATATTGCTATATCAAGAAAACAATTGTAGTTCGCGTTCCAAAGATATGAGGCAAACCTACGTTTTTTTTTAAATGAAACACCCTGTATATTATTACATATTATTCAGAAAGAGCTCATTCTCTGATTTCAAAAATGTAGTCTGATGCTTTTCCGATGAGCCGTTTAGGAATTATTTTAGTCTGAAATTTTTATTTTTGTCGTTATAGAGTCGGCTGAGAAATTGTCATTTTCTGAAATTTTACCTTGTTGAGACCATAGTAAAAAAAATGGCAAGCTTTTTGAATATAAATGTATTTAATCAAGTCTAAAACGTGAATGATAGAAAAACTACAGAAAATGTTCCACATATTCTCTTTTTTTTTCTATGCACAGTCTGCTTCTCTTTTCTTAATTTCTCAATGTGTCATGTGTCTGCTATTATACCGCTTTCATAAGTATGGCTAATAACATCTGATATTTTTGTCTTCATCTCTTCGAAACTTTCCATTCTGCCACCATATTATACCTAATATTTCAAATATCCCCACAAAAACGTATCTGGGGGTGAGGTCAGGGCTATTATTGGAGGCAACTGTAGTGATCTCATTCGTCCTATCCATTCCACATACATTATTTTTTATGTAAGTGTATCGTGATGATGGCGGATGCTTCCAGACTCTTTCGATTATTCATCTGTTGATTCAAAATTTCCAACTCAAATATTTCCTAAACGGCTCATCAGAAAAGCATCAAGCATCTATATATTTCTGACATAAGAAAAATGGGTTTTTTTCTGAATATGTTATAATTTACATGGGGTTATTGGGGGTCACATTTAGAAAACGTATATGTTAGCTCAAATCTTTCAAACGCGAACTCCATTTGTTTTTTTGATATAGTAGTAGAAAGCTGTTTGATACTACCTACAACATATTTGTCTCAACATCATTCTTCGTAACTTGAAAAATGACAAAGATATAAGAAGTTCTAGTTTTCGCGTGACCTCCCTGTATGTGTATGGTCAATAGATGTTAACATTATGTTTTGAATGAACAATTGAATGAATCGGCGTTATTCTAAAAATCGCTTCATTTTTTTGGATGTGAATGGAAGAGCTAATCTTTAGCTCTTTCATTCTAAATCAATTGACAAACCTAAATAAAAAATTGCAACTCAAAAAAAAAGAAAGCGTGTCAGAGTTTAGGGGCATTTTATGATAGGCGAGTGGTACGCTCCAGACTTCCAATACAGCTTTAGGTTTTCTCAAGTTATTATCAGTCCTTATAAGTACTGCGTATATTGTCAAAGTTCCACTTAAATTTACATTGCCGTTTCGGAGCTATCGCGAAAAAATCTTCTTCAGGTCGTCACTTCAATGTAAGAATAATTCCTAAAAAATTAGGGTCGTACGAAAATATTTTATACAACATTTTAGTCTTATTTTTTGTCACAATTAACCGTAATTCAAATATCCCCCAGTACTTCTGGGACACCCTGTGGAGCAACAATATGTTTTTCATAAAAAAAATCTCGGCCATCTGAAAGGAGTGTTCAGAGAAGAAGTACCTATATCTACTTAAAAAACGAAATAAACACATTCCGTTATTCCGTATGAAGTTGCCCACAGCTCACCATATACCAACTATAATATGAGAAAGTTATCCAAGCCTGTCCATAATATTTTGTATGTTACACACTGCTAAAACCGTACTACTAAAACTCATCTGTGAAAATCCCATCTGACGCAAACACGAACGTAACGAAGGCATGACAGATAAAGTATGCGTACAGCCCGCCATATTGCATCAACATTAGGGTGAGTATCATAGACAAATTATCACAAGACAAGTATAACAATTCATGGAGTTTTCTGTCCATTTTTGGGATTCGGTTGAAAAAAGGGGGGGGGTTTGAAAGTCTTGATTTTCCCAAAAAACTTCTATTTATTGATTAAAATTGAATTGAGCTACCGGTTTCGCAGCATGACACTGCATCATCAGGCTTCATAGACTAAAATAACCAAAAAGGAGGGTGTAGAAAATACATAAAAGGGAAGCAGTGCGTGGACAAAAGAATCAAAATGGCGATACATAAAAAACATACAAAATCATAAAAATAGGTACTTACATTGTTATACATAAACTCTCGTTTATGTATAACAATGTAAGTACCTATTTTTATGAAACCGGTAGCTCAATTCAATTTTAATCAATAAATAGAAGTTTTTTGGGAAAATCAAGACTTTCAAACCCCCTCCTTTTTACAAGTATAACAACTAATTTTTTATGTATAACAAAACAAAAAATAATATTCCTAACAGAAACATCCCTCATATAAATATTTAATGTTTTCAGCTATGTTGTCATGTGTTCTGAATGTTCTAATGCTTTATGAAAAAATACCCGGAAAAAATAGATTAATTCCAACTGCTACTCTTCTGAATCACCAATCCCAATCAATCGTATTAGTTTAGTTTTATTTTCAGTTTTTCGTCACGGAACATTTTTGGAGGTGAAAATTTGTATCGAGGTTTACATTTTGTGCTGAAACATGGCAACATCTGGCCTCAAACTTAAGGCCAGTTTCTCTGACGCTATTGTTTACAGACACCGTGAGGTTAGGAAAGATTAGTAGTGAGTTTATTCCTCAATTTCTCAGGAGAAAACCTAGCTCTGTGAACTATTTTCTATTCTAAATTACGCTATTTAGTATTTTATTGATAAAACAATGCCTAGAAAGTCTGTATAGTGTGGCCAGAAAGTTAAATCAGGCAGACATTTTGTCATTTCACCAGTAAGTAAAGTAGTAAACAAAAACGAAGCATTGTGTTTGGGTCATAACATTCAATGCTAAAGGTCTAGATAGGCGTTATATGTGCGTCTTGTTATTGTTATATGTGCGTCTTGTTATTGTGAGTCTATGGTGAGCACGGCTTGCGCACTTTTCAAGTCTTTAAACTCTTTTTGTAGTTTTTGTTCCAAAACCTTTCGGGTGACGACATCGGAGTAGATCAAACGGCTCTGTAGTCTATAGTCATGTCATGTGACATACAATAAATATCTAATCTCTTTCTCATTACTGTCATGCAAATACGTGATCTCCTTTGCGGAACGAACAATGCCGTGGCGCAGCCCTGAAAAATCACTGCTCCTGCAGTCAAAAAGTTACTTGATAAAAAATCCTATGGATTCACTTGAAATCATGCCCTGCAACGATAATCAAACGCATCATAGCACACTACACTTTACGAGTTTTTCAGTGAAAATTGAGGAATTAAATGGAACTTTGCAACGCAGTGTTCGAATTTTGACATATTTCACATGAAGCAGTGCTTCTTGTAGTAATCAGATGGAATGGCGTATTATTGACGTATGACGGTTCTTTGTGATGTCTAGTAGAGATGTGGATGCACTATCGATATAACTGATGGATTACGAGGGTTGGTTGAAATATATCATTGATTGTTCTCTCCCAGGATTTGTTTGTATTCATCAGGTTTAAAAATAGATATATTTTGGTTTCTTCATTATTGATTGTCGGATTAAAATGGATAGTAAGTGACTTAAATGTTTTCTGATCATTGAAGGTATTGAATGAACCCAATCCTCACTATAAAAACTTTTATTCGAACCAAACAAAATCACAAAATAAGCAGCTTACTAGTACAAAAATATTTCATCTTAAACTTAACGTTAACAGGGTATGTGCACAGCTTGAGTAAAAACAATAAGAACCAACTAGATTATCTATCTAAGAGCATTTTCTTGTGATGTGAGTTTAAGGAACCGATCTAAAATAAGTGAAGCCTCTTCTTCTTTTCCTTTTCCTGCGAAGCCACTTCAGTCTCATCTATATCTTTATCAGCGACCGCTTTCTGGTCCTTTTCTTTTTTGTGCTTGAACGCATGAATTATTTTATTGAGCTTTTTGTGTTTTTTCTTCTTGTCTTTTTTATCCTCTTCTTTGAAAGACTTTTCTTCCTCCCGTTTGGCGCTGTAGAGATTCAGATGACTGCTAATTTCCTGATCTTCTTCCACCTCTCTCTTCCTATCCATTTCCAAGCGCTCGATGATTTCGTTGCGGCGGTCCACCGTTTCGACCAACCTTTTAATCAACATTTCCTCCCTCAACTTATCCGAGTCGCTTTTTCCTCCCGGTTGCAGCATCAAGCAACGAACTTGATACTCCAGGTCCGCCTGTTCCTCTTCCAGTCTTTGTTGTCTTTTCCTGCAAGTTAAAATGTTAGCCACCTCACTATTCAATAATGCAAAGACTTACAAGTACATCAGCTCCGTCTGGCGCCTAAACAGCTCATTCTTCTCATTAACTAACTCGAAAAGCTGCAAAATAAGATCCTCCACCTCAATGGGAACTTCTTCAGGCCCTCCGGGTATCTCGCATTTATCTCTTATGATTTGCTCCAGTCTCACTCCTTGTTTCTCCAAACCTTGCTGCTGTATTTCAATCGTGTTGAGCTCCCTCTTAATTTCGGACAAAGGAAGTGCCTTGACGGTTCTCTTTTGCGGGACAGGACGTTGAGGCGCCAGTCCTTTTCTTCGTTTCCACCTTCCAGCGCTGCTTTTATCCGTTAACGCGTCATCAGCGAGATATTGCTTCAGTCTGTTTTCTTCATCTTTTTTTTCTTTAAACCCTCCGTCCAGGTTGATGGGAGATTCTTGAAAGTCTGCAGGTTTGCTGTTATAGTTCGAGGGAGTAGAGGCAGAGGGAAGTGGCGCGCGTTTTGTTTTTCGACTTCGTAGCGTTTGAGGAGAATGAGCCACACTGGAAGAGGGTGAGCCACAGTTGCTTGTAGGAGACTCCACTGTTGAAAATGGTATCGGAGGTCTTGGAGCTGGTCGTTTCTTCCGGGCACTTCCAAAGGCACTGTTGCTGGATAAGGAGGAGTTGCTTCCTCCATGACTACCTCTGGAGGTAACGGACAGAGTGTCTCGAGGTCTAGGCTCGGGACGGGATGATCTTTGGAAAAAATATGTTGAGTTACTACTTTGTACAAGTGGTTTAAACAGGATAAACTTAAACCTTGGAATCAAATCATAAAATACCAGTCCATAAATATTTTTCATATGATGAAATTCACTGGTTTTATTGCAATTTATATACCATATCATGCATTATTGACAACTTTATACGGGGTATCGAAAAATTAGATCTTTCGACGAATAACAAACTAGAGGACACAAATCTCTTGAGACCACCAGAGAAATTTAATGAAAACATGTTTAATAGTAAAAAATCATTAAAAAACCAAGACATAAATAAAAGTACCAAAATAAATAACTATAGTGCAATTATTTGCACATGTGAAAGAGATGACATTTTCGAAAAATCCAAACGTAAGACATATGTGGGTGAAGTTGATATAAAAAAAAGGTCAACCAACTGGTTAATAAATCATCGAATGATTATGACTCAGTGAAGGATGAAGTTATGCTGGTTTCAAGCTATAAAAGGATTTCAATTTTTAAATAAGAAGAGCCATATGCATGCGCAATTTCTGATAGGTACGTAAGTACTCAAACTCAGTCCGTTACTGTTCTGAGGTATTCAATAAGGCATTTCATATGCAAATATATGAGATATGTTTTCCACCACTGATGTGAGAAATAAAATGTAGATATTCGCATAAACAGGCTTAATACTCACATATCAGAACCAAAAGCCGAATCCCTACTAGTAACAGAATAAGTATCATCAATGATAACAGGTTTTGGCCTTTGCAGTGCGTTTGAGCTGCGAGTCACGCGATATTTCAACATTATGTTGCACGATATAATAATATGACCGTTCACACCATAAAATATTCACTGTAAATTTCCAAATAACTTTCCTCGTCAAACACACGCATCAGCTACTTAGCGAACCACTGCTGCTGAGGGAAAAACAAAAATGTTTTACAAGCATTTCCCCGGAAGTAACACAGTTTCCACATGAATAATAATCGGTTCAGTGACACACGAACGGTACTAAGGGCACTCGAACAATGCGTTGCATCGTACCACTTAATATAAAATGAAGTGGTACATGTTTTGTAACTAATGTTGGCGGCTTCGTACCCTGTTGGTACCGTTTTTGGAGTCCATTAGGCGCGTTTTTTTCCGGTAGTTAGTGGGCAAATGTTGGCGGCGATACTGAGCTGGTTAAATAACATCACGCCAGCAAGTTAAATGAAGCCTTGAGTTCAAATCGATAAAATTTACTTGTGCCGTTGTACTAAAGACAATATTTTTCCTTGCGCCGATTTCATTTGGATATTGAAGCGTGGGAATTATAACGCATGTTCCTGATTTATAACGTTGCTAATTGCCTTTTGCTAAGGATACTTTACCAAATGGGACATGGCTTTTTATGGCTAAGTCAAGGTGTGGTTCCAAATAAGGAGAATTATATGAAATTATATTAATACTTACTTAGACAATCTAGGCACGGGGACAGGCTTAACCCCCTCCTCTTGCTCATCATCATCATCCTCAAACGGATTGTAGCTCTTCTCCGGCACAATCCTTTTCTTTGGAATGTGAACTTCCTCATCACTATCCTCAAACGGATTGGAACTCTTAGGCTCACTATCTTCAAAGGGATTTATACTGGTTCTTTGTATTGCCTTTGTTCGAACATATTCAGGAGTATCAACTACATTCTTTACACTCAAAGCTGAAATAACTTTAAGCTTCCTGCGCGGCTCTGGAGTTGGTTTTGGAGATACATCGACCGTTGCTAATGGCTTTGAAGGAGAGGTTGAAGGAAGATCATCTTCTTCATCCGTGTCGCCAAATGGGTTTAATGATTTTTCTGGTATGGTATTCAATTCTGCTGAAGATTCATCTACAGCTGGACTGTCCTGGAGTTCACTAGCTGCAACTTCTGGTATAGATTCATCAAGAGCTGACGAATCTTGTCCAGTTGTTACTTCTAGTACAGACTCAGCAGGACTGTCTTGGTATTGGTAAGCAGTGTAGTAGCCCCTCTTGAAGGTGTCTCCTTCTATGGGGGACTCTATTGCAGGATCTGGAGACAAAACACTTTCAGCTGTCACTTCTGGCACAGACTCAGCAGTACTGTCTTGGTATTGGTAGGCAGTGTGATAGCCCCTTTTGAAGGTGTCTCCTTCCAGGGGAGACTCTGTTGCAGGATCTGGAGACAAAAGACTGTCAGCTGTCAAAAAGCTCTCTTCTGACAAAACATTCGAGGAGTTGACGTCACTTATAGTAATGTGGCTGATGTCTGGCTGAGAGGTATCACTATCATCAATGATTATTACGGGCTCTGCACTGTCATCTTTTGTCAAATCTACCTCAGGTTTTCCACCAATATGATCAAAGTCTTCCAGATCATCAATTGCCACCACAGCGGCCTTCTTGCTTTCACTCGCGCTCTCAAATAGCTTCATTCTGTCTCGGACACTAAATGATGCAGCATCTTTGGTAACGACATCTTTTTGTTCACTAACACTAAAATCACTCGAAGTGTCTTGTAAGGGTTCACTATGTTCCGTGCGTTCACTAGTCACTACAGTTTGTGGCGTTTCACTTGCTACATTGAGGAAACTAGTTGATATGGATATTGGACTTCTGATGCGTGGCACAGTTTGAGCTGATTTTAATGGAGCACTTTCTCTATCCGAAAGCTCTGGACTTGATTCAATAACCACTTCTTCCGCTGAAGCTTTCTTTGCGGTAGACAATTCTGGAGCAGGTTTTATGGCTGTCGCAACCTCTGGAAAAGCTTCTCTGGTAGTGGATTCACTAGAATCTGTTTCCGGCGGTTTTGGTGATGGTTCAGGAAGCTTCGGAGTCGTTCTTATATCCGACAGCTTTGGAGAAGCTTCTCTGCTACTGGAAAGAAGTGGTGGTTTGCTTGTTGGAAGATCTGGACTCGTGTCCGACAACTCTGGAGAAGCTTTTCTGGTATTTATCTCCGACAGATTTGGAGAAGCTTCCCTGAATAGTTCAGTCCTCGAAAGCTTTGGGGTCGGCATCATTGGCGGATTGGAAAGAGATGGTGGTTTAGTTGTTGGGAGCTTTGGTTTTATATCTGATAGCCCTGAAGAAGCTTCCCTGGTGGTGGCAGCCAAAGGTGATTCAGCTTCTTGAGTGGTGGTAATTGGCAATGATTTTGTGTCCGACTGTACTCTACTGCTCAATGATCTCAATTTAACCTCCGTCAAGTCCGGAGTGGACTCTCTGGTTATAGTAAGAACAGGAGGTTTACTTTTCGGTAGCTCCGGACCACCAGCTTCCTCTTCCATTTGACTATTAAAAAACCGACTTCTCTCTGTTCTACTCAACGTAGAATCCTTCGTCAATTCTCTATCCCTGGTGAACTCCAATGCTTGCTCAAACTGTGCAACATAAGGGTCAGGTCGCTCAGCAAATGCTTTGAGGCTTTCCGTTTTCTCTTCGTCGCTCAAAGAGCGGCTCAGAACGCCGATGTTCTGGCTTTCCTCGTCCGGACAAACCTCGCAGCAGAATTCGCCTGTTTCTGTTTCGTAGTAGTTGGCCAAAGTGAGTTGAGTATTGCAGCGCGCACATTTGAAACAGGTTCTATGGTACAGGTGCTTTCCTACGTTAAGACGTTCCGCTATAAAGACGGGAAGGTTGCATTTCGCGCAGGGTTCTCTGCGCGATTTGCCTATGGTTACTTGAATCTGCAAATACAAAGAAGAAGTATAGTCAAAATGAGGATTAATAACACGGTCTTGTAAATGGTGGAGGGAATGATAGGAGACTTTGTAGGTCTTGGTTGAATGATTTGAAGAATGATTGAGGCCACAACTGGAAAAGATCATGAACCTGAAAGGAAACCAATCAAAATATGGAGAGATGTTGCTGAGATTGACCTCTGTGATACATTTTGATTTTTTTCGCAGTATAAAAATAACCAGTTGTGAGTAAAAATATCAAAGAACCTGATATTATTGGTCTTGCTGAGCTCCTTCCATTCTCCTCTGTGGAAAAACACATGCAAAGCCAGCTTAAAAGCATGATAAAAATAAATAATAAAAAGAAAAATTACCTCAGCAAAAAATTTCGGGTTTATACTGTCCCATAATGTCCAAGCTTTCGTCCTGTATAAGCAAAAATAAACAGTGTGGGTCAAACATGAAAACAAAAGCCTAAAGCTAAGCAATTTTTGTGCAATGCGAAGAATAATCTTCAATCCACACCCTGAATACGCAAATTAGCGAAATATAGGCGTGTTCGGAGAAATTTCCATGTGGGTATATGGACAAATCCATTATTTATTAGGAGAAAATTTAGGTAAACTCAACCTCAACCGATTGTATTGTAATGATCCCTAAACGGTATAAACTCAAAGCAGGTCAATATAAGATTATAAGAACAACCGATCCATTATCAAGCGAATTAAATAATTATGGAAGAAAAAACAATACTACAACGTAATTATTTACATACAAAACACAAGTACCCACACTGTTCATTGTCTTTTTTTAATGAGTCATAAGACACATTCCCAGACTTATTGTTTGGGTTTAAGGAACTTTGGAAATTATGGTCATAACGCTGTTTTGACAGAATTGCGGAAAAGATGGGATGAGGTATAGACATTGCTCACTTTGATTTATGGATCGGTATAGAAATCATGGTTTTATTGCCTTGAAATTGGAAAAAAATGGCACGGAGAAAGAAACCCTCGAAGTGAAAATGGTTCCAAGTGAAGAACTTCAGAAGATACTCACTTGCTTGTGGACCTTCTAAGTGGATATTGACATTGGTGGAAATAGATCCTCATTTAAAATTTCTATATCAGATCACACTCCTCTTTTGAAGCTTATTTGGAGAAGAGAAAAATATATTCTTGCCGGAAGTGAAGAAATTAATCTAAGGAAGACTTCCTAGAAGCAAACACGGTTCCAAGTGAAGGATTACAGAAGATGCTCTTCTGCTGAGCTTCAGAATTTTTCTAATTTTTGGAAATTTGGAGAAAAATAAGATTATAACCGTTGTTAAGGGTAAGGGAATCAAAGAACGACATCGGAGAATCAAACACGGTTCCAAGTGAGAAATCACACTGCATGGTGAAAACTCAGATCCCCCTCTTAAGTTTCCTTCTCCAATGAAGCATATCCACCAGGGGCGTGCGGTGATATTCAAAGTAAGGGAAGCAAATTTCACACATTTTCACACCCCGTTAACCATTTAAATTGGTTGTAATATTTGTCCGGATGGAAATGCCCAATACAATTTTTCATTTTTGTGGTTAAGTTTTTCATGGACACCCTCTCCAGCATTTTTATCTTCCACATTATTTCCCACAGCCGAAGTTGACGGTATTTGCACATCGTTCGTAATAGTTCGTATTGTTTTCCATAATCCACGACGCGCGCGACGCACTATCACCGAAGAAGTCGTAAAAATTGAAGAATCTGCCTGGGAACCTACTGCGATAGTAGCTTTTACACCCGCTAAATCACGTGAATCCACAGCATTCAGCCCGTCAGCTGGTGGAAAGTTCAATGACCTTGCTAGCATGGACGCACGCAAAATTAAACACGCCGAGAAGCCACGACAATCACGGGTTCTAAATAGATTTTATACTATGGCATGGCTCGGCCGGAATAAAACGTGCGGTATGATTGCCGGTTGGCGAACAGATTTTATTATGTTTTATACTGTGACCGGTGAATGGGTCTGAATAAAAGCCGCTTATTTATTATTGTTTTCATTATTTAAATAATTTTTGGCATTTTGAATGTAACTAAACTAATTTGTTTTTAGTTTTAAAAACTATATTTTAGAAAACGTTGTCCTGTATTTTTTTTAGGGGAAGCACTGCTTCCCTTGCTTCCATGGACTGCACGCCCCTGATATCCACAAAAAGTTTGCTATTTAGATATTTTGAAGTAGAAGAAGTAGTGAGAAATTTCAACCTTTGCTCGGAGTAAAAGGGAGAAGTTCGAAAAGCAAACACGGTTCCAAGTCGAGGGGCAGATTCTCTGCTTCATTAAAAAAAAATACAGGAAGGATATCTTGATTGGGGCATTGAGGGCACTTCTGAAAAAACAAACGAAGAAGAGAGTTGACACGAATCTACCAAAGTTTCGTCCTCTTTAGCTGAACGGTGTCTCCAAGCACAATGAATAACAAAAAACATACCTGCTGAACACAACAAAACATTTAATCGACTAAACTAGTTTTTCCAATCTATAAAACATCACTTGTAAGCCTTCATAAAATCAAATTAACTAATCACATTGCGCATGATATTTAACGATGATGCATGCTGCAAAAATAATCTGAAAGCACCCAATTACCCAACATGGGACGACACATTGCACAAAAATTAACAATTTTTCCAAAATTACCTTTGTAGGGGGACTTGTCGAGGCTGGCGATACTATTCCATGGTCTGTGGTGGATTGCGGCCTTTTTGGTGCTATTCTTGCTGCAGTTTTGCCTGTAAATACAAGGTAAATTGGTTAAAAGTGGCTAATTTGCATAGCGGTACGTACAATTAATGGTAGATTAAAACGATTTGTCCTGGTTTTATGTTAATTCTCGGGTTTATGGGTGTTAAGGGTTTTTTTTGACTAATGTGGTTAATTGGGTTGGGTTCTTTCTCGGACATTCTTTCATGGAATAAATGTTTAATATTGTACTCCCTATTTATTTTTTAGTTGAAGTGAGTGAGAATTGTATAATTGGAGAATAGTAAATTTATAACGCGGAAGCGATATCTTAATAACCGTTTTTGTTGGAAAAGATGAGCGATGATGTAGTAACAACCTAAAATGTCTCACTTACGTTTCCATAACGATCTAAAAAATGACAACATATCCAAAAACAGCACATCACAAGACTGGTTTTAACGTTCAAATAACATTGATCAATAAACCATTGCAGGTTGCGTCATTGAAATTGACCAGTACCATACAATTGACAATACCAACAATGATAATTAGACAAAATGGTACTAATTTCACGTCTAAAATTAAATCCTAACCGGATTTATGATATCACAATGACAAGAAACTTATACTGGGTTTAATGTGGGGATTGTTATCAGCTGTTTATCACAGGATGACTAAGTTGGACACTAATTAACATCAAATTATTTTCCATACATTTGCGATAAGGTTAAATGGGCTGTTTATTTTAAATGATAAAGAAACAAATTGCAAGTTTTGAATGTATATACAGAGTGCGCCAACCACCACAACACTGAAGTTTTTGGCGCATTTTAAAACGCCTTTAAAATAGTTTTTTCCACTTTTGGTTTGTTTCGTCTAAAGAAAATTAATATGTATTCCAAGTTTCAAAATAGTTCTGAATAGCGTACGTACGGAGAAATAAATTACCTCACCGACGCCTCTACAAAATCCGTAAACTAAAGCCAAATTCAAAGGAAACCAAACGCGACTAACTTGATTAAATGGCGATACAAATTACCCTCGAATAATGCAAATTGCACACGCATCATTAACCGATTCGCGGCACATAAATAATTGAGATCGCCCTGTATATTAAGGCGCGGTTTCTTAGAATATGTATCGATAATTTGAGACAGACAAGCTTTCTCCTCTTTTTTTGCTGAACTGGCGAAAGCGAAAGTCGTTTTTATCGATCTTGCTGATCGATGTGATCGGCAAGATAAGAGTTCTTTATTGTTTACGTATGGTGTAATTGAATACTTCATCAATTTTAAGAGTTTTTCTGTCCCTTTAGGACAACGCAAATGGTTATTGAAAAAAATAAATAAAATGGAGACACGGAAACCTATAGTAAAAATAAAATCACGAAAATCATCCAAACAAGATAGGTTACAGTTACGGACAATTTAAGTTGCATTGTTTCATGATTTCTACAGTCCGGCAAACTTTTTCTCATGGTCATTTAAATGGATTCGATCGATTTTCGAATTCCTTTGCGAAGAATTGAAAATAACACAGATTACACAGGTTTGTGCCTGTTGTCACGTGCAAAAATTCAGCCTATTATAACGGAATCTCTTTTTAAAATGATATTAGAAAATATCACTAACAGGAAAAGGACATCACTAAATAAACATAAAGGAATTAAAAATTAAAAAACTTATCGGAGTATAAGTACCACTAGGTATAGAGGACTGTGAGAAACTTTCAAACGTTCAAACAAACTGGAAATAATATATTTTCTAAACAAATTGAAAATGGCCAAAACGCCATAATTCAAAAAAGTAGTAGTCCTCTTGAAAATTGATGAAAAACGAACATCCAGTGAAAGAGTAAAAACACAAAATGAAAAAATAATGGCGATAAAATCTTTTAAAAACAAAAAACATACAAAATAAAATTCCTTGAAAAAAAAAAATTCAAATGAAAAGAACATCACTAAAACGGAAAAATGAATCCTAAAACAAAACATTAAGCGAAAAACCAATAACATCTTTTGCATTAAGACGTAATGAAAAGGATCAAAACAAGAACGGTTGTTTTAAACAAAAAAAAAACTTGAGGACATTTTAAAATTAAAAATACAAAATCTTTTAAATTAAAACAAAATAGGAATTAAACAAAGTAAAAATCACCAAAAACTAGGAAACTGTGGATGGAGGAAAATATGTCTAAAATCGTAATATCATCATCAAACGAAAATAATGAATTCTTAACAAAAAATCAATAGCATTACACAAGTTGACTGGGAGGAAAATTCAACAAAACAAGATTTTTTTAAATTAAAAAAAAAAACAGAGTGAAAAGAGGTGTAAAAGAAAAGAAAAGAAAAGAAAAAAAGAAAATAAAAATCAATAAAATCTTGAAAACGGTGGTGTAAAATATCGGTAGAATAAAAAAAATCAACACATAGAACTAAAATAAAAAATGGCGACTCCTCACCTCTTTGACTCTCAAAAGTCTGATAAAACTGCGACAAATACGTCAAAATCGACAACCTGTCTGGAACCTCATACTCCACCATATCTTCCGGTTCCAAAAGGGCAGGAATGCCCAGATACTGTTCAGCAACCCGAAAGGCCAGCTCATTGTTGCCGTAAATGTCTTCCTTGATTAACTTGTGAAATTCGCTGCAATGGAAATACACCATTAAGTTTGTCGCAAGACAGGAAACCCATAAAAAATGTTTTAACAGGAAAAAGTCAAACAATGCCGGTATTATTCTGCTTAACCATCTGGTGTCAGGCTTGTTTGAATAAGCATTTGAAAATACTTAAAAGGAAGAATATATTTTAATTTAATAACTAAAGTTAACTACAAATACATTTACTTTCCGTTGTAATACAATGTTTAAAAAAACCCAAACATGCGTGTAAAAATACATCTCATAATGCAGATAAAATCGCACAACGTAAATGGTTTTTGTTGTGAAGCCGCTTCAAGGCTAACTATTAGTTCTTTATATGGGACTTCATGAGATCATGGAATATTCAATATGTTCAGAATCGCTTTGTTTCAGATATTACATTGTTGAGGGATAATTAATGTAATTAGTTAAAGTTCAAAGTGATTAAGGAGAGTCACAAAAGTCGTGAAGAAATAGGTTTATTTATTATTCATTGTTTTTGAGGAATTTTCAAAAACTTTTTTGTTCTAGCTCACTTATTTGAACATTTTTACGATTTTTAGTGATTTGATTTTACTTTATTATGACTACTTATTTTATGCCTTATTGCTTCCCTTTTTTACTTTGTTTATCTATGACTTTGTTCTATGGGTTATTTATCAATTAAGTTTCGAATGGAAGAAAATATCACTAACATCAAAATAAATCATCAAACGAAAATAATATCTTAAATAATTATGTCAGTGGCATTTCACAAAAGACGGCTGTGAGAAACTTTAAACGTGAAACAAAGTTCGAAAAAATTGAACTATTTCTCTATAAGAGAATACCTAAACTAAAGCAGAAAATTCCAAAGAATCTTTGATTTATTTGATTTTTCATTATAGTTTCTTATTGTGAACACTTTCGCGCTTTTTATTGGTTTAATTTTGCTTCATTTTAGTTTATTTTCATGCTTCTTCTATCTTAGGTTTAGTTAGACAGCTAGATTTGTTAGATTTTCTTGTTTTGTAATGTTTTGGACCTTTTCACAAACTGTTATTTTGACAAATAAAATATGTACGGGTTGTTCACGTATATTTTGGACAATAGCTATCTCTGTTGATATTAACGCTAGAGGGTGGTTCAAATTAACAAACTTGTACCATTTTTCTTAATTATTTGTTATCAGAAAAAACCATTGAGCCAAAATATTATTCAACTGGTTGGGAGTTGGTAGACTGTCTATTCAATAGTGTGTGGGCAATTTCACGGTTCTATTGTTAACACGACGTGATACAATGATGTAAGGTTTACATTCAATTTAACTTCGAAGTGTAAGTGACAGATTTCCGCTTGGCAAACGGGAATCATTTGCTACCATCTACATTGAATTTGTGTTTAGTCACGCTTATTGTTAATATCATATGGATGGTATAGGGTTTCCGTTTGGCAAGTGAAAATCTGTCACTTAGAAGTGGAATTGGATGAAATGCCCGATGAGCAACATTTAAAAAAAGTAGAATATATTCTCATCAGAGGTTGCTTTGAAGCCAGAGATATTTCTTTTTTAGAATCACGATTCAAAAAAATCTTTTCTCTTCTATGTCTTCAGGTCTACTACAAAACAGAGATCGTCGCACTCTTATCGTTACTCGAAGCTCCTCCAACATAAATAATTGCTTAGTCAGTTGTGGTAAGTATTAATTTTAGCCTTATCTAACATGTAGATATGGATGTTTGAGTGGGTAGCTCACGTCAAAACCTGCTTAGGTCTTCTGGGCCCGTTGCAACTCACAATTCCTAGAAGTGAGATTATTGATGGCACGTCGCTTTCGCGAAGCTCAGCAGGTCCCTCAAATAGATCCCTTCCAATCCCTGGAGTGTTGTGAGTTCGGCTCCGAAGTATTCCATCCTAGTGCTACGAAGAGCCGGACATTCCATAAGGATGTGGGCTACGGTCTCTACGTCTTCAAGACACCACCTGCAGTCTGAATCTTCCCCGATTCCGATCCTGTGGAGGTGACCCTTCAGGTTCATGTGACCAGTTAATAGACCGACCATTGTGCGGTGGTCTTTTCTGCTCATATTTAAGAGCTCTTTGGTTCTGCCCGTATCTGGTCCTGTTATGGACCTTGGCATGTAGCTTGCCAGGGGCATTGTTCCAGCAGAGAGTGCATGGCTTTCTCGAGTAGAAGTTCCTTCGCCTCGCCCATTCCCGTTGCTTTAGGGATGGCAATCATTGGTTCGGGTCCTATCGGTCGGTGCGATGATCCAATTTTGGCAAGTCTGTCAGCTTCAATGTTCCTCTTTATAGTTTATACCGCTATGGCCCGGGGCCCAAATTAGCCCAACTCTGTTGTTATTTTGAATCATCTTACGCAGAACCTCTTTGCATTCTAGGACTGCTTTGGAGTCTACTGCCTTTCTCACAACAGCCTTCAATGCTGAAGTGCTATCTGAACAAATGTTGAAAGTTCTCCGATTTGGGCCGGTCTCAAGAAAGTTATATGCACATTGTGTTATGGCAAAGATTTCTGCCTGTAGGATCGAAGAGTGAATCCCGAGCGAGAAGGACATTTTATTGTCTCTCCCGTTCTTGCAGAAACCTGCTCCTGTGCCCCTCTGATGCTTGGAGTCATCAGTGAACCATCACGACCCTTCCCGTATTTGAGCTGGTCTGTTCTGATCCGTCCAATCCTCCGGTCTAGGAATAATCATCTCAGGCGAGCTACCAGCCAAAAAAATTGGAGTCATGTGGTCGGAGTGCATTAGCAGCACTCCATCCTTTAGCTGGGGTTCACTCATGATGGCCGAGTGTCCCTTACTCCTCAGCTTCAGATGTTCCAGACAGTACAGACAGTATGCTGTCCTGAGTGCAACACTCTCTACAAACAGGTGCAGTTGGTGTGAGTCCAGGATTACCTCCACCGCTCTTGTTGGTGTGGTCCGTACTGCGCCTGTTATACTGATGCATCCCATCCTTTGGACCTTACCCAGTTGCCGCTTTCTTGGTTGCGGGCCACCCATAGAACTAAGTGTTAGTTCTATGGGGCCACCATACTATGGCTCCGTAGGTGATCAGAGGTCTGATAACCATAGAATAGATCCAGTAAACTATTCTGGGTTTTAGTCCCCATGTTGTCCCTAAAGCTCTTGCCCATAAGGAGCATATTATGGTTTTTATATAGCGCTCTTTGATGTGTTCTTTCCAGGACAGTTTCTGGTCAAGGGTACTTCTAGGTATTTGACCGTATCTAACATAAAATTTTTAGGTGATTTCATCCTATTTTAAATTCGGTTTAGAAACGTTTTTTTTTCAACAACATCAGTTAATATTTGAAATGAAAAAAATAGACTAAAATGCTTGAAAATCAGGAATTAAAAAGTTAACAAGAATGCTTAAAACTGTTACAAATAATTGAAAGATTTTACAAATGAATAAAAAACTAAACAAGCAAACCCCCCATAGACTAGACTTTAGACAAAAAGTAAGAGAAATCAATCCCAGTGAAAAACACTAAAGAGGAAAAATATCTCTTCAGAAACACGCATAAGAAAAATAAAACTAATCACGACTAAAATATTTTTTTGCATTTAGCAAGTAAGCCAGAGCATGACCCACAATGATTTGCATTGTTCGAGATTCAATGTTATGTTCGAGCGAGCATACGTTTAATGTACGAGGCGTGAATAGCAGATAAAAATCTGGTCCAATTCGTCTGTTCGTTGGTAATTATTATGAAACATTCAACAATGGGTTCATTGTGTCGAGTTCACTTTCTATGTCATCAATTCTAGTTGTACTGTTGCTTCTGAATGTGTTTATTATCCAGCCATAAGCCCTTTCAAAATATGCAGAAATAACCAAAATTAAGTTCGAATACACTGACATGTGAAAAGAACCTTCAACAGGACTCCGCAACAAACAGACTTAGCTACTTGTTCCAGTTGAGGATTCTATGTAGAAAGTCTCACAGCCAGCTTACATGCAACTGATTCAGTCTGTGAAACGTTGTAGCTGGCCAGAGACAGTTCTATTTCTTGAGAGTACATATAAGGTAGCTGATTGTCATGGTCCATGGTAAGACATCAAGTTCCTGTTGGTAACATACTGATTCAATGATGATGATGGTGCCCCAAGCTGCAGACTATTTGGTGCAGAAGATGAAACTGCCAGAGACATAGTCTATGACTGAAGTATCTTGAGCTTCTGCTGCAGTACATCGGGAATTAAGATGCCCAGCCCCACCATAAACTCAGATAAAAAATCTCAATACGTGCGTATCGAGCCATCACTTCCGCACCTAGCCACTGATTTATGCCCATCAGATGCAAAAGTGATTGATCACCAGTTATTTTATTAACTGTTCCGCATAATTTGTACGTTGCAATATATTTCCGGTAAAAATAAGTACTGTCAAGGATTTTTCCATAAAAGATGTGCCCATATAAGTCTGTTTATTAAATCATGCAACAAGAAAACCTTGCAAAAGGACGGACAATAGATTGAGATAAAATAATTGAAATGACGTTGAATCATGCAGATATACCTAAAAGGCAATAACATTTATATTCGGTCTGGCTCCGCTGTAAATTGATCTTGATGGAATTTTGATACACATGTCAATTGGGTTGATTGGAAAAATACATTTGTTGGAATCAGACAAATTGTGCTGACGCGATCAAGACTACGTCAAAGTTGGCTAAACTATGAATCCCCAACTTGACTCAACTGACTTTGCTTAAATGAAAATGTATTATTTACAAAACAATTGAATGCCATTATCAATGAGGAATATAATTAAGAATCAATTGCAATAGAAGACAGATTGCGAAATAATAAAATAAACAATAATGAGATCCTTTCAAGTGATCGGTTTCATGGCCGACCACCTGTTATGGGTTTAAGTAAAAGGAAAAATCATTGATCATCTGGCCTACATCGGTCGATACAACTGATTCAAAAAAAAAACTTTGAAACCGTAGAAGCTTTGATTTGCATAAAATTACCAGTCCAGTTACAGATTTGCGGAAATACGGGAGCCATTAAAACTGTTCCCAGTTAATTTCGCGTTTTTAGTGACAGGATTTGATTATAGCCTTCAAAATCCAACACACCCTGTATTAAACACGCCTAGTGTGATTGCCGAAATTTGACCTACTAATGGTATATTTAGCACTTACATGAGATCGGGTCTGAAATGATGAATAATGGCACAAAAAGCCAAACCATCTCGCCAAGAGGTGGTCATGTTTTCGACTTTTACTCCGGGATAACCTTCAGTCATTTTGCGGCACCACAATTCCAAGCCTTTGGTTCCTCTTCTTTCTGCCATTGTTGATTTTATGGTGGGTTCTGTGAAAAAAAAAATTAAAATAGACTTACTGTTAAATTTGTCAGTTATTTTCCACAAGTAATTTTGACAAGCTGTCATTTTTAAACCGTTTGAGATTTCGACTCAAAATTTCCTGTCGGAAAGGGTTTGTGTAATTTTTGTAAAAAGAATGTTTTATTCGGAATCTTACATTGAATTTGGGAATTTGAACGACAATTAATGTGTGAATTGCATATGTGAAATATTTAGTTTTGACTTGGCGACTTCACGAGCTGTCATTTTCAAACCATTTGAGATACTAGCTTGAAAATTCTTCCAAAATTTCTCCCTTGACATTTAATTAAATATTTTTGAACAAGAAAATAGTCGAAATTCCACAAGTGAATTTGACAAGCTGTCAAAACGGTTTGAGATTGAGGCTTGAAATTTTACTCTTAGGAAATCAGGTAAAAAGACGACTTTCTGCAAATTAGTTAACGCGAAAAAAGTCGAAGTTTCATTTGCCAAACTGTTTCGGCTTGAAATTCAAGTCATGAGTTCTGGAAATTGATGATCAAGAAGAATGATTAAATTATACATCTGGACCTCTTGGAAGACCGTGGCGAGCTTTCCGAGAGGGAAAGCCTCCCCGGCATTCCTGTCTTGTCTGTATACTAGAGCCAGAGAGTATTAAGTCATTCGTTTTAAAATTTACAGGAGAGCAGATGTAAGGTTTTGACAGAATAGTTTGAGAAAAACAGTATCTTTATTCTGGTTTTTTGTGTTTTCAGGGTTGAATCATCATTATCTCGACTAAATGAAAGCCTTAAATTATGCGTTTTGACGAATTTGAGTAATTTATCCACAAATTAAGGGACTTGATATCTTTTGTCTTTAAGCTTGGACTTAATATTATGGGACATGATATTAAATTCAGTGACTTAAGATTATGTGGTTCCAGTAAAGGACAATTTTTATACCGGACATGATATTTTTTTTCACTAGGAAAAAGCGATACAAATGAAACAATTCAACGCAAAGAAATTTTTTTTTCAAAAGACTTAAAAAAAACATTCTTCATTTTGGGAATACAATAGAAAAAAATTATTCATCAATTCATTATTATTATTATTATTATTAAAATTATTCATCAATTCATTCAATTGAACTGCAATTTTTATTTGCATTAATGTAAACACAACATACTTCTTTTGAGAATCAAAGCAAACAAGTGCGACTTAATACTGTAATTACTAGAACAGAAAAAATCTTTAAAAGTATTAAGTCCAGAACGCTAACCTTACTTTTGGACTTAATACTTGAAAGAATACTTGAAAGGAAACAAGATTGTCGGAGCCAGACAGTATTAAGGGACTATAATATCATGTGGCTCGATAGTTTTTTGGACTTGAAACTATTTATAGCATGTCAACTCCCCATTTTGCAAAAAAATGGACTTAATACTAATCAGAATCGAAAAGAGAGGAAAAAATAAGTAAGGTTAGAATAAAATGTCAAAATGGATCAAACGTGGACTTAATACCATCTGGCTCTGAGGTCCAGACATGTAATTTTGAGCTGTCATTTTCAAACCGATTGGGTTTGAGGCGATTGAGTCATAATTGGAGAAAGGTTGGAGAGTTCGTGTTTATACATTTCCTTTCTCGCTTCAGATTTGAACATTTTCGAAGAAGAAAAACAACTAAAAAGGGTAAACAAGGACAATAGATTCTGAACAGAGACAATCTCAAAAATTCTACTTGAAGGAAGAAGAAAAAAAAAATGTTCACTATTTTACGTCTTCTGCATAAAAACAAAAAAGTTGTATCGGCCACAGGTTCGCCTTGTAACGAGTAATGGAATGTTTTATAAATAATAAAACATGACCTTCCATCAAGTGCATTTTCTTGAAACACTGATACAAAACATCAATATCCATTAAACTCGGTGAAATTAAACACATCATTAGAAAGTAGATCTATGAAATCGATCAGGATAACTTTCCCATACAAGTGTTATGATTAATGTAATTGAAATGATTTAACAAATAAATACATCTGTAATGAGAGAAACGTAATAATTTGACAAGTGGCAATTTTTTTGTTGAAAGGAAAAAATGGAAAGTGAACGCGGTGGAATGGAAAAATGATCAGCCAAGGTTTCTTAAGCAAAATAATTTGAAGCGGAACAGACGATTTTCAAAAGAAAATTTTGCTCAGCATCTCGGGTATAAAAATAGCTAATCCTAATCAACAAGTGTGTTAGTATAAAATAGACACTTATCGTCAACAAGTTAAATACGAATGGTTACTTAATTGATAAAAACACAATTTGCAATGATAATTTTAGTTTGAGCTGGTTTTATTGAATCTAATCGAATTTAACTTATTTATGTAACAATTATGGCAACATATTACTAAATAACTATTGTATTAACATTTTCTCATCGTTTTCAAAAAGAGAGTTCAAAAACAGAAACCTGTCAGGAAACACCCTGTACAGTGTACATTGCCTTCATTTAGAATCATCGTTCATAAGATGATGTAGGCAGAGAGAAGAGGGTTTTTCCCACTGTTTTGTTGAAAAATATTGATTAACAAAAAAGTTGAAGATATTTACAGAAAAATATAAGCTTCCACAATAGCTCTCTATATGTATACCTACTCGTGTAGAATCGCTTAACCCACAACGTTGCATCATCTTTAAATTTATATAGCAGCCTTAAAACGATAGAATAGAATGTTTGCATCATTTGCTGGGATTTTTATTGATCCATGTAGGTCACACCTAAGAAAGTATGACGAATAAATAAGAAAACATAAAAGATTCCCAAATTTGCAAGTATAATGGTGACCATCTATGAAGTAGGTGTGAAAATAATTCGCCTCCTCCACTTGTTTTTCGGATAACAACATGCAAAATCCTTTCTAACGGCTGTACTGAGAAACAAAAGCAAAATTTGTTAACGGTACCATACTCCATGGCGTGAGACACCACTTCAAATGAATCCCAGTCACGAAACTGGTGCCTATCTAAATACAAATTGCAAAAATTGCTATTCCTGGTGTGGTGTGTAAACGTGACAGTACTATGTACTTCAATCAGACAACATAATATATGCATACATAGTCACCTCAAGCCTAATCCAATCACCTCAATAAACGCTTAAATCCACAAGGAAGTGTAAATTGATCATTGAGGTTAATTGACATTTGCAGCAATGAAGCCAATTAGCAAAGAAGCTACTAAAAATACCAGAGTCTTATAATACAAGTCGATGGCACAACATATTTTTATTTGTGCATTCAGCAAGTCATGGATGACCACTGACCCAGTTGGTTAGTTTTGCTTGGTCATTGAACGCTGTAGATCGATAAATTTTACTGATTCATTGTTGAGTGCTATACAATATCCCTATAAAAAAATCTGGTAGCCTTATGATATTGCTTGTTGACTTGGCATCTCAAATTTTTTCAATAACAGCGATGTTTCAGTTCTCAAATTTCCGGAATTTATATTGACTAATGAAAAACACCCCTCGAAAATTCCTTGAAAAATATAAAATATTCCAACCAAATAACAGCAAAAATAATAATAAACCACAGCAGATATTGTCGAACCGAGGATGTGGTTGTGGAGGTTGGTGAAGACTGGAAAAAAATTGAATAGGATGATAAAAAAGTAGCGAAAACATTTAAATGAAAGTCAAAATTGACAAAATAACAAAAAACTCCAAGGGGAAAGACTGACAAAAATGTAAAATATTTCCAAAACTCCAGGGAAACAAAAAACCTCTCATAATTCCCAATTTCTTGAAAAAATGGGGCGAAAATAACCAAAGTTCACTAAGTGAATGAAAAATATAGTGTTTTTTTAATATCCATAAGATCCAAGTGGCATGAATCCGAGAAAAATTGAATATGTGAACCAGTTATAAACAGTTAAAAAAAAAACAAGAAAAAAACCAAAACAAAAAATAATTCCAGATGCGGAAAAGCCTTTCAAAACTGAAAACTAGCATCTCATAATTCCAAAATCCTATAAAAAAATTATGGAGAATATCTTGGAAAGGAAAATATAAACAAAAGATCACTGAAAAATTCAATATCCATGTAGAAAAAAGGAACAACAAAAAAAAGTGAATAAGCAAAAAAATCCAAAACTACAAAAAAGTCCCTAACAAAGAATGCGGATAAAGCATTCAAAAAAGAAAAAAAAAACGGAAACAACGTCTTATAATTCCAAGATTGCTTGAAAAAAATATTAAAGAAAAGTTAAACGTGTAGACTAAACTTTTTTTTTAATCATTTATTAAGCAAGTTGCAACTTGCAATAGACGTCAAAAGAAAAAAAAACAATTAAAAACGAGAAAAAAGTGGATAAAAAGCCAATCAAATGCAAAACAATCCAAATCTTAAAAAAAAAACCCGAACAAAGAACATGGAGAAGGCATTCAGTGTGGAAAAGAATATAATAGTAAAATGCATTGTATGTTTTGAAAAACAACTAAAAAAAAAAAGAAAAAAGGTACATAATTCCATGCAAGCTACAAATGGAACACCGTACGAGTTGAAAAAAAACTTGAAATGTGAAACAATATTCTCTATGTAAGTACCCCGGTAAGTACAAATTTATCATCGTTTCAAAGAGGAAGTCTACTAAAGTAACAAAAATCTCAATAAATTCATAAAAGCTCACTTATGTAAGAAAAAGTTGGGAATACCTACATATTTGGAACTAAATCACAACATCGACCAGTATATCAAATTTAAGGATTAAAAATTTGATAGTTTTGTCAAAGAACATCCTCCGATCCTCCCTACCTACAACCCTGACTTCGCCCCCAGTGACTGCAATATTTCGAAAATCCTCGCGAAAATCTATCCTAAACACACATTTCCATAAACCTACGTGTCCAAGTACCAAAAACAAAGCGCATATAAAAAAAAAAACAAAACAAAAAAGATGCGGAAAAGCCTTTCCAAAATCCCTTAAAAAAAATACGGAAAATATTATGAAAGAAAAACTCACTTAAAAAACACCTGTTCGATATTCATATAGAAAAATTGAATAAACAAGTTTAGAGAGCTGAAAATGCCAAGGAATGACAGAAAAAGTGAATAAAAAGCAAACAAATATAAAACTGAAGAAAAAAATTCGAACAAAGAATGGGGAAAAAGTATTCAAGAATGAAAAAAAAACGAAAAAACCTTATTATTCCAAGATCGCTTAAGAAATATATGGGAAGTATGAAAGATAAGTTCAACGTGTAGACTAAATTTTTTTTTAAACTATTAATTATTGTGGTAAAAGAGAAAACGAGAAAAAAGTACACTGCTCCAAAAAATTAACGCACCACCTCTAACCTCACCAAAACTTTGATCCTGCATCAGTTATCAAAGAATTGATTGTGCATCAAAAATCTTGAATCCATTTGTGAGTTTACGTTTCCTGGCGATTTTTTTCAAAAAACTGTTTAGTGCCCCTTCTTCACGTTTTAAAAAAGGGTTAGTTTTGGTTAATCTCTCTGCGCGATTTTTGATAAAAATTGCTAGCTCTATTCGAAAGAGGGGCACAAATTATGTACTTTTTGAAAATTCCTCAATAATTGGATAAAGGATAGTCTAGATATAAAATCTTGAACTTGGCAAAAATGACACATTTTTGAATTATTCAAAAAGTACATAATTTGTGCCCCTCTAACCCAAACTAACCCTTTTTTAAAACGTGAAGAAGGGGCACTAAACAGTTTTTTCAAAAAAATCGCCAGGAAACGTAAACTCACAAATGAATTCAAGATTTTTGATGCACAATCAATTCTTTGATAACTGATGCAGGATCAAAGTTTTGGTGAGGTTAGAGGTGGTGCGTTAATTTTTTGGAGCAGTGTAGATAAAAACTAAAAAGCCAATCAAAAGCAAAATAATCTAAAATTTAAAAAAAAACCCGAACAAAGAACCCAAAAAAAAAATGTAAATGTTGGATCTGTATCCGCAGTGTGGATAGAAATATTATAGTAAAATAAAAAACTAAGTAGGTGTGTATGTACATATTATTACAAATAGAAGACCAAGAGTTGAAAAAAATCTTGAAATGTAAAAAGAGAAAAAAACAAAAATCTACCCAGATTAAAAAAAAAGTTGGGAATACCAACATAATTATTTGGAACTAGATAATTACATGGAAAAAGTCCAAAATCGATAGAAACAACATCGATCACTTTAAATCGAATCTAAGGATTCAAAATTGGATAGTTTTGTTAAAAAAGTTACCTCGCCTCCTATGACTGCAAGCATTCGAAAATCTATCCTAAACACACATTTCCATAAACCTACGTGTCCAAGCACCAAAACCAATATGATGATCTTCAACAAATCGATTTCTTTGTCTAAAACAATGCGCATCGGCTCACATCATCATCTGAAGGCCGAATCACGTAACCGTGTTGAAGAGATGCATCTCATGAAAACAAAGATTAAAAACTGGTATTCCAATGGGTTATGGTAATGACTGGTGAGATGCACCCATCTAACCATGTGATGGTTGGAAAGTGAAGTCCAGCTGATTTAAGGTCGCTTGTGTTTTTTTTCCAAAAAACGATTGCTCAGGTCTGAATCACGCTTATCTAAAGATGACTGAATCTTGTAGATAAGATTATGAGGAACAGCTGATAAAATATTTGGGATAACTGTCTAAAAATATTACAAGCTTCAAAGCTATTAGCACCTCTTGCAATCTTCCTGTTAAATATTTGCTCAGTAATTTTCATTATGTTGCTTGTGCTTAATTCTATTATACAACGTTAGTCAACATGTCTTAAGTTAAGACTGCAAAGTGGGTAAATACTTTGGGATGAATGAAATGTCTACAAAAAGTTGAATGACGAGTCCCTCTGCCATATGTCGTGGTTCGTGGTTAATTAGTATTATTTTTGCTGTAAAAAAATAACAAGGAACTCTTGACGTAATCTTAAAATTTTAACTTCTCTAGAATAAAAATAAAGGTTTAAAACTCAAAACGGTACTTTTTTGTAAAATTTATATCTGATTTTCATAATATGACTAATAAATTAAAAGGAAAGTTTCGTACGGTTGCCTGGACATTTTTATTGCAGACGACTTTCTTCGACACATATTGAAAAGCTGTTTTGAATTTAATTAGCAATTGCAGCCAAACATTGCTTATCGAGGTTCTATTGGTGTTTCTGCATTTGTTTTTCATCCGGCTAATTATTCTGTGAAAGCTGATTTAAATCGAAATTGCCCAAACTAATGTGGGAACAGAAAATTAATTGAATCTGTCTCAATCTCTACCGAGTTTATTATTTCTCAATCTCAAATTTGATCACGAATTGTTCCTTGTATGTCTGATGTTGCCTAATATAGCCTGGTTTTGATTTAGACTGTCGTTGATATTATCTGTGGTGTTTTATTTGTGAATTTTTGTGAAATATGTTAATTTTATTTCAGGATTTTTATTCGTGAAGTGTAAGGAGTTCCGGTTTTTTTTCCACATTTCTTGTGAAGTACATATTTGTTTTCGTATTGTTTTAGTTTTGTTAGATCGGAACTTGCATTTATTGAGGATACAATAACTATTATAATTTTATTAATTTTTTAGTCAGTCTTTTGTTATTTTATACTTTTACATGCCACTTTTGTTAAATTCGATTCAATCACAAATTATCGTTCAATTTGCTTGGACTAACATTTTACAAGCGGCCATGTGATATCTCTTGTCCACTCCAATGACGTATCACGCGATGAAGGTTGTAGTTCAGGTAAGGTTGAGTTTTTGGAGTAATTTTGCCGGTGGGTAGAATTGAGTTATATTGAGCAAAAGTTTTTTAGTTTTTCTCGCAATATTGTATTAGTGAAAATGATGACACCTTATTAATGTTTTGGACAATGGGAACGGATGTAGTTTTTGTGTTTTCTTGGCTATTTTAGCAATAAATTCCTCCTTACCTAAATTAGTCTCCGACAATCTTTGTTTTCAATCAATTTAGAAGGTACATGTGAAACTTGAAACTATTCGCGTGACTGATCAAATCGCACTTTACAAATACGAAAACGCGAATTCCCCCGTTTTGCGGTTAGTAACACCACATAAGCAGGCCAAAACTAGCCGAAAAAAAACCAAAACCACTCCGATGGTATACTTAATATCATTTAATATGCCCCAGTTGTCAGGCTTCAATTCACAGTGAACATGACTCAATTGCGTGCGACTTTCATGATTCTCATGAAGATAATGTAACATATTAACGCGTTTTTCTTCAAGAAAATTGTCTTGTTGTTGGTTGTTGTGCGGTATTAATGGGTTGTTAGACTGTTAAACGCTCAATATAAATTATGGTTGTATGCGATGATCGTAGTTTAATGAAATGTTCTACCAAGGACAAAATCACAGAACCATTTCTTTACGACATAAACCATTCAAAATAATGAGCCACAAATTATCTTAAACTGTTACATCGAACATAATTGATGAGCTAGCGCTAACCCAAATTCAGTATCTATTAATCTATTAATTATGCCTTTCATCAATATTCCAACATCATGCTAATTTATTCTTTAACCCATCGGTTCGGTTTTCGTTTTTTTTTATTCATAACCTTCCTGTAAAACTTATTAAATTCCAGTCACTATCAACATACATATTTCAAACACCCGGATATTGTACCATATATATCATATAGCACGTACTTAATCAGCTCGACATAAACAATGTCTATTTGTCAGTAGCCTGTGGTTGATTATGGTCAAATGAACATGAATAGAATGATTTGATCATTGCTCATTTGTGGAACATGTTAACCGCGCCTTGGAAATAATTGTTAATGGCTTTGATAAGCTGCAAAACTTTCAGTAATAATAGCAGACATATAAACACATATAGGTCAAGAGTTTTGAGCAATCATATTTTTTATTAAACTGTCAAGTCTCCCCAAGAATGCATAGAATTGAGATGAAAAATCTCGAATGAAAATATAATTTGGAAATATAATATAATCTTGTGTAAAAATAAAGTCAAAAAGACTAATCAATTAAAAAAAGAAGGGTCATGAAGATTTTAATTGAAATATCAAATTTGAAGACGAAAGATTGAGGCGGCGGATCAATCATGTAGTCCAGCAGGCAGTGACATTTTTTTCGACTTATTTTCCCAGTCGCTGTATTTGAATGAATATTTTCTTTTAGTGAAAAAAAACAAGAATTTTTTGTGCTGTTAAATTTCTGGATGAATTCAACATGAAAAACTATGCAAGTCCACTTATTTTCCCAGTAATAGATATTTAACATTAAGTAAATAAGAGCATAAAGTTTATGAAAACAGCAGTCTGGCTAATCGCAGATGGTGGAAAGTGAGTCTGACATATTGGTCTGGCTGAGAATTTATAGATTCAAGAATTTTCATTTGCCATACACATTACAATACTCACAGATTAGCCAGACTATTTTTTTCACTCGGCTGCAGAATAAGTCTTACTACTAGAACTACATATTTCAATCACTAGAAAAAGAGGGAGAAAATACGTTCGAACATACAAGTGTTCTGACGCCTTTTCCGCCGTAACACATTAGAAACCCCCTCCCAAATACAAATGAAATTTAAAGTTAGAGGGCCGTAAAAAAAGGGCCTAAAAAACAAATTGAAAAAAAACGTAAAAAATTTGAAAACAAGTTAAACAGTGTGTCCAACAAACACATTTAAACGTGAAAAAAATGTCAAATCAATATCAAAAATGGAATACAAAATCAATGGTCCATTTAAGAGAATTAAAGATCAAATATTTGAGAAAAAATAAGTAAGAGAGCGTCAAAGTCGCGTTCAAAGTTCAATTAAAAAAACGTTCATAAATCAATATAATCAAAAATTAAATTGAAAGACCATTTTTTGAGAAAAAACCTGAGAAATATGAGAAAAAGAAAGATAACAAATAATAACAATTGACTCATTGTTTTCTTCTTCTTTTTCACATTTATAATTTGAAAACATAATAATAATAATAACAACGTTCTTCAATAAGCAAGGTATATGCTCCATCATACTACATGGCATAATTTTTTTTGAATAATCAAGAAAGTAGTACATCTAAAAAACGTTTAATTAAAAGAGAAAAAAAAAAAATAAAACAAATTTAAACAACAAAAAATCAATTTGAAAAAGATGTTTACATTTCAAATACATACATAATAATATGTACTGGGCACAGGGTGTCCAATTTTGGGTACTTTTACGGGTTATCTCCGATATTTTTATACTTAGATAGAAAGTTGCGGTTTTCGCGACATTGCGCTACTTTTTCTTCGAGCTAAAGATGCCGTTAACAACATTTTTATAGCCCTTTTAGTTTTCAAGATACAGGGCTGCATTTTAAGGTACCCCTCGTATTCAAACTATAAGATAACTTATGGAAAATGTGAAAACTGTTTCTTTTATAACTTTTCCCGTTTATACAGGGTCAGGTCAAAAAGTTATCGGGTCCTACTTTTTTTTAATCGTACTCCCTGTATATTTATAGGCTATAAAATTTGTCTTTTTTCTATTTTTACAAAGATATATAACAGTATGCACTTTTTCTCATAAACACCCAAGTAAATAAATGACAATTTTCTCAAATTAAAATAGATATTGTTATTTGATAGTGGGTCATGAACAACAATAATAAACAACTAATCTTCTCTTGTAAGTTTGTAACAAACATAAAAAAAAAACAAAAAAACAGTATAAAAAAAAGAAAAAACAAAAATACCATTATTGAAAGTCGATTCAAAAACAACGAGACAATAATAATATTTGTCATCTATTTTTGTTTGTTGCCATAGCAACATTAGCAACTATTAAATTATGTACTTAATCTTAGAAAATTGTCATTTATTTGGGTGTTTATGAGAAGAAGTGCAAACTGTTATATAATTCTGGAAAAGGTAAAAAAGACAAATCTTATAGCCTATAAATAGGTATAAATATACAGGGTGTTCTATTTGAAAAAATAAAGTGGGACACGATAACTTTGTGACCTGACCCTGTATTAAAAATACGAAGGCAGAATTGAGTTACGGGGAAAGTTACGTAGGTAAGAAACAATTTTCACATTTTCCATAAGTTATCAGATAATTTAGGTTTAGATACGAGAGGTGCCTTAAAGTGCAACATTTTCAATTAAGGTCTGTATCTCAAAGGATAAAAGGGCTATGGAAATTTTATTAACGGCATCTTTAGTTTTACGAAAAAATAGCAAACTGTCGCGAAAACCGCTAGATTCTATCTATAAAAATAACGGAGATACCAGATACCTACCCCGCAAAAGTACCCAAAATGGGACACCCTGTACATACATAATGTACTAAAATATATCGAAAATTAAATTGAAAAGTCATTTAGAAGAAAATCTAAAATACAAAATTATAAATGAGGGAAAAGAATTAAACACACTTAAATGGACAAAAAAATTATTAAATTGAAATGTTGAACCAGTACCTACCTATATCAAGGAAATTGAAAATCAAAAGTCCATTTACCTAAAAGAAAATCTCTCGGAAAATCTAAAACATTTTCGATTGAAAAATATGACAAAAAAAGTCAAAAGTGAGTTGAATATTAAATACACTCATAAGTACTCAAGTGGGAGAGGAAAATTTGAAAAAAAAATCATATATCAGTTCAAAAATGAAATTGGAAATTTGGGAGATATTCAAGATTCAAGGGAAAATCTGAAAAGCTCTTGATCAAAAAATATGAGAAAAAAAAAGTAAAACATTGAACACATTTGAATAAAAAAAAAATTATTAAAATTAAAAAAATGTTCACCAGCAACAACTGAACATCAATATCAAAAACCTTGTCAAAAACATAACATTAAGGGCAACTTGAAAATGGACGAAAGCCAAAAAAAAACGATCAATAATGCTTCTCAAACGTGAAACCTTTTCCATAACTCAACGAAAACTCACCTCAAAAATGAAAATCAAATCAGCACACTCAAACCGTAAAACCAATAATCAAAAACGAAAATAAAACATATCGATACGGACACGTGGTTTGTAACGTCACAGGGACAGCGGAACACGTCCTCTCTCTTCGATGTTTTTTGACAGACTGAATTTGAAATTTTAAATTTTGATTCGGTTGGAGTCGGCGTCGTAGAACGACGTGCACTGCGTCTACTGCGATTTGAACGTAGACGAGGTAAGGATTGTCTGCACCAATTGTTTTATAGAATAGCGATCAAGGAAGAGAAAACAAAACTTGAATATTTTGAATATCGTGAGAGTACATGAATTATAATTTCTTATTCCCATCATTAGAGACGCCCAAGTGATTGAAAATCAAAACTTTATCACCACTTGAATCTTCGTTCTTCACCCACTTCCATGTCTTCAAACAAAAGCCCAACACACTGAATCGGCTATTTTACATTGGCGCGGATCTTTTAACAACCCAAATCAAACATGTACCTACAGGGTGAGTTCCTCGGATAGTTTCTGGTTTGGAGGCTCTCCCCCTCCACTTCTAGAAATGCAAAGGCGTCTGAAGTTAATTATATCAAATTACCTTTACCTTTTTATAGTTTTTTACCTGCATCAGAGTTTTTCTGACAAAAATTATAGCCGACTTGTCCACCCTGTACATTTAATACTCAGGTAGGTAGTCACAATGATAAAAAGGGCCCCAAACAAAGCCATTGAAAATAAACAAAAGAAGAATCTCATGGGAACAAGGCTTCTTCATCTTAGAGGGGGCCCATAAAGAGCGTGTTTTAACGTGATTATTTTTTCGTTAGTGTGAAAAAACTGACTTGGCAATCAACTCGAGGGTGGTTATAATTGACTAAAAACTTTCTAAATAGGAATCAACTTCTAGTTTACAACATAGTTAATAAGCTCCAGACGGACATTAACTGGTCATTAACTTGAAGATGAGCTAAATTGATGACAAGGACATTTAAATGATAATTTTGGAAACAGTTGATTCTATTTATTTTGAAGAATTCTAATTGGTTGTGGGTTATTCACGTTCAGGTTGAGACCCCCTACAGTTCAGTTAGAAGCGATCTGTCTACAAATATTAGACCTTCTTAATGATAGTTTTACACGGAAAGCTGTGTCCAAGAGCAACACGCACCTCACGCTTGGAGTTTAGTTAATTTCCATTGGCGTCGGTTATAATAATGACTCAATATGGTCCAATAAAATTTAATTTTATACTAAATTAATGATCCATTACATATAGCCGCATTGAATTTCTATCGATCCGAAAATTAAGTTTGATTTTGATACAATATGCTTATATGTTTTATTCATGCGACAATGAACTTATGTAAGTGTCGGCCATTGCCGATATAACCTTATGTTTATTTAATTTTTGCAATTGAATAGGTTGATGAAGTATAATATATACCATATCAGTATGTGAATGTAATGGTTTTGATTGATGTTGATAATTGTTGTGGTACTTTGATTCCAGGCTCAAAATACCTAGTCTTGTTAATCAAAAACTTGATAGGTTTCTATGAAACACATGCACCTTTTTGAACTTGAAACACATTACCATTTTATAATAAGTATTATAAAATCACATTACCTAAAAACCCTCAAAGTCACTGACGGTATTATCGGCACCCCAGCTGCATTTCTGTAAATAATAAGATTTTGGAGGATTTGTGGTCTTATAATGGTAATGCATAATACGGTTCTATCACTTGGTGAAATTAGCGGGAAACAATAATATTATTCGCACAAATTTGATAACGGTATGTCCTTCCAAGGCTGCAGTTCCGTTGTTTTTTTGGCTAAGAAAGTGTTGTGTGTTAAAACGATTTTTTTTGAAAAGTTGTGATAATATCATTTGGCAGTAACTTCGGTAAGTAGTCAGGATCATCATACGATTATTTTAGAGCAAAAACACCTTTTCCAGAATAAAATGATGTATGTACATGGGGATATTGGAAACGCTAAGAGATATGGCGTCGCTTAAATGGAAAAAAAGTTGCGTATTTCTATGCCTAAAAATATTATACCTTAGTTCTATTTTGAATCGATACCGTAATGTAGAAGGTAAGAAAGAAAAATGTCTATTTTTGAAAAACCACAATATTTCGCTTATTATAAAAGCTAACATTTCCAAATTTTCAGGATATGGGTAAGAGGATACGACGATTCTAAAAACGGCATCAAAAAATTTGTAAGCCTACTATGTTGCGTCCGACCGAAGTCAACTTTTGTTTTTCTTATGGAGGCCATATTGAATTTTTTTATTTTCAAAATCCGCATTAAAAATGATTCTCAAAAATATGACTTTCCTATTACCCATATCCTGAAAATTTGAAAATGTTAGTTTTTATAATAAGGGAAATATTGAGTTTTTTTGAAAATGTTCCTTTTTGATATCACTATATCCGTTCAATCGCCACAAAACCAACCAGTCGCGAGCCACGTAAGTACCTCAGAATACACTTATCTACTCGGAACCTCATTTTATTCGATTAATTCAATATTCAATGTTTTACTAAAAATGACCAAGAAAAACAACTGTGAATGAACCTCAAAACATCAGAGATATCGCAGTTTGACTCACATTTTACCGTTCAAAGTGTCATACGAGATATGAAAACAACAGTAAGTATAACAAAATAATCTCCGCGATCTGCAATAATTCATTTTATAAAATATGCGACCAACAATTGTATAGCGTGCATAGTTTTGTTGTACTGTCAACGGTATTATTCTTACCACAAGCAAGAATAAATCTATTTTTGTGCCACGGAGAGAATAGCAAATGTATCTCTGTGTTGGATTTTATATACAAACAAATAAATAAAGCAACACTACCCAGTACCATAAAATTGATCTTCAATAATTAGCAAGTCATTGAGGAAATTGATAAATCGATATTCGGAAGTGTGCCACTCTCCCGTCATTGTGGTCTAACCAAACACGTAAAAACACAATGTGTTTGCCTTATAGGAAAAGTTTTACGGTGACTTGACTACGTGAAAACGTTCAAAGAATAATGCTTATTGTAGTTAAGTTTCACTTTTACATTTTACCAGTTAACTTTCGTTTCGATTTTATTGCTATTGGTGCCACTTTTTATGGCGATTTGTTGTACGAAGGTAAGACAGTTGAACCGATGAACCGAATACTAGTTTGATGTCTCTGGATGTGATGTGCTCTCTAGAAGCAATATCGCACAATATAGTCTGTCTTTTATAATAATATAAAATCAAAACGTTGAGGCAAAAAACACTCCCAAAACACACCCTAAAGCTCTCAATAAAAAAACCAACCAAACCACAAGCCAAACATCAAATCAAGATAAAAACTACCCATACATTATTTCCCATAAAACCAGACCGGCCTCAAACCATTTTCACATCATTCAAAAGATTCAAAAACCAGCCGAACCATCATCGAAAGAACCATCGCACAGTCGGCACTCGGGTACCTTCCAATTTTCTCTTGGTACCTTGTTCAAGACAGACAGCTTGCTTAAAGTGGCCATATAATAAGTAATAACAGAGAGTGCTTTACATAAATACGTACGAGGTACGAGACTCCCTGAGTTCGACTCGGGGCACGGCTATATACGTGGTACCAGTGGCGGATAATCCATTTATTTATTTGATTTTTAGTTTTAAAACATCTTTTTCAGTGAGGTTTTGGTTTATTATAATTATTCATGCTGTTAACAGATCTATTTTAACTAACCCAAATTAACCCGTCAACAGACCTCGGTCACCCACCACTCATGTATAAAATAAATATCTTGTCTAATAATTTCGTTCTACGATCAATATGATACTGTATTTTTAATTCCAACGACATTTATCATACTTGGCATGTATTCAAAGTTTCGAGCTAATAAAACCATCATCGTTGGAACTGATGGTGTTTGGGAAGGAACGAAACGTCGGTCGAAAATCAGATTGCTTCATCTTTCAGAGGTGAAAAAAATTCAAATTGTGTTGAGTGTTTTTCTACTTTTATCCATTTGTCTTTACATTCAAAGTTGTTTTCATTGTTCATTTGTTTGCTGTTTCTCCTCTACAAGATCGATAAGAAGATTAGACGTTTATTGCTTCCCCCTTCCCTCATCAATTCACATTGATGATGGCCTGATTAGCTCGAAACGACGAAACATTATAAGTGTGATGTTTCGTTGTTATTATAGATTCTATTGAGAGTAAAACGAAATTGTTCGACAACTTATTTAAAAAAAACAAAGTTGATGATGGCTGCTCGGAAACGAAACTTTGAGTCATAAATTATATTAGGCCATTTTGTAGAGGCGCAAAAGTGGCTGTGAAGATGCGACATTCATTTTATTTTAAGATATTTATCAAATTTATCTAGGAGATATTTTACATAATATGGTTTTTTCTATATTTCTCCGGAATTTTTTGATTCTCGTAACGGAATTTTATTGAGTACCACAGAACGCTTTGTCATAGCGCATCACAATAACTTTGCTGTATCTGCTCACGTTTCCAAGGTACCAAGGTACACATCATATTTTGTATTCTATTTCCGAAACGGTTTTAATACAAAATTTTAAAATTTGGAATCTCACTAATTTGAATATGCTGATGTCATGTCAAATATGAATTCAGAAATTTGATTACTTGCTCAGAGGCGTATTATTTGGGGAGGGGGTTTGAAAAATTGACTGCAACTTTTTTTTATCAATCATCACTTAGTCTTTTTTCTTGCAAATTACAAAAACTTGAGGTTTTTTACGCAAAAAAGTTCGTCTTGGTTCGTATCGCTAGGACGCACCATTTTCCAAGAAATAGGAATTTTAAGATTACGGTGCATATGGTATTTACAATATCATAATACAGGATGTTTCCTGAAAATTGGTCAAAAATTCGTGGGGTGATTCCTCAGCTATTTGCAAGAAAAAAAAGTTCTAAACATTTGTCGAAAAATGCTTCCTAAAAAAGTAACGCTCATCCTTTGAATAGGGTACCCTGAAAAGTATATCTCGATTCCTTAGAAAGCATTTTTTACAAAATGTTTCTAGAAACTTTTTTTCATGAGAATACCTCAGAAATCACTCTACAAGTTGTTTACCAATTTTTTAGAAAACACGGCTCTCTATCATGATTATTGTGACTACAATGCAGCGTAATTTTTGAATTCCAGGACGACCTTTTTTCCGTAGAAAATTTCAAGTTCTGGTTATTTTTAGAAAAAAGTACGGACTGATGATTGATACAAAAGTTTCACTTAATTTTTCATACTCACCTCCCCAAATGATACGTCTCTGACCAAGTGATCAAATTTCTGAATTCATATTTGAATTCAGCATATTTTTCAAATCAGTAGGATTTAAAAGTTTCGAAACTTTATTTATAACCTTCAAGAAAATAATTGGAAAAATCCATCCTCAGGTGTCCCACTTTGAGGAGGCATAGCTCCCTTAGGAGAGGTTTGCCGATATATGTTTATTAGATTGGGTTGGACTATTTTTGACAGATGAAAACAGGACTGAAGTTTCGTCCACTAATTATGGGACACCCTGTATTGTCAAGACTAAACAGACCGGTTTAAGGGTTTATAAACGGTCATCTGAGCTCACACCACACTCACCTCCGCTTCACAACCACACCTGTCACTTGTCATGAGTAGCTACAACTGACGTTTTCTCCATTTCTTGGTGATTCAGAACCCCTCTATTGTGTAGATCGAACCAGTACAATTTTTGTTGTCTGCTTTCATTCATCCTTGCTGTAACGAATTCAACAAACAGCTATCAAGTTTCAGCAAATTTTTTCACTAGTGCTATGAAGATTAATGGCTATTTTATGATATAAATTATGTGCAAGTCGCAATTTGCAATTTGCATGCTTATCACATGATTTTATGACGCACAAACGTCGTTTTTGCATTATTAGGACATTTATCATCCACTTTGAGAGCCAAGCATATAGGATCAGATCTCAAGTACTGAGCAGTCGAAGTACTGCATACGATTAATTTCTTGCAGTACTGTAACGGGGCAACCACAGCAAAATTACCTATTTGACTGATCTAGCCCAAGAATCAAGTCATAGACCTGACCTAGTACGTCATCAAGCCCAGTATATATATTATTAAATACGTATGCGTGCTTGTCCAAATACGGAAACGAGAATACGTTGACCCATGACCGCGACCTCGAGTTCTGTTAATTTGCTTCCATTTTCTGTGACCACCCAACTCATCTCGCTTGGGCTAAAAAAGAAAAACCCGAAAACTTAATAAAGACGAGCCGAGTCTGACAAGAAAATAACACCAGTTAACTGATGGGATGAAAAATGGGTCTGGGTATATTTCGTTATTGATTGGGGTTCGTAAGAATGAACCACATTTAGCAGTTCTTGCACGCATGCATACAACAATAAAACAACAACAATAATAATGTTTTCAACGTGTTGCTTTCCGCCGGATGTAGGTACGGTGTAAGTGTATGGTACCATGAATATAGTCAGTGACCATAATTAGGTTCCATGGGAAAATATATGACCAGGATTGCCGTTTTGCGTTTTTTCTATATTGGAACGCACTTATTCAAGGTTTAAAGAGAGATATAACTTGAACTTCATCAAGACTCGTCGAAGGTTGAGGGATTTCAAAGTTTGGATCAGATTTTTCTCAAGGAGGAAACTTACTTGATTTTTTTATTATGGCTTCATAGAAACACTTCAATTTTAAGCCTCTCAATTTCTTAGTGTAAAAAAAAATAATGAAAAATGGACAGAGAACTCATATTTTATGTATGGGATTCACATTAGATTCCTTCATGCAGCTCAGAGAATGGAATTCTATGGACACCATATCCGTTTATTGTGAGACTGTAGAATTAATTAATCATTTCAAATATTCAAATAAGCATTGCTATAAAGTATAGGAAATGCCATATAATAGTACTATAGTACTATCTATGCATTTGAAAAATTGTCGTCGACAAACGGAATATTAATTGCTGAAGAATTTCAGTTGCCAATGTAACAGGAGCTTCATCATTTGATATTTTGAAAAATTTGCGTGAGAGCATGGGAACAATGAGGAAGTTTTGGAATTAAAATAAAATAAAAAAATTAAATTATCTCATGCAAGCTATTACGGTCGTGACGGCAGGACGCGTATTCTTCAATTTTAGGGTCAGTTGCGATGAGGGAGCAAAATCGGGAGCAGCACTGCCGTTTTGCCCAACTTCAGTAAATTTTGACGTTTACTCCCATAGCTCTAGGCCCTGAAATTCAAGAATACGCGTACAGGATTGATAAATGTAGGAGTGCTCCCTAGAGCATTGAAAGGAAATATGCTGGTTCCAGTATATCCTGTCAAACTATAAGAGCAGGTTATTTGAGCTCAAACAACCTGCCCTTATCGGCCAATATCTAAAATGTCCAGGGCAATATTCTTACTTCACCTTCCTCACAATGTCATGGTGACACAGTTGTAGAGAGATCTAATTTTTTCTGAACACAATCTTAAGGGTTTTCTCTTGACAAATAAGTATTTTGACTTGGTACTTAGTCTATAATTATTGAATCCTACGTTTTCAGAAATGGTGTAGTGTAGTTGACAGAATATATGGCAACCTCAACGTCCTGGCTGGCTCCGTTTAAGCTTGGTTGCGGTAATCAAAACGGTACCGGTTTGTTAGGTTATGAAAACATATTATTCGCTGACGCTTTGACGTTTTTGGTGAGAGAGTGCGGCGTTGCCCATGATACTTAAACACAATAAGCAATAAGAGATATGATCAATTGCTGGACGAAATTAGAACCAAGCCGCGCATGTCGTCACCGCGAGCCAAAAAAGAGATTGGATTTGAAACATCATTAACGTTACCTAGTGACCATTTACTGGTCAGAATTTGAACAGGCTCACGCATGACGTCCCCGCGTGACATTGATTGTATAGGTTTGAGGTAGGTCACGTGATGACTTCTGAGGGAGATGTGCGAAAGTTTATCTTATTTGCTTAAGTATCATGAAAACCGAGTTACCTAGGTAACCTATGAATTTTGATGTTCAGACACGCAATGACGTCAGCGAAACCTGCGCGTGATCATATCTTGTTTGTTATAGTATCATGATCGTTGCCCGACTGTTATGTTCTGTAGCGATTTTAGTCAAATTATCTTCAAAACTGGAGCAGTTGAAGCCATTATCATTACTAAGTACTAAGTAAGCAGATGAAAACTTCTTCCAATGGAAATGTGTGTGGCAGGCAATGCAGGAACCACGAGTTCCACGAAGAAAACCCCCCTCTCGCATCTGGTCATGTAGATGTTGAGCTCAAACAAAGTCTTCCTTTGCTGGTTTTTCAACAAGTTGTTGCAAGTTGCAACGTAGCCAAGTTACTTCGTTTAAGGGAGGTACAAAACGAAGTGCTTCCACCGGAGTGGGGATGGGAAATCTCAGGAAGAGTTCTGCATACATTAAAATAAAACTTTCTTATAAGAAAGTCTACCACTTCTTCCAGTAAGATGGAAATAGTATATTGTGCAACAAGCATGGAATGATACCCATTTCCTACGAGTATGGAGGTTTGTAGCACGAGCCGAAGGCGAGTGCAGCAATTCATACGAGTAGGAAATGGTCATTCCATGCGAGTTGTACACAATACTTTTTCCACAACTCTTAATTATTAGGATCACTATTGTGTAATTGATATCGATTTTTACTTTTTGTGTTTGGCGGAGGTGCCAGATCATTTCATTTCCATTCAGTTTGCACTCGTTTCCATGGCAACAGTTAATGAATGGTTTCATTTCCGTACAGTTGTACAATGTTCTACGTTTCCTAATCGATATCGATTGCACAATGATGATATTACCGTACAGTCGTAGAAAAAATATTTAGAGCTATGTAGCTTGATCACCATCCCCACTCGCTCTGCTGACGAGAGCAATAAGAACCAGACTATCTCAAACCATTGTCGTAATTTGGAAGAAAACCGACGGTAGTACTGCCTTCTCGGATTATTCTGGAAGAAATTCAAGAATCACGAACCTATAGCTGTCATTCATTGAATTTTATTTTACCATCACCATCACAGCTTTAGAGTACCACCTCAAATCTAATTTCTCAGAAAGTGGATTTATATAGGAAACTAGAAATTTGACCATACATAATACAAAGTTTTTGTTATGACTTTCTTACATCTTTCATTATCAGATAAAATAGTTGAACTAGTAGACATAAAATAAAGTCAGAGGCGTCGTTAAAAATATAAAAATACTTTTTGGTACTTATCAAGAAATTTAGATCTAACCACAAAAAAGACACACTTCTAACTTCATAATTATTATCTATCCAATATTATTTGTACAAAACTCATAAGAACGTGGGCGATGTCGGGTAATAGTAGCCCCATCCATAACAGATCTTGATTTCTAACCATTTTTGTTGATCAAGATAAACAGTAGTAAAAACCGCGTTTCACTCAAGTCCAAAAGTGTCACATAATGAGGCACGTCCGGTACGATTTCTTTTACCATAAAGTACATTTACAGTTCCGTTCTAAAGAAAACACGTTAGATAATGGATAATTTACTTCACAATAAGGTAAACCTAAATAGTTTCACTAAAGGTTGGTTCACCCAAATAAGATCCCGTTGCGCAGGACTTGTCTCCTCGGAAATCTTGAATTGTTTTCCTGCAAAAAAAGTTGTAGAAAATGGGCATTGCCTTAGTTACCCACGCACCAACCAACTCCAAAAACTCTGTCAAAGTTTCACTGTTTCTCTCAGTACAAGCGAAAACAACATCGTCCACCTGACACTCACTAGAAATCAATTTCATAGCCTCGATGAGACTTTCAAATAATGTTCTATCATAAACCACATCAGCGGCCAAAATTACATCAATTTTCCCAAGTTTGTCGCATAAATTTCCATTAATATCTTCCCAAGGAAATTTCAAAACAGTCACCACACTTTCACTGGTGATTTTATCGCTGAAAATGATCGAGTCTTCAAGAGTGGCTGATTTCGTATTCAAATCACTGTTTAAAACGATGTTTTCACACAAAGTCTGTAATACTGAAGGATGGCAGTCGCTGAATAAGAATTGTTTGGGATTGCATTCTAAGGTGGCAATAAGACCTGTGAGGCCTACTCCCGAGCCTAGTTCCAGAATGGTTTTTTGGTTTAGGTTCTGTTTGTGGTTTAGGCACCATTGGGCCAAAGCTAGAGATGCCTGAAAGAAAGAAAATTATGTGTTTTTGTTTCACTTTTCTTATCTGGAATGAGGATACAAGCAGGGATGTGAACTGCAGTCATTTAATTAGTTCAGCTCATTCTTTTTTTCGGCTGGCGCTTTCAACGACTATGCTTAAAGTGTCTGCTGCAAAAACATATCCGAAAAAAAAAGAAGAACCTCCTGAGATATCTGGATCAAATTCACAGATTAAGGATGACAGTGTAAATACCTGAAAAAATCCTCAATAACATCCGGAACAAAATCAAAAACTTTGTAACATTCTGCCATGCCAAGAGAACGCAACATCGTAATTTGTCATTTTAATCTTCCGTATACCTCAAAGTAAGCAAGCAATCGGATAGCATAAACTTTTCCAGAAGAATTTCTCCACCACAACCCACAACGCACAAGATCAGTTTGGATTCCATGCAGCACCACTATAATTGGGGTCGTTGCACTATATGAAAATTAGAGCTGATTTTGTGTAGAATATATAACTGTGGGTTTTTTAATAGAATGGGTGACATGAATTGGCCAAAATAATGCACAACATTTGAACTAGGCCTCTTTGAAATAAATAACTCCATCAACCTGGGCCCATTGCCTCATTGACGTCACAGATCAATATCCTTTATCGGCTTGACACTGAAATGAACGCGCGCTACTTGATACAAATGCGGCGTTGCGAGATGTACTATTGATGGTATTTTCACAAGAATTACCAGCTCAATATGATGAACGGTAGATAATCGGCACATTTAGGTTAACTGTAAAACTGATGGTAAATAATGTGATTTAATGCAAAAATTAACCAGGAAATTATATACGACACCACCCAGACTGGGTGTTTATGATACCTTTGACCGTATCATAAAACCCTCAAGATATTAATTTTTCTCAGACCCAAATTAATGCAGACGCATAGAATAGTTATTTATCAGACGTAGGGATAAATTCAAAAACACAATTCTTTGAATTTATCCCTACGTCTGATAAAGAACTACCAGGAGCGTTGCATACTAAACAAAAACTGCAAATATTGGTACCTGCAGATTAAAGCTGGTAGGCAATATTATTTATTGGCCCATTCTTTTTTGACGATATTGAATCGTATATAAGCAAAGTTGATCCAAACCACGAACGTGAATTCGAAATTGAGAAATCCCTAGAATAAAACACGCTTTACACTCGACCCCAAGCAAAAAGCATCTCGGCAACGTTGCGTTCTCTACAGTTATCGACCCACGGGAAGAGCTGCGCCGGATCCAAGAAGCGACGCCATATTTTGTCGTACACGCGTCATCATTTAAAAGGCTTAAACGGACTGTTGACAAACTTCGACGCTAGTTTATGCCCTTAAAAATCGATTAAAAAAAAAAAAAAAATACGGGTCTAATATTTTTGATTATATTTTCAGAATATGCAATAAAAAAAGTACGTGCAACGACCCCTTTTGAAGAGGAAAATAAAACTAGAATATAGAATAACAACCACAAGCATTCGGTATTTACTTGGCAGAGGTTTTTGATGATCGTATAGAGTTGAGACTCTGGAAATGTGAGCAAATAATTTATTATGTCAGTAAGATTTTTCTTCTCAGTAGGTCAGATCTCTATGAGTCACACGTCTGACTTCCAAACCTCTGACATTTTTGATGATTTGAAGGATCTTGCCAATGTGAATATTGAGAATTCTGAGTACTTTCTGGAAAAAGTCGACATATACAAGATTTTCTACTGGTCAACACCAGCTTGTCCACCATTTGCTATGTTTTTGCGGATATCTTTTTCGAAGTTAAACAGATCTTTGAGAAGATCTGGCGGATCATACTAGAGATTGGTTCACCAGAATATGAAGAGTTCAAACTCATGCTTCAAAGATCTAGGTAGGTATTATAAAAAATTATACTTACTAATCATAGACAGACCAGACCAGACAATTTTATCCTTTAATTTTGGATCATTGAAGTTGAATTTTAAATTGAAGAAAAGTGACCAAAATTACCTGCCAAGTTCTAAGTCCAGTAGTCCCTTCAGAAACCAAATTGACATTTTCCTTCAACGTTATAATCCTTCCATTACTCCCCACACAATAATGCTTGTAGCAAGTGGAGCTTCCTCCAGACAAGGCTACAAGTCTGCCATAAGCATTATAAATATCCTCATGCTCTTCCAAGCCTTGTGCTTGTAGCTTGTCCATAAGCAATTTGATGAAAGCCTTTTGATAGTCTATGTTAAGGGGATATTTGAGAACTAGGGGTAGGTTGACGGTTGAATTTAAAATGTGCTCTTGGCAATCGGTGTTCAAATTCTGCGACAGACCTATGTTTAACTTAATATAAAATAGAAATTGATTAATCTGACCTTGATTTGAGGAAAATTGATTTCCTTCAATGGATAGCCACAAAGGAATTGTTTTATGAGCAATTCTATGCTTTGATCACTCATGATTATCACAAGAAATTCTTTGTGATGATTATTTGAACATAAACCAGAGAGAATATAACTGTTATATTATTCCCTCTGACATAAACATGGCCAGCTGTGCGCACATGGGGATCAGCTGTTGTCTTAGCCCGGTGGAAGTAGATTTTCTTTTCCAATAAGATCGGTTCGATAAAAACGAAATATCAATACATTAAACATTTGCACTTATTTTAAAGTACATAATATACCTAAACTCAAACTGGGTACTCAATTTAAATAATATTATGTTTTAAGACCTTTTTTGTGAACAATCCAGATCACCTGTATCTCCGTATCAATATCAATGACGTAGCCATCATTTGTGCTCCGTTCATTATTTGGAACTGTCAGTCCAAGTCGAAGAAGCATTCATCATTCATTGAACTTTCATACTCCAACTGATTGATCCGAATACTGTCTGCATTCTGATCACGCCGGACTATCGCAGTATCGCCGATATCGATCTAATGCTTTCTCTCTCTAGACCACGTGATGTAGTCCGGCAATTCAACACAGTATCACGTGTTCAGTAGCCCAGTAGATTCTGACCTTTCTAATATTTTGACACTTTTCAACAAAAAATAAACAAAATTGTTTGTCAATTTCAAACATTGTTGAAAGTTGAAAGCAATGTAGAGGTGCAAAAAACCGTAAAAATGTCACAGAAAAACGTAATATGCATTGACAATGAAAACAACATCAACGAAGAAAGCTTCGTAACCTCCACACAAAATTCTTTGGCAGAGTCGAAAACAGTATTTTCAATTTCTCAAAATCATTTTCCAGGATTGGATGAAAAACTTAATATATTGAAGTTTTTGGATGCGTGCTCCGATGTTGTAACTATTATCGGTGAGTAGGGAATTCGATTTCAGGGAGTAGCGCACCTCTGGCTTTTTTGAAAAATCATTATTTCAGAAAAATTTGGCAAAGTCTTCTCGCCTATAGTGAACGACATGAATGGTAACATCAAGGTAATAAAGCATCTCATTCTATATCGTCTAATCTATAAAACCCCTCTAGAAACTAAGGCAGAAATACGAAGAAGACCCTACAAAATACGAAGACTTGGAAGAAATGATCATAAAAGAAAAACACTCAGAAACTGGGAGAATTGTGGCCGCTGATGCATTAATTTGGCTGCAAAGGTTTACGCTACACAAGCCAATCATCAACTCAATAATTCTTATTTTAGAGCCTTGAACTTCATCAGCGTATTTTTCAATAACATCCTCAACGACTCCATCAGATCAGAAGATCTCAGCGAAATTATAAGGAAAACCTATGTGGACACTTTGCAGAGTCACCATGGGTGGCTGGGGAGTCAACTCTTCAATGTATGTCAACTCTGTTATGTACTTGAATCAGTACTGTTAATAATATCCCAGGTACTATCAAGATTTGCACCACATAGAAGCGCGTTATTCTACAAATTGGCTTTGAATAATTATGACAAGGAAGATCAAATTCTGCAGGATATGCGACTGTGGCAGGAAAAGATAGCCCTGTGTGTGGCCCGGATTTCTGATTTTTATAGTGCCAATGATATTTTGCAGTGATAAAAGTTCGAAATGTGAACCAAGACTGAAGAATTTTTTTTGATACTTTATTTTTGAACGAAGATTTCTCCACTGACGAATTGAAGGTTCTTGCCTGGTGTGTTCCACTCATCACTACTTCAATATCCATCGAAAAACAAACCTTAGATGTATTCGAAAAGCCAACCTAAAGGTCTATTCCGAGTAAAATAACTGTAATTGGCGGTTGTACGTTGAACCTGATCACAAATGAAACCAACGAGAGGTACTTTCAACATTCTTTATAGAATCTGCGAACTATCTACGATAGTACGCCCTGAGCACTCAAAATAACATCATGCACATTAACATGATCTGGAGTACCCAACACATACAACACAGCTTCACAAACATCTTCAGCAACCAAAGTGGATCGACCTCCACGAACCAGTTCCCCAAATTCTGCCCCCATAGCCTTATCAATAAACTCCGTATCTACCAAACCTGGACTAACACAAGAAATCTTGATCGATAGTCCATCACGATTGATCTCGTGTCTGATAGACTCGGTCAAACCGGTTACAGCAAACTTGGAAGCTGAATAGACATTCATTCCGGGCAGGTCGTGGACAATGTGTCCTAGGATGCTGTTTATGTTGACAATGTGTCCAGTGGTGTTGTTGTCTTTCATGTTGATCATAGCTTGTTGGGAGCAAATGGACAAGGCTAGGATGTTGGTCTCAAAGACGGTTTTCCAGCTCTCATAGTCCCCGTCTAGGAAGTTGCCTTGAATAGATAGGCCTGCGTTGTTGACAAGGATATGGATTGGACCTGGAACATTGAATCAGTACATCATAGTGCACCAAAATCAACTCACCCAACTCCTCGAAAATTTTTGAAAAGCAATCAAGAATTTGATCCTTGTCAGTCAAATCGCAGCTGTACGCTTGCAGCTTCCCTTCTCCCTGAAGCTGATCGGCCAGTTCCTCAACTCGATCCACTCTTCGAGCCAGGCCAGCTACAATCACTCCTCGTCTCACCAAGGCTTCAACAATAGATTTTCCGATACCCGAAGACGCTCCAGTTACGACCGCTACTTTCCCGATGTATTTCTCCATTGTTGCTGCGACGGATGGTCAACTTGTAATGGAGAATTTATGCTGCGAAATAGCCAGCTGGAGAATTGTGTGTATTGTGCCAGGTGGTGTTTTTATTGGACTGGTCATTTGGGTTGTATTATCGATCAAGTATTTTTAACTTATGAGTTGATGGGTGTTTGGGTGAAGGTTGCTGATGACGTGAGTTGATTCGATTCATTCCAGTTGATGTGTTCAAAAACACTGGCTATGAAAAAAAAAAACACATCAGTTAGATATCATTGAAAATAAGTAATTTGGTGTCAAACATGCCAACCTCGCAATAATGAGAACATCGCATGTTGTGAACAATCAAAATGCCAGTCATTCACTTGAATAATCTGATGACTAGTCTAAAATCAACCAACTTTTTTAACATTTTACCAAAGATGGTGTGACATGCCACTCCAATCAGAAATTCTATAAGAATAAATAATTTATTGAGGCAGTTATACCGAATTTGTGAAGAATGGGAATTTTTTCATTATCAATTACGATTTCCAAAAAAAATATCTCTAGTCAGGAAACACGTTAATTTTGGATACGCCTATCCAAGGAAAATCGACAGTGTAAACGTACCCAATATATTCAAATGTATAGGTGACCATCAATAAACCGCTGATTAAGTGAATATAACTAGCTACGTTTACCTCCTTTACTTTGATGCGATGAATTTATGAATATAATAACGTACATCTGCCATTTGCTTTTATTCAGTTTGTCATACCATACACATACACCGAAAAAAATATTTTTAGTTTGCTTCTTTTAATTTATTGATGATAGAAAGATTCTGTGAATTTCACGATTACTTTATCAAACACTGTTTTGAACATTCTCAAGATAAAAAAAACATGTTACTTAATTGTTTTTTGTTTCGTTTTCATCTAATGTGAAAAGTTATTCAAGTTTACGCAAAAAAAATTCCAAAAAAGGACTAATTAAAATCTTGAAAAAGTAGAGACGAAACAAATTACGAAGATTACGGGGTAGTATTATCAAGATGAATAATTTTACTGAATAAGTGACAAACATATTGTTTAAAAATGCAATCAAGCTACTTATTATCGAACCAAAAACCCTTAGAACTCTTTCAGAAAAGTAAATTACCTTTAAATGCAACAAAATACTAAAACTGTTCTCTAAAAAGTCGACAACAATCATTGATTCGTCGTTCAAAATTAAACTCGAGAAATTATTCTAAGCTGGATCAGGAATCACAGATCCAGAAAAACATGATCGACAAAAAAAGTCAATGTAGTGAGTGGTAGGGAAGCAGTCAATGATATGGTCGGGCAAGTGGTTTAGTGACAGCCCAATCATATCATTGACTGCTTCCCTAACTCCCTACCCTCCGCATTTTACGAAAAAAACTTAAAACAGAGCACAGATATGAGGTCAGACAAACAAATACACCTACCTCTATTTATTCGGACTATAATAAAAAAAAAATACAAAAGTTTGGCCTACAATCCTCAGGAGCCTGAAGGGGATCAACATGAACAGGGACTAAGCGATAATAATAATAATAACATGATTATGTATTTAGTAAACATGTAACATGTTGAACTGAAGGTTGAGATAAATCACAAGGAAATGACCTTGGATCAAGGATTTAATTTTAGTCCAATAATTGATGAGCAGTTATATGAATATATCAGCCAGTCAAGCTTGAAACATTTACCATGTCGCTCGCAAAATACTCGGGAAAAGTGGCGGTTGTCACCGGTGCATCATCGGGCATCGGCAAACCAACCGCAGAACTTCTGGTGAAAAATGGCCTAATCGTAGCAGGGCTGGCAAGAAGAGTACAAAAAATAACTGACCATGCCAAAGAACTGTCCGGAGAAAAGGGACAGCTTTATGCGTTCCAGTGCGACATGACCAAAAAACAAGAAATCCTGGACACTTTTGCTCAAATAACCACTAAGTTGGGGCCGATAACCATTTTGGTTAACAATGCAGGTGTATCTTTAACCGGCAATCTCATGGACGGAGATATAGCTAAATGGATGCAAATCATCGACACCAATATATTGTCCTATGCTATAGCCACCCGTGAAGCCATCACTAGCATGAAGAAAAACAATACCAAAGGACACATCATCAATGTGAACAGCGTAATAGGACACATGATCGTGGACCTGCCAGGCGCCAACATCTATCCAGCTACAAAGCACGCAATTACTGGCATGACGGAGACTTTGAGGTTGGAAATCATCAGGGCAAAGCTACCGATTAAGCTCACTAGTTTGAGTCCTGGCGTTGTGAAGACAGAAATGTTGAATAATTCCCTTGACGAAGAACAAAGGGCACGACTTGCAGATGCACCAGGACTGGAAGCTGAGGATGTAGCTGATGCTGTTTTGTATATTCTATCTACACCTGATCATGTTAATGTTAAGGAGTTGACTTTGCTTGCTACTGGGTCACCTATATGAGCCGAGATGAAACTTTTTTGTTACTTGATCTTCAAGTTCAAAATATCAATTTTTGTACACAGAATAGATGGATGCGTATGGGTAGTTGTGAGTTTCATTCAGAAAAACGACCTTCAACTGATCAATCACATATTGATTTCAAGAACAATAATTATTTTTTCCTATCTTACATCACTTACAATAGTATTCGGGCGCAATCAACTTATTTGACTATCGTAAAAACCAAAATTGACTTTGAAAACAATTATTTTAAATTGGTTGATAAACAAATTGTGTTGATTTGATCATGACAACCGTATGTGTCTTATCACAAAACCAACTCTCCAATTTTTGAAAATCAATAAGTAGGAACGTTAATTATTATTGTTGATACCGAAATAATTGTTGTTTTCCACTGCGCAGTCACATAATCCTCTAAGATTATGTCAACACGAATAAAACAATGCATCTGTTGAGTGATGACATAATTCTAGAACTTCATACACTCAAAATTATTATCTTATCGATATTTTGAATATCATGCTGGTTCCTTCTCTGGAAAATAAATATATTTTAATGGTTCAACAAATCTAGGTAAGTAGAGCAGAAGCAGGAGTTTTTAGGTCTTGCTGGCTTGCACCTAAGGTACTATATATGGACCATCATTTGGTCAATCTTCTCAGATATGTATGTACATTACATAATGAGCTTCACTTCCTACTTATCTACAAAAAATTTTAACAGAATTTCCGCGCTGCACATCTAATTTCCACATATAATGGCTTACAGTGACATATTCGTCAACTATAGTTCTAATAGTCATTTCCAGTGAAAATGTCCCTGCAAAAATATTCGGAAAAAGTAGCAGTAGTAACCGGTGCGTCTTCAGGAATCGGCAAAGCCATTGCAGAATCACTGGTGAAACAAGGCCTTATAGTAGCAGCACTAGCCAGAAGATTGCAAAGAGTCAAGGACCACGCCAATCAACTTGAAAACGAAAAAGGAAAACTACACCCCTTTGAATGTGATTTGACCAAAACCGACCAAATCATTGAGGTTTTCAAAAAAATCACCAACCAGCTTGGCCCCATCAGTGTTTTAGTGAACAACGCTGGTCTGGCTTTGAGCACCAGCTTACACGACGGTGATAGAGACAAGTGGAAGACTATCATGGACACCAACGTTATGGCAGTTGCTGTTTGCACTAGAGAAGCCATCGACAGCATGAAAAAAGGCAACTTGAAAGGACATATAATCAACATAAACAGCCTAGTAGGACATCAAATTTTGGACGTACCAGGGCTGAGCGTTTACTCTGCGAGTAAATATGCTGTTACAGCAATGACGGAGACTTTGAGGCTTGAAATAAACAGGGAGAAGTTGCCTATTAAGATAACTAGCTTGAGTCCTGGTCATGTGAAGACTGAGTTTGGTGAAGTCGCTTTTGGTGAGGAAGCCGCCAAGAGGACTAACGAGATGCGTGGTATGATGCCCGAGGATATTGCCGATGGTGTTTTGTATGTCTTGTCTACTCCGGATCATGTTAATGTTAAGGAGCTTACCATTCTGACACAAGGATGTCTTTGTTAGGCGATTTATGGGCATAACTCTTTTATTTGCAGGTACCAAATAGGCTGTTATCAGTGTTATGACAAGTGCATTATACATTGTTAGTATCATTGCAAATAAAACTCACTCCCTTGATTTGCTTATCAGTGATCACACTGCACCTCGACAAGCTTATCTGTTTGAATTGCCTGAAGATGATAGACGATGTTTATTGATACGGTCGCAGCAGAGTAAAAGTTTTCTAAAGTTGCAGAATTCCCATCATATGACTTCATATTTTTATCAAACAACGTTCTGATCAATAGTATTGATTCAAAATTTTTCGATATGGTGTGATCAAAACTACTCCATCCCATGAATACGAACTCTATCGAAGCACTCCGATCAGTCCATCCTCATCTATAATACAGTAGCCTAGTTTACACCGACAACTTGGTCCGCGTACCAAATACTAAACCAGAACCAAATATTTTGTTCGAATGGTGTAAATAGTTGCGAACTAAGCTGGTCCGCTCTTGGTTCGGTACTTGCCAGCAGGTGTACCGAACTAAATTTGTTTCGATCTGGATCAAAATTATGGGGTTAAGTTGATTGTTATTATTGTGATTTTGTGTTGGTTCTGAGTTTCTCAAGCCAATCTTATGTTTTTTTTTATTACGAATTGTGTTGATAAATAATTTCGACTTGTTTTTAACGTTTGACAAATTGCGTGCGTACTCATTTTGTTCACGCGTTGCAAGACGGTGTAAACGGACGAGAAGCAAGCATTGGTCCTACCGTACTATCCCCACTAATTCCCCACCGACTTGTTCCTATCGGACCGAACTAAACGAGTTATCGGTGTAAACTAGGCTAGTATGTCCGGCGACCGGCGACGGGGTATCAAATAGGTGGATTGACCAAACATTTTATTTTTCGAGAAATGGTTAATTCTTTATAAAAATATTTTTTTCTTGAAAAAATACGGTTGAATTCTCACTGGAGCTATTTTATAACAAGACTATGGTAGAAGGAAGAACCGAGGCAACGAGAAAGGCAGGTCATGGCGTTTATAAATCACATGACCATTTTAGTACCAATATATTGTTAAACGTCAAACATCACTTGTATTTTAAGTATGTTTTCCTGTTTATCCGCGTTATATAGATTTTAGTCTATTTATTATTCCAAAGACAAGTGAATCATTATTGAGTGAGTGTGCATATATTGTGTAGTGGAAGGTGGAAGTGAGTTTTTGTTCTATCAATTCAAAAAATATCCCAACCGGTGATTGTTTATTTACACTCGCACCTAGCCGCTAAAAGTTTCCTTTTTGCAATAAATGCTAGATACAGGGTGGGCAGGTTAACGTACATCAAAAGAAATAACTACGACATGACTTCACCTTTATAACACTTCCGGCTAATTACAAACGGTTGCTATAGAAACAAAAAACGTTATTTCATGGTCCAAGACTAGGTACCGAAAATTTTCAAAATCGATTTGCACGTTTTTGAAAAATGTAGGAAAAACCAATTTTTTTTTGGATTTTTGACGCCCTCTGTAGACTTAACGAAGGAATTTTGGATATAGGTAGGTTTGCCTAGATCGTCCTATTTTTGGAGAAGGAATCTGTGGTTAAGCGTTGTACAGTCATTTCAGGGACGCCCTGTATAGAACCAGCCATCTTCTCATTCAGTCATAATTCTTGCTTTAGTTTTTGTATTCATCAGAGGAGTCATTTAAAAAATATATATATTGAAAATTATCAAGCTGATAACCTACCGTTATAAAATGCACTGCTCAACATGATATACAACGTGCCCAAGATAAGGAGGGCCAGTACAGGGATCTGGCCCGAGGACAAAATGTCGGATCTGAAATTTAATAACGCCATCTTAAGGAGAGGAAAAAGTGGCTATGAGAAAGTGCCATTCATTTTTAAAATTTTTTTGTAATAAACTCGGCAAAAAAAAATATACATTTTTCCAAAATTCGTTTTTTTTTCAGATATCTACGAAACTGATGGCTACGTTTTAGATTTCGAAGCGGCATGTTATCGAGCACCAAAAGCCACTACATTCTTCTCATTTAACTCACTTTCTAACACTCATGGTTACGGAGATCCCTAAACTGGCCCTCCTTATCTTGGGCACTTAGTAGATTAGAATTTATTTGTTAATACATTGACAAACTATGAATGTACATAATATATTGTAATATGTCATTTATCAATGTTCAGGTATGAACAAAGGAAAATCGTTGGCAAAAACTGGAAATAAAGTGATTTATTGTAATTTTCCAGCATAATATTATTTGAATTAACATTCGGTCAACTCAACGAAGCATACCCTGTGCAGTAATAGCCCTTAAAAAAATGCTGACTTCCAAGTGCCAAAAGTTCACACAATTTCCAGCAAATCAGTTTGGACGTGGAATCTAAACTAAACCAATTCAAAGGAATTTGAGTTGAAAGATTGAGAGCTACTGTAAAGCTCGCAGCCATTTTATGGAAAATTCCGCCCTAAATCAAATTATTGAAAACAGCCGACAATACTTGAAAAGGCGTGAGACAAAATAGAATTCAATTTATTTAAAAAAGTATAAATAATCCACAACCTAAATATCAAATATATCACAAAAAAATTACAATTCAACAAAACGATGTTGATCCTTTGATATAAAACCCCCGATCCTTAAGTTCAGTAACTGTAGTCTCCGCCGCCTACAATAAACCGAAATCAAATCAAATCCAGCTCAAATCACCCATACTTACATTCCTCACACTCTCGATCGAATCAAACTGTAGCGCCTCCAAAGTATCCCTCACCTCAACCGTCCAAATCTTATCCATAGCTTTCTCCTTGAAATGCTTGCCTATCAAAAGTGTAAAAAAACACGATCTTTCCCGCATCGATGAGTTCGAATTCCGCAAAAATTCACCCAAATTCAGATGCGACTCTGGATGACACACGATACGTTCGATAATCTCCGAGTTTTCTGGCAGCCTTCTCATGGTGTGCGTCAGTATTGACAAAACTTCCATGGATATGCGAAGTTTTCTCTTGGCTGTAATGGAAGTTGGAACCCCCATTTGAAATGGTAAGACACTCACCTAGGCCAAAAAGCATATTAACCATCCCAAAAACATTCAAAACAACCACAGCGTCGCAGAATTGCACCAAGAAATCATCCTCCAGGTGTACCAAGTAACAAATCAGCGTCACCAAGTGTTCCAGAGCTTGCACATCATCCATGTCCAATTTACTTAGAGCTTTATAAGTATCCGGCCCTTTGTGTTTAGATTCGTTGGAAGAATTTGAGTCTATTGGTCTAGGGTTGCGCATGAGCAACTTAGCAGCGTACACCAAGTTGGGCAGAAGTTTCACTTCCAGATAAACTTTCCTGATTTGTTTCAGAATCTCCTCGCTGGTATCTTTAACCACAAACGCTATGCTCAGCAGCTTGGCAACGTAACTAAGCACTTTACTGTTAGAGTTTGAGTTTCGTAAGGGAGACACTATTATGTTTGTTGAATGGGGTTGCAGGAGGGAAGACATGACGCCGTTCATCACTTCTTGAATGGACTTTTGCAGGAACACGATCCATTCTTCCGGCTCTATGGGGTGATTGTCCTCGATGAAGTTGAGCTTTTCTTTCAAACCTGTTTAAGTTTAGTGGTTGTGTGGGTGTGTGTCTAGGACTTACATTTGCTGAGTGCTTCCAAGTCGACTGATTCTTCTGTATTTTTTTCAGCACTTTTGGAGTTGGGCGGCTTGTTTTCCTGAATGTTGGTTTTCTTATTGTCTCTAGAGGAAAAAATGCTGAGAATTTAGACAAATCTTATGTATTGCAAATTTAGATCTGTTAGTATGAGAGTGTAAGATTTGGCATACCAGGTAAGACCTCTTGTGATTCGGACAAAGGGTCTATTGTTAAGATCTACTATGATTAACTTTACAGACACATATTTTAAGATCCAAATCTGGGTCAGTTGGAGTTTGGTGGATACTTCAAGAGTAGCCCATCTGGAAATTTTTGCCCATGTAGATATAGATATGGATGAGTTTAATAGACTTTCATGAACCACCCTCTTAACTAATTTTTGAATGACAAGAATAATTCAATCTCGAAGCTTTTTCATTAATTTAGTTACTCTAATTAACTCAGGCGGTAAAAGGAAGAAGTATGGTTTCGATCTGGAATGACACAATAATGTGGATTCCAACATTAAATCCACAATTTAAAAATTCAAAAAATGTTTTTGACCCCGACGTGATTTGAACACGCAACCTTCTGATCTGGAGTCAGACGCGCTACCGTTGCGCCACGGAGTCTTGTTATAATCATTATCTTTGAAATTATGTATGCCAAAGGTACGACTCTTCAACTCCTATGCAACTCTGATAATCAAGGGTACAGATGGAGAGAATACTATATTTTCACCTTAATCTTGGACCATCATGAGGTAACACTCGGAGCGTTTCTGGATATTGAAGGAGCATTCGAAACACATCGTATGAGTCAATAAATCGATACATAAGAGATCGAGATGGCGAATGATGCAGAACAGATGCTGACTACCCTTAACAACAACACCAAATGCCCAAATATGTAAGGGTATGCCACACATGTATTCACCAGAATGCAAAGGGCACTAAGTATTTTCGAAAACTGGTGTAATGAGAAGGGACTCAGGGTAAATCCTGCAAAAACTACTTTAGTTGCATTAACTCGTAGAAAAAAATCAGAGCCCGGGAGGTATTTTAATTTCTACGGGAACCCTTGCTCCTGATGGATGTGGTCAAATATCTAGGAGTAACACCAGATAAGATTCTCACAATAAGGAAGCATATACAGAACATTACAAACAGGGCTGTAAAAATTGATTTGGTGACAAGACACGGAAACAAAGACTGTGAAATAGACACTTGGTAGAATACAAAGAGTAGCTTGCCAGTGAATAACTGTCGCAATGACAACTACACCATGGAAAATATATACATCAATATAATAGCAGAGGCTTTAGCGGGTGACCAGAGATTAGTATCAATAAAGGTGTATGGTGTCATCTCCGAAACAAGACACAAAACCATATTTGAGAAATTGGTAAACACTGGGACAGATAAAGCCAAGAAGAGAAATCTTAACAAAGCATTTACCTCGAAAAGAATGAAATTTGAAGAATTGAATAACCAGATTGCCAGAACCAGACAAATTAAATCTGGTATGTAGAGCACAGACACTTAAAGTTTGGTGTAGTGGGTGTGAGGGAGATCTCTAGACAAGAAAGGCAAGAAATTCTTAACCTAGGCGAAGAGATCACCAAACTTAAAGCAGGCTTCATTTCCATACAAAACGGGCTTGTGAACATGAGAGAGAGCAATACAACGAGGAAGTCACTCTCAATCAGCACCCTCCATACAGAGGCAATCCAGGCATTAGAGGCTTTTGGAACGTTCTTCTTTTTCTTCCTCTTCTCTTTAGACATTTGTCTGTTTTTCATTAGCATTCGGCCTCATCGTGGGGACGATTCTATCGACGATGAAGCCCAGCTTTCGGCTCATCTTTCCGGTGGCCTTCCCGGTTGTCTCAGACCCAAGGAGATTCCGTCACGCACGATTTTTGGTAGCCGATCTTCATCCATACGATCGATCAACGTGTGTATTCCATTCCTTCTTTCTTGTCTTGGCAAATTTGACTGGATGTCGCACTTGTTCCTAATTTCTCGACTAGGGATTTTACCCCTCTATCGTCCTTAGCACCTCTATTCCGTTGTTCTAAGCATTTGTTTTGTTTTGCTCGTCTCAGCTCTAGTCTCACTTGCGTAGGTCAGTGTTGATCTTACTATGGTTTTGTAGATTCCGCCGTTATTCGCTACCGACATGTAATTGTTCCTCCTTATGTTCTCTCTCTGTTCACATCACGTGTGTTAGATATATCATTGTCTAGATACTTGTAAGTTATCACTTGTGCGACCATCAATTTCCAATTTGCATCTTGGAAGTTCCTCTGATATTGTTAGGCATTTGGTTTTCTCCTTGGATACTTCTATGATGACATTTTTTGAAGTTGTTATGGACTAGAATAAATAAAAGTCTTTAGAGGTCGTCCTAGCTGCTGGCAATCAGTCTGCATAGCATATCACTTTCACACTGCTTCCTCCCATTTTGTATCCGTTCTTGGATTTTACGCTGTCGATAATTTTGACCGTTATGACATTGAACAACATAGTGCTTAGCGAGTTACCCTGACGTATTCCGGACTTTGTTGGAATCTCTGCTGTTACTGCATCACCTGCTTTGATATATGTTGTTGTATTTTGGTATAGGTGTTGAATCAGATTAGTTAGCGGCTTGGAAATTTCCTTTTCAGTGAGAATTGCTATTACGTCTTCGAGTCTCACACGGTCGAACGCTTGAGAAAGATCGACGAAGCACATGAAGGCCGGAGAGCTGTTCTCTATCGATTTTTCAGCGATTTGTCGTATGACAAATATTATTATTGCGTCGGTAGTTGACCGGTTTTCTCGGAAGCCCATCTGTTCTTCCTTATTTTCAAGCACCAAGTTGAGCGTGTTAAGAGTGATTTTGGCTAAAGCTGAGTAGAGTTATCCCTCGGAAGTTTTCGAGTAGTTTTTTATCGATATGGTGAAACTACTCTTCATTTCCTGAGGGATTTCCTGGTTGTCAAATAGTTTTCAAGTAAGTGCAGTCAGTTCCGCCACTAGATCGGGGCCCCATGCTTTTCGAACCAATACAAAGAATGTCTGAAAGATGTAAGTGCTCTAGTCGAAGCACAAAACAAAATGAATCTTATCCTCGTAAAATGAGAAAGAAAAGGCAAAGCAGGGAGGAGTGCAAGCTTCGGGCAACCTCTAAGAAGAGAATTAGTGGGTATACATTGTCAACGTAGACCATATCAGTTCTTTGATAGTTTGCAACTCGTTTATGATAATATACAATATACATGGTTTATTCATTATTATTTACTGCTCCTCTTTTGTTTTGTACTCCTGGTTACTATATTATTCTATAGTGCTCTTCGTCTGGGATAATAAAAAATTAACAAGTGACGTAGGTCGTCGTAGGTAGAACATCCACACTTGAAGATATCTTTATTATTTCCACAAAAACCGTAGACTTAAAAACAATACAAACACTTTATAATTCCTTCGTGGCACTGACGATTTTGCGAAATGACAGATCATATGTCATCTGGCCAGCAGCAGCAAAACTTTGGTAAAAGAGCTCTCATCGCCGACAGAACGGACGCTAAGAACGCGGCTAAAGAAAATTAATTCTAAAAGCGTTAAAGGAATGGACAGATAAAGCCGCCAATACCCTGTCATATTGTTTAAGAAAGTCACCAAAGCTGTCCATATTCGATACCTCATTGACAACCCATGTGTCAAAATCCCACCGTAATCCCACTTCTAGCTAACCCGGAAAACGTCTATGAATCGATTATCTCATTCTCTTCCTCGTTACAGACATACTTTATCTCTTTTCTTGCGGGACAAAAAGTGTCATGACGCGGCCTTGAAAAATCTCATGCAGCCAAAGAGCTACATACTTCCAAAATGACACAATCTTACCTTAAATGCTTATTATTCATGCTATCCTTCCTCTGCTGCTCTTTAACCTCCCGTGCACTGGCAGTTAATGATTTCGTTAAAGGCATCGGAGCCGTTGATTTTGATATCAATATATGCCCCTTTACAAAAGAATGGTTCAAAATTTGGTTCCACGTCAGCCGCTCTGAGGGATTCTTGCGTAGAAGACCTTTCAAGAACGAGGTACATTCAGGCGACAAAAACGTAGGCCACTTAATCTCTTCAGTTTGTATTTTTTTGATTAAATGTAGAATGGAGTTCGTGCAAAACGGTGGAGTGCCGATGAGCAGTTCGTAGATTATACAACCAAGTGACCATAAATCTGCGTTGTAGTCATAGGGAAGTTCGTCGATGAGCTCAGGCGCCATGTATAGAGGCGTACCTTGAGAAAAGTTTACGTTACACTAGTTTCTCACTAGGACGTACTAACACGGGAATAATATCGTTTGCGCATAAGCAGTAGCGCGTTTTAATTCCCGCGCCGATATTCTGTCGATATATGGTCGAATGAGTTCTAATATAATGGATTTGGTACTGATCTAATGCGTTTGTCAGGCAAAAATTATACTTTTAATAAAAAACCTGTATTCGTAACGATGTAAGAAATGTACCAACCTTTCCGTTCAACATAAGAAATGTTGTTATACCTGTAAATGAGACCATTTTCTTACAGTGAATGACAGGAATATGTATGAAGTATACAGGGTGAGTCTGAAATAAATGCGCGTTTTGTCATGGTTAATAGAATATAGCAAGATAATCATTTTTTTTTATGTAGATGAACATGTATCCGAAAACGTCTCGTTAAAAAAAATAATAATGGTACCCTAGGTCTAAATCGCTTCAGACATTTCGAATCTACCGACAAAAGCTCGACATTTTTCCAAAATTGGAATATTTTCTTAACGATAGGTTTGCGGACACAAATTGGTCCTATGATTGAACGTTTACGTTATTTTAACATGTCCATATCACCATGGTAACGCTGTTATCAAATGGAACATTTGCATTAGTAAACAATCTTAACAGATACGTTAAGTTAACGTAAACGTTCAATCATAGGACACAATATAAATACATGTTCCTGTACAAAATATTATTATTTTACTATACACATCTATCCACCATGACAAAGTGCGCACTTATTTTAGACTCACCCTGTATAGTCCTTGTATTCAAAGCAAACTATTTTCATTAAACCAGATCAGAACATTCATAGGAACAGATTGAGATCTCACCAATAAAATTAAAAAAATCAAAAAACGTTCATGAAACATGTTTTATACCTACCTATCTTCAACAATGATCATAAAGAATTAAATAATAAACAAATGAGTTTTCTACTGGGCACTTTACAATAGTGTGAGTTTGAAGTTCAATCTACAAACTAAAATAAAAAGAGAATAGAAAACCATACTATAGTGGATATTCTATTTTTCCAAATAAAACTCAATTCAAGAGGTTTTTTTTTAAGTTGGGGTTTTCCTTTCAACATAAGACGGGAATTTATGAAAGAAGCAAATTTCTTAAATAACACATTCTCGAAAACTAAAAAAGAAGGGAGATGGCTAAATAAAGAAATCAAATAAGACCCTGTACAAGCTGAAATTCTAAGAAAAAGTGTGGTGAATCTCAAAGATAAAGGAAATGCAAAATTATCATTCAAATGTAAAGCCTAAAAAACAGTTCGAAATTGTAGGGATCTTGCAGAGAAATTAAATCGTTTTTTTTTATTGCAAACTGTAGAAAATCACAAAACAATCGATACGTATTTTTTTATTTCGTTAAAATATTATTTTTCCAAAGTTATTCAAGTTTTAAATTCGGTATATATAGATATACTGAGCATGGTGTGACGCCATAACTCGGTAATTTTAGCACAGTTCAAACCGTTATATCTCCGTCAATTTTCGACGAACACGAAGAAGTCTCCTTATTCCGAATCCGGCAATAAAAAAATTATGCAAGACCCCTAACAGAGTCCTGCATTAGTGCGTCGGGCATCCATAGCGCCCTTATTAACAACCATTGACCTTAATACTATAGATTAGGCATCCCATTCATAAAATGGCATTAGTCTTGACGCCAACATCACAATGAAAGAGATAGAGTAAGTAATCCAAACCATTTCGGCAACACCGCACGAGAACATCTGATCATTTCCATACTTACGCTCGAACTCGATTTAACCTTTAAAAGTAGATTCCTCCAGTTTTTGAAATAGAAAGGACACCCGAACCATTTTGCACCAATTAAGTCACTATACATCACTTTACAACCCCAAAATAAAGGAATAAATCAATTTTCAAGTCAAAAACCCAAATGGCACCTACAACTTTTGTATTAAACTTTTTTCTCTACTCTCTACCGTTGTTAATAAGGACGCTATGGATGCCCGACGCACTAATGGACCCTGTATACAGCAAAATCAAATTACCTTTTTCTATGACTATTCAATAATAATAATGTATTATACATCCAGTTTCTATTGGTTAATGTAAGTAGTTACTCATACCAGTGACATTTTTTTTCATTACTCAATTGTTTTTAACCAATGAAATGATCTAATTCTCATTACTCCACTGTTTTTCTGCCAATCAGAACATTCGACAAAATGTCAATCTTCAAATCCATCATTTTGAAACAGACCATTTGACCGTCCATACTTGTTCTATAGTCATTATCATATTGTGTTAACAACTCGGGTAACAACCTATCCTCACTTTAAGTACAGTCGTTGTCAAAAAGTGCTGTTCAAAAGAAATAAAACCTTGCAAAGTTCGCTACAATTATTGAATAATCATAGACAAAGTATAGTATTCTACTCGCGGGAAATAGCTATTACTCACTCAGATAATAACGCTTCATCTTCAACTGCATCCTCGTGAGTAATAACCACCATTTTCCGCTCGTTGAATTATATACTAAGTATACTGTTTCTCGAATCGATAATCATACAATACATCAATCAGAAAAGTTAGGTTAGAAGAAGAACAATCGAATTCCGTAATCACTGCACGGTCGCAAAGATTTCCAAACGATTTAGTTCCCATGTTAGTACGTCCTAGTGTATTCTCTATCAAATTATTACCTTTGATAGACGTTAAAACATGAGTTCCAGTACTCATATTACGTGCAAAGCCAAAATCGCACAGCTTGGCTCTGTTCTTCAGATCTAAAAGTATGTTTTGTGGTTTTAGATCTCTATGCAATACCCTATTGGAGTGTAGATAATACAAGGCAGAAACCAAGTCCCACACAATTACTTGTACTTTGTCTTCGGTTAAATAGCCGACTTCGCTGAGAATTCCCGTGAGCTCTTTTGGAGCGAACTCTGTTATTACGACAATCTACAATTATATGAATGAGTTTTCTGCTGTGGGAGTTTGTAGGTTTACCTCATACTTGGTTTCGAATGAGTCGAGCATTTGAATGATGTTGGGATGGTGGAGGTCTCGTTGGATTTCACATTCACGTCGGAAGCCTTTCAACTCTTTTTCTGAGCGTCCCCGCTGGAAATGACCAATAAATAATTGATTTATCGAATGAAAATATGCAAAACTTACTTTGCTTATAACTTTCAAAGCTACCAAATTTCCATTGGAAAGTTGTTTGGCTTTATAGACCCTACCAAAGGAACCCTCTCCCAATTTTCCTATCACCTCGTATTTATCCATAATAAAGTTATTATAAAAATTAATACTGAATCATTGAGTTCTATATTGTATCAAAGTCAATGTACTAAATATTAGATTGTTTGTTTTGTTTTTGTTTGTTCCTTTATCAACAGTAAGTTTGGTTAGGATTCAGGAACAAGTTTTAAAGAATTGCTCCTGGCATTAATGACAGATGTCAAACTGTACTCGATGTTGTCAGGTTTAGCGCAGTTGCCAGTTGCAATAATTATTGATGCTTTTCAATCGTCATAGCCGCTTTCCAGCTAGTGCTTCAAGCTCAAGCGCCGATTAACACCGTGTTTGGATCGCAAAAGTGATCCTTGAACACGTTTTGAACTACTCACATACACAAACGGCAAAACTATCGATGAAGTGTTTGTTTACGTTTGAGCCAAGGCATCTCGACATTGTGGCTAGCGTGAAAATTAGTTAAAATATTGTTTATAAGCGACTCTGAGCTGAATTTGGTATGTATAAGCATGGATCCAGTCAAAAAAGATCAAACTTGCCAATGTTTAGATTTGAAATATGACAGAATTTGTCTGATTTGACGTTTAGCTAGTTTTGCGCTTCAAACCCACATTTTCCAGAGCCGCTTTCCAGCTGCCCGATTTGTGCACGCAATCGAGCTTTTGAGCGCGCAAAAACACTAAACGCGTGTTCCAGCTGTATTGCGTTTGGAGCTCCTCGTTACCTTCCCCTTTCCCCTGAAGCACCACCCGGAAAATGTGGGCTTGAAGCATAGAAATAACACTTATTTCTATGGCTTGAAGCGCAAAACTAGCTAAACGTCAAATCAGTCAAATTCTGTCATATTTAAAATCAAAACATTGGCAAGTTTGATCTTTTTTGACTGGATCCATGTTTAAACATACCAAATTCAGCTCAGAGTCGCTTATAAAACAATATTTTAACTAATTTTCACAATAATCACAATGTCGAGATGCCTTGGCTCAAACGTAAACAAACACTCCATCGATAGTTTTGACGTTTGTGTATGTGAGTACCTCAAAACGTGTTCCAGGATCACTTTTGCGTTCCAAACACGGTGTTAATCGGCGCTTGAGCTTGAAGCACTAGCTGGAAAGCGGCTCAGGTGGTGCTTCAGGGGAAAGGGGAAGGTAACGCGGAGCTCCAAACGCAATACAGCTGGAACACGCGTTTAGAGTTTTTGCGCGCTCAAAAGCTCGATTGCGTGCACAAAACGGGCAGCTGGAAAGCGGCTCTGGAGACAATGCTTATGTCTAACACAGCTCAGCGATGGCTCAGCGGTCACAGCAGCTGGGTAAATTTGTGTGCAAAACTGTCAAAGTTTGTCCAGCTGCTGTCACAGCTGAGTTGTGTTGGACATAAGGAATGATTTTTCAATCTATGTTCTGTCATGAGACCATTCCAGTATGGTCTGTCATTAACGTCACTTGCAGCTCGCCGATTGGCTGAAGGTGACGTTACTGACAGACCAAGCTGGAATGGTCATGAATAACAGTAATCAGACGATAGATTGAGAAAAATCATAAAATTAAGTGATTGAATAGCAAATTTGAATATTATGTTATTTTTGTTTACAAATCACAGTGTCCGGATATAACGTTCGAATGATGAGTACATTAGAAAATGATTTTTTTCCATATAAACAATGGTCCGGAAATGCATAGTTATCAAGAAATCGAGTGTCAAAGTTCAATTTCTATAATATTTAAATAAATCCCATAATAATTATTCTGATAATTTGACATGAGAAATTTAGATTTGATATTACACTAGCCTGATGGTTTACACCAATAACCCGTTTAGTTCTGTCCACACCGATAACCCGTTTAGTTCGGTCCGATAGGACCAAGTGGGTGGGGATAGTACGGTAGAACCAATGCTTGCTTCTCGCCCGTTCACACCCTCTTGCAACGCCAACGCGTGAACTAAATGAGTACGCGTCAAATGTCAAAAACAAGTCGAAATTATATATCAAATCAATTCATAACCAAACAACACTTACGTAAGTACGCTCAGATTGCCTCTGAAACTCTGAACAAACAAAATCACAGCACAATTCACAATAATCACAATCAACATAACCTCATAATTTTGATCCAAATCGAACCAAATTTTGTTCGGTACATCTGCTGGCGAATACCGAACTAATAGCGTTTTCGATTGGTAAAATCGGGCAGCACTGGTGCAACACTCGGGCAATATTTATGTTCGATTGGTAGAAATCGAGTGGATTTTTATGTTCGATTGGGGAACCGGGTCAATGAGTTCTGCACTCAGTGCAGATTTTTCGGCACGAGGTCTTTGAGCTCGTGCTTGTATAGTGCAATTTTAGTGCATTAGCAAAATTGAAAAAAATCATGAAAAATGGTGGATATAAACGTCGCGTGAGGTGATTCTGTGAGTGGACAACAGATTTCGATGTAGAGTTATTATTGTTGGAATCTAGTAGTGCCGAAAAAATAAAATACTGGCGTTGACGAGTTATGGAAAACGAGTACCTACTCAAAACTGAATTAATTTCATTTAAGATCTGGTGCATATACCTAATTTCTCAAAAAAGTTGTTCCTAGTACCTATCTATGATCGATATAATACAAAACTATTGATTGGTCTCAAGATTTTGTCATTTGGCAATGAGAAATGGACTTCTAATTGTTTAAGTTCAGAGTCACTTCAGCCGCTACGCAGAGACAACATAATATTAGATTTTCAAGAAGTTCAATGATTCCAATTTCAATTCAATCGGAATTTTACCGTGCAATATTATAGCACTCGATGAAAAATGTATGTTCGATTGGGATTGCCCTAGAGCAAATTTTCATCATAACTGATTTTGCCCGAGGTCAAACCCAGTGCAACCCTTGTTTTCCCAATCGAAAACACTATAAGAGCGGACCCGCTTAGTCCGCGACTGTTTACACCATTCGAACCAAATATTTGGTTCTGATATAGCTCGAATTTAGTACTTGGTCCGCGGACCAAGTTGTCAGTGTAAACTAGGCTTATGACTCTATCTTGTATGTGGCGTCATCTACAAGTTTTTTTACTGTTTCAAATATTCATAACTTTTTTGTCCAATCTTGTATCTTTTCTTTTATGATTATAACACTTCGACCATACACGGAGCAAGCGTATAAATATTACTCTCGTTGGAAATTGCTAGGAGCTACCCTTTTCGAGATATCTACACTTGAAGTAATCCATGCAATGGGATTTAAAATGGAAAATGTTGAAAACAGACATAGGTGACAATTTTGTCTATGGGGCAAGAAACTTATGACTATTTGAAACTTGGAACAGTTAAAAAACTTTTAGATGGCGCTGCATACAAGATATATAGAGTCATAGTAATATCAAATTTGATTTTTTATGTCAAAAAAACCCTGTATACCGATTGCTATTTGATTATCAAAATTATTATGGGATTTGTTAAAATAAAACAAAAATAGAAATTGAATTTTGACACTCTCCATCTTGAAAACTATGCATTTCCGAACCATTGTTCACATGAAAAAAGTTTTTATTCTCCAATGTAAAAACACCCCTTGATTCGAACTTTATTTCCGGAAAACTTGTACAAGGTGTCCGAGAAAGGTCTTTACAAAATCTCACCACATATTCTTCAGGTCAAAATAAGCCGATTAAAAGCAACTTACCTTATTCAGAAAATGCTCCGTTTCTTAGATATAAATATCAAAATTTTCAAATTGTGTGAACATTATTTAGCGATTTGCTTTAAAAATCAATACCCGGGGGTATTTTAAGATGCGAAACATGATTATGGAAAGGGCGCTGCACACGGCGCTTCTGATGGTTTAAAATAGCGATACATATTAAACCAGTACAGCTTCAATTTTTTTTTGTGAAGGAAATTATTCTCCAAGCACTTTAAGGCAAAAAATATGCCTTTGTTATAACTCACTTAATTCATTCGTTTTCAAGATATTTTGATTTTTAGTGTTCGATGCAGCACGGAATATTTAAATAATTGGTACTTTGAATTTTAAAAAATGTTGTTACCTCTTTTTAAGGCTAGAATTTGGTCGGTGAATCAGTGGTATTTGAATTTTATAAGTTGGGGGTTTATGGGAAAAAAATCATATTAAAATAATAATATAATAATAAATAGTAAATGTTTTTATTTATCACTTGGCTACAGCGTAGTACAAAAATAGTTATAGATATCAACAAATAAATAGACATAATATTAAAAAGATATTATGTATAAAAATTAAGATCAATATCGGTACACGTCAACGTCCATGAATTGATATTAATCTTAATTTTGATATGGTTTTCTTGCCCCATAAAGCTATAGCAACCTACAAAATGAAAACCACTTATTAACTGACCAAATTTTATCATAGAGGTAAGTGGTTTGAATATTCTGGTGCGGCATCGAATACTAAAAACCAAAACATCTCGAAAACTACTTAGTCTAGTGGATTATAAAAAGAGTAGCTTTTTTGCCTAAAAATGTCTAGAAGATGATTTCCTTTATAAAAGAAGTAAAAAAGTTTACTGAGAAAAAAGCGATGACAAATTTAGACCATCAAAAGTGAAATGTGCAGCGCCCTCCAAGGAAAGGCACGCACTGAATTGGTGTGTTAGTGAGTAGTATTGGAATGATGCATGGCATGAGGATGGGGTGAAGTGGTATGAAAAGAGAGTGGTTTAACGCGAACTGCACTGGCAAACAACGTCTGGTGTCAATCATCAGTTTTAGAATGTCGTCCTCATAGCATTCTGCTAATATTCTGCTCTTTTATGGTGTGCATGCTTTTACTGCAGAAATTGATGCGATATTCGTGGTGTGTACAGTTCATTTTTTATTTAAAGTTACAGTGGCAGATCAAAATTGTAGGTTAAAGGTTGGCAAACATGTTCTTTCACGATAGTCATATTGAACTGTGATTCACTTCATTTTGCTATGTTCAAAATGTATTTGATTAGATAGAAAAAAAAGACAGTGATGATTATTCTGAAATTGATGATAAAAATCCTTCTTTAATCGAGAAACTAAAGTTTATAATCAAATATTTCATCATTGCATTTCAATTGGCGAGCATTTCATGACATTTAATTTTTTTTGCCAACATTCAACCTCCAATTTTGATCTGTCACTGTAACTTTAAATAAAAAATGAACTGTAGGTGGTAAATTGATTTTGGCACACATGCTTCTCGAAGTTAAAATATACAACCGCACGCCACAAAAACTCGATTAGATTATGTCCACGCCATTGTTTAGGTCGTCCTACAGTGACTCGATAAACTACGAGTCACTGTAGGTCGTCCTAGCACAACGTCTCCCACAACTACTGATAATTACTACAACGTGGCAAGCCTGCTCATAAATGCGTTTACATCTGTCAATGTCAGGAGCAAGTCGGCCTGTGAGCTAAAGCTAACTTCACATTGCTCCGTTGCTTTAAAAATGTTAAAAACCCGTATGCAGCCTCACTTCATTGCATTCCCATTTCTTGTCTTGTCAAATTCCTTGGTTTTCTAGTTTTGTTTGTTTTTGACAGATTAGTGTTTAATGAATTTGAATAACATTTTCAAATCAACTGGATTCTCTTGATATACGCATTAGATGGACGAAGCTGGGCCCAGTAATGCTGGAAACGATTCAGAAGAAGACGATCCAGTTGTAAAGGAGGTGAGTGGTTTTTGAGACAAGAGAGAGGTTAACGAATGAGAGCTGCCATGTGTTTATGCTTGTTGAAAAGGTGTTTTTTTTTCATGATATTGAGTGGATAATATAAAACTTTGTATTGCTTTGTTGTTCAGATTGATGTTGTTGAAATTCTACGTTTTATCCGTAATGCTTGACTTGACGAGTATTGTTATCAGAAATTGCGTCAGATTATACTAAAACTCGTTCCATTTCACTTATGAACCTACCAACTACGTTAAATTAATAAAACATCTCTTCCATAATTTGAATTAGTGCGGGTCCGTTAAATTTTAGTCCGGCACGAGAATCGATATAGTTTTTGTTAAGGTGAAGCGAGAGTGGTTCGTATAGAACAATTATCAAGCATAAAAATTGGGGATGATGAATGTTTTTTAGTTCAGTTTTTATTTGAAAGCTCTCTCGAATCCAGTGCTAAAACTCCCTTACCTGACAGCTTTGTCACAGACTTCAAGGCAATGCTTATATCCAACACGGCTCAGCGGTCACAGCAGCTGGGTAAATTTGTGTGTCCAGCTGCTGTCACCGCTGATTTGCGTTGGACATAAGGAATGTTGTATTAACCCCCATATGCACCGTAGAAATCTAATCCGGATGAAGACTTCATCGCGATCATTTTCCATTAGGTGGTATGGAAGATAATCGCGATAAAGTCTTCATCCGGATTAGATTTCTACGGTGCATATGGGGGTTAGAGTATTAAGATGTCGCTCACGCGACATCAATGATTAACCAAAACTGACCCAAACTAACCCAAACTAACCCAGACTAACCCTAACTACAACAAACTCTTGTTTGACGGTGGACAGACAACCTGGCGCATGCGCCTTGGCAACACTGCCAGCCGTAAGTCGAGCGTTGCCATGTCAACGATAAGCCACCTCCATCGAGATCTACCTCCATGGCCATCTCCTACGCCTGACCTACGCCATGTAAGGCAGAAAGCTGCGACATAAAGGAGTTTTAGCACTGGATTCGAGAGAGCTTTCAAATTTGAACTAAAAAACATTCATCATCCGCAAATTTTATGATTGTTAGTTATTCAATATGAACCGCTCTTTCCACTAAAACCAAAAATATATCAATTCTCGTGCCGGACTAAAGTTTACTAGAACCATTAGTGCTTCTACTGCCCTCGAAAAACCGGTAAATCCAAAGTTTATGGAAGAATTCGTGTAAGACATTGAAAAGAAAAACGTGTTGCAGTTACAGATTGAACTCCCAATATAATCAAAAAACAAAAGCAGCATATTAGGAGCGTTCCATATTTGTGTCGTGCTGTTGATCCTATTGGTTCGGCGGTAGAAGTCACGTGTTGTTGACGCCTTCGGCTGGTCAAAACCATATTATATCTATCAATATCTATATGTTTGAGTCTCAAATATTGGGGAACAAATTCACCTGCTTGGAACCAGAATGAGATAGAAGATCCCGTTGTACTGTGTATTTTTCGCATAAGTCTATCCTTCTCTATCGCCCAGGGCCCAGCTGTTGATGCGCTTGCGCTTGAAATACTTTTTTCCTATTGGCCGCATGTAACTTTGTAACCATAGTAACCAAGATAATAAGAATGAGATTTCACGCTCTAAACACTCCGAGCACGAAACTTGTGCACTTTTGCGTTTTTTTAATACGCTCGGAGCATAACACACCGTGTTCTAGTTTAAGCCGAGCAGAGCGTTTGAAGCGCGCTCGGTTTGCCCCGGGTTGGACAGAGGAGTAGCCGGAGATTTTTCATCTGACATATGCAACTTAAAATGAAATGTCAAATGTCTATTGGAGTTTGGTGTAATCACTGTCTGTTCATGGCTTTCCTGCGCTTACGTCATGATTTTCCTTCTCTCTTTTACACATTGAAAACAAAATCACGTACGTCTGGAAGAGGGTCTTTCGGATCAATTTGACAAAAATGTCACATGTGGAGCGATCAATCTACGACATACTGCCAAACGTCAAATACTGTGACGTGACCGCAGAAAAGCATTGAACAGTGTAGCCTGTTTGTTATATTTACGATGCACATTAGTGCACTAGTTACACCAGGTCAAGAGGAGGTTTAACAAGTGTAGTGTAGTGTAAAATACGGCGGAGAGCCTATTTCCTGTATTTTGTTAACACGGCTTCTCTTGACCTAACCTAAAATGAGGATAAAAGAAAATTTGGAGGGGAAAATCAGTGTGGATCTGATAAATGCTTGTCTGTTTTTTTAGTTGGAACATCTGCACTAAATGTACAAACGGGTTTGGTGATTTTTCTGTACACTGGTAGCCATAAGTTTCAGTGGCACTGTAACACCAGCTGCTACACCAGCAATCTGCACTACACTATCCCACATCGAAATAACAAAAAAACCTAGTTTAGGGAGTTTGGTGTTATCTTTCATCGTTTTGGAGATTGCCACAAAAAAACGTCATCAGGATATAACATTCGACACCCTTTATCTCAGATATGGAGTTTAATTGTTAGTTTTGAACGTAGAATGTGTGGTTGATCAAAGTATTCGAAGTTATGTAAGGTTCACATTGAATTCCGCTTCGAAGTGGAACTGTCAAATTTCCGCTCGGCAAACGGAAATTATATGCTATATGCTACCATCTACTTTGAATTTGATTTCAAAGTCACGCTTATGCCAGTTCAATGAAGATGGTATCATATGATTTCCATTTGACAAGCGGAAATCTGTCACTTCCACTTCGAAATAAAATTCAATATACCTGGTATTAATTTCGGAACACTTCGATTAGGTAATAGTGGAAATTCATAAATAATAATAATAACCATTTTCATATTGTTTTCTAGATACCAATAATTCACTCAAAAAAACTAGAAGACCTCCTTCATTTGTTCCAATACCCCTACAAAAGAAAACATTGCACAAACGAGGAAAAAATAAAAAGATGCAAATTCAAAGAACAAAACAAAGAAATCATGTTAGAACTCTCAATAAACACCGAATCGTCGAACTTTGACACTGTCCGAGCAGAGTTCATAGCCCAAGAAATAGATGGAGATCTAGAAACAAAACAAGACAAAAAAGAAGCCTACTTCAAAAACAGCATTGTCGACAGAATTTTTCTAAAATCCAGCCGATGCTTGAACGATAACAACAATTTCGCTGTGGCTGCGTTCAACGGCAAGGAAATCCATTTAACTGCTGTCAAAGATGTGTTTCAACTGAGACCTCATTTTCCTTACCTCAATAAAGCGCTGAAGAAACGAGGTGAAAAGGAAAATTCCGATTCGGATGAAGAACAACCCGGTCCTAGTAATGCGGAACAAGTTACCGTGCAATTCAAAAATGAAGATGCAGAAAAGAAGGGTTTCCAGGATTTGTCGTATCATGCATTGCAAGCCAGGAAGAATCAGGAACCCTGGTTGGAGTGTGAGTGGTATGATGAGGATACCACTGAGAGTAGTGTAAGAGATGATTTTTTATTATTTAGCTTATTCGTCATTTACTCACTTTTTTGCAAAAAATGAATTTGCAGCTGCTAGACTCCTACAACTTTAAGAATGGGACAGTTACGTGCGAACGCTGTCCTATTTTGAAAGTTGTTGTTCTCAGCAAGGTGGCCGTGTCCCGAGTGGCTCCCAAGCTTTCCGATTTATCACCGTTAGACTTTTTTGTGGGGTTGTTTCATGTTGAATCAACGTTTCTCTCAGGTGGAAAAAACCAAATTCATCTCAGAATCGACGCAATCAACTGGTCAAGCGCAAAATCTGGATAAAGACGAGTATGTGAAATTGTTGGTGCCTGAAGACAAAGAACAAAAACCATTGGAACCGACTTTTCCCAGTCATTCATTGTCGTTGCATGCTTTGAGGGGTTTGCCGTTGCAAGAACAGTGCAAGTTGCTGTTGAAAGAAGGCAAGTTCGATATTTTTTTGGACTTCTAATCTGGCGATCCTTGGTTCGAATCTCACAAATATTTTTGAAAATAGAGACGAAATATTTCGCGGCACTTGACAACAATCAAACGTATTTACAGCTCAACTAATCCAATTCCACCAAATCATGCTACTGCTAGCCGGTGTAACTGCGGACGCTTTACTGAAAAATCTGCAGAAAGTTGCTGTTCTTGTCAGAGGTAAGCTTTTTCGCTGTTCCGTCATACCTAGATACCCATTTATGGCCACGTTGCAGGAAACTGGATTGTCAAATCCGAAGTGCTCTATCCAGAAAATTCCTTTTCCGCCACCAGCGGCGTGCCGGCAGAGCTTATGTGTAGAGCCAGAGATTATATTGTAAGTTGTCCAAAGTATAAAATTGTTGTTTTAATTGTTCGCAGCTCTATTTATTCACTAAGCAACAATACGTCGAACGAGCGACGGTGTCCTCACTGCTAAAAATCCCTGCTGAGGAGGTCAAGGAGATTTTTGCAGGAATTTCCAAGTTGCAGACTCATAACAAGGTAGGTTTTATGTAGAATTCTGCAACTTTAAGAATGGTAACTACCCCATTCTTGAACTGATCGAACTCTGATTGAGTTGCATTTTATTATGTTGCAGGGTTGGGAATTGTCTTTGCCAGCCGATCATGACTTTCTTATGAAACATCCTGATTTGGCGCAACGTCAGAATCTGTTTTGGGCGCATCGTTTTCACCAGTTGAGCCACTTTTTGAACCAACCGGGTCGGAGTAGGAACAAGAGCAAAAGTGCTTCGGAGAGTGATGGAGGGAAGGCTAGGACTAGTAGTATCAGTTGGTAAGTTTAGTGTTTCTTATCCTTGTCACGGTTAGTTTGGTATACATTGTTTTTATTTGGAAGCATCCTGCTCCGATTTTGTAACTCTTAAAATGTCTGGTTATACACGTGTCGGGTAAAAGAATCGGCCGATATCGGATAGCCGATGTCTTGTTTGGTACAGTATGCGAGATTTTACATGTGTCGGACGATATCGGCTTCAATCCCCGAAATTAAAACAGGAAATCGGATGGATATCGGGTTTAAATCGGCCGATATTCTCTCGCCGATGTCCTTCATTTGAGACAATAAGCGAGCTGCCACACGTATCGGACGATAGCGGTTCTTATTCTCAAAATTATAACACGAAGTCTGATAAAAACATCCTCAAAAGATGACGAGGAATAGAATTAGCCCGATAATGACCACATGCTTGTTTGTCTCTTATCCTTCGTTTATTGAACCACTAGAAGCATAAACAAGCAATATTGTGTGAGTCGAACATGTCAATTTAAACATGGGGGGAAAGGGGAAAAGCAAGCTCCTGGTTTGCCATATTTACTTCCTTGAAATCCCTTTAACCAGATTTTCTGTCACCAATTCAATAACAATGACTTGAAGTTCATTATCATCGAATAAATGTATTTCTCTTCAATATTCAAGGAGAGTATAGTCTTTTTTTCATCGCTATTACTACTTGTCGTTAAATACTCGAACGATTTTCCTCGATCTTTTACACTAAAAAGTTGATGAGAGGAATTTTTCTCACAAACGGCAACGTTTGGCATCAATCGAGCTATTTGAAAGGCGTCGCCATGACGTTAATAGATTCGTCAAAGTGACGGTTGTTGTCATTTTCCAGTTGAAAATGCTCGAGAAAAAGATTTAGTGTGGCAATTATGCCAAAAAAGTGCTGTGGTTGTGGTGCTTCTTCATGGACGGTTGGATTGTACAGATCTTATGAAAAATAAGCCAAATAACATTACATAACTATAAACAAAAATAAAACGTTATCGACTCAAACAAATCGCGTACGTTCGGGGTGCTATGCTTGTTCTAGTGGTTCAATGTTCGAAGGTCTTATCGATCTATGGAAGTTGATTTGGTCCGGCTGCTCATTTCGGGTGAGAGAATTGGCCAATATCGGTTATCCGCCGATCACACGTATCGGACGATATCGGCTTCAGTTCCCTAAATCAAAACAGGAAATCTGATAATCTGGAAACATTTTGAAGAAAGAGATCATGGTTCTGATTGAGTCCCGTGACACACTTATCGAGTGAAAATCGGCCGACGTCCTTGGTCTCGGACTGTATACTACCACGTGTCGGACGAACATCGCATATCGGTAGTGTTTGAGATCTAGCTTTCCGACGTGTCGGACGTTGTCGGTTTTTTCCATCGAAATTAACAGGTCTTGACAAAATCCAACATCCAACATCACTATGCATTAGCCCGATAATGACCACGTGATGGTGTGGTATTGACCTGGGGAATAAACAATAGTAAAGTTCCGATTTAGTCCGATTACACACGAATCGGGTAAGAATCGGCCAATATCGGTCAGCTGTTTAAGTTTGAGTATACCTTATGCCCAGTTTCTCAACATCAATTTCAATTTATGGATCCAATAACTTGACATAATGTCATTGGGCTTGGTTCTTTATGCAATCAATAGACTTATCGAATGGCATCTTGTTCAGAAACTGGGGGTTAGACAATATTTGACCTTTCACACGTATCGAACGATGATCGCGTGACGGCTGATACCGGTAAAGGTACGTGTTGCTAGGGGCTACGATTGCGATGATCGTTCACCGTTGTATATTAATCGTTGAACGGTCCTAGCAAAATGGGTACCAGCGATTATCAGCCGTTTCTCATCAGTTCTATTTTATTCAGACTGTTCCTACGATCGTCGTTCTCGACGCGAGTCGTAATCGTTCGTAGCAACACAGGTCCATAGGTGACTCTATGAAATAGTATTCAGCGATTATCGCTGCACGATTTGGTTTCAACGATAATCGCAAGAGTCGTCCCGAGCAACTCGTACCTTTTGCCGTTTACTTTTTGCTGAGATCGTTAGGGATAGGTTTCATACGTGTCAAAATCATGCGTGAGTCGCATTCCTTCCAAGTGAAAGTGACAGATTTCCGGTTGCCAAACGAGAATCATAATGCTACCATCGACATTGAATTTGGCGTTTGCGTGACTTTGAACACAAATTGAATGTAAATGGTTGCATATTATGATTCCTGTTCGTCAAGCGAATATCTGTCACTTCGAAGTGAAATCGAAAGCAAACCCTACATAACTGACTAGGAATTAGTCCGATAATGGTCATATTCTTTTGTCCAAACTATCTAGGGAATATACAGGGTGTCAAAGAACAACCCTTAAACAATGAAAGGTGTGATTTTACTTGAAAAAACATATTTTTTTTATGAACATCATTTCGGAGATACAGAGTATTGAATTTTAAATTTATTTTTTTTTTCAATTAATTTTAAACAAAATACAATTTTTCGCACGGAATCTGGTAAGCGGGGATTTTTTGGAGTGAGAAATCATAATTTGGTATTAAATTTAACTTTTTATACAGTGGCTCTCTGGATTTTGTAAGAATAAATCGCTTTCCTTCAACTTTTTTATACATTAAAAAGGTATAGTTTTTCAACAACTCGAGAGGCAAACGTTTTCGAAAAATTTACCGTTGCAACTCCCGGACACCATTTTATTGGCGTACATTCTCATCTTACATACCTAGCCGTAGGTACAGTGACTACATGACAGTGCCCATTTCTCTGGTGGCGACAATGACAAGATAAATAAGGCCAAAAATGGTCGCCGGAATTTCTCGTCTTGTCAAAGTGAGACTTTCGAAACCTTCAATTTATCTACGTTTCAGGAAAAGGGAGTAATATTGATCCGTTGTCAACCACACCAATTCACGTGAGGAAATAAACAGTGAAAATACACGATTAACGCTAAAAAAATTCTCTACGGCAAGTACTAGATTTCGTAGGCAAATATAAATAACGAAAAATATACAGGGTGTTTCAGAATAACATGCTAATAATAAAGGGGGTGATTCTTGGGCTCATTTTAAGAAAAAAAATTCATATGAACGTATGTCCTAAACGCCTTAACTTTTGAGATACAGGGTGTCAAAGTTTTAAAAAATAGATACTTTTTTTACAATAACTTTGTCATTACTGTAGATATCTTTATGAAATTTGAGTCATGTATTTTAGGCATTAATACTCATTCTTTGATGCACCAACAATTTAATTATTCTGACCAGTGCCGTCCATGCGGGTTTTGGTTTGCATATTTTTTGGGAAAAAAGTTAAGGCGTTTAGGACATACGTTGATATGATTTTTTTTTCTTAAAATGAGCCCAAGAATCACCCCCTTTATTATTAGCATGTTATTCTGAAACACCCTGTATACTGAGCATTACACATCCATGTCACATCTCACGTCAAAAAATGGCCGCCGGGCCCACGTTTGTCGCCACTGTGTTGTATATAGTCACTGTACCCGTAGGTAGGGCACATGGTAGGTGAGCCCGGCCTAAATATGTGAATGGTTGATACCAGAGACGTGATCAATATGTCTTTCATATTTTCAGTTCCGACAACGAATCCGGAACAGAAAGCAAAGGAAAATCTCCGGTACTATCCCGGAAAAAAATTCGTCATGATTCTTGCGGCCCACCCAATCATATTCCCAATGGTTCTCACTCGGATAGTATTGCTGCTTCATGACGATGACAGAAAGTTTAGTTGATTTAATTTATTATCAATCGTTTTAGTTTGCCGTCAATGTTTTGTAATAATTAGATGAAATTTGCTTGTTCTGTTGTATAATCGAATGTTCTTTATAGTTAGTTCTAGTTGCACCGTTGTTATGATTGGTTAGATATGATTGAATTGGCTTATCTGTATATAATGGAAAAAATATAATTTTCTCAAATAATTTTAATGTACAAATTGTCTTTACAAAGGTCTATTGGATTGAAAATATCGCCTGCAACATCTTCACAACCCTGTTCTCCGCAGTACCAAGTCCGTCTCCAAATTTACTAACAGCACAAGTGGCGGAAAACAGATCAGCGGATTTCTCCGGAACTAAACGATCTACAACTTTGTGCATGTGCACTTTGAAAGTTTCCAAATATAACGTGAGAGGACTCTCTAGTTGCGTCAGATCATTTTTAGTCAGCAATGATGTCAAGTGGCCCAGACATAGACAAATCTGAAACAAGAAGACGTACCTTCTGTCTTTCAGTTAACGTTAATACCTGCTCCACCAGATTATCTCTATGCTTATACTCGGCCAAATCGTCAATATGTTGAGAATTTTCCAGAGCTTGCAACATGGACGACCATAAGGGTATGAAGTATTGCCCATAATGCCATCTTTCTGTAGGTGAAGACAGTGCCAGAGCTGCGTTGATGCGCACCTTGAAATTTTTGTAACCCACCACTAGTTCGCTTAATTTGGGAAAAACCAAACTCTGCCATTGGACGTCAATTGTAGTGTATAACGCTGGGTTTTTTAGGGCATTGCCCAAGGCATAGCAGGCGTTCCATCTGGCCTAAAAATCGTAACTTTGAGTGTTCTACAATTTTGAGGATAGGATTTCCATTCCTGAACTTGTAAGACTCTACCTTGGTATTGCTGCCAGTTGTGCCGGCCTTGATCAAAGTCTCCATTGCTTCCAAGCAGATACTATTGAACGGTTCCTTCTTCATCATGACGGGCTGCATCATAGAAATGAAATTTCCCAGAGATCTAAGTGCGTTTATTTTGATTCGGTCGTTATCGTTGGCACATTCGATTCCTGCGTTGAGCAACTGCGAGAGGATTTTTTCTGGTAGTGTTTCCTCGACTGAGTCGAACTTTCCCAACACCAAGGCATCACTGAGGTTGCCCAAAGACCAAGCTGCTCTGATTTTCACGCTCGTTTCATCTTTAAGTCCCTTCATGATGGCTTGTGCTGTATCAACGACAAAACCTGGATCTTCTCTCAGGGAAGGGTACAGGATGCATAAGGCTAAAGCTCTGATTGCTGCCCCCTAAAAATTCCACAGGTGAATGTGGCGTTCTCAGAGATCAGTTTTGTTATGGCGATATGCGTGTCCGACCAATAAGAACTCGTTTAAGTATCTCCGAAAGGAGCTCTGGGACTAGTCTGAGGAAGAATTCGCGAGGTATCATTGAGGTTATGGTACCTCGCCACTTTTTCTGACCCAAAAAACCCATTCCCAACACCTACCACCTAACTTGAATTCAAACCTTATCTAATTCTAAAAAAAAATTACCCGGACTGTAGCTTCCTCATCCTTTGTGGTAGCGAAGAGTAAGGTAACGCACAAAATTTGCTTGTTCCTGGGAAATTGCTGAAAAATGTGATATCCTACAACACAAAGTGATATTTTGAACAAGATCCAACACTTACCTATACTTCCAATACAATCACAACCAACCGACCTCAAAGAACACCGTTGTTCGTCTTGAATCAACGTTATAAGTGGACCATCTAATATAGTTAGCCAGAAATTCAAACACAAAGATGATGCTGTGGGAGAAACAACAGTACTCGGCGTACTTTCAGGCACTGCACTCACCTCTAGGTTCGGTAATCTTACTCATAGCCTGCCCCAAAAAGTCCACAGCCCTCCCACCGTGCAACTTCAAGTCGGAATTGTTTTCCATCAACGACGTCTCTATTGCTTTGGTGATGTGATGCAGATGCGGCAACAACAAATCTTCAAAATAATTGCGACTCATAGCGGACAGTACTTGAAGGGCCTCCTGCTTCACTGGTGCTGGAACTGGTCGTGAAATCCCATCAAAATTCACTCCCAAATTCCGCAAACACCTTTCCAACAGCCAGGACATGGACTGTTGAACGTCTGGTTCGAAATCTTCGTCCGACGAAAACTGCACATAATCAAAATCCTCCTGAGTATGTTGATTGTCAGAGTTTTCCTGGGCGGATGTGGGGGTGGACTCTGGTTTTTGCACCTTGATGATGACCTGCTTAATTTCTGGTATCGAAGGTTCCACTGCCAGGATGCAGCCTAGCACTATCAAAGCTGTCACTTGTACTGAAGCATCTGTAGGGGAAGTTTCTAAAAGTTGAAACTGCGGAAAAACCGGTACAACGTACAAAAGACCCAACAAAGCCGAATAGACATTACGCTGTTGGTCAGTTCACTCATACTACTTATGCACATTGCTCGTGGTCAATCATGTTCGGAGGACAAGAAAAGAGTTTAGCGCCCGTATTTGTTTTTTTTTTTAATTTCCCCTCATTTCCAGTGGTGGAAGTTCTGATATGAGTGGTGCGCTTCGCAATTAGCCGATTGGTACTTCGCGTATTCCTTTTGTCGAAAGGATTGTTGGCGGCGATATGTATCAAATTTAAGCAGTGGCTGATGACTCAAGACACGGTTTGATTTTCCGATTCGCTTAAACGTCCGGCAACGCTCGCTAGCGGTGTTTTTTTCGGGTACTTTCGCCAACCTTTATCGCCATAAAGGCAACTCCGTCCTCAAGCCATAGATAAATAACATATACTGGACGGGCCCAAGCCGTATTTCTGAATTCCGACTGTGTCCGACAATTTAATCACGACAATTACGAGGAACGGTCGAAATAGATGTTTTCAATTTGCCATGAATATAGCTTCGGGCGGCGGCGCCAGGCTCGTGTTTTCGTTGTCATGGTTACTTTCCCCTAAGGCGGAGGAAAAGTGAAAATTTGCGGCCGATACTCAGTCGAACAATGTCCGTTTTACTGACGTTTGAAAAACAAACGATTTATTTTCTAAAATATGTTTGGGAGGTCATTGACCAATGATCCTATAGAGGAGTCGACCTTGCAAGGCGGCAGAGCTTCCATGCTTTGTTTGGTCGATTGTAACACACTGCCAAGAGAGTTTTTCGCAGTTTCACTATACCTTTATGGAAAATGAATTCTTTAACATTTCTGACGACTTTGGTGATCAATCCACTGGACATCTTATGATAAGGGGTGCTTTGCACCAAAGCAGACAAACACTTAAGTGTTTGAGCCAGCACAGGGATGGATTTGTTACCCAAAGCCAGACACAAGGTTTTATGCAACTCTATCAATGTAAGGCCTAAGGTTACACTAAACGGTGTGAAGCTGGACAGTTTTTCACTGGAAAAAAACTCGCTGTTATGGGGAAATAATCCAAAACCTGTTACCTAGTTTCGGCTTGAGGCAAGTACATCTTCACGCTAGTGATGTACGTTAAGAGTGTACTAAGAGCGCACATCTTACCCCTACTGGACAGATCTTTCAGTATACACGTTAGCAAATGGTGTTTTCCTGATGATGTATTCACAGGAATAAAATTGCACCAATACGCAAAAATTGTGGATTTTTCTGAAAACTTTGACTGGATTGTAAGTTTTTTCTTTTTAGATGTCAATGCTTACTCTAATGGCGTAGGATAATAAGTTCAGAGCATACTGTCGGACGTGGTTGTACTGATATGTGAGATTTTCGGCCTTGACTCCTTCAGTTTCGGAGAAATCTGAGTCTGAGGTCAATATTTTGGGAACTGCAGGATATGTGCTGAGAAAAATATACTAGATCAATGGTTTTGCAGAAAAAACATTTGGATTGGTATGCAACTTGGAATAAAATTGAGAAATGAAGGAACACTGGAACAGATTCTCAAGGAATGTGACCTTGGAAACCTAATTCTGACATAATTTGCGGTGCTAGGAAAATACAAAAATGGGTTATAGACTTTATAAAACCCCTCTCACCTTCCTTCTTCTGCGTTGGAATAATTTAAACTTCCGTTAACAGGCAGATAACTTCCACTCCCATTACACTCCTCCTTTTTCTTCTCTTTCTTCCTACTTTTCCCTGCATTTCTGTGCTTGCGTTGCTTAGTCAACTATAGAAAACATTTAAAAACAAACAAACCAAGAATGAAAACCTACTTTTCCTCCAGTTTTTTCTTTGGAAATCGTCTGCGTAATCTCAGGAATATTCAACGTAGTCGGCATGATTTTTTCAGGCACGAGAAAGTCAACATCTTTGATCCCATAAACCATGTAAGTCTTGCAAATTCCCAAAATCAAACCCAACTCTTTTTTGAGAAAATCCGGATGGGATATTATACAATTGATGAGTCCGGCTAGACAAGTGCCTAAAATCTATTTTTTTTTCGTTATATTGCAATGTATGGAGTTGGGGTTCTTGAGAACTTCGAAAGACTAGAACCAGTAAAGGACTATGTTCAAAATCTCCCCAGACACAGGAGCGTGAGAGGTGTTTTGTTCACGTTACTCGTAGAGCCTGCCAAATTTCCATAAGAACAAGTGTCTGTTTATTTGATAAGTGATATAATAAGCTTCAACTGTGTAGTTTTTTTCTAGTAAAGAGCTTTTTCTTTAGCCAACCAGGGCTGAACCCCAGAGGATGAGATTTAAATTCAAAAATTGATTGTTTTTTTCACCTATTCATGCGTCGCGTCGATCCGGATTGTTTTGATGTCCTCTCTACCACCCCTGTAATTTTGTCGGTATCTTTTTTTTCGGACTCTATATATCATCCATTTTCGAGCCAATAATCAGCTATAATTGTCAGAATTCAACAAAATAGGCCATGGACATGCGCGGTACTGTTCGAAATTCGTTAAGCAATAAGTGGTCAAATCTTGTTTGTTGTGATATCAGTTGTTAATTCACGGTTTTTTGGGCGAAGCGGTTTACTTGTCAAGATTACGGTTGAGTTTGAATTTTAAATAATGTACTATACCTTACAAGAAATAAACCATCCCAACCTTGGTAAGGTTGGGTCAGTTTGGATTAGTGTAACAAACTCTATTAACATCATTTTTTATACACACACAGTTTTCAAAACACAAATGGATAATTCCACGAAAGAAAAACCAACGACACAGAAAAAAATCTTTTGAATACCACGAAAAACAATTCAAAATTAAATGGAATAACTAGTGGCATTATGATTTTATGACGAAACGGTTAAAACATATAAACTTTGTTCTATGGTTAAAACATGTACGCACTGGCGCTGCAATCTGCACGCTAATGACGTCACACGACCAAGACAGTAGAAGACAAGTAGAAAGTGAGGCAACCATATATATATTAATAATATATGGAGGCAACTTATTACCGTTCATTTTTTATTTAAAGTCACAGTGACAGATCAAAATTGGAGGTTGAAGGTTGGCAAAAAAATTAAATGCCATAAAGTGCTCGCTACTTGAAATGAGAAGATAAAGTATTTGATAATAAACTTAATTTTCTCCATTAAAGAAGGATTTTCATCATCAATTCTAAAATTATCATCACATTCTATTATCGTATTTTTCTGAAATACATTTTAAACATAGCAAAATAAAACGAATCACATTTCAATTTATGAATATCGTAATAAAACATGTTTGCCAACCTTTAACCTACAATTTCGATCTGTCACTGTAACTTTAATCAAAAAATGAACTTTATACAGATCTTGGTAAAACAGCTGAAACACACAATCAAAATTCAAAACTAAAGCCTGGTTCACATTGAATCTCATTTCGAAGTGGAACTGTCAAATTTGCGCTTGGCCAACTGGAATCAAATGGTACAATGAATTTGTCGTAATCGTGACTTTGAACACAAATTCAATGTGGATGGTAGCATACGATTCATGTTTGCCAAGCGGAAATTTGACATTTCAATTCGAAAACAGATTGAAAAAAACCTTTCATAACCTTTTCAACTCTCGTAAATTGACAACTGGCACGTCGATTGCAATTCGAGGTTGAGACATAAGTTAGCATAGGCATTTGACATTTCATTGTACGTTGTGTATGTCAAATGAAAAATCTCCGTCCACTCCTCGTTCCTACCTGGGGCAAACCGGGGCGCTCTTAACGCTCTGGGTTCAAACTAAAACACGGTGTGTTATGCTCCGAGCGTAATGAAAAACGCGAATGTGGACAAGTTTCGTACTTGGAGTGTTCAGCAGAGCGTTAACTCGAACGCACCTATAAGCGAAAAACGTCAAAGCGTCAACGGATATGACGAATTTTTCCATTAATGGCAAAGAGATGTTGGACTCAACCACGTTGGGACTCAACAACTTGTTTGTCAGGATGCTGGTTCTAGTCTTTCAATGTTTTAAGTGTAGTACCAGTACCTTAAGTTGTACTTTGGAGTCACTATTGGTTCTTTGACGTAGAAAAGAAATGAAAATTGAGGCACACTTTTCAATATGCTGCAAATTGTGGGGGTTATCGTCGTCTTGAAAACTCGTCATTGATTCCACGCACTTTAATGCATGGAAGAGTAGACTGGGGTCTATGGTTTTTTGGTGATTTAGTTCGTTGTCCATGTGGCGTAGGAATGTGTCAAAAAACTGCAATATTTAAATTATAGCATGCGCATTGCGCATTGATATTTTAAATCTATCCATAGGATGGTGAATTACAAGAAAGAAGTGCTCGTGACGCGAATTTCATTTCGATATCTCAAGATATAAGAGTTATGAGACTTGGAAGGTGCAAAAACATGGAAAAATCCCGTACTTTTTTTTCTGAAAATGAGCTTATCCCAAGGCTTATCCAATAATGCATAGTGCCTGGTTCACATTCAATTTCATTTCGAAGTAAAACAGTCAAATTTCCGCTTGCCAAATGAGAATCATATGATACCTTCTCCATTGTATTTGGCGTAAGCGTGACTATGAAAACAACTACAATGTAGATGGTACCATGTGATTCCCATTTGGCAAGCGGAAATTTGACAGTTTCACTTCGAAATGAAATTGAATATAAACCTTACATAACTGTTTAGGTAACAATTTTAATGAATTTTGCCTCATTTTGTGGGGAATTGGGAATTCGAAATTTAAAAGGGTCAAGATGACTTTATGGATAGTGGATTATTCTAGTTTTCATTGATTATTTGGAAGACCACTTTGGAAATGAACTATTAAATTTAAAGAAAAATAGTTCCCGTAGATGCATTATTTAAGTCAAAACACTTTTTTTGAATTCTCATCAGAGCATTTTTAGCGATTCTAGACATCAGAACTCGATGGTTTCTGTCAAGTCAAAAAATTATAGGTGTGTTTGTTATGCTCCACTAGTGCACACTTTTCTACACTACAATACTCAGTGTGGCTTTGTTTGTGGAATGTTTGTCTGTTTTCTAGGATAGAATTTGTTTACTAGTTTAGTGAAGATATTCTGTCAGACAAACAGACAAACATGTCACAAGCAAAGCCACACTGAGTGTTGTAGTGTAGAAAAGTGTGCACTAGTGGAGCCTAACAAACACACTTATAATCGCTTCGCTGCCGGATTGTAGTAAAATGTACCTATTAAAGATGATTATCAAATTTTCATCAAACACAAACTAACCCAAAAGTAAACACACGTTACGCGTTATCCCCTTTTTTCTTATATCTAAGGTAAACAAATGAACAGATGACATGTACAGATACACTAATGGCAACGTCGCAAACTTCTGGCGCATTTTAAGCTATGCTATAAACATTAAACATAAACCTAACCTCATGAGTCATGAGTGTCAAAATCTAAATCGAAGCGCCAATCAGCAATATGGCTTCCTGAGAATGTGGTTGAGTGGTTGTGGTAGATTTTATCGATGTTTCAACTTACAAATGTGTTTAAACAAATATTGGTGCTTTATTTCGGTTAAACCTCAGTTATAGAAGATAAAATAGTGTAAATAAATTGAGTTCTCAGTGATTCTCTATGGAAAAATTGAAGGAAATATTGTACCTAAAGTCATCTTTAGCCAAGGATGGTACGTTAAAAACTAATTTACTTACATTCGAGGCACTGGTTACATCATTCCTTATCAATGCCTCAATTGCAGTCAGCACTTTAACCCTTATGTTATTGCTGGGGTATTTGTATGCGTTCAAACACCACTAAAATATCGTTTTCAATGGATTAAATCATAAAGAATCCCGAAAAGATCAAATTAACAATAATGTCACTACCTGTATACCTGTATAGCAATTGTCAACGTTCGCCCTTCTAAGGAAATATTTTGATTAGTTAGAAGATTTGCAATCAGCTGAGCACAATGTGGAGCGAAGGTTTCATCGTCCGGATGAATATAGCTGCAGCATTGGTTTATAAGTAGAACTGCTTTCTGGAAATATACGAAAAGTTCATAAGGCTCCAAAAAATCAACCGAAAAACCACTCACAGTTGGGTTTTTGACAATGGTGGAGCGATAATTCAGAAAATTTAACTCCTCCAACATTTTCAGCACAGTCTGCGTTTCTCCAAGTCTTCTCGAATAGAATAATTGGCCAATTTTTTGGCTCAGATGGTCAAAACGTTCTGAAGCTTCCATTATTAATTTGAAATAGAGCACATTACATTTGTCATTTGTTTTGATTTTTAGACAGATTGCTGTTTGAAGTTGACTGTTCACAGCTGATCTAAGGCGTATTTCTTAGGCGATGAGCGAGTGAGTAGTTTGGGGTATGTTTCAAGCATGCAAAGGTACAGTGCCGTACTAGAAAAAAATTGTTGGGCTACTGTTTGTGAGAAAGTCCAGTTTTATTTGAAGGGTACAGGAATAAAACGAGGAAAGTCACAGTTTTCGAGTTATAGCGATTTTTGATTTTACTGTCCTAACAAATATGATTCGATCCGCATAATCTACATGAATAATACACTCCCCGTCAATAAATTGCGGACAAGAATAATTTGATATTCTTTAACTTTTTTATTTTTGTCCGATTTTGGCAAAATTTTTACCAAACTGTAGCCCTATGTCACCCTTCATTTTGGTTTTGGAAAAATACTCATGGCTTGGTCATTATACCAAAATGTTTTTTTGGTCATGTCAATATCTGCTTTTTTAGAGAAGATACAGATGTTTAAATAAAATGCTGCAGTTTTTCGATATTTTATCAACAATGAACGAAGCCATTCTTTTAGACTCGCATGAAGTTTAGCCCCTATGTCTTGAGATATTACCCTTGATTTTGGTTTTGGAAAATACTGATGGCTTGGTCATTATACAAGGAAAAACAGAAGCTTCTTTTTTACCCTTAAGTTTTCAACACCCTGTCGAAAAATTGAGTGGCAGAATTGAGCTCCATTATATATTGTGACGTGAAGTGTGATCTTTTCTCGAGAAAATGTTTTTATGGTCATGTCAATATCTGTCAAGACGTGCATGAACAAAAATGTTCTAAAATTCCATGTTGTCCCAATCTACCCAATGTTCCATATTGGGCAAATTGTTCACCTCGAACACACTTTGGAGGCGGTGGTATCATAGTGTGGACTGGGGACATGGCCGTACAGATCTTGTATTAATTGAAAATGGTATTGTATTAATTGAAAATTGGAAATCAAACACATTAGATAAAGGTATGCTAGGATTGCTAGATAGACATGTTCTCAATAGACATCTGAAAACCTTGCCTGATTTGCGAGAAGCACTTCTTGAATTTAAAAAATAACAAATTATTCTCAAGAGGCATCAAAAGCATACCATTCACATGGCAGAAGTCATAGGGATACGATGGGACAATACCCGCTATTAATTTAAAAACATTTAGTTCATGCAAGTCTATAGAAATGTTTTCATTAATTGTTGATAAAATATCGAACAACTGCAGCATTTTCTTTAAACATCTGTATCTTCTCTAAAAAAGCAGATATTGACATGACCAAAAAAACATTTTGTTGAGAAAAGATCGCACTTCTCAACAGAACATAATAAAGATGAATTTTGCCCCTCAATTTTTCCACAGGGTGTTGAAAACTTAAGGATAAAAAAGTAGCTTCTGTTCATCCCTGTATAATGACCAAGTCATCGGTATTTTTCCTAAACCAAAATCAAGGGTAATATCTCAAGACATAGAGCTACACTTTGGTACAAATTTTACTAAAATCAGACAACAAATAAAAAAGTTATAGGGATATCAATTTGTCTCAAATTATTCTTGTCCGGAATTTATTGTCGGGCAGTGTATATCGTTACAAAGAAGTGTTTCAAATCAAATAACAAGCACATGAACAATTAATGGTTCTTGAGATATTTCAAAGATAAATGAAAACATTTAGACAACTCTACAGAGTGTTTCCCAAACATTGGTAAATAATTCGTGGGGTGATTCCTGAGTTATTTTCATGGAAAAAAGTAACTCATGAACAATTTTCAAAAATGCTTCCTAAGGGAGACACGCCACTCTAAATACGGCACCCTGAAAACGGGTTTTTCATCGGTTTTTTCATAATACCGAAACCGCTCAAACAAAAATCACGCAATTTAGTATTGCTTTCAATGCTGAATCAGAATTTGAGCTGAACATTTCAAAATTATTTGCACCTAATTTAAAATGTGGAAATAAAGGTTAGTATACAAAACTTATAGCTTCGCATGCTTGTTTAACATACATGCGACTTTCAAACATCTTAGCGGACCTTCTCAAGTAATCTATCACGGTAAACCTGTGCGCGTCATTCATTGCATATGTAATTAAACATTACCTAAATTGATTGAACCGTTGCCCCATGCGTTAATCATTTTGAATATTTTAAGCGCCGCAGTATATACATACATTTATCGACAATTTGCGAAATTCGCCGAAGAAACGTACTCTGTAGCGTCAAAGACATAGAGATATAGAGATTTCTCTCTATGAAGATTTATTTATATTATGACAAAAGACTATTCTGTATGCCACTTCGACCGCTCTCGAGTCCCGTTCGGAAGACGTTCGACACAAAGAAGTAGTTTGAATCATATCGTGGAGAAATCGAAACACCGATTTAGTTCTTGCATTGATAGAGAATTGTTTCTATACCTTTCTATTGCATCATCAAATTTTTATCTCCTTCAGACTTTCAAAATATGTTTTTGAAGAGGAGTAAGTTTTTATAGGTTAGGTGCTGAGTTTATTACTTCACCGATAAAGTTTACTATTTATCAATAGTGTAATAATGATAGTGTAAATAAAGTCTACTAGCATTTTACTCGCAGTTTTTCTGTTGGTGTTAAATTAATTATGGGTATCTTGATTACAAGTTGAACCATAGATACTTATCCTATATTTATAAAATGGACCTAATCAGGCTAAGTTCAGGAATCGGGGCAAGTGAAAAAATAAGGTAAGCCGGCATTTGCCTTATCTGTGAAACTTGAAACAGTCAAAAACACAAACATATTTTATAACTATCATGGAAAAGAACAAATAATATGAAAGTCCAATCACGAAAATCACAAACTTTTGAGCGCGTTATTCTAGCCACTCATAATAAGAATAATAGACCCTCGAATAGACCTGAACAAACAAACATACGAAATCCATTAATGTGTGCCAGGGGGTCAATTCTGGAGTATTCGCAAATTTAAAACGTATACGCAATTGTGCGATCAGCATTTGAAATAACACGGTTATCCTTTTGCATATGCGTTTCAAATTTTCCAAGGGTCAAGAATTGACCCCCAGGGCTTACAACAGAAAAACACTACAAAGTGCGATGGTTTTAGATCGGATATAAGTTCATGATGATAGGTATCTCTTTACCGAGTCGACCGAATGAACTTGAAAATTTGCTCATAGAATTCGTTTTAGAAATGTAATTTCTCTATGTCTATTTCTCTATCGTTAGAGACTCGGTTACAGAGAACGCGCTCAGGGACTCAGCAGCAAAATAGCGAAAGAGATTCCCTTTGCTTCGCATAAACATCGGTCTTCACTTGATTCAGGTGAAGTTGATAATGCGTGCCCAGCTGTTGCTTGACGGCTATTTTGGATTCAAGCGCAACCAAAGCACAGAACACAATTGCTTGCCATTCATATTAAGATTTTGACAGATTAGTCCAAACCCAAAAAACAATAGCGTTAGCGTAAGCATGAACAGGACTAATGTGGACCTCTACCTTTTAACATATTACGAAGCCAATCTTGATCAGAAAAGTGATGTCTGATCATGTCATTACAATTCATACCAACAATTTACTTAATGAACATCCTTATATTATGAATCAAATATCAGCATTTTCAATAACAATATCATTTTCTTGCAGATGTTTTCCAGTTAATTCAGAAACATTTTTCTCGGAAGGTGGGAAAAATAATCGCTCTTGTACATTATGAGATGATAGAAGACTTTTCATGGCTCGTGTAATCTGGATGGCATCGGCTGCTGCTTCCCAAAAAGTTGGTTCTGTTCTGGAAAGACAATAATTTTGAGAGAGTCAAGGTTTCTGCAGATTATGATTAAGCACACAATCCTAGACCTAATCAGCTCCGACATGCTAAACTACGAAATGTATTCAATGTGAAAAAAATCCTATTAGGACAATAACACCAATCAACGTTGAACCCTGAACTTTGGTTGAGGGGCAGGTGGCCATAATGGATGTTCAGGTAGTTCGCATTCAATTTTCCATCCTCACGAAATCTGTATTATTTTTCTAATCCGCTGAAAAATCTCCACACGCGAACCGGTTCTTACTGATGAAGTGGACGGTCTATCGATTATTTTTCCACGAGTGGAATGATGTGGTTACTTCTAAGTATAGAACGGAAACACTTGTAATTTGAGCATGAATTATTAATCAGTGATCGGGATTAATAAAACTTTCATTTTATACTAATAAAAATTCACTCCATTTCTAGCTTTAGGCATTGTCTTGATAATAATATCTACTCTGTTGGGATGAAGAGAAACGTTTTTTTCTTGAAATTATAAACGGCCCATCATACATTAACAAGTTGTGGAAACAATGCCTGGAACTGATACCATCGTAATCCTTCAAACCGCAATTAACATCCACCTTCATAAAGAAAAACTGCGTAGGTACATGTAAAAATAAAGTGCGTCAAATCAACACAAAGGCTATTTTTATCACCAGTCCAAATCTGGAATAGCAAATGAGCCATACAAGGGCCTCATTTGAATCTTAATACGTTGAATTGTGCGGAATTTATTATGAATAATGACTTCAAAAATAGATCTTGTGGTGGTGGGAAGTCAGGGGCCCACTTATTCAAAGAACCTTGAGAACATAGTTGTACTTGACAACAAAGGAAAATAACAGTCCAGGAATAATATCGTCATCTAGAATTAACTGTGGATACAAGATAAGAGTTTTTATTTTTATTTGTCTAATGATTGATGTGGAAATTTGTGCGTTATTGTACATAGAGACCGAATCATATTATACAATATTATTCTACAGTACACAACACACTCTATTCAAGCTCACCTAAACGTGTAAAAGCATTAGGTACACACAAATATTTACAAAAACTCACTCAATCGAGTCCCATTTACTCACTTAGACGAACTTACTCCTCCTTCTCCATATGGTGACTATCCTCTTTTTCCTGTTTCACATCTTCAATTTTCATATTATTGCCAACAACATCCCCCATCAGATGTCTGGATTCAAGATCATGCAGGATATCTTCAGTGTGTTTCTCTGCATCATCAATAGTGTGATGAATTGACTCCTCAAAATCATGGACCTTCTCATGGGTGTCTTCGGCTTTGGATTCTAGGTCTTGGAGGATGTCATCAAGCTAAAAATAATCATCAATTGGAGTTTTTGTAAGTGAATTTGACACCTTTTCATCTGCAGAGTGGATGGTGTTGAAGAATGGTGATACTCTGGCTTGGAATGCTTCCTTAGTGTGCTCTGCTTCGGAAACTATAACGGTTTCAGCTTCTGAAACAGCTTCGGCAGCTGCGTCTGAGGCTTTTGCCATTTCATCCTTTGCATTGCTAAGGGAAAATGTGAGATGTTTAAATAACAACCGTTGCTCAACTCACTCCATATGATTTTGGACTTCCTCATGCATATTATTGATTCTTTCAGCAGTTTTCGATGTTGTCATATTGAAAGTTTCTCCAATTTTGTTGGTGACATTGCCCATAGACTCCCCAGCTGTTTCAATTACTGACTGGACGTTTTTCTTGACCGTTTCGATGCCGGTCGTTACGCCTTCTTTTATTGTGTCTGTGGTATCTGTAATTGAATTAATGTTCAATTCGTCCAATTCTGTGAACTTCATGAACTTGTCAATAACATAGCGTGCGTTCGCATCAAACATTCCTTGTCCATCGTATCTTTTTTCAAATCTATAAAGTTTGTCACGGAATATTATACGTTGCTTATGTGTACCTAGGCTTTCACTTAAAATTGTCAATCCATAGGTTTGACTTGTCACGACTGAAGTACATTGGGTCGTAGCACCATGAGATGAAGTCAAAACTTTGAATAAATACACTAACTGACACCTTATTCAACAAATCAGCAGCTACACCACAAATAGATGTTTGTTCTTCAATTCAAAAAAATGTTGTTGACTTCAAGCATGAAGAGTCTACATTAAAATTCTCCTTGAATATTTATGTTCGACTTGGCATTTGCTACTCCCATATCCTACTAACAAATGAGGTTTTTGTATGGAGGCTTCTAAATGTTAACTACTCGATTTAGGGCAAGACATTTAGTGATAGTATCAATGTGTAAGCCACTCGTTTCAAAAAACATATTAGAAAGAGAGTGGTCACAAAAGACCGTATAATTTTTTTTTTTCTAGTCCTGACCACTAACCCCTTTCTCCAAAGCAGATTCGGCGACACTCGAAACTGCAGGTAAACTTTATCCTGTGAAGCTTCTGAGAACCAGAACCTCGAAATCAGGATGAGGCTTAACGTGGATTTTACACATTAGTGCTATGGATCATTCAACATTAGATTAAAGAAGTGAAAACGGCACATAAGGGATCTCGGTAGTTCTCTTCAGCAATCCCATCTGAATAGATCTTCCTTACGGTATGCTTCATAAAAGAATGAATATCGGAAACAGTATAGAAATATCATAAGAAGATAAGAAGGTATGACCAAGTGTATACAAACAATCAAACCTGAACCAGTATCGTTAAACGTATTTGCTTAATTCTTACCATTTATAGCCTTCTCCCCTTTAGCCACAGTTTCAGTAGCTGTATTCTTCACATCCTCCACCAAATGCTTGCCCTGCTCTACCAATGGGGCACTACTGGCACATCCCATAGTGCAGTTATATTTATCAAATTTGGAAAATCACCTTAACAAATCCTAATGACTCATAATGAGTTCTTGATGACAAAGGGGCAGAATCGATTTCTTCAAGAAAAGTTATTGTTCCCGCGTTCGCGTGAAGACTGACCGACGGTCACCCTTTGGAAGGGCTTAGTTTGCACGTCGCTTATTTTGTTCATTTATAGAGCGGGAGCGTTTGGGGGTTCTACGTAGAATTATTAGTTTGTGTTTTGCAGGATATTATAGAGCTACGTAGGTTAAATAGAAGGTGAAATATTAAGACGGCTAAATTGAATTGACCTATTTTCTGAAAGAAAAAAGTCGGATTTTGAAATATCTTTCGAAAAGGCTCATTTCAGCCTTTCTCATAAACCTCAAGGTTCGCAAGAGATGAGAAAACATTACAATTTTGTATGACATATGTTTATACAGTGCAATATTTTTTTAATATGCCCTTTCTTTTAACTTTTGAATCGTTTGAAATAATTTTACCAAACTTCGATACACTATATGTGAGCTTCTTAATTATTATTCTGAAATTATTTTGAATTCTTTTTGATATAGCATTAGTGACAGCTGAAAATGTCAAAATGACATCCGGGCGCCAGCAAGGTACTAGCACAAAAATGTCTTCCGTAGAGCTATTTTTGGTATAAGATATGGGTACCCGAATGCAATCCGAAGAAGTTGAATTTACAGGCAACAAACCTGACGACTCCTGCAATAAAGTTTATGAAGCTATACCAAAAATGAATGAAGTATGATGTCCTCTTCTACCAAAACCACTGAATCTCAAAAAGTTTTGGAAAAGAAAATTTGTAGATCTTCAAAATATTTAAACAGTGTTACTTCTCTGTGCTCCCTATCTATGACACCAGCAACATAAAACATCCTATTCTATAGTACTTGATTATCTTTATGCTACCATATCGATTTTTTCAACAGGTATTCAGATTCGATAGGAGGGACAAATAGATTTTCACGGCGTCTAGTGTTTGATAATGATGGCTAAAATTGGATGGGGTCTTTGACTTCATCAGTTGTAATATGACGTCTAGGGGGTTGTCCTATTTAAATAAAGCAACACGAAATGTTTTAGTCAGTCATTTTGCAATTGTTATCAAGATTTTTGATCAAATTAATTGTTTTGGCCAAACAAAGGTTTTATGAGGTCCTATAGGACTATTGATTTTGTTCAAGGTTGTGTAGAAGTCATGTCGTGGAATTTGATCAAAATCTTGTACAGATCACATCGTCGAACTAATGTGCAGACCGAAATGAGCAAAAGAAACCCTATACCAAATTGAAAGTATATCAGTCTATCATTGCGCTTTGTTAGATAAAGATGTGTAGCTGAATAATTATTGATAGAGCACGTGGTTCAAAATTCTTATCACTGCGCAGAACAAAATGAGCAAAAGAAACCCTATATAACAGATTAAAAATGTATAAGTCTATCATGGTGCTTTGTTGGATTAAGATGTGTATGTGAATAATAATAATTGTAAGACCACGTGGCTCAAAAGTATAGTTTACCTAACAAGTGCGGAAAGTGCCACTTTTCCGCAAGCATTCTAGTTTTGTCAAGTCAAAGTGACACTTTCAAATCTAAAATCCGTGCGTAAAAGTGGTATTTTCCGCACGCTTGTGGAAAAAACTCTCCATCAATGCGCAGACCAAAATGAGCAAAAGAAACCTCAAAACGAATTGAAAGTGAGTTATTTTATCATTGTACTTCGTTGGATAAAGATGTGTGTGTAAATAATAATTGTTAATGCACGTGGTTCAAAATTTATATCAATGCGCAGACCAAAATGAGCAAAAGAAACTCCGTAACAAATTGCAAGTGAGTGAGTTATTTATCATTGTGCTTCGTTGGATAAATATGTATATGTGAATAATCATCTTTAAAGCACGTGGTTCAAAATTATATATAATTGCGCAGAACAAAATGAGCAAAATTAACCCCATAACAAATTGAAAGTGTATCAGTCTATCATTGTGCTCCGTTGGATAAAGATAAAGATGTGTATGTGGATAATCAATGTTGAAGCACGAGGTTCAAAATGTGTTCCTAAAACATACGCAGAGTTTCTGCTCCGCCCTTAATATATATCCACATCCAACTGCTTTTGCGTGCGAGAAAGCATCACTTTTCGCACTTTTTAGGAAAATAACTATTAGACGACTTTAACCGCTTAATGAAATGAGATAGTGGCACAACTAGACATTGGGCCCTATGATTGAACATTCACGTTAAGTTAACGTATACGTTGAGATTGTTTACTAATGCAAATGTTCCATTTGCTAACAGCGTTACCATGGTGAAATGGACATGTTAAGTTAACGTAAACGTTCAATAATATAGCCCCCATTATCACATTATAAAAAACAACCAGCAGTGTAACGTTTTTCACCAACTGCGCATGTCAAGTCAGAGTAAAAAATAACTTTATTTTTATTATCAAAAAACAGGAAGTTGTTGAATGTTTTGGCGGAAGATACTGTAGGTCAATCTGGTCAATCACAAACTAGTCAGCGTTTCATCGATTATCGATTGGTCAATGACAGTCAGATTCAGAAATAGTTTGCAAACTACAAATGCTGAATGCTGGTTGGCTCTGAGTGACTGAGAAGAAGTCATCGAATGTCGCCAGTGACGGCTCCACTCAGGATATTAATAACCTACAATTTTGATCCATCACTATTCCGAGAAAAAATGCTTGAATAAGAGCTACCCAAAACACTCAAGAAATTTTGCAATTCTCTCCTGCATAAAACATAACGTATTTGTGAATATTCTGAATTCGGCCCTGATATCTACACCAGATTGACGTTGGCGAGGTCTAATAATTATTTTCAATGACAGCGTGGAGTGATGATGCTGGTCGTTCTATATCAATAGGAGTTTTTGTCTATATGCTGTGACAGCATAGTTCAATACCACGTGACTTCTACCGGCCGACCAATAGAAACGAGAACATAGCGTGAGGTGCGTTCCGTAATTTTGATTCTATCACCGATGATAATGTCTTTGGTTCAATACTTCATTTCTTCGAATTCAATATTTATCTCTTGAAAAATCATGAAAAGTTCACAATATTTTTGAACGCTAATAGCAAAAAAATATTATTTTAAATCATTGGCTAGAGTAAGACTCAACGTCGCAGATGGTAATGCGCCGCAGGTGAGCATTTTTTGAAGGCGCATCCGCCATTCTATCAAACCTTGTAGTTTTCGGCAACCAAAATTTAATAAATCAAGACTCTTAGCTTAATCTTTGATGTCGTTTTGGTTGGTTTTGTTACTGATATTGCTGTTCTGTTTTCCGTTCCAAAGATATGGAGATAATATAAACTTGTTCTTTGTATATGTACCCTGCTCTGTGGGAGTAATTGATCCCCCTCAGAACCGCCGGTGGTTAGACTAGGTGTTATACAACAGATATAACATCAATTTCACGTAGAATTGAGTGCTCTGCTAACATGATACTATGATGTAATGACTAATATTTTGATTATTATCTTACTCCGTGGCCTTTCTAGACAATAAATATACATATATATATACGTCGTCATTTTTCTTTCCTGACCAGATGGTGATCGCATTCTCAGAAGCGACGCTTGTTGAACGACGATTAACCAGGAATTAAATAATGATTTGGTTTTAGACGCATTCACCACCGGTTTCCTGTATCCTGCCCCACTGCTTTTGGAGAGCCCATGACTATTGTGAGTCTTCTCCTTGTTCTTTTCTGCATTACTCTGTGAATAATTTCCTTGGATGGCTGTGCTAGAGTCTATCTGAGCAGATATTGGACGTTCTATGATCATTTTTTTGTCTGTTAGTTAGACACCTGTGCCCCCTAGATCTCTGATGCTGATCTATGCATCAAGTTCTTATGATACACCTGACAATTGCTGATTTTCTGGTCAAGTTAGCAGATGAACATGAGAGAGTTTTCTTTTCGAGTCATTGTTTACAAAAACATAGCTCTGTCTTACGTGTTGGTTTTTCTTATGCCAAATGATCAATTTTGTACTTATTCTCATTACATTATGGTGGAGAGAAAATCTATTTTCCTGGTATCGCAGATGCAGGAGTTCCCTATTGATTTATCTGGGATATGTTGTCATTTTCAGGATTTCAATAACAGGTGTCTCACTTGACATTATCTGTGTTAAGAACTCCTTAAAAAAACACATCATAAGAGCAAAAACAAAGAAAAACAAAATAACCATTTTTCCGTCGTTTATACAGTGTGGTCACTTAAGTGTGCAACATATGGGATTTTTTTTTATTAACTGCACAACCAAAATACAAATATTGCCAAAAGTTGGTGCATGTTCGATAATCATATTAGGTGCACTTAGAATGCTTGCAAGTCAAACAGCATACAGGGTAGGCCAAAAAATATGAAGATTTAACAAGAGTAAAGTACCCTTATTTCACAAAATTCGGCAAAATGTTATAAAGAAAAGTTGTTTAGAATTAAAAGTTATGCCTAAATACCAAATCATGGCCTCCTTAGACATCTATTTATCTCCAAAAAATAAATTTCCTTTTATATTCACCCTTAACAGTTTCATTAATTATTCAAAAACAAATCAATTTTGCATAACTTGGTTCAAATTTAAGCATATTCAGAAGATTTACCTAAATTCATGTTTGTTGCAACGATATTAAACACAATTTTAAAATATCGCAAACATTCTTTTTCACAAGGTAAAACAATATTAATGATAATATGCATATTAAAAAACTCGCATATGAAGTGATTTTTTCATAGTGAATTTTGTGATTCCCTAAAAAATTTAAAATGTATGTAAATTTTCTAAATACGCTTGAATTTGAACTAAGTTATGCGAAATTATTTATGAAACTGTTTAGGATGAATATAAAAGAACATTTTTTTTTGGGAAATGATTAGATGTTTAAACAAAATTATTTTTTTTTTCGAAGGAGGCCATGATTTGATATTTAGGCATAACTTTTAATTCTAAACCACTTTTCTTTATAAAATTTTGCCGAATTTTCTAAAATAAGGGTACTTTACTCTTGTACATTTTCATATTTTTTGGCCTTGCAACCATTCTAAGTGCACCTAATATGATTATCGAACATGCACTAACTTTCGGCAATATTTGTATTTTGGTTGTGCGAGTTAATAAAAAAGAACCCATATGTTGCACACTTAAGTAACCACACTGAATAACTACAACGATAATGTTGGAAAAATTGATGACATTTTCATTTGAATCATTTGATTGGTCTTACAAAATATTTGTAATCTATTACGAATCCCAAAATTCCTCACACGTGTTTGTTATCAAATGCGTATTTTCCGTTAAATAAAACTTTGTTCATTGTTGTAATTTCAAGATGGTATAATAACACCAGCGTACCATATGGTTCTACTTCTAACCCAATTTAACACGTGTTAAGGGCTCGAATGGGACTAACACAATGGATATAAAAATCACGTTACCCTGGGATTTACCAAAGTTGGGACATTTTATGTCTCCATTTCCTCAAATTATGGGAAGTCATAGAAATTGATAAGAATCCTTTAGATAAATCACTTGGGCTGAGTAGCACTTTATACATATATTTTTTTAAACTTTAAATAGAAAATATACTAATAAAAAAACGCTATGTTTGTTAATCAGTGCCAAATTGAAAATTTGAAACATTATTAGATGAAATAATGATAAATAGCAATGATAACAGAGATTTGAAACTTTTGGAAATAAGAAAATAATTTATTGGTTGAAGAGGATATAAATAGGATAGGAAAAAACCTTACAGTATATACGAAATCTCTACTTTACAATGCCATAGCCGCACCACACCTGGAATTTTGCTCAACATTGTTCTACAACATGCCAAATTTTGTATATGATCAGTTCCAGGTGATTCAAAATCGAGCAATGCGTACCATCCTCAGGTGCAACAGATATACACCAAGAAATTACATGTTTAGTACTCTAAATGTCCTGTCTGTCAGACGAAAAGTTGCTTTTAATGTATTCGTCTTTATATTCAAAATAAAACTTAAGCTTTTACCAAACTATGTCTGTAATAGAACAAATACTTTTCAAAATGTTCACAGATACAGCACTAGAAATCACACTGATTTTATCCTAACAACCAGATGCAGGACTAATCAACTTCATAATTCCATTCTGTGCAAGGGACTGCAGGAGTTTGATAATCTGCCAACAACATTGAAAAGCTGTGATAACCTGCAAGCATTCAAGCGATTGACCAAAGAATATGTTTTAGTAAATGTCCCACAAACCTGATGCCATCTGTGATAACGTGCTACTTACTTTAAATTGTCTTCTGTCACTCGTTTTATACACTATTATTCGTTATATACATATTTTAATCCATGTCCTTTACCAAGTATTGTTTTAAAACGCTTATTTCATTTTATTTATTTTTATATATACATGATTTGCTTTATTTTTATATTTTTGTGTATTTGAAGCATTGCTTAATAAACATATTATTATTATTATAAGAGACTTCTTATAGAAAAAAATAAGACAGAGCATGTACATACAAAGGAAAAGGAATGTCAACGTTGTCAAAGTAACACTCAATCTGTTAAAAAGTAAAAGTATCACCTAAAAAACTTTTCATAAAGCTCACGCAAATTCTATCGATGTGAAATTTTGTTGTTATCAACAAATATTGAAATGAAATGAACTTATTCTTTTATTTAGCAAAATGCAGCAGTCCTTTGAACCGGCATTATGAAAGTATAAAAAAAAATGAATCAATAAATAGACGAATGTGTTAAATCATAAAAAAAGAGCTTAAATATATTAAAGCAGCGATCAAAAAATGGAATGAGAACGTCAAAAAACCAATAAAAAGTGAATAAAAATCAATAATTTGAATGAACAGATATTTTTAAACGTGAAGCTAATTACACTGAATAAAGTTTACTAGAAAAATGTGAGAATATGATGAAATGATATTCATTGGAAAAGTGGGAAAGAAACAGTGAAAATAACCTTTTTACGAAAAAATTCAGTGTAATTAGCTTCACGTTTAAAAATATCTGTTAATTCAAATTATTGATTTTTATTCACTTTTTATTGGTTTTTTGACGTTCTCATTCTATTTTTTGATCGCTGCTTTAATATATTTAAGCTCGTTTTGAACATTTTAACCAAACATCCATTTTAGAAATAAAAAATTAAAAAACATATGAAAATGTTTATCAATCATCGAGGGTTCATGAAATAATTTTTTTACGAAAAAATTTTCAAAGGGAAGGGTACCTAATCCTTTGGAAACTGAATGAATATCCCATGCATAAAAATGACAAACTAAACATCAGTTCTTGTCAAAGGAAACTTGGGAAATATTGTTCTGAAGGCAAAAAAGTGAAAAAAAAACAAGCGGGTGTATTTTTGAAAAAAGATTCAAGTGCTAGTAATAATTGAAAAAAAACTTCTTAACCAATATTGAGTAAAAAAATAGATCAACAAATTAAGATTCAATACAATGAACAGGACTGGAGAACATGAGAAATTACTGAACATTTTATGAGTGTTTTTTTTTAAGAAAGGTTATTTTCACTGTTTCTTTCCCACTTTTCCAATGAACTTCATCTCATCATATTCTCACATTTTTCTAGTAAACTTTATTCAGTGTAATTAGCTTCACGTTTAAAAATATCTGTTCATTCAAATAATTGATTTTTATTCACTTTTTATTGGTTTTTTGACGTTCTCATTCTATTTTTTGATCGCTGCTTTAATATATTCAAGCTCGTTTCGAACATTTTAACGAAACATCTATTTTAGAAATAAAAAATTAAAAAACATATGAAAATGTTTATCAATCAACGAGGGATCATGAAATAATTTTTTTACGAAAAAATTTACAAAGGGAAGAGTACCTGATCCTTTGGAAAGTGAATGAATATCCCATGCATTAAAATGACAAACTATAAACATCAGTTCTTGTCAAAGGAAACTTGGGAAATATTGTTCTGAAGACAAAAAAGTGAAAAAAAAACAAAAATGGGTGCATGTATTTTTGAAAAATATTCAAGTGCTTTGTAATAATTGAAATAAAAACTTCTTAACCAATATTGAGTAAAAAAATAGATCAACAAATAAAGATTCAATACAATGAACAGGACTGGAGAACATGAGAAATTACTGAACATTTTATGAGCGTTTTTTTTTAAGAAAAATTATTTCATGATCCCTCGATGATTGATAAACATTTTCATATGTTTTTTAATTTTTTATTTCTAAAATAGATGTTTCGTTAAAATGTTCAAAACGAGATAGACACAAAGGGCATAGGGGATAGAAAAAAAAACTTTTAAAAGCATTGCTAACAACAAGAACACACATAAATCATATTATACAAAAGATCTCCATTCAAAAATACGAAGGCAATATTTTCTCGATTCGCATTCAATCCCTCACATAAAAAATTCACCAAAACACTGGAATTTCATTTTCCCAACACAAAGCGGGGTGCAAACTGGAAACGACGATTCGAGGGAAAAAGGGGAGCATCCCTGGATTCCCACTGGCTCGGGGCATTCCAGGTTGCCTGGCAACGCGATTTTCTGGATTTCCTGGTTTCAAAATGGCGACAGCAACGATCAATAAGTCAATTTCCTGGATAAACTCCGAGAATGTTGGTCGAGTCCATATCTAAATCTGGGTATCAACTGTTTCCAGACTTCACATATCAACGCGAACCCAAAAGGTGTATTTTTCGAAAAACGGCGTCAGCTGTGACGGCGTCGCGACGTTATTTCGGGCGCGGTGATTCGTTGGACACGTGTTCCACACCATGTGTTAGCCACAGTTTAAATTCTTTTCGGAAAAATCACTTTTTCGTTTGTTAATTCAAATCCAGTGCTGTACCCTTCGACCTTCGTTGGAAATAACTAGTTTCAAAATAAAGAACTTCTATATCCAGTAAATTTTCATTGGCGAAGTTTTTACCCTCTTATTTTAGATTTTAGCCATCCTAGCAGTGGATGACTACTTATATGTTTCATTTTGTTTTTTCAAGGAGTTTTTCCAAGGTTTGAAAATTTTCTTCTGTTATACTAAGTAATCAAAAAAGATTATCCAGTGTATTTTCTTTTGTGGGATATAATATTTGCAACTTTTGAATACACTTTTCACTTGATTCTTTTTATTTTGTTAATCTTAAAAGCCTTTTCATGGTTCTATGGTTGCTTTATCCTTCCAGTTTGGATACTGCTTTTCTTGAAGTTTTCAAATTTATTATGTTATGTTCTTTTTCAGAACTTTTCTTTGAATTTTTTTTGGTTTGCATCTTTTCATTTTAAACCGTTCTTTGACAAGAGTTTTTTTCAGTTTCAAGTTTGCTATCCATTTTTCAAGTGATGTTTACGCCATTATTTCCACTTTTCCGACTTTTTTTTTTCTAGCTATGTTGTTAACGAGGTTTTGTCCCATTTTCAATCGGCTGTTCTTTTTTTTTATTTGTATTCAAATGATAATTCTTTTGATGAGAGTTAGAATATTATTTCTACATCTTTTTTAATAAATTATTGTTTGCTTCCGCTTTGATATTATTCTTTTTCATTTCAAATTGAGTCTTTTTACCATTTTTTTTAGACTACTCAATTTAAAATTGTAAATAGTATCATCTTCATTTAGCCAATTGCAATGAAAAGTTACAAATTCCAATCACATATTGTCCTATACTTCCAAAATACTTTATACAGGGTGTTTACGGTCTTGTGATTTTTTCTTTAATGTTTTTTTCTACACGTTAAAAGAATTATGATTAACGCTAAAACGCCTTAGCAAAAGTTGAATAATAAGACAGATAATGAATTTTTTGTACGATTTTATTTTCAAAAATGATGACACTAAATTGTAAAATTACTGCTTTACAGCAGTTGTTCAAAGTTATCGCAATTTTACCTAATTTAGGTCCGATTATCACCTCAAGTGACATTTTAGCTAAAGTATACTTGAAGTTGATGTGAATATTGAAATTGGCTACCGAAAGTGCCGTATTTCAATTGCGCGACTCCTTCCATTTATCTAACGATCTAATGCGAGTGTGGTCGGAATTGAAATACGGCACTTACTGCAGACAAATCCAAGTTCCAAAATAACCTTTAAGTGTATCCTAATCTCAAATGGACAATGGACATTGAATTATCGGCCCTTGATTTACCAAGGGTGACTTTAGCTGTACATTTTATTGCTCAAATTTTCAACACCCTGTGTGACAAAGACTTGAAAACTTAAAGTACAAAAAAGGTACTGTTGTTTATTAACGATAAAATGAACCCTTCTGGAAAAAAAAAATATTGCAAAAAACCTCGAAGAAAGCCATGATGTAGTGACTAAATTATTTTAAAATGTAAACTTTATGTTTTCCTTGAAATTTACATTTTTTTCCAGGTTAATTTTCTTAAACATCTCAAGGAAAACATAGGTTTCAATTTTTTTAAATAATTTCACCACTGCGTCATGGCACTTTTCGATTTTTTTTTATATTTTCTTTTCTTCAAGCTACTCACATGCACTGGTAAATTAATTGAGGACATAATTTTTTAGAGATCCTTAGTAGTCGCCATGATATAATTTTTTTATTAAATTATATTGAGTACTTTTAAAGTTATTTTAGAAAACCAGTGTAGAATAAACTGTTTGAATATTTCAATCTTATTTCGGGACACCCTGTAGACAATAAAAATAAAAGATGAAAAATTGAAACCAGGACGTTTTGAAAAAAGAAATGTTTGCCTATTTTTGCGAGTTTAATACATTTCTGCTTCATTTATTTTTCCTTAGATATTTCATAAATCGCATCGAAGATTGAAAAAAAAATGTTCACTACCATTTTTACTTTTAAAATATTAATTTTCAAATTGTGGGTGTTCTTATTTTGTTGTTCAACTGTTTATTGTTATTCTTTTTCTATATGGCCGACTTTTTCCATTAGGAGAGGGCTACTTTTCAGATGTTTTTTTTTCCTAATCTCTCTTTCTTCTAATTTCAAAACAATTTTTACTTTGTGAAGGAATAGTCTGCATGGCAGATCCAGATATTTTTCTCCGCTCCTGATTTTTGTAACATTTGGTCGATGCGATCCCCGAAATAGCGCAAAACAGCTGTCGCACCTGGTCGGACATTTTTTTCCGACGACTGTCCAAAAATAATCTGGAAAGTACTTTTCCTCCTTCTTATTTATTGTTGAAAGCTGCGCCGCGACGCCACATACAAATACAATAAATTGGCCATCCATTAAATTTATCGTGGCTCCACATGGAATATTCAATCTTGGCTGCGGCTGTTCGTTTCACTCATTCATTGAGAAAATTCACAGTGAAGATTTATGTTGGCACTTGGGAATTTGAAATTCTAACTCGGTTTACTCAACGGAACAGGAATTCGATACCTACCTATTTATTCGGTGAACAATACCCCACATGTTTATAAATTCGCAGCGGACGAGTTTTTAGGCTACTGAACCACAACAACCCATTTTACTGCTCCATTTTCCATTTATTATAAAATTTAATCTGTGTGTTGTTCTTCCTTGTCTGACCATAGCTTCCTCTTCACACTTTCTCCTGCTTTCACCTCTGATGTTTTTCTCAAGAGTTTCAATCCAGACCCTCTTGCACTTTTGATGCATCCGCACCCAAGGAGATTACTCTTTCTGATCCATCAACGTTACATATCATTACTTCTCAATTAAAATTTCAATAGTTGAACTTTTGGAAAGAATGGCCCAGTCACACACGGCAATGATGTGATGTAGATATTAAGCATTTTATTTATCTTCATTCATGATCATTTTTTTAAATCTTCTGTCGTCAACTTCAATGTTAATATCAGCACCTTCTGTGTCAAAGATTTTATCAGCATGGGGGCCTCTTGATTGGCCTCCAAGATCGTCGGATTCAACTCCGGTCAGAATCATCAATAAAATATATTTTTTTTTTTTTTTTTTAATTTCCAAACTTTGAACACCTGACAATATAACTGTTCAAATATTCTCGAGCCGGTATCAAGGCCCCTTTTTGCACGTGTGGAATGTCTGAATGGCTTGAAGTTGCACGTGGCTTCGTTAGTCTAATGAAACCGCTTGACGATGCACGTGCAGGGGGATGAAAGCAGAGGAGAAAATCCCCAAAAGTGCCGGGGGTGCCCCAAATTAAAGGAAAATATATTGCACGGGTGGCTATAGGGATGACACATGTTGTGGATTGAATGACAATTGGCCTGGTTTTTGGTTGCGCTTTTAATTCGACTTCACAGCTGCTGCAGCAATAAATGTCTAAAAATCACCATCTCCTATTTAATGAGACCAACGGAAATAACCCCTTAATCTCATCATCCCATCAACACCCCCTAAATTAACCCACTAAACAATCAAAAACAAGTCAATTAGTACCTAAATCACCCCCAATATTTTGCCGTCAAGAGTGTTGTCGGCGTGAACAAGCATCAATAGGTTTCGGGTACGACCCAAAGTACCAAACCCATTGATATATGGCCATTATTGGTACAAACAGTGTGGAGAGAAGAGCAATAAAGGGCTGCACCTGCGTGTGAGAACTGAAATTGGAGGCATTGAGAAATTTAAAGGGTCCGTCTGCGTTTTTGTTCAACACTGTAGGGGGTGGCGCCGATTTTTGGGTCTGGGTTAGTCGGAGAGATTGCATTGAACAAGCTTGGACTTGAAATGGGGAAAATATAGACTTGGACACGTCGTTCTTCCTTTATGTGAACCTGCGCACTCATCTATAAATGGACTCCCAAGAATGTTGAGTTATTTAAGAAAATTAAAATGCAATCAGTCCTGACAGATAAACAGAATGAAGCGTATCCACTTAAATCCGAATGTTATGTTTAATCAAGCACCAATTATCCAATCATAATTTGGCACCTGAAACAATTCGAAAAGAACAATTTTCTCGTTCGATCCTAGCGGTTGTTCCACATTTCTGTTGGTGGTTCTGCGACGTACCATCATCAGTTCCCATAGACGGCGGGTCATGTGAATAAGCTGGCCTTTGCACAATAATAGCCTCTACCTGTTTTCGTGAGAAATCACGAAATATGAGCGGATTTCGATAATTGCTGTGTGAGATTGTTTAGAGTTTTATGTAAATGGGTGAGAGTTATCTTTGGATTCATTCGTATTTTTGTATTATATCGGGAAGTATCACGATTACAGAGAAGTATATGTATATTAACTTATAGGCTATGTTCAGGAGCTCTATCAAAAAGTTCTTGTAAAGTAAAGTAACCATAAGGTTTTCGACTTTTTTTTTTCTATATTTAATTGTCTCGATAATTGTACAATATCGTAAATAAAAGATGAAAACGTCCTCAACTTAACACCAAAATTTTTGGGAAACCATAAAATCAAATCGAGGCGTAATGAAACAAACTGGCCTGCGCGCAAACCTGATTTAACCCCTCCCAAATTTCAACTCAATCATCGAAATCTGAATACAATGGTAACTGAGTGTTGAATTGCTTCACCAAAAGGACCACCATCCAAGACGAGCCAATTACCAATTTATACGAAGAAAATTCAAAATCACAAATGACCAATTTTCCAAAACAAATCCATTAAACAAAATTATGTAAATAATCGGCACCAGTCCTCGGGCCAATCAATTAACTTAATAACAGCACCCGATTTTTCACACGATGCGGTAGGTCGCCTATAGGTGCAATTTGTGGTGCCAGAACCATCAAAAATATTTCACAAACCTACATTAAATCAAATAAACAAACACGGTAACACCGAATTTATGGCTACAGAATGTTTGTTGAATAATTAAGCAATGGGCTTAATGAAGACATTATCAAATTAGGACAATAAACAGAAAACACTATTGAAAATGCAATAAAAAAACAAATTAAAAACTTTAATCAGGCGTTGGTTAGGCTCCGTTCGTTCATATTGACGAACACGGTGACCAATAAAGAAAAGTTTTTAAAAAAATCAACAGGCCTTCAACGCTCTTCGATTTCTAATGATAGCAACTGTTGCTTATGACGTTAACCTATTACGTGTGCCGTGTGCTTGATATCTTTCTCCCCGATAACTGTGACAAACTATTTTGAAATATTTTGGGAATTTTTCAATTTTCAGAACGGCTTTTTCGACATTAAATTTAATTCCCTGAATCTTGATTTGTTTAATGTTTCCGAGATTCTGCTTTGGATGCGAATGTGTTATTTTTTAAATTGGATTTATTGCTTCAAGTTTTAAGAAGTATTTCGTTCCCTCCTAGCTGTGAGTTTTTGCAATTTTGATAAACAGTTTTTTTTCCAAATCAGATGAGAGAATAAAAAAGATATGAGCCTTGGCAGGTGCAAAAACGTGGACAAATCTTGAAAATCTCAAACTTTTTCTTGAACATGACTATCACAATTTTTGCAACTTCACAAAAATTCCATAACTTTTGAACGTCTGGACTGATTTTTATGTATTTTTTTTTTAATTTTTTTGATCAGATCCGGAAATCCCAAATAGAACCTACATACCTAATTTTAACAAAATCCTTTGGAAAATTACAAAACTATGGAAACATAACCTCACAATATCATTAAAAAAAAATCATCAAATCCCAAATAGAACCTGACTAATTTGAACAAAATGCTTTGAAAACTAACAAAAAAAATATATATTAGATCTCTTTGTCATTCTCAGTCACTACGTTATATCTTTTTTCTCTCTCTGTAACGAAATCTGAAATCGTTACATGTTACCTACATGTTGCAATGCGTTTCATTTTTTCCAATTCACTTCGCTTTGTCTATAAATTATCATAACGCAACGCCGCAAAAAAAGTTTTACTTCAAGAAGAACAAAATGTTGAAAATAGCACTACAAAGGAGAATAAAGACAAATAAACTATAAAAAAATATTTAAAGAACGTTTACGTTTCTCCGAGCTACAAAATCAGATATTTTTGTTAGGGTCACCCTGTTTAAAGGGCCTTCTGACTGTCAGACAAAATTACATGGTAGGCACCATACAGGTGCAAATCTTTACAAGTGTTAAACAGGTACTTTAGGGTTCTATTGGAAGAAATTTGCTGACTTAATGGTCGGAACACCCAAATATATTTCTAGGTAAAAAAGTGTGGGTGGGGACGATAAAATGCAAGTTCTAACGTCATAAGATCAAGTTCCTTAGGGATATCTGATACGCGTCAGATGTAATAGGAAATAGGGGGATACGCGTCGGCTTTATATTCATGGGGATTGAGGGTTGGGGAATGGAGGGTGGCTTATGGCTCATGGCTAAAAGATTGAGCGGTCTGGATATGGTTATGGACAGATGGACAGAAAAGTCTGTGTACTGAAAGGGGGATTATGGGATTTGGATGAATACGTTTCTAGAATTGCTTTTTTTTGTGTCATTAGGTTTTCATTTAATAAATAAAGGGCAAAAAGTGGCAATGAAAAAGTTCCATTCATTTTAAAATATCTCTTCAAATGTGGTCAGAAAAAAATGAAAACGATTTTGAAAAATAACGTTTTTTTTCGGATATTTCGGACGTAGTTCGAATTTCTTGGCTTTCAAAACGGCATTTTGTTAAGCATCAAAATGCGCAACTTTGCCTCAATTTAACCGACCTTGTATCTCTTACGGTTTACGAGATCCCCATGCATACACTCGAATTTGTAACACACTGTGGAATGCGAGGAAAATTTCCGGAAAATAAAGATTATATATATATATGTTGAATATCCAAAAACAACGTAAAAAAATGGTAGAGTATAGATTAATTATTATTGTGAATGGAAAACGTTACATAAATGTTGAAATATCATCTGGAAAAAAAAATGTACAGGATGTTCGTTTATAATGTGACCACTTTTCAATTTTCTTGTGCCACCCTGTAGAAAAATATGTTATGCATATACAAAAGTCAAAAGATTCAATGTGAACTTTTTGCCTGATATATTTTTGTTTATACACGGTGTTGCCTAAAAGCATGGCAGAACAAAGTTATATTTTTTTAAATGGAACACCAGGTATATTTTTGCATTATTGGAATCTACGGACCATTCTGAAAATAATTTGTATTGAATACTACCATAATGTTGTTGAACTGTTTTTGACTTATTAATGTTTGAAATTCTTTTATGAAAAAAAAGTGCAAGTCAACATCTATAAAAGTATATTGTTAATTGCTATTTGGTAATTTGTTTAGTTCTGACAGTGATGAGTGATGGATGAATTAAATCAAAAATAGCATATTTTAAGCAATATTTTATGAGAGAAGATTATAGTAAACATGCTTTATGAAGGAAAATTAATACAATTTATTTTAGAATAATAACAATCCGTCCGTTTACATTCAATCCTACTACTTTTGTGTTCAACATTTTTCTCTACAGGGTGGCACAAAAAAGTCAAAGGGGGGTCACATTATAAGCACCCAGTACATAGGTATATTCTTGAAATAATGTCTTTTTAAGCTTTCTCAAAATAGAAATTGATAAAGAGGAATAGAAAGAAATTTGAAAAAAACTTCAAAAAATAAAAGCTTCTTGAAATGATAGAAGAATAAGAAAATAATCCTGAAAATTCTCCTTGTGGAAAAGTACCTAATTATTGCCACCCCAAGAAACATGGAAGGCAAGCTGCAGCATATCTTCCTATTTGGGTAAGGTTGGGTTATGCAAATGCAATAATTTTATTTATTATTATTTCATCAAAATCAAGCTACATGACAATATTTTTGAACATGTATCCCAAATATTTCCATAGTAGGAACCCTTCTTCAAATTTATGATCCGACGTTTCGTCTATGAGCAGCCATCATCAACTTTGTTTTTTTAAATACGGTCCTGGATTTTTTATTACGGATTTTGAGAGCCTCTTATGTTCGCAAACCAACGATGTATCGCACTTATTAAAAAAAAGGTCTTGGTTCTTGATCCTATTAAAAATACATTTTTTGTCTCTCTCTAACACATGAGTTCTTATGGGAAAATCCATCAATATACATTTTTTGAATAGTTGCGATACATTGTTGGTTCAGGAACATAAGAGGCTCTTGAAATCCGTAATAAAAAATCCAGGCCCGTATTTAAAAAAACAAAGTTTATGATGGCGGCTCATGAACGAAACTTCGGATCATGAATTTGAAGACGCAATTTTGTAGAGGAGAAAAAGTGGCAATAAAGATGTGGCACTTATTTTGAAATATCTCTTAAAATACACATAGGAAAACATAGAAACGATTTTACAAAATTTCGGTTTTTTCCGGATATCTCCGAAAGTATTCGGAATTTCTTGAATTTCAAAACGGCATTTTAATGAGCACCGAAATGCGCAACTTTGCCCCCATTTAAACTCCTACCGTTTCCAAGATACCAATGGTGAGCATCGAATTTGTAACACCCTATAAAGCAATAAGAAGTTCACCAAATATTATAGATTATAGGTATAACATAAGTTTCAAGTCATCGCACATTCAAAGCGCGCGAAGTCGGCTTGATCCTTTCTTCTCAGCTTGCTTGGAGAGCCCAGTCCGAGTCAATGCTAAGAGCATACACTATAGTTGCTCACGTCATTTGGCGGTATAGCTTAGAAGAACCCTCTGGACCTGGATTTATCAAAGTGTCGATAATAAGTGAACTAACTTATATTTATTTAGTAGACTCTGGCAAAAGTAAACTGAAACTCCACCAATACTCTATTTTCGGAAAATCTCCTCAAAAACTCTCCCGTTCCCCCAAACGTGACTTATTGATCGCAAAAGCGAAACGAGGGTTGCCATATCCACTCCCGACACCAGAATGGGGGAGATGAAGAATCACTATAAATGCCTTTGCATGTTTTAATTATGGGATTTTATTGAGTTTTATGAGCTAGAAATTCCGAAGGGAGTGTCTGGGGCTATGGGGGTGCTGACATTCATCCTCAGCCATGACATTATTAAATGGGGTTGCGATCGCTACATGCTGATAATGGGGATGACAATGTTTACATCATTTTTGGCATGGGATTGTGGGGAATTATAAAGCCACTTGAGCAGCAGAATTAAGGAAAAATTATGAATCGACACACGACAGTGATTTCAATAGAAGGAAATGCTCGCATGATGAATAACAATTTAGCAAACCAAAGCAGCTTTCTCGTCTACGTCGATTTCCCTTCAACTGAGAAAGCTACCTTAAATGAATGAGATTCCCAGTTTTATTGACTCATTCACACCTCGTACTGCCACCCAGTACGTCAGCAAAAAATCCATGAATTGAAGGAAAACAGTTGAAATCACGTTTCTGTCCGGAACAATTGACACAGGTGTGCTCAATTTACACCTTGGCCGGTTTCAAGAATAGCCAAATGTTTTTTCGTGTTTGATGGTAATCTATTTTCAACGCCGAAAAGTCAAGTCAAATAATTGAAAGGAGAGAGAGGTGTTACGACGAAAAATCACGTATTTCGTGACATGACCGCGACCGCTTATTGCCTGTTACCAAATATATTTGAAAGTGCTGGGTATAGGCTGTTTCATATGGCGGAAGTAGTGTAACTTATTGCTATTAGGTTCGTTCCAACTCATCTTTTCTGTATCGCCATTGAACGGTTTCGGAACTGTTAGGATCGATTTCAGGCGCACGCGTCGACTTTGCACGGTCTTATTTCGGTACTGTAGCGACAGCTGGCAGGGACGGTTTCATGACCATTTTCAAAATAGATAATTTTATATTGTCCAATTCCGTTGTTTTCTCCTTGGCAATCGAAAATGTTCAAAGAAACATCATTATCAGAGTAGAATAAAACTAGCTGTTCTAAAGGCGGGTTTCCACCAAACGGACAAAACCGCAACAAAACAGCAACTGTGTCGATTTCGACAAAACAACAACTTTAGTTGTCAAAATGAGCAACATTTCAAGACTCTGTGTTGCGCGTTCGTGTTTTCGTCAACAACGAAAAGTCTCGTCGCCGGGAGGAAAAGATCAAAAGGTTTTGTCTGTGTTCTTGTAAACAGAGTCCGCTATGTCAAAGTTTACTAATTGTATATTAGTAAACTTTGGCTATGTGAAAACGGTTGGCGACAACAGTTCACTATTTCGTTCTGGTATATTTATTGATTTGTTCTTTATTTCGGTATTTATGCAGTATACGGTTTTCTATTATTTTTGAGATTTTTGAAAATATCTTTTACAGGCAGGTTTTGGGGACCCTCTAGAGCAGTCTAGAGCATGAATCCGCCAGCGCCGATTATAAAAAAACCGCACGCCATTATAAAAACATCGTCTGGAGAAGGCATGATGGAAACTACAAACTAATTTTTCTCTTTGTTTGGTGGAAATCAAGTTTCGAGTTTGTTTTCGAAACTACAACAAGTATTTTGTTTCTGTTTTTGAAACTGAAACTAGTCGCAAGCGAGTCCGTTTGGTTGAAATCCGAATCATATAGTTATAGTACAGTTATATATACAGTGGCGACAATGACATGATAAATTGGGCCGAAAATGGCCGCCGAAATTTGTTGTCTTGTCATCCATGTCACATCTTACGTCAAAAAATGATGAAGGCCAAAAATGGCCGACGGGACGGTGTCCACCATTGTCGCCACTGTCTTGTATATAGTCACTGTAGGTATACCTATGTCAAGATCAATATACAAGAGGTTGCCTCACTTCGCCTGAGGTAAAGACGGAAGGGGGGAAATATGACGTCATTTGTGGATAGCGGTCTGAAACAGTCCGCGTTCTGACATTTGAGTGTCATTCCTGTCATGCAATTGAATCAGACTGCATCATGTCGTGTCATGTGTCATTCGATCAATGATTGATAAAACGTTGAATTTCCTGCTAATTTTATCATTTAAATCGAAATAAAATATCAATAGAGGTGTAAAATTATCTTTTGGGACATTATTATTGTATATTATTGGTCAAGGAAGCGAAAATACTGTTCCAAATGTGAGTATTTTCTATATGTATATTCAAAACATCAACCCTCAGATTTCCACAACTTTTTAACTATTATTTTATATTAGTCCTGCCTAAATATACTGAGAAATCCACATTTGAAATATAATGAAAGCTAAATTTAGGTAGAATAGAATAAACAGTTGAACACATATAAACAAACTCTATTATGATCATTTCTAGACACACCTACCTTCAAAACACTATATTTGATAGACAAATCCAAGGATAAGACACTTATAAACAGTTTTCAAAACGTAAATGGATGATTTCACAAAAGAAAAACCATCGACAGCAAAAAATCTCTCGTCCACCTGGAAATAAATAGTGAGTTTATGATATTGATGAATGACATTCTTGATTTTATGATGGAATGGTTCGAGAAATGGCCGCAGTGGCGCTACAGTAGACATAAATGACGTCATGACCGTAAAAGTGAGGCAACCTCTTATATAGAAACCTTGTACCTATGTAGCACGAAAATTAAACTTACAAATAAAACAACACATGTCAGTCATGAAGCAGTTCACATGGTTCTTGATTTTCAGACTGGATCGAAATGCTGGTCACAAAACTGGTTCTTGACCAGTCACAGTCACACCAACGAAACCGTACCATGAACGATTATCTCTCGGTTGGAACGCATTTCAAGTATTGCGCATGCTCTTAACCGCAAATTGAACGGCTTTTAACGGGGTTGATGGACTTGATCACTTCGTCGATGAAAGGAAATGGAACATAATATAAGGTATACCAATAAGTACATCTACATTTCCGTCAGCACAAATGCATGTGATTTTCGTCACAAAAATGTAAAAACAATATCATCTTTCCCTTTCATCTCTTAAAGCACGATGCAATGCTGTAATTTTTCAAATTACGAATGAAATCTGAGACCGCTTCGTCAATTCCTGCTTTTTCCTTCGATGATTCTTTCGAAACCCTACTTTTAAGGGAATCGCCACATAACGAATGGCTTCAGCGAGATTTTTCATTTGACATATTATACAACGTACAATGAAATGTCAGATGCCTATTGGATGCTTGTGCAATCAGCTCTGCCCTGCGTTTTCAAACATTCAAACTCATAATCTATTCACTCTGTTCATATTAGGGTGGGCACTCTTTGGGTTGGTGCGTATTCTCGACGGTTTATACGGACGTGCTCATACGGCAGTATAAGCCGGCACTTATTCTAATGGCAAATAAGTCCGATTTAGCACACTGAAGATCCGTTTCAACTATTACGCCCGTAAAGACGTCGGGGAATACGGACCATGAATGCCCAGCATTATATCTGCTTGTTTCCTGCCCACTCCTCCGACAGTAAACTCGAACTTGACTTTAATGGAATTGATCCATATCACTTCTGAACGGACAAATATTTTTCTAAGAAACTCCGACGGCTTCACCAATGAAATGTGACTTGAATGATTTCTCTACTGAAAAACCAATATTTAAGTCATAAATTGTGGATAAGTTTGGAGGTCGCACATTTGAAGCTGACTGTTAAAAGAACCACGAATACGTTCAAGGAAGTGCATGCCCCAATTTTTTTAACCAACATTTCTCAGTTATTCCGTTCTTTTTTTTCAAATGTATCCCAGTTCTGGAAGGTCCTTAGTGCGACCTCTATCCAAGCTTTTTTTTATATTTGCCTTTATGTTTTTCACAGTTTTGGACCCAAATTCACGGATGCATTCCGAAAACATAGAAAGACTAGAACCAGTGACGTGAACCCAGGGGCAAGTTTGGCTCACAGTGGTGACTTCCAAATTTACACACATTTGCATAAGAAGAGGTTTCTATTCATGTACCAAGTAATATTACCGGCTTCATTTGTGTCCTTTTTTTCAAAATATTGATAAAACAGGAAGTAAGAGTCATCATAATCCATTTGACAGTGTAATTGATATTTGTTTCAACTTCAGAAAAATATTTTTGGAGAGAATTACACCAAAATCGCCCCCGAATATTACAATCCGGCAACCGGCATCGGCCGAAAGATGTTGAACCCGAACAACCTGCTCTCAGTTTCACCGGATGCTGGTTGTAGTTTTTCAATGTCCTTACTACTTCTAAGGATGCATCTCAAAGAGGTTTTCCTTGGACATGATTCCGCAGACTCCTTGTCAAATGAAAAAACACACTGAATCGCAGGTTAAAAAAAGAGTCTAGTCATCTTTTTAAGCCGGTTCATCGGTGTTAATCAGCTTTTCAAGCTCTGCATGGCCATAGTATAGTTGTTTATTATACTATGGCATGGCATGGCACTGGAAATATATCCTTGTTTATCGGAGAAAAGAAGAGCAGCTGCCATGTTTTGGCTGTGTCGATAATGTTCTAATCCAGAATTTATCAGTTCAGACACCATATAAGTTCTTGACAACGTTTTAAACTTGAACCACATCAGCAGTTCAAGTGTTCAGTAAATACATTTTTAGCTGGCACCACATATAGAGTTGGTTCAAATTCAATGAGCATCTCCAAAATTTGCTGAGATGTCCTCAGGATGCTTTGTTGTGCAATGAAGCCAAAGTGTGCCCAGGACCCAACAACTAGCTGAGTACCTAATAAGACGGAATATGTTATAGGAACTCTAATTTCTGATAAGAAATGACCCTCTCCACCACTTCTTTGAATTTGGACCATGATTCATGAGACACTTTGTAGCGCATGAAAGATGACGCAAAATAAAAAAAAAATGCTTAACATCAGGAGCCAAAAACATTGAGAAAGACACCATAAAAATTCCGCCAAGAAAGATCTTTCTACGTTTTCATGAATGGGATTCAAACCGTTCCAAGATCATTTTCAAACTTGCTGTTTCATCTGACATTCTTGTCAATCGTCTCTGTTTGCTTTCTTTGTTTACGTTCTCTTCACAGTCAATTGAGGATTTTATGTCTCCTCAAACATTTATAAAATATTGGAACAGATTTTTGCATTGAAATTCAAAATAAAAACAGCAACTTTGAGGTTATGGTAAGAAAGATGTCATGTGAAAAGATGTTATTTTTGATTATTCAAATTCCGATTCAATCCCAGAAAAAGCTTAATCGACCTTGAGACTCAAATCATTTTGGATATCTATTTTCATGGAGTTTTTAGTAGGTATACCCAAACCGAAACGAACTTCACATAAAAACGTAGTAGCTGCTATCAGGTACGTCAAACGTCAAACCTACAGCAAGCCTTCCAAAGACGCAACCCATAAAATAGAGGAAGAGTTTCAACCACACAATGAGAGAAAAACAAAATAACAATCGTCATCCATCTCTTTCAACAATATATTCTACGGATATTGTTTGCCCCGAGAACCGATCAGTACCTATACTGAATCATCAATCTGATACCGCCTATGTGGTGAGATAATGGCTCAGGTGTTCAAAGAGAGCGATTCGTCCGACTAAAATGTTATCTTGGGTAACCATCCCACAAAAACCTTCCTTTGTGGTTGAGAAATCGTGGAATGCCTACAATTTAGCGGTTTTTTTATCTTTTGTAATGAACCGCGGCCATTGCTTGTTTCTTGCGTTTGCTGGACGCTGAGAAGATTGGATTCTGATCGATTTTTGCTCGGTGGGTTTCTTGATTGGACCATTGTGATTCAATCACTTTGGGCGAGGTTTTTTAGTGAGTAAAAACACTTCAACAACTGAGCACTTTACCACGATAAAATAGCAGAACAAGGCCATCTTTATCAAACCAATTTAGCTGGCGGTACACCTGCACTTGTATAAACACTTCACTGGTTTTATGAGCTTACAATCACTTCAACATTGTCTTTTTATCAGATCGCTTGTTTGTTTCAGGTTTTTTTTCAAGTTGCATGCACCTATAGATATTTATGGACATAGGTTTCCAAGAAATACCTATACGTTGTCCGTCAAACTGAGAATAGTCAACTAAAAAAAAAGAACGAGATAAACTCAAAACGGGAACCAAAATGTTTACAAAATTAGAATAAAAATTCTTGCAACGTGTCGATTATTACGTCCTATCGACAAATCAGACTGACCTACGACCCACGACCACAAGACAAGCTCACGCACATGTATTGTTGTCTTCTATCTCTGTCGGTCCAGTGACGTCAGCAAGTCCGCTTAGGTTACCCGGTACCTACATATTTCTGTTTGTCTACATCGGTAATTACTAATTGATTCGGATATTTTTGATATCAAGTTTCGTGATTGTATTCCGTTAAATGATAAAAATCGCAATTTATGGATGCAAAAACACATTCTTTATATTGAAAATGCTAGAATATTATTGAGATTGACTACATTGAATAAAATAATTATTTGAGATTAATCACCACGCATCAAAACTATATAAAAAGGCAAATAAGCCAATTCTAAAGATTTTGAAGCAAACTTTATGGAGAACCCTGACACAAAAATAAAAATGATGAATATCACCTCGATATTATTTGGAACAAAAATATAAAAAAAATGCCACAACCAAATCCAAGTTCACATGTACTGATAGTACCGGAAAGTATCATTTGAAGTACCTACATACGCAATACCCTTGACTAGAGTGTCGAAATTATTATTGTATTGTCTAAACAAATTCGTAGTATGAACACCTGCTGAAATTGATACTATTTAGAGTACTTTATCAGAACTTGACAAAGTATAACGACATATCAATTTGGAATATGCTGGACCACTTCTAGGTGCATTCGTACCGTCAAGTATATTATCGTGTGTGGTATGTAATATTTTCAAGTATAAGCAGCTACCCTGACCTGCAAATTCCGAATTCAGGAGAAGGTGGATCAAATCAACCCATACTAACCTAGGAGTCATGCAAGGCAACATGACCTTCATAGGACTACGTCTGATCTACAAGTCCCAGCTGACTTGCTCCAGGATCTGCAGCTGCTAACAAACCTGACATCACCAACCGACTAGCAGCAAGCAGCAATCCAATTGACTTAAGTCTGGTGTGACCAAAGGCCAAGAGTTGTGTGCTCGTCATAGGCGTTCGTTTGTTCGTGAGATTACAAATAATAAAACACGTCCGGTCGAAGCAGGAGAGGCGCCGGCCAGTCTGCAGCACACCTGCAAATTCAGCCGTGTGAACAACTGAACAAGGCCGCACCCGCACACCGAGGCCTACGTGGATATTTTTTTCGATTTTGCTTTAGCTTGGCAATGATCGCCCGATAGTGTTGGTTGAAATCTGACTTTCCATTTAATTGGTTGAAGGTTTTTGCTAAAAAAAATACACAGGTGATGGTCCATCCTAAGGTTGATTGAAGCAAAACTTCGTTTTCCATTTCACTATTTTGCTTTGGAACTTTGTCCTCATAGTTTTTATGTGAATACCTGTTTTGATAAGCAATCGCCTGTAAACTGTAAATAAACGTCGTACCAATGTACTCTCTAGATCAAAGTTCAATCAATTTATTTTAAGTACATTCAGCTGTGCGGCGGTGATGCATTCAATGTGTGCTTTTAGAACATGGGATTTATATAGAAATTGAAATATCAAATTATTTGTTTTCATCTTCAATTGTCTTGTTTGTTTGAATTTCATACACTTTTTATCATCTCATGTTTCAATCAATACAGGATGTTCCAAAAATAATACCGACAAAGTAGTGGTAGGGGACATCAAAACAAAAAGTTTTTGTCCAGTAAACATATAAATAATAAAAATAAAATGAACAAAATGGCGGCCAAAAATGTTTAGAAACAACAAACAAAGAACTGGTGGTCAAAAAAAAATAAACTGCAGTGTAAGCAGCGATACAATTGAGGTGCAAAATAAAAGTATAAAACAGTGTTTTTTGCTCTAGATCCCAAAAGGCTCATTTGCGGACATATGTTTACTGGACAATTATTTTTTGATGTCCCTTACCACCCCTTAAAAGTTTATCGGTATACTTTTGAGACATGACTTCCTTCAATGCAGATTTTGCATTATTTGTCATAGTAGTGAAAGCTGCATAATATGTCAAAATGACCGCTAGGAGCCATTTTGAGAAAAAATCAAATCAAATCAAATCAAAATAGTTTTATTGTCACATACCAGGATACTACATCAATAATAATTGACAAGGCAACACTACTATAATAATGAAAAGAAGACCATCTGGTTATAACAATATGGATTAGCATCGCGATTCTAAAAACCGATATCATAAGCCACTGAAAGTGTACTTATGTGATGCAAACCCAGAAAAACGAACAAACAAAAAAAAAGAAAAATAGAATACCATTAAGCATATCACATAATATTACACAACTAATTATTCAGTTCCTACAGTATGATTCACCCAGTTTAAATTGAAACATGAAAAGAAAAAATATCGTGTACAGAGTCCGGCGCCGCGGGAGGGAGCGGCGGAGGGGATGCGAGAGGCGCGAAGCTTCATCGAGAGCTCAGTAGAAATGGGATGCAGGGAACACTTGGAATTCCAACTAACGTCGTTGGTTGTTTTGTTCGTCTAGCAGATATCTTTTTAATAAAACAGTGAACTTTTTTGGCGAGACCTCCTTTAACTGTGCTAGCAGTTTATTCCACATATGGACGGCAGAATATGAGAATGACTTTTGAAAATTGCATGTCCCATGAGGTGGAACCCTAAAAATATTCCCGTTTCTGGTGTTATGAGAATTTGAGAAAGATCTGAAACATTTTTTTAAGTATTGAGGCTGACCTGTGACCAAGATTTTGTTTATGAAAGTATAAATATGCAATCTTCTTCTATTAATCATATTCAAAATCCCGTTTTCATTCAGATAGGGGGTAATGTGGCTTCGAAAAGGTATTTTATAAGAGAAACGCATGCAGCTATTTTGTAATTTTTGAATTGAACTGGAGATACTAGCAGTTAACGAACTAGAGTAAACAACATCACCAAAGTCAAGCAGAGACAGTACAAGAGTTTCACAAAGAAAATATTTAAGTTTGGAAGAAAGCGTATCCCTGAAACGATTCAAGTTTTTCAGTCTCATATATGCTAGTTGAAGTTTCTTTTTAACGTGTGATTCAAAGGAAAGGGACGAGTCAAGAACGACTCCTAAGCTTCTTGCTTCAGTAACGATGAAAAAGAGACATGAGTGATATCTCATCTTTTGATCCATGAAGGTTTGAAGTCGCTACTGTCACTTTCTAATCCTAACGAGTGTTCAATAAAAAATACGATTAAGTCATCTCTGGATTGCTTTTTCTATCATGAACGTAGGTCGTGGCTAGTTTGTATGGTTTGGCATTATGGCATCTGTGACGGTTAGAAAGTGGATGTTATGTCATGATTGCGGTGTTAGCCAAGACATACGTTTTTCGAAACAATTGCAATCCATAGGTGACTTGATCGTATTTTTTATTGAACACTCTTTACAATAAGGATAAAATGGCACCCAGCTGTCATTTTGACATTGTCCACTATCACCACTTTGCTAGCCACTTTGTCACCTAAATAAACATATAAAAACTTAAAAGTCAGAGGGAAACGCAGTATGAAATTATGGTAGCTGTTGTTTATGAGAAGAAATTTGCTTCCGGACGACCTGTAACTGAATTTATATTGTTTCAAGACTCAAGATCCTTATCAATCTGCATGGATCTCTGATATTGTCATACATTTCATTTTTTTAGAATAACAGTGACAGATCAAAATTGTAGGTTAAAAATTGGCAAACATTTTTTATTACAATGGTCTTAACTGTTTGTTTAATGCTTTTCTGCGGTTACGTCATACTCTTCTGTCTCTCTTGTACACATTTACAATAATTTCACGTATCTCTGGACGCTGGTCGTTGGAATCAATTTGACAAATGTCACGTCTGGAGGGATTAATCTACGACATACTGGCAAACGTCAAATACTGTGACGTAACCCGTAACCGCAGAAAAGCATTGAACAAACAGTACATTGAACTGTGATTCGTTTTATTTCGCCATTTTCAAAATAAATGTATTTGCTTTGATAGAAAAAAACGTCCGAGAATAGACATGCAGTGATTATAATTTTATGAATGATGATCAAATGATCTTTTTGGTCGAGAAAATGAAGTTGATAATTTTTTTCATTTATTTTTTTTTGCCAACCTTTAACCTTTAATTTTGATCTGTCACTGTGATTCTTGAAAAAAAAAAGAACTTTTCCAAAAAAAGTTGGGAATGTTTTTAGACTTAACGACCACCCCCGAATATCAAATTAATATTTTTTGTATGGGCGGTTTTGGAAAAACTGAGGAAAATTCGTATTCATGGTGTTCTCTATTTGAATGAATGCCGACAAGCACCATCATATACAAAAAATCATAGTTTCTTAGGTTCTAAAATATTGATATTATCAGGATACCTTTTCCCACTAATGTCCTTCTCAAAAAATATATCAGTTGGTCTGTATGTTGCGCAGTTCGTTTTTGCAACGAGCTTAAATGCAGCAATTTTATAAAAACGTCTTAAGTCCGGTCCTGTCCAAAATTCGAAAACTCAATTTTGGAGGAACATCCAGAATATATTGGCCAATATCATATCCAAAATTCATCTAAATCCATAAACAAACAAAAAAGTTATTAAGGATCAAACTAGGTTCTAACTTAATTTGGCCCACAGTGTATATTAACAATTATTTAACGATCCAGCAAATTTGTAGACGAGAAATTTGACACTCGTCTATAATATATTGATTGTTTTTAATTCAATTAATTGAATGTAATTAAATTTTACATTTTCGTGCAAGATTTTGTCTTCCAAAGATAGAACCATGTCTAATTATTTGAAATAAAACAGGCCATTTCTAAATTGTAGAAATATTGACGAATTTGTAATTAACAAATAACATTGCTATGGAACTCCAAGGAAACCTTGATTTTTTATTTTATTAATTGCAGAACCAAAATTCAAATATCACCAAAAGTTGGTGCATGATCGATTATAGGTGCAATTAGAATGGTTGCAAGTCAAACATCATACACAGTGGGTGGAAAAATATAAAAATTGTACAGGAGTAATGTGTCCTTATTTCAAAATATTCACCATTTTTTTTTAAAGAAAAGTTATGTCTGAATGCCAAAGACATATATTTTTTTCAGAATTAATTGAACAATAAACATAATGTGAGGGTGTTATTTTTTGTCGTCTAGTTAATATGTCCCTTCTGTCCATATGCCCCAAAATCATTCTTCTTTATATTATAATAAACATAATGGTGTTAAATAAAAAAATTGCACTTTAAAAAATAGTTTCTGTATATGCATATAATGATAACTGATTTTTACCGTCTTGAGAAGTTTTTGTGCGGAATTTTGAAGTTCAGTTAAGTATCGTTGCAAGTTGCAACAAAGATCAAGTACAGCAAATGCCAAACAACTTTCGATTCACGTCATAATTGCCACCAAGCGAGTTATTATGAGATTTGCTGGTGACCAAATTTGGCCACCTGCAAACTTCATAACAACGAGTATGGTGGCAACCTCAGATTAATAAACAAGTATTAATCTGGGGTGGCAACGATGACGTAGATCGAAAGTTGTTTGGCGTTTACTATATGTATGTGATTCCTTATAGAAAAGTAAAAATCCAAGTTAATCAACAAAAATGCTTGAATTTGAACAAAGTCATGCGAAGCTGATTTAATCTTCATGAATGTGTTGAAGGTGAATATTGAACAAATAATTGGGGCAATGATGAATGATTTTCAAAAAAAGGAAAAATTTGAGGACGTCATAATTCTGGTATTTGGGCATAACATTTAATTCTGAACAACTTTTCTTTATATTTTTTGACCCCCGTGTATGATTGATTCGCAAACATTCTAATTGCACCTAATAAGTTCATCGACGATGCAACTTTTGATTATATTTGAATTTTGGTTCTAAAATTAATTGAAAAATCCCATAAGTTGCACAATTGAATGGCCACACTGTATACCTACCCAGTGTAAATCAAATAAGCGTTCCAGTGAAGTTTTATTACAAAAATGTTTCTTTCTCTTTGAAGAATAATAGCCAACTTTTTTAACTGATGAGTCAACTAATGTTACGTACAGGTGTCTGTAAATAAAAGTAAATAAATTCAAAAGAACTGTATTTATTCTTTGAAGATCATAAAAATCTTTTACATAAAAAAATCATTAACAAAAATCCTATCCTAATAATATTCTTATGTACAAAAAACTCTTTAGAGGAAAACAAACGAATTAGAAACTCTGGTACTCTGTTGCTGACAAAATCACCGCTTATACCCATAAATCAATTTCCATTCTTACGAAACAAAATATCACAAATTAATAGTACAAGCGCCAATGTCATCCGCAACAGGCCACATTCATCAAATGTGTACCTTATTTAAGATTTATACACATAAAGCTAGGCATGATTACAAGCTAAAAAATCACAGAAATAAATTCACAAAATTCAAAAACCTATTCTGTTACGAATTTAGAGGTGCAAATTAGGAGTGGTATAAATAATTAAAATAATATTGTTTCTGACCCGCCTGGATTTCATTTACCTTTATGTACACATTTATAACAAAAATTGCAAACGTAACAGGTACTAAAGTATACCAGCTGTAGTACCAGCTGGTATAACACTTACACTACTATGTACAGGGACCAATAAATAAATTCAGTCGGATCCCCGAATTGAGGGACTTTGGAGGAATGAGGAGGATGTGTCTACGACCGGTCTGCTGGTGTCAATGCCTCCGTTGTCTGCAATCAAAAAGGACATTAATTGTTTGTTCGGTACGCGAACGCGAGTGTTCAAAATAAGAAAATCCAGGACATCTGTTTTGAACACGTGTTCAGTACAGCTGCACAATTTCTACCTCTTTCTCCACAGCAATCAATTGATGCCCTTATATTTATAGTCTGTTGATAAAACGGTTGTGTGTTCATTTATAGGGGTTCAATCTATGGGTCCATTCAGTAGAATGCATGTGGAGGATGTGTGATTTAATGGTTTTAATCTTGAACGGTTTCTTGACCTTTTCATTGAATTAGAAATTTATAAGGCAACTGCCTCCGTGTACACGCATATATATACATATAAGGGATTTTTCTAATTCAACTCGCAATAACCGCGAAATGTGTTTAGAGTTGTGTGTACTGGATTTTCTATTATTTTTCTGTGATAAATTTGATATAATAAGAAATAGTGCTTACCGTTAAATGCTGTACAACGGTGGCCTCACATGGACCCAAAATCGTATTGGGACTCTGCCTAAGCCCCAAAGGTTGCCTCGGACTCAAAGCCCCTTGACTTATTTTCTGTCCCAAAACAGCCTGCGCATCAAACATATTCACTGAAGGATGCGTTTCAAGCGCACATTGCAGATCACAAATATAGTCAATCACATGCTGTATCACCTCCAGCTTCGACAACTTCCTATTTTTGGGCATAAACGGCACCAAATCCTTCAACTTGCTCAGGTACATCTGGATCTCTTCATTCTCGATATCCTTTTGTTTGCTTTTCGCAATCCGGCCGGCAGCTACGGCGTTTTCGGCACAAATTGGAGCAACAACAGCCTTCATTTTTCGCACAAAAATTATGTTAATCCAAAAATTGGGGCACAACACAAGCGCACACACGCAACACGAACGAACGCTTGAACAAGAATAACTGAAAAATCGGCTGGGAGAGGGCTTTTATATGCACGTGATGAAGTGGCCGGCCAATGGAGTGGTTGGCTTTGAGGGGTGAGGCGGGGCTTGCAGGTAGGCGCTAGGCGCCAATGACGAAGAACGGCGCCTGGATGCGCCGATTTAAAACAGGGTTGCCGGATTGTGGTGACGAGAAAAGTGATGTGTTCTTGAATTGGCTTTTGCAGTACGAGGGAAAAAGATTGATTCGTGCATGTGCACGTATTTTTTGAACACCCTGTACAATTGGTAATCAATTTGGAAGTGGCTTTGCATACTTTGATATTTGAGGGGACTCCTTCACCTTATATAAATAAAATAAATTTCAAGAGACCATCATCATGTTTCATAAAAGTTTTTATTTTGCATAATTCAAAAATCAAATTTTATACAGGAAACCCCATTTGAAATCAGAAATTTTCAAGGAAAACTAGTTAGTCTGGCAATGCTGCACTAATACCAAACAGAATACTTACGTGAATCACCCTGTGTACAATGTGTCCAAGATAAGAATGTCTATCATGCGGGGATTAGAAGAAAATTAGAGATAAGTTACACATTCTCAAGCCCAACAAAACAATATGCCGTTTAGAAAGTTTTTAAATTCCGAGTAGTTCCGGAGATATGCCTAAAAATCGAGATTTGCCGATTTCGTTTTTAGTTTTTTCTGGCGTTATCTAAAGAGATATGGAAAAACAAAAGACACTTTCCCGTGGCCATTTTTTAAGCTCTGCAAGACAGCGTTCCATATATCCTTGAATAACGCCAGAGAAAAATTAAAGCGACATCGGCAAATTTCGATTGTAAAACTCTCTAAACAGCATATTGTTAATGACTTGAAAATGCAGAACTTTTCTATAATCCAACCATTTGTATATCAGTTTCCAAACATTTGTAGGTACCTTGTTATCCGAAAACATGATAACATGAATCTGACAACACGGAAAAAAATGACTTCAAATAGTGGAACGTAGTCCCACACATTCCTCCCCCATTATTCCGGACTTTTATCCACAGCCGACAACACCGTCATGGACTACAATACAGATTTGTTACCTATGCAAATTTTTTTGAATGAGGATAAACAGCGTGTAGCGTGTAACATACGCATTGTGTATTCATCGTAATTACCAGGAATGCGTTGGAAGAGTGATTGTTACGTTATACGAGGTCGTAAGAAGCAGCTTTCTTCGAAGAATTGTATTTACATGGGCTTATCTTCTTGTTCTAGATAAGTAGGTACTTAAAGTACCCAGACCCCAATAAACCTTTGCCATTCAAGAGCAAATTTTCCAATAAATGACAGATGTAAAGATTGTTATCGTTTGTTGACTGTAAATGGGTTGACCACCGGAAATTTGGGATTCCATTTGGCGCCGGCAAAGTTAAAAAACCAACTTTTTTATTGGGCATAAAAATGGACGGAAATATGAAAAACAGAATAAAGACTAGATTGAAAAAAACATAAACCAAAATTGAAGTATGTAGAGGTACGATTTTCCAATATACAGGGTGCTTCTTAATTGCGTATATTAAATTCAAAGACCTATTCCTGAGCTAATGAAAGTAATTGTTTACCAAATACCAGTGTTGAACTTATTTAAAAATTTAGAATGCAATCCACTGACTTTATTTATCTTGAATGGAACAAACAAAAATAGAACTTTTTTGACTCATATTTTTTTCGAGTCGGACCTCATTTTACTTGTTTCACATGTTTTAAAATACTTAACGCATTAAAAAAAAATAAGAATATTTTTCGGGGTTTAAAAGTTTTTTGGTCTTCATAATTTTCATATATCTGGGGCTAAAGTACACGGAAAAAACCAGATACTTGGTCCAAATAGCTTAAGCTCATTTCGAGCATAAGTTAGCTTTGCATATACTCAAGACTATATCACCTTCATTTAAAAATAGCAAATTCTCAATATGTTAAGTTTCTTTCAAAAAGATATAATTCTTGATTAGACTATTTGAGATTTTTAAAATTGAAGATATACATCGCGTCATCCTGAACTTCCGAATATCCATTTACCAACTTGAATTGAATATACACCAATTCGTTTGAAAAATATAGGAATACTCAATTTGAATAAGCATAATTTTAGATTGAATGTTTACTTGTATCAAATCAAATAGATTCCCACTCAAAAATATTCACAAAGTTTCTTTAAATCAAGCATACTTCAATTCCATCTGACAATTTAGACATGCTTTGTTTAATGATATCACAATTTTCTTTCTCTCTCAATTGAAACCCCAGATTTTGAAACCATTTGGTTTGCAGTTTCAGTTTTTTATTTTTAAGGGTTTTTAATGTCATGTTATTATCGATGATGATATTGAGCTTACAGAACTTCAAAAAAGCGTCATAGAAGTAAAATATGAGACCACAAAGACACCGACCTGGCGATTAAAAATATGTACCAACATACAAGAAAATAATTCGGAAATAATTATTTGAAAACTGCTGAACCAAATGCTTTCAAAATCAAGGGTTGAATTAAAAATTGAGAGAACCTTAAAACGAAGAATCAATCCTTAGACCCTTGCTGTCCGTTTGAACTGTCATTTTATCAATGGCTGGGGAATGACTGACTGCACTGAGAGTTGAGAGTTCGTTTCAAAGTTCGGTATCGGTATACTTCGTCAGACTTCGTAAACCTGTCATCTCAAATCAAGCAGCAACGTGGGATTATATTCTCAAATAGAATATATATTTCAAATATATTTTAAAATTGAGAATATCAACATTATTAACCTTAGGATATCCTATTTTTGAAATAACTATTTTATACTGTTATATTTGTTGACATTGAGAATACGAAACAACCGTATACTTGAATGAAGAGTATTTTAATTTTTATCCTTTTGGATTTAGTTTGAGGTCGTTTAAAACCAAAAGTATAGTGAAATTTTCAAAATATTACTCTGGCTTCTCCTTGTGAAATTATAGATTATCATTTAAAGGAGGTGATAGTTTTCAAATAAAGAGCTTATGCAATCTCAAAACTAGAATTCCCAAGTTAAAAATAAAAATTTGAAACGTTTCAAAACAAGACTATTTACTCAAATGAAAAATATATCTTGAAAATATCATATTCATTTTCCAAACATATTGCAATTCTTGATTTGAAGACGTGTCCTTAAATTAAATATGTGAAAGCTTCAATCAAGTTGAAGATATTGAAAATATACGTAATTTAGAACCAAGAATATGTTTTTTTCCGTGTATTAGGTTTCGTTTACTAGAAATAAATCTGCCAAATTGCAAAAAATCGGTTCAAGGATATTTGGAACATTTTTTGTAAGAAAAGTTTTTTTTTCAAAAGTTTAACTCCCTGTATCTCAGGAACATGCACGTCCGGACTCATGTTTATATTGACTTTGTTCATGAGATCAGCTCAAGAGTAGGAATATGTAATAAAAAAAATTGTCAATGAAGTATAAGGTATACACATGATCCTAATATGCGACTCGATCCAAAATCCTGACGTCATAACTTTTGCATACCTTCCATGCATACTCGAACATACACACTTTTTGAGCATAAGCCAAAATTAATACTTATGGGTAATTATGGGGGTTCACAGGGGGTCAAATTTTAGAGAATCATATAAGGGTATTTTTTAGGAAAAGATTGACAACGGAATCACAATCAGCATCACGAAATACATCCCTGTACCAGTTTTCAACCCTCTAATCTACAGAGTGTCCGAATAAAATAGTCTTGATCATCAACCCTGTTTTAGGTATCGAAGATTTTTTATTTAAAACCATTGACTTTAAAGCCTTATAAAACTCAATGTTTAAAACACCCATTTAGGGATTTAGTTAACATCTTTATTGCAAATTGAATCGTACAGTGAGGCTCAATAAGCAGTGTAACAATTAAACAAAAAAAAACTAACAGAGGAAAGAAGATTTTTATTTGGAACTCCCATAATTACTCATAAGTACGCCCCTGGAACCAGTTTGGAGATCTTGAAAATCGGTTGAAAATTTTACAGGGGGGGGGACACTTTACGGTGGACGCACCTTGTATATCTTCTTTGTGTATGGAATTTCCTTCATAACAATTATTCTGTGATGAATAAATAATTTGTTATTCACAAATTGATAATAAGTAGTTATGTGAAATATAAAGGGGAAAAAATAGGAAGATGAACCAAAAAAGGATGACAATAAGGCACTTGAAAATTTTGGATAACTTACGATTATCCCTACTTGAATGAGCTACCACTAACTTAGTGAAAAACAATATATTTTTTTGATATCCTCGTATCTGTTTCGATTTCCAAGTAATCAAAAAGTATACACTGATTATTTTATTATGCATGGTAATTTTGTTGAATCCAGTGGCGTAGAATCTTTTCGAATTTTGAACTAAGTTGGGTTTTTTTTGACACAACCTGTATCGGTCTTTGTCAAATTTGGGACATTAGTATCTCGGGTGATGAACTCTTGAAACAAAAATATTTTAACCCAAACTAACCCGAGAAAAATGTGAGCCCTATCCTCGTCCCCATACCAAAAATCAACGTTATCGTTCAACGAACAACTGGAGATAATGACATTGTAACCATTTCAAGTTGGACCCTGTTTGTATAATAAAATTGAAAAATGAAAATACCTACTAACTTTATATTGTACTCTGATTTCTTGTAAAAAAAAATATAAATAAGGGAAAATTAACAAATATTTTCGACAATTAACTAAGAAATATAGCAACACAGAGCAGAAAATAAAAAAAACACAGAGGTTCTAAAAAAAAGTACTAAAATGATTGGACAATATTGCATTCAATGAATCATATACTGACAAACCTAAACCATCTATTGTTGTTCTCATTCACAAATTTCCATGTCTACATTATCATAAATGTGTCATCAGTCTCTTATCTCTTTGTCATTCATATTATTCATATCAATATCCGCTCTTGAATTGAAATTCTTCTCTTTGTCCGTAGATTGTCTACCTCTCGAGCAGACATAAAATTAATCCTCATTTCACTGAACACGTAATAACTCATTAATAAACATATTTAGAATTATTGTTCAAACGTCTTTATAATACCTCAAATAATAACAGAGATATTTATTACTTTTTAACGACATGCAGGTGTCTAAATAATAAACGCTTTTGTGTTGTGCTGTTTATATTAATTTCATGGAATTTCAAGTATTGGTTCAGCTTAGTTATTGATTTTATGATTTCTAAACTTTTAGACGAAATAATTATTCGTCCGGAAAAGATAAGTGTCGATTAACTAGTATATGATAGTGATATTGTTCGACCATAGAATTACTAAAATATATTCGAACTCCCAGTGGTTATTAAAAAAAATCAAATTTCGGCTATGAAATATAAGATATGGGATCTGCAGTCTTTAACTTGGAGATCACAAAAAATAGTCTGGTGCACATTTGAGTATGCAAGCGTTATAATTGTTTTGTTTCAGTTTACAACGATTCTTTAAAGGTACGATCAGTCAATCCTATGTGTTCATCTGAGAATGTCTGTCCGTTTTGAACTAAAACATCAGTACTATCAGCAAACAAATCATAAGTTTGACAAAGGGTGAAAACGTTTTTCGCCCCCAGTACTCTCGAAGTGTGTATTCAAATAGCGCACGGTGCCGCCTACATCAGACGATGCGCGAATATTTCCAAACAATTTCCATGGGGAAAATGCATTTGACTGATGGAGCGCTAAACAAATACACACATGGGCTGGGACAGACAGCATAGACAGCAACCGAGTAGATGCGAAAGGCAGGTGCATGTGAATATGCACCGTGCATGGTTAGAAAAACATTTTGTTGTCAGATTAGAATTAGATTTCTAAAACCTAATTTCCATTTTTTTTTTGTTTTCGCCCATGTTATTTGATAATAATAACAAAATATTTGTTCACAAATCATATTGAAAAAGCGGTAACTCTTTGAAATTTAAAAAGGAATATGTAATATGTGAATGAGAATTCGTTTTAGGGTGAAAAGGGATTTAAAAATGTGACTTAGGCTCTGATGGCAGATTATTCTCCACTTCACTTATTAGATTTTGCTCATACTCCTAACAGACGTGCACACACCCTCCCAAACAGATTAATATTCAAATCTCGATCAAAAGCAAAAATCAAACAGATTGGCTCAGCTATAAATAATTCCATGGTTTGCCATTAGGAAATGAAGAGTAGAGGGTTGGTTGAGTCCCAAATAGTCCAGGTGATTTCCCATAAGACCGCGCACATGTTTGTACATATGCCAGTGTGCATGTGCGCGCCAAACGCATTCACTGCCCTATTGTGTCTCTAATTGTCCCTTTTTAATTTATTTATGAATATGAGCAGAGGAGAAGAATGCCACATGGAGTGCCACCGAGTTTTGAGGGCTTACTTTGCAGCTTGCTCGCTTGTCTCTATTTTGGGAATGCTGCATGAGGTTGTGGAAAGTACAAATTTGTCAGTAACTGAGTAACTGATTTCTGTATGACTTTGGTGTCATTCCTATTCAAATGAAGCCTTTGTAAATTCGCTTATTGTTATTCTTAGTACGATTTTTACATATCCTTTAGTGGCGTATGCAAAGTTGACTGATCGCAACATCCTGTCCTGTCTTCCATTTATTTTATGATACATTATAATATAGTGTGGTTCAACAAAAATTGTTTGATGGATATTGAAATATACTGATTTAGGTTGAATCAGCAGAAAGCTGGCGCCCTCCTGATTCTGTTTTCATCCCGAATGAGATTCACCAGTCAGGCTTTGTTATGAATAATTGGCAAATTTCGAAACAAACATTCAACGTTACTTCCTGTGCGCCTCAATAAAGCAACAAACATGCCTAATCAGACAAATGCATCCCAAATGTCCATAGTAAACCATCCGGGCTCAATCTGAAAAACAAATGTTCGATTTGTTTCACGAGGCCAGTTTGGAACAGATAAAAAGTTGACAGATGGCTCAAGTATGTCACATGGACTTGATAGCAAAATACACAACACCCCGTTTGTTCCGCCACATGTCACTTTGTTGAGTCAATTTGTGAGATTGCTCCTCGATGCTGCTTTATTGCCTCATGTTTGTTAAAAATCTGGGGAGTTGATTGCTGGTTGCTGAGTGGGTACTTTTGGCCTTAGAAGTTAGAGTGGACTTCTGGTTACATTTTTATAGGTTTTAACTTCCTTATAAGTCGTTTATTTTATTTTTAACAGTTGGTTAAAAAATTTCTTATTCAGTCTTCTAGTAACCTCTGGTTACTATATTTTTCAAAAGAATGTCCTGTTCTTGGGAATCTTTCCACAGCTTTTCAATTTTCCACTTCACTGGATCTTATTTCGCTATCTATGTATATATTTTTTTGGGAGTATTTTAATATTTTTTTCATTTAGGGTTTTTCAAAGAAATTTACGATTTTTACATATTTTTTCATTTTAACTTTTGTTTTACATAATAATAGTTTTTCACTATTAAAAATATTTTCCCACTTTTTGGGAGGTTGGTGTTTCACCTAGTTTTGTCCCAAATTTCACTATCTATATCTTTTTTCTCGCATTCGTTTTATATTTTCATCTACTATTTATGATTATCATTATCCTTTATTATTTAAATTCGGTGATCCCAACATCTGTTAGAAATATTAATTATTGTTTTTCAATTCCCTCTGTCTTTATCCATTTCATTATCCATCTAAAGTGCTGGAGAGTGTCTTTGCAACATGAAAATTGACCCAAACTCAAATCTCGATATTTTCGAAACGAAAAAAGTAATCGAGTTGCGGTCTTCGGGAGGTGCTTGACCAATTCTTCGAGAACACGTACAAGGTTGGAGCTGTGTATTTCTTTTATTTATCCACCTATACAGGGTGGACAAAGGAGGTCATGTTTTTAGCAAAGTTTGGTGCTATGTCACATTCCCAATTTTTGATCTTAAATTTTTTTTTATCCATATTTTGAAACTTTGGACTATCCTAAAATAAGTAATTTCTCATATTTTTCAAAAGTTGGCTATAACTCAATTCATGGAATTGTTATGAAAGTGTGTCATTTATTTATTTTTTATTTTATTCTTTTATTTTCACCACACTGTTGCATAGAGTGGATTGATTTTGGACCAAAGAAATGATCTAGGCACAAATTTCACGTTATTGACTCCAGTGGCGTGTAGTAAACATTTTCAGGCACTTCTAATCTAACCAGACAAAATAATCTATTGTAGCGACACACCTACAACAGTAAAGAGTTGTATAATATTTTGGAATTGCCATTAAGCCGATAATTTGCATGTACCGTTTAGAAATTTCGATTAAATTATATCATGTTGAAGAAGCAAGTTTTTACTGCACGTCACTGGAGTCAATTAAGTTCGATGTGTGCCCAAATCTTTTCTTTGGTAAAATCCACTTTATGCAACAGTGTGGAAAAAAATACCGATTCTCAAGAGAAACCCTGAAAAAATCCTTTTTTAAGGAATAAATGACACACATTTATTTTTCTTGACTGGATTTAATTAGTTGAAGAAGTTTTAATACAATTATAATTCTGTTTTTTATTTTTTTACATATTTTAGAGAGAGTACTTAGTGTTCTGTCTCAAAGTTTCACTTTTATATCTTTTTTCTATATTTACTATTCAAGTTTTATTTTTAATCATTGTTGTTTATTATTCACATTACATATTATGTACCTTCTGCCATATTGATTTTTTGTAATAAATAAACTCATCTCTGTTTTATAATTTCCTGTGTTCATTATTCAATATTACTATAATTTTTATCTTTTCCTTCCCCAATAAGCAAAAATACTTCAAGACTATATATTTTGCAATTTTACTTTTATGGTGATTAGAGTTCTGTGTGTTTGTCTATCTGTATGTTGATCATCTTGCTATCTGATCTCGTTTACCAAACAACTGCATATTTGGCATACCCCAGGGCCCAGGGCATACCTGTCAGAAGCGAAAGGTTGAAGTTGAAGAGATAAGAAATATAATGATGATTAATAAGTAAAAGATCAACTAAGTCACATTTTCTTTTCTAAATCATAATCCTTTTTTCACTTCATTTTTAATCTTTAATTTGTTTTGCTAACTTATTGGATTGGTTCTTTTTTGTCATAAATTATTCTCCTTTTTTTTAATATAGACAGTTTTTTTTTGTTATTTCCGATTTAGCATTTACTGTCAAAATTTAGAATGCTCTATTAACCACTATAGGTAGTGATTTATTTTTTTCCAGTTTTCCAAGGATTTTAAATTCGATTTTATTGTATCATTTAGTTTTTATAACCTTGGTTTTTTTTGTTGTTTTGACTATTGAATAATGATACATCTCAGTTCCAAAAATACGTGATTTTTTTAAAAATAATCCCCAATAAAATTTCCTCCCAGCTGTTTTTTCTAGTCCCTCTTCATCCCTTAAAATGAGGCTCCTATCCAGATGATATTTTGATCATCTGCCCGTGTCCTTCCACATGTCGCTTCAACAGGGAGGGCCCGAAGGGCAGCTTGCCAGTCAGATGGCAATTTTTTCCGTTGATGAAAGGTGCGTAGTTACAGCTGCTTTTTTAAAACAGTTGGAAAATGCACTTGCGAGTTGGGGTTGAAAAATATGTGAGACAATTAGAGCAAGACTTGAAATCTCAATAACCAATTAAAAATGTGAAAATAGATTAGATAAAGGGAAAATAAAATCCCTAAAAAGTTGCTGTGTATTCTTTTGTGAAAAGTCACATGTTTTTTTTAATGCTATTAAAAAAATACAAGGTTTTGATGATTATTTTTACTGTTTCAATTAACTGGAGTTGGTTTGGTTCCACTTGAAACGATATATTTAAAATGTCTTTTCTGCAATCTGATAAACTAGTTCTCACAGAACTTCACGCTCACCTTAACAAATTGACAGTACCACCAACAAACCCCTTGAAGAAACCACCTGAGTGAAACAGAGTTTCCGGAAGGATGTACAACAGGTGGAAATTCCGTTTGGAACTTTTCAAGAAGTTACCCCGATTTTCTTCAGCTTGGCTGGTGGTCCATGACATGGTTATTCTGACCGTTATTCGTGGGAAAATTTTACTGGGTTTGGTACTTCAGGGTAATCGATATGAAAACTCCATAGAACATAAGTATTTCGATTTCGATAAATAGTTCTCCATTATTTAGAAAATACCTAACTACGTATTTTCTTTCAGTTAAAGGATTTTGATAAGAATTTTTCTACTTTTTTTCTACCACATTTTGTCTTAAATTGAAGTTTTATAGCAGTATTTAAATTTTATATTTGCTGTTCGATTCCACCAAAAATCTGTTTCAGGTATTTTCATTCTAGTTACCTACTTTTTTTGAAGTGAAACTTCTTTTGCGGCGTTGTGATAATTTTTCGACAATGGGGAGTGAATTGGAAAAAATGCAAAGAAAATGTAACGTTTTTCAGAAACACTGATCCCATTACCCCGATAATCAAGCTGTTGTGTTCTGTCTCTTTTGATGCCACATTAATAAAAAGAGACAAAACACACAGCGAATGATCGGGTTAGTCGGATCAGGGTTCCCGCGTTTGGATAAAATAATCACGTGACAACGTAACATGCTCAAAAGAACGAATCATGTGACAATTAATCATGATCAGAAAAATCGATTCGAAAGAATGCGGCTCTGATGACGGTTTTCGCGGACCCTTTGACGGGACTGTATAGTAGGTGCGTTCTTGTGGTGTGGCCTGTATAACGTTATCAAGGTAATTTCTCTTGTCAAAGCTGTGTGCTGTGCTTATTTGATAATATTCTTGAACCATTCTCATGTAAGTAAAAATATTTAAACTATTAAAATATTATCAAAAATAATATTTTTGAGCCTATACTGGGCTAACAAATTAAAAATAGATGTAACGTGTAGTGAGAATGAGAAAGAGACCGAATTACAAATGCTGTACTGTTAAACAGGATGTTTCAAAATTGAGTAGGTACGAAGATTCAAAGAGCATATTCACCAGCTCAAAATAAAGATTTTTTTCTCATATAAGCATATGTTCCAACTTGCTTCGTTTTCGTGATACAGAAAAAATCGGTTTTTCTTTAATTGATCAAAAATCTTTTAGTTGATGTTGACAACATTTCGCACGATGATTGGTCGTCATAAGATAAAGGTTATTATTTTGTGTGATTAAAATCAAATCATGAATTCCAGTGGCATCCCAGAGGGTTATATGATTGATATTTATTGGTATAAAAATGGTACGCCACTGCTTTTTGGGAGTTTTTAGATTTTTTCAGATCAAGCAATAATTGGAGATGTTGTTTTTTTGTCTTTTTATATATTTTTTGGTAAATACCTTTGTTTTTAAGATAAAAAACCGTTTTCTCGCAAGTATATACCCTTTAGCTCGCCCTTTAGTAAAAATCGGTTTTTTATTAATTACTCAAAAACCTTTCAGCTGATTTTCACAACATTTGTCTCGATTATTTGATGTCATAAGGATAATTATTTTGCGCGACTAAAACAATATCATCCAATCCAGTGACGTGCCAGAGCGTCATCTAATTGATATTTATAGGTAAAATTATGTTACACCATTACTTTTTTGAAGAATTTATAGTTTTTTCAGGTCAAGCAATTAAAAATATTGCTTTTCAGGGTTTCCTGTACCTAGCTTTTCAAGATAAAAATTAAAAACCGTTTTCCTGCTTTATAAGGACCACAGGCAACGTGTCAAGGTTTGGATGACCCTCTGAGACGGCACTGCACTGGAATGAATAATTTCTTCTGAATTACACAAAAAAAAACTTGCCAAATTTTGTCAAAATCAGCTAAAATATGTTTGAGTGATAAATGAAAAAATGTTTTTTTCTATGAACTTTTAACACCATGCATCACGAAAACAAAGCAAGTTAGATCATGTTCATATGATTTTTATTTTTTATTTTGGGCTTATCAATATGCCCTTAAAATCTTCGTACTCAATTTTAAAACACCCTTTGTTATACAGAGTGATTTTCAAGTTGATACATTTCTTTCAACACTGTATAAAATGCGTTTTTCGTTTCCAAGATACAGGATGTTGAAGTTTTAAGAAAAAAATGGCTTTTTCATCATAACTTTCCTACCACTCCAGACATTTTCGCAAAATTTGGTACACTTCTTTTAGCCATCATCCACCTTTTTTGATGTGAAAGTTTTTGAAAAATTTCCATCAGTGGCGTTTGAACAGGATTTGTATTGAATTTGCTTGAAGAAGAAAATAGTACGCAACTGTTTTTTTTATAAACAATATCATTTTGTACGAAGGACGTTTTTCGTTTGAATAAATAAAAGCCATTTTGATGCATGACAAAATCGCTAAAATCTGATATGCTGTTTTGTATGTGAAATTCGTTTTTGTCTAATTTATTAAGGTTAAGGTCAATTACATTACTACAAATCCAATTTAATGGAAAAAAAATTATCAAAAAGTACTTTTTATTTTTATTTAAATGTATGTAACCCTGTATCTCGGAAACGAACCATTTTCGGTCATAATTTTATTTAAAAATTGTTTTGCATCCTAGGCAGTGTTAAAATGGAAGTACCAACTTGAAAATTACTCTGAATGATTTTATTCAAATTAGGTATGTGGGTTTCATTTGCGATTTGATCACATTTTCAAAAAATTATAAGGTGAGGTTATGTTTGCTTAGTTTTTTTTATGAAATTATCTTTTTCTCTCTTTCTCTCTCTCTCGCGCTCAACTAAGATTTTTCTCATTGTCTAGTTTGGAAGAAGATTTACTTCGGTCACGTGTACGATGCTGCACATCATTTTTTTATATTCTTGTTTTCACATTTATGTTTTAGCCATAGTTTGCACTGAGAAAAATCCATTTAAAAACTAGTTTTTTGGAAAAATTTAAGCTATGACGGAATATATTTTATTAATGGTTAAAAACGTTGTTTTTTGCCACAAAAAAAAACGCTTTTCTAAATGCATTAAGGTTGTTTTAATACAAAAATTTTAACCACAGCCAAACAATTCTTTACAATCATTTTTTCAGCAAAAGTTTTCTTCCCAGTAAAAAAGCACTTTTTAGCTCCTAAAAAGGAGTCTTCTGCAGCAGAAATCAGAAATATTAAAATGTATATATTGTGAAATAGTAAAATGCTTTTCTGTAGGTAAAAAGCAATCTTCTAGTCTGAAATATTAATATTCTGATCCTGAAATACGTTTTTATAAAACATTGATCGGACGTTTCCGGTTATCATCGCGTGTGGGATTTACACTGCTTCGGGTTGTTTCTTACCCCACTCCTACTTAGGAAAGAGTCAATCACTCAGAAGTGCTTTAAGAGTTCAGACGTTGACGTGCAAATTCTTTCGCTGCGCTGAGCTGTTAAATTCTGGATAAAGTGCGTCGTGACACAGTCAACAATAATAATGGAATTTGTAGAAGCCCTTAAGAATTGGGGCTTGGATGCCTATACAGAAAACTTTATCAGTAAGTATACCTAATAATTTATACAAGGTGGGCCACGAAAATTATTATAAAATAATAGTCAAGAATCATTCACACACGCCAATTTTATTTTTTGGGTTCATATCTCTTTGATCACAGTCACAGTTTGAAGAAATAGATCGATCTCTCGTGCCCACTTCATTTGCCTTCATTGCATGTCGGCATCGCCATGACAAAACAAAGCGGCGCCGACTGTGTGGATTGCGGTGGTTCCCCGTATATTCTTAATCTGTGCCGGTATATTACCGCCGCTGCCGGTCTCTTGTGGCGATTCTGACTGTAGTTTTTGGATGTTTTTTTTTGTAATATATAATATAATGAAATAAAATCCTCGTCAGGAGTTATCGTGCACTTCCAAACTATGTAGTTTGTGTTTGTATGACAAGCAAGTTTGACAATGTGACAATCTGTGGGTGTGGGTAAGGTTTTCATTGAATTCCACTACGAAGTTGTCAATGTCAAATTTCCGCTTGCCAATCGGGATTCATATGCTACCATTCACATTGAATTTATGTTCAAAGTCACGCTGTCGCCAAATTCAATGTGGATGGTAGCATATGATCCGCGTTGTGACAACTTCGAAGCGAGATTCAATGTAAACTAGGCAAAAAGGCGTATGTCAGACTTGTGAATCATACAAAAATACAAACATGTAGATCGATACGATAAAATGTTCTAGAATAAAGCTGTTCCGAATTAAAAACTAAGTTCCTAAGAATGCAAAATTTCAAAACCCCCCCCCCCGCCCATTTTGATATTTTGTGTTTTTTCATTCCATGTCTTGAAGATTGATTTACTAACTCCCTACCCATTTGAGTATAATTGATTCATATGTAATTAATTCGAAGGGTGATGTGAAATATATCTCAATATGATTGTTTTCCATATTTCAGTGTTTTCATTTTTCTTAGGTACCTACTGATAGTTAAGTTTATACACAGTTATAGTTATAGTTATAGTTTATAGTCTAGTTATAGTTATAGTTATAGTTATAGTTAAAATTATAGTTTATAGCTAGTTTTAGTTAATTTTAGGTAGTTTAGAGTTAAAATATAACTTTTATATTTTTTTTTTAAATAGATTTTCTTCTGTAAATTTTTGCATTTTTTCCCATTCTTCCTCTATACCTAAAAAGCTCTTTGAGTTCCAAATAGTACTTTTTGGATACTGGAAAAAAAGTTTTTGATTACTAAAAAGTGGATTTCTGTGGGTAAAAACTAGAGTTTTAACCAGAAACACGCAATGTATAAAGGTTAAAAAACGCCTTTTACTCATTAAAAACCAGTTTTTTCGCAGTTAAAAACTGCTTTTTACGTATGAAAAACACCTATTTCCAATTTAAAAAACGCATTTTACTGATTAAAAGACACTTTTTACGCAGTTAAAAAACACTTTTCACTTATTGAAAACAGTTTTTTTGAAGTTAAAAAACGCCTTTACTTATTGAAAACATTTTTTCTGCGACAAAAAACAATATTCTGATTATCAAGATATACTTTTTTAAAGATTAAAATACAGTTTACTACCAGAATATAAACAATTTTTATACTTAAAAAATGGATTTGCTATCTCCGAAACATTTCTTTTTGATATAAAGAAATGAGTTTATGACGTACTTTTTAGTAGCTAAAACTTATTTTCAAAAAAGTCAACTTTTTAGTGGCGAAAAAGCTATTTGGCTGTCCCCTATTTCAATAGAATTTTTGGTAACGGTTAAAAAAAATTTGTCTACCGTTAATAAAAAATTTTCTCAGTGTGTTATTCTAGTTATCACTTTTTCCCACAAGAACAAATTTGTAACCCAAATATTCCTTTTCCAGAACATTTTTTGCATGTAACTGGTATTTGTTTGTGTGTTTGTCTATTGGAGATTGGAGATCTAACTTCTGATCCCGTTCACAAATTTCACAAAAAAAAACAGATAGACTATTTTTTGTGTCTAAATTGTTTTTTGAATCAAAATAGTAAAATACCCATTGTACAGGAATACGAATGATATTTTGGATAATATCTGCAGCCTCTAAAAGCATTGACCAATCAACTTCATATTTGGCAAACAGTAACTTTTTTAAGAATAATCTCAAAAGGCGTTGAACCAATCGTCATGAAAATAAATTAGTATGCATAGGTATTCGGATTCACGGATAATGATACTAGATGGATCTGCCCACGTCATCTACACATGCAAATGTGCACGTAGAATATTTCAAGCTAGTAAAATTTGATATCGCATGCACAAACTCAATACGTCCAACGATAATAAATTGATTTTACAATCATAACTCCTGTAATGAAAATACTATTAAAAATATCAGCTTGGTGATAATAATAATGTTAAGTTCACTGTGGATATGTTTTATTTTAGAAACAAATCAAAGATTGAGGTCATATTGTAATCTCAATCCTCACGGCAACAGTTATGTGCTATCTAGGGCCATGTCAGTTTATTTATCCATTTATAAATATTCACTTAGCAGTGATAAAAATATATACATTCACTTAGACTTAGGTACTAGACTACTAATACTTTCACAAATATACAACCGTATAAATAAAATTACAATACGTCTTCTACAAGAAGAAAAAACATTTAGCAGCTAAAACACCACCAAAACCGGAATTCAGTCGTTCAATAGTCATTTTCAATATCGATCAGTTTAACTAGTTGAATATTTTTCATTTTGTCCAGAGGCGGACTGAACTTTTTTGCCAGGGGCGTACCACTTAAATCCGTCAATCGTGGCACTGTTTTGAACATACTGCTGGACAAGGTAAGCACGTAAGTGTTGCCTAGTGCCAAATATTGTAGTCGTTTTATGTGGACAAAGCAATTTTCCGACAAATTCTCTAACGGGTTATTATCCAGGATCAAGTTTGCCACATTCGGCAGTCTGGAAAAACTCACATCGTACACGTCAGTGATTTCATTGTGAGACAAAATCAAAATCTCCAAACTATTCGACCGCAAAAACGGCCGATCCATGTCAAAAGCTATTTTATTAAAAGTCAAATCAAGTTTTTTCAATTTGGGATTACGTCTAAACACATTGGGATTGAGCACTGTGATTAGATTATTGGAAAAGTCCACACTTTCGATTTGGCGCGCGCCATTGAACGCAAATAAGTCCACGTTGGAGATTTTGTTGTGGCTCAGTTTGAGGTCTTGGAGGTCTGCGTAGAAGTTCAGGTAGAAGACGAAGGCGTTGAGGGTTTGGATGTTGTTGTAGGCAAAGTTGGCGCTTGTGATCTGGAATCTTCCTGGGGGGATTTTGGACAAGTTTTGGCTCATTTGTTCGATGCTGGTGGGGTAGTTGTCCTCGTAGTCGTAGTCCAGGGGAAGACCATGAGTTCTGGAAAGTTGAAAAATTATGATAAATCGTCAATAAGAGATTCCTTAAATACATCAACAGTATTAATGAGGGAAAAGGCCATCATTTTGTGAAAGGAACCTGCCAACAAAGCTATGGAACTGTTGTTTCAATTGAATTGTTTTACCATAATAACCAAAAAGCGCATATCTGTGTGACCGTTATGTTACTCCAACTAGTGATGTACTGAGTCAGAAAAGTAGTCTAATCAGCAGCACCATATGTTAATGAAGGGCCCTTCCCTTACCTCAATGGAACTTTGGGGATCAAGGTAAGCACTTGACTAATTTTGAAAGTATTTTGATTATTTAACCGGTTTATATTTTTACTCGAAATCAAGAAGATAAAGATACAAATTAATATCAATATTTACAAAGTCAATCAGCAGTATATATTTTTAGAATTAAAAAATAAGTTGATGTATTGCATGTCTATGGCGAGTGATTATTCATGTACGTAAATCGATTTAATAAAAGTTATTATCAGTTTATAGAGTGGTAATTAAATCAAAATCGATTTTTAGATGTGCTTGAATAGTCTTATCTTGGACAAAAGAGTTTCTTTTCACATGCGCACAATGAACCTAACTTCTATTATTAATATACAACAAAATCACGAAGAAGAATAAAAACCTCCACACACCTCCTCATTCCACACATAAGAATAAATGTTTTTAAGTCACTGAACCACAGAATTGTTGATTTTTTTTATATTTTTTATTGTTATTGTTGAACTAACTAACCCAAACATGTTATGACAGTTTTCGAAAACAATAAAATTTCTGCCATTTCAATCAATATACGTCGAGAGCATGTGATGTATGATTTACGAGCAACTGCCGGCTTAAGTCTTCAGTAAAAATGTAATTAGTTTTCAATTCCTTAGCAAATAGTAATTTACGGTACTAGGCCGGGAAACGACTTATTAGAGTACGAGCCAAGATGTTGATGATGTTTATGGAATTTCTAGACGAGTAGTTAAATGCCGTTTCACGGCTGTGTATCGTACAATGGTTTATTTCATACTGTGACAATGTTTTTCAATCATTTTAAAACTGCTTTCTTGCCAAACCTCACAGTAGCAGTCCGTCTAACAGTCTTACCATGAGATGGCACCAGCCAAACCATGCTACAACTCCAAAGTTAGTTAAAATTATAAAATATATTCTTCCAATCCAATTTTACAGGCTCTAATGATGTAGTTTCATTTACCCGACTGGTTTTGAGTCCGGTTAACTATACATTTAAAATGATTATACTCACACGCTGTAATTGATAAGAATTTGCGGGCATTATGATAACAGAATCGTTTAAATGTACCTAATTTGGGTATATTATAGGTATTCAATAAAATTTCATAAACTTCCTGAACTAGCAGACTAAACATCTTTCATTCAAGCTATCTTTCGTATGCGTGGGTCCAAGATAAGTGCGCATTTTGTCATGTTGAATAGAGTATAGAAGGATAATCACTTTTTGTAAACTAACATGCATGTGTCTTTTTGTGTTATACGACATTCATTATATCAATTCTTTATTGGCAATGGTCGATAACCCCAATTATTCGCCCCCATGCTTCTCTGTCTTGCGCTACTTGTGCAGGTTCCGTATTTCTTGTAGCGTCATATAGACCTAGATCTGGTTCTAGTTTGCACTGTATGAACTTATAATAATAATTTGTGATCAAGAAGTGTTTATAATCTCGATCTAATTCTGATCTAACGGACCGGCGCTGAATGAGTAAAAAATATGAATTAAAACAATCCACCTACCGAAAAAAGCAAAACCCAGCCAACACAATTAACTGTACAACATCCATAGTAGCTGAAATGCAACACGCACCAAATCCAACATTGACGCAACACCACAAAACGAGCCGCAAATTCCGTAGTGCGTACTAAATTACACCACCAGAATTAAATCACTGTTAGCACAATTATCTCTATTTGACGCGAGTTGTTTCACAACTACACACATAATACAAATTATGTCAGTTGGCCCGACACCCGGCTTCCCAACACTACGACTTGTTAATGAAATTTTGAAAAAAAGTCTCATTTTAAACAAGATCGCTTGAGGTTATCCATTTCTCGACACCAGGGGTCAATTTGGGGTTTATTAACTCAATATACGGTGGCCTCGCAATAATTTGTCATTTCATAACTTTTAACAATGTATGCATCTTGAGGTTAATCATCTATTTTCATTGACTTTTGACGAACTCTTATCGATTTCAATTCGAGATTGTATGAGAGAGAGAGGAAAGCTGTATCAGTACAATGTAAGCTTTGATCAATAACATATTCTTCTAACAAAAGCTCCTTTACATCACCAAAGCTAGGAAGGATCCTTCTTAAAACATTAAACACTTCTGATCTCCAGCTAGATGGTGGAATCTGCAGGAGATTCTATAGCCTAAAATGTGTCACCCATTCGTAAGGTCAGATATAGAAGGTATCTTCAGAGTGATGAACTACATCACTCTGAAGAATGAAATGACCTTAAGTATTCAAAATTAAGTTTTTCAGCTGCACCTTGCCAACCAACCGTGTTCTAAAAAAGACCGTTGGCAATATTATTGGTTCATTCTAATGAACATCGATTTCCTGAAACTACTAGAAAATGAAACAATATTGTAAACAAACTAGACATATTCCGAGAGAATCCAAACGTGTTCTGCGGACAAAGCAGGTTTTCAAATTTGCAGTCCACAAATTTGTTGGGCCATTCGGTACTAAAAATTTGGAATTCACAAGCCAAACAAAAAAGCATAAATCCATTGTAAATATACAACGATCTGCGTATTTATTGAATTGAAATTCAAATGAACAACAACGTTAAAAGTCGACCACAATACATGTAGGTGAATATGGAAATATATGCTTATTATACGAGAATTGTTTCCTTTATCCATTTGTTACTGTCACCATAGTTGATGTTTGCTGGGTCAGAGAAAACATCTTTAGGTAGTCTAATTGTGTCTCGAAACGTCTGAAAATAACGTATAATCCCGGATTCAGAATTTCACACGTTGCCAGCATTTGTTCAACTTCTGTCAAGAGACAGACACCAGATTTAGTCAAGAATAGAAGTGGCTGTGGCCGTATGTTCACCAACTGTTTAATACAACAAATAAAATCATGTTTCTGGATAATATTGGGTGGATTGGTGTTGGTGTCTTTTTTCGGGGTATTTTCAAAGCAGCCATATGCCGATTGTACAGTGAACAGTGCCTTCTGTATTCCGCTTTCCAACATGTGCACTTTCTGTTTCTGCTTCTGGCCAATATAACCTAACGGGAGGGTCTGGTTCTTTTTTTTATTGATGTAGCCTTCTGGTGAGTATTTTCAAAGTGATTAACAGCGTGCTTGTAATAGCAACAATTATTTATTGGTTTTGTTTTTTGTTACAATTACCACTACATATTTACAATAATTCACCCCAGAGTGTAGCTTATGTTGAATTGAAGTGGTCAACATGAATTACATTGATATAAATCTCCACACTAACCCAAATCAAAACAGTTCAAATACTGAAAATAAACGTGAAAATATCAACCTGGCAGCATCGCACTGGCTCACTTGACAATGCGCGTTGGGCTGAAGGTGCCCCATGCACCGTTGCCGTTGTGCATGTCGTCTGAGGAAATTTCCTTGAATCATGATATTGATGGGGAATCTATGTTAAGATAAGACAATAGTATATTAGTCAGGGAATGGGTATTAGTGCCTATTACTCACGCGGATGAAGTTTTCTAATCATCTGAGTGAGTAATAGCCATTGCACGCAAGTAGAATACTATATTTTTGTTCTATGATTATTTAATAATTGAAGCAAAATATGCAATGTTTAATTTAATTTGCAGGGCACTTTTTGACCACTGTATTGTAGGATAAAGTGAGGCTAGGTTAACACGATGACTATAAAACAAGTAAGGACAGACAAATGGGCTGTTTGAAAATGATGGATTTGAAGGTAAACGTATGTTGCCAACTTGTCGAGTTTTCTGATTGAACAGTGAAGTAGTGACATTGGATCTTTGCATGGTTGAAAACAATTGAGTGATGAAAGAAAAGTCACTGGTATGAGGAACCAGTCACATTAGTCGATTAGCCGATGGAAAGGATGTATGATACATTATTTATTGAATAGTCATAGAAAAAATATTTTTCCTACAGCCGTGAGGAAAATTCAATTTTCCGCACCGATATCCGTGTGGAAAATCAGGTTTCCCGCACCAGTGCGGAAAAATTAACAATAACATAAGCAAACAGCAATCAGGTTTCCAGGTAACTTTGGTCGCTTATAGTTACACATTTCGACATTCATTATTATTTATTTGTCATTAGTTGCATCAGAAACTTTTAAATTACGAATTATATCCTTATTTCCGCACGTCTGTAGAAAAACTATTGTACCTAACACTTGCGGAAAATGTTTTTCCGCCCTCGGCTGCTTCACCGAACTCCGCTACGCGTCGGTCGGTGAACGGCAGACTCGTGCGGAAAAACCAATTTTCCGCACTTGTTAGGTGAATAGCTATTTTCTACAAGCGTGCGGAAAACACCACTTTTCCGCACGCATTTTAGTTTTGAAAGCGTGCGGAAAAGTGGTATTTTCCGCACGCTTGTTGAAAAAATATTGTACTTAACGCGCGCGTGAAGTGACTTTTCCGCACTGCGATCGCGTGCGAAAAAGTGGCACTTTCCGCACTTGTTAGGTAAACTACTATTTTCCACAAACGTGTGGAAAATACCACTTTTTTAGTTTTGAAAGTTTCAGCACTGAATGCGGAAAAGTGACACAAAACAAAAATGCGTGGGGAAAAGTGGTATTTTCCGCACACTACTTGTAGAAAAAGTATTGTACCTAACACGAGCGTAACACGAGTGACTTTTCCGCACTTGTTAGGTAAACTACTATATTAAATTTTGATACTTATCATTCACGAATAATTAAAATTGTTCAATTAATTTTTCTGTATTAGCATCACTACCTAGTTCCTTCACCTGATTCTGTATACATTTTTCCACATAATTGTAGAAATATATTCTTTTCTAATTCGATGATTTTATAAGTTTATGGATATTAATTGCTGCTCGTTACCAACAGAACTACATCGAAGCTCAAAGCTGACCAAAAATTGTATGAAATTGATATTTTTTCTGGACACTTTGTTTCTTTCGCCCTTTTGAGGTGCCAAACTATTCAAAACGAAACATTTGAGGCTTTCTAGGACCATATATTTGAAAAACTTTCCTTACCCACATCCAACCACCTCATGCAACATCTATAGGGCTACCCTCTAACACGTAGTTTGATGCAGATGTAGGGAAATCCATTGATAGTTGAACACTTGCATCTCACAGCTGTGCATTTTGAATGCGAGTAGATTTCCAGGGGCTGATGGGGGTCACCGTGAGACCCAGACTTAGTACAAGGGATTATTTGGTAATTGGATTTCAAAACATTATTACACACCATACAATATTAGACTATTGTTGGTGTAATCAGATTGGTTAGAGGGGTGGGGTGGTAACAAATTTGTATTATTTAATTATTTTATTAGCTGTATTATAAAAATTATTATGGGATCCATTATTACAATATGAGATACAGCCTATATGACTGTTGCGAAAAACGACATCAGGCTAAAATAATGGAAGGCAGTTTGATCAATCAAAACAAAATTGAAGAAAAAAATTAACTCTTGAAAAGTTCAAATAGATGTTCAGGGGTCTTAAATTCCTAATATTTAAGAACAGCCATAAAAGTCATACAAAGCAGATTATCCTCTAGAAACAATAGTTGATGATAAATTAGGTGGTATATGGTATTGCGCCCCAAGCAAACAGCATTTGTGTAATCAAACTAATCCAGCAAAAGCAAACATGTGCGTGTTTTCTTTGGACTTTCCATTAAATTAACGATACAATAGATGTTCCATCGGCAGAACGCTTTTAATGAAAGTATCCGATAATGTATCTGACGGCCAAATGCCACACCATACGTCGATCCAGGTGTCGTCGATCCACATCCATACATTTCTGCCATATGGCAAAAGACAATATGGTGTCGTCTATTTATTCAGTTCATGCAAAGGAAAAAACTATTGGACTCCTACAACCAAAAATCTTTTAAATGCACTCAGCCGACAATGTTTGTTTATTTTGAAACCACAAACATTCCGAAAAATTCTCGCACATTTGATCCTTCATAGAAAGGCATACATTGAGATTGTTGAGAAAGATATCCAACACAGTTAGGGCAGAAATGAATGGGCTTATTGTACTCGACTTAAGGGATACGAGTTGAATGAATGGCAATGAATGAAAGGCCCATTCGGTTCGGATTCAACGGGTCGCAGTTCCGTTACAAGTGGCTGCATTTTTGCTTTTTCATGTGAATTGAATATTGCATGTGCTATACTTGCGAAGGATCACCGGATGAAGAAATCTGTGGTCATTGCCCAAACATGAATCATCGACATGCGTATGTTTAGGTGCGTGGTGATCACGTGAGTGCGCTATATTCTCCGGCGCTTCCACAGTATTTATTTTTGCGCATGGGTATACTGAGGACCTCAGGATTACAAATACCAATAACTGCGCGGTTGATACAAGTGCATCAACTGCGCATGCGCATTCATCCTGAACGGGTCGTGGAGCGACTCGCGGAAACAGCTGATAATAATGATTTTAAGGAAATCGGAATTAATTATTGGAATTTGTGGGATTACCCGCGCGGTCCTCAGGTCCGTACTTAAACATTTGAAGAGTTTTCACAGAATAACACTATATGTATAATGTACTTCTAAAACCAACTTTAGAATGGAAAATATCGGAAAAAATATTGCATAAATTTTTTGTCGAAAATTTTGTTGGGATTGTTGTATACCTACCAGTCAATCATTTCTGTATTTTATTTTTGTACGGGTTTTGCCCGATTACCCGCTGGCTGAATCCCAAACAGATTAGCAAACTACAATATTCCCATCCACACTGGATAAGCCTTGTTCGGGTAACTGTTCGCCAATTCTCTATTGTCTCTAGGTCTGTATATGTCAAGCTTAACATATACTTAACTAAAAAATGTTGACCGTTCTTGCCAACGACTTCATTGTTTCAAATCACTTTGTCATGTGTCTGAAGCGTTCATTAACTTAGGAGGGACACGACTTACAATGTTTAAGGAACATGTTGAGGTTGTTGGGGCCAAAATCTGCCCGCTGGCCTCTGCTGTCGAGGTAGTGCCTGGTTTTCACTTTCGTTAGAGGCGGATTAGGCTTTTTCAGTAACAGTTGCTGTTCATCTGGTGTTGTGACTGTTGTGTTATACAGGGTGTCCCAGATCAACTAGTCACTACTTATACAGCAAATAGAGGAACCATAAATAAGAAGTTTGAGATGGAAAATCCATGGCCGGAAGTGCTCCTCCCAATAAACATTTTTGGTTTTATAAAGGTTCTAGGAACTTTATGGCAACCAAATAATTTAACTAATGGTTTTTGAAAACAGTAACGATAAATGGTTGGCTACATTTATATAACCTTTATAGGCCTTAAACGGTGGAGTTTATTACTGTTGCATAAGTGACCATAATTACCTAGAGCTCGTTACCAATAGTACCCAACACCTCACGGACTCTTCTATACAACTTCATAGATTACTACTTTTAAACTAAATATGAGACATATCACTGTCACCGTTACCTAAATAGGCGCAGAACCATAAGTTATATAATGTTTGCGGTTACTAGTTGGAAACCCGGATAAGGCGCAAGCGCCGTATACTGCTTTTCTCTTGTCTTTGTCGAATTCATTTTATCAATAATGTCATCTCTTTTACTTGAGGTGGGCGAAGACAAATCTTTCGCGCATATCAACAAAACGGCAGCACATGATTTATTAATGGCTGATCTGCGGTGTGTCAATAAAGCTCTATTGTGACTTCAATATATTGAGTGTTTTTGTCACAGGTAAGTGAGGTAAGTACCAAATTCCACTGCCATTTTTTTTGCATCGAGTAAAATTCAATTTTGCTTCTAGAAAATGCTCGGGCTTCGGATACAAGGTCTTTTTAATGACTTTATTATGTAAGTCTTTACATTTTGCTGTCGACTTTTTCATAATTGGTACAAAACTAAATGCTTAACTGAAAACCGTGTCCCTTGTATTCAAAATCCCGAAAAAGTGTCAGTCTATTTGCGAAAGCATTTACATCTTTGCAAATCCTGACCAGAAAATCCTCGAAAACCGCAGTACAACAGATAATGGCTGCCACGACGGGTATAAGAAATGGCAGTGACTCCACGTCTGATAGACGGACGGCGTATTCTGCTTAGGATTCCGTTAAATGATTTGTTATCCGTTTAAGTAAAGTGGAAGGATGTTCGTCAACCGAAGACATTTTTTCCGATGACTTCGGATGTCCATGTGAGATTCGTTTTATCTAATTTATCATTTATCGCTTTTGAAGACTGCTCGATTAACGGAATCCTAAACAGAATTAATACGCCGTCGGTTTAACGCAGTGGAGTCACTGCCTTCAGTAATAGTTATTACTACTAGTTCTGGTGAGAACCTTTGGTGACAATTATTTCTACTTTCAGAGCCAGTTGGAAACCTACGGTGTCCAGTATTGTCGTTTCGTGACCAGAGGTAACGGCCGTTACCTACTTTTAGTGATCATTATTACCCCTACATAACTTGTGGTCACCATACCTGTGACCTAACCTCAAAGTTTTTATTTTGTTCAAAATTCGAAATAATAAACAAAGTGCTGATGTTCAAAATTTTTTTTTCAGTACCTATTTGTTCATTTTCCGATGTCACTACAAATAGTTCAAACCGACCATTGCACGTGGGTGGTTTTGGCCCCGAAATAAAAAATATACCTATATATTCCAAGACAGGTCAGGGACCCCAACTCCACGCGCTTCGGAAAAAGACTTGGTAATATACCCATGTGTTAAAAGATAAGCGGGCATTTCCTTTTGTATAAGTAAGTCGACGGGGGATGAGTTGGGGATAATGATGAATATCAGCGACAAGGACTCTATGAAACATACAAACACAATCATGGCCACTAAAGATAACGAAAATCACTAAAGGCTCTTATAGGAACCTTAAGTTAATTTGTCAACCTGAAGCATCCTAACCGATCCTCAAATCACTTGAAGTATTAAAAAAGTGACCGTGACGCCCTCTATAAAACTTCAAGCTATTGGTGTTTGAATCAAGTTCTCATCAACGCTATATAACCTGTGTATATCACCTATAGTAATGAGAACTAAATGTTCTGTAAGATAGGTGATGAACAGTTTCCTGTGACTATGTTATAAAACCATCAGTGACTACTAACCATTGTTACCGATATATAACCTCGAACACTTTAGGCTAGATCTGATACTATTATAAAACTTTTATATAACTTATCGTTACTTTGAGAACCCGCAAATGTTTATTGGGCTAGATACAGGGTGTAGGTACAAGTTTTTCAAAAAAGATTAATATCTGAATTTATTTTGAAAATCGCTCAATTTTGATGAAATTTTCAGGGTTTAAATACCAAATGGTATTGCATGTTTCTGAGTATTTGAAAGAAAAATATCTTGTCCAGGGCCGGAGTTGGAGAGCATGTGTGCACTATGTTTCAAAAAAAAAATGGTATATAACATAACTTTTTCAGATTTTTTTATTATTATTATTAAAACCTTTCTTCATACCCTTTCCAAAGATGTGTTAGGAAGGCAAGGTTAATTGATAGTAGTAATGTTGCGTTGTTATACGTTCGGGTTTTGGACGAATCAGAATTCAGACAAAAATGACGTCAGTCGGCTCCGATCCGGTTCTGAAATTCAAATACACATTTTTAAAAAAAGATAGAATATGGTTCACACTTGATAATGAGGAGATATTTCACTGAATACCAAAAGCTGTGTGATAACTTACCCTCAAACACGTTTAAAAACGGCCGACACTCGGTAAAAAAAGTTTTAAGACCCTGAAATACGGACATGTTATGACATCAAGATGACACACCGATGACAGGAATGTCAATAATGGAGCTCGGTAACGGGATCGATTCGGTTTATCGTTCGTGGATTTCCGATTCCCTTGTTACGGCGCAACCTCTTCTACATATCAATTAACCTTGTTAGGAAGGTACCAATGACGACATTTCGATCCTGTAAAATAAATTATCACAATTACGGCTCTGAATTTATAATATTTCAAAATGTTCAAAAGTTTCATTTTGTCTCGTACATAAAGAGTGTTCAATAAAAAATACGATCAAGTCACCTATGGATTGCAATTGTTTTAAAAAACGTATGTCGTAGTCGTGGCTAACATCGCAATAATTATGACATGACATCCACTTTCTCTAACCGTCACAGATGCCATGATGCCAAACCATACAAACTAGCCACGACCTACGTTCATGACAGAAAAAGAAATCCAGAGGTGACTTGATCGTATTTTTATTGAACACTCGTTACCTATTCGAGCAAACAACATCAACTTGAAGCTCTCAATACGGACCTGGATTCTCGTCACTATGTGTAATTTTTTAAAACAATTCTTTATCCCAAGAGATGTATTGGTAGCAACGACCCTATACCACCACGATGAACTGATATACCCAACACCAATGGATTTTTCCATGAGGGGTACTATAACCGTTACCAAAGATAGGATGTACCGTAGAATGTAGATGATTAATCAGAAGAATGCGACGGATATCTAACAAGAACAAGATTACTCCAGGAATGTTGGAAAAAATTCATAAAAGAAAGTTGTAAATTGGCAAGAAGTAAAAATTCTTAAAATTTCTTGATGACGGATAAAAATGTAGGAAACTTCACTCAAAAAACATAAAAAAAAGAAGTTTCTCAGCTCTTTTGATTTTGAAATATGATAAAATCAGAACCGTACTGGTGATAATTCTTGAAGTGTCATTTTTAAGGAACGAAACGTCGCTATTAGTATTTGTCTAGTTCATCATTGGAAAGGGTATGATGGAAGGTTTCGAAAATGATGATAAAATGATTCAGGTCCGTTTTCAAAAAAATTAGAATGATTTAAAGACATCATACTGCAGAACGGAAGAAATTATAAAATTTTCAAATTTAAACTGTGTCTCGAAAATCAATATTTCATTAGATATTTTTTAACAAACATTGATTCTGGTCATTTTTAGAATTTACCCTGTATCTCGCAAATTAAAACGAATTTTGCAGAGCTGTTGAAAGGATCTTCAATGAGCATCAAAAACGGCAAATTTTCCTCTATTCAACAGAAACTAAATCAACCTGGAACTCCGTGGCCGAGTGGTGTAAGGTATCGGATCTCGAGGGGCGAAGCTCTGATAGTGGTGGGTTCGATTTCCACGGTAATCAGGAATTATTTTCTGTTCAAATACCTATCTAGTGGCACCCCCAATCCCAATGTTTAAAAAGGAACCAAAGTCAACAAACTGGGGATGCACAAGTGGCTGCGGTTTGAGGATAAATTCAAAGAAGTATGGGCTAGCAGACTCATACAAAACAATATTGCCTACCTTGCAGGCACCCAATATTTGCGGTCTTTGTTGAGTATGACGCGCCTGACTCATACTTCTTTGAATATATATATGTCTACATGTCAAACCCATCTACCATGAGCTCTATATACGAAAACCCAGATTCTATAAGCTCTACTAAACCCAATGATCTAATAACTATAGATGAAACATAGCGAAATAAACATGAGGACAACATCAAACTGTGCACTCAGGTGCAGAGTTTTTCCCACCACGTTGTTTGCCAAACTAACTCTACTAAAAGTATTACTACGCAGCAAAAAGATTAAAACATTGTTTGGAATCATTTTTCAAACCATTTTATGTATGAATTTAATCAAATAAGTTGATGGTAACCTTTTTGTTTAAATTGAAACATCTCTTCAAGATTTGTTCAGGTATTCAGGATTTAGAGAAACCAGTATTTTCTTATGTAAATTAAAACAGCTGAAGTATGGCAACACCAGAATTGGGTCCGCCCCAATCGATCGGATTTTGTCAACACGTTTCATTCATATTTCGTCTCATTGGCGTCTCTTGTTTTTTGAGTGGGGTTTGGTGTTGATTTTGTGAATGTTTATTGTTTTTTTATTCTGGTTTAGTTTGTAGTGCTTCATTATTTACTTATATGGTATATTGAAATGACTCGCAAGTGTCAAGCTTGCAGTAAATAAGAATTTAGGAATTCTGTAAAATAGTTATGCCACTGGCAGCTTCGCGTGTAGTAACCGAACCACATTCTAGTGAGGTGCAAACATATCCCCACTCAGTGCCCCGCTCAACTCCTCTTCACGTCTCTTTTATGTTCGATGTTGGCCACACAATTTTTCACAGTTTATGAATGAAATGTTTCATCTATAGTTATTAGATCATTGACTAAACCCTATACCCCGAATTCAGTAGACAGTAACTTAACCTAACCCAAACTGACCAAAATATGTACCTTTGTTCTTTGGCTGTCGCAATCATTGGTACATTTTACGTGATGGCAACACAGAGACATTTCCGCCTCCACGTTGAACGCTGACCCATTTATTTTTTCCCTAAATATGGCTTCAACCCAGAGTCCACAAGACATTTTCCCCATGTCTAGCCGGTTGTTAAAATATTCTTTATGAATTTTTAATTTGTTATCAAGTTGTTGGTTGTGACTGGATTTCAGTATGTATTTTATGTATATTCCTGTGACTCCTGTGTATAGGTACTTCTACCGTCGATTTAGTTGATAAAATTCGTCATCATAAGAAAACGTGCGCAAGCAACATTTTCTAAGACATTCTCAAACGAATCAAAATCCAATCTCCGTCACTGACCAGTGAAAGAAATCCACACGTGCACTTCTAAGTTCTAACCAGTGGAATGTTGTCGGCGTCGTCGGCGGTCACAACTCGGGCGCCACAATGTCTGAGTAACACCTGCACCTCTGATTTGAATACACTCAGCATTTCACACACACAGACTTATGTGTCTATGTTGTGGCGAATGAGCGCAATGCTCATTTTTCACCAACAAATAAGTGGCCGTAACAAAGCCGACAAAGCAGTCTACGTCGACTTAATGTGTTGATTTACTGCTTATTGTGGCCGAATGAAATATTTATATCCACCAGACCTGAAATCAAACTCGAATCTAAACATTGGCCGGAAAGGCGCACCTACAATCTTCTGGTAAGGTGCGTCAGGATATGGTACATCCCGGAATTCTGGTTGCACACCCTCCCTGATACCAGATGGGCTATCTTCACGTAAACGATGGTACCCAGTCAACGTTGCTTCCTTTTTGTTTGAATAATCACGGTACTATTTCAAGGTTGGCTGGAGACCCACTTCCAACCCTCTCAACCCAACAAAGCAAGTCAATAATACCTCTTACACCAGTTCATCTCCTAATGACAATATAACTCTCCAGATTAGAGAGATTATTAAATGGTCGATCCATTAATACCGCTGTTTGTGCTGTAATAGCGTTTAATCCCCACCCCATCGGGAAAACAAAGGGTGCGCACCCCCAAAGCGTGCGAACGAGGGGTGAGTTCGTTTCACAACGGAACAACCACGTGCGTTGGCACGTGCCGTGCTATTTGGATTTTCCGGAAAAAGGAAACTAGAAACGATTTCGGATTGGTTGGGAGTGTGTCATTTTAATGGTTTCGATGCGAATATGGGTGGTGAATCAGCTTTTGGTTGGCAAATGGTTGTTTTAATGTTGAACGTTGAGGAAACTATTGGTTCTCCAGTTTTTTTAGCATGAGAACTTCGCCTTCCTCATCATTTTCCATGAATTCTTATGGAGAAATGTTCGAAAAAATGCACTGGTACAAGAATCAACAATCTTGCGTCAGAGTTTACTAATACTTTGTTTTCGTAGTTTTTTCCTTTGTTTTTTATATTTTTGTCTTTTTTGACAATTACTTTTTTTTCATATTTTATAGTCGTTTTCTTCCTCGTGAAAATCAGAAAAATGTAAGTTGGAAGATCTAATGTAAGTGGCTTCGTAAACTTAACAAAATCAGAATCAATAAGAAAATAAAAACTTCAAGCTATGTACCAGTTTTATTCATTCACCTTTATTGTCAGACATCTTTTGATATGCCCAATTTTTATATTATTTAATTTTGTGAAATTTCAGTTTAATTGAATGTTCTATCTATGTAGGAGATAAAGTTTTCCATTTTATTATCTTTCATCTTTGATTTCTACTTTTTCACTGCAGAACTTTCATATTGCGTTTAGCCTCTTGATTATTTTACAATTATTTTTTAGCTTCGAACGTATAACTTCATAAATAGTTATCAAAAATATTAAAAATGAAATGAATTCAAGCAAAATAACAGATTAGACGTGAAATCTGCGGAAATTGACAGTCGAAACCGACATCAAATGATGATGAGTAAAAATATGAAAAGATCAAATGATATCAAATAATAAAATAAATAATCAATAAAAAATATAAAAATAAGCAATATTCGGAAGTGGTTCAAATGTAAAAAAATAAAAATAAGTAATTGATTGAAAAAAAAATACGAATAAAAACAAAATGAAAACTGTAAAAATTCGATAATTATCAACAAATGAAAGAGAAAAGTTCAATGATAAACAGTTTAATATTGTAGGGAAAGTAAAAGATAATATTTATCACAAATCAGTAATTCTGTGTTATGTTTAGTGTGTTTCATATTGTAGTTTTTCAATGTGTTCATTCTCTATATTATCTTATCATAGCCATAATTTACACTTTTGAATGTTATCTACTGTATAACACTATATATTTCATCTTCCATACAGAAAATGCATGTTCCTTCTAGCGTCATCCGACCATAAGAAAATATCTTAGATTTTTTAATTTCGCATTTCGCATACCTACCTGATTTTTAAAACTTAAATATCTAGAATGAAATAGAAGAAAATAAATTTCATCAGTTATCAAAACTACAAAAGAGAGATTAAAAATTAAACGTGCTAAGAAAAATCAGTTGGGTTGGGACTAACATCAAATAATGAAGAAAGTGAAAATATCTATAAAAATATAAACAAATAATAAGCAGTCAAAAGGGAAATATTATACTGCCAATCAAATATTGAAAATTAATAAAACAAGCAACAATCGGAAGGGATTCAAATATGAAAAACTTGGAATAAGGAATGGTCAGATACCTAAAAAAAATTAAAAAAAATAAATTTGAAAATTACTAACAAATGAAAGAATAAAGATGAAAAATGATAAAAAGTGTAATGCTGGTGAGAGGTATAAACAATAATTGATCAGTTATTTTTGTTGAGGTCAGTGAGTTTTTTCTATTTTTTTGTTTTCCATAATTTTTGTTACTTTTTATCTTTTTGTGATAATTTATTTTTCATGTTAATCTACTGTATAACATTCTATTTTATCTTCCATGCAGAATATTCATGTTCCTTTCAGCTTTTTTCGATTTTACAAAAATTCATTTTTCAGTTCCGCATAATAACCAAAGCCAGAATTTAAGAATGGCAAGGTGCCCGATCTCAGAAAGCAGGCATCCCAGAGACTTGCGAAAAAAAAATTAGTGGGTAATATGGAATAGAGAGAATGCTGGAAATATTCCAGAAGTTCCCAAGATGGTGATATCAAAACACAAAATTGCTTTTTTTTGTGATTTTTAAATAGAAAGAAATATAAATGAGTACCGCTATGGAATCATTGAGAAATTTCCTTCAAATTATTTTTTTTGTTTTTTTTTCTAGCGTGTCAAATAAGACAGGTATCAGGTATCAGCTGTCAAACCTTACAACGCAAGAATGCTGATAACTTTGAAACAACCCATCCGATTGACGCGATCTTAGTCTCAATTTGAAGAGGAGGTTCTTCTCTTCCTCAATTTTGAGATTTCAAATGATTCCGATCGAAAATGGACGATTTTATTCCGTGTAATATGCGGACGACGGACATTTTTTGAATTCACTTAAAATTTTCAAATGCAAAGGTAAACTGATGAAAATTGTTCGTCTGAATTCTCGACAAAATTCCGCACAACTTTCATGTATTACACTTGTTTCTTGATTTCGAAATAAAAAAGCTACCTATACGCTTTTCTGTAATTTAATGTGAAATAGTAATACCATTCAAGATGCCCTCGTAAAGAAGATATTAACAAATCTTTGCGTTACCCAGTAACCACCCAGTCACTGTTTTACATTAGTTGAGCTCGGCATTATCATCGCAGATTCGACAGATTTTTTGTCACGTGGAAACAGTCAAGTCATACACGAAGAGATCACGTGCTTCAGCTAGTGTTGATCGAACGCAATTTGCCGGCACGTGATTTGGTCGTATAGGTTTTGACTGTTATCACGTGAATAAAAATCGGTCGCATCTGCGATGATGATGCCGAACTCAACTATTGAACTCCATACTAAGTACCTGGAAAGGACCCGGTCGTTGTTGACAACGAATCGAAAAGTGTGTTATTCCTGTTATGAGTTAGAAAGAGATAGGTATCCGTAACTATCGCTATCTCTCTCTACTCCATGAGTATAGGTCAATGAGTTAGAAAGAGATAGGTATCCGTAACTAACGCTATCTCTACCTGCTTCACTCTCAATAATAAGCGGGTCCGTTCCAGGTAGTATGGAGTTCAATGCTGTTTTATTTCAAACAAATTATATCTTAAATAGTAGGTAGGTCTTTTTTGCATTGAATAATTACAAAAACGCGTTTAGCAAATATATTTTGGGAGCTAGAAAAAAGTGTGATGCATGAAAGATGTGCGAAATTTAGTCGACATTCCAGACAAACTATTTTCACTATGGCTTTGTATTTAAAAATTTCGAGTAAATTTGAAAAATGTTCGTCCGTCGTCCGCATATTATAATGAAAAAATCGTCTCTTCTTATCAGAATTATTTGAAATCCCAAAATTGTGGTTTTTTCAAATTGAGACTAACATCGCGTCAATCGTCTGGTTTGTTTAAAAGTTATGAGAATTCTTGCGTTGTAAGGTTTGACAGCTGATACCTGTCTTATTTGACATGCTAGAAAAAAAAATCAGAAGACAAATTTGAAGGAAATTTCTCAAGGAATCCATAGTGGTACTCATTTATATTTGTTTCTATTTAAAAATCACGAAAAATTAGCAATTTTGTGTTTTGATAGCACCGTTCCGCCATCTTGCGGCTATCTTGAGAGCTTCTGATATATTTCCAGCATTTTCTCTAATCCATATTACCCAGTAATTTTTTTTTCCGTTAGTCTCTGGGATGCCTAGTTTCTGAGATCTGGCACCTTGCCATTCTTGAATAGACACCCTGTACATAGCTTTATATTCTTGAAAAAAAAATTAAATATAAATAAAAAAGAAGATTCAAAAAAATCAATCAATTTCATGAGTTATCAAACAACAAAAGAGAGATCAAATCAAATCAGCTAATAAAATGAACGGCAGTTAAAAAAAACAGACATCAAATATTGAGTAAACTAAAAATATGAAAAATACAATATCATGGTGCCAATAAAAATCAACAATCACCAAAATAGGCCAAAATCGAAAAGGATTCAAGTAAGTAAGTAAGTTAGGAATAAGGAATCATCATTGGATAAGCACAACTAAAACTGGAGAATGAAAACAAAATTCAAAATGTTAAAACTTGAAAATTATCAATACCTAAATAAAATGATGGGTAAAAAATAATAAAAAGTTCAACAAAGTATGAATATATATAAGACTAACAGTTATGTGAAGCCGTGACAAATTTAAAAAAAAAAATATTAGCCGTACTACGTACATACATGGAAATGAGAAACAACTACATAGTATGAGTAAACCATTCCTGATAACTACAAATTATTATAAAGTAAAAAATCACAAGTCAAGGATTTTCCTTGTTTACTCGCCACTTTCCGATGACTGTGAAATTTTCATCCGGCTTAATCAATCTACGATGGGGTTTTGACAAACAACTCATTAACATAATTATAATTGATTAAGTGACGAGGAATGATTACGAGGAAAACAACCTAACTTTCAACTAATTTCATTGATATACGTCAACTGGGTAGTGCATTAGCATAATGAATATTTGAAACACAGTCTTTTTTTCTGTTTCCAAGGTTTCTTGGAATCTAATAATTGTGGTTGTCAAGATTCCGGTGAAGAAGTGATGTTATCTGGTCTAGCATACAGTTTTGCAAAACTCCCAACACGTGACTGAATACTGGATAAGAGTAGATTCTCACCTTTTTAGTGAAATCCTGGCCCAATTCCTGCGAATAAATACGCTCCTGATATCATGTTCGGATATTTGGTTTCCTATGATGAATGAGCCCATAACTAAAGCATACTAATGCCAGCAGTAGTTGACACTAGTTGATAAGGAAGAATCAGTTCTCACAGTATATGCATGCAGGTGTGTGTGAATTCGGCTGTAAAGCCTAATCACGTGGTGCAGTGTTTTGTACTGTTTATATAACACAATACGGGACACTTGTTCCACACAGTCATGGGAAAAAAATGTAGACAGGAAAATACATTTCTAACTTCTAGATCCACATGTGACAGTTGAATTTGTAAACCAAGGATGAAACCCATGGCCCATCACTCAATCAACTGCAAACGAGAGTTTCCAAGATAAAAAGAAATTGCTAAATCAGCTTACAGCAAAGACCAATATGAAGATAGTAGACAGGAAGAATGTGCGTAAAAACAAGCAAGCAAATCACTAAAAATACGTGACACAATTCACATTTCTTCGACAAAAAAAAGCTATAGTAAACAAGGTCGTTCTAAAAATAAACCTTATCGTGGTTAGACAGGACTAAAATAAAGATGGAATTGACATTGGGTTATCTGCAAAGAAATATAACTCCAGATAAGAAGGAATTAAAGGCTCGAAATATAGGATCGATAATTTTTTTTGAATTTTGTGGAACAGTGATAAGCCAAAATTAAAACCATTTTATAGTAACTCAAATGTGTGTTTAGTAGACTATTAGACCAAACATTTATCGGCTAATCGTCTATGCTGCATGGAATTGAGCAACAATTTATTGCGTTTATTTAATGATTTTGTTGCATCATGTTATGAAAATACTATAGGTCATGATTAATGATAAAGGGTCTAGTGAAAGTCAATGTGATGACTTACAGACGGAAAAAATGTATTTTTTTCTGATCTCATGACGATCAAAAGGTAGTGCTCCTGTGACAAAATCAAAACTTTCTTATGAACCTTCGTCAATGTTTGTGATTATGTATTTTGTAGATTGTCGTTTGAAGCAACTTTTATTGGATGCTTGATTTTTTATTTTTTAATGATTTTTCAAGTTTATGTTGAGCATGCTTTTTTTTGCAATTTTCTATCTATTTTGATGAACTGTTATGATTATCAATAAATCTCTCCTTTCCTTGGATTTTCGTTTTAATGGTTCCTTATTTATCTTGTGCACTTATTAGATTATAAAAAAATGATAGCATTGAAAAAAATGTGAATAATGCAAAACTTGAAGTAAAATTGAAAAAAAATAGTTTTGATTTCAGCGGTATAATTGAAAAAAAAAAATTAGAATCATCACACTAAATTTTTAAACAGAGATAATATAACAGAGAAATATGAAAAGCGAAATTCTGAACGACATACAAATTCCGCAAAATGAGAAATGATGAAGATATGACTGAGAAAATTGTGAGAAAAGAGTAGAAACAATTTGAAAAATAATAAATTGACAAAATTAAACAAATTGAACAAGTCACACAAAAAATTGGAAGCTTCTTGAAGAAAAGCTGAGCAGTTGAAGAAAGTTATACAGAATAATAATAGGTATCTTCACTTTGCAAAATGCTGTTCGGGTTATACAGGGTGTCCCAATATTCAACCGACAACGGTTAGGAGGTGATAGAACTCGCATTTTTATGAAACTTGAGATAGGGACATACAGCCCTAAAGTGCTTAGTTTTCAAAATACAAGGTGCCAAACTTTTATTTTTTATTTCAATTTTTGTCAATTATTCCTCATCAAGACGACACAGCGATACGAAATGACGCATGACGAGAAATCCAAATTCATTAACGGTTCTGATATCACCAGTAGGGTGGCGCCACCTACGGCACATCGAGCTCATCTAGATTATCAAAACTTTTTTCCAGTTTGGTGCATCGATATGAATATTGAAAAAATCGATTCTTCAACCTTTTTTACGTAAAAAAGGTGTACCTTGTTTAAGTCTCTTATATAGTGTTAACCGTTTTCGAGATAGCCTTCATTGAAATTTCCAATGCAACGGAATGAATTTGAAAAAATTGCAAAAAAAAAGCACTTTAGGGCTGTATGTCCCCATCTCAAGTTCCATAAAAATGCGAGTTCTATCACCTCTCAAGCGTTGTCGGTTGAATATTGGGACACCCTGTATAAATAAACTAGGTATAAAATAGTTCAATATAGAATTATTGAATAGCAAAATATATAATTATTATAAGGAAAAAACACGTTCAAAGATGAAATAAACAAATGACAAAAAATAAAATAGAGAACTTTTTTGTATCCTTTGAGAAACTGACTGGATGACATTGGAAATCAACATACAATTCAAACGAAAAATATGAATTTGATATTAATAAAGAGAAAAAAAAATTAAAAAAGCCTTACAATAAAGAGAAACAAATTGATTGAAGAAACTATAAGTTGATAGTAGGTGTACTGTGGTATTGTATAAAAATAGAAAAATGACGAAAAGAGGAAGTTTTCAACTAAATAATATGAATTTGAACATAACTTATTCGCCAATTAGAAAATTTCTCTAATAAATATGGTGGCAAATGCCAGTCATTAAAAAGATACAGGGTATATTAAAAGTGAAACTTTATTTTCGAAAAATCTCAAAAGTTTGTTTTTTTTGCCTTATTCTTAGAGGGCGCTTTCTACGTACTCAATGATGAATTAATGCTCGTATGTTTTTTTTTTCGACTTCATACTTAGAAAGAGTCAATTTTTCTACGCAGAAAATGTACTCTGTAAATATCGATATCGTCAAGTCGTTTTCAATATATTCGACTTCGTAAAAATATCGGGATAAAATAAAAATCCGATTATCAAAACGAGAAATTTTTATTGAAACCACATATCTAGAAACATTTTTATATCCACTTCAAATAGATGTTGAAAGTGTCCGACATATACCTCAATACATCTTTATCCATTTGAAAATAATTGAAATTTTTCGATAATGAAGTTTCACTTTCAACACCCTGTATCTTTTTAACGACTAGCATTTGCCACAACATTAATAAGACAAGTCTTCTTATTTTCATTTATATTATCACCTGCTGATCTATGGCGGATAAGTTATAGGTCACCCTGACCCTGTATATTAGAAAAAGATATGAAACAAATGATAAATAACGAAATTGAAATAATAAACCGTAGGTATAGAAATGGAAAGAGATTGAATCAAAAAATATACTTGTTTAAAAATAACAATAAAGAAAAACATAGTGATTGAAAAATACTGTATAAAAAATAAAATGTTATTGAATAACAAAAGAATTAGAGAGTTGAAAATATTAAAATCATTGAGTCGTTACACTAAATACTTCAAAAAAGTGGAAAAAAAGAGTAATTAGGAACAAAATCAATGTACATATACGGATACATCTTTTTCATTGTGTAACCTTTGACAGTGTAATATGTGTCGAAACGTGATGAAGTAAAATCAATGCTGAAGTAAAAGCGAACACTAATTGAGATAAATTGAACAACACAAAAACTACAAATTGGGTGGTCACTCATCAAAACACAATAGCCATTATTTATCCATAAAGAAAATAATGGATTTCGCATAAACGACTGACACCTGTATCAACAAGAAGAAAGTCAAATAAGTCCATTAAACATTTACATTGACCTTTTCGTGTGGCAGTCATGTTAACCTTTTCTGATCTTCAATTAAGATCGATGATGAACGAACAGGAATGGGCGGATGAATTATTCAGTTAATACTGAAACTGCCCATGATCGATTATGAATGTAAATTGGACCCTCATAATGTCGTTTTTATTTTGAAAAATAATTATTTTCGATTATCTAAGGATTAAAAATCAAGCCAGACTCACGAGTCATAAAATATTTTTGAGCAGGACGTCGTAAAATGCTGGATTTTCATATGCAAGGGTGTTTTGAGCCCGTTTTTACTATCCATTGTCACAAGTGGAATAAGAATTTGTCATGAATGTTAATTTTTTGATTTATTGCCGGTCGTGTGTTGCTTGTTTTATTGATATCCTGATACGTGATCTTCGTGGTTTTAGTGGGTGGTCTGACGAATATTTAATTGCGGTTGTCTCAATTTTTCATTGGCGGGATTTATGTCTGTAAATCGATCACGAGACAGTGAAGTGGAATTGATCGCTATTTTAGCACTTTAAATACTGGCTGCGCAGTCGGTCAATCTCTTGTAATGCGCAGTCCTTGTCTAGATTCAACTATAATGTGCAAAGTGTCATTAACATGAGCAGCATAGTTCTCGCCACCAAACTAAAATCAAAAATTGAAAACGCCAAACAACTAAAGATTATTTTTTGAGCATTTGGAAGATCATTCAACTGTGTGAGATAGTTTTATAGGTATATGGTGTGAGACCTTTGAAAAATACACTATCTTTGGTTTTACTCAGTCTTATGGTCGATACATAGAAATGATCAGCACTCCTTGTGATTTGATCATAGATATCACATACAAAATTTAGATCTCGATATAAGTATTCAGGTACCAGTTTGTTTTTTAATTTGTGGACAAAAACATACGTTTTGAACAAGATCACCTGTTCCACATTCATTTGATCTAATACAAGCGAACCATAGAGAAAATATTTTTATTTTATCTATGAAGCGAACGAAATTTGGACACACCATTTTGACGTAGTAGTGACAGCTGAAAATGTCAAAATGACAACTGGGTGCCATTTTGAATGAAAACATGATATGGAAAGGGGGGTCGTGAGTTACCTTATTTTGAAGACCCTTAGACCCTGATTACAACTGCAAAGTTTCAAGCCTCCGCTATCATTCCTGTTGATATACCTAACAGCGTGTCATTTTTTTTTGTGAGTCGATAAAAATTATCAAAAGAACATCAAAGAAGTAAGTATACGTACAGTTCATTTTTTATGTAAAGTTACAATGACATCAAAATGGGAGGTTGAAGGTTGGCAAAAAAAAATAAAATGTCATAAAGTGCTCGCTGATTGAAATGAAAAGATAAAATATTTGATAATAGACTTGATTTTCTCGATTAAATAAGGATTTTGATCAATTCCAAAATTATCATCACTCTCTATTCCCGAACGTTTTTTTCTGTCAAATCAAATACATTTTGAACATAGCAAAATAAAACGAATCACAATTACATTTATGACTATCGTAATAAAACATGTTTGCCAACCTTTAACCTACAATTCTGATCTGTCACTGTAACTTTAAATAAAAAATTAACTTTATGTAGTCTGATTGTCGTCTGACCTGATGACGATCAAAGGTACCTAATATTGATGGAAACGTCGTGTTCGTGAGACGTCAATGTTTGTGATTATGTATTATTTGTCGATTGCTGTTTAGAGCATCTTTTGTTAAAGGTTCAATTTTTTTTTTAAGATTTTTTGAGTTTATGTAAGTATGTTGTCTTTGATGCTATACAGGGTCCTTCATTAGTGCGTCGGGCAATCCTAGCGTGGTTATTTACAAAAGTAGAAAAAAAAGTTTTATACAAAAGTTGTAGAATGTGACTTTATGCATATTTTAAAAATATTTTCAAACATACAGGGTGCGTCACAAAAGTATGGCACGAAAAAGTATGATTTTTTTAAATGGAACCCCCTGTATATTAATTGATATTTCAATTCTTTCTTCAATTTGGAACAAAAATTGTGATACAACTAATGTTCCTAAATTCAACCGATATCGAGATATCGCGTTTTAAAAATGGCATTTTTGCAACTTTGACATGCTATAAAACTCAAACTATTCAAGTTAGAGAAAAATGGATTGCACATTCCTATCTTAACTTTTCAAGAGCTATTCAAGGAGATTAAATCCATTATTGTGAAAAAATGTCAAAATGTGCCGAAAAAAGTTGACAGTTGACGTTACCTTCTATCCAAATGACAGAAGAGCTCTTGAAAAGTTAAGATAGGAAAGTAAAAACCATTTTCCTCTAACTTGAATAGTTTGAGTTTTATAGCATGCCAAAGTTGCAAAAATGCCATTTTTAAAACGCGATATCTCGATAACGGTTGAATTTAGGAACATTAGTTGTATCACAATTTTTGTTCCAAATTGAAGAAAGAATTGAAATATCAATTAATATACAGGGGGTTCCATTTAAAAAAATCATACTTTTTCGTGCCATACTTTTGTGACGCACCCTGTATGTTTGAAAATATTTTTAAAATATGCATAAAGTCACATTCTACAACTTTAGTATAAAACTTTTTTTTCTACTTTTGTAAATAACCACGCTAGGATTGCCCGACGCACTAATGAAGGACCCTGTATAGAGTAAAATTTGATGAGAAAAAAATTAATTTGATTCAACCCATGAAGAGGAAAAAAATGCAATCACTCTACCAAGTTTTTAAACAGAGATAAAGGGAAATTCTAAACGTCACGCCATTAGAAAATTCAGAATGAAAAATTGTAAGATCTAACTGAAAAAAATTTGAGCAAAGGCATGAAAAATAAATAATAATAATTAAACAACACATTATACCCAAAATTCAAAAGCTCCGACATTTAAAGAAGGAAAAATAAGGTATAAAATATAAAATAGAATAATAACAATAATAAGAATGATGTTTTGAATCACTGAATAACAAAATACCTGCAAAAAGAAAGTTGAGAGATAAAATAAACAAAGAATAGGAAATAAGGTTTGCGAGAATAAAATACAGATTTGAATTTTCTGGACATTGGAAATCAACATTAAATAACAACGAAATATAGAAATTATCATTTTATTTAAGACTTAATTAATAATTAATTAATACTAACACGCAAGAGTTGACTTCTCCAAACCTAAACTAAGAGGATAAGATGAGTGAGGTACAAAAGATTTTCAAAATGAGCTATTATTACTCAATATTTTTGAAGAGGATTCCTTTCACCTCAATTTTTTTTGGCGAGTCGTTTAAAATTATTAAAAATCATTAAAAAAGTAAGTAAGTATAACATCTTTATTTAGCTAACTGCTTTAAAAAATTACAGATTCCAGTCATTTGCCAATTGAAACTAAGAATCAAGACATGCTTCTTTAGAAGAAAAGATTGAGCAATGTGAATGAAATGAACAATTGAAATGTGAGAAAGAATCCGTAGATATCAGAACAACTTATTGATAACTGTTTAACAAGAAGAACAAAACACCAAAAACAATGAAAAGTGAAAATTATTTTTGATTCTACATAAATACTTCTACAAGGAAAAATAAATTTGTAGAAAGTAGACAAAAAAAGTTTATCAAATGGTAAATCTGTTCAAACTTGATAAAGAAAATCTTAAAAGCAGAAAAAAAACCGAAAAACATGCGTAGAAAAAATTTCTAGAAAAAATAACTAATCCAAAACGCAAAAAGACAACTAAACATTATTTTTGAATCGATGTGACACTTCATCAAGAATTGAATCTGTATATATCTAATTTCCGTTCATCGATTAAAATTATTGAAAACCTCATATTACATTAAAAGAAGAAACGATCAAGCAAAAACAGTGAATGAAATAGAAAATTTAAATCTGAATAAAAAATCCGTGAAACATCTGGAAAACTTGTTGATAGCAGCTTAACAATAAGAACAAATCACTAAAAACAAGTGAAATAGTGCAATTGAAAAATACATATACAAAAGTAGTAGGTATGAAAAAAGTATAAAGACGATATACATTTTTTAAACAAAAACTAAGGTGATGGTCCATCGACCTCTATTCAAAACTGGTCGCTCTCATCTCCATAAACAATTATAACGAGCAGACCAAATATAAATAGTCTGATACCATGAATAACTCACCTGTTTTCGGTACCCAACATAGAAGCATAAAAATAAAGCCATCAAGTTGCCGCTTTATGCCCCGTCCAAAGTACCATTGCGAATGATATAAAAGCGACAAAGAATAAGCAGAAAGCAAAAGAAAAAGCGCGAATAAGTCGAAGAAAAATACAGGTGTGTTGCGATGGTACTGTTTAAGAAATTCCCACGGATTGTGTGTCGCTTTGTGGCTGCCGAGATTCGAACAGTAGGTACTCCCACGGTACACCTTTTTTACACATGCACCATATGACACATTCTTGTGCTAAAATCACGCATGGGACTTTCATTCAAGAACACTTTCAAATTTTTCACATTGCAAATTTGATATGTGTCATGGAAGTACCTACCATCTGTTCTGTGATATTTTCCAATACAAATTTGAATATTTCTCGGAAAAAAAACATATTATTTATCGTCTGGTATGTATATTTATCGTATTCTTTATCACAGTCACAGTTGTATTACATAATGTCACACAGGACATAGGTCAAACATGATTAAAAAAAACTTGATACAATCCAAGTTGTTAACAGTATCATTGATGTTTGAAGAAATTAATTGAAAACGGTTCTTTGAATATCAACAGTATCAGAACGCAATAACCTCCCTCCATATGGACAAATAATCTCATTAATCCCTTGTACAATTACAAATCTAATGAAGCTGACACGTGATCAGACGACGTTTCGGCATTATCTCTCATTACATCGTCAGAATAGGGACCTTATTAAATGGCTTGGCACGTGCGGGTTTTGATACAATGTGAAATTTGCGTTGGGAATGGATAGTGGTTCGTTGGAGGAGATTTTATTGATTTTTTTTTGGGAGATTTCAGAGAAAAATCGACTTCAAATTTGCAAATTATAATAATTTACTCTTTGAAAAATTCGTTTTCGAAAACTACAAGAGATACAAGTCTGATTTTTCCACCAGTTAATTTTACCAGACAATTTTTCATGTACCTACATCAGAATTATTGAAAGAAAAACTTGCCCAGTGATACGGAAAAGTTCCGTGAAAGGAACAATTTTTGTTGAGATTTTCTATTTAATTGTTTAGAAAGAAGTCGTACATATCTCCATAACTGCGATTTTGATTTTTTTACCTGTGCATTTTTCAGACATTTTCCCATTTGTCAAGAAAGCTTACCAAATCCTTCTATACTTCTGTTACCAAATTGGAAAGCAAAGTTTTTTATCTTCTCCAACGAAAAATACGGGCAAAATCCAAATGTGTTCACACCAGCTGCTACTTCAGCAATAATGGATAATTTGCATACATTTAAGAATTCATTGAAATTCTGGTATACGTATTCTATCCAATATTTCCAAATACCCAAAAATATATACTAAATAAAAAAAGAAGAAAAAGCAAACTTCACTAAAAACCCGGAAAATGGGTGTGGCTCAGCTACTACCCGTGACGTCATCATCCTTGCGATTAAGCCTACCAATCGATCCTTTCATGCATACGACCGTGTGATAACCGCTCTACATTATTCTAGCCGATTGACACTATCTCTGTTGAACAATGCAAAATGGAACCAGGCTTTTAACAGGTCAACAGGGACAAAGTGACACTTTGCTAAATATTTACTCAGGGGCTCTTTCGAGTAGATATTAGCAGTATGAATAAATCAATAAGGACAACCGGCATGAAGGATAAAGTGTAAAATATTCTACTTCTTCCGTGACGTCACGAGCATCACGACGGGATACTCGCCTTTCTGGTGGGCGGAGCCAGGTGCTATTTTCAATAATTAATTACTACATTATCTAGGGTCGCAGATTAATTTTTTGAACGTTTATGGCATTAAAACGTCATAATCTTAAATGTTCCCCTTTCTAAAAGTTGTACAAGTTCTCCATGGTGAGACTTATATGCGGATTGAGGGAATCCGGAAGAACAAATATTTTAAATACCAATCAATTAGACAGTGTGACTGTGATATTGTATATTTTTTAAATGTCAGGGTTTTTCTGAATTTTCAAAAAACGTCAGGCCACTTACGTTTGGTTTTGATGAGTGAGTGTCATGTTTCGTCAGACTGTCGGACGTTTGTGGCAGAGAACCCAATGTTGATGGTCACCAAATCGAACAATGCTGCATGGTACAACCGTACAACGAATAGGAGGACGGGAGGCGTTATGGCTCTAATAAAAATGGCTGTGAGAAAAACATCATTTTATTGTTTCATTGAACTAGTAATTTGTACATACCTATTTTCGATGTTAGTCAAACTTCGATTGCATAATTACTAGTCGCAAACATTGAAAACACCTAAGATCAGCGATCATATGATTATCTCATTTTTATACACTACCAAAAACTGTGATATCGTAAAGTAGGGATAGATGCCGCAGATCACGTGACGCAAAAACGATTTGCACTTCACAACAATCACAACGACCATCAGCAGAAGCAAAGAACTGTTTGACCATCAGTAACGTTTTTCCTGTGTTTGGTGATTTTGTAGAGCACGTGCTGGGTAATAAATTTGGCAAATGAACGTTTTTTTGCCTAAATTTCCTTTGTATGTTCTCAATGGTATTAGAAGTGTATGTTTGGTTTGATCGTTAAAATGGGATTATTTGACATCCCCTGGATTAGTTGGGGTTTTATTCTGAAGATGTCATTTTGTATTTTTCGTTACCGAGACTTAGTTATAACATGTCGTATCCCATAAATGACATATTTTACAGAAATGGGTTATTTTTGTTCGTATTAGAGTATTAGGTGCGTAGCTTATTATCATACTCCAACTCCATACTCCGATGTTTGAATTTGAAAAATGAAAGATTTCTATTGGTTGAAAATATAGGTACGTCGTTTTAGAATTAGACGCCACACATACATATTTTTTAGTTCAAAGTCACTAAAAACCCAAATTCGTGAAAATTATGGGTTACGACCAAAATAAGACGGTTTCTTATTATATTTGTGGAGGGAAAATGATTTTTGAAAATGTACAGGGTGGTCACGCGAAAACTAGAACTTGTTATAAATTTGTTATTTTCAAGTTACGAAAAATAGTGTAGAGGCAAATGTTGTGGGTATCATCAAATAGTTTTCTACTGATATTTAAAAAAAATCAATAATTGAAGTTCGCGTTCCAAAGATAATATGAAGCTGACATATTTTTTTTTTAATGGAACCCCCTGTATATTATTCCATATTCTGATTAAAAAAATATATAGTTTGATGCCTTTCTGATGAATTCTTTATGAAATATTTGAGTTGGAAATTTGAATACTTTATACCAACCGACGAATAACGGAACGAGTCTGGAAGCATCCGTCTTCATCACGAAATAATTAGTTACACAAAAAAATAATGTATGGTAAATGGATAGGAGGAAGGGGAACAATAGAACTGCCTCCAAATAGCCCTGACCTCACACCCACAGATATACGCTTTTGTGGGGATATTTAAAAATTAAGTATGGTGGCAAAAGGTAACTATCGAAGAGATGAAGACACAAATATCAGATGTAGCTAGCCACCCACATTGATGGAAGCGGTATGATAGCAGACACATTGAAAAATGTAGAAAAGAGATCTAGACTGTGCATAGAAAAAAAAAGAGAATATGATGGAGCCTAACCCAAACTAACCCAAACTGTCAGGGTTTAATAAGGATGAAAAGACCTTCAAAACGAGGTATCACTCGACCCCCCTTTCCATTTGATTTTTTTCGTTTTGTGTGGCGCACAGCTGTTAATGAGCTGAATTATGAAACTAATTCAATTAAAATAATTCGGGAATATGGCTTAACAATGGTGATACTGCACAGGGTGTCTCACTTTTGTTGTCTTTGGGCGGGGTATCCCTTTTATGAGTGTTCTACTTTTTCGAGGAATGAACGATACCACAAACAAAATCTTCATACATATGTACTTCTCCATAAAACAGTCAGTGTGGCGCAATATTTGTGATAAAAATTTCGAAAACAACGATATCGACATCAAGCACGCATTAACCAATCACCTCTCTACATATTCATTATCCGTAATTAAAGAAAAAGTAATTCTCATTTAATCCAACAATAATTATAAAAATATCAACCATCTGCTGTCCATGTCATACCAATCGTAAAAACCTAATACCCAATCCGATGGGTCCTTATTTGGTTATGCCAGCCTGTCAAAAGGCATTCCACGGTTAATCTATCGGACTATCGCTTTATCATCGTAGCAACGATAAAATAAATGCTCTCGTTTCTCTACGGCTAATCTCTGTTGAGATAAAAGATAAGCATTTGGGGTGTCGACTGCCACCATTTGGGGTTGTGGGTGATACTACAGGGGCGTAACACAACGTTTCGAACTAAATTAGGGGTGTTTCTTCGGTTTCCCTCTTCACCAGCTTCAATATCCAAAGCTACGCATCTAGTTTTGATTGTGATAAAGATCCAATTTCTTCACCTCCAAAAAAGCTCCTTGATGAATCATGTTTAAGAAAACCACCAGACAAAAATATTAAAGGCATTCACAAAATATATATTCATGGGTACCTTCAGTACTGTACCATCAAGCCTGTTGTCTTGAATGGTACCATATCGGCGCCACGATGTCGGCGAGCCACATACTCAGGTGCGCTTTGCTGCCGTTGGGTTTGGGTTCTCACGTGTGAACCACAACCACGGAACCACCCACGGAACAGCAACGTTCAACCAGACTCACTATTACTCTTTTGAAACATAAATATTACCGTGCCGACAATCACTGGGCACCGATGTGGTGGTATTGGTGTTTAGATAAGGGGATTGTTGCAGGAATATTGTTTGGTCATGTTGTGATGTTGAAATTAAAATAACCATGGAACTGTATTATTATTCTATTTCGTTTGGAGGGGACGAGATTCCGGCATCTACAGTCATTTCTTGCGTAATTGATCTACGAATTACAACAACGCAGATGCAAATTAGTTGGATCGGTGAGCTGGACCGTTCACTTGGTCGATTGATGACAGGGACGATCATGTAGGTTGATGCGCATCAGTCGTACTACGAATGGATCTAGACCTGGTGAAAACCATGATCTGACGAGATCTTATTAGTCAGATCCTTGTCATTATTCCCATTATCTTCGCGTATCTACAGGGTGTCTCTAAAAGTTTGCTGCAAAGGACTAGGTCAAAATATATCGATTTATCGCAATTTATCATTCTTCTTTGATGAAAGATGAAAAAAAAACACTGGGAGAATACTTATGACCATTTTAAACCACGAAATGTGCAGTGTAGGGCGCACTCTAGCGGCCATGCACAGTAAAACGAGCTTCATGATCGAATTTCTCATACCACAAACGCCTCTAATCAAAATCGATTTTTAATTTTAAACTTGACGGGGTATCTCGGAAACGGTGGACTAGGATAATTCGACATATTTTGACCTCAGGGGGTGGCACCTGGCACCTTTTAGAGACACCCTGTGTAATGCACAAGCTATTATACAGGGTGTCTATAGAAAAAAGTTTTTTTAGACGCTATAATTTATGAACAATCTCAATGAATCTTGCGTAATTTTCAAGTAAATTCAGTTTCTTCACGAATACTTGTGATTTTATATCATTACAAAATTCGATTGTCAGTCATCTAGAGAAATTCCTACATATCTTGTCATCAGCGATTAATAAAGTTCCTTGAATTTATCGTCCAGTGACTCAGTCAATAATCCCCAATATCAATAAGTCATAAAGTTCCGAAAACAAAACTGTTATCTGAACCAAACACAGGTGTCTTGCACCTGAGCGCAACATCTTTGCCTTATCTCTACCTGTTTGATATGGAAAATACAGACCTGTACAATCAATGAAGTTGTGGATACTTGTAAAGAAATATCATGTACCATAAACGTGCATTTATTGCACAAAAAGTTAATGGAACGCAATTTCAAGCAGCTTGGAATAGACTACATCAAGGTTTACAACAGCAATATTGTTTCACTTGAATAAAAATATTTGATTGGATTCTGAATCACGTATTGCTTTATTTGCGATTGCAGTTCTTGGATTTTATGATTCTGCTGCGAACATCGCTATTTTTGCCGACGTACTTTTCACACCCCCGCCTATTCGGGCAATAATGAACACCCCTGTATGCATAGAGGGTTATTAAGAGACACGTCATGTTAGGCAAAATGTCAATAAGTTACGACAACCCTCGAACACTGGGATGGCCACCCTGCGTTTCCACCGCCACGCCTTGTTGAATTGCACCCTCAAATTAGTGATTGAACTGGGAGATCCCTTGGCGCATTCACCAGCGGCGGAGATGATGTTTTGGCTGGAAAAATTCTAGTTTTATTAGAAAAAGTGGAAACAAAAAAACACACCAATGTTGAACCCAAATGCAACAAAACAACTCTCATCAATAAAAGAGGTGATTGAGAACGAGACCCGATAGTATATCGATGAGAGAAAGAAACTCAAAGTCTCTGACTCCAAAAACCATTTTTTCCTAGACCGAGACCTTGAGTTCTTTTCTCTCATTGATAAAGATTATATTGTTTTTGAACAAACCAAAAAATTGGGTTTTTCAATTGACTTTATTGAGGACTTAGATTTGAGTGACCAAGAGAGGGTAGCGGAATAGATTATGGGTTGTGTTTGGTATTCCGAATCCATGCTACCATAAAAAAATGTATGCTAATTTGAAATAATTTGTCCAAATTATGTTGATAGAGTTTCTTAAATGTTTAGGTAGACATAACATTGGTTGTTTTTGATGTGTATTTCTCACGTATGAATAAAGAAATTAATTCGCATTTTTTTTAGTAGTGGCCAGTTTAATTGTATAAAAGTAACGTACCAAAAATGTTTCAAATGCAATTAAGTTATCGATTTTTGTCCACTCTATCCCCTATAGAGATAAATCGAAGAAGTGTGTGCCAGTTACAGCGCGTCATACTAAACAAAGACTGCAAATATTGGGTACCTGGGAATTGAAGCAAGTAGGCAATATTGTTTTGTATGACGCTCCTGGCTTATACTTCTTTGAATTCATATCTACCTACTTGGAATCACATTGCGTCGGCATCATTCAAAATTGGAAAAAGTCGAGCAGCGCAGGTCAGTGAGCGTCCGGTATATTTCTTCTCATCTGTTTCTGTGGTATTGTCTATGATTTGCCGGCGGCGAGCATCCTTATGACGCAGTGGCGGCTCGTGCCGCCTATATTTGGGTAGGCTGAATCCAGTGGCGTAGCGTGACTAAATCATGAAGGGATGTGATTGGCAGAGTTTAGCGCCGCAGGCGAATTTTTCGTGAGATTTCTCCTCATTTATAAATAATTTCCCCTCATTTCCAGTAGGTGGAGAATGCGCAGCAGACAAATCATTGTTCGAGACCCTGCCCAAACTTTGACTAATAATTAATATTGCGGTCATTTTATTTTAATTTTGAAATATAACAAAGAATGTATCTTGATTGCGTAAAAATAAGGCCTCCTCCTCCCCATACAGCCTTCCTGAACCTCACCATACACTAATATTATCATAGAAAAAAAAGAATTTATTTTTTATAAATTAGATTTATTCTCCTATCCTTTATAAGCAAAAATTTCTGGATTATATCAGCTTCAAAACTTTCACTGGCCTGGATTTTAAGAAATAATTCTTTTTCTATAGCTAACAATGCTAGTGAAGACAAACGTTCATTTTTCATGGAGTTACGACTGTATGTTTTGATACGTTTAAGGCACGAGAAATGACGCTCAACAGCGACGCTTGTTACGGGAATCGTAGCAATCAAAACAAACATTTTACAGGCCTCAGAAAATATTTGTCGAAGTTCGTTATTGACCAGGTTTTGTAAAATTGATTCTAAATTCAACTTTTCGAATTGTTCATCCTGATAGATAACAGACAACTCATTTATTAATCTTTGTTTATCAAAAACATCTTTATAAAAATCGACCAAACTAGTTACCAAATCTTGGGGAAAGTTATTATTAAATTTTTTAAATTTTGACGAGTCAGCTAACGCAAAAAATGTCATATGTGACAAATCCTCAAATCGCACCTCTATTTGCGTTACGACATTATCTCAGATTTCATAAAATAAAATACGCAATGAGGCTTTTTTGTTATCTGGAATAGCATCAGATATTCTAGCTCGTTTTTGTGCAGGTGGTAAGCACGCAGATTTATTTATTCTTCCCTCCGCTTTTTCAAAAATCTCGTCAAACTTCTCTTCAGTTCTCAGCAGTTTTATGCGATCCCTGGCAGAAAAAACTTGATTTTTGCAGTAAGTTATATCCAAAGACTTTTTTTGTAAAATGTCAAATAATAAATCGGTAATATCAAATATATTTTTGAAAGCAGCCGTTAAAAATGAAAATTCAATATCATCTAAAACATTTAAGTAGCCCCTTGCGCCAAAAATGGACTCTTTTCCTGATGACGTATCGTTAATAATTTCAGTAAAAACTGTACGCAAATTTTCCCACTCTGAATCTATGATATTGATGATTTTAGAGCGGGAGGACCACCTTATTTCCACAGAGGAAGGAATTCTCCTAGCCATTACCGAATCTAAAACAATTGTTCGTTTCGCTGATTGATTAAAAAATCCCGTTAATGAAGTGGCGCTGGCAAAATAGATATGACAGCTTTTAATGCTTTTTGTTCCGTCTTGCAAAACTAAATTTAATCTATGAGCGCTGCAGTGTGAAAATAAAGCGTTTGGTGCATCAGATTTGATTTTCATCTGTAAGCCATTTAATGAACCATCCATGACACTCGCACCATCGTTACATTGACCAACTAACTTGGCTTTATAGTCAAACGGACGCAAAACCGACGATACCAGTTCGTACATTGCAAGAGCAGTTCTATCTTGGCTCACGTCATAAAATCCTAAAAATCTTTCTTGAATTTTTCCCGATTCATTGACAAAACGAACCGAAATTGCACACTGCGATTTTTCAACTATATCGGTTGTATCATCCGCCTGTACCGCAAAAAAAATAGAATCTTTGATTCCCCGGTTAATGTGTTCCATAAGATGCTCGGAAATGCATACAATTAAATCATTCTGAATATTTCTAGATAATCCCGTGAATATGTTACCAATTTTTTTCAAATGTTCTTGCATCTCCACATCGCGTTTAATCAGAACCTTGCAAAATTCTTTAAAATTTCCAACGTTTGAAGATTCATTTTTCTCGTTATGTCCCCTAAATGCCAATTCTTGCTTTGCTAGTAAACATGTTACGTCTATTAGATACATCATCAAATTTCTATTTTTTCGGACGTCTTCGTTATAATGTTTTAAAGAAAGAGCGATTTGAATTTGAAAAGCGTCTTTTATCGTTGAAGAATTTGTCTGTAATCGTTTTAAAGTCAAGTAACTGCTCAGATGATCTTTAGAGCTGTCATGTTTTTTAATACTTGCAGACAAGTTTTTCAAATCTGTATATCCTTGCAGTACCCAAACGTTATTCCTTTCTTTCGCGAGCAATAAACAGGGCCAACAAAAAAGGCTCTGTTTATAGAAACTACCGCATAACCATCCGTGGCTTTTATACCATTGGGTGTTGAAAGTGCGAGGAAAATGTTGCCCTTGTTTTTATCCGGTTTCAAAATGTCAAGTGGGCGACCTACAGCGATTATTTGATTTCGATCTTCAACCTTAAGCCTAGAAAACGGTTCCTCCAAAGGAACAAATAACCTCATGAGCTGGCAAAGTCATTTTGAAAATAAAAAGAACTTACGTAAAAATGCCAAAAATAAATAATGAATATCCTGAAAAAACGACAACTACTAAACAAACTAAACTCTACCTCTATGTGTGGACAAATCCTGTCCCAAAAAATGAAAATATCAAAACAAAAATTCTAATTTACTAATTTCTAAAACTTATCTGATAATCTGTGATTATATGAATAATTGTTATCCAAATCTTGCTAGTTCCAAAATCACAAAACAAACACCACCTGATAAAGATAACAATACAGTCTAATTTAGTTTGGTTTTTTCTTGGGCTCAAGGCAAGGATGGATAATCGCAACCGATATATCCCCAATAACGACTATTTATTGCAGTCATCACTGCAATTGCATAAACTCACAGAGTATAGATAGAATAATGCTCGGGCTAGCTTTTTTATGCCAAAAGTGTTTTTAAAAAAGTTTGATAATCTGTATTGATGAATTAATTCATAATCGGTAGCTGTGAAAAGAGTATCGACTATCGATATATTTATACGCTTCATTCGTCTCATCCCTATGCTTCAAGTGGGATGACTGATGGTTTTCGCGCGTCGGCAGCGAAAGCACTCGAAGACGCCGAAGGCGGTAATCGTGTCGCCTTGATGTGTGATATATTTTGCCTATGTTCGCCCTTGCCCCACTCTTGAGATCACCCCTTCTCATGCCCACAAGGACCGGCAACTGAGGCTGTCGCCTATTTTGAATACGCCAGCGGTCGGTTTCGGCTAGGACTTGGTCCTCTTGTGGGTGTTTAGGAATGAGTTTCGCACCACTGGTAGGTAGAATTAATGAAGAATATTATAAGCATTGTTTTTAAATGAAAATCTTCTTGATTAATTGTGATTCAATTATTTAATTCACAATAATAATTTATTTCGGTATTTACTGCGATAAGGCGCCTACCTTGCCTACCCCGACCAGCCGCCACTGTTATGACGTGAAGCGCGGCGAGATGAACTACTCCACTTTGTTTTTTAATAATGTGGCCTATTAATGAATTAAGAAGTAGAATAGGGAACGTTGGTTCGGGAAAAGGATATGATGATTTGTGCTGATAAGAGGTTATTATTGATGGGATTTGACCCGGAATAACTGTTTGGTTTTTGAAGGATTTCATTGGATATGATATTAGTCAATATGTTTCTGGAGGTGGAGGTTACTTCAAAATTGTGCATTCGAAGCAGGATTTCGATCGGGAAGAGTGACAGTATAGATCACCTATACACCCCAACACAGTTAATTGAGAAAAAAAAGATGGTGTCTATATGTTGACCTCAAGAAAGCCTATGTAAGCGTACCACATAGCAAACTCTGGATGGAAGGGAAAAGACCAACACGGCAACGGCTTTTTCAAAAGCTACCAAATCCTGTATAAAACTCAACAGCGAAAATAAAGATACGCAATTTTATTTTCAAACTCACCTAAAGTCTTGAACATTATTGATGGGCATTAAAAAAGGAAATGTGAGGGAAAATGTCAAATGTTGCTCCGCTTAGAAGTACATACGTGGAATTCAAAGGATGAAGAAACATCGGCTTCAAATTTTTTCATGAGGACCACAAGGCCAAAGAAGGAGAGTAAGACCAAGGCTTAGCTGTATGGAAGGAATTAACAAGGAGATGAGGGGGAAAGACCTGGAGGGAAATTTGTGGCTATAGAATCACCAATGGAGACTAGCAGTCGAAAGACGTCGGAGGACCTTTTGAAACCAATCATATACTAGGTGACCCAGTTTCTCTAGAGCTTCGAGATATTCATCTTACAGATATGCACCTTCAGAGATTTTTCAACATTAATCAATTTGAAACAGTTGAATCACAATTTTTTATGAACCAACTTTGGACTTACTTTTTGTTTTATTCTGTTCTCTCGAACCATGACAAAGACCAATCAAACAATCAAGGTTATGTAGGGGGAGTTCCTTTGTCCAAATCATGTGAAGAAGGGGGTTTTCGTGACGTAGGGACAGAAAGGGAAATGAGAAAAGTTGGCACCAAGCGGGATTTGAACCCACGACCTTCGTCATACCAGGACAACGCTCTACCAGTATCAACTGAGCTACCAATGCCTCTATGAGCAAAGCCAGCCCAATGCAAACTCTTCTCACTTCTAGGATGTAAGTTTTTAGGTTATGGTGAGCAACCTTCGGCGGTTACAATCCATTGGAGGTGTTATATGGAGGTAGGAAGAATCACACACATGTTCGAGGTTATTTGGCAGTCTTTTTAAGGTTATGTCCATTCAACCCAACCCAAACTAACGCAAACTGTACAAAATAATTTTTTGAAAGTATTATTCAAGTATGATAGACTTACTGATACCAAGACTCTTTAAGGAACTACAGACTTCAAAACTTGACAAAATACTACAATAATAAGAACAGGCCAAATTTCTACAAAAAATTATTAAGGGAAAGATAACATCCAATACAAAAGTTAGTTTTACAAACGAGATTCACAACTATACCAGATCTCAGGATACCATGTAGCTGCAAGAACAAATACATTTTTGAATAATCCGATGATACAAGCCAGTAATGAGTAAAGTATACAATAAGGTACCTAAAGATATTAAAAATATAGAGGATTATTTTTTATTTATAAGAAGACTAAAGTTATATTTGGATGTTCAGAACGAGTTGGTTCGTTGTTCGAATACTGTGCTGTAAGTTTTGGAAGTATTCTCGAGACCGGAGCTCCTAGCTACTGGGCAAGTCTGTCATCCTTCATTAATTCCTCACTAAATTTGATTAATTTGATCATGTTCCAGTTACTAAAGCAAAAATATGGAATAAGTCGTATTTTCAGATAAACAGAAAGCTCATTTTAAAACTCTTATAACCAAAACCACATGTGTAACCAACTGGAGAAAAACAATTGAATTTTTGTGAACGCTAACCGAGAGTTTATCGAGGTAAGTTCTACAGAAACTGACAAATTTGTATTTTTTTTTAGTGCCTTGTTAACAACCATTCAAAAATATAGGAGAAATAAAAAAAGGGAGTTCAAAACCTTCTTAAGATATGGTGAGTGTTAGAATCTCAATTGTTTGAGTGGTTTTTGTCATGGTTCGAGATGACATTCTGTCGAGTTTAGAATAAAACAAAATGTGAGTCTCAAATAAATCTGGTTTATTAGAAATTGTAGTTAAACTGTCTGAAGTCAATAAATGTTGAAACATTTTTGAATCTAAATTTTAAGTATTGCCGGATAAAACTGGGTCACCCTGTATACTCGAGTTTGTTGCACCCTATATCTAGTGTGTCTGGTAAAGTTCGCACCTCGCACCACATGGAGAACTTCGAAAGTTAAGTCAAATTATGCTCCAACTCAATCTGGCCCAAAGTGAATTATAATACTAGGTATTTTTGTCAGTTGTGTATAAAGAGTATAAGTCTATTCCAAGAAATTCAAATTCACTCATGCTTTCCAAATACCATCTAATAACTAGGTACCGTACCATACGTTCTATCTGAAACGATAAAGGAATTTCCAAATTGTTATTTGGAATTTTTCGAACCACACGTGTTGACAATAAATAATTTTATGACAAAAACAGCCTGCGGCCAATAAATGCGATGATCGGCGAGTGCAGGACACCTGGCTTGCTTGTCAGGAAAAAATTCAGGTCACCAATTTTGAAATCAACAAGCAACGTAATGATCCTCATTAAACACTTGCAAACAACAAGGACGTATTCTCATTGGTTCACAACCAAATAAACGGAATCAATCTTGCGCTGACATTTTTAATTAAATAAAATCACGCTCATTAATAAGTAATAGACATTCAGAAGGAAATTGGCTACCGTTGCGAGGATGAGTGATTTTTTTTTATTCTTTGCACAATCACCGACTTCTTGGGAAATTATATCCTTTCTAGGTGATTTCGTTACAGTTTTTGCCACTTCCCGTTGATGATGAGGGAATTTTAAGATGCAACGATTTCTCATGCAAATTAAATTTGATGGGTTTTTTGCAGTATAATGTTATATAACTTTTATTAATCATGCTTGTGATGGAATTCATTATTTAGTATTCAGGATGATAAAATTTGAATATATTTATTTTTAATTTTGAAAAATGAACATGTCACATGCATGTTTTTTTTTGGAACAAGGCTATGACGATGTAACAATTTTTCTATTTTTTTTATTTAATGTTCCATTATACTTTTAAATTATTTTTTCTGAGGTATATTTCCTGTCATAACTTTCAAGTATAGTTTTCTGAGTTTTCTAGTCTACTTTCTTCTGACTATATCTCGGAAAATTTGTAAAACTCTGGAAATATTTGGAAAAACGTCAAAGTTTTTCAAAATAGTTTTTCCGGTGTTGTGTGTTTGGAAAAATATCCCAGAATACCCAAATAAAATTTCTTAGATGGAAAGTTGAAATGATGATGATTAACACAAGACGAATTGATCTACTGGCTACGGAATTATGATCAAAAACTGTTTGTAAGCAGTTTCGTACAAGTTTTTTCCCCAAAAATGTTGAGTGCAAAACCCGTACGGACGCCACTGGTGAAAATAATAAAATTGTTTGTACATCACAAAATGCATATTGATGCGACTGTGTACCAAATTTCATAAAGATATCTGGAATAGTATCAAAGTGATCATAAAAAAATCATTCATTTTTTAAAATTTCAACACCCTGTATCTTGAAAATCAGGCTCTTGCGGACCTATGTCCATATGAACTTTTTGTCTCAAAATCATTCAAGGTTTATCACCCTTGAGTATCGACATTTAATCAATAAACTTACTGTATAATAAGTGTGGTAACTAGGGTATTACCGCACGGGAGTGAAATTTGTAATCACTGGAGGACGGTAACACCTAATTACCATACGAATTATACAGTAGCGTCGCGATAATCCGAGTCAGTTGAAACCAGACCAATTCGTATTATCGAATTACATATTCGCATTATCAAAACCTTTCCAGTGCATTTTGAAAAGTATATAAAAATAAATAACACGCGTTTCAGCTCGTCAATAATCGCTGACTCCTTGAGACTTGAAGTTTCGTGTTTGCGTTCAAAAGGTGCCATTTTTGATGAAGGAACTCGCTCTGTGAGAAAACTGCGTGGTGCAGAAAAAGGTAAAAACAACCTATCGACAAAGATTTAATCATTGCTATCGACTTGAACACGCTTACCGATAAGTGAAACCTGCATAATTTTATTTTTATATAGAAATAAAATCACGTAAATAAATGAATTCGGACTATTAAATTAAGTAAAATTCGGATTACGGAATTCTTCAATGGAATGAAGATGCAGTGCGGATTTCCAAAACATTCGGATTATCGAGAGTACGTATTACCGTGACACTACTCCTGTATACAGTATTTTATCTACAACCGTGCGGTGACAAAATATTCTAAAGAATTTTACAAGAAATAAAAACTTGACTCTGGCATTTTGCCACCCTTGGCAGAATGAACAAGTGAGCGTTGCTAAAGTAACATAATAAAAACTACAGCACGTCGCTAACAGCAACGTGCGAGAAAATGAAAGTTTCGCACGTTACTGTTAGCAATGTGCGCTAATATAGCTATTTACCTAACAAGTGCGGAAAATTAGTTTTTCCGCACGAGTCTGCCGTTCACCGACCGACGCGTAGCGGAGTTCGGTGAAGCAGCCGAGGGCGGAAAAACATTTTCCGCAAGTGTTAGGTACAACAGTTTTTCTACAGACGTGCGGAAATAAGGATATAATTCGTTATTTAAAAGTTTCTGATGCAACTAATGACAAATAAATAATAATGAATGTCGAAATGTGTAACTAAGCGACCATAGTTACCTGGAAACCTGGTTGCTGTTTGCTTATGATATTGTTATTTTTGACATATCCGTGCGGAAAAAAAATTCCGCACTGGTGCGGGAAATCTGATTTTCCACACGGGTATCGGTGCGGAATATTGAATTATCCGCACGGCTGTGGGAAAAAATTATTACAGCACTGCGAGAGGTAATATCACCGAACAAATAACATATGGTATAAAGAATGGTTGTAGATAAAAGACTTAATAATGCTGGAGGGAGCGGGATGTGGAGTAAAGCTCCTGACTCACATGAACTTGTTTATGTTTCATTCAAATCTCTTAATATGCACGATAACCTAATAATGGTTAAGTTTTTGGACATGTAAGCCAACGATCCTCGGTTCGAATCTAGCCAGAATGACGGCCTTGAAAAATCACTCACATATGCCATCAATGAAGTATTCGCTACGATTTTTTTTTATAGTTGTAATGATGATGCATGGCTGCGATAGGGTGAAACGTTGCGTCGGACTTTTACGATGTCATATGGTTGAAGAAAACTGTGGCTCACTTCAGTGCGCTTGTTTCATGGTCGTGTTGAAATTAAAAAAATTCTCAATTCAACATTTGAATAAAACCTGAAAAATGAATAAAACAGAGAAATATAAACACATGTTACATTCCTTCAATCCTCTCTAATCTGTTTCATTAATCATTCATAACGCATACTACAAGCCTATAATAAACACAGCAACAAACTCAAAACGTGACAATTAACAGGCAGCAAAATTAATTCAACCTGACAACCACTCAACCACTACCATTTCTGTTCAGTCCGCATATTTAATCGAGGAAAAGTCTCACAAAAACCATCTTCCTCCTTCATTCAATATGTATGAGATGCGCAAAAAGTCCTTAGCTAATACCCGCATAAACTTAACGAACCTGATTTTAAATGATACTCATTCATTAAACTATTAGTGATTATAAATTTCTCGTCGGTTTTCTAATTTCCTGAAAATTGACGGTAAATCAGAAGGTGGGGTACTGAGTCGTTCAGACGCCTGTACAAGACGAGAAATGACCAACTAATTTCTTAATTGGACAGAGGAAATCCTTATTAGCCTTAATCGTCCTATTCCTGAGTAGGTAGAGTCCAATTACTGTATGCGAAGCAGGAATTACTAATCAGCTTAAGTAATACTACTTTATGTAATGTACAGGGTGAGGTTTTTTCTCAGAATTTTTTTAATCCCTAGTCTATTTTAAATATGGTGAACAGGAATAACAGGAACTGTAGCAGTAGCTAAAATGGCTTTCATGATAGTTATAAATCTATTAGAATAATTCAAAATGTATTAAAGGGCCTGGCCGCATAAGTATTCCAAAGATGGTCCCAGAACGCTGTCTGCTCGGCTCTAAGATTCTCTTTGACTATCAGTTCTTCATCAATGTCCAGATAGTTCAAGCTGGCTGGATCAAGTTGTGACCAAATCAAATCTCCCAATAGACCAGAGTCATCATTTGGTGGAGTAGGATTCCTGGATAGACCAATGTTAGCCCTTGATCAAGTGACTGATTTACTTACTTTGTTTTGGCAAAGTTGGTCCACAGTTTCACGAACTTTTTTCTTAAAATGAAATCTGCATCTGTTGCTATAGGCTGGCTGGTGTTAAAGAGATATGGTACCTCATCTCCATGGGCCACTCTGCCGCAACCTGTATAAATACATCAATATGACAAAAGTAAAAACAAAGATTCATACCTGGAATGTCTAGATGATTTTTGCTGATTGTTCCCACAAATGAAAACTGGTAAAGAAAAACTGGTGAAAAACTGTATTAGAGTAAAGCGTGTTTTATAGCTGGTCTGCGGAATGAATCGTCAGTCAATAGCTAGAATGTTGGTTAGTTTAAAATTAAATAATTCAAGTAGACGATATTTACATTGATGATGATAGCTGGATTATCAGCAAATGATCCATTGTTGGTGTAGAATCTCTTGATCTCGCTTGTAACCACACTTACATCAACACCCTCTTTCAACATCACCTCTGGTAACAGCAAACTCTGATTTGAGTCGTACTGGGCGGCTAATTCACGTGCAGCGGCAATATCTAGAGATAGGCATGATGATGTTTGATGTGGCATATGAACATGCAAACCTACCAGATATAAACCCAATTTGCTCTTCACTATTCGTTCCAATTATTATCGGGACTTTCATGAAGTTGCCTGATTCCATAGTTTCATAAAATGGTTCACTGACCAATGCTGCCGGATTTGCTTCTTCCAGACCTGGCAAGAACTTTAATTTGATCATAAGATGTTTACTTTTTTGATTCATGTGTGTCACCTTATTACTACCAACACCAACCATGCCACCAGATCCGCTTATATTGAGCAAAACATTTATATCAGCAGTTTGCAAGACTTGTAGTATTTCCGAGGAAGGGCTGTTTGTATAAATAGAGGAGTTCAGCTGTGTTGCTATCTCCACAGCATTATTTCTTTGTTGGGTTTGTAAAGTGAATTTAAGACTCGTTCCACTTTCCATAATAGCTGCACTGAACAAATCTAAAGCGACACTATAATCAACATCCATCAATGAACAAGGCAACTTAGGTACCTTTTGATTTAGGACTTGCTAAAAGATAACCAGTAGACATAGCGCCAGCACTCTCCCCAAATACAGTGATATCTTCAGGATTACCACCAAACGCAGCAATGTTGTTTTTGGTCCACGTAAGAGCGGCAAGTTGATCCTTCAAACCTGCATTTCCAGATAGAACTTCATCACCAGTTGACAGAAAACCAAGGATACCAAGTCTGTAGTTGGAGGTGACTACTATCACCCCTTCTTCCAAAAAAGCAGTTGGGTCATATAACGAAAAGCTCCTGAAATGAATCCGCCACCATAAATCCAGAACATTACTGAAAGATTGAGCTGGAATGCAGACTGACGTAATAATCGTCCATTATTAAAACCTTCTACATACATTGGGACTGGGCTCAACAGGAGTATACACGTTCACGTACAGGCAATCCTCACTATATCCATTTTTGGGAAAATATGAAGGGTTAGGAGAAGCAGTGAGACAAGCAGGGGATTCATCAGTGCCATCAAGAATTCCAGACCAGCTATCTGGTTTTTCGGGAGGCTAGAAATTTGAGGTCTCATTGGAAAAACAAATTCCCAGCCACTCACCGTAAATCTTAAGTTTCCCACTGGTGGCTTGCTAAATGGTATGCGTTGCCATGAGTAAAACTGTTTACCAGACGGAGTATCTAAAGTAGTACCTCGAACTTGTCCATCATTGACGTTTACTATAACATCCCTTGCCTGAAATCCAAAAATTGACTTTGAAGGTGGACCCTTAAATTTACAACACTCACTAGACAACCACAAAAAATGGACACCAATACTAGAAGCCTCCATGATGGTTGTTCGGAATGATTGTAAACTGATATCCCTGTGCTATTTAATAAAAAAAATTTCAAGTATCTTCATTCATTTATCATGCAATTTCGAGATAAACTTCAAGGATTTCAATCAATAGGAGTAGATTTTTGATAACTGGCGATAATTTTATTATTGAAATTGTCTGCAAATTTGATTGATCCTCACACAACCATGAATGAAAGGCTCTTCAAAAACCACGTGCTTGATTATTAGTGGATCTTGCATGATGATTGCATTGAGCATATGGATCAGTCTTATCTACAAGATCATGTATCCTGTTATTCTCTCTCTTAATTAACCACATATCCTATGCTTATTAAAAAAAATAACCACATCTTGACATTCAATCTATTGAGCAGTTTCCTTATCTTCACCTCCTGCCTTTTGGAAATTTTGATAGCATGTTTTGTCACATCTGCATCATCAGCTACATTCAAGAGTTTACGATCCAACCATCATCCTTGACATTTAGGGCATTAACATTGAAACAATTTTTGCTTACTGGACATCATCCCTACATCCCTTACTAGTGGAGTTTCTCCAGGCAACTAGATGGTCCAGCAGCTGTTTCTCCATTACCTGGAGAGAAATACATGTCTTTCGCAACCCTTAGCCTTTTAGGCTCTTGATTAAAGACCTACGTACCAGTTGGCAATCTAAGCATCATCAAGAGTGACTTATACTTTGTCTATCACTCTAGTAAGAGTCGTGATTCTCTTTCAACAGTTTCACCCAACCATTCCAACCAAGCACGTTTATGCTGATACCAATGATTTTTGGAGTGAATATGAACATCATGCTTAAAAGAAGAAACACGTCTGGCATAACATCTCATAGGTGATGAGGGCAAAAAATTATAATGTAATAATCATGAACTCTTACTTATTTCAGCATTTTTTTTTCAATATAAGTATATTGATATTGGTAAGTAACTAATATCTTGACAAAAGTACTATTTCATGTATACTGAGCTAGGTACCTTTTCCGAGATGTTTCAATATAATAACGAATGTCAATTTTTATCATTTTTAGAGAAGTGCTGCAAAGTTGGAGCAAAAATGGGTCAATTTGATGGGGGTATACAGATCAACCAAAGACAACAAAGGACCAAAAGAGACTGGAAGAAGGGCACAGAAGTTTGAATATTTCCAAAGGATTGATAAAATAATTGGCCACAAGCCTGTGCATAATGAGAATAATAGTCTATGCGTTGAAGTAGGTCTCAAAATATTTGGAGAGACACATAATACAAATTAGGAAGAACTTAGGAAAGATCAAACGAAGAAAATCCTACTGCTGAGGATAAAACACAAAAACGCGATAATAAAACATCAAACGCGTCAAGGAGCGAAGATGGAGAGTGAGAGAGAAAGAACTGAAAGAAGATGCAAAGAATAGGAGGCATGAAGAAAAAATGCAAGAAGAAAGGGAGAAACTAAAAAGAAAAAGTGGCACTGTTGAAGGCCTTTTTGCTCACTCTTCGCGATAAAAAGTATGTTGTCTTTTTGTCGTCTCTTCAAATTTTTGGTCCATTTGTCCTCTTTTAGCACCTATCCTGGGACATACTGTAGATACATTATTTTTGTTACCACGAATATTTATTTGGTTTTTAGAGAGAATGTTATTTTGTTTTATAGCCCACCAAAGTTGTTTTCAGCTGTCTTTTGTTCAACTTTGGTAGGTTATAAAACAATAGTAATTCACGGCGGTAAATGACTTTTTAAATTACGACTCGAGATGTTTATGGACGAGGCGACGAAGGAGTCGAGTCTGGAATTTGTAGACGAGTAGTTTAATGACATTTAACGGCGGTGTATCGTACATTGTTTTGTTATATACTGATGTGATAATTTAGAGTGGCAGTCCGCCTCACATTCTTACCATGAGATGACGCCAGCCAAACCATGTCACCACTTGGGTAATAGATAGGTTAATTACATATTACCAACATTCTATGTCAAGTAATCAATTAAAATCATGAGATGGCGCGGTGAAGTGAAGTGATGTTTTTATACAGTCTCTGATGATGTAGTGTCATAACTGTCATTTACCGGACTGGTTTTGGGTCCAGTATGAAATAGAATAACATTCGTTTGTTTTTTTTGTGATAATTAATATTACATACCTTACATACATAAGACTGTTTTTTTTCAAGTCGGTTCATTATCCTGATACTTAATCATCTGTTTTGTTAAAAGAAGAGAAGAATGAGTGTCATTTTGTTTTATAAATAATCTACCAAAAATGTTTTCAGCTTTTGTTCAAGTTTGGTATAGGTTATAGTTTTTGATTTTTAGCTAAGACTGTTTTTGTGATGATAATATTATTACATAAGACTGAGATAAATATTCAAGTACGTTCATATGAATTTTATTTATTCACCCATTATAAAACTTGAACATTCAAATACAAGAATAATACAAAATCTTGAGATAAATAAAACACACCAAATTACAAAAGTCTATTGCAAATCTGGACAGTTCTGTTAACAATACAGTAAATTTTGTGCAAATATTCAGGAATATTATCATCAAAATCATTCTCAAATATTTTCTCAAAGATGTCATCGGATGAAAGGCAGATATTGTGCAACACTCAAGCTGCAATAATGCAATTTATAATAAAATTTTGATCTTTATTTTCAAATTGCCTAAAGCCAACGTGAAGCTTGAAAATATATGCCGAGTATTGCCGAGTAGCTTTTCCATAAAAAACTATGTCATACTACTCTTTTGCCAGCTGATAGATCTTGCTTCTTTTCAACATTCGAGAATCATGCATGAAACCTGGATCGCCAGCTTTAACATTGATGATTTTTTTTTAATCAACTACACCTTGCAGAAAAATACTCTGGTCACCCTCCCTATTTACAAAATCTTCTCCATTTTCCAGAGGACGACAAATTTTTTAAATGAGTTCCATCCACTGCTCCAATTATATCTGCTGTAGTCCTTTTTTTAGACGGAAACAGGTAACATAACAAATGGACTGAAGTTTTCAAGTGCACAATCACTTCTTTGATAACTAGTGCATACGAACTTATCGGAAATACTTTCAAAACGAGCGCATCCATGTGTATAATTATCAATTAATTATGCTGCAACAAACTTTTCTCTGCTTCTGTGTCCTTCACGAACTCAAAAATTAAACAATATACATTTAGCAAATGAAAGCAAAACCAATTATTATTATTATTATTACATCATTGTCTAAATCAATCATTTCTTTAAGAAAAAGTAAAAAATGACTATCAAACTGCTCATGGTGAATCTATGAGCATCAAAAACGGCAACTTTTCTCTGATTCAATCGACATCGTAGCACCTTATCGTACCTGTGATAGAGCTATTTGGGATACCCTGTATATATTGGGTTAGGCGCAAGACGATCGCATATGTCTCAATGTGTGTGCAGAGAAAACAAAAGTGTTATCGTATTCAAACACAGGTGTCTTACACCTGACTATCTCGTCTTTTTCGGTTTACCTCTACTCAAAATCAGATCAGGTTATGAGCAGAATAAATACCTGCAAGTATTATCATATCAAATAATGACCAAGTATCACATTAAACAGTAGACAAGTGAATTTCAAAAATTATTCAATAATATCAACACTATAAACATCAATACATGAGCACATGCCCATCTAGATTCGACCAAAACATAATGAGACATCACAATGCCATTTAGCTAATTTTAAAGTATTTAAAAGCAACCATTCACTCACCGAAATTCCCACTTGTCAGAAAATCGTAAAAAACAAAACATCAGGTGTTTAGATTGAACAGAAGCAAAAAGGATTTTATGACTACAGGGTTATAAACCTTTTATGTACGTGTGGTGATCAAAAGGTAATGGATCGTGTGTTTCATTTGCATCTTTTAGCATTTTTTGAACCATGGCAGCCAAAAAAAAAACTTGAAAGCTGAGTGCGATAAGCTTATCAGTACGGTTCAAATTGTTAGCACGTTTAGCTTTTTCAAGTTTCGAATGACCACACCAGACATGGAGTCAGCATACATTCAAGCTGACTAGATGGAACTTGTAAACCTGATACTACAAGAAGAGAAACATGAGAAAAAGTCTTAAACTTTGATGAAAACGTTGAAAGTCAACACCGTTGAAATGTTCCACATGTGTAATTTTTTTGCTCCAACAGATTTGACCAGTCCTGGTAGAAAAACCTCGGTACCATCAATTGAGTCGCTACAACCCATTCGAAACGCCAAGCCATCCACCTGCAACCCAAGACAAGGACCACCATACCAACACGCATTGGTCGACCAAGGACGGAACCATGGCGACAGATTGTCGCGGAATGCGGCTGAAACGTATATTTTACCTGTTGTGTACCTCGAATAGGGTACTTCTCTTTTAGGAAACAAATAGAATTTTATGTAAATTGAGCGACCGCTTAACGCCCTATTAGTCGGTCGACACTTTGACTCTTGTGCTGGACATTGGGAATGCTGTTGTTTCCAATTTGGCGGTTGTTATCTTTGCTACAATCTGCAGACGGATTTCTTGAAATGTGCCACCCTAATAGACGAGGTGCTGCTGATGGGGCGCCTATACTGACCATAAATGGTTGCACTCACTATTAAATCAACGTTTTTGAAAACCCAGTTGGTTGTGTTACAATAATGATCAAACAACTGGTTCTTGCGGTAGCATGCAAATGACATTTGACCGAATCATTTGGAAAATCCCATCATCCGCACCCATAATTTCATTATCTTGGTCTAAGATCATTTTTTTTTGACAAACTACTGACGCATTCACCAGTTTTACAAGTCACAGTATGACAAAAATCACGCGAAAACCTTGATTGACTCCTTTACATAAACGTTTTTTTTCAATGGCAAAAATCAACTTTATTGTTTGTTGTTGTTTATGGCGAGGCCGGGCTTATCTCGTCCCGATTTGCACTGCAGCAAGTGACTTATTATGTGCCGGTCTAGACCAGTTCTGTCTCTTCGACCAGGTCCAATAACTCGTACGCGTTAGCCGCAGTAATACTTCGCCAGTTCATCATCGACGTAATTTACATATGTAGATAGATGTGAACGATATTTTCAAAATCAGAAATATGTTATTTTTTTTTATCTGAAAATCAACAATAACTTAACAACGATAATTCCAAAATTAAAAACGGTCGAGTTTGGAAATCAATGATTTTGTCGAAATTAGGTTAGGTTGCGGAGAGTATGCCCTGCCCCGCAATTTCCTGCTTCAAATTGCTTTCACTCGGAGGCCCATTGTGCTCCCTTGTTTGAAGAGGTGTCCCCTCGGTCCTAACCTGCAGCCTTTCTCTACATCGTTCTTTACTATCTCATGGTTTTAACGAAGTTCAAAATTGGCAAGATGTCTACATTTGCCGCTTCCTGCAAGTCTTCAAAGTAGTATTGTCCCATATTCCTGAGGCGCCTTCTTTCAGAGTTGGGCAGTGGCACAGTAGATGTTCTACACTGAAAAAAATCTTGGTAAAAAGTCTCACTAAATATTTATTTGGAAAATATTTATTTATTAAAAATAAATTTTGTTTGATAAAACCAAATTTTATTCAGCAAAAATAAAAGATGGTCTTTGAATTCGAACTAATATTTATTTGCTTTCAGAAATGAGAATATTTTTATTAGAAAGAAATATTTGTTAATGTTAAACATGAGATGTTCAATGCAACGTTCGGTTTTTGAGAGAAATAAAATAACATCTAGCGGTTAATAAATTGTTGTCAAGGAAATAACATCATTTTTGACCAAAGTAAATAGTTATTTATTTCAAACAAATCATTTATTGCGAGAGGAAAAGCGTCGCTGTAAGAGAAAGAATACGGACGAACGCCCATTTCAACAGACATCATCAAGCAACGGACCACGTGAACGCGTGACTATACGTAGAATATTATGATTGTTTGTCTTTCCTGGTTCCCTGGTTGTGATATAGAAGGGTGGTTGACCACCTTGGACATTGGTCATTTATGGCCGGTTTTTGAGGGTAAGTATTCGTATAATTGTTGAAATTAACCGCTACGTCAATTGGACACGTTTCAAGCTCGTATTTTACAAAGTACATTCACACTTAAATCTAAACAGGCTATAAAATATCTAATGATTTAGTAGATTGTTTCCAGATTCAATAATAGCTTTTATTTTGCAGAACTGTCAGAACGCTGAAAAAGGCCACAGAAGTAAAAGCGGACATAGTTTCGGATGCCATATAGGCGAGTTTGGGAAATGACAGTTGCTACTTACCTTCTTAGACTCGCTAGTGTATATTCCTTGTACGTGGCATATATTTGCTCCTACCTTTCATGGAGAACAAATTTCGAAATTGATGGAAATAAATGTTTATTTGAAATAAATGAATATTTTCTTTGTGTTAAATATATTATTTGTTTGAGATAAATAAATATTGATTTGATCATCTACATTTGTTCGAATCATTTGTATTGATCACCAATAAATATATATTTGACTTCAGACGAGGTACTCATATATTTCCAAATAATTATCTGTAAGAATTGAAACAAACGTTTGTTTGGACCATTTGAAATACATATTTGTTTATTACAACTCCATTTTTCATTAACTGAAATAAATTTTTTTTTCAGTGTATCGTCTCATCCTCCTCCATGCAGTCCTTGCAGAGATCTATCCTGGATGTCTAGTTCCTTAGAGTATATCCCTGCTCCTGTGCCTGTATTTATCTTTGCTGCGTCTGTAAAGATGGATTCTCTTCCTCCCTTATAATTATTGAGTCTTGATTCCAGTCTTCTCTGGAAGGTATTCCAACCACTACCTTATTCTCAAAAGAGCTCTTGGTCACCATGTGGTCTGTTACCGTTTGTAGCAGCTTCGCTTCTTGGTTACAAGCGCGGATCCAGCATTTCATTCTGGGGGGGGTCATCAAGTGTAAGAAATAGTTATTTATATATCATAAAAATGCCTTTCCTCCGGCGATGAGAGCAGAGAATCGAAACGGAAAATAATATATTAAAATACGCAATACATACATATTTTTAGTGCCTACTACCTACTCTATACTAAATGCTAATATTAAAGATTATTTTCTAAATTAGGAAATCACATTTTCTTCTTTTAGTCTGTCCAAACCTATCTATGACTTTATTAATGTCAATCATAATGTCTCTATGGATATTTAATAATGCCAGACCACTAAGTCGATCCTCTCCCATATTGGCGCGAAGCCAGGATTTAAGGCGGCGAAGGGTAGAAAACGATCTTTCTGCAGTTGCTGCACTTACAGGCAAGGTAGCAAGTATCTGCAGAAAAATCCTTACATTTGGATACAAATCAGGATCACATTCATCAATTATTTGTGGAAGTGAATCTGGACTGGCATTACCATCTACTGCTTCCCGCTTCCATTTGGCGACCCATAATTGGAATTCAGCCACCACAACATTGGTCGCATTATTTGTAAATTCATGATAAGTATTTGCAACCTCTTTCACGATAAGAATGTCGGATTCGTTATACGACGATCTTGGCAAAAACACGTTAAGATTAAATAAGTTTAGCACATCTGCAGAAAGCCTATCTTCAAAGTCATTTAAAACTGAATCCAGTAATGGTATGTATATGCCTCTTCTGAAGTATTCCTCCACTGATTGCTTAGGTTGATTGTTTTGTCGATGGATCTGTTTAGATACTATTCTCGGTAATTTCAATTCAACATCTAGTTGAGCTGCAACTTCTTTGGCTTCATAGAACAACTGATTAAAGACGGACTCTGCTTGAGCTCTCTTATCTTTCAGGATGGTGATTACATCATTAATTGCATGTGTTGCTCTTTTTAAGTCAATTGAAGGCGACTGAAGAAGGCGACTGAGCGGTAATGTTGTACCTAAAAACACAATAAAGCTCTACTATTTGTAAAAGAAGTTTACTTTGTCACGTACCTAGAATATCGTTTAGACATATAGACGATATTATGAAGTCAGGACTGCTCAAAGATTTTAAAAGGCACTCTGCATCGCTAGCAGTCTTGGAGTCATCCCACGTTGATATTCTCTCCAAAGCATTGCATATTTTTATTAAATTGTCGCCTTGAAACTGCAAATGACCATCGTGCCTCTCTACCCAACGGGTTTCACATATGCTTTGAAGAGAACCTCCTCCAAGTTCTTGCGAAAACACCTCATGTCGCTTTGCTGAACCATTTGCGAAAGCTACAACTTTCTTCATTGTTGATGACGCATTACGGCAGCTAGCTATTTTTGAAGATCTTGCAAGTGAGTTGTTTAACGCATGATTATTGCATGGACATCGTTTTGCATAAATTGCTTTCTTTGTCAGCTCATGTACAGCACCCTTTGTGTCGGAAGCCATTACTGAACAACTGTCAGTCCCTATTCCAACACACCATCGTAGGTTAATATTAAATTTGTGGCAAAGATCTTCTATTATATGTGCCAATGCAACCCCTGTCAAACGTCGTTCATGCCGATTACCACCACCTACATCCTCTTCGCGAATCATATCATAGGCATTACAAAATGCAATAAATTCTTCTCTTATGCTTCCTTGGTAAAAATAGCGAAAGGAGAGGCTTAACTGTTCTTTATGAGAAATATCCGTCGTCTCATCAAATATGACAGAAAAAATTTTTGCGGCTTTTACGTTATGCAAAATTTGTTCCTGAATTTCTTCCTTGCAGATATCTATCAACTCGTTTTGAACAGTTTTGCTTATGTAAGTAGCATTTGCCTTAGTTGATTCCAAATGTTTTTGCAAAGCAGTGTCACCAGCTTCTACACGAAATTTTAAAAGAGCTCTGAAGTTTCCCTCTTTATTTGACACTAGATTTTCTGTTCTTAAACTTTCCATACCATCGTCTCTGTGACCACGTAGAGGGATATTCTGGCGCCCACATAAAATAATGGTACTTATTATGGGTCTTAAACGTTCTCTATTTTCCTTAATTTTTTCCATACGATGCTGAGAGACTTGATTGGCGACCACTAATTCAGGTTTATAAAAACTTTTTAAAAAATCTTTTCCCGCTCCAACAGCTTTTTGATGATATTGATTTTTTTCGTGAGTCAAAAGAACTCCCTTTTCTCCGAGAAGATCGTCAAAGACTTTTAATGGCTCTTTCACAAGTCTTTTCAGGGATGTATTGCTTTGGACACCGCCACCTGAACCCACTGAGAATAAAGCGCAATATTTGCAGTATAAGCCTTGATCTTTGTGTGATAATACAAGCCAAAAAAATTTTTCCAAATGAGATCTCTGAGCGTATTTTTTAGTTTGTTTCCCTTTCTTTGTCACTGTACAAAACGGAAATTTGTAATCTGAAGGAGGTGTCCAATGTTTCTCAAGTAACATGGCTTTAACAGAATCATCTATATCAACCCTTTCGCCTCCTATGTATAAGCCAATATCTGATGAAAAATCGCTTAAGGAAGCGAGCGCGTTTTGCTCATTTTCAATAGTGGACGCCGACTGAACGGATATAGATGTTATAGCATAATTATTCTCTTCATTAGAAAGAATTTGGCTCGTCGAGGGAGGAGTTTCGAGTTTTGACTTTTTGATAAAATAATTATCCAGGGTTTTAAATCCAGAAGTTACACCGCGTTTAGGCCCACCTCCACCACCACCACCTTTCACAGATTCGTCTCCCTACACCAAACAAAAGCATGCAATTAGTCAATCATTACCTTACCTATGCAACACATTCACAACCTCTACTTCTGAATAAATACACTACCTAATTATTAAAAAAGTATTTTTCCAATCTAAATGTCAATAGGTCAGAAAAACTCAAGAAAACTTTTAGAAAAGTGAGAAGTAGGCAGCCATCAATAATTATCCCCGCATTAAATAATTGAAAAATTACCCTACCCTGCACACTGCACGTAAAACGTTCATATACAGGGTGGCCCATCGAAAACAGTTCAGCAAGATTTTCAATTTGAAAAAATAAGGGCATTAGCCACCCCCGCTAGGGGGTTGAAGTACAGGGATGAAATTATTGGTAAAACGTGTCCCTCTAAAAACAAAAGTTGACGGGTCCGAGGGTTTTTTTTTATTTTTACGCACCAAGACGTAAATCTTGCATGCTGCTGAACTGTTTTCGATGGGCCACCGGCCACCCTGTATAAATAAAACTTAAACTACAAACTATTAGGTACTTACCATTATTTATTTGTTTTTTTTTGCACAAAATAACAGTTATTAATAATAATAATTACTATGAATACGTAAACACAAAAATTTTCAAATGCCAAGCTGTCAAGTGTCAAGTCGAGACGTAACGAAAACACAAAAGAAGCGTTCTCATAGAGTGTGGTATCATGAGACCATTCCAGTTTGGTCTGTCATCAACATCACTTTCAGCCAATTGGCGAGCTGCAAGTGACATTAATAATGACAGACCAAACTGGAATGGTCCCATGATACCATACTTCATGAAAACGCTAAAGAAAGCGCACGCTCGCCCGCTGTTGTTTTAGAGATGTGCGGTTTATATCGATATTCGTATTCGTAATTTTTGACAGCGCGATCTGCTTTTTATCTATCGGATCGACATAATGTTTCTTGGTTTATAAGAGAGCAGTTTCAGCAGTTGGACTTGTTTTTATTGAAAATAAATTTAAAAATATGTCATATTTTTTAAGGATTTGTTTAACTATCTACAAAAATAATTCACTAAATACAGTCACAAGTATTATATGTAGATATATGATGGGGACATTTTGGGAATACTCAGATTTCTTTGAAATTTGGTTTTACTTTTCAGACTTTTTGGGGGGGGTCATGACCCCCATGACCCCCCCCCTGGATCCGCGCTTGCTTGGTTATCCATTGCCTTTGAGATTTCCCTTTGCACCGTTGAGTCTCCACTTGTTGCCTGTTTTTACAGTTTGGCTTCCTTCTCTCTGAGGGCTCCCGTTGCGTGAGTGCTTTTGATGAACAAGTCAATGGGCAGGGGGTTTAGAATGACCTCTAAAGCTGCCTGCGGTGTGCTGTTCTTTGCTTCCGTAGTCCCGTTGTACATGGTGCTGCCAGCCGTTGTACTTTCGTGAGCATCTTTACGTTCGATTTCATGTCAGTGGCTTTCCACCAAACCACGGCTCCGTAGGTAATTATGGGTCTCACGAGCGCTGTATACATCCAGTGGATGATGTGCGGCTTTAGCCCCGATTTTTTACCAACCATTCTCCTGCATAATAACATTATCACATGACAGCCCCTAAACCCACTTTCTAACCCAACTTTTGTATTGTTGTCGACTTTTTGAGAAGTTTTGTGTTGTTGTTCCTCTGTGCCTTTTTATAAATCCAAATTGGTTATTTTCAGAACATAACAAGTAGGGTTGACGCTGTAGTTTTGCTCACTCAATCCTCGAATGCTTCAAAAAAGCAATTATGTAAGAGAAGGGGTTAAAAATTTATTAAAGAAGGGGGTGGGCATGTTCAATATCTTTTGTGATAAAATGTATCAATTTACCTACCATTTTATTAATTTTGAGTTTGAAACAGGCACTAAGTAAATTAAATTCACGAAAAATAGTGACAATAGATGACACCAACGATCCCACATTCTAAGGTTAATAATAAATCTGAAGTTGAAAATCCCCGACACGAAGGAGAACGGAAGGATAGCCAAAGAAAAATGTTGTTCTGTCACTAAATCATAAAAAAATAAACAAATAAATGTGAACCCAACAAAACATACCGACTAGGTAATGAAAAATCTAGAATAATAAAAACATAAAAATGAATTAAAAAATGAATGAATTTGATATGACTTCCAAGAGTAATGCCATAAATATTAACAGCACAGGAGGAAGTAGACGTTGTGATTGTGCTTGGAAACCTGATAATTAAATTATAAAAATGCTGACCTTCACAGCGACCTGGCGCCATGTTTTTTTCTCAGAATCACGTTATAAATATTATCCTTTACGTAAATAGCAATCGAGAATTCCTTATTGGTTTATTGTGTAAGATTTTTTTAAATTTATTCACAGACGATAAGTTCAAGGAGAGCAATATTTATATCTCCGTTAGGTACTTCCTATTTTGCAATTATTGTGATTCAGCATTATTGTTTCTTGCATTGATTAGTCTTCATTCTGAATACTGGGTATACTTCCTAATCCTAAAACTTCCGCCTCTTACTTTTACCATAGACAGAAACGGTACCACTCGACATTCCGTAACAGCAACGAATTGATTCATTTGCTCCGGATAAACTAGCAGATAAAAAAAACTGAGAATAGAAAGCCTCTTCGCGGTGTAGGAGTGCCGTTGGGCGGTTGGGCCTTAATTGCACAATCAGATCAAAAATCACTAGAGAGTCAAATAGATTTATCATCTAGTGACCTACAGTGTTGTCATATTTTATTCTGGTATTTACCGAGCAGATGGATATAGTTATAGTTTACCAAAGAAAATCAGGAAATCATTTGTAAAGGTCGTATGCCCAGATTGCACACGCTGTAGAGAGATATTTCTTGAGTCGAATCCACGCAAACTTATTGTGACGCTATGAAAAAAAAAACGATTGATATAAACGTATATTTGTACTATCATTCATAACACTCAACACTGTCTCAATACTACTCATCCGTTGAACACGAACTCTATTATTTATAATATAATCCTCGAATTCTCTGGAATCATTCTGAACAGTTTGTCTGCATCCATAGACGTGTCTAGTAGAATCCAAAGTAACCTAACCTAGCGGTCACAATCTTTCCCCACTAATTGTATATGTCATATTATTTATGACGTCATTCCGCGTGCCAAGGTGGGCTGACTTGAAGTAGTATCATGAATCAAAGGCAGCCACATCTGAAGATGTTCAAAGGTACAGGGAATCAAAAATTATGGCGTTTTGATTCTCAGAGACAGAGAGGCAGAGGGAACTCAAATTAACCCATCGGGTTTTCAATCAGGAGAAGTGGAGAAGTAACGGCATCCAATGGGTGGTGTTTACAACATGGTAACATGAACAAGAAAAGCGTTCCTTAGTAGCATTATTCAAGGATTTTCTAAAACTATCGGCAACATGGAGATGCTGCAGGTGGACCAGCGCAAATGAGATCCAGCGATCGGTCGGCGCCCCTCCGTCTGACGCACACCTGCAAAGCCCGAGGCGGAATTCGACAATTCGCCGCCACCGCCACCATCTCAGCCATTCTTCATTCTTGCTTTCTTGCCAAACTATCTAAATGCTTTGCGGGTCACCGTCTCTGTTATTCTGTCGGAGAAAAACTATGAATTTCGGTTTGTCTGGCTGGAGATAGATTTTTCTATTCGGAAGTTACATAGATGTACTGAAAAAGATGGTATTATGGTATACAATCTCTTCTTCATTATTTTGATTACATTCTGCACGAAAGTGACCAAATCACTGCAACCGCAAATTACCAATCCAAACATGGCAGTCCCAATTATAGTACTGAATATAAACTGATTATTATTCAGACAGTCATAAAGTACTTGAAAAAAAAACAGAAAAAAAGGTACCAAGGTACACATCATACCTTATACAGGCGTGGTATGGTCAACTACTACCTGTCTGGACTATCATGGCCGTTTGGTTCTGGGAATCAGCATTCATTTCGACTTGGTTCTTTTTTTGTTGGTCGTATTTGGGCTGTTTCTCGCATTTTCTCACGTTTTTTTTTTATTCTTCAGTAATCTCACAGCAAACTGAGATGCCGACAAAACGACGTTTAATCCGGACTTAATATCATAAAAACATTCTTCGAAGAATCACATGCAGTATGTGCACCTGTGCACCTATTTGGTTGTAAAGTACCTACAGATGGTTTATGGGTGCTTTATTTTATCTTGATGGAAGAGGTGAAACATTTTGTTTTTATTTTTTTAAGAATGTTTGTTGCATTCCTCGTCTTTGTTATTTTCATCTTAATTTCTTGTTAATTTGTTTCAGACGAACAGAATTCAGTTCATCTCATTGGGGTATTTAAAATAATCACAAAATTATCAAAAGTCTAGCAAATCAACAATAAAATCATCAAGAATACAAAATTTTCTCAAAAGATCGTACAGGTCTAATAGTCCAAGAGATCAGCGACAAAGTGTGCAAACAGTTTTATTAAAGCTGAAATTTCGACAAAAGGTCATAATATTTAGTTCATATATCAATATAATTTTTTGACAACTTTGGACCCTTGACTGACTGATATTGTTGCAAGTTTCAGCAGACTGACCTTTCTCACATAGATTCTTATTGTATTCACTAATCACTAACTACAAACCAAATTTCAGCTTTAATAAAACAGTTGCAACTTACATGTTTTTTAACAATTTTGAAACCCTTCCCAGGACAGTTGTTAGAGAATCTGGCTGACTGACTCGGGACTTGGGAGTATTGATATATGATCTTAACATGACCTTCTGTCAAAATTTCAGCTTTAATAAAACTGTTGCACATTTGGTTCCTCATCTCTCCGACTATAAATGTTTGAAATTTCCTAAAGTGAATAAAAATACAAAGAACCAAATATTTCAAAATGATTACATCAAATTGAATTGAATATAATGAAAATAAAAACAACAGCAAAGCAGAATTGACGTTAGAAAGTTTCTAATACCTAACTGTCGGTGAAGAAAATAATATTAAAAAAGTTTGAACAGTTTGTTCTGTTTTCGAAATTCTTTCCCAGCTTTGTAGTGAAACCCTGGTTTCAAGGTTTTTCTTCTGTGTTATTTTCTTTTTTGGTAGAATTTTTACTAATCTAGGATTTTTCCTTCAATTATTCTATTAGGTACTCTTTTTTTACTTTTCAAATAATACGTATTTTTTCTGAATACAGAGCTTTATTTTTTTTTGTACATTATTAGCACATATATTTTTCTCATTTGGTCAATTTGTTTTTCCTTTTAAAACGCTTTTTGTTTTTTGTCGCTTGTCGTGGATGATTTTTTCTCACTTTTAAAATTGTTAATTGGATACAAGTCAATGGGGGGCATGATTCAACGTTTACGTAAACTTAACGTATCCATTCCACCATGGTAACGCTGTTAGCAAATGGAACATTCACAATAGTAACCAATCCTAACATATACGTTAAGTTTACGTAAACGTTCAATCATAGCCCCCAAATATCTCAGCTGTTTCTTGAGCGGTAAAGTCTCGGGTAACGTTAATTTTTGTATAAGTTTCAAACGAGTTTTAATAAAGTGCTGGAAATTTGCTTTGCGACATGGAAATTTTTACCCAAAATCAAATCTCGATATTTTCGTAACGAGAGAGACCACTTCGAGAACACGTACATGGTTGGAGCGGTGTATTACTTTTATTTATCCACTTATAAAGGGTGGTCAAATGACGTCATGTTATTTTAGCAAAATTTGGCGCTGTGTCAGATTCCCACTTTTTGATCTTGAAAATTTTTCCATCGATATTTTGAATCTTTGGAACATCCTGAAAATAGTTATGATTGATGATGTTATTTCTCAATTTTTTCAAAAGTTGCCTATAACTCAATTAAGGTCTTTTTCAGGGTTTCTCTTGAGAATCGCTATCTTTTTCCAAAAATAAAGTGGATTGATTTTGAACCAGAGAAACGATCTAGGCACACAATAAACGTCATTGACTCCAGTGGCGTGCAGTAAAAATCTGCTTCTTCAAGAGTTTTTTGACTGTTACTCAAGTTAATGGGCAAATCCAATTCACATTTTTTTTTCTCTAGGGGTGTATTTCACTTGCGTAACAACAAAAGCTTTTTTTTGGTTTGGTAAGAAATGGTTAAAAATTTTTACTGCACGCCACTGGAGTCAATAACGTTCAATTTGCTCCCAAATCTTTTCTCTGGTCCAAAATCAATCCACTCTATGCAAAAGTGTGGAAAAATAAAAATCAAATTAAAAATGGCACACTTTTTCAAAAATTCGATAAATTGAGTTTTTGGAAAATTCGAGAGATTACTTCTTTTGCGATAGTCCAAAGATTCAAAATATGGACAGAAAAATTTCCAATATCAACAACTATAGGAATCTGACATAGCACCAAACTTTGCTAAAAAACATGTCCTCATTCGTCCTCCCTGTATAATAGGTGGATGAATAAAAGAAATACACCACTCCAACCATGTACGTGTTCTCGAAGAATTGCAACTTGTAGAGTTCCGTTTCGAAAATATTGAGATTTTAATTTGAGTAAAAATTTCCATGTCGCAAAACAACTTTCCAGCAGCTTATTTTGTGTTTAAAGAATCTAAAGTGTAACCTTCCTTCAGGGCCCAATTTATGACAACTAGAATACATAGTTGGCATCGATTCATCATCACCCAAAATAGGTGTGTTTGTTATTTCGGTGTAATGCGCATGGATTTTTGTAACTAATCAGTGTAGAAGAGTGTAGAAAAGTGTGCACTGGTGAAGCATCACAAACACACCTTATACTAAATGTTCCAATTTTGATTGCAACAGGCCACTGGATTCAACAAAAAGGCCTTATAGGTAATGATCAGGGTATACTTCTTGATGACTTGGAGAACGAAAGAGATACGAACGATATCAAAAAACATATCAATTAAAAAAATAATATTCCAAAATTGCACAAACTTAGCAATGATTTAATAACAACTTCCTTGATGCTTTGTGAAAGTAAACTTTGTTTCCATATCAGATAAATATATATAAACATTTTGTTTTTTTTTTCATAATAAAAAACATGTTTTTTGATATCTCTCGTATCTTGTTCGTTTCCCAAGACATCAAAAATATACACTGTTTATTATAAAGTTATTTATTTGAATCCAGTGGCATGGATTTATTTTATTTTCTTTCAAATTAAATAGATATAGAATTCGATTATGCGAAATCCGCATTATCCGAAACGATACCTATAAACCGGATTATCCGAAATGAATCTTACCATACCTCCGTATTTGTCGTTTTATCGTCGTCATTCCTAGTCAGTAATAAACTCAATTTTATTCGACACATATATAAAACTAATTGACTGAATTGAAATAAAAATAACATTCCATCAACGATAAAGTTAATAACATTAAGTTAAATCTACAAATAATAATTTATACCGTACAAAAAACTAAATCAATTTCCGCGCAAGTGTTCAAAGATATTGCCATCTAAACAAAATATTGAAACCAAAAACAACAATAATAGGTGAATAATAATTGAAAATATTGAGGTTGCTAAGACAACCCATTAGCAACCCATTGCTCTACACATTCCCCACACCTTCATCTTATCACCTCAATGCCTCAAGGACGTCAAAAGATAACTAAAACCAAAATAAAAAATCCAGGTCCGTATTTGAAAAAATAAAGTTGATGATGGCCGCTCAAAGCCAAAACGTCAGATTTTCAATTTGATACCGCCATCCTTTAGAGTAGAAAAATGGACAATTTGCACATTTTTTGGAAATATGAAAAATATAAGGATTGGATTAGTAAGTACTGATGCCATTGATGTTTAAAAAATCAACCTACGACCTCTAATAATGTAGTAATCACCGATTAAAGAGCGCCAATCAACATCCATTACGTCACAAAATACACTATCTATCTCCGTCTGACGTATTGACTGAGATGACTATCTCTCTCGGGAGGGTGATATGGCCCCATCCCTTTTGCGATCATGCAGTGAAATTCGCGTCTTCTTTTTCATTTATTAAGTATATTTTTGGGTATTTCCGAAAAATATTTCGCTGGTGACATTCAAATAATGTCTAGAATACGTATATAAAATTTCAAGTCATTTGAAAATGTTTGCAAATTGTCCATTGTCAGTGAGAAAGTGTGATTCATTTTAAAATATCTTTGAAGAATTTAAGGAAACTCAGGAAAATAAAAACGTTTTGGCAAAATCTTCAGAAGTAGTCGTAATTTTTGAAATGTTTAGGATTTATCAAAGTTACTTTTCTAATTGATACATCTTAATATTACAGTGAATGATTTTGATTAAATATAAAAAAAAACTTCAAAAAAGGATCATACACAATATTTCAAAACTGAAAAATAAATTATTAAAAACTCCCAAGAGAATAACAAAAACCCGATAAGTTCAAAATATCAAAGAAAGCGACCAAATCGCAGTAGAATAGAATAGTAAAAATCCTACCATAAAGAGAAAATCGTCAACCAAGCCCAACAAGTAAAATTCCCATCGCAACCCAACGGATGTCCATATGGTCCATATGGGTGGTTGAATATCATTCGAAAGACATGTGATGCAAATGTCCATTGTCCAGCGGTTCCGAGAACCGGCGTGATATCCACATTGGGTTCGAAGAGTGTCTTGAGGAGGGAACAGAGGACAAAACGCGTCCAAGTAGTATCGGGTGACCGTGAAATGTTGAAAATCGTATAATCTTCAGTCAGGTGTCCGATGTTTTGTTGTGAAAATCATGCAGGTGTGGAGCGTCATTCTTCTGCGAGAAAGATGCTGCCCGCTTTGGTGGGTTCAGACAGCAAGCATGGATGGAAAGATTATTGTTAATTACGTTCGACATAACCAAGCGAATGTTTCATATACTTTATGTACCTGTTATTGCTTATCAGATCTGTCATACAAGCAGCGATGTTTTGAGTGGTGCGAGGACATGTAAAAAAATTGTTATTGGAAGGATTTGATTCTACAGAGTTACGAAAAAGTTAGAGAATTAACAAAACATAAACATCAAATAGTTTGGCTAGAGTATAGCGCTACAGGAGACTTATTTATTCTGAATCTTCCATCTTCATTCACCTAATATCAAGCTGAAGCCATTATTTTTTCGAATTACTCCCTCGAATAACATAAGGGGGTGATTCATCGAGCATATCCTAGCAAAAGCCATTTAATTTTCTTCCGAACCCGCCCCACTATAGTTTTGATTTTCCTAATGGAAATACATTGTACGAACCGCTCCCCCAAAATGTCGTTCGTTAATGGATTAGACCTTTGAGTAATCCATGCAATCGGTCGCCAACCCGTAATGACGATACCATAAAGGCATAGTACCATAGTACCAAGTCATCTCGATGTACACGTGTTCCTTGAGCCCCAACGAACCGGAGTCGTCTTCACAGAATTTTTTTTTTCGCCTCATTCACCCATATGAAGTTTAGAGATGCGACCAATAAACCAACTGTCGCGAAAAGACGCGTATGAAATACCAGATTTCGTAAAACCATCTGCTACATGGATTGATCCACCATAAGTGATGAACAGTTATGTCATTTTTTACGCTTGTTGCTTGAAATTAGTAATTAGTCTATTTGACAATAATTGAGCATTAAATAATTCTACTTCAAGCTTTCACTCACCATGGTGTCATGGAAATTATATACAGAAAAAACTTTTCAGAATGTTAGATTGAAACGCATTATGAAAATCATTTTGTCATCATTATTTTTCCTTAATTTTCTTATTACCTTCTTTTTAAGGCGAATTTAGTATCCATAGTAATATCTGATGATTATTATTGATTTTATTATTTCTTATTTTTCTATATATTTTATATTTAACTTCCTGATGGATTTCTTATTATCCGAAAAATCCATTCCGCAATATATATTTTCACTTTTGGGATTTAATTTCCGATAAGAGGGGATCAAATGATGTTTCTTATTATGTATTTATAATGAGTTTTTGCAACTTATGTAAAATATTTAGATTTTTTTTTGTATGAACTGTTTTTCTTTCTAGACGTTTCGCTAGCTAATGTTTCAATTGCCTGCTTCTGCATACAGGGCGTCATTGGAATGGTGTAAGAAAATTCGGGACGTGATAGAACTCCTAGAATAGTAAAAAAGTTCCTATAGGTATAGGGCGGAAAATGCATATTAAGGGAGTTTATCATTTTATCTAAAAAATTACAAATGTCATTGATTTCTTAAGATAAGATTTCTCAGTAACCGTAGGGAATTGAAGCGTGAAAATTTGACAGCAGTCTTTTCAAATATCAAAGTACACTATTCTTGAGATTTCAAGAATTCTACAAGGTGCGCAGAAAAAAAGATTATATATTCGCAAATGGAATAGGTATACTAAAACTCATTGATTTTACCATTCAATCTTGGTGAAAAAACAACATTGTTCTATTTTTAGTCGTTTTTGAAATATTGAGTATCTATCTAATGAAACTCTTTGATTTCGATCACTTTTGAGGTTAGGCAAAGTTTCTGAAAATATATTTAACATTCGCATTTATTTAAGACATTTTATGCGACCAATAAAACAACTGTTGCGAAAAGACGCGTATTGAATACCATATTTCGTTAAACCATCTGCTACAAGCATTAATCCTCCATAACTGATGAACAAATAAATGGTCAGTCACCATGGTGTCATGGAAATATTGTACGGAAAAAACTTCTCATTTTTTGCACGTTACATTGGAGCGTGCGTATCAAGAATAGTACATTTTGTATCAAGGGCGGAAAGTAGATGATTTTGACGAGGGTATAAGTAGCAGCACGAGCGAAGCGAGGGCAGATATTAGCCGAGTCAAAATCATCTTTCGTCCGTGGTGCAAACAATGCTTTTTGTACAACCAGTTTGTAATCATTTGAAAAAGAATAATTATGAAAATCAAAAATAAATAATCGATAAACTGCACTACACTCCTACACTCTACACTGCTGACAAGTCAGATAACTGACAATTGACAAATCATGGTTACAATAGGTGTGCTCCCGTATTCTTTTGTGGTGCGGATTCATTGTCACCGAGATTGTCACGTGATAAGTTCCTTTTAGTATGCAAGACTGTCACGTGGTTATTAAATTCAGAGGCGTTGGGATCCAAGGAACCGTTGCTAAGCGACCTACTTTTGCGCACGCGGGCGCAAAAGTACTTTTAGGCCCGGCTGCCAAAATTAGCGACTTTCCGCCTGCTTTGCATGCATTGAAAAGTGGACTTTACATGTAGGTTGTACAAAAAATAATAATCTTTATTTAGCATAAAGCTACAAAGGTACAATAAGTAGAAAGTTTAATTTGATATAAAATAGTTTAAAAAGATGACGGAAATATTGTACAGGTAAAAAACAACAAGATCCCATCATTTGTCATAATTCTTTTCATCTTAATTTCCTTGATTTTCTTACTACATTCTTCAAGTCGGACTTGGTCTTCATAGTAAAAATAATTATTATTGATCCTATTGTTTTATATTTTACCTACTCGCGTGCGTGAAAGTGTACTTTACAGCACGCATTTGCGTGTGGCAAGTAGCACTTTACAGCACTCCGTGTGGTAAAGTTACTTTTCCGCCCGGAGTGTGGTAATAGCTATTTACCTAACAAGTGCGGAAAATTAGTTTTTCCGCACGAGTCTGCCGTTCACCGACCGACGCGTAGCGGAGTTCGGTGAAGCAGCCGAGGGCGGAAATACATTTTCCGCAAGTGTTAGGTACAATAGTTTTTCTACAGACGTGCGGAAATAAGGATATAATTGGGTTGATTAAGTTGGCCCCCCCAGTAAATAAAAACCCATCTCAATCACGCAATCCAAATGCACCCCTTATGCACCGTTGTGCATCACCAATAAAAAGTCTTGCACCATCTCGTAAGAGAAATAAGATACCCAAATGTATGGGGGTGCCAACTTAACGCCAGCCCCCCCCACTAAACTTTGTTCAACTTTTCCGGTGGAATATTATGGAACTTCAAATGCACTGTTATGCACCACACTTAGTTTCATTTGCACCCCTAGGGTTCAAAAGATATTCGCCTTGAAAAATCCAAGTTAGCCCCCCCCACTAAATTTTTTTCAACTTTTTTGGTGCAATATTATGGAACTTCAAATGCACTGTTATGCACCACACTTATTTTCATTTGCACCCCCAGGGTTCAAAAGATATTCGCCTTGAAAAAATTAAAATTAGCACCCCCGCTAAATTATTTTCGACTTTTTTGGTGGAATATTATGAAACTGCAAAAATGTACTGTTATGCCTCACACTTACCTTTTTCACTGTGAATCGAGCTAACAATTATTCAAATATGGTTTTTATAAGAAAAAAAAATTAATGTACATACATTATGTTAGTGTGTCCCAAACTGGACGCGTTCTTATGGGAACACCCCTTGTTTGAAGATATAGAAAAAAATCAACTAAGGTAAGATGTCCCAAACTGGACTTATAGGAACTAAAACTATATATTCAAAAACTGCCTATTGCAATGGATTCTATACGGAAAAAGTGACATAAGAAAGTTTTTACCAAAATTAATTATATTTATTAATAAAAAAGTTATAGGATATAAAAAAATCGAAGAAATTCGAGAAACGCCCTCTAGCGGCCAAACGACAAGAGATAGGAAAGTTTTGTTCGCGCCAGTGAGTTTCTCATCAAATTTGAGCTCCGGACACCTTAGTTAATTTTCTTCAATATCTTTAAATAAGTGGTGTACCCATAAGAACGCGTCCAGTTCGGATGAATTCACCACCGCAAATAACCATGTAGGTAACTCTGATTTTTTCGATAATTTTTTTCACCAGATTGATGTTTAGAGTCTTATTACAGTCGAGCACAAATTCAAAAGTTTTCCCTGAAAAATCAAACGAACTTTTGTTACAATTATCGGTTTAAGCACTGTAAAACTTGCGAGAACTTGTGAATCTTGACTCTCTTCATCCATAAAATCGACTCATTCTCTCATTAAAAAAAAAGCCACTAGCATCAAATTAATGATATCCTGTGACCACTTATACTTGTAAATTTATTTGTATGATACATTGATGACATTTTATACTTTGTTCTTTAACAAACTAACCAAACACATGCTCTTACAGAATTGTTACAAAGAATATGATAAAATCTGTATTCTGAGGCACAGGTTGGAGGAGCAAGGTTTGCCTTTTGTACTTCTGTCACCGTACTCTTCCCATCGATTGTTATGTCTATAACAATAGGCGATAAAATGCCCAATTTCGTCGTTGGGGCCAATATATCCAATCACTCCTCGTAATATATATTTGTTATTATTAGCGGAAATATTCTTCGGGATTTCATCCAACTTGGCCAATAGTTCTAATGTCTTCGCCGACATGTTGACTGGTTCAATAAATACATGCATGGGTACAACTTATTTCTGTATTTTTATAGATTGTACCTGTACATCCACTATGGAAACACTTTGCTTTTTGGTGACTCGGAGATATACTTTCTATAAACTTTTTTTCTAAATTTTTGGCATTATCAATATTGACCTCAAGAAAGCTACAAAATCGAAAATGAGCAGTGGGAACATCGCCGAGTACATAAAGCACTGTCAAAAGTTGAGATTCTTGTTGAATACTTGTTCGTTCATTAGTGTGAGGCTACAATTGCAGTTACCTACATAATATTCCACCAAAAAAGTCGAAAACAATTTAGCAGGGGTGCTTACTCTAGCTTTTTCAAGGCGAATATCTTTTGAGCCCTGGGGGTGCAAATGAAAATAAGTGTGGTGCATAACAGTGCATTTGAAGTTCCATAATATTGCACCAAAAAAGTTGAAAAAAATTTAGTGGGGGGGCTAACTTAGATTTTTTCAAGGCGAATATCTTTTGAACCCTGGGGGTGCAAATGAAAATAAGTGTGGTGCATAAGAGTGCATTTGAAGTTCCATAATATTTCACCAAAAAAGTTGAAAAAAATATGTGGGGGGGGCTAACTTAGATTTTTTCAAGGCGAAAATCTTTTGAACCCTGGGGGTGCAGATGAAAATAAGTGTGGTGCATAACAGTGCATTTGAAGTTCCATAATATTCCACCGGAAAAGTTGAACAAAGTTTAGTGGGGGGGGCTGGCGTTAAGTTGGCCCCCCCATACATTTGGGTATCTTATTTCTCGTACGAGATGGTGCAAAACTTTTTATTGGTGGTGCACAACGGTGCATAAGGGGTGCATTTGGATTGCGTGATTGAGATGGGTTTTTATTTACTGGGGGGGCCAACTTAATCGACCCGATATAATTCGTAATTTAAAAGTTTCTGATGCAACTAATGACAAATAAATAATAATGAATGTCGAAATGTGTAACTAAGCGACCATAGTTACCTGGAAACCTGGTTGCTGTTTGCTTATGATATTGTTAATTTTGACATATCCGTGCGGAAAAAATTTTCCGCACTGTTGCGGGAAATCTGATTTTCCACACGGATATCGGTGCGGAAAATTGAATTCTCCGCACGGCTGTAGGAAAAGTACTTGTCTCTAGGTAACCATCATGTCATACTGAATATGAATGACATTTCTTTGGTGGTTACTATGACAAAATTATGGAGAGGCAGATTTCCATGTTGAAGAAAATGTGAAATTTCAACTCAAAGGTAAAATTTTGTACCTAACACATGTGGAAAATGTCTTTACCGCCCTTGACGTTGTGACCGAACTCCGCTTCGCGTCGGTCGGTCACTGCCGTCGCGTGCGGTAAAGTATCACTTTCCACACTTGTTAGGTAAATAACTATTACTATCTTGATTGATTTATAATTTTTCGAGGAATTCATCCACAATGAAACGATCTTTTTTAACATTCGGTATATATTTTTAATTTTGGGATTTAATTCCTCGTGATAGGGTTTTTCTTATTATTTTGAATGAGTTTTTCAACTTTTGTAAAATATTTAATTAAAACTTACAATTGCTTTATTTTATCATTCAGAAACTCAATGCTCTCTATATTTATCTTTGATCAAGTCTGCAGCTCTTTCTGCCACCATATACGTTGGAACCATCGTATGTCCTGAAATTGAGTCCGGAAAGACACTTGCATCCACTACTCTCACATTTTTCAACCCATGAACTTTCAACTGGGGATCAACCACAGAGTCTTCAGGATTGATTCCCATTCTGTTGGAGCTTATTGGATGGTATGCCTGAAAATATGACACAAGCAATGTGTCACAAAAAGTCGAGTTCTCGAAAATAATATTACAGGATTAGTATAGTGCTTGATACTGCAAAACCACCATTCCTTGGAATATTTCTCTTCGTCACAATGAGGACACTTTTGAATCACGAGTTCACCTCCAGCTTTCTGGAAAGCTGTGGTATTCTGTACTCTGAGAAGCTCTTTAATCCCTCTATACATAGTTTCCAGATCATTGTAATTTGCAAAATATTGAGGGTCAATCAGTGGCTTATCCACCGGGCTAGCTGTCTTTAAAGTTATAGTTCCATGAGATTGTGGATGAAGCAGAATCAATCCACTCCAAATGTCGGTTTTGTTGTTTGACGTGTACGCTTTGGCATAGTCGGGCGTCATGCTATGAACAAATTGATTCGTTCACTGTGACTATATTTTTACTCACCCTTCAGTTATTTTCTCTTTTGCATTCAACAGCATGTACTCAATCAGGGGTCTACTTTCGTTCTCATCGCCCAATTTTGACAAAGCAAAAACATCAGCAGAAGTAACCAAAGGTCCCCTGTGCTGCATATAAAGCTTCAACTGATCTTCCAGTTTGTCAGTGAAGTTCACGGCACTCTGCCTGTGTGCAATAATTTTCTTCAACCAATTTCATGGAAAGCTACGCTGTTATTTTACCTCATCAAAATGCCAGAATAATAAACCTGGTCCTTGAAATTTTGACCTACTGGAAGATTTTTTACAACGGAAATATTGAGCCTTTTTAGTTCAGCGACTGGGCCGATACCAGATAGCATGAGGACTTGAGGGGAATTCAAAGAGCCAGCTGAAAGTTCAGTTGGGAATCACAAAGAAAAACATCGTGATAACTGTCTACCTGATACAATGACTTCTTTGCCCGCTGTCGCCACAAATTTAGTGCCTTTTTTGACAAATTCGACTCCAACAGCCATGTCGCCGTCGAATATAATTCTAGTTACAAAGCTATTGAGGCTGATGTTTAAGTTTGGTCTGGATAAAAATGGTTCCAAAAAAGCTCTAGCAGCTGAAAGTCTTTCATTTCCTCTACGTACTGTGGCGGTTCTGTCAACTCCCACAGCTACCGGTCCCGATAAATCAACCGTATCCAGACCAATTTCATTGAGCGACTCAATTACCAGTTTTGTCTATGGCAAAATCGTGTTATTGGCTGGTGTTGTTGCGGAAGCTATTTACCATTCCCACAAGATCTTCAGTTACATTTGTAGTCAGAAGTCCATGATGTCCATGATAAGAAGGATCAGCTGCTTCATACAAAACCTTTTCAGATTTTTTAAAATAAGGCAGTACCGATGGGTAGGACCACCTTGTATCACCAGTTTTATTCGCCCATCGATCAAAATCTACAGGATGTCCTCGAGTATACATTTGGCCATTGATGCTTGTACTGCCTCCAAATACCTTTCCATACGGAAATGCGCATGTTCGAGTTTTCATAGAGAAACAAGCACTTGTTTGTTCTGTCGTACTGTAGCCCCAGCTGTTATTATATGACTGGAAACTGCCATAGAGTCCAAGAATTTTGTAAACTGGGTTATATTGATAGTCACCCGCCTCCAAAACTAGGACTCGCCAGTTTGCAATTTCTGAAAGACGGCTTGATATGGTAGAGCCGCCCGCACCGGAACCAACTACTATGAAGTCGAAGGTACCATAATCTGGAAAAGTTCAAATAGACGTTATGTATTAATTATATTGTGGAAAACAACGAGTTTCATAATTTGTTTTGAAATTTTGAAAAGTGATCAATTTTGATTATTCAATTTGTTTATGTTGGATTGGTAGTGGTTGCTCTATATTATTTGTCTTCTTCTCTAACAATGATTGCCAATTATTCACCAGGCCAATAACAACATAATAAGATAAGCTGTTCACTCACCCTGTACATCAGGTTCATTCACGTCAACCGAATCAGAATTATCTTCGGGTGCAATGTATTCGGCTGCTTCAATTAAGGAGGTTTCCACTATTTCCCATAGAGCTGTAAAATTTCCATCTTCTCCCAAACAAGTGATTCTTGTCAATGCAATTGAAGAAAGTATAATGAATCGACAAATTATTTCCATTTTGTAAAAAAAAGTTGCCAATTGAACGTATAGACTGCTTATAAAGGGATATTTATCACTTGCATATTTGTTGGCTTGATGGCGTGAGGAATAAGTTCATACAGATAACAGAGATATTATTATTTGTTTAAGTTATAAATAATTATTATTTTATTATTTGCACTAGTCAAATTGCAAAAAAATAAGTTCAATGTCAAAGCAGGTGTATGAAATACATGTTATGAAGCGTGCATGAACCAAAACTGAATGTCAAACCCCAGAAAATATTTTATTCAATACAATTCGTAAATATCAAAAAACAACTACGTTATACATAAAAAAATACATAACACTTGTTTTTAGAAGACTCAATGAAAACTCATACGAATTCACATTTTTATTTAAATAAAATGCAATTAAATTTATTTGAAAACATATTTTTTTATGGAAAAACTGGCTCAGATTCATTTAGTCATAAAACCTTTAGTTCATACGTTGAAACAACAATGAATGATCAATAGTTGTTTGGAGAGACTATCAGAACTGCTCAGATCAGATCAATTTGAAATTCTGGTTCAGTCGATCGGATTACAAAAGTAGTGCTTTTGGAAATTTGGACTTATTTTATTTTATATTGAATATACTGGAAGCGGATTGAAAATTGCTTTGTTGCTTTCACTAATTAAATGCGCACTGATTATTGATAATGTAAATCGGATTAAACACAGTTAAGCCCAATTCACAGAACGGGTGCCTGGAACTGGCCTGTTTCGAGTATGTGTCACCCTGTCCTATGAGTTTGATGTAATTTAGATAGAAGTGACGTGGAACTGGCGTAGTTCTTTCGCCGCCACGCCAGTTGTAGGCAACTATAAACTACTGATCAGTCACCTATAGGAATGAGTTTATCCGATAAACTACAGTTCTGACCGAACCTCACAGCAGCTCACAGTATCTTCTGTATCTGTACCTTGTGCGTGATGAGGCCACGCGACCATGCATAGGTACGGGTCAGATACTATTTGTAGAAGAGGGACTCCGCTTTCTGCTTCAAAACCATAGTAGTTTAGTAAAATCTATTCCAGATTCCAGTTTGAGCGAAGTTGGTGTTTGAAGAACTTCGGTCACCGTAAATCAAGTGTTTGTACTAACAAATGAGATTTAACGAAGATTATAAATATTTTCTTAAATCATTAAGGTGATTACGTATCATAAATTATGCAATTTTAAGCGATCCATTTGTCTACTTTGTATCAAGAAAGAGGTTTTCTTTCACAATTTGGTATCTCATATTAAAAAAAATAAATGATAAATTGGTTTGCAAATCATTTTCTTGAAGATCACGATTTCTCCGTAGAAACAACCACACAATAGATACTTCATGCCGGTATATTAGGTACTTCGATTGTGCCGTACGGTGAAGTATGTTTTTTTCAGGGGAAGCAGATAATTTAGGTGAAAGCGACTAAATTTATGAACTACATATTTTTTGGTCAAGTAATAGCATCTACTACCTTGTATGCATTTAACCCATTGGAAAATACTTTTAACTACTTTATTGTGCGGATCAAAATTCATAAAACTAGTGAACTAACAAGGTCTTTTTATTCATTTGCATGATTCTTAGATCTCGTTGTATTGAACCTTTATAATGTCTGCTGCTTTTTCCGCCACCATATTCGTTGGTGCCATTGAATGTCCCGAAGTTGTGCTTGGAAACACACTCGCGTCCACTACCCTCACATTTTCCAAACCATGCACCAACAATTGGCTATTAACTACAGAGTCTTCTGGATCATGTCCCATTTTATTGCTGCTACTTGGATGGTATGGCTGTAACCAAAAATTTATTTAATGACCAAGCAAAATAATAAACCTACAGTATCATTCCAATGCTTGATGTTGCAAAAATACCATTCCTTCGAATATTTTTCTCCTGGACATCCAGGACTGTCTTGAATCAAAATCTCTCCTCCAGCATTCCGGAGAGCTGTTGTATTATGCAATTTGAGCACCTCTTGAATTCCTTCATAGACGATTTCCAGATCTTGCTTATGAGCAAAAAATTGCGGATCAATGATGGGCTTGTCTACGGGACTAGCGGACTTAAGAGTTACTGTCCCTTCAGATTGTGGGTGTAGCAGGATAATTGCGACCAAAATATCGGTTTCGTTGTTCGAATTGTACACGTTTTGATATTCAGTCGTCATTCTATAAAAATGCGTTATTTTTGGTTATGATCAAACATCTTCTCACCCTACAGTTGCTTGCGCTGCAGTGAATGCGGGAGTAACAAACAGGTACTCAACGGCAGGTCTGCTACGAGTATTATCACACAATTTTGAAAGTACAATCGTATCGCCGAACGCAAGCAACGGTCCTTGGTGCTGCGTATAAAGCTTCAGCAAATCTTCCAATTTGTTGGTCAAGTTTACAGCACTTTGCCTGTCCAAATAGTAATTCAAGTGCCTACACGATATACAACAACTTTACCTGATTAGAAGGCCAAAATAGTAAATCTGGTCCCTCAAATGTTGACCTACAGGCAGATTTTTGACTACTGGAATGTTGAGTCTTTCCAGTTCAGCCTTCGGACCTATACCTGACAGCATTAGGATTTGGGGTGAATTTATTGCCCCAGCTGAAAATCTCATTCGGAAATGCGCAAAAAACAAACTGATAGATACCAGATACGATGACCTCTTTATCAGCTGTTGCCACAAATTTGGTGCCATTCTTCACAAACTCAACTCCAACAGCCACATCGCCATCCAATATAATTCTAGTTACAAAGCTTTTAACACTGATTTTGAGGTTTGGTCTGCATAAAAATGGTTCCAAGAAGGCTTCAGAGGCTGAAAGTCTTTCATTTCCAATACGTACTGAAGCCATTTTGTCAACTCCTACTCCAATTGGTCCGGCTAGATCAACACTCTCCAGACCAATTTCATGAAGAGATTCAAATGCCAGTTTTGTCTGGAAAGCAGAATCGTCACCCTAGCGGATCCTGGTCTGCCAAACTCACCACTCCGACAATAGGTTCAGTGATGTTGGTAGTGAGAGGCCCATGGTGTCCGTGGTAAGAAGGATCAACTGCTTTATACAAAACCTTTTCGGATTTTTTAAAATACGGCAGTACCGACGGGTATGACCAACTGTCATCGCCAGTTAAATCGGCCCACAGATCAAAATCGCCTGGGTGACCTCGAGTATATATATTCGCATTTATGCCAGTGCTGCCACCAAACACTTTCCCATGGGAAAATTTACAAGTTTGAGTTTTTTGAGCAAGACAAGCGTTCCTTTGTACTGTGGTACTGTAGCCCCAACTGCAGTTCCAATTTTTAAAATTGTCGTAAAGACCAAGAATTTTGTAAACTGGATTATGCTGGTAGTCACCCGCTTCCAGAACTAGAACGCGCCATTTTGACACTTCTGAAAGGCGGCTTGATACTATAGAGCCGGCAGCTCCGGAGCCGATTACTATGAAGTCGAATGTACCATAATCTAGATTTGAATAAAATTGTTCTCAAACTATGTAGTCAACAGCGGTGTACTGTATAAACGAAAATGTTCACTAACCTTCAACATCAGGTTCATCAACCTCAACCATATCCAAATTATCTTCAGGTGCGACATAGTCTGATGCTTCACTTATTGAGGTTTCGACCATTTCCAAGAGAGCTGTGAAATTTCCATGTTCCCCCAAACAGTTTACTTTGATTAAAACAATCAAAGAAAATATGATCAGTTGACAGAACTGCTTCCACATTTTGCGAGAAATATTGACGGGATTGGCGGGCGTGAACCGTGCAGCTACATATTTATACATTTTTTATCTGATAAGCGTTGCTTTGACAAAAATTGCTTTTTAAATATTGCAGTAATTTATTCTGAAACTTTGTATCGTTCATTGGCTTATCCAATGTAAATTTATATAGCTGTTATATATTTGTGACCTAAATCCACTCCGAGCTCTGAAGATCCTTGTGTATGCATGTCACATGAAACGCAAATACCAAGTAACACAATACATATAATCCATAGACTTCAATAATAGTATATTATTTTATATGGAGGAAAAGTGATACTTTTCATGACGCGCTCGTGTTTAGCAGCCGAACAGAGTGAGGCTGATAATAGAGAGCAAGTCAGGCTCGCGTTTTCGTTGTCATGGTTACTTTCCCCTCCGGCGGAGGAAAAGTTACTTCTCCTCCGGCGGAGGAAACGTAGAACTTCGCTGCCGATACTCAGTCGAACAATGTCCGTTTTACTGACGTTTGAAGAAAATCGTATATTATTTTATATGAAGGAAAAGCGATACTATTCATAACGCGTTCGTGTTAAGCAGCCTAACGAAGTGAGTGCTGGTGTGAGTCATGACTGTCAGTGTAAAGGAGATTCAACAAACGCATTCGTGCAGATTCTGCAGATATTCTAACCTAAAAAATAAACAAACAAAACAACGATGGATGATTCGAATAGTAAAAAGTTCAAGTATTGGGGATTATTGTCTGAACTTTTTGACGACGATGATCCAGCTCCAATTCTGAAGACAACTTAGCCGTAATAATTTTAAATACACATGACCACAAAGAAACGAAACTGTACAGTTTCTTGAGACTTTAGTGCTTGGTGCCTGTCTACACGGATATTGAATTCAAAAGGCATTTCCGCATTGGCAGAAATTTATTCAACGAATTATCTTGATATCAATGATATCTACAATTAAGTTAACACCCAGGTTAATACTTTATCAACAGTTGGGTTGGGTTGGATTAAGGCTAGCATGCTCTTCCATATAAGCTACTGCAGCTTGTTAGGGACTTGGGATCATTATCGTGATTGCTGCTAATGTTGATTTTCGAGAGTTTATGAAAAGTGTTGCGAATTTCGAGTCTAAACAGGAAAGGAAATTGAATTGGAATAAAAAATATAAATGGATACAAAGCTTATTTACCAGTTTCGCATACTTTTGCGTCTTTTGATTGGATAAAAAGATTTCATATGTTTGATCGGAGTCTCTATTATATAACTGTATACATTCATTTTCACTATTTTCATCACCTATTTTAATTTATTTGATAAGATCCAGATCCACACTGATTCTTCACTACGAATTTTCCTTTTTATTTGTTTAAATTGTTTATCTTTATTATAGGTTAGGTTGAGACATGGCTTGTTTACAAAATACACGAAAGAGGCTCCCCACCCTAATCTACACTACGTTACACTTGTCACAACTCCTCTTGACCTGGGGTAGCGAGTGCAGTAATGGGCAACCTACCCTGATATAACAAACACATGTTTGCACTTACGGCATAACAAACGCTGCAGGGTAGAAAAGTGTGGTTTCGTGTACACTAGTGGAGGATAACAAACACACCTATTAATTATCAAAGATAAATTTCAATGTCAGAATGACTTGACAGTGACTCTTTCACATTTTGGTCAAAGTAGGATGTTTGTTTGGTTGCCACGGGAACTTAAGTTACAATCTATAACTCACTAGTGACTAGTGAGTTATATGGATTATAACCATGATACTACGACAAACAAGATATGCTCACTAGCCGAACGAGTTTCGAACTGAACTGCGCATCAAGCTATCCGGTGACCCAATTGGATAAAATAGCATTGGAAAGCATGGCTTATATTGCGATTTTGTTGAATTCTGATGATTATAGTTGGTTATTTACCCCAAAATGAATAATATGTATTTAGTTGGTTATCTATCTATCCAAAATTGATAATAATCTACGCAAATCCCACCATATTAGTTAAATAGTATTTAAAAACCGATCATATTTTCAAGTTTGCCGTTACATTGAAAAAACATTTTTCTGAGTTGGTTTTCGACGTTAGAAAAGATGTTTGAGGTGAAACTTTTTTATGTGCGGTGGGAGTGGAATTTCAAGGTCGCGACACACTTGGTTCTGTGTGGTTTTGTGTGGTTTTTTGTGATTCTATATGTTCTTTTCTTCCTTCTTTTGTGGTTTTATGTGTTTCTTTGAGAATCTATGTGGTTCTTTGTGATTTTATGTGACTACATGCATGTGGTTATTTTTTGGTTCAATGTGGTTTTTGTTGTACTATGTGGCTTCTTGTGGTTCTATGTGGTCCATGTGGGTTTGTGGTTCTAAGAGGCTTTTTGCTATTCTATGTGGTTCTAAGAGGTTTTGTCATGTGGTTTCTATGGTTTTTTGTGTTTCTACATGGTTCCATGTGGTTTTTGTGGTTCCATGTGGTTATATGTGTTTTTTTGTGTTTCTTGTGGTTCTATTTGTTTTTTAGTAGTTCCATGTGGTTTCTATGGTTTTTTGTGTTTCTACATGGTTCCATGTGGTTTTTGTGGTTCTATGTGGTTCTATGTGTTCTTTTTTGGATGTGGTTTTTAGTGGTTCTATATGTGTTTTTTTGTGTTTCTATATGTGGTTCTTGTGGTTCTGCGAAAGATTTATTTTTATTCTATGTGTTTTTTTGTGGTTCCATGTGCTTCTTGTGGTTCTATTCGTTTTTTTGTGGTTCGATGTGGTTTTTCCGGTTCGTTGAGTTTTTTTTGTATTTCTATGTGGTTCTATGTGTTTTTTTGTGGTTCCATGTGGTTTTTGTGGTTCCATGTGGTTTTTCAGGTTCGTTATGTTTTTTTGTGTGTTTTTATGTAGTTCTTGTGGTTCTATGTGTTTTTTCGTGGTTCCATGTGGTTCTTGTGGTTCTATGTGTTTTTTTGTGGTTCCATGTGGTTTTCAGTGGTTCTATGTGTATTTTTTTGTGTTTCTATATGTGGTTTTTGTGGTTCCATGCGGTTTTTCTGGTTCTATGTGGTTCTTTGTGGTTTTGAGAGATTTTTTGCCATTCTATGTGGTTCCATGTAGATTTTCTGGTTCTTTGTGTTTCTATGTGGTTCTGTATGTTTTTTTTGTGGTTCCATGTGGTTTTTCTGGTTCCATTGCGGTTTCTCTGGTTCTATGTGGTCCCTTGTGGTTTTTTGTTTTTCTACATGATTCGATGTGGTTTTTGTGGTATTGGGCAATTGCAAATGTCTCTCTTTGTCACAAAAGTCGTTTTCAGAAAAATTGTTTGAACAAATTCTAGCATATTCAACATTAAAACTTTCCTTTTGATAACACTTCTGTATCCATATCTTGCGAATATACTTGGAAACCGAAAGAAACGGTATTTACCCGGACGGTTTTCTTTATTTTTCTTATTGCTGCTTCTGCAGAACATCACGGCACAGTACACCATCATCAAATTATGCGAAATTCACGAAATAATAAGATATTATATCATACAAATATCAGAACAACAATATTTACATTGCAAACTGACAGAAGCTTGACAACATAACCTCACAAAGGTCACCCGACAAGATGCGCGTGAGCTTATCTGTTTGTCGTAGTATCATGGATTATAACAAACTAGTGTATTATTTGATAGTTTACTTGTCTAAAATGACATCAATAATGGCACTCAAAACTATCATGCGTTGGATAAATAATTAATATCACTGACTTGTTCTCGACTAGTTCTATATCAATGACTTTCCGAATCGCATTCCATTATTCTGTTCAGCTGAGTCACTGGAAACAAACCAAATTTTATTAATTAGTTTTGTGGTCCGGCAATTGGTATTGGTGGGGCGGCCAACCACTGCCCGGCGAGTAGGCCTTAAAGACCCTTCTTGCCAACCCCAGGACCAATGCAGTTCTAACTAAGTTGATGATGGAGAACATCACCTAGTTATATATTGAACTAGCAGGACCAATTAATTTAGGCTAACTATTGAACTTCCCGACTGTCAGTAATTAATAATACTGCAGTCCACTCAGTAGCGTTAGCCAGTGAGAATGCCACTAAATATCGAACAGAAAATAATCTCTGCCCACCTCGGGTCTCGAACCCGATCGCTGCCGGTTTCCCACTTACTGACCCAACGCTGTACACGTTGCGCCAGCCCGGCCTTGGTCCGGCAATACTTCACGTACCAAAAAGGCCTCTAGCCTTTCGGAGAAGGTCAATAATAAAATATGGAAGATTTATTGATCTACGCGAATAAAATTCGATGAAATGTCATCTATTTCAAAGATGTTTTTCCCAATGCCGTGAATCGACAGAAGAAGGTAGGTAGGTAACTGTTCTGATGTGAATCTTAAATAGATAGTTTAATTTCTTGTCAAAATGCGTTATATTCGACTATAGGTAGTCTTGTTTTTGTAATTTGACTCAATCTCTGAGATTATAGCGTCTTCCAATTTTCCCAGTAAAGCTTTTACTGGTATGTATTTTACACGGTTTTCTATAGTCAGAAAGGTTAAAATCTTCTGTAGGTCGAAATCATCCAGCAAGCCATCCATTGTACCATCTCTGAACGCCATGCGCCATCCTGAAATCCATATCAATCAATAACAAGAATTATGTCCTCACATCTGCAAAATTGCATACAAAAATTCAAATTCTTACCAGCTTGTATCCAGATGGAGTTTTGACGAAAAGCGACTTGGGAATGATTTCTGAAGTTTCTTTCCAGTTTTTAATGAAGTTTTGTACATGATTTTCAAGCAGTACGAAGCCCCCGACAATTTCGGCATCACGGCTACCTTCGCTTGGTGACCTCTACTTCCTTCATGACCCTCCTCACAGCTTCTCTTCAGGCGTCCTCCTCTGGAAGATCCTGTTTCTGCAACCGTCGTACGCGTGCAGGAACCTTGGGAGACTGCTTCTCCGCTTCAAATTCTAGAGCTATTGCTAGCGCATCCACCAGTTTGTCGGGTCGATGTAGACTCGGGGACATTCTTATCTCCTGGTCCCGAAGTCCATCCAAAAACGCCTGAACAGCAAGTTTCTCCATAACTCTTCCTCTCTAAAATTTATGCGATCCAGCTTATATCCTGCAACAACGAATAGTTGATGAATGTCGGCAAATCACCCCACAATTGTTCAAAACGTACATTTTTTAGCTACTTCAGTAATCCTCTGTAATGACTAGGTAGATATAAGCAGTGTGAAACTTGGGGGTTGTAGTCTGCATAAAATACTTTCAGAATAAGGTATGCCACTTAAAATTTTGGAGACCCAGCTAGGGCTTTGCCCTTCATGAGGTTAAAATGCCAAAAAAATGGGTCCCCCTTAAATCAAACATTTACGGGTCAAGAGTTTTTACTTAGATGCCTCGGGTCGTCCATAATTAGCTCTGTCAAAATACAACCCTATCAACACAGAACGGGTGACGTGGCACTGGGGTAATGCTCTCGCCACCGCCACGCCAACGGTAGGCTTAAGACAATATTGATGATACTTGGATTCATAAGTACAGTTTATTACGTTTGTTGGGAACTTCTTTGAGTGGCTTGATTCAAAATTCGTAAATCTAATTAAATAAACAAACTAAAATAAATTAAGGTCTTTTTATTGATTAATTTGCATCAATAATTCTTATAGATCTCGTTGTATTGAACCTTTATAATGTCTGCAGCTTTTTCCGCCACCATATACTTTTGTACCATTGAATGTCCTGAAGTTGTGCTTGGAAACACACTCGCGACCACTACCCTCACATTTTCCAAACCATGCACAAACAATTGGCTATCGACTACAGAATCTTCTGGATTAAGTCCCATTCTATTGGTGCTAATTGGATGGTACGGCTGTAATCAAACATTTATCTGATGACCAAGTGAAATATCAAACCTACAGTATCATTCCAATGCTTGATGCTGCAAAAAAACCATTCCTTCGAATATTTTTTCCCTGGACATCCAGGACTGTCTTGAATCAAGACCTCTCCTCCAGCATTCCGGAGAGCTGTTGTACTTTGCAATTTGAGCAGCTCTGGAACTGCTTCATAGACGAAGACAGATCTTGCTCAAGAGCAAAATATTGCGGGTCAATGATGGGCTTGTCCACGGGACTAGCGGACTTAAGAGTTACTGTTCCTTCAGATTGTGGGAGTAGCAGGGCAATTGCAATCGAAAAATCGGTTTTGTTGTTCGACTTGTACGCGTTTTGATATCCATGTCGTCATTCTATGAAAGTGCGTAATTTTTGTTTATAGTCCTTGATACAGCTTACAAAAAGTAAGTTTATTACAATCGAGCTGTGAGTTCGTGTATAGCTAAACCGTAGCCAGTCATGCATGGTGGACAAAGAGGAAATACCTGATATTTTTTTGTCGGACAATGTTATTCTGACACATGACTACACTGAGTCAAGCATTCCTGGAAGTAACAGCTTTGCTGGTAATCATACAGGGTTAGGAGAAATTACCAGAACGGTCGATTATTTCAAAACATACACGAGTTAAAAAAAATTGTCTCATATAAAAATGTGACGCTTCAATAAATCTATATATCCGTGATGAATTGGAATATACAGGGTCGGCCATAAGGTTATGGCAGATAAAAGTTGCATTTTTTTAAATGGAACCCCCTTTATATTAATGAATATTTCAATTCTTCCTTCAATTCTAAGAAAAAAAATTATTATACATAATGAACCTAAATCTAGTCGTTTTCGAGTTATCGCGTTTTATAAATGACACTTTTGCATCTTTGACATGCTATAAATCCCAAACGGTTATTGAGAAAGAGAAAAACGGTCTGCACTTTCAAGTCTTAACTTTTGAAGAGCTTTTCAAGGAAATTCAATTAATTCTTGTCAAAGAATGCGAAAATGTGTAGAAAAAAATTGACAGTTGACAGTACCTTCTTTTCGAATAACAGAATAGTTCTTGAAAAGTTTTTTCTCTATCTTGAACCGTTTGAGTTTTATAGCATTTCAAAAAATCAAAAATGTCATTTTCAAATCGCGATATCTTGATAACAGTTGAATCTATGAACAAAATGTGTATCACAATTTTTGCTCAAAATTAAAGGGAGAATCAAAATATTCATCAATATACAGGGGTTGCATTTGAAAAAACGCAACTTTGATCTGCTATGACTTTATGCCAGACCCTGTATATTCCAAATCTTGACAGATATGTAGATTTTTGAAAGTCCCACCACTTTTATATGAGACAGTTTTTTCTAACTCAAGTATCTTGAGAAATAATCGACCGTTCTGGTAATTTCCCTTACCCTGTATAGACTGCTGGGCACTCGAACTTATACATGCATATTTTTGGGTAAAATTCAAAGTCCAATATCTTGAAAGAGAGATGAGATATTTTAATGCGGCCTGCGGATTTTTGAAGCTAGTTTGGTCCGGATTGAGATGCAAGGAATGAATTTTTCGTAGAAACAAAGAAACATGATATACAGGGTGATTCATGAAGTCATGCGGAAAATAATTTTTTTTTTAGTATGCCATTACAGTAAGCATTGAATTCAGGCAATACAATATGGTTTGTAACTATGGTAATGTTAATATCTCCAGATATTTTTGTCAGTTTCTGAATGCAAGCTCGTAGTCATTAGATAAGCTAACAAACATCAGGGAGGGGGACCAAATGTTTCAAATGATGTAACCAGAGAACTAGTCGGTTATCTAGTTCTCTGCTGGTAACCCCATTCTACGTTTTTTTGCAGAGCTGATGACCATTATAAAAGAGAAATTGGAATGGAAATGAACATTTTTTTAACGATAATGCACCTACACTCATGGTCTGATAAATAGCACAGGCGTATGATTTGATAGAACCTTGATACTACATCAGTTATTAAGGAAGTATTAATGCATTTTCAAACCTCAATCCAGTATGTCGTATATACGGAAACTGTTGCTTTAAAAAAAATTGGGCCCTTTTACCACGTCTTAAGATGTCAATAAAAAAACTGTTGTCTAGCACCATTCGAAAGTGGAGCAAAATTTATGAAATTTCACAATTACTGAACCCACCAGCTTTGAAATTCTAAACATGGCAAAAATTACTAATCTTTCATGATCTCTTCAAAATATTGCCAAGTTTCAGATTTCATTGCTACACTATCCTTTGTTGAATAATTGTGAAATATCCGAGTGGTGCTAGCCATTTTAATAATAAACGTGATAAAAAGGCCTTGAACAATTTTTTCAAAACATCGCCCGGACCCGTAAACTGACAAATGGATTCAAGTTAAATTACATCAATACTTTTTTGATAACTGTTGATGTATAATATTTTTAACAAATTCTAGGCGAGCGCTATCAAGCTGACCATGAGAGTTAGTACCTTATTGATTAAAAAAATATAGTTAAGTCCAATTTTTCTTTTAATCAGCAAAAATAAGATTCCCAAAACTGCAAAAATCGTAGAAATCCGTTAATGCATTGCAAAGTTATAGCATTTTAAACATTTTGCTCCCCCAATTTCATGTTTTTTAGCGCATCTGATGACAACGCGTTTGAATTCAAAAACTGACAAAAACGTCTGGAGCTATTAACATTACCATATTAACAACCATATTGTATAGCCTGAATTCAATGCTCACTAATATAGCATACTCACAAAAAAAATTATCTTTCGCATGACTTCATGAATCACCCTGTATATTATGACTTCTTGTTTCTACGAAAGATCCATTCTATGCATCCCAATCCAGACGAAACTACCTTCAAAAATCCGCAAACGGCATTGGAATATCTCCATTCTCGTCGAAGATATTGGACTTTGAATTAAACCCATTAAATGTGCATGTATAAGTTCGAGTGTCCAGCAGTTTATATCCTAAAATCATGAATTCGAAATATGTTCCGATGTGCCGAAGAAAAACCTTCCACAGACAAAATTTTTCCACTTATAGAAGTTGTCGGACTCGTCACGGTTAGGCTATACACGAACTCACAGCTTGGTGATGGTCAACTTTTTTTTTGTACGCTTTATCAAGAAGTAAGGACTTTTATGATCGAACATCTTCTTCAGTGGTTATAGGAGTGTTAATCAGGAACTCAACGGCAGATCTGCTACGATTATTATTACCCAATTTTGAAAGTACAATCGTATCGCTGTACGCAATCAACGGTAGATTCACTTTGAGCTCTGAAGATCCTTGTGTATGCATGTTGAATAAAACTCAAATACCACGTAACACATATTATTATTATCCATAGACTTCAATAAACAACTAATATCACTGACAACTTGGTTGTTCTTAACTTATCCTATTTTAATCACTTTCCGAATTTGATTCCATCAATGATTGTCTTTGTTCAGCTGAGTCATGTAGATTCGAACTGGAATCAGACCAAATTTTAAATAACGAGTTTCGTTGTCTGACGATACTTACTAAAAAGGCCGAGCCTTTCGACATAGACATTTTTCATAAAACCACCGCATACATCGATACAAGGGGTCCAAATTTTCAAAATACGTGAACCCAGTCACCAGAAGAAAAGCCCCGACCATCAGAAAAAATCCAATGTAGAAAACTAATGGGGGATTTTGGTGATCCATAATTGCATCAGCGATTAAATTCAAAGGTATTGTCATAGTTACAGTAATTGTGCCCATCAGAGACGAGGTTAGAAGGCAACCCCTACAAATACATTTTGCACACGCTTTAATTGAACACGATTCTTACCACAGCCACAAAGCTTGCGCCAAAACAGTGCCTAAAAATCCATCCAGCACCATAAACAAGAACTGATGTTTGGTCGGCAGCTCGAACGTTTCAATTTTTAAAACATGCAGCGTCATCAGGACTGGCCACAACAGCAAAAGATTGAACAAGCCGACAAAACCTTTAATTAAATTTGTCGGCAAATACCTAAATCCACGTCAAACTCACCAAAAAACATAGGGATATCAATGTTACTCTCATTCTGGACGTTTCTTTTGAGAAGTACCACATAAATGGCATTAAACAAGGAACTGAATACTGGCAAAACCACTGCGAATGGAATCAACCGCTTTTGAATTTTGCAGTCGGCTGGCCAATAGATTAGAAACTACAGGTAAATTTTGTTATTTTTCCGAATTCTACCAGGGTTCGCTTACAATTCCTGCAATGGTCATAGCCGCAGCAGATAGCTTGGTTATTGAAAATCTATCTCCGATTCCTGAGGGATAAAAAGAACCAAAAACAAACACCCACATACAGGTTGTGCTGTAAAAGGTGTTCACCAGTGCATAGTCTGCTTGGTCGGAAGCCGCAGTGTAGGTGTAGTTTGAGGAAAACCACTAAAACGTTGTACATTTTATGATTCTCCATTGCTATCCCACATCCATAGAACACATGATGTATATTGTTCTAGAACAGACTTACCAACAAGCAAAACGTTACCGCTAGCTTTGCCATCTGATACGCAGTGGGCGAATCATTAGAGCTGCGTCCCTCAGACAGATTTCTTCGCAAATAAGCCTGATAAGACAATCTAGCCAGCAACGCATCAGCAGCTTCGACTTCCGATAGGTGACGCACCTCGGCCACCTTGTTAAACCTCACCGACCTTAGTGATGGTTCTTCACCGCTGCTTTCTGCTCCAGAACTTCTATCCAGATTTTCTCTGGGAGCATTCAAGTATCACCTCACCCATGGAGTTTGAAACTCACCTTGATTCGATTTTAACTGGAACATATACAGGGTTGCTCAATGAAGCATTGATAGGCTCATCGTATGTTTCGTCGTCGGACACTAAATGAACGTAGTTGTCGGGGGTTTTATTGCAGTGGGTGTCCTTCCAGGGCGGCCAGACCAGGAAGCCCAGCAGGTAAAAGGTGAACATTGAAGATTTGATGTAGGTACTGAAGAACGGCTTTTTGAAATCGTCATGTTTCCATACATACTGGAACATAAAGGGTTAGTACGCGAAAGTGCAAAAGGAGCGAAGTTGTGACGATTGAAGAACATACCGTTGTGAGTGTATAGTGTATCGTGGATTAGATTGCAAAAAACTTTTCAATATTTTTCTCGTTAAAACCAATCCGAGTATATGGAATAAGCAATACTACGTATAACCAATGATAATGGACAATTTGCATACATTTTCAAATAAGTTGAAATTTTATATACGTTTTCTAGACATTATTTGAAAGTCACTAGCGAAAAAATTTCTCCGAAATACCCAAAAATATACTAAATAAATGAAAAAGAAAACGCGAATTTCACTGCATGATCGCAAAAGAGGTGGGGCCATATTACCCTCCCGAGAGAGAGAGAGTCATCTCAGTCAATACGTCAGACGGAGATAGATAGTGTTTTTTGTGACGTATTAAATGTTGATTGGCGCTCTTTAATCGGTGGTTACTACATTATTAGAGGTCGAAGGTTGATTTTTTAAACATCAATGGCATCAGTACTTACTAATCCTTATATTTTTCATATTTTCAAAAAATGTGCAAATTGTCCATTATATGGGGTTATACGGAGTATTGTTTATTCCAAGGATATACTTGAATTGCAGAATAAACCCTAAGTAGCCTAACAACTATGGAATTGGTTAGAAACAATCATTTTCCAACAACTAGATATAGCCCGACGTCTCTTTGTATGTCACATGTTTATACATTGAGGGGGGAGAGGAATTCTTGCGAGAATTCTTGCGAGTTTGCCAAACTGCAAATTTAATAAATAGCTAACTTGTATTCAAGGTAATTTTATTATTCGACAAAATTTTATTATTCGACAAAAATCAAAAGATGAGATTTTAATAGATTCGGAATCTGCTTGAAATTGCGCATCGAATGACCATAATGACATAAGCCAATAAACATTATGTTCGCTTGAAATCGAGTTTGAAGAATTGTAAGCGCCACTTCGCCACGCGAACAGTCGTTAGTCGTCGTCAAACTTCCATACCTTTAGATGCACTTAAGCTCGGCTGTAGTTATTTCAAGTTACTTATTGCTTTTAATTATTTTTTGTAGCGTTGAGACTCAATTTGTAGCATTTTTATAAACTAAACTCAATTTTAATGAGAAAAAATCCTAATATTCTATTTTGTCGGTTAAGCATTTTAGAGGTGACATTTTTGTAAGGCTTAACCTCCATTATTCCAAAAGCCAGCCCCGCATTCTTTGAAGACGTTTGGTTACTATAAAAAAATATTATTTGATTAGCAATTCTATTGTTCCTGTATAATGAAAATATATCTGAATAAATAATAAAATTGACTGTTTACTTATTAATAAAGGCTTGAGCCTTAAATAACAGTGGTTCAATATGTCGCTTATTAGTTCTTGTTTTTTTTTTCAGATGTCTTATGTATCTACAGGGTGATCTGAAAAAAGTGCGCATTTTGACATGGTAAATAGAGTATGGTAGGGCAATTTACTTTTTGTAAATGAACATGTGCCCGCAAACGTTTCGATGAAGAAAAAACTATTCACGAGAATAATAATTTCGATTTTTTGTGTGTAATATGAAACGTCGCAAGCGATTCTAGTAATATTTGGAGTTTGGTTCTTTTCAAGCAACAAAGCGAAACACTTTGAGCAGTTATCATGAGATCATTTGATTTTCCATTTTTTTTTTGAAATAAGTGATTTTTTTGCATTACATTGACTTTTATTTTTTATCTCTAAAACGACGCATCGAAGAAGAAAAACTCAAGTTACTTTTTTTGCTCAAAATTGAACGGGAAATAGAAAAATTGTTTTTTCTTTGTGAGAACTTAATAGCGTACCACTTTTCTCTTCGATAAAAGAAATATGAGTTGCTCTAGGTCCGGTCCTGGAAAAGCTAAAGTCTAACGAATTTCTCTAGAAGATGATTGAAGACCCGGGATATACTCTCTAAAAGTTTGAACAAAATCGCTTGAGGCGTTTCGAAACTACAGACAAAAATTCGAATTTTTCATACTCACCCTGTACATTGATTGCAGTTTTGTACGACAAAGATTCATGTTTTTTCCATTAATAAAAAGAAAGGTTTTTCTGTAAGTTTTATCATTGCTTGGTTTTTGTCTTTTATTCAAGTATCAAAAATGAATTCAAATCAGAATTCTATAAAGGCGTAAAGGCAGCCTAATCAACATTAAAAAAAATAACTTTGACAAAAGGCATAAGTACAACTAAAAAAGCGTAAACGCCAACGGATTTTACCACAAAGAATCAATAATATACGAAGTTTAATTGGTTCTAAAGTTTAAAATCTTCTATCTAAAGGTTGGTTATCGGTCGATTTACAGCCTTTTGTCGTGGCGGCGTTAATCAAATGACTAGAAGGATTTTACCAGGTTTGGTCAGTGATTAGTTATATCGATAGCAGCTCGGGATCAAACGCCAAAAGGTTCTGGTTACTAGAAGTAGCATCTAAGGTATAATGTAACTACTTATGACCCCCCACAGACGCTCGAACATGTTATAGGCCCAAGCTTCGAGCCCAACATGCTCGCGGCTACCATATACGTTCGAATGGTTGGGCTTGTGTTTTTGGGTTGTGATCGCGCCGAGCCGGGCGTTCCCACCGCCAACTAGGCTTGTTCAACCCACACACGGTCGAGCATGTTGGTCCGAGCCTACTTCCAACTACTTCTTTTCGACGGTTTGAAGAAAAGGGTTGTTTTTCTTGCCGATAGCGTTAGGCGCATGCGTTCAAACCAAGGCAACTGAAAAGCAGTGTCGCGTTCACGAGCGTGCTTCTATACTTGTCTAGCTGGAAGCAGAACAAGGATAGAGCATAACCTATTTCGTTCTTTGTTAACGCGGAAGAGATGTCAAAAATATGCGCTTATACTGAAACGGAAGTTCTCAGCCCATAGTTTAGGTTTACGTACCCACGTTTTATTTGTGTATCACAGTACCAACAAATATGTTACTCTTCATGAAACTCAATCAAAACTAACTCAAACTTGACACTGACAGTATTTAGGAGGTTATAAAATATTATCTCATGTCATAACTCAAAATCGAAACTGTCAAGAATTTGACATTTCCAGCGACCTGTTGCCCGGTCATATGCGCATGCGCGGCACGGGAAAAACAACCTTATAACCCGTAGAGTATATTACCGGTTCAAACAAATGATGTCAATACATTCGTATTTATGACTTCATACTAACAGCTGACATCAGATTAATCTTTCTGATCTACCAAAATACTCTGAGCAATAATATGTCCCCAGAGACCGGCGTTCTTTCCTGACATTCTTTTCTTTCAAAATATTGACGGTATAATAATAATTTCATCTCCCACAAACACAGGACGTTTTCCTGCCATCTCTCGATCTGTCATCTCATTTTTGAGGGGAAAATAATCCGCTCAGGGACACTAACGAGAGGAAAGAGTATCGGTAAATCATCAGAGAGGAATGTATTTCTGTTACTTTATCCTGAAAGAATGCGGGTTTGTCTAGTCCGATTGGAACGTCGGTACATCGTGACAGGAAAGATGGAATGCGCATATATCATCTTGCCCACTAACTGGCGCTCCCACAGAAAAGAACATCAGTATGTCCTGTCGGATTGAAACGTCGGTTCAAGGTGACACGAAAGATTGAATTTGCATTTATCCACAAAACATCCCTCCTTCATCATCTCATTAATCACCAACTGGCGTTCTTTTCTTTGAAAGGAAGGAATGACGGGAAAGAATGTCAGGAAAGAACGCCGGTCTGTGACCCACTTGAGTTACTCCGGAGCAGCTCGGGAGTGCTACCCAATTACTTTGCGCTTTGAGCGTTATGCACTTGAACTACTCATTTCTGTTAACCCCTGCCCCCTCACGCACCTACCTTCACATCCTACCTTTATTTTGGTGTTTCATGCTCCCACGGAACGGACCCGCTTATTATTGAGAGTGAAGCAGGAAGAGATAGCGTTAGTTACGGATACCTATCTCTTTCTAACTCATTGACCTATATTCATGGAGTAGAGAGAGATAGCGATAGTTAAGGATACCTTTCTCTTTCTAACTCATAACACGAATGACACACTTTTCGATTCGTTGTCAACAACGACCGGGTCCTTTCCAGGTACGTAGTATGGAGTTCAATGCATGCTCCGAAGTGGTAGTCAAATAACATATGTCAGACGTCACAAGACGAGCGCGTTCCAGTGCTCTCTAATGCGGAACAGTTCAAGAGCATCACACTCCAGAGCATGATACCCTGATAATTTAGCATTGAACTCGATACTACCGTACCTGGAAGGGACCCATCCGTGCTGTTTACATTGAGTTGACTGAAGACAAATTTTCGACTAGAAAGAGATAGAGACAGAAAGGGGTGTCTATCTTTGTCATATCTGTTGACATACTATTAGCTGTGTTTGTTATGCACCACTAGTGCACACTTTTTCACACTGCAACACTCAGTGTGCCTTTGTTTGTGAAATGTTTGTCTGTTTTTTAGGATAGAATCTTAGTACGTTTAGTAAAGCTATTCTACCTAAAAACCAGACAAACATTTCACGAAGAAAGCCACACTGAGTGTTGCAGCTAATATTATGTTCAATCAATATGTAGCTTTCTATAGTTTGGGTGCCAAACAAAATGGTTAATTTATGCAGTGCATTTGGGTGTGGTAATAAATACACTCCAGAAAAGCAGATTTATTTTTTTGGCTAAGTGATATAACGCCAATTATTAAGGACAAGGGCATGCACCTTGAGTATACCTACACGAAATTGTCCTAGTTAAAAGGGCCCTACTCACACTCCTGCAGAAACTTCCTTGTAAAGTACGTTTTGTTTTGAAAATGTGACAATTTCACATCCTGTTCGAGTTCGTTGGTACTACTAACATCATTTCCAAAGTTTGTTTTCTCATATCTTGCTTGAAATAATGCTAGGAAGGTATGAAGGGGCCCTTACCGCCCTGCTTAGAAGGCGATCTAGGAAATTGCCCCAATCGACCGCCTCCTAGATTGCCCCTGCTGCAGGCGTGTGAGTAGGGCCCATTAGAAATTGACGATGGTAAACACTCCAAGAAATGCAAAAGTTCTATTCGGACATTCCTCAAGCCCCCTATCAAAAACACCATATTTATTAGTTTTAATGTGACCTCAAAAATAAAAGTATTTTCATTTTTATTTTAAGCTATTATTGTTTTCCAAGTTTATACCTTAATACCTTTACTTTACTCAATACACAGGTTAAACATATAAATCATCCTGCACCTACTACCTACCCTGTATTTTCTCAACTATTTAATCGAATTACGGATCATCTAAGTATACTTCATTATTTACTAATTTGTTTCTTATTTTGCATTTTTCCAGATAGTTATTTGAAATATATAGATCCATCATATCATGATAATTAAGACTACTAAGTATGCACAGAATTGTAGTCATTTTTTCCAAGCAAATCAACCGCTTTTTCAATTTATCTTCAAACTATTTGAAAACCTCCGACTTCGCATAAGGACAATGAGTGTGACAAAGATAGCATCCCCTTTTTAGTACAATCAAAATATACCTATGCGCCAAAAAAATACGACTAAAATTGCCTCAGTTGTCGACACGACAGGGGCCCTTCCAGTTACGTAGTATCGAGTTCAATGTAATTTAGTCACTGGAAAGCAACTCTGATCCACGTCTGACGCGTCCAGATTGAATGAACGAACGTTCCGGATTTTGACCTGTTTGCTCTAGATCTAATAAACAAACGCATATGGAGCAGTCAGATTAGTCCGATGTCAAAAAGAAAGCAGCCAATGGGCCCTATGATTACACGTTTACGTTAACTTAACCTATCTGTTATGATTGTTTACTAATGCAAATGTTCCATTTGATAACAGCGTTACCATGGTGATATTGTCATGTTAAGATAACGTAAACGTTCAATCATAGGACCCAATGGGTGCTATGATTGAACGTTTACGTTAACTTAACGTATCTGTTAAGATTGTTTACTAATGCAAATGTTCCATTTGATAACAGCGGTACCATGGTGATATGGACATGTTAAGATAACGTATCTGTAAGGATTGTTTACTAATGCAAATGTTCCATTATTTGCTAACAGTTTTACCATGGTGAAATGGACATGTTAAGTTAACGTAAACGTTCAATCATAGCCCCCAATGTCAGTCAGAAATAGTTTGCAAACTGCAAAATGCTGATTCGTTCTAACTGTTTTGTGATTAATTGTTCTACTAACAGACCTCATAATTTGATGAGAGCAAGGTGTAGCGAATTTTCACTTGAAATAACAACGCTTCAACGTCACCTCACTATTATCGAATCACGATAAAACCTATTCTAGAGATAGCCAAATTATCGGCTGCCAGCAGTGTTGCCAAGTCGCATGCAACACACAAAATACGTATCATTTGTTTTTAAAGTTCAAATCAAACAAAGTTAGTTGTGAGTTTGAGTTAGTTAGTGTTTGGTGATAAATGGATGTCGCATTTAAAAGACAACCTTGTACACTCCCCGACAATAAATAATTCCGGACAAGAAAAATTTGGGTCAATTTGATATCCCTTAACTTTTTTATTTTCTGTCCGATTTTGGCAAAAATTTTACCAAAGTGTATCCCTATGTCTCGAGTTTTTCCCCTTGATTTTGGATTTGGAAAAATACTGATGGCTTGGTACAGGGGAGAACAAAAGCTACTTTTCTACCCTTAAGTTTTCAACACCCAGTGGAAAAATTGAGCGGCAAAATTTAGATCCAATATATTCTGTTGTGAAGTGCGATCTTTTCTCATCCAAATTTTTTTTTGGTCATGTGAATAACTGCTTTTTTTAGACAAGATACAGATGTTTAAAGAAAATGCTGCAGTTTTTCGATATTTTATCAACAATGAATGAAAACATTCCTATAGACTTGCATGGACAAATATTCTAAAATTCCATATTGTCCTAATTTACCCAATGTTCCATATTGGGCATATTGTTCATCTAGAACACTCTTTGGAGGCGGTGGTATCATGGTGAAGACTGGGGTATCACTTTATGGCCGTACAGATCTTGTATTGATTGAAAAAAGGAAATCGAACACATAGGATGAGTATGCTAGGAGATTTGCGAGAAGCCCTTCTTGTTTTTTTTTTTGAATTTAAAAAAAAATTATGAGATAATTATCAAATATAAGTTTGTGTCAAAATGACAAGTGACATGTTTACATTTTGGTCAAAATAGGTTATTGCTAATTGCAAGGGTAATTGTTTTTTTTTGTTTGCCACGGAAACGTGAGTTATAATCCATAACACACCAGTGACTAGTGAGTTATGGATTATAACTTTACTTGTCCAAAATGACATCAATAATGACACCTATAACTACCCGTAACTACCTATCATGCGTTAGATAAATAACTGAGTATTAATATTTTATTTATTTGTACGAGTTCTGATAACATTTATTCAATGTCATCAGAACTGACTGTGAGTATGAGTCAAAACTGTGGACTGTAGCTCAAGCCGATGCTCGAGCCGATGGCGAAACAAAAATCTAAGATATAAGTAAACTGAAATTAACAAAAAATAAAAACATAATAAAACTCAAACCTGTATGATCTTTTGAAAGCAGTAGTACCTAGTAATAGTAAAATTCATTAGTTTAATGGAGAAAATGCTCGAGAATGTATGTGAGAAAAGTTAATAAATATTATTGTCGATAATGAAAATAATAAGCAAATACGTTCATACACACCTTCAACAGCTTAGACGATGAAACCAAAATCACATTAACCAGAATTAATACAATCAGTCCTAAAATTAATCTTTGGCTTTTGGACAATGTCCAGTCCATTTTGGAGATGTTGCCCAAGTTTATCACATTTTCAGTTTTATACAGTTAAATAAGATTACGGTAAATTCTTTCAAATGGACAAATTTGTATCAAACTTTACACTTCATAAACAAAGAAAAATTGCAAAAACAACGTTGTTAGTTTCTTTGTCTTGTTTTTTGTTTTGATCAACAAATGTAGGCAGTGGGTAGTGGATAGAGTTCGCCGACGGGGTTTTAAGATTCATGGTTTAGATCAGAAGTTAAGGCCGTCCGTCCACGCAGCGACTAGTTTTTGATAAAATTGAACTATTTCGTCATTGGTTGAAATACTGTGGTAACGAACCAGTTGGTTACTTATAGCGATTTCGGTTAACTGCTCTGAAATTGCTCTGCGGGAGATGATGCTCTGTCGTCGATTGATCGGACTAACTCCGATCGAGAGCCCTCTCAGAGCAGTCTGCAATCTTGCTGGCTTCACTAAAAAAAGCCGGGAATTTTTTGGTTTGAAGTTATAAGAAAAATGATGTTTGTTTGAATTGAATCTTTGGATTTTGGGTGGGAAGTTTATTATTAATTATGGATAATGATCTCATCACATATTTGCAAATCGCTGGGCCCGTATCCACGATTCAGGTGAAGTGAATATGAAGTGAAAACTACATTGGTTTTGTACATCATAATTCCTTTCATATTCACTTCACCTGAATCGTGGATAGGAGGGGCCCTGGTCAATCAAAACAAAAATGTAGGATGAGAATTTCTGGATCATGCACCAAATCTGCAGATCAAAACAGAGCGCTCGCTTAAAGATTCGGAGCAACCGCATGTTATAACCGAAATCGATGCCTCGAGTGAGAGCTATCTATTTCATTAACCAAAAAAGAAAGTGATTTTGGAACCATTCCTACTTGGTGAAACAACTGATATAAGGTGAGTTCGAGTATTAGCTCTGAACACTCGGAGCGCCAAAAATTGTACGCCCTTAGATGGACAATTTCGCGCTCGGAGCGTTCAGAGCGAATACTCGAACTCATGCATCTATTGCATCTATAGATTTTTTGTGACTGCCTTGAATTTTAATAAGACGATGCAAACTTTCATACGTTTTACAGAATGAGCATAGAAATCTCTACAATTTTGTATAGATTAACGGAAATTGAATCAAAAATCACTCGGCGTCCGACACTGAAGGTCGTTTGGTGACTGATCACTAACAAGTACACGCTATACCGATCCGTGACCAGTTATTTGGTAAACGAGCAATAACAAACTGGGAAGTGATGAAAGCATGTAATCAGTTAGAGTTTGAAACCACAAAGACCAGTTCTGCCGTGCTCAATGAAAATTCCGTAACCAACAATGTCACGATTTTTGGTTTACGTTTCTTGAACAACCATACGCACTGAATCTTTTTTTTGCAATAAACCGTTATTACCACCAAGGTAGGTTTTTGCAAAACAAAAAATAGATTCTGTGTGCATGGTTGCTCATGAAACGACCGTAAATCAAAAATCTTGACATTGTTGGTAATGGGTTTTTCATTAAGCACGGCAGAGTTGCTTCGATTCCACGGTCTTGGCTCTGTAGATTCTTTATGGCTAAGTCTCATGCTCTCATGTGAAAAAGCAAAGATTATTCTTATTGGCTGGTATTGGTCATCTGATCTTCTCGAATTTTGTCACAAATCCTGTTGATTGTGAATTTATCTCCAAGGTAGGTATAGATAAAATGTATTTTTCTATTTAATTCTGCATATTATTTCTATTTTTCTTAAACAATCTCTCTAGAATCATAATAATGTTCTCTCTCCATCATGCTTGCCTGTATAAGAGGTGGAAAACCTTTCCACAAACTTCACTCTTCTCCTTAATTTATAACCATCCTATAACCACACTTTTATTCCTTTCACATACCCGCATATCTCCTCCTCCGTGACTTTCTGTCCGTTTTCCAGGACAACGCAAGCAGCAGGATGATGTTCATCAATTTCATTGAGTAACCAACAACACCTAAAAGGCTTGTCAAAGAGTAAGTAAAAAGTTTTGTTTGATACCAAGAAGGTTCCTTTGAGACCCTGGCAATTATAAGACAAACTCAATTTATTATTACTATATTCTTGTCAACAATGTCGTTGATGCAGCTGAGAGAAGGATAACTTCTTGATATTGAATTTCAAGTTCAAGTCGCATTAGGACGTCAGGGATAAGCCCTTTAGTGTCCCAGTCTTCTTACTTAATTTGACTCTTTGGTACCGGGTTGCCTTCCGGAAGGCATCTAGAAATACAGGTAGGAATGCCAAAAACCCGATTCCTACCTGCGCAGTCTGATCTCTAAAGGCTACGAAAATAGAAGAAAAAGAAATAAAAATACGAACAAACTGGAGCCTCTTCCAGCAGTGAATCGCGAGCTAGACGGATTTCGTCCTAACTTACATACTAGCGCTTGATGCGTTTTTGTCGCTTAAATTCGAACGACCTAGCTTGGTACATCTCCCAGGTTTTTTGTAAAGCGAAACCTACAAGTGGTTTCTTGGTCTCTTACGAGCCTGTGTACAGAGATCTGCTGGATCGTAATTCACCAGATCGAAAGTTTTCCTGGCCTTGACTCTCATGAGAATTGTAAATGAATGAACGAACTTTGTTACTTGAAATATGCGATATTTTTAAAATTGAAAAAACACATGTTAACAAAACAGACCACCTCTGTTTTCAGTTGAAAATTGGTGGAAAGAGACGGGGAAAATCAACAAGAAGACTGGGAATGAGTTGAGAAGAAGAGAAAAATATTTTCGTGAAAAAAAGCAACGAATGTAGGAAAATTGACTTGAATAGATGACCGGAAAGATAAATCAGCGAGAAAACGAATTGCAGAGAAAATTTTAGGTCTAATCGTTGATTAAATAAAAGCAACGGCTAATAATGGACCGGGAGATAACGACCATTTTTGGGTAACGTTCAATGCCCGTCTGCCGAGCTGGGGTTAGGTATATTTCAATATTTTTAGTCGATCAATGCAATAAAATTGTTCCTCCGTGCGTGCCAACTCCAAGAGCAATAATTGAAATTGTAAAAAAAACGATCGTTGCCCATCTGCCGTAAAATCCATCGGTAACTTATCGGCAGACAGTTTCGAGTGATAGGTTCTGCGGGAGCTTACTATGAAACTGTTGTGGAAAATGACAAAAAAAAACGATTTATGCCCGTCTGCTGGATCAAAAGTAGGTTTAAAATCTCGAAGAAAACCTTGAAAATTCATCGGCAGACATATATAGAACATGATATACTTGATAATTATTGCGAATTTTTTGTTTGTTATATTTTCATGTCAAATGAGATGACAAATGTCCGTCTGCCAATGTCATACATTGTCACGAAAACATTACAATTAAAAATCCCCATCAACTAAAGTTCATTTTTTATTTAAAGTTACAGTGACAGATCAAAATTGTAGGTTGAAGGTTGGCAAACATGTTTTATTACGATAGTCATAAATTAAGCAAGTTCGGCATTGTCGTCTCAGATCCGAGCAGATTTTGGTCACGTGACATCCGACGGATGAGAGCAAGGTGGAATACAAGAACGATTCGGACTTGTTTATCTAACCTCATCACTTCCATCTCCCACAATCTTTAAATTGATCGTCTGTAACCGTGATAGAATAAGTTTTTTTCAAATCTTCGTCTTGCAAGTGAATAATCTTCATTTTAATATCAAATTCGTCATTAACTGTTGACTTATAACAAACAAAACAGTTGAATTATAACCTCATAAACACAAATCTGACAGATCAATCGCTTTCGTCGGTCCCAATCATATACCTAAAAATAAATATACTGATCCCGTTGCATTTAGACAATTGGGCCTATGCAGGAACAATCTTGACAATAGTCAACATTGAAAACTTGACGTAAAATTGAAATTTGAGGGATGTATCAATATTTTCAGCGTTCTGTAGTATGGTATCATGAGACCATTCCAGTTTGGTCTGTCATTAACGTCCCATTCAGCCAATCGGCGAGCTGCAAGTGACGTTAATGACAGACCAAACTGGAATGGTCTCATGATACCATACTCCAGAACGCTGAAAATATTGATACGTCTGTCAAATTTCAATTTCACGTCAAGTTTTCAATGTTGACTATTGTCAAGAGTGTTCCTGCATAGGCCCAAATGTGCGGTTTTTGAAGCAACGAAGCGAGAAGGGGCTATGTTATCTGTCTTTCTCTGATCCGGTCGGATTTTACATTTCTGCGCCTGCGTCGAAACGCCGCAGTTTCATTGGCCACGTTTTTCCCATGAGATGCCGAGAGAGACCGAATAACTGGCACCACCGCAATCCTGTGTCACGCTGTCATCAGTGTCATTAGGTGTGTTTGTTATCCTCCACTAGTGCACACGAAACTGCACTTTTCTACCATGCGGCGTTTGTTATGCTGTTTGTGCAAGTAGTGTAGAGTGTTTGTTATATTAGGGTAGGTCCCGGTCGGTTGCCTATTACTGCACTCGCTACCTCAATTTTTTGACCGACGATTACCCTTCCAAAGTTCCTGTCATGATAGAAATAAAAAATCGAGGCACATATGTTATACCATCTGCAGAAGTCCGAAGGATTTGCAGAATCAATAAAGGAAACTGTTATTCGGTAGAACCTTCACATTATCTCTGACCTCAAGAAATATTCGATTATTGAAACTTTTAGGTCCCTTGACAACCCATTTGATTCGGCTGAAATGGATGAACACATTAAAAGTCAAGACATTTTCGATAATCATCAGAGCCAGCTATCTAAACTTATAATTGGAATATTTCTTGATGTAAGGCTATATCATGAAGCGAAGACAAAAAATCAACCGATTCAGGATATTCGACAAAAATATACAAAGTTTATTTTATTCAAAAAGCAATAAAGTTTAAGTGTCTCACTATTTTTATTTATATTGTGATATGTAAATAGTTCTTTTTTCCTAACTTTGTAAGCATATTTTCATTATTTAGCTAAAAACTTCACCTTTTGTATTATATTGGAGCAAATAATTTCGAATGCCAAGTTACATTAACTAATCACTATCTAGTACTACTAGTGTGGATTCATAATAATATAATATACGTATCATGGTGTGCTACACCGTAGTCTTATTTCGATATGAAATAACCAAATTTTCAGAATCTTTTTTCGATGAAGTAACTCATGCTTTTCTTTTGACTCAAAATTTCATAGCTTGACTATCCTTTTTTAAATAATTCTAAAATTTTCAGGGAGTAAATACTTTTTGCCCCTCTTTTGAATGGCGCTAGTCAATTTTATCAAAAGTTACACAAAAAAAAGTTAAAAAAGTAGTTGGTTTTTGAACATGAAAAAAAGGCAATAAACAATTAATGTTTTGAAAAAAATCACCAGGACACGTAAACTAACAAATGAATTGAAGTTTGTTAATGCACCATCACTTCTTTGATAACTGATGCAGGATTAAAGTTTCTTCAAATTTTAGGAGGTTGCGATAATTCTCGCCGCTACTGTACGTAATCTTTTCCCTACAAACCTAGTACTTACAACTAAGAAATTTGATATTGAACTGAAGTTCATTTTTTACTTCACCTGTACATACGTAGCTTTGTAACCTCGACCGTGAAACTCCAAACGAACAAAAGATTTTTGCAAACCCAAGATTTTCTGTTCGTTTATTCACTTAAAAAATCGATCCACTCACACTTTGAACTTTTGGCATCAACCTCAACTATACAGTGTGTCTAGAATAAAATGATGAACATGGGAATATTGGAAACGGTAAGAGATACGGCGTCGCTTGAATGGAAGAAAAGTTGCGTATTTGTATGCCCAAAAATAATCTACTTTTGTTTTATTTTGAATCGATACCGTGATGTAGATACAGGGTGAAAAAGAAAATGTCCATATTCGAAAAACTACAAAATTTTGCTTATTATAAAAGCCAATATTTTCAAATTTACAGGATATGGGTAAGAGGAAATGACGATTTTAAAAACGGCATCAAAAAATGTTGTAGGCCCACGATGTTGCGTCCGGCCGAGGCCAACTTTGGTTTTTCTTATGGAGGCCATATTGAACTTCTCCATTTTCATGGTCCGTATTGAAAATAATTTCCAAAAATATGACTTCCATAAAAAAAACAGACTTGACTTTGTCTGGACGCAACATAGTAGGTCTAGAATTTTTTTGACGCCGTTTTAGAATCGTCGTATCCTCTTACCTATATCCTGGAAATTTGAAAGTGTTGGGTTTTATAACAAGCAAAATATTGTGTTTTTTTCAAAATGAACCTTTTCTTTTTTCACCCTGTATGAACATAACGAAATCGATTCAAAATGAAACAAAGGTAGAATATTTTTGAGCATACAAATACGCAACTTTTCTTCCATTTAAGCAACGTCGTATCTTTTACCGTTTCCAATATCCTCGTATAGTCCCATGTACATCATTTTATTCTGGACACACTGTATGTCTTTTTCACAATCTATTTGTCAGATCAAGAAAAAATATATACTGTTTGAAAGACAATTTAATATGCTTTGATATGAGTTTGAATTAAACTTTTCTCCGGTTTCTCTAGATTAAAATTATGAAATTGAAAAAAGACACAGTTACAGCCGATGAGCCAATTTTTATGCACTTGAGTATGAGTAGGTATACATATGCAGGGTGAGGCACGAACAATTTCCCACCCAGGTTTTCTCTTGGGTGAAATTCGGAAATATCTTGATAAAAACCCCTTTCAAATGACGTGTATCACTTGACCCCCACAAGACAAGAGAAATGTGTCCCCCAAAAAACATAAATTCACGTGTCCAACGCGTTTTTTGATTAACTACCTAACACTTGAGAAAACCTGGTTGGGAAGTTTTTCGTGCCCCACCCTGTATGTTTTAAAATATTGGAGTCAATTATATAAGCACTTTCATGTCTGGGAATTTGAAGCGGTTTTGGAATATTCAAATAAAAATAGAACTGTCTTTACTTAAATCCTTCTAAATAACATTTTAATTTTCGAGTTAATTGATCGAGATTTTCCCAAACTCTCAACATTCTGTATTTTTTTAATGAGACTTTCACGGACACATATTTTCTTCGCAAAAAGTGATTATTATTATTATATTGAGCATATATAATTTATTAGGTATTTGTGCCAATTTAATTCCACATCTCAATTAGCATTCGTCAATAATGATATTGTCAAATAATTCAATCAGTTGAATTGCTTTATTGAGAAATTCCAATAAAATCATCACTGACATCATAAATTTCATAAATTCATGGACAATAATAAAAAAAGCCATACCCACCACGCCCTGGCCCTGAATAGAAATTCATCATAATATAGGTAACATTTTGCCGCTACCGGCAACACTGACTAATCCACTCAAATCTTCGAGAAGATTGCGCAAAAACGATAAGTCCGACGAGGAGGGAGTGCGACAGGAGATATTTCTGGTCAATCAGCCTGCTTCAATCCATCCACGTTGGGATCAGTATATTTTATTTTTAAGTATATGGTCCCAATACGTCGAGCAAAAAGATCGTCATCCGATCTGTCAGATGTTTTTATCGAACGATTCCGATTTACCTCTGACACAGTGACACATCTAGATGTCATAAACGAACGATTCAGAGCAATCGGAGAAGTCTGATTGCGATGCCGAACCCGCTTATTGAACTGCGATTCGTTTTATTTTGCTATGTTCAAAATGTATTTGATTTGACAGAAAAAAAACGTTCGAGAATAGAGAGTGATGATAATTTTGAAATTGATGATCAAAATCCTTCTTTTATCGATAGAATTAAGTCTATTATCAAATATTTTATCTTTTCATTTCAATTAGCGAGCACTTTATGCCATTTAATTTTTTTTTGCCAACCTTTAACCTCCAATTTTGATCTGTCACTGTAACTTTAAATAAAAAATGAGCTGTATATGTCCTATACGCCTGCCCAGAGCTGGGCAAAATACTTTTCAAAAGTATTTAAATACTAAATACTAAATACTTCTTACAAACTAAAAAGTATTTAAATACCAAATACTTTTTGACTCAAAAATAAAGTATTTAAATAATAACTACTAAATACAAAAAGTATTTAAATACTTTTGAAATGCAACTACTTTATTCAAATACTTTGTGGTTATTAAAACACTTTGGAAATCATGTGATTTGATAAATCGTTGATATATTATAAAAAATAACAAAAAAAGATTTTCTTAAAAATTAACATAAAATAAAATGTATTCAAAAATAAAACTATGTTAAATCCTTTCAAATATAAAAAAGCAAAACAAAACAAACTTTTTTGGCAAAATAAAACAACAATTCTCAGGTACTACTCAGAGCTACTCATCAACATACAAATACAATGTAGATGTTATCATATGTTCCTGTTTGCCAAGTGGAAATTTGACAGTTCCACTTTTAGGCCTTATGCCTGGTTTACATTCAATTTCATCTTGAAGGGGAACTGCCAAATTTCCACTTGGCAAACGGGAATCATATGGTAACATCCACATTGTATTTAGCGTTAGCGTGACTTTGAACACAAATACAATGT